>CM028136.1:948755000-950050000 GCA_016271365.2 Neoceratodus forsteri | reverse complement strand
ATACACAACAAGGGGCAGCAACCATATACTGTACTGCAATTGTTGTTTCTGCAAGCCACCAAATAAGCCCAAGGAGTCATGGGCACTTGGTACAGTCACAACGAGCACACACTCAAATGGTTTTGTTTGCTAAAGGAGGTTCTTTTTCATTCTGCATTTCAGAAGCCATCTACTTCTAGGGTTTTGTAAAATGTATTTCGCCCACCCCTTATTACACACTAGCTTATTATACCAACCACAGATGGCCAACATGCTAAAACTCAGTGATCTAAGTGCCTATAATGATAGCCATGTCATGTAAATGTCAAAGAAATGCTCTGTTTGTGGTCATACAACCACATAAATATACTTATGGTTTCTGTAAGTTGCCATTGTGTTTTTACACCTTAATGTGACCAAAGGGAGGCATTGCACCATAAAAGATGCAACCCCTCCATCAGCCATTAAGTGCTCATTCACTCATTGCTATAATATCCTGTATCATTTTTTTGTAGCGTTAGGAAGCTTTGAAATGGGAGGGGCTAGGATTCATTCAGCTGAACACAAAAGCTACTTCTTCTCCCAAATGGTCATTAATTTAAATGTTTGAACCTCATTTGTAATGACCATGGTAACCGTGTTTAACAGTTGACTACTACACTTTACAAACTTATGGAAGAACAAATTGTACAGCTTGCACTCTCTCCTAGGCCACAAAGGCTGTGGGAGTAACCTCTGTGGGCAAGCATGGCCCAATGGTTATAGGAGACAACAGTGGAACTGAAAGACCCCAGGCTGGTTCACGTTCTGGCTCAGATACCTGCATGTAGTTTCTGACTCACTGTGTGATGTTAGACAAGGCCCTTGACCTCCTCATGCTGAAGGAGCTATTGGCACTTCCAGAAACACTTTGGAATTAAATATTTGAGCAACAATGCACAAAAGGGTGCGAGTTGTGCTTATTATACCATGGTTATGGGTGTTGGAGACACAAAGTGAAGCCAAGTGGCTGCATTCCCCCTCAACCATGGTACATTCAGCACAACTCAAAAATCCTGGAGTGTGTTGTTGTGATTATAAAATGAGAATTGCTATTAAGAAGTAAAAGGTAAGAGAAAGTGACAGAAGGGGAAAAATAGAGACTGCTGATTGATACATCTGAGTGAAACTTGTTTCTAGTTGCTGGGGTTGGGTGGAGGGTCTTGAACCAGTGGCACAGATCAAATGATTTAAAGGGACACATTCATGTCCAATGGCCATCACAGTTTGAAAGCTAATGAAAAATTCTTTCGAGAATGAGGTGTCAGGCACATCTGTAGTTGGAAACACTCCAGAGATGTAGATGACAGTCTGTTCAATATTAACAGTACACTGCAGCCAATTTTAGAACACTGTGATGTCATTGAGGAACAAGCTATGCCTAACTACACTGAGTCAAGCAAAGCTTTTTCACCAATGACATCACAAGGTTCTTAATATGTCTGAAATGTAGTATTAATACTGAACAGGCTCGGTCATCTATATCTCTGGACTACATCAGGTACAGGTGAGGCCAATGCCTCATCTGAAAGAGCCTTTCATGGCTTTCAAAATTTGTCAGCCACTATACATGAATGCTTCCCTTTAAAGAGTACTTCTTATGGGGTTCCTTGAAACTTTCAAGTGTGTGGTTGTGCTGGAGTAAACAACGTCTCTCAGACTACAGGATTTCTGGAACCCATTTTATAATAAGGAACAATTCAGATTCTGTATCATATAATTTCAATCTTTCAACACTTCACTCGTTATCACCTGGGACATTTGTATGAAAACAGGATCTATGTCCTTTAACCTTTATTTGCACAAGCTTCTGTCACCAAATGATGTCATAATCTTCTGTTCTTGATATTACAATCTGTTGATATGAAAGCAATTAGGATATATCAGTAGCTGTTAATGTTTTGTAGAAGCAAACTTTTTTGTAAATAACAAGCTGCAACCTGGTTGGGTCATCCTGGGTACATATATATTTTATGGAATATACATTCTAAATACAAGCCACATTTCTTTTCACAGTGTCCGCTTTTCAGACTGTCAGTGCATCAGTAGGGTTACTGCTCATGAATCCGGCGACCTGAGTTTGGGAACAAGCTCAGACCATCAGGAGTTGGCTGGGGGAGGAAGACCAAGCATTCCAGTGGATGCATCTATCCTCTGTTGAGGGGGAGGGCTGGATATGCTACTGCTATGCTGCCACCTGGGTTGCCATAGGTGGTAGTGCAGTAGCAGCACAAGTCAGAGGGGTGATGTCGGCTAGGCTTCACATGGGGGCAATCTTAGTGTGTGTCAACTTGCACCTTCCAGCTTGCTGACATCCCATGAGCTAGAACAGAAAATTCAGAAAGACTTAACTTGACCTTCCAGCTTGCTGACATCCCAGGGGCTGAGACCAAAACAGAAACACCAGAAAGACTTGCCTTGAGCAGGATGAGCTGGGTATGCTTGGGTCCCGACCCTAACCCTGACTACTACCCTCTGGTCCAGAACCCCTGGATCTCCTGCTTCTGTATCCAGGAGGATGCAGGAGGTTGGATCCAGTGCAGTTGGACCCCTTCATGGAGTTGGGGGAGGAAGCCCATGGGGGTGGAATCTAGGACTATGTAAGCTGTAGGAATGTCAGGGGATGGGGCTGGCTCCAGCCCATGGTGATTGGGGATATGGCAAGAGGGGGTAGAAACAATAAATTAAACAAAATACTGCTTGCTTTCTTTCACTTGTAATGAACACTTGCATCTCATGTATGTGGTTTCCAATAATTAAAATGGCCACTTCTTTTCCCTTCCAACGGCTGTACATTTCAAGACATCATTTTGGAGGCTAGATATGGCTCCCAGCACCGTAAACAGAGGAGGAGTCGTACGGCCTTTACCGCGCAGCAGCTGGAAGCCCTGGAGAAGACATTTCAGAAAACTCACTACCCAGATGTGGTGATGAGGGAGAGACTGGCTATGTGCACCAACCTCCCTGAAGCTAGAGTGCAGGTACTAAGTGCTCCTTATAAAATATATCATGGCTGTGGCAATAGAATTTGTAGATGTACAGTAATCATAATAAAGGTGTCAGACAGATATGATTTGCAATAGGTTACTACCAAAATATAACTACTGTGCGATCAAAGAACACTGTAGGCAACACTCACCAAGATATAGTCCTTATTATAAAAGTCACAAGCAACATCTACTGCAACTTGTTGCCTCCAGCATAATTTTATTTGGTGCCGTGGCACTTAAAATCATTCTTCTGCAGATCTGTAAAAAACTCCTGATACAAAATAGACAGGTAACTTCTTGACAGGATGACAATAATCACCTCCACCTCCACCTAACGTTTCGCTCCATCCATGGAGCTTGGAGCAAAACATTAGGTGGATGTAGAGGCAGTTATCACCATCATGTCAGAAGTTACTTCTGTCTATTTTGTATCAGGAGTTTTTTGCTGAACTGCGAATGAAGAGTGTTAAGAGTCATGGCACCAAACAAAATGATGTTGGATGCAACAAGTTGCTATTGGTGCTGTTTGTGATTTTTATAATAAAGACTATAGTTTGGTGAGCGTTGCCTACAGTCTTCGTTGATTGTGCTATTTATGTTGGCAGATCACCTCTGTTACTTCTGTGTACCTTCTTGTTTGTGATTGATATATACATATTAATATTGTGATATACACAACATCCACTGTGATACATTTGCACTGAAAAATTCTTTAAAACAACATTCAAGTTCCTGACATATATTTATCTCAGTGTTAGATAAGTCAAAAATCGCTATCCTTAACCTGAGAATGAGAGCAGAACCAAACAGACATTAGCTTGATGGCATCACAGTAACCCTGCATTGTTCTAAAACCAGCTGCAGGACTCACAGAGAAGCAGTTAAAGAGCTGCTAATGCCATTAGGAAAACATGGGGAAAACCCTAATATTTAGACACATGTCAACTTCTAGTCCATAAACAGTATCTTCTATAGATTTCTCTCCCCCATTATTAATTACTGTGGAAATTTGCATGGGCACAGAATCTTCCCTTATGAGTTTCTCTGCCCTTACATCTGATTCCTCACCTGAGGTCATAATCCCCTGATGTGATATCACTGATTGTTGTCACAGGAATAACTGTGACATCACATGCAGGATATTATGACATCAGGTGGAGAACAGGCACTAAGAGATGATGAGCTCTCAAGGAGCAAAGAACCTTTTTCCCTGGCTATGCCCTTAGTAATAAACAGAAAGAAGAAGCATTGAGAGACTGTAAAATACAAAGTGAATTGCTTCCAAATATTATGTTTTTTTAAAGTTCTCCTATAGACACTGAAGCCTCTTTAAATGTTCACACAAGCAGCTGATTTAAAAGTTAGTTGTAACTTTTAAACTTATGTGGATACAGGGAACTGAGAAGGAAGCTTAGGAGAATGGAGGGTGATGAGGCTAGGGGTATGGGCACTAAAGCAGGAGTAGAGCAGTTGACTGGGACACGTAGTGTATGGGAGAGGGTGTGTGAAAAAAATGATGTCCAGTAGGAGAGATGGGGGAGGGATCTGAGTGAAAAGGGAGGGCAGAATGTATGTTAATAAGGGAGCACTATCATCAATGGACACCAGCAACAGGCCTCAGCTTCTGACTGTTCAGGTTGAGGGGGGCCAAGAGGTGACTAGGGCTGGTGGTGGCCGTCCAGGCAGCAGGGCACTCAGCCTATCAAGGAAGAAGGAAAAGGCTGGGTGGTGTGACAAGAAGGTAGCTATTGGTGACTCCATAGTTAGAGCATTGGATGTGGCAGAAGGGACATTGCTTGACCAGGATGGTATCTCAGGGAAGTGTTTTGCCTGCCTTGAATGTGGGTCAAATGAATGCTATTGAGGGCCAAAGAGCACAGCTGGAGTGAAGACCAGGCTACCATCACCCTTTGTTGGCGTAAACATGAAGAGATCATTCACATAATTTGGGATGCCTCTGAAGAGAAAGATGTCCCAGGTACTCTTGTATGCAACCCTCTCAACACTGACTAATGAAATGGGCAGACTAGGTGGGCTGTATGGTCCTTATCTGCCATCAGATTCAAAGTTTCTATGTTTCTCTCCATCTTGGAGGCAAGTGAGGAGTGGCATCAGACCATTAGGCTGGCAAATGTTTGGCTAAAATGCTGGTTAAAGAGGGAGTGTTTTCTTTTTCTGGCAAACTGCAGGGCCTTCAGGGTCAAGGGACCCTTGTATGAAGAGATACACCTGTGACAGGAGGGAGATGGGGTTCTGGCCAGGCCAATATACAGTGCATTTAGGGGGGATTTAAACTACTGGAGTATCAAGGGGAGGGGTCTAGTGGAAGGGTTCACCATGAGCAGAAGGCAGACACAGAGGATCACCAAGGGAAGAATAACAGAGCAGGGGAGACACAAGAGAAGTAAGGAGGCACAGAGGGGGCAAATGTTCTCACTTGCATACAAGCCAATACGAGGAACATACCCAGAAAAATGGGCGAGCGTAAGTGTCTGATACACTTTGAAGATCAGGAGTTAGTAGCACTCACAGAGACTAGGTGGTGGGAAGAAAATGACAGAGATGCTAGGATAGAAGGCTACAGGCTATACTGAATAGATAGGCCTGAAAGAGAAGGTGCTGGCAAGGTGGGTTTGCTCTCTTTATGGGAGAGGGGAATACTGTGGAGGAGAAAGAGAACATCAGGGGGAAACAGTGCCACAAAATCCATCTGGGTCAAGTTTGGGAAATAGGGAGGCAGAAGAGTCCCCTTAAAGTGTGCTACAAGCCCCCTAACAGTTCAGCAGAGCAGTTTCCCAGCTAGTTGGGGAAACTATAAGAGCAGTCAATTCCAAAAAATGTGGGGACTCAGAGGTTCAATTTTCCAGGTGTAGACTGGCCTTTTGAACAGGATAATGGCAGGGCTGAGACTGAGATCCTCACCATTTTCAAAGACTGCTTGCTAGAACAGCATGTCCAACAAGGGACTGGGTATGAACCTTCCTTGACCTTGTTCTGAGTAGTATGGATGTAATCACATCCAGTGCAAACATCAAGGAACCAGTGGGAGGTAGTGACCACAACTGGGTAACTTTCTCCTTGGTGACAGGGAAGACTAGGCAGACTTCAGCCCCCACAGCCCAAAACATTAAAAAGTGCAGTCTTTGTCAAGATGAGAGATCTGGTAGCCAAGGGTCTGGAGCAGCTGCATGTGGCTAGGAATGCACAACATGTGGGTTTGTCAAAGAAGGGGACTGAGGTAGTTTCAAAGGTCTGCCTCCATGTAAGCAAGAAGGGGAAAAGGGCTGAGAAGTGACCCCCTGACTTAACAGGGATAATGACAACTGGTCCTACACAATAAGAGGATATATAACTGTAGGAAAGAAACAGATTGCCTTTAGGAAAGAGGGAAATAGAGAGCAGCTCTGAGGGATACAAACATAGAATAACTGAATCCAAAGAGGGCCTGGAAACCAGGATGGTGGTAGAAGCTGCAGATTAGAGATGGGTGATATTGGCTAAATTTGCTCCATGAATTAATCCATGAATTTAGTGCAATTCATGAAGTTCAGATCGATCCACAAAGTGCAGAATTTCACCATGAATGATGGAATACTGCCTGTGAAGTGTGGAATTTCGCCTGCACCCAGTGGAATTTCACCTGAGAATGGTGGAATTTCGCCTTATGAGGGCAAAATTCCCCCATTTGAGGGTGAAATTCCACATTAACTCCACAGTTTGCATGAAAACCTTTGCAATTTAGGGTGAAGTTGAAGTTGCCAAGGGTAGGGAAAACTGTGCGAGACTCTGTGGACTTGAATTGTGGTCACTTTGAGGCAACTTTGCCAGCAAATTAAAACTTCTGCACATCTCTACTGTAGATGATGCCAAAGCTTCTTCCAGTACATAAATGGAAAACAGGAAGGTAAGGGATGGGACTGAGTCATTGAATACAAGAGAAGCGGGACAGGAACCTATGCATGAGTCAAGGGCGATGACTGAGGTGCTTCAGTGTTTACCAAAAGTCCCTATGGTGGGGTGTGATGCACAGAACAGGAAGTAATACACTCAAAAAGGGATAGCAGGAAACACTCACCAGCTAGCAGAAGTTCCCATCAAAAGAAACAATTACTGATGCTGGTGCAGTGAAAGTAATGTGCAAACACACCTCTCTTCCTACTACGCTCAAAGTGCCATGGGGCTTCGACCAAGTGGGTGTTTATCAGGGGCCAGGCACCTTGAGTGGACAGCCCCCTCACATAGACACCCATGCAGCAGGTGTCTCCAGCCAGTGCCTGAGACAGTTACAATTATATCCATGTTGGAGCAGTTTACACAGGAAGTCGAACATTGTAACCGGTGATACTAAGTGCCACTAAAAATTGTGGACATGTTTTGCCATGCCTTTCCAAATCATCATACAGGGCAAATGTATTTTTAAAATAGGAATAGTCTGATGAGGTAGGTGCAGCAGTCAGGAACTTTGTGAAGTGGCAAGAAGTGCAAAGCTCCTGAGTTCATGGCAAGTTCGCTAGTCAAGTAAAACTTTGCAGCATTTAGAATCCTCATTCATTGTACTGCACTTTCCATTGCTCCCCAGCAGGTTGCATACGTGGGTAGTGCTATCGTCACTACCATCAATTTGGAAAGCACAGTGTTGGGGGATTAACTGGGGGAGGATACATTTGTATAAGTTCAATTTATGATGCTCCAACCCTTTTTTTTTTTTAAATAACCTGATGTTCTGCCATTAGTTAGGCTGAAAGGTACACAGTAGGTGCCTATCAGTTCATAATTAATACCAGAACACTAGCTCTTGAGAGTTTTGATTTTTGTGTAAGTATTGATATTTTAGTCACATAAGTAAGTGTTCATCTGTTGGTGTGTTTCAGAAACACTTGGATGCCAAGCATTTACTGCACAGTCATTGGACACATGTTCATCAGAGTTAGTAATCTGGAAAGCACTGAGGTGCTGTTCAGTTGGGTGGGGTATCCAAAGGAACTGAGTTTAGGGAGGGCAATTATAAATCTAAGTCACTTTTAAAAGCAGTGTGGGACTGCTGCATCTTTCAAGAGCTAACAGTGCCCAAATAGCAGACAGAAAATGCTATTTAATTTCTAAAGGTAGCCAGTTAGTTTTTATTGCTGAAGTATTTTTAGTTATTTTTTTTTAAAGGCTTGTAGGGAAGGTTTTCTACCTGATTATAATGTATGGTAGAGGGCTATTAATGATGGAATTCAATGAATTCCTATCAGTGTTGTACTATCGCTGCGACATCAAGAGGTTGTTATACCCTCTTGAGTATGTCACAAAGATAATATAACAAAAGAGAATGTCTCTCTGCATGCACACCACCTGGGCATTTGCATTCAGACAAACGGCTGCGGTGGGGAGAGCTGCAGGACAGGAGAGTGGCACAAAACGAAAATACTAACAAGTAAGAACTCATTTTGTTTAACAGGTGCCCATACACTATAAAAGCTAATTGATGGGCATCAGTTAATAGCCAGGCTGAGTTCACTTCTTGAGGTTGCCATGGTAGCAATAAACCTCTCGAGCTTCACTCTCGAGGTTTACAATGCTGCCCTGGCAATCTCTCGAAGTGAGTACAGTGTGGTTACTAACTGACACACATCCATTATCCGCTATGTTTTAGATGTGACATGAAACATGGTACTTTTTCTGGCAGCTGAAGTATCTAGCTCTCTTCCTCTTCACACCTCAGCAGCATTGCAACCTCACTCACTGTGACATCACAAGTAACTCATCTGGCAGCAGGCGATTGGGTCTTCTATGTGAATTGCAATGTCACTGTCCATGAGGTCACAATATTGATGAGTTGGGGGGGTGACAGAACTAGGTATGTCAGCCACTAGGTAGGGTATCAGTCCAAAGATCATACCTAGTGCTGTCAGGTAGAAAATGTTTCAAATAAGGAAGAGGAGAAACAAAAAGTACTTCATATAGTAAAAAAAAATCTGGCTACTTTTATAAATTAATATTAATTGTTGGCAGTATATTAACTCTTTAAAATACACCGCCAAATGAATACAGTTTAATGCTTTACGAAATTTAAATTCTGATTGCAGAATGCATGTAGAATCTGTTTGTTTTTTTTCACTTACATGGAATATCAGAGTGACAGGGAGAGACGGGCTATTTTTGACCCAGAGATTCAGTAGGTGGCGTGGGGGCAGGGTATTTCAAATGGTACACACAGCATAAATATGAACACTACATTAGCATTAAGAAACCTGACATTTCTTTTTGTCACTTCCTATTTGTGAACCAAAGGTCTGGTTTAAAAACAGGAGAGCCAAGTTCCGAAAGAAGCAGCGCAGCCTGCAGAAGGAGCAGCTTCAGAAACAGAAGGACCCTGAAGTGAGCCACGATGAGGGAAAGAACGAGCCCTCCGTGACAGAGACACAAACATCCGCTTCTGAGGCAGAAAAACCCCACAGCCTGCAAAGTGAAACCTGCACTGAAATGAACCTGACCTCATCAGACCAGTCCGCTAGTGAGTCTGCAGCGGAGGAGCAGACAGACCGAGAGGAAGAATTTAAGAGACCACCAGAGGAATCCAAGCGAGACAAGAGCCCCAGTGTAGATGGAAAGGCTTTGAACTGTAAACGCTCAAGTCCAAAATCAGGTGAGCAACATTCCAAGTCAGTAGGGAAAAGGAGGCAAAATAGCCAAGAGGATAGAGCACCAAACTGTTAACCTGGAAATTTAGCAGACCTGGGTTTGAAACCCACCAATGCCACTGACATACTGTATGACCCTTGGTAAGTCACTTAACCACCCTGTACTTCTGGATCACACATGGAAATTAAACTTCACACATGGAAATAAACTTCAGCTCAGTATGCCTTTCCTGACAACATACAGAATTAGTTTAGTTGCCATATTAGTCCTAGTAAGAACAGATCCAAAAGCAAATGGTTTGATACCTTTTATTGCACCAACATTTATTTATTTTTTGTTGACCGGGTAAATGCACTAGACAAATTCTGCCTATTTTCAGACATGACCCAAGGGAGGAGGATACAGATGAAAGCCAACTGACCTTGAACCAGATTAAGCTGTTGGTGGTATTTTTGGTGGATGGGGGGAAATTTGGCAAGGACGCCAGGGAAATTCCCCTACTCTTTTCAAAAAGTGCCATGGGATCTTTAACATCCACCTGAACTACCACCAGAACAGGCAGATGGGACCTCGGTTTAACATCTCATCTGAAAGACAGCACCTCAGGAGTGCATCACCCCCCCCCCATGCTGCACTACAGTGTCAGTATTGGGATTTAACCCAAGTGCCCAGTGTGGGGATAGAACCCACAGCTTTCTGATCGCTCGGCCTCAGAGGTGAGCTTGCTACTTGCTGAGCCACTGACACTGTAGAGACATAGATGTAATAAAGCAAACAGGCAAAGCTTTTGGACCATCAAATCCTTCGAAATATGTTAGTTACTAGAGAATCACCTGGTGATTTCTAAACAACTGCATAAGCTTCTGAGGAAGGACTTGGTTGGTCCAAAAGCTTAGGCACTGTTTTGTTTTTGTTACATCTATGTTGGTTCAATAAAAGGTATTGAACCTTTGCTTCTGGATCTGCCCCTTTCTGACAAGAAATACTAAAATAAATAAAAAAAAAAAAATCAAGAACCTCTTGCCTGTGTCTTGAAGGTATGGCAAGTAAATAGTGCTGTGCAGAATGCACAATTATGCTGGCAGAAATAGTGGGGAATGACCATTCCACCAGCAGAATTCCTGCCAGTTCTTCACTGGTTCTTCACAATTCTGCCTGCTGTGATCCATGGAATAATATTTTGCGGCACAGGATTTTTTTCTGCAGAAAATCATTCCACAACCATTTCTGCAGAAAATATTGAGATCTGCGGAATAAATTTATGTGGAATTGTTCCAGAAAACTCATTCTGCATTTTTCTACCCCAGAATTGTGCCTTTCCATTTCCAGTGAAATTCGGCAGACTATCAAAAATTCCATGAAATTCCATCCCACCATATTCTGAAAATTCCACACAGCACTACAAGTAAATAGTGTTACATTACACTTGTAGTGATGCAGTCAAACCAGTGACAGCGTTCAGTCATAAATGGAAGTAACACCATGACAGTCGTGACATAAATCAGTGAAAGTTCTGCCACAGGTAATTTCTTCAAATGTAATGATTTGGAAAGGATGTTAAAAAGTGTGCTTATATTTGCAAAATGTTGTAGTTATAGAAGGGATTCAGAAGGATTTGTTTTTTGAATTAACTGTTTATCTCCCTGGCCATGACTTCACCCCTGGATCCCCAGTAATGCCCGAACACACTCCAACCACAGGCTATAAACCCCTTGAGATTACCACCTAGCAGTAGGCCATCATGAGGGACAGTTCTGTCCACCATGATATGCCTGCGGTGGTCATGCCAGGGGTCAGGCTGAGCACCAATCCAAGAGGTCCTAACACACAGGTTTTTTTTTTTCATTGCTTTCCCCATTGTGATCCCAGCCTGAGGGTGGTGGCATGCAAGGGAGCCCAAGAAGACATGCACATGCAAAGACATGCCGTAGATCAGGACTCTAGACAAAGCCCTCCCCTCGCACATGGCACCCCTCATTCTACTGCCACTCATGGTCACCAGGTGGCAGTGATGCAGTGGGTATGGCAGCCCTCCCTCCCTGGAGTAGGAGAGCATCCCTTAGGTCACTCGATCCTCCTCGTCCTCCCAGCCGGCACTCCAGCAGCCCAGGCCCATTCTTGAACCCAGGTCACCAGCGTCACGAGCAGTAGCTCTACTGCTGCACCGGTGGGCAGGTCCATTCAGAAGGATTTGCGATCGATTTTGTACATCTGTCATATTTGCACATATGAGACCTGTGCAGAATGTGGAATCCCATTGGCAGAATTTGTGCAAAATGGCAATTCCACTTCCAAACTACTTTTTGAAATTTCCTCTTTAATTCTGTGAAATTCTGAAAAGCATTCCTGCTCAAACCACAGAATAAGTAATCTGCATAATATTATTCTACAGTTACAGACATGAATCTCTTGGTTTACATAAACTGCAGAATACAATTATGTGGGTAACATTCTGCTTTTAAAATTTTGGAATTCTGCTTCCAACAGAATTCCATGGAATCCGGTAGAATTTATAGCTCTAGAAAATATCCTTAATTACTCCACTGTAGAATATACTGTTTTGAAATTATTCAGTCTGCATAAAGGAATACAGCTGTGCATTCTGGGGTTTGTCATGTCTCGGCCGTTGGAGAAAACTGACATACTCATAGGTGGCTGAGCTCCTCAGTCATTGAAATTTGCAGCTTGGATAGTAGCCATTGTGAAACAGTTTGAGCCCCGAAACAATCCAAAATAATTCAGAAATGGTGGGTGTAAATGGGGCTAATCAGACATCTCAACCTTTTAAACCAAAATGCTGGACCCTGTACCACAGAATGTGCTGAGAAAGAGGAAAAATGTGGAACACAACATCAGTGGCCCCATAATGATGTAACAATAAAGTGGTGTAAAGGGCCCTGTGCAAAGTAAGCTACAAGTCTGTTGCTGTACCCGGTGGGTCTGCTGCTTCACACTGGGCCTGCAGTGCCCTATGCAAAGCAAGCTACCTATCTGGCACTGCAATCAATAAGTCTGATGCTTTGCACAGGGCCTGCTGGGCCCTGCACATATGAAACTGCAGGTCTGGACACATGCCTAATGTGGTCTGCTGCTGTGCATAGGGCCCACAGGACCCTACATGCAGCAAGCTACAGGTGTGGTTCCTTGTCTTAGAAGTCTACTGCTTTCTGTATGGTCCAATGGGCCCTGGTGTTGTGCTGTGCCTGACAGGTCTGCTACACATAGTACCTGCAGGGTCCTGTACAAAGCAATCTACTAGTCTGCTGCCATTCCCAGTTTTCTAGGGTCTGCATTACCTGCAGCATTTCTTTTAGAACTTTAGGGTGCAACCCATCAAGGCCCATTGATTTGTCAATCTTCAGAGCACTTAGACTCCCTCAGCACCCTCTCCTCAGTGGTTGGCTCTGTATTTAGGTAGTGGCCCCTTGTCTTTCACCATGAATACCATACAAAAATACTCATTTAATATTTCAGCTTTATCCTTATCTTTCTCTGCCCACCCTTCCCCCTTCTTCAGTCTAAGTATTCCCCCCCCACTGGATTTTCGCTTCTGTCCATGTAGCAGAAGGCCTTATCCTCCTGTGTCACCCACTCCACTATCCCCATCTCTGCTTCCAACTTTACCTTCCTCAGCCTCCTCTTGGTGTCTCTCATCTTGTTCTGGTACACTTCCCTATTTTCATCAGTCTGGTTCGCCTTGTGTTTTTTGAATGCCTTCCTTTTCTCCCACACTGCTTCCTTCCTCTGTTCTTTTTATACCAAATTGGTCTTCTTCTTCTGCTGTGTTTGCTACTGTCCTTAAAAGGAGACTCATTGCTTCAAACTACCCTTTTTAATCAATTCCCATTTATTATCCACCCTCGCTGCTGCACCCACCCCCCGCCAGCCTGCATCATCCTAACCAGTTCCCTCATGCTGCCAAAATCCACCTTTCTAGCAGGAGGAAGGAGGTGGTGCTGCCTTTGTATTATTCACTGGTGAGGCACACCTGGAGTACTGTCTCCAGTTCTGAAGGCCACACCTCCACAAGGACATTGAAAGGGTGGGGGCGGTACATAGGAGGGTAACCAAAATGGTGAGGGGGTTACACAAGAAGCCATATGAGTAAAGACTGCAGGAACTCAACATGTACTCCCTGGAAGAGAGAAAAATATGAGGGAACATGATTGAAACATACAAGTACCTCACAGAAGTGAATGGGGTGCAAGTGGAGGGTCTATTTCAGAGAAAGGAAGGCACTAGAACAAAAGGGGCATGCAATGAGGCTAAGAGGAGGAAGTTTAAGAGAGAGATGTGTGAAAATACTTTACAGAAATGGTGGTGGATGACTGCAACAGCCTGCCAGAGGAAGTGGTGGGGGAAAACACTGTGGGGAGCTTGAAGCATTCATGGGCTAGGCACAGGGGCATATTAGGTAGGGGAACAGCAGAAGGAGTCACACCTATGACCAACTAGGGTCAGTGGTGATGGAATAGGTAGGGACAAGGGGCAGACTGGATGGGCCTAATGGTCATTTTCTGCCAACAAAATCTATGTTTCTATATTTCTAAAGTCTAAAATCTAAGTTTTTGAGTGCTTGTTTTCTGGCTCTAGTTGTGTGTCAAACCACATGGTCAGGTAATCACTGGTTCCCAGAGGTTCCCTTACTCTGACCTCTCCAGTGCTGTTCCTATCTGTGAGGACCAAATTCAGAATGGCCCCTCCCTTATGGACTCCTTCACCTTCTATACCAGGAAAGCATCCTGAAGGGCTTATATTACCTTATGGTTTCTTTCACTAGGTGCTACTGGGACACCGTAGTCCATGTCTAGCATGCTGAACCCCCCCCCATTAGTGGCACCTTACCTTGCTTCACTTCCCTCACCCAACTCCTTGTCTGCTTCTTCCTTTTGAGATGGCAGTCTGTGCCAGTCTGACATTGATAATCCTTCCCAATCCATGACTACCTCTACCCACAATGCTTTCATATTGGCAGTCCCCTCCATGTCTTTGTCCTCTGTAGCCCTGATGCCCTCCTTCACATACAAGGCCACTCCTCCCCATTTCCCCTGCCCCTTTTCCTTCTTAAATGCTCTGGATTCTGGCATGGATAGTGCCTCAGCATGGTGTGTAAAGTAAAGTAAAGTTGGGCTTCTGCCTCCAGTGCCTGTTGGTAACAAATCTTATTTCCCTGGCTCCTGGCATTTGTGCACATTTTTCTCTCCTTTTCACTGTCTTGTGTCCTCAGTAGAACCTCTGAAAAGGTTACCCCTAGCCCTTTCTATCAATGTCCTTCCTACAGTGTGGAAGCGCTTACTTGCATTTTTAAAATTCATCCAGGTCAGGTCATTTTTGCCATTGTGCAACCCCATGTCCAGCCATCCTGTCCTTCATGATGAGATCCACCACACTGGTACAGAGTCTGCCCACTGTTGCCATGGGCAACAGTGATCATTCCCCCTCACTCATGTGCGGAACTCACCAACACCTCCAGCCCTCTTACAATGGAGTCCCCATCTCTAGAACTTTCTTAATTTTCCATTTTGAAACCCCCAAGCTCCTTGGCTCATCCCTAGTAGATGATGCTCCTCCACAGGTTCACTGGTCCCAGCCAGCTTGTTGTTAAAGAGTTGATAATTACTTGGTTTGTTAATGATGATCTTTGTTTTAGATAAAGAGGTGATGTTAGTTCATGGAGCTAGCCATGATGCAACACAATAACTTGCAGTAAGTGACGTAACAAAATACTGCAGTAAAAAAGGATTTCATTGCCATTAAATTAAACTGTTCCCTGTCCCATACTGCAGCATTTTGTGATATACTGCAGCATTACTGCATTACATTTTGGCTTGCACTGCTATATATTAAAGGGGCACGGCCGAGCCCCTATAGTTAGGGTTGAGTAGCCTGTTTAATGTTAAACCTCAGATTTTGCACTTTAATAACTTTGCAACCAATCAATGGATTTGCACAAAATTTGGCATGTGCTGTCTCGTGGGGGTAGATATGGCAAGTTTTGTTCTGGTTGGATGTGCTGATTCTGAGATATGGATTGTGCAAAAATCTTAAAATCCAACATTTTTTGCAGTTTTTTTCCATATCGCCTTGCGCCCAGATGGTATGGAATGTTGGTGAGAATATTTTATGGTAGAAACAGCTTAGGCCACAGAACTGTCTTGCAATTGTTTGGTGAAGAAATATTAATCTGTTGCAAAGTTATTCAGTTTTTAAGTTCCCATTTTTTTCAGTGGGAATTTCACTTTCCAGGATAGAGGAATGGAATGAAAAAGGATTTTGGTTTCACGAAAAGGATTCTTTTTCATGAGGGGCCAATCCTTTTTCACCAGAACAAAAATTCCTTTTTCGTGAGACACCATCTTGTTTTCTTTTTTTTCACACAACAAACTGTCATAACACTGTCCAGGGATGTCTTTTACAGACATCCAAACATGTATGTTGCTCATCAGGGGTTGATGAGCTTCCCTTAGTATTTTTTTGTACCTCCCATGGCCTCTGAAATTGTTTTTTAACTATTTAAATCCTTTTTCATCACACACTAAGATCCTTTTTCGTGTATCCTTTTTCTTTCAAATGAAAAAGGATCACAAGTCATGAAAAAGGATTTGAGACAGACAGAAAAAATCCTTTTCCCAGTATTTCCCCATAATTTTCTATTTCCGTAGTGTAGTGGTCCCTCTCCATAGTGTAGTGGTCCCTTCCCCCCGGTCACCAATCCCATATGATTATTAGTTTTCCATGGTGTAGTGGTCCCTCCTCCTCCCCGGTCACTGATCACATATGACAGTTTCCCATAGCATAGCGGTCCCTTCCCCCACTCACCAATCGCTGTTGCCCATTTCTCTGGTGTTTAGTGGCAACGCCACCCACCAATCACCATCCCCGTTATGCCATGCTGCATTCCTTGGTGTCTAGTGGTACCCCCCACCCTCCCCTTCAAGAAAAAACCTGAAATAAAGAAATCTGTCCCTGTAAAAAAAATGATCCCTTGTCAATCAGTCCCCCCAATCTCGCCTCCCACTCAGTACCCCACACAACCTCACTCACCTGAATAGGTCCCAGGTTCAAGACACTCTCTGATCAAAGTCACATCTTGCTGCTGGAACCAGTGACTGCAGTAGGAGAAACTAAGGTAAATGTGCTTCAATACATTTCAATGGGGGTTTCAATCTTTATGAATAACTTAGCCATTTTTTGAGACTTTGACTCCAAATTTTCAACATGGTCTTTTGGGGACCCCACCTCATGAACAATATGACTGTCATTATGCAACTCCTGCCTGAAAGGTGATTTATTGGTCAATTGGCAAAATCACCTTTCAGATGGGATTGACTTTTCCTGACCTAATTACAGAAGCAGGGTCATAAGAAACTATCTTGAAATTTGGGTCAAAATTAAAAATGGCAAAGTTATGACAATTTGTTGCAATTTCACTATGCACGCTCATAACTTTGGAAATTGTAAATATTTTGTGCCCAGATTTTCAACATAGCCTTTTTATTACCCCACCTCATGTATGTCACAGCTGTCATTTTTCAAATCCTGGCCAAAATATGTGTTTGCACCTGTGGTGTGGAATGGTGTTGCAGTTGTGCAGAATTACATTTTGGTGAGGATTCAAAAATTTTCTGTATCAGATACATGAGCTGGAGTAATAAGATGGCTGTGCTGACAATTTGGCCACTTTTGTCCTATAAATAGAAGTGCAGGGCCCAGAGGGCCATGCACTCCCATAGGCAAATAAGGATACGATTATACCATCTCAAAAAGTAAAGAAATAAATTGCAAAACATTGTTAATGCTCTAGTTAGGGTTAAAGCCACAAAAGTAGGGGAATGTGGCATTAGGGTTTTCAACTCTATAACCTCACCCCCACCCTGCACACACCAACAGGCATTGGGGGTACCTTGGTGTCGTCAGCCCTAATGCTCACCCTGTTCTCCTATCCTGTACCCATCTTAGCTTATTTACTTATGGAATGGAGTGAGTGTTAGGGCTGATGACCCCAAGGCACACCCCCGCAGTATGTTGGTGTGTGCAGGGTGGGAATGGGGTGTTAGGGTTGGAAACCCTAATGCCACATTTCTCTACTTTTGTGGCTTTAACCCTAACTAGACCATCATGGAAGGAAGCAGGTGAAATGTTTGGTGAGTTTTTCAGTAGGCCTGTTTTACACAATTAAGGAAATGCAGCACAGCATGTGATATGTTTGGTGAGTTTTTCAGCAGGCCTGTTTTACATAGCTAGGGAAATGCACCATGGCATGTGAAACATTTGGAATATCTTCAGGAGGCTTTTTGGTTTTACAGTTTAAGTTTGATTTCTATGTGTGATTGTTAGTTTGGCAATGAAGGGAGCAGTAAAAGTGGTTTGTATTGATTTTGTGGGGCAGCTTTTTGCAGGGGCTGTAGTTGGAGAGGCTGTTAGGGCTGTAATGTGGGTGGATAGTAGGTTGTTGTTACATGTATTATTGAGGTGGTTGTTACACATGTTAATAGTTCTGTAATAACATGTATATATTTTGTCCACACTTGTAATAGAGTGTCACTTACACTGTTATAGAATGTTGTAATTACTTAATGTTAGTTAATTACCATCAGTTAAGGATGGTGTTGGTGTCATATATGCTAATTGGCTAAGTGGGTTTTGTCATCATATATACTAATTGGTTAATTAGCTACTATCATATATGGAAAAATAAATGATGGCTGTTTCAATGGGGACAAGGGCCTAACCACATATTTTCTATCTATCTATCTATCTATCTATCTATCTATCTATCTATCTAGTGAATATATCTACCCATATGGGGATATGGGGTGGGAACCTGTTGTGTAAATCTTCACAGGAGCAGTTTGACCTCGGGTAACTTCACCAGTGGCGTAAGCCATGAGTGATGTGCCCTAGGTCAAACTGCTCACTGATCTGATCCCCCAACCCTAACCTCCCACTGAGCAACCATCACACCACCCTCCCCCCCACACACACTCACTGTCCTAAGCAACTCTCCACTCTCCGATCAAAGACATGTCTTGCTGCTGGAACAGCAAACTGCAATATGAGAAACTAAGGTAAATGTGTTTCGATGTATTTCAAGAAGGTTTTCAACTTTGATTCATAAATTGGGTATTTTTGCATATTTTGACTCCAAATTTTCAACATGGTCTTCTTTGCAACCCACCTCATGAACAATGTCAGTAGAATTCCACAAATCCAGCCCAAAAAAGTGATTTCTTGGTTGCTTGGTGAAATTACATTTTGGGCAGGATTTGAAAACTTTCATTGCCCTTGTTCATGAGGTGGGGTCATAAGAAGGATATGTTGAAAATGCATGGTCAAAATATGTAAAAATGTCAAAGTTATGATCATGGGTTGAAATTTTGCCATGCTTGCTCATAACTCTGGTAATTTTCAATATTTTGACACCAAATTTTCAACATAGACATATTTTTAAACCACCTCATGAACCCGGCAGCTGTCTTTTTCAAATACTGACAAAATTGTCTTTTCACACCTGTGGCATGGAATGATGTTGCGGTGGCATGGAATCACATTTTGGCAGGGATTTGGAAATTTTCAGTACCAGTATCATGAGGTGGGGTCATAAGAAGTCTATAGTGACAATTTGGTTGTGGTTTTCCTAGAATTGGAAGCGCAGGGCCCAGAGGTCCCTGTGCATCTGCAGCAATGTACATACAGTACAGTATACTCATCTATGGAGGGATGGGAGCACTCCCACAGGTAAATAAGGATACAATTACACTATCTCAAAAAATATCAGTGGACGGGAGTACAGGGCCTGCAGGGCACTGCGCTCCCACAGGCAAATGAAGATGTAATTATACTGTCTCAAAAACTAAGGAAATTCATTGCAAAAGCTTCATTAATGTACCAGTTAGGGTTAAAGTAACAAAAGTAGGGAAATATAGAGTTAGGGTTTCCAACCCTAACTCCCCACCCCTACCCTAAAGGCAGAAACAGGTGTGGGGTGTGCTTTGGCATTGTCTGCCATAATGCTCACCCCATTCTCTTATACTGTACCCATCTCAGCTTATTTACTCATGGAATGGGGTGAGCAATAGGGCTGACAACCCCAAGGCACACCCCACATCTGTTGCTGCCTGTAGAGTAGGGATGGGTGTTAGGGTTGGAAACCCTAATGCCACATTTTCCTACTTTTGTTGCTTTAACTCTAACTGATGCATTAGCAAACTTTTTTGCAATGAATATATATATATATATATATATATATATATGATGTCATCATTTTGATTAATATGTGTTTATGGAGTACATGTATATGTATTAATTTGCTTATAGCAGCAGTGCAAAGAAAAATGTTTTTTGAAAACAGCTAGTTTCTGCTGCAATTAATAAAAGTATTAGAACACCTGTCAAATATACCTCCTATGCTGTGCATCATGAGTCTTTTTTTATTATGTTTGCTTGCACGCACTTGCAAGAAACATAGTGCTATCATCCAAGTTTTCGGAGGTGTGGCAGCCCTCTCCCAATTCAGTCAGTGTGTTTGTAGGCATGGCCGCAGTTCTCCAATGCCCACTGGAGCTATCTATGACAGCAGTCCAAAATGCAGTGGCGTACAGTTGAAAGGGGGAGCTATGCTTCAGTGAGCAGCGATAAGATATCGCCTGCTCATGCGCACTCTCCCTACACACACACACGCACGCATGCTGCGTGCTCATCCCCCCCACGCACACACTGTATAGCCAACGGGGGTGCCCAATCTCCCATCAGCTGTGCTGCTCTCCCCCCCAACAGAGTTCCACAAGCCAGCTGGGTGCCCACCCCAGCGTGGCTACACATGTATAATAGCGGGGTGCCGTCCCCGTTGGCTCCCGCCTCTCCCAGAGTACAGGGTGCCATGCTGAGCCCACCCCCAGTGTGGCAGCAGATGCTGTCGCCGACGGGTGCCCAATCCCCGTCGGCTCCGCCCCCAAACAGCACGTCCTTGTGCCACGCTGGGAGCGCACCCCAGCATGGCAACATATGCTGTCACCTACAGGGGTTCCCAATCCCCCATCAGCTCCACGCTGTCCTTGTGCCATGCTGGGAGCCCACCCCAGTGTGGCAAACATCCCGCATTGTCTCCTCCATTGTTTAAATAAAAAAAAACCCTGAAATAGAAAAATGGTCCCTCGCTGACTCTGCCCCCACCTGCACCCACCCACTGCGCACCCTGCCTCCCCACCCCATACTTACCTCTGGACTCTGGTGCGGCGATCTTCGGTGGACCGGGAACACGTCTGCACTCTTCAAAGCCGATCCCGAACTGAGGAAATGCCGGTAAGCTGTATAATGGGATAGATAGGGTTTTTCAACTTTGCTGCATATCTCAGGCATTGTTTGGAATTTTGCACCAAATTTTCAACATATGGTTTTGGGACCCTTCTCATAAGATGCTCTACTGTCATGGCATTAATTGGGCCCGAAGGGTGGATTTTGCAGTCACTGCATAAATCACCTTTTTGGGACCAAGTAATGAAATGACACTGCCACTATTCATAAGGTGGGCTCAAAAGCTATAATGAAAATTTGGTGGAAAATTCCTAAAAATCACTGTTTCATGAGTGTGCGTTATGCAGTTCCTATATATGCTGAAGTTTGTGAATTTTCAATATTTTCACTCCAGATTTCAACATTGCCATTTTACCACCTTCTTATGAGCAGTACAGCTGTCATTTTCACATCTTGCCCAAAATGTGTTTCCGCCCATGTAGCGCACAATGGCGCAGTTGGTGTCTGAAATCAATGTATGGGACACATTAAGAAAAATTACAGTGACACTGCTCATGAGCAGAGGTCTTAAAATGGCTATGTCAAAAATTTGGTGAAAATATTCCTAAAATGACTGTTTCACGAAGGTTATGCAGTTCCCACGCACGCCAGAATTTGGCGAATTTCTATATTTTACTCCAGGCCCAACATTGCCATTTTATTACACTTCCTTATGAACAGGACAGCTGCCATTTTTCACATGTCACTCAAAATGTGTTTCCGCACATGTAGTGCACAATGGTGCAGTCGGTGTGCGAAAGCAATGTTTGGGACAGATTAAGAAAATCACAGTTACACTGTTCATGAACAGAGGTCTTAAAATGGCTATGTTGAAAATTTGGTGACAAAAGTCCATAAAATGACTGTGTTATGAGTGAGCATTGCACAGTTTCCACACACCCTCGTAAGTTCATGACTTTGTAATATTTTCAGTCCAGATTTCCACCAGTGGCATTTTTCCGCACTTCCTTATGAACAGTACCACTGTCATTTTTCACAAAATGGCCAAAATGTGTTTTCACACTTTCAGCGCAGAGATGCGTGGTCGCTGTGGGAAATCATTGTTTGGGACAGATAAAGAAAATCACAGTGACACTGTTCATGATCGGAGGTCCCAAAATGCCTGTATTGACAATCTTCTGTAAAAAATTCCCAAACTAATTACATTACAGGTGTGCATTGCACAGTTTCTATGCACATTCATGACTTCACCAGTTTTTTTAATATTTTTACTGCAGATTTGCAACATTGCCATTTTTTACACCTCCCCATGAACAGTACAGCTGTCATTTGTCACATCCTGTTCAGAATGTGTTTTTGCACCTGTGGTGTTCAATGCCGTAGTCGCTGTGCATAAGCAGCTTTCGGATAACAAACTGGTATTGCCACTGTTCATGAGGTGGGGGTCACAAAAAAAACCATGTTGAAAATTTGGAGTGAAAATACCAACGAATGCCTGAGGTGTTAGGGTTTCCAACCATAGCCCCACCCTATGAAGAATGGCAGGCATCAGGGGTGTGACTTGGGATTCTTGCCTGTAATGCTCATACTATTCCACACCTGCAGCCAGTGAGGCATCGAGGTATGCCTTGGACTCTTCGGCCCCAAAGTTCACCCCATTCTCCAATACCGCACCCATCTGACCGTATTTCCTGATGGAATGGGGTGCGCATAAGAGCCAAAGACCCCAAGGCACACCGTGACACTTGTCAGTGTCTGCAGGGTAGGGTGTGGTGAAATGGCATGGCCGCTATGCCTGACGCACTCCAAAGGCACACCCCAGTGCCTGTCACCTCTGCAGGGGGTGGTGGGGTTGGTTTCAGTTCAATACTTCACTGCCATTCCTATTATGCAGCTCTGTAACTTCTACACTACCACTGCCAATGCCAGCAAGCAAACATTCGGCATTGACAAATGCTTGTTTTCTTAATCCTAACCCTTGCCAGATCTACAATGCTATTTCTATGCAAAATGTGGTGGCCATCTTTTTTCTTGAGGAAAAAAAAATAAATGAAAACATCTATACAATACTCAAATTTTCGTGGAATAAGAAAATTGTATCACTAAATAAAACTGAAAGATGCCCAGAATCATTTATAGTGAAAAAAGGAGGTCATACTGTTTGAACATTTAATTTGTGTGACTATAAGATTCTCTAACAGTAACATACAGACAGAACAGTATGATGCAATTTTTGGCAGGTTACATTTTAAACCTAATCAAGTCCCTATGAATTAGTAGAGTCTTCATTTCAAAAGCATGCAGTCCAATATTCTTCATACTTGTAGTGCAAATGAAGAAACAAAATAACAAAAATTGACAAAGTGCGAATTATAGCTGTTTTCTCAATATGGATAGCAAAATTTAGTTGTTCAGTATACTGTATAACAGTATGAACAGTGTTTAGTTAATCCTATATGGTAAACCGTACAGCATGGAATTCAAATAGCCAGAACACTTATCAACTTCAGCTGTATCCAGCACTCTGACTCCAGTAACAAATCCACTTCCCTTTGTTTGACACACTGCCACGTCATTTTTTCGAATCAAATAATAGTGCAAAAATATGGTTTAAGAATGTAACTTACCCAATCCTGATCAAAAACAGCCTTTATTGATTACTTAAATCTGTGCTAACTGAACATGATCTCAGTGTTCTAAAGTTGGTACACGCAGGACAGTTGATGCCATGCACTGCCAGCTCAAGATGGAATGCTTGCACCTTGTTTCCTCCCAGACTCACAATTTAAAAATAATCCAAAAAATACATAATTTGTATCGTTTGTTTTAAGCACATAGTGAAATGCCTCTCATTTCTCATGTATTAGACAAATCAAAACCATTAAAACGCCACTCCCTCTTCAACTCATAAGCTGCTTGACTGAATGAGGAATCAAACAAGTCACTTGATAGAGAACATATTTGGAAACATTTTCTGTAATTGTGCCTTGATTGTTACAGCATTCTCAATGCCAAAACATTTTCTTCCTTTACAGACTTTAAAGCAGCAGTGCAATGAAAAATGTTTTTTCCCCCCCAAAAAATGGCCTATGTCACAATTAATAAAAATATTAGTATATCTGTCAAATCTACTTTCTAGGTATCTGTTATGTTGTGCACCCTCAGATTTATCTTTTCAATCCTGTTTCTTACCAGGTCAATAATATTATTTTTAAGGCAGATGTGGTGGCCAACTTTTTTCTAGAGAAAAAAATAAATAAATTCAAACATTAATAAAATACTCAGATGTTGGTGGAACTAGAAAGTGGTACCACCAAATAAAACTGGAATGTGCCTAGAATCTTTGATAGTGAAAAAAGATAGGGTCAAATTTGTTGCCCAGTTTTGTTGCACTGCTGCTTTAAATTTTTGCTAGGAAAGCATCAGATGCTTGATGCAGGCTCTTCAAAACACCCATGTAATATCTTTATAAGCCAGCTGTTTAGCTCTTACCTGTTTAGAAACATCAATTATTATACTGAAGTTTTTAAGTATATTACAATTTTCGAGTAAGTCTACCCCAGAAATGATAACATCCAGAAATCATGTATTACAAATTGTTAGCAAGATAACAAGGTTAGCAAGGTTGATGTAAAATGCCATGCAACTTGATAGGCAGCACCCTGAGTAAATGAGTATATCAGCAGTATCATTCATCAGTAAAGGACTCAATAGTTTAAAGAAAGATACCTATTGCTGCTCTTAGCTGGATTCATGTAGAGCTAATAACGATTCCAACAATGTTTTACAATGAGTATTAAATACATCTTGCTTATTTTCAAGGTTACAAAAAATCAGATCCAGATGCAGGATTTATAAAGCAGTGTCATGCCATTCTTTGAACGGAATAATATTTTCATCTAGACAATGTTTGCAGACAAGCTTCTTAGCACGCATAGAAATCAAGTTAAACATATAATACTGCATTTTGGACAAATTATTAGGCATGACACCAAATATACAGGCATTTTGAGTAAAACAATTTCGTTGGCCCTCCAGCCCTCCAAATCTATTATTAATTGTTGATCATAATAGTATTTATTTGGACTTCACAGCTCTAGTACAAATGCAGTATGGGGCACTGTGATGTCATCAACAATTGTTTCAGCTGTTCTTCCATTAGTTAAGTACAGCACTATGACCATGTTAACCTATGTTATCTTGTTTGTGTTTATAGGAGCCCCATGCACTCCTGCTTAAAGCAGAGCCAGTCTAAATTCTTTTATGGTGTTTTTGCATATACTTTACATAACGCTTTGCATTACTGGGGTATGTGTGATTTTGTATTTCCTATCTGTCTGTCTGTCTGTCTGTCTGTCTGTCTAGCTAGCTAGCTAGCTAGTTAGCTATCAACAGTATCTGTATGTCTGTCTAGCTATCTATAGGCAGTATCTGTCTGTCTATTTATTTGTCTATCTACAGTATCACTATCTCTCTCAATTATCTGTCTGTCTGTCTATCTAGCTAGCTAGCTATCAACAGTATCTGTATGTCTGTCTAGCTATAGAATCATAGAAACATAGAATTTGATGGCAGATAAGGACCGCTTGGCCCACCCAGTCTGCCCATTTCCCTACCTACTGGATAAGCTGCCGATCCTAGTTAACCAGCAGCCTATTTCTTCCTACCCCCACACCCTAGAATTGCCTTATGACTGTCCCATGCATGCTTGAATTCCACCACTGATTTTGACTCCACAACCTCCTCCGGAAGGCCGTTCTCCATCCACAACCTCTCTGTGAAAAATACTCCTTAAATTACCTCTGAGCCCCCTCTATTTTCAAATTGTGCCCTCTTGTTCTTACACACCTCTTTTTGAAAGATGCTACTCTCTTGGGCTTTGTTGATTCCCTTGAGGTACTTGAACGTTTCTATCATGTCCCTCTCTCCTCCTTTCCTCAAGGCTATACATATTAGCTCCTTTCATCTCTCTTCATATGTCTTCCAGTGCAGACCCTGCACCATTTTAGTGCCCTCCTCTGGACACCTTCCATCCTGTCTATGTCTTCTTGGAGATTGGGTCTCCAGATGCACACAGTACTCAGATGGGGTCTCACCAGCTGTCTGTACAGAGGGATATAACTTCCTATTTTCTACTGGTGATGCCTCCCTATGCATCCCAGTATCCCCAACCCTCCTTGTCCCTCTCACATTGCTTGCCCACCTTTAGGTCATCTGATATGACTACCCCGGTCCCTTTCCATTTTTGTTGTTGTTAGTATCTCACCCCCCATTGTGTACTCTTCCCCTGGGTTTTTGTTTCCCAGGTGCATTACCTTGCACTCCTTAGCATTGAATCTAAGTTGCCATACATTTGACCATTCCTCTAACCATGCCAAGTCCCTTCTCATCCTTTCCACCCCAACCCGTGCATCAACTCTGTTGCAGATCTTTGTGTCATCTGCAAAGAGACATACCTTTCCTTCCAGTCCTTCTGCAATGTCGTTTATAAAGACATTGAAGAGGACCGGTCATAATACTGAACCCTGCGGTACCCCACTAGTAACCCTCCTTTCTTCTGAGTGGACTCCATTTACTATTACTCTCTGTGTCCTATTCTCCAGCTAATTCTTTACCCAGGCTGTCATCCTGGGACCCACTCTTAGGCTGGCTAACTTGTATATTAATCTTTTGTGTGGGACTGTGTCAAATGCCTTGCTAAAGTCTAGGTAGGCCATGTCCACAGCCCCTCCCTGATCTACTACTTTGGTCACCCAGTCAAAGAAATCTATCAGATTCGTCTGGCATGACCTTCCCGCTGTGAATCCTTGCTGTCTAGGGTCCTGTGCCCCTCTGGCCTCTAGATACTCGACAATTCTTTCCTTCAGAAGTGATTCCATCATTTTCCCTATCACTGAGGTTAAACTAACAGGTCTGTAGTTTCCTGCTTCTGCCTTGCTCCCACTTTTGTGAAGGAAATCACATCTGCCCTCCTCCAGTCCTCGGTACCACCCCTCCTCCCATGATTTGTTAAAAGGGTAGTCAGTGGTGTCACTAGTTCTACCCTTAGTTTTTAAATTCTGGGATGAATCCCATCAGGCCCATTGCTTTGTCCACCCTCAGTTTTAAGAGTTCTTTCAGAACCCTTTCTTCTGTAAATGGGCTGGCATCAACTTCTGTATCCAGAGTGTTTCTACTGTTTGTTTTATGTACCTCCCCTTTTCATTTGTAAATACTGAGCAAAATATTTGTTTAGTATCTCTGCCTTTTCACAGTCTCCCTCTGCCCACCCTCCTCCCCTTTATTAAGCCTCACTATCCCTCCCTTGGTCTTCCTTCGCTCCCTGATGTACCTATAAAAGGTTTTATCCCCCTTCTTAACTGAGTTGGCTATCTTTTCCTCGGTTTGGGCCTTTGCTGTTCTGACTGCCTTCCCAGCCTCCTTTTGCTTTAACGATACAGTTCTCTGTCCTGCTCCTTCTGTGATTCCTTGTACTTCCTGAATGCTTTCTTTTTCTCTTGAACCTTCACTGCCACTTCCTTTGAGAACCATAGTGGTTTCTTACATCATTTTGTTTTGTTTATTTGCTTCACACAAAGGCTCGTTACCGCTGTGATGGCAATTTTTATTATTCCCCATTGTTCTTTCACCCCTCCTTCCTGCCCATTTGCTAGTGCATTCCTTAGGCACTCACCCATTTTGGCAAAGTCAACCCTCCTAAAGCCCAGTACTTTTGCCTTATATGGCTTGACTCTATTGCTGTGTTTATTGTGAACCTTACTGTTCGATGGTCACTAGTTCCCAGATGGCTACCCACTTCTACATCTGTGATCCTCTCTCCATCTCCATATGAGAGAATCAAGTCTAATATTGCTCCCTCTCGAGTGGGCTCCAGTACTAGTTGTCTAAGGCATGCCCCTTGTAGGGCATCTAGAATAACTGCACTCTTCGGAGTGGCAGCTGCAACTGCACTCCAGTTAACATCTGGCATATTCAGATCACTCATCAGCAATATCTCCCCTTTTTCTGCCATCCTAAGTATGCTTTCTATCATTTCCTTGTCCATTTCCTCCCCCTGAGAAGGGGGTCTGTAAACAACCCTGTGCGGATTGTGGTGCCATTGCCTGTCTCCAAATTTACCCACAGTGCTTCTTCTCCTCCCTGTTTACCCTTTTGTTCTGTTGCTTTTATTCCTTCCCTTATGTAAAGAGCTACTCCTCCTCCTCTTTTACTCTCCCTGTCCCTCCTGTAGATAGTGTATCCTGGTATGTTTACGTCCCAGTCATGGTTTTGTGTGTACCATGTTTCTGTGACTGCCACGATATCCAGATGTTCCTCCTCCATCAAGGCCACTAATTCAGTAAAGCTTGTTACCCAGACTATGGGCATTGGTACTCATTGCTCTCCATTTTTTGATGGCTTTACCTTCTGTTGCAGCATCCTCCACTGACCGTTCTACCTTGGTCTTTTTCTCATTTAGTACCCTGTTTTGTAGGGAGAGGCTGGGATTTTCCTGCTGCTTGTCAGTGCCTCCCCCTTTGACTAGTTTAAAAGCTTGCCAATGAAGCATTTAAACCGATTGTTCAAAAGACTTGTTCCCTTCCTAGACAGATGCAGACCATCCTGCCAGTATAGGCTGGTGTCCCTCAGGTGGAACCCCAGTCCCCAGTGAAGCCAAACCCTGTGCTCCACCATTTTTTCAACCATTCATTAAACTGCATGGTGCTAATTACCCTCACCTCCCCATGCTTTGACAGGCAGCACCTCTGAGAAGGATACTGTGTGTGCTACTTGTCTTAGGCCCTCTAACTCTGCAATGTCCTCCTGCACTGCTCTAATCTCATGATGAGCCAAGTCATTTGTCCCTAGGTGGACAATTACATCCAACTCAGACTCCCTTGAAGCTGTTCTCGTGTTCCTGAGGATGCGCTTCCTGTCCCTCCAAGCCATGGCACCAGGCAGGCATCTTACTTCAGTTTTCCCAGCTCCCCCCAGTTCTATACCCCTAATAATTGAGTCCCCCACCAGGATCTGCTTCCTTTCCCTGTGGTGTCCTCTGCCTCCTTCCTGTGGGCCTCCCTTGTGACAGTTGTCATCAGTCTTCTCTGCGGGTGCATCCATAGGGGAGCTATGCTCCACCAGAATGGAGTATGGATTGTGGAGTGGAACAACTGACTGGGTGTGCCTCTGTTCCACCATCCTCACCCTTCCTGAGCCCACTGTGGTCCAACTGCTATAGCTATCTATAGACAGCATCTGTCTGTCTATCTACAGTATCGCTATCTCTCTTACTTATCTGTCTGTCTGTCTGTCTGTCTATCTTTCTATCTATCTATCTATCTATCTATCTATCTATCTATCTAGCTACAGACAGTATCTATCTATTTATCTATCTATCTATCTTTCTTTCTTTCTATCTATCTATCTATCTATCTAATCTATCTATCTATCTAGCTAGCTACAGACAGTATCTATCTATCTATCTATCTATCTATCTATCTATCTATCTATCTATCTATCTATCTATCTATCTATCCACAAACAGTATCTATCTATCTATCTATCTATCTATCTATCTATCTATCTATCTATCTATCTATCTATCTATCTATCTATCTATCCACAGACAGTATCTATCTATCTATCTATCTATCTATCTATCTATCTATCTATCTATCTATCTATCTATCTATCTTCAAGCGTGAGGGAGTGAGGGGGTAAGACAATAACTCATGAGAGGCACAGCCTTCAGTGAATTTTCAAAGTCCTGCCCCTTGTTTATTTTGAGTCAGACCATTGTGTATTTGATTAATACAACTTAAGTTGAACTGTTATAACTTTAGTGTGAAGATTTTTAACTGTTTCACTTTTGAGTTCAGCAACTGGCCAGGTTATGTTATCAACATTGTGAAAACTGCACTCTGATTGGTTCTTATGTCAACAATCATGACTGTGACATAGCTACCCTCTAAATGAATGTTTATCTGGAGGTTAGATAGCATGATAAACATATATATATATAACCCCAGTGGTGAACAAATTAGGCAAATGTGACAATTTTTTTTCAGTGAGGATTAAACAAATATTTTCACTTAGAACAAATGTTATTTCTTCCTAAAACAGTTACACTTCAAACAACTAAACCTTCCTAAAACAACCAATTTAAAAGTTTTACATTTTAAAATACACTGTATAAATTGGACACACAATGGATTGACTCAGAATATGTCATTTATCATCACTTGTGGGTCGGGACTTACATAACTCACCTGTGCTTCTGCCACTCATTAGTTATTGTTCTACTACCCCTCTCATGAAGATACATGGCTATTTTAAGTCAGGTCATTTGTACAATACAGGTAGAAGAAGTCACATTTTTAAAATAAATTATTTATTTTAGCCATTGAAGAACTTCAAATCAAATAAATTATTTTAAGACTGGGTGTATCCTCAGCATATATCTCTACTTTGAAGGGCTACTTTTGGATTGGTTACATAGGCTACCTTAACCAAGGGGGAAGTGGCTTGCACAATGCCTGATGGTATCACAACAACATCTGATATAGTCAACCCTGGGCAGTGAAAATAAATTAAGACACTTTAATTTTTACATGATAAACAAATTCAAAAGCTTTAAAATATACGTATTTGTGGTTTTGCCACTTTTGAGTTATGGTCATGCCCCAGTTCTTGAGAAGTTAAATAAAATATTCTGTGGCAAGCCATTGTGTATGCCATATTTATCAGGGCAAATTTATCTCCATTAATTGATATCTTGTAGATTAATATAACAATGGAATATCGGCCTAATCAGAGAGCAGGTTTTACAATGCTGATAACATAATTGCTTACAGCAACACTGATGACAGCAATTGTAAACAACGAGAAAGTTACATTGTCAAACAAACAGCACATTTTAAAGTTAAACCAGTAAAATGATGTGGAATAAAATGTATATGCAGTGGTCTGACTCAAGACTTTCATAACTCAATCATGTCTCTGCCACTCATTAATTATATGATCCTGCCATCATAGACTTTAAGATAAATTGGGTATTTTGAGTCAGTCCATTACATATTGTCTATATATATAGTAAAACTATTGGATAAGGGATGGGCCTAATACTGATATGTGTGATTTTTTATGAGTTATCTGTAATCCATGACATCACAAGTGGTGAAGCCATGAGTGATGTCACAGGGGTCACAGACCACAAGTAAAATGTCAGGCATATCTTTATTAGGCTCCGGCCCTGTCTCATTTATGCAGTGGTAAGCATGAGTTAGTGTGGTAAAAATGTTGGATAAGTTGGTGTGTATAGGCAGTTCATTATGGATCTGTAAATAGAGCTTTCTGAGTGCAGTCAAGCCCCAGAATTAAATGATGCCAGCCTTCTACTCTGGGGAACCTACTATGAGCTTCTCATGTGACCATAAGTAAAAATAAGTAAAACAAAATATCCCTTCCCTAGTCATCCTTAATGACAAAGGAGATAAATTGGAAGAGGTCACATTTTTCAGATATTTAGGAGTCACCCTGGATGACACTTTATCATTCACTCCATATGTGGACAATATTGTTCACCTTACCAACAGAAGTTAGGTGCACAGTTCAGGGAACATCAGAACCTCACCACCAAAGCCAGGTATCTTCTAGCATCTTGCACAGTTCTACTGATCCTAAACTATAGCCTGCCAGTTTACACAGCAGCTAGTGACTCCATACTAAGCAGAGTTAGGGTAGTGTTCAATAAAGCATCTTGCTTTGTACTTGGGGCTGATAGGCTTGCCCATAGCTGCTCCCTGTATACCCAGACTAACTGGTTCCCCCTCCAGGAAAGAGTAAGATATCAGATCTGTCGGCATGCAAAAAGAGCACTATTGGTCCTTACCCCCTTGGTGATTTGTAACTTTTTCTGCCCCATTAGTAACCAATACATTACCAGGCGTATGTCTAGAAATACTCTAGAAATACCTTTCCATAAAATTAACCTAGGCAAGCACCCCTTCACAGTAATGACATATTAGTGACAATGAATTTACCTGTAACAATTGCAGGCCTCCCTAAAATTGCCCTATTCAATAAATCACTGAGAATAGAACTCTCTATAAGCTCCAAATGCACCTGCTACAGCTAATCTAATCTGGTCTCCTTGGGTCATTGTATCTCTTCAACTGGTTATGTAATATTTTATGTTTGTACAAGTACCTAAGGCTTCCAATGCTCACTGCTGATTATGCTCCCCTAGAGCTGCTGTTTGCTAGAAACTGTCTATACCCAACTCCTCTTCCTATGTCCTGCTGACTATGTTCCACATGAACTGCTGGTATGTCATGCTATCTACACTCCACATGAGCTGCTGGTACAGTATTGTTAACCATAATGATTTTTAGATTACTGTTTTGTGTATCTTCTTCTTGTCTCAGATATGGATCCTTTGCAAATGAGTGCCTGTGCTCAAAGGTGCACTCCTAATTTTGTAACGAATTATATTTACTTGTCATGCGACCCACAGTGAGAATATTATGATATTCTCACTGCAGGTCACATGAGGAGCAAAAAATATCACTAACATTTTGGTCATGATAAACCCCAAACCAATGCATAAATATATTTCTAAAATGGCAAGAAAAAAAATCCTGAATCCTCAAGAGCTATTACCTAACTGTGCATTAAAATACTGGTGATGCTCAATTATATACCAGAGCTCATTACAAAGGTGAGAAAACTTATTACCTGGCACCATAAGCTTCAATATCACTACAGTGACAGAATTTTTTTTTTTTAATCTGAACTACTGCCATATTGGAAATCCTATCCTTTACTATCATGACATCTAAAAAATAAATATTTCATTTCCCTTTTTTCTAAAAATCAATTCCATTGTGCTGCATAACTAATCATTTTACCCACACATGTCCAAAGTTATTTTAAGTATAACTATTCCAAAGTCATCATTTATGCCAGTAAGATCTCCACCCTCCTCACACAACAACTTTGTAACTGACAGCAGGAGTTGCAGCAGGGGCTGTTAAACAACCAATAGTGGGATTTCAATATTGCCCCAAAACACCGTCACGAGCCATTTTATAGCTAACACCTTTTGTTTCATGTGACTGCAATCCTCACACTCGTCAGGCCCCACTCAGATCACAATCCCCACCACTCACATTACGCCACAGCACAATTGCAGCAGTCACAGTACAAACAAACATGTACTTCCCCTGATATCCCCACAAAGCTGAGACTTCAAACTATACAGTGGGGAGAGGATATAGACAACATTAAACAAGCATTTGTCAATGCCAAATGTTCGCCACCTACATTGCTGTTGTACCGGGTCTTGCTTGTACACATTTTTACTATATATTTATCCAAGACAGATCAGATGAGATAATATGTCATTTGCAATGGGGCCCTGATGTTATATAGTTATATACTGCATTTACCCAGGATAGTAGCTGTGAGATGCAATATTTCATTTTTTGTGTGCTCCTGCTTTCATAATATATTTTTTCTGGGACAGATAATTTTAGATGCAACATCTCCTTTTCAGTGAGGTTCTACTTTTACACAGTTTTGCAATATATTTACCCAGAATAACGCAGCTGAGATGCAATATCTAATTTTTAATGGGGTCCAGCTTTAACACATCTTTGTACTGTATTTATCCAGAATAGCACAGCTCAGATGCTATCTTATTTTCAGTGGCATCCTGCTTTTCCCAATTTTTTCTCTGTATTTACTCAGGGTAGCACAGCCATGATGCATTATCTCATTTTCAGCAGGGCCCTGCTTTTACCCATTTTTGTAATGGTTTTATCCAGGATAACTCTGCTGAAAGGCAAGTTACATTTTCAGTGGGCTCCAGCTTTTACAATGTATTTACCCAGGAGAGAGCAACAGGGGTCTTGCTTTTACACATTTTTACTAAATATTTACCCAGGATAGATCAGATCAGATGCAATATCTCATTTTCAGTGGTGTCCTGCTTTTACACATTTTTAGATTGTGTATAGCCAGGATAGGCCAGGCAATATCTCATTTTCAGTGGGCTCCCACATTCTGACCTTAAAGAGCCAGTGGAGCCCAAACAGGCAGGCAGGAAAATAATACAATTTTTTTTATTCAATAAACTTTATTCATTTTATAAATAATACAAATTTTAAGTAACAAGTCAGTTGTAACTTTTTATTTCTGAAGTATTTTTATTTTTCCTTTTGCTCATCAGAAAGTCCTCCATGTGATAATATTGTGCTGGATGTGTGGAACAGCTCTTAGCCTGGCAGCTGACATGTCTAACTCCACTGCCCCACACTACATCATCAGCATTATGATCTCACTGACAGTAACATCACAGGTGAATGACCTGGCAGTCACTCACTTGCTGTTCCTAAGCAGCAGTGATGTCACAGTCAGGGAGGTCACGATCCTGATGATGTAATGTGGGGGCAGTAGAGCAAGATATGTCAGCTGCCAGGCTAACAGCTGTCCCACACATCACATCTACTAACATCAGGTAAACAATCTTCTAATTAAACAAAGGGAAAAGGAAAAGTACCTCATGCATAAAAGGTAATGGTTGGTTGCTTTTAAAATCTAATATTAGTTTTGGGCAGTACACTGCTCTTCAAATTTCCAGTATTTTTATGGCCTGATGTTATGATGAAGACAGGTGGAATTTTTGAAATCCCATTCTAAAAGTGACTTTGCAGTGCAACCAAAAACCTGTTTTGAAGGGGATTTGAAAATGATGTCTGTTACGTGCAGGAGGTGGGGTAACACAAGGGATATACAGAACATTAGGTGCCAAAATCTGCAAAAATAAAGTTTGGAGTAAACATTGGAACAATTCCATTCTTCATGGCTTAGTTGTTTTTTTTTTCATATTTTGACCCCAGATTTTCAACAGTCTTTTTATGACCCCTCCTTCTGAACATGGTAGGTGTCATTTATAAAATACTGTTCAAAACATCATTTCCCACCACACGTGCGAAAACACATTTTGGTCAAGATTTGAAAAACAACACCTGTCACATTCATGAGGCAGTGTGAAAAATCTGGCATCAAAATAAGTACTAGAGTGATGGGCGAGAATTGAAAAATGTCAATATACCTTCATAACTTTGTTGTTTTTTTAATATTATGTCCCCACATTTTCAACATAGTCTTCTTATGACACCACCTCATGAAGTCAGTTGGTGAGCATTTTCATATCTCACATGAAAGATGATTTCACAGAGTGACTGCAAAATCACCTTTTGTTCAAATTTGAAGGATTTCACTACCCTTTTTCGTGAGGTGGGGTCCCAGAAAGGCCATGTTGATAATTTGGGGGAAAAATATTAAACAGAGGACCAAGTTATGCGTACAAGTTCAGAACACATTGAAATACATTGAACCACATACCTGATTTCCTCAGTTCCTGACCTGGAATTGAAGAGTGAAGACGTGTCTCTGGTCCAGAGTGGATAATGGCATTGGACCCCCAATAGGAAAGTAAGGGGTGAGGGTGTGTGAGTAGTGAGTGTTGAGTGGGAGGGTCATGTGGGGGAAGGATAACAATGGCAGAGGTGGCGATGGCAACAGACATCGATGGACTGTTTTATTTTTGTCAGGTGTAAAAAAATTAAAAAGACTATGAGGAATGGTTTTCTTTATTTTAGGTACCGGCACTGGGAATTGGGCACCCCAGTGTTGGTTTAACCTCTATGGACACAGAAAGTGACAGGGAGGTGGGAACGATACTTCACAGAGGGTGGGACTACAGGAATTAAAAAAATAAAAAGAGACTATGAGGGACAGTTTCTTTAATTCAGGCATCAACACTAGGGATTGGGCACCCCAGTGTCGGTGTTGTTTGGCAGCACCAGGGGTGGGCTCCCTGTTGTTGCACAGTGACATTGGGTGGGTTGGGGGGTACTACCCAGCAGTGGGGACTGGGTACCCCAGTGATGGAAAATTAAGAAAGAAGGGGTAAGCAATCGGTGGTGGGAGGGATTGTTTTTACATTGAGAGGGGTGGACCACTGTAGGCTGATCAAGACAGGGAGCAGCTCTGCTTGCTATCTGACATGCATATCAAAGGAAAAAGCTGCCCTATGATTTGGGTGGCTTTTTCTTTGAACTTCATGCAGTTTCACCCAGCAAGCCCAGAAGAGTGTCATGCTCAGCCTGGTTGATGATTGGTCTGAAGCTCTCAAGCCCCTTACAGACTGCCTTGCAATGGACCGACAGAGGCATACCTCTCAAAATCCACTATCATGCAAACATGTTCACCCTTGTGCAGTGCAAGGGTGAACATAAAAATGGTATCTCTTGGGTGGGGTTAAGAATTAAGCACAACTGAACACAAACTGAACAGCACAAGAAGTAGACTTACAGTGCCACCTGCTGGATAAATACATTATGACACAGGGACTTTTATTGAAAAAAGTACACAACTGCAACATTTTCTTAAACAGATTTTTTTCCCCCAAATTTTTAAGCAGTTTTGGTACAGTAAAAAACAAGATATTTGACTTCCATACTCACAAAAAAAAGCCATTTTATAAGCACAGTAAGTCATGCCAGGGTGTGCATTAAAGGTATAATGATACAATAACCATACCTTGTTAACAAAGAATAAAAAAAAAATCCCATGGGTGTAAGGACGCTCGCCCTTCAGCCTTATGCCTTATATGCCCCTGGGACACGCATTGTTATTTCTTTAATGCACACCCCATCATGGCTTATTGCTTACTATACACAAATACATGCAACCTGTTGAAATAACTTAATCAAGTTCCATGCATAGCAATCCATACTAGGATAACAACACAAAGAAATGCATTGGAACTTGGGTGCCACCAATACAAGAATCAGACTGTGGAAAAAGAAAATTGTGTCACTCACCACTAAAACTACCGGAATAATCAGTAATATCTTTCTATCATTTTATTGCATAACCAAGGTATGGCAAAATTTAAAAGGCAGCTCCAACAAGGTGGATCTGATGTGTTTCACACAAAAGTGCTTTTTCAAAGGAGCTAACTTTTAAATCTTACTGTACCTTGGCCATGCAATAAAATACTGGAAAGATATTCCTGACTACTGCAGCATTTTTGGTGGTAAGTGCCATGATTTTCTTTTTTCCCATACCAGAATACTATATCCCTGGGTTAAGTCAGAAAAGCCACTGATATGCTGTTGGGCTCAAGTCTGTGCACCTATACCCCCAATCAGCAGGTCACAACCTAGAATTAATCATTAATATTTCCCTTAAGGATGCATCTTATATTAATGTTATTATTCATCTTAATAAAATGCCCTGTACATTTACAGTAATCATCAACAGTCAATCCATTTGCCCTTCTGTTGTGCTACTTGGTACTCGCACCCTCCCTCCCTCTTACCCCTGCTCTTATACAGCTGGGACTCCTTATAGATTGCATTCAGTATCCCCTATATAAATGTCTAGACTTTTTACACTAACTCATTTTTGAATTGTGCCCCTCGCTCAGCAGAAGCCAAAGCAAAATTTATAACTACAAACTGTATTACATGATCCGGACAGGTCAAGAACCCATAAGCACTAGTGATGTTATGAAAGAACTGAAAAGTGTTGTCTTTCCCTAGTCTAACGGTTTATATTGAGAGTGACACCCTTTCCCTTTTCTCAAGTATGACACAGGGATATCTGTTTCTATATTTAGTTTTGGTCTGCAACAGGGTTGATACACAAGGGGGGTGGAAAGGATGAGAAAGGACTTGGCAAGGCTGGAGGATTGGTCAAAAGTATTGCAGCTTAGATTCAACGCAAAGAAGTGCAAAGTAATGCACCTAGGAAACAAAAACCCAGGGGAAGAGTACACAATAGGGGGAGGGGAGGTATTGACAACAACAAAAATGGAAAGGGACCTGGGGGTAGTCATATCAGATGACCTAAAGGTAAGCAAGCAATGTGAGAAGGCAGTAAGGATGGCTGGGGGATGCTGGGGTGTATAGGGAGAGGCATCACCAGTAGAAAACAGGAAGTTGTTATCCTTTGTACAGACAGTTGGTGAGACCCCACCTGGAGTACTGCGTGCAATTCTGGAAACCCCATCTCCACAAGGACATAGACAGGATGGAGGCAGTCCAGAGGAGACAACTAAATGGTGCAGGGTCTGCACCAGAAGCCAATTGAAGAGAAACTAAAGGACCTTAATATGTATACCCTTGAGGAAAGGAGGGAGAGGGGGGACATGATAGAAACTTTCAAGTACCTCAAGGGAATCAACAAAGTTCAAGAGAGTAGCATCTTTCAGAAAAAAAAGGTGTGCAAAAACAAGGGACACAATTTGAAGATAGAGGGGGGACAGCACAGGGGCAATGTGAAAAAGTATTTTTTCACAGAAAGTGTGGTGGATTCATGGAATGGCCTTCCTGAGGAGGTCATGGGGTCAAAAATAGTGGGGGAATTCAAGAATGCATGGGACAGACATAAGGCAATTCTGGTGGGGGGGTAGGAAGAAGTAGGCTGTTGGTTAACTAGGATCTGTAGCTTATCCAATAGGTAGGGAAATGGGCAGACTAGGTGGGCCAAGTGGTCCCTTATCTTCTGTCAGAGTCTACGTTTCTATGTTTCTATGGTCCTGTGCAAATGATTTTCACCAATGTTTGTGTGTTTGTTTGTCAACCATGGCCCAGTTCAGACTAAGGTATTTAAAACGGTTTAAGGAGCTTAACCCATTTTGAAGTGCCCTAGCACTGTTCACGTCCGCACTTAACAAGCTTTGTAATCCGTTTTTTTAAAACTGTGTTTAAACCCTGATAAGACCTAGGCTTAAACACAGTTTTAAAAGTGTTTCAGGAGTTAAGTCGGACTTACTTCCAATGCAGACGGTCAAGCATGGTTCTCCTTCATGCAGCAAGATGTCTGCACCTGGGAACTGGTTGCTAGTTAATTCAGTCCAGAGTCAGTAGTGCAGATGCTGTAAATCATTTCTAATAACAGTTTACAACATGCTACCAGCAGTGCAGATGCTACAGCATGGATGATATAGCATGGTAATTCCATTTTAAAAAACGTTTTCAGTTCCCGTGCTGTAGTATGAACAGGGCCTATGTGTATGGTCCTACCGCTGTGCACCACCCTGGTCAACCCCTCAAAGCAGGCGATCAAGTTGGTTTGGTATGATTCCCCCCACCATAAAGCCAGGCTGACAGAGAGCAAGACCCTTGGACTCAACGAAGTGCTTCATTATTCTGGTCCTTTATTCTTGCCCATTATTTTCAAGCAGATCTATAAAGATTAGTGGCCTGATTTCAGTTTGTTAATCAAAAGCATATGGTTCTTGTTATTTTCTGCAGTTTTTGGATGCTTCCTAATTTCAGATATTTAACAGTATACTATTCATTATTGGGCTGTCTCTAGATGACACAAGAGACTCGTGTTATCTCACCCCCTCCTTGCTCTTATCCCACTGACCCCCCCCCCCCCACTTCCTGGACCTGTCCAGGCCCTCTGGAGCCCACTCTCCCTTATCTTCCTCCCCTTCATCCACCCTCCTTTTCCCCTCTTTTACCCCTTCTCCCACCTTAGCCTCCCCTCCCTCTCACCCTATGGCAAGGCCTCTGGCTGCCATATTTTCTTTTCCTTCTCTATCTGGACTCTGCCCTCTCATCTCCCCTACCCCTTCCTTACTCTTCCCCTCCCCCACCTCTGATTAGCAATGTTGCTTCAAATGTACCTTATGGTTTCTATGCTTGCTTGTAATCTTGAGTGTGTAGCGCTGTTCCCACTTAGTTACCGGTTGACTTGCTGTGCTCCAATGATACCACGAATGTTGTCTGTACCTCCGTTGATACCATGAATGTTGTCTATACCTCCAAACCTTATTGTAACCCTTTCCTTTGACGTGGAACCTTTGTAAATGAGCTGCTCCTAGCTCAAAGGTATTTGTAATCCAAGATTTAAATGAATAAAAAAAAGAAGTAAACAGTGGTTAAAGTAAGCAACAAGCCATAACATGGAGTGCATTAATGGAATTTACTGCCCTCCCCAAAAGAATGTAGCAAGTGGCTGAAGGCCAAGTGTCCTTGCAGCCCTGGGACATGTATTTAAATCCTTTAATGCATACCTTGAAGGCTTACTGCACTTATAAAATGTCTCACTGCTCTTATGCATTATATGTAAAGTGAAACATTTTTTAATATGACTTTTTACATAAAATAATTTTTTTAAATATTTTTGAATGGCAATATTTTATACATGAAATCGTCTCTGACTTTGTAGGTATTGATGCTTTTTTTTACCCTGGTAATAAGATCTGGCACCTGACTGTGTATCACTACCTTTTTAATGCTTGGTCTGAGCATGTCTATGGCAGCGCTTAGCCAATGAGGTTTCATGATTCTTCCTTGCCAGTTTATAACTGAAAGTGTTTAGAAGAGGAACTCTCATCTCAGGATCTGTGCTGTGGGTCAGTAGACTTCAGCATCATTTTCAGGAGGAGGACATCTCAATGGGGAAAGGTGGAAGAGAGGCAGGAGCTCTCCTATAATTTTGTAAGAGGAGGGAAAACAGAGTTCCTGTGGGTTTCTAACCAATTTAACCCCTGCAAGTAAAGATGGATTGAAAGTGTAATTATTATCATGACTGAGTACACATTCATTATACTGTATATAGAAGCTAGCAGTTCATCATACACTTTTGACTTAAAAATACTCAACCAGGACATAACCTCTTGAGAATGGCTATACCATCTCATTTTTCAAGTGTCTCACATGGGGGGCTGGTTCATTAGCACAGTGGCATTGCTGCAACCTGTAACGCAGTTGACCTGTGTTTTGGAATGAGTCTAGTTACCACAGGGCTGGAGGGTGGGCAAGTCATAAGTATCCTAGAGGAAGGTGAGCACCTCCCAGAAGGTGCCAGGCATGAGACACAGGACAATAGAGGGAGAGGGGGAAGCATGGCCAAGACTCTGTGCATGCCAATTGCATGCACACTTCAGGGGTATGTTGCATTGCCATCTCAAAGAGGGACAGACAAAAGGTGAAAACAACAGTCACATACCTGCAGGCTCCACACTGTTGACTGGGCTCACTTACATGTTGGATCTGGTCTCTGTCAGGGACTGGTCCACACTGGAGGCCCTGCGCAGGACCATGGGAGCTTCAAGGAGGTCCTGTAAGTCCCATGGAAAGCAAGTAATGGTGCTGGGGAGAGAAGCTAAAGGGGTTGTAGATTGAGACTGGAGAACACACAAAAAGTGATTACAAATGAGTGCAACATGGAACTATGCAGTCCCCACCTTAGCCATATGATGACTGAGAATGTGACCTTGAATACGTGTCTTGACTAGAGATGGGTGAAGTTGCAAAATTCACTTTTCACCAAAATTTGCAAAATCTGGCAACCTCACTTTGCCAATGACCGCAATTTGGGTCATTATTAGCCTGTCAAATTGGCCAAAGTCACATGGGGAACTTACATGAATGGCCAATTTGTAGGCAAATTAGGCAATTTGCATAGTTTGCAATGTGACTGAATTTGTCCAATTTGCTGGCACAAAATGACATGAATTGCATGCTACACCCCTTCCCATCTCCCCAAAACATTATATTTTATGATGCTATACCTCCTCTCCCATCCCCTGCTGGCATTGTCCCCCCCCCCCGATGAAGTGCAACAAAAATTAATCAAGTCAAAAGTAGGAGTCAGATGACTCTGAGAATCAAGACAGTCACTGAATTAAAGTTCAATCAATATCCTACTTTTTCCACCCCACCCACTTACCAAGCACACTCCCCTGCCTCCTCCCACCCAACTCCCACTGAGTAAGGCATTAATCTTAAGCCCCACAACCCAACTCCCCTCTGATTCCCACCACCCCTGTCCGTCCACCAGCACCCAAAAAAGAATCTGTAATAAAGAAAATGGTTCCCCGGTTCAGAAGATCTGCTCTGTTCAGTGTCCCTCTCGAAATGGCATGAATGAATGAATGAATGGTGTAACTTCTTTGCTTCTAGTAAAACCTGATTGGCAGAATTTGTCAGATGTGGCCTATTTCTACTGCATCTTGGTGCACTGTGGTGATGCTCACATGCACAAGTGCCACGAGTTGCGGCATTTTGGTGTCTGCATGCATCAAAAATGGGGCACATGTGTCAGTTTTGTGACAAAAGCAGCTGAAAAGTAGTGAAGCTGTCACAAATGCCACGGTTGTTTTGAAAATCACCCAGAGACAGTTTGGCACATCCAGGATGATGCAGTTGCAGCTCAAAATCTGGATCCATGCCTGCGTCACCCCCTTTGAAAATCCCTCCCCGTGTTTCAAAGTTTTCTCAAATGTGAGAGACACACTCTAAACAACTTGATGCTTTCAGTTTGGATTACGTTGTGCCAAAGAACAGAAAAATACAACTTCATTATATATATACACTTTTTTTATTTTGCAAGATCTGAAAAGAGATAGAGGAAGACATATCAAATGTTGGTACTAGGCCATATCATGTGTGCTGTTAGGAAAATTAAAGTGAGAAAACCATTCCGCTAATAGCCTAAATTGCTTTACAGTCCTATTGCTCAGGAAAGGAGCCTGTCCTTGCAGGGATTATCTATTTAGTCACTAAGGTACCTTGTCAAACAGGTTTAAATTGGGTTAAGATCATATTGCAACTGCTTATTAGTTTTATGCCAGTCTGACACTTAACAGAAGAGAAGAGTAGTTGTATGTCTAGGTATGTGGAGGGGAGAGGAGGGTTATATCTGAGTAAAGGCAGGATTCATAACAAAAAGAATGCTTAGTTATCTAAAACCCGTCTATTTGCCACTGGGATATGGCACCAGTCATGTGTGTTTGCTGTCACCCAAAACTGTGTTTGGAATTTTTCTACTTATTTCCGCTTGATTTCACATGAGTGAACAAGAACACAAGGCTTGATTCAGGTAGCCAATGAGATGATCAGCTTGAGGATTAAAATAACATATATATATTGATTGCTTTCATTTTGTAACCTATTAAAGGTGCTTGAAAATATAGCAGACACACCTAAAGTCAGGCTTCCCTTCATGTTGCAAAGCTGCCTGGAAACCTGGGTTTGAATCTCATCATCTCCCACTTGCATACTGTGTGACCCTGAACAAGTAACTTAACTTCCCTGTGCTCCCAGGTCACATCTGGAAACACGCTCCAGTTATTGTGCTTTTCCTGGTTAAACAATTTCCCCCCTTCCCTTGCTGTCCAAATTTGTAGTTATTTATTGGATTGCTTGTGAAATTTTTTTATTTTTTTTTTTATTTCATTGTTTAGCCAGGTATAGCACGCTAAGCTGAAAGCTTTTTTACAGGAGCAACCTGGGAGCACAAGGAGGTTAAGTGACTTGCTCAGGGTCACACAGTATGCAAGTGGAAGCTGTGGAATTCAAACCCATTCTGGTCTGCTGGATGTCACCAGATTTGCAGCTCAGAGCCTTAGACCACTGCGCTATACTGCCTCCTCCAAATTTATATTCTAATCTTCAGGATTAAAGAAATCCATTGCCTCTTTTAGTAGCCAAGTGGCTACTAGGCCATCTAAAGTGGTGAAGTGGGTTAGAAATTATTAATGGATAGGCAACAGAGTGTGGTGGTTAATGACAGCCACTCTAATGATGAGAAAATGGCCAGCGGGGTGCTGCAGGGCTCAATACTGGGACCAGCCCTCTTCAAGGTCTTCATAAGTGACATTGCAGGAAAGCTGGAATGGAAGCTATGGCTTTCTGCAGATGATATCAAAATCTGCAATAGGGTGGGCACTCAGGAGGGGGTGAAGAGAATGTGCAGGGATCTTGGGAAATTTGAAGAGTGGTCAAGAATGTTGCATTCAGAGTTCAATGCCAAAAAGTGCAAAATCATGCATCTAGGGCATGGGAATCCAGGAGCTGAGCACAGGATGGGAAGGAGGTACTGATGGTCACTTAGCAGGAAATGGACCATGGAGTTCTCATAACTGATTACCTCAATGTGGGAAGGTAGTGTGACAAAGCAGTGGTTAGGGCTAGTAGGATGATGGGGTGCATAGGGATGGGGTATCTCCAGCAGAAGAAGGGAGATGGTCTTGCCACTGTATCACTCACTGATGAGACCCCGCCAGGAGTGCTGTATCCAGTTTTGGAGGCCACGCATCAGAATGGACATAGGCAGGGTGGAAGTGGTCCAGAGGAGAGCAGCTAAAATAGTGCAAGGGTTGCACCAAAAGTGCTATGAGGAGAGACCAAGGAATCTCAACATGTACACCATGGAAGAGAGGAGAGTGAGAAGGGACATGATAGAGTCCTACAAGTAGCTCACAGGGGTGAAGAGGGTGCAGGAGGGGAGTCTCTTTCAGATAAGAAAGAGCACTAGGACCAAACGGCATGCAGTGAAGCTGGGGGAAGGGAGGAATTTAAGAGAGATGTGAGGAAGCACTACATCACTGAAAGGGTGGCAGATGCCTGGAACAGACTGCTAGCAGAAGTGGTGGAGGCAAAAACAGTGGGGGACTTCAAGCATGCTTGTGATAGACATAGAGGTATATTAGTAAATAGGGAGAAAGGGGGGTGAGGGTCACTGGAGACCAATTAGGGTCTGTGAAGACAGATTAGGCAGGAGACATCTGAGCAGGCTAGGTGGATCAAGCAGTGCGTTTCTGCTGACAGATTCTATTGGCTGGATTTTCTAATGCTTGTGAATGCCACAAGCCCTGGGTGTGCTGTACATACGGCGCATGGAGCTTGCGGCATTCAAGCAGCTGGCAATCAAGATTTTCTGTCCCGTGTGCCAACTGCCACAAGTTAAACCAGCTTTTTGCTGGCCTAGCTTGTGTCAATCCTGGGTATCCATTTCACGGGGCTTACACCAAATATTTGGTGTAAGCTGCTGTAAACTGAGCAAGCTGTTGCAACTGCTCCCCAACTTACTAAAACTGGACACAGCTGCAACAAATGCCATTGTCGCACCACCATATCCAAAGTGTCGTGGTGCAGGACTTGACGCAATCCCTGCACCACCATTTGAAAATCCAGCCCAATGTTTCTGTGTCGGCCAAATGTATTAATGGCCAAAGCTTCTGAAATTCTAACCATTTCAACCTGATGAAGAGACACTAAACCTCAAAGGCTTGTATCTTTCTCTTTTCATTAGCCTAGCAAAGGTATTCTTGTGCAAATTCTGTGTAGTTTTTCCATGTGGACTTTTTCCATTTGCAAAGGATGAATTTTGCAAAGCTTATTTACTGTATCACATCACATCACATCATACTTTATTTATAAGTGCAATTCCAAATTGACCAAAGTGTTGTACATCATAAAAACAGTAAAAATCCATATAAACAACAATAAATAAAACTAAAAATTTAAGACATAATCATAAATATAACTAATGGTGGTATGCAAAATTTCACTTGCATCAGGAAATACTAGACAGAACAGTTATGTTTTTAAAGCAGTTTTAAAGCTCTCAACGGTCAGGCACTCTCTAATTTGATGAGGTAGAGTTCCACAGGATTGGGGCTGTAAAAGCAAAAGAGAGGGCCCCAGAGGTCTTTAGTCAAACCCTGAGAACCTCTAGCAATCCCTCATCAGTGTAACGGAGTGAACAGAGGGGGTGGTAGGGCACAGAAGATCCTGTAAGTAGCCAAGTTCCTGTCCATGTAGGGCTTTATAGGTCATTAATCTGACCATGAAGATGATCCACCAATATACAGGCCGTCAGTGCAGGCCGCGGAGCACAGGAGTGACATGGCAAGATCTCGATAAGCCAGTCAGCAACCTGGCTGCCGCATTCTGCACCGGCTGCAAGTGGCAGATATCAACCCCTGGTAGTCCTAGGTATAGGGCGTTGCAGTAATCAAGGCATGAGGTTACAAAGGCATGAACCAACATTGATAGATCACCAGGCGAAATCAAGTGCTTAATCCGAGCAATGTTTCTTAGATGGTAAAAAGAAGTTTTAATGACAGCAGACACCTGAGATTTTAATGTCGGGCCACTGTCGAACACAACACCCAGATTTCACACCTGGTCTGAGGTAAGCAGCTGGTCCCCCAAGCGAAAGCCCAGACAGTTGACCCACCGGCAGCCCCATGCCATGGTGACCTGGCTCTACCACCAACACCTCAGTTGTGCCCGAGTACAACCTCAGCCAGTTGGCACTCATCCAGCCCTGAATCTTGGAGAGGCAGCTGTTAAAAACTGAGATTGCCCCACCCTGCTCGGGCACAAAAGGACATGTAGAGTTGAGTGTCATCCATACAGCAGTGAAAACTCAGCCCATACCACCTTACAATGTCTCCCAATGGCAGCATATACACCACAAACAACAAGGGGGGTAGTATGGAGCCCTCCGGAACCCCACATGACAAGGAGAGAGAGAGGCCGAGGAAAAAATTCCTGACACCACTCTGAATCCTGCCATTGAGGAATGATTGAAACCAGCTGAGAACTGTACCAGACAGTCCACAGAGAATCTGCAGGCACCCCAACAACACCCCATGGTCTACAGTGTCAAACACTGCAGAGAGACAGAGGAGAACCAAGATGGAATGACTCCCTCAAACCCTCACTATCAGGAGATCATTCAGTACCCAAACAAGGGCAGTCTCGGTACTATGCCTCATTCTAAACCCAGATTAGGGAGGATCATAGACATTGTGAGTGGATAAATGGTCATCCAACTGCACTGCAACCACCTTCTCAATAACCCTGCCCACAAAGGGCAGGTTAGAGACAGGTCTGTAGTTTGCTAGGCAGTCTGGATCAAGAGAAGGTTTCTTCAGGAGAGGTACCACTACCGCCTCCTTCAGGGGGTCTGGAAACACCAGACTATCCTTGCAAGAACTGGGCCGATGACTGCAACACACCCCACTAGCAGGCACGTTGGTCCTGGATTCTAACTACAGTAGGTTGGACGCATGCCCGGAATGACCCGCACAATGTCTATGATCACCAATTGGCCAAAGTTGGACCAGACAGACTTGGTGCTTGCAGCCTCTTATTGATCTCCACAATATCCATTTGAGGGCGCTGATCAGATCTCCAGTCTGATGGTGGCAATCTTATCAGCAAAGTAACAAGCAAACTCATCACACATAACCTGTGAAAATGCTCCCCATGGCTGAAGACAGGTTGGATTGCACAAACTGTTGGCAGTCCAGAAGAGCTGAGCTGGTCGATTTCTTGCCCAGCAATCTCCTTTGCCACAAAGAGTCTGTGAAGTGTAGATTGTGGACTTCCACCATCCCTAAGTTCAATGCTCTGCTCTCTATCAGTAAGCTACACTACACTGCATTCCAAATGTACCAAGTTATTTCACTCTTTCAGGTCACTGTGGTACAGACAAATATGGCCTAGTCATAGTAGATATCCCTTGAGAGAGTGAGATTAAAGGGATAAAAAATTGAGGCAGTAAGATTGGAGTCATTTGCATATTTTCATTTTCTGATCTGGATCATAGTCAGTAGACAGTGACCAGATCAGAGCTATGTAGAATTTTCAAATTTCACTTCAGCTGGAATTCTGTGGAGTTTCTGAAATTCCACCTTATTCAACGGAATTGAGTTAGAAGTGAAATCCTGACAATTTTGAAAGCAGAATGTTAACCTCAAAATTGTATGCCACAGTTTATGTTAACTGAGGATTCATTCTCCACAGTTTGCATAGAAATTTTTTTTGGAATTCCACAGAGTCGAAAAAGAAATTACAGAAAGCATTTGGTAAGCGGAATTGCCATTCAGCATGAATTCCATCAGAGAATTTTGCATACTGCATACTTCTAGACAGGATACATGTCTGAGTGGATGGTCCCAGATGATTAATGGATAATTTCTTCCAATAATCCCTGAAAATCCAATAACTTTAACCAGAACCTGAATTCCCTATTTTTTCTTATCTGGATAATTGCATCCTTGTCAAAAATGGCTTTATCCAGTATTTTGGAACAACTCTACTTATGGCCCTTAGCAAATCAATATTTTTTTCTCAATCAAAGGCTTCCATTCATAACTTTGTGATAGTGGAACCTTCACTTCCTTCAGTGCTCTAATATAGCGTAAACTGCAAGACAAGATGCCCAATAATATAATGATATTTCAAAGGTAAAAGGGGTCAGGGTGTTTTTTTTTTATTTTTGGGGGAGGTAAAAATTTTAGTTCCAAAGGAAAACAACAACAATGCTTTGCTCACAACAGTATTTAACCATGCAGACTTGGTTAGCATACACACATTGATGTTCTCTCAGTGCTGAAATGGTTGACAGGAGAAAATCCTTAAAAAATCCAAAGCTTCCAAATGCTATGGACTAGAATGCAATAAAAAGAGAACACACTAAAGCTTAACTTAATATAACCATCATTGAAGGAATAAAATGAGAATCTAGCCACAGACTGACCTCAAAATCTGTCTGGGAATATAAGCTTGGTTTGTCTCATGATATACAGTATTTGGTGCCTGTATGTTATTTTTCTATTTGATTTAGTGTTATCAGTTGTAACCTAAGGTTGAAGTTTACATATAAAAATATTACAAATAGCTACACAGCACATAATGACCTGTTCATTTAATGGTTTAAAATACTCAAATTATTACACGACACATACAGACCAGTTCCTTAGTCTAGTTAGTCTGTACTAACACTGAAGTGAATGCTATTTCTAGAGCTGGAAGTAATACGTGGACTTCTCTGTATGCAGCTGTTACAAAATATGCTAAAGCATAGCACATTTTCATCATGATTTAAACCATTTCATGAAAACAGTTTTGAATGGTGACTTTTTCTGTGCAGCAAAATGGGGTCACATTTTAAAAATCACGAAGCATAAAAATACAAATATTGTCCATTTTGTCCATTTTTGGTGCATCTATCATAGAAAGTGTGCATTTGGAACATGACTGTGTAAACAATCCACTTTTTCAATAAAAAAAAAGTATTTACATGAAGCTGGCCTGGTAGTGCTAAGGGTTGAGGCACTAGATGCCATACCTCATGCCATGCCAACAACCCGAGTTTATGAGCAAGCTCAGGCTGCTGGGTGGAGGGCTGGAAAATGATTGTAGTAGCTGCTGGGCTGCTCTCATCTCTCAGATTGAGGAGGCACAGTTCCTTGCTCTCAGTGGACACCCAATGGAGGCCGGATGCCAGAGCAGAGTTGAAGACTGACATAGGGAAAGGTGGAAGGAGCACTCGGGTTCCAGGAGCATTCTTGCACCTCCACGTGCATGCATTTGCCATGACTGCCATTGCTGTGGGAGGGCAGGGAGCAAACCAGGAAATAACATGTCTCCCCATGGCCGTCTGTGATGGGCCACTCCATTCTTGGGCCTGTCTCCTTGCAGATTCCCACCGGCATGACAGTGGAGGGAAGGTAGATGGGGCTGGGGATGATGGGGGGGCCTGATGGCAGAAGTGCATGGCCATGGGGGGCAAACAGCTCTATTAAAAAAAAATATTTAAGTTGAACAAATATGAAAGTGAAAATAATGCACATTTTGTCCATTTTTAGTTCAATCTGTCATAAAAGTCTAAATGTTTGGCATAACTATGCAAACAGAGTGCTGTTTCAATAAGAAAAAAACTGTTCACGTTGAACTACAATGAAAAAGTGCAAACATTGCACATTTTATCCATGTTTTGAGGCATCAATTATAAACATGTATATTTTTAACATGACTGTGCAAAAAATGTACTCTTGCAATAAAACAAGTGTTCACCTTGAACTAAAATGAAAAAGTGCAAATACTGAGCATTGACTCTGGTGCATCTTTCATAAAAACTGAACATGTTTAATTGGATGTGAACAAAAAAATGCATTTTAAATATAAAAAATTATTTTGAAATTGTGAAACATAAATGGCTATATTGGTGTATATATTACACACACATATATGTGTGTATATATGTGTATATATATATATATATATATATATATATAGTATATACACACGTGTATATTATAGGGGCATAGTCGTACCCTATAGTTAGGGTTGAGTAGGCATTTCAATGTTAAACACAAAATTTTGCACTTTAGTAACTGCGACCATTCAATAGATTTGCAAGTAGACTGGCATGCTCCATCACCCATTGTAGATCTCTGCACGTGACAAGTTATGTTCTGGTCAGATGTGCAGTTTCCATGTTCCGGAGAAGTGGAAAAAGCATTTTTCACTCATTGACTTTGCTGGTATTTTTCTTTGAACTTGACTACAGCTCAGATGATTTAGAATTTTGATCTGAAATTTTCAGGGCAGAAGGGGACTTGCCCACAGATGTGTCTTTTGCTAGTCTGGTAAAAAAGAAATAATAAGCCATTTGTAAGTTATTGCATTTAAAACATTTAAAAAATTGTTTCTGAGCATGCTCGGTAAGCACTAAAAGATAGCTGTATGAAACAAAAAAGGAATCCTGTTTCATATGGGGAAATTGTTTTTTCATATGGCCACCATCTTGTTTTCAGTTTTGCCTGAAAAATTTAAATTTAGAAACCCCCCAAAATGATATTCTGGGGAGGAACCAACACATGTAGGTTGCTTATTGGGACCCCCTTAAGTGCAATCTGCACTTAACTGCTTGAGAAATGCCCTTAAAATGTGTTTTATTTAACACTGAAATTCTTTTTTCATATTGGCAACATACGAAAAAAGATCTTGTTTCATATGATGACTCACGAAAAAAGATCTTTTTTCATATGGGAAATCAATGTATTTCAATGGGATTTCAACTTTGGTGCATAATATTGCCATTTTTGCATATTTTGATACCAAATTTTCAACATACCCTTTTTGAGTCCCTTCTTCATGAACAATGGGGATGTCATTTCACAAATCCTGCCCAAAAGGGGATTTTAAGGTTGGTTGGTGAATTCACCTTTTGGGCAGGATTTGCATAATGACAGTCATATTGTTCATAAGGTGGGGTCATAAGAAGGCTATGTTGAAAATTTGGGATCAAAATATGTACAAATGGCAAAGTTATAACCATTTGTTGCAATTTTGATATGTATGTTCATAACTGACAATTTTAAAGACTTTGACCACAAATTGTCAACATACACTTCTTATTACCACACCTCATGTATGTCACAGCTGTCATTTTTCAAATCCTGGCCAAAATGTGTTTTTGCACCTGTGGTATGGAATGGCATTGTAGTGGTGCAGACTTATGTTTTGACGTGGATTTGAAAATTTTCTGTACCAGTTACATGAGATGAGATAATAAGATGGCTATGCTGGCAATTTGGTCACTGTTGTCCTATAAACTGGAGTGCAGGGCCCTTCCACAGTGATATACATATATGCATCTATGGAGGGATGAGAGTGCAGGGCACGAAGGGCACTGCACTCCCACAGGCAATTAAGGCTATGATTTCACTATCTCAAAAAGTAAGGAAATCCTTTGCAAAAACACTATGTTAATGCATTAATTGGGGTTGATATCAAACTGTAAAAAGGATGAAAATATGACATTAGGGTTTCTAACTCTAACACCTCGCCCCCAACCTCAATACACCAACAGGTATTGGGGGTGTGCCTTAGGGTCATCAGCCATAATGCTCACCACATTCTCCTATACTGTACCCATCTCAGCTTATTTACTTATGGAATGGGGTAAGAATTATGGCTGATGACCCCAATGTACACCCCCGACACTTGTTGATGTATGCAGGGTGGGGGTGGGGTGTTAGGGTTGGAAACCCTAACATCATATTTCCCTCATTTGTACAGTTTGATATCAACCCTAGATGCATTAACATACTTTTTTTGCAAATAATATATATATATATTTATTGCAAAAAACATTGTTAATGCATCAGTTAGGGTTAAAGTGACAAAAGTTGGGAAATGAGATGTTAGAGTTGAGCCCCCAACCTCCCCATCCCTCCATCCTCCACAGACCAATAGACGCCGGGGTGTGCCATGGGGTCATGAGGCCCAACTCTCACCCCATTCCATGTATAAACAGGTTGACATTCTACAGTAAAGGAAAATGGGGTGAGAGTTAGGCCACACAATCCCATGGCACACCCCAGTGTCTGTCAGTCTGTGGAGGATGGGGGTTGCTCTAACCCTAACTGATGCATTAACAAAGTTTTTTGCAATTTTTTTGAAAAAGTGTAATATAACTGGTAAACAGTATGGGCCCGTGCTCCCACCAAACTGCCCATTTCTGCATAAAGATATGCATCTGTGGGAGTGCGGGCCCTCTGGGCCCTGTATTCCCACTTACACATAGCTACAGAGCCATACAGCAGCCCTATAGGGCAAGGACCCTTGTAACACTAATCTGCTGATATCTCGGGAACTGTAGCAGCTAGAAAAAAAATGCAAGTGTCGTTGTAATCATGACAGCAAGTACTGCATGCAGCATGAATTGACCGAATCCATATTTCGCATTATTTACAAGATACGGGCACCGAAAAGTACTGTGGTTGCTAACTTTGAGGGTGTAATACTGGCCCAAGGACCTGAAAATGAGCAATTGGAATACTGTTTTCCAAATATCTCAGCAACCGTATAAGGTAGAAAAAAAATTCAAAATTTATGGTATTCATGGCTTTCCAACCTACTTCTATGCTCAGACCCCCTAGAATTTTGTGACAAAAAATCCATATCACGAACCGTTTCAGATACAGGTGCCGAAAGGCATGACAGCTGCCGCAATGTTATCCTATGGGAAAAATCTCAACTTTGTGATGGCATATCTATGGAACCACTTAACACTCCAACATCTAAATAGCATAATTCACATCTCTAGGGCATCCCCTTAAGACGCTGCAAATTTCAAGTCAAAAGACCAACCGTTAATTTACAGTGCAGTGGGAAAGCTTTGTAAAGTTAAAAAATTCCTAGTTCAAGAGGTAGCAAAATCCCCAACAGTCAGATCAATCCCCATTCACGAGCTGTCAAAATCACCATCCACGAGAAATCCTCAACCACCAGATTTTGGCCATCTGGTCCCTAAATGACGGTCAAGGATTTTGCTACCTCGAGAAAGAGGGTCGGGTGGCAGACTAGGATTTTGACAGCTCACAGACTGCGATTTTGTCAACTCACGAAAGAGGATTAGAAAAACCAATCCCCTTTTTCGAGCTGACAAAATCCTAGTCCATCACTCGATCGTCTTTTGCGAGATAGCAAAATCTTTGACCGTAAGTCAATCCTTGTCCGCGAGAAGGGCCATCTGGTCACAAAATGACGGTCAAGGATTTTGCTAGCTCATGAAGCAGGATCAGCTCATGGACTAGAATTTTGACAGCTCGCAGGGTAGGATTCTGTCACCTTGTGAAAGAGGATTCAAAAACCCAATCTCCTTTTGCGAGTTGACAAAATCCTAGTCCATCACTCGATCCTCTTTCGTGAGGTAGCAAAATCCTTGACCGTGAGTCAATCCTTGTCCGTGAGAAGGGCCAGCTGGTCACAAAGTGACAGTCAAGGATTTTGCTAGCTCATGAAGTAGGATCAGCTTGCGGACTAGAATTTTGACAGCTCGCAGGCTAGGATTCTGTCACCTCATGAAAGAGGATTCAAAAACCCAATCCCGTTTTTTGAGCTGACAAAATCCTAGTCCGCAAGCCGATCTTCTTTAGCGAGGTAGCAAAATCCTTGACCGACAGCTTAATCCTTGTCCGCGAGAAGGTCCATCCGGTTACAAAATGACGGAGAAGGATTTTGCAGCCTTGCAAAAGAGAATCGGCTAGCAGACTAGGATTTTGTCACCTCACGAAAAAAGACCGTTAGCGAGTCACTGTCAAAGAATTTTTAAATTTCAAAAGGTTATGTTTTGAACAAAACAAAGCAAACCGAAGGCATGGGTTTGTAGAGGGCATCACCCTGAACAAAACTCATGCCTTATTACAAAGAAAAGTCACCTGTGGAGGAAGCTACGATATTTTGTTTGGGGGAAAAAGGCAAAACAAGATGGCGGCTTGTGGACAAGAAATTTTTCTGGCGGACCAGGAATTTTTGAAATCCTTATTTATGAGCTGACAAAATCCTTGACCTTGAGCCCAATTCTCTTTCACAAGATATAACATATAAATCTTGGAGTGAACAGAGCATGCTCAGAACCTGAAAATTAAAAATTAAATAACTTTGGAACAGATTAATATTTTTTTGCTAAACCAATACTGTATTGTTCCTTGACCCAAACTCTTTCTACATTCCAAATTTCTGACCAAAAGACCACATGGTGTGGTTGCAGCACCATGGGCAAAAAAAAATGTCAAAAGTGGAGAAAAACAAGATTTTTAGCATTTTGCTGCACAGAAGCCATATGTCTGAAAGAAATGCAACTTGGTAAATAAAGAGATCTACCATACAACACCATGCACTTCAAATTTTGTGCAAATCCATTGAACGGTTGCAAAGTTGTTAACGTGCAACAATTGAGGTTTAACATTAAAGTGCCTACTCAACCCTAACTATAGGGGTGTGACTGTGCCCCTATAATTAATATATATATATATATATATACATATATAGTAATGTATTATGATTTTTTTTTTACACACTCAAGGTGTGTGGAGTCCGTAAACCTCAGGAGTGCAGCTCAAGAAGTTTATGCTAACATCACAGATGAGGGTGTGTAAAAAAAAAAAAAAAAAATAGAACTACTTCCAATGTTTTATTTTTATAATTACTGTTTTTTGTGTTCCTGCCCCATTTACATACACTGTCTCCACAGTTTAAAAAAACAATGCTAACATTGTGATCCCTGTATGTGTCACCACCAAACCCTCCACCTTGCAAAGCACTTTATTATTTATTTGCTTATCTAGTTGCTTCCTGCCATTTCTGTGATGCTTTTGATTTTAAAATAAGCAAAGACTCATAGTAGGGGCTTTTTCACCAGCACAAGTACAGACTCAACTGACAGAAATGGAGTACAGATCAGTACTGTGAGTTTGTGTTGTTTTAAAACAGAAGCATGGTAGAAAGGACAGGGTTAACTGCAGTAGATGAGTAAAACATTAAAAAATAAAGTGGTTTGGGGAAGGTGGGTTGGAGGTATAAGCAACGACTTACAAAGAGTGATAAGGATGAGCAGGGTGTCATGAATTGCCATAATGCACAGTTGTAATGTTACAACCATATGTTATGTCATTTGAAGAGTGCTAGTTTTAGGTTGATATAGGGGTCAGCAGTAGTTATAGTCCAGTAAAACTCTATGTAATTATAAGCACTAGAAATATAAGTCTTAACTTTGTTCAATCATTCAGTTTTTAGAAATTCTTCCCTTATTACAGTAGGTTATAAATATTTAATTTTTTCTCTCTTTTTTTCAGAATCTCCCATCAGCAATGTTGTGACACCAGCCTCCAGCAGCAACAGTGGTCTAGTGCAAACCCATTCTTACTCGTCTTCCCCACTGAGCCTCTTCCGTCTGCAAGAGCAGTTCCGCCAGCATATGGCAGCCACTAACAACTTGGTCCACTACTCTTCCTTTGATATGGGGACCCCTTCTGCTGTGCCCTATTTGGGGATGAATGTCAACATGGCACCACTAAGCTCCTTACACTGTCAGTCTTACTACCAGTCACTCTCTCATGCCCAGCAGGTCTGGTCCACCCCAATCTTGCAGGCCTCCAACACATTGCCTAGTCTGAATAGCAAAACAACGAGTATTGAGAACCTAAGGCTCAGGGCAAAGCAACATGCTGCATCCCTTGGACTGGACACCTTACCAAACTGACTACTATGAGAAACTATCTGCTGTAGAGAATGATTGCAAACCAGTATCTCAGCAGAAACTACCATTCTTCAATGTAATCACATTCTTCCTAATTAGATGCAATTAAATAGAAAGCACACCCATTTTGTAGGAACTAGGATTCCAGAACAAGCTATTGATTCCTAACATGCATACATGTATGATCCCATAACATCATTTACTGCTTCTTCATACAATCTTTTTGCTCTGTCATGGACCGATTTTATCTGCTTTGTTTTTTGTGACAGTACCAGTTTCCATTAAAGTTGTTTAAAGTTGTGATACAAAGAAGGAGATGACATTTAGAAAAAAAAATCACTGATCACTGGTGAAAATGATTGTTACTTTAAAACTGTGAAAATTTAAGATGTAACACTCTGAATTACTCTTTGCTTACCAGTTGTCTGATTTGTGCAGTTTTGACTGACATCATGTCTGTCTTTAAACAAAAATTCCCCAACTCTGTAAATAGTTTATAATGTTTATTATTGTGCCCATCAGCTGTGTGTGAAAGTCAGTGTTGCCTTACGCAGATCATGAAAATATTTCTAATTTGTTTCACTCTAAATACTGTTAGCACTACAAAGAAAGTTGACTCTGTACAAATCCCTGCATAAGATCCTTTCTTTTAGTTTAATCCTTACAATCAAATTACTGTGACTTGCCGATTCAAATCATTGCTTGCACAGCCATCAGCATACAGTAGCTAAAGCCAGGATGGTAGACACCAGGAAATGATGTCCTTAAACATTGTCATGAAGCACTTCCTGTGGGGAATGAACTTCCTGTTATAAGCACTTCTTCCAATTAACTGTAAAGGAAGGTTCCTCTGCAAGTATAACAAAATGATTATCAGCAAAAAGCATATTGCTGGACATTTCTAACTCAGAAGATTTTTTTCAAAATTTTCATCAGGGGTAAATATGCCCCGATCGTCATTATATGTTGGCTGTGCACTCTGAACTCCTTACTGCAGAGTAAACAATGGTGCAGTATATTATATGTAAATAATAATTTATCTTAAAAAGGCTTGTACAAGTTCCTGTTGCACTTAGTTCCTTTTTTTTATTTCAAGATACATTTAATCCAATTTGTGATCAGGGCTTCCATTGACACAGTTTTGAAAATATATGACTTCCAAAAATAAGGTAAATCTCAAAAAAACTTTGGGAGTCTTTGGTCCCAGGGCTTAACACTGAATTAAATAGATAAGTTCAGCATCACTTCAAGGCAGTATTAGCATACTATGACACTTAACTATGTAATTCAAGTTGAACCCAATGGACGAAATATTCCTGAAATTACTTTGACATTTGCATGTGTGGATAATCATGATGCAGTAGTTGTCTTATGTTTACAGAAATAAGGTAAAAAACATCCAAAATAAATGAGAAGGAAATTTTCAATCCTCAGAATGGGGAGGAGAGAAAATTAGGTGACCTCTAATTTTGCAGACATGGAAGTGAAAAGTTGTTGACTTTTCTGGAAGCCTAGGTGTTTTACCAGTGAAATGTTTAATGTCAGACAATTGATCTGCCTTAGAAGACTGGATTCCAACATTTGGGAACTAAAACATATTTTGTCTTACAAAAAAAAAAAAAACTTGAATAACTTCCAACTTTGGGTCCATGAAAGGGCAGATCTGCGACCAAGAAAAAATGAACAGTTCCACTGACTATGATTAGGAAATGCATGAATCCCTGGCACTCCGTGTTATTTGTACCGTTCCTTCAACTTTCATGACCCTCTGTATTATTTGCATCATCCCTTTAATTACCTAATCCCTCCATAGTATTTACATTGCTCCTTTAATTGCCATGGGCTTTCATAATACTTACATTACTCTTTTAAATTCCATGGTCCTTTGTATTATCTGCATTGTCCCATTCATTACACATTGCCTTTCATATTACTTAAATCACCCATTTAAAGGAAAACAGTAGTTACAGCCCCTACCTCCCTAGCTGCATCCCAAGTCCCTGATTTGCATTTTTTAGCATAGTGTGACTTTTTTTTTAAAATATATGTTAGTATCTTTTTTTAACTTTATACTGCTCCTCCACAGCTTCTGGTTTTGAAGGGTGCCCATGGCCACCTCACAGCTGTTGTGTGCATCCCTCTCTCTGTTTATGCTAATATGCCCTCCTGACTTCATTATTGGTCAGCAAGACATAGTAACATAAACTAAGTGAAGGATGTGCATGGCAATCATGAGACGGCTGCGGACACTCTTCAAAACTGGAAGCTGCGAAGGAGCAGTATAACATTAAAAAAATATACAAATGGTATTTAAAAACATTTCAAACTATGCTAAAAACACAAAGTGGGGACTTGGGATGCAACAGGGGAGGTAGGGGCTGTAACTATTGCTTTAATTTAAATGTCTTTGTATCCAAATAACTTCTATCACCCCTTTAATTTCCACAACCCTCCATGTTAAATTCTTCACCCCCTTAATTACCATCTCCCTCCATATTACTTACCCCATTAATTATCATGACACACCTTTTTTATTATCTTTTAATCTCCATGGCCCTCTGTATCATCGGCATCACATATTTAATTAGCATGGCCTTGAATTTTGTTCTTTCATGTGGCTTTACTTATTATCATTTCCTGTTCATTAAAGTAGCAGTGCAGCGAAAACTGTTTTATAAAAAGCTAGTTTCAGCTACAGTTAAAAATAATTTTAGCATACCTGTTAAATATACTTGTCTAGATATCTCCTATGCTGTACATCATGAGATTTTTTTAATTTTTTTGATCCTAGCCTTTGCCAGATCTACAATGCTATTTCTATACCAAATGTGGTGGCCATCTTTTTTTCTTAAGAAAAAAATCAATTAAAACCTTTATAAAATACTCATATGTTGGTAGAATTAGAAAATTGTGCCACCAAATAAAACAGGAAGATGTCTGGGATCTTTTATAGTGAAAAAAGGTAGGGTCAAAGCTTTGCCCAATTTCATTGCACTGCTGCTTTAAGACCTTTTTGGGAAACATATTTCATTTTGCCAAGTCACCTCTAAAGGTGCATACTGTCTAGAACTTCCAGGTGATCACAAAGAATAAGTCACTGTAGGCCACTGGTTATAGCACCATCCTGTGAAAAAAACACTTGCAGGCTCAATTTTCATCAGAGTAATGTATTTGTTTACTCACTGTATGACCCTTAACTAGTTACTTAGCCTCCTTGTGCACTAGAACTTCTCAGTTGCACAAATAGGAAACAGCAGGACTCCACAAAGGATGAGATGCTGTAACTCAGCTGGAATATGCAATGTTATAAAAAAAACTCCCATAATTTAAGAGTAGCATAACCAGAGTGGCAGTAAATCATATTATCTACTGTCTCAGTCTCTTTCTCCCTCTTCTTCTAATGATATATGATTTTGTTTCTTTGCCTAATAATAAATTAAAGATCATGGATAATATATGTATGGAGTGTCTGTGTATATAATAGTGTTCTACTAACTCACCAACCACATCACTCCTTCAAGCCCCAATGGGCTGGCTCCTTCTACTCATATGACATACCTGACGCTTCTGGACTCTGTCACCAGGCTCATGCAGTCATCAGTTGCTCCCATGAAGTTTGATGGGACCTTGCCAAGGAGGTATCTGAGGGGGGTACAGGGAGGAATGAGGTAAGCTAGTCTATGCTTCACTAAGACAGAGGGACAAAGCTGGTGAGTGTGAGGCCTGGTGGCATTGGAGGAGAATGGAAATCCAGCATCCAGGGTACTGAATTAGCTATTCATTTTCCTCTCTTTTCTCCCTGCCTAGCACTCAAGTGCATGCATGATGGGACATCTGGGGTGTGCCCTGGTAGCTCTTGTCACCTGCACTGCCTCAAGCACCACTAACAGATCTGTCACCAAGAGTAGCTACACAATAAAGGTGGGTGAAGTTGACAAAATTTGCTTAGCGAAGTAATTTGTGAGGTTCCTGAAATTCACAATGTGCAAATTCATGAAGTCTGCACTTCACGAAATGCAGATTATAGGTGAAGTGGGCAAAATTTACCCATGAAGTGGCTAACTTCACCCACTAAGTGGCCAATTTGCCCACTTCACAGCGAAACTTTGTGAATTTGGCAAAGTTGAAGTTGGTGAGGGCAATGAAAACTTTGCAAAGCTTCAGGAAGGCAAATTCACCCACTTTCTGGCAAGTTGGCTTCATCTCTACTACACAGTTATACACAGCAGTCCTCCCTCTCCAGGAGGAACACATCCATAGGATTCTCTACAATTCCCCTGCTAATCTATGCTCCTGATGTACTGGCCTCAAAGGAACAAACCCTGGTTGCCAGTATATCATAGCAGTTTTTTACCACTCAGCACCACAGAGCCAATATCTATCTGCCTATTTACTTAGCTGCCTCTTGGTCTGTCTGTGCCTGCCCCCCTGTCCATTTGTCTACCGATTGTTTGCCACTACTGGCAAGTTAGAACTGTTGGCAGTTGACCTTTTTGTATTGATGGTCTGGGTTCACTCAATGTATTTTTCAGACAAATTCAAATTTGGAGGTATATCAAAAGGTATATATATATATATATATATATAGTTTTATTTTAAATGATTCTGTTAGTGCCCTAACAACTCATGGCCCCATTCTTGTTGTTGTTGTTGTTGTAATTTTACAGTTTATTTACTAAAGACAGCAGGGTTAATAATTGGAGATGCAACAAATTGCATCATGATTGTAATGTAATTGTTCAAATGCAGCAACAATTACTACAATATGACAATACAAAGACAATTGTTACAATGTAATCATACAAAAATAATTGTTACTTCACCACAATAATTATTACAATTCAACAATAGTTTCAATGCAACAAACATTGTTACAATGCAAGAACAATTGTTACAATGTAACAATGCAGCAAACATTGTTACAATGCAATGGTAATTGTGACAATGCAACAATGCAACAAACATCATTACAATGCAACTATAACTTTCACAATGCAACAAACATCCTTACAATGCAACAATAACTGTTAAAATGCAACAATGCAACATAATTGTTTTCAACTAAAATGGCAATTTTATTTTGCAACTGTGCAAGTTTATATAATTTCTGCTATATGGCTGCCATTCCTGGATCCTCTTGCAAAAGAAGTTATTTTATCTCAAATTAGTTCTTTTCCCTAGCAAAATAAAAAATTGGGTCCTGCTTCTACTGAAGTTTACAGCTGGGGAAACCTGAAGCACAGGGAGGTCAATCAGGTGACTTGCTGAGGGTTACATTGTAAGCGAATGCCTTCACTTGGAACTTTGAACTTGAATCTACTGGCTCACAGTTCTGTACTCTATACTGCACTGCCTCAATTGATTGTCGTGAAAGACCACTGGGACTTTTAGTGAAAAAAATGCACAAACCTCTAAGTGGGCAGCTTAATATCCTATTGTGATTGAACATTTTACATTAAGTTTTATAGGGACAACACTGACTGAACCAAACCTTAGACTAAAACATAGGCTACCTAAGAGACCCTTATATAATTAAAAAGTTTTTGAGGCTGTATGTCACACTTGAGGTGCTCGCTTCATATTAATGATATACCATAGCAAACACAACTGAAGTCCACCTTGGATGTTGGAGCTGCCCTCCAAAATTGTAATTTATTTATGACTAATTACTGCTGATTTCTCCACTAGGTCGCAAAGAGCACACTTACCACTGCAAAGATAAGTGTGCAAGTCTTTAATCCAAGCATTGTGGACTTTGAAAAGGTGAAGAGATGCTACATCTCCAACTAGATTCATCCCCTGATCAAACTCCTAAAGCAAGCCATGTATGGGCTAAAGCTTTGCATCTCCAACATGATTCATCCCATGATCAGACCCCTAAGGCAGGCCACATATGGTCCAAAACTGCTTCAAGACATAGCATCTTTATGTCTGTTCATGTTTCCATTGTCCACAATGCTTTCAACAAAGACTTCTGTACTTATCTTCAGAGTGGTGTGTTTGCTGTCTGTGACATGCTGGAGAACTGAGGAACAATTAGTGATAAGCAAATTAGAATGGAGTAGTATGGCTCCAAAGTTCAAGGTGGATTTCGGTTGTGTGAACCAAATTTTAATCACTCTAATTAATGTGATGATTATTTTGCTGCTTGTCTCACAAAGTAAGTCAGCAAGATGACAAATTAAATAGTTCCTCCTTTCTTTTCTATTCAATTTCCAAAGTTAATGCTTTGAGAGGGGACTACATGGATACTGCACTCTAAAGTACTGAGAAACAAAATTGTAAAAGGTATTATTCCTTATTAAAGTATAACACTGCTTCCCAATAGTCACCAATACAGATTCTTATTGCAGGTTTTACCTTATCCATAGCTGATTTTTCAAAAACAAATATTTAGATGTGAACAAACACATAAGCCAAGCAATTAAAATGTCTGTTGTACAAATTGCTGTAAACTTAAGCTGTAATGTAATATTTCTGTGATTTAGAATTCACTATCTGCAAAATCACAAACATGTATGGTATTTATTTATTCCAGTAGCTAACCAAAATGACAATACATTCATTTTGGGAAAGCCACAGCATGATACAATGTACCACTCGTGACAGCCTTGCTTTCTGTAAAGTTATTGCTTGTTGTTTTTCATACTATACTAATAAAACATTTTAAAATGGATTTCTGAACCAGGCATATTTGTGTGTGTTTCAAAGTACAGTATACCTCAGCTCTCACTGATAAATTACAAGGTGTATCCCAGATTTTGAACTTCTCATTTTCATTTACCATACATCTTCCTTGCAGTAAAAAAAAGTATTTGCTGTCACAAGGGAACTTTGAAAACACATAATTGTTAGACAAATATCACTTTATATTTCACATATTTTCTGTATTCTATACAATTAAGTATAATAATAATGCATCCTTTATAAATATACACACTGACATTTTCATTTGTTTTTTTAATCGGTAACTGGGAGAGGCACATTCAGTCAAGTCTAAGTTCTAGGTGTGACCTGGGGAAGGGAGTTACAGAGGAAATGGGACAAAAGGTTAAAAAATACACGTGAAACACATAGGTATAGTGACAACAATTGGTTGCAAGATTCAGCTACACTGCAAAATGCTCAGAGAAGCAGACAAGTCAAACAAGCCAGCCAGATACAACAACCAAAATGAAACAAAAAAATACACAAAGATTATATTTATATACAATGAGCAAGTAATGTAGCATAAAATACAAATATGCATAGAATTATTTAAAGACATCAAAGTGTGTAATACAGTTTGCATGAGGTATAAAAATATCACATGAATGTCAACTAATGATACTGTCAAAATGTAGGACCTCACCAATCTGCTCAGGCTTGGGGGTTAAGAAGTGGGATCTGGGCAAAGAAAGAGTAGATAGGGGGTCAAAACGGAGTTACCGGGTAGAGGGTTTCATTGTAAAGAGCATCTATTAAAATAATTTAAAAACTAGTAGATTTACAATATTATGTCTAACTTTAGCGTTTCGTATTTCTTCTCTACTTTCTCTTGTTGGCTTGCTAAATATCAAGTAGTTTTAAAATTAGTTTTACAGAGAAAGTCACTCGCTATAGCTGTGGTGCCAGAAGTACTATACATACAAATTGATTGAAATGACAAAAATCACAGCACTCACTCATGTCAAGAAAGGATTCCAGCTTGTCACAAATGGATTTTGTGTCCAAACTGTATTCTATGTTCCATACCAGCATGATGGTAAAAAGCAAGCAAAAAAAAACACCTTAAAGGAAAACTACACCCAAAACTTGAAAAAATATATGTTGTGCAGAGTGTTTTAATTTGTACGTGAAGTTCTAGTGTTTCCTTCCCTCTGACTGGTATTAGGAGTTTTTCCTAAATTAGCCTGCTAGCTTTAGGGTAGTTTTACGACCCCTGGAGATCTCCATATCAAATAGCTTAATTGTATTTCTTTGTCCTACAATGCACCTTGTTTCATGTGATGGTGATGTAGCACAGCCCATAAATCCAGCAGAAAGTATTGCATTACAGTCAGTTCACAACAGTAGAGATCGCTATATTTTAAAATCTGTAGAATTCAGCTTGGTGACCACCCTCATCCTAAAGGTTTTACTGTCCTGAAAAACTTTGCTGCTGGTAATTTTTGTGCAGCTTGTAAAGCTTCCAAGATATTTAGTTTGTTTGGCATGTGTGTGCTGAATGTTGGGTCTCTCTTACATCACAGTCACATGAGACAAGATGCACTGTGGGAACAAGAAATACAATTAAGCTATCAGGGATGAAGATCCCCAGGGGTCGTAAAACTAGCATAAAGCTAGCAGACTAATTTGGGAAAAACTCCTAACACCAGTCAGAGGGAAGGAAACACTAGAACTTCACATACAAATTAAAACACTCTGCACAACATATATTTTTTAAAGTTTTGGGTGTAGTTTTCCTTTAACGTTTCATGCTTGTGTACTTCTTCAGGAGTTTTTTGTTGTTGTTGTTGTTTTAATAGTTTTTAAATTAGGCGGAAAACACAGACTATTAAGTTTTGGCAAACCTTCCCAAAAAGTTCAGAAAAACTCAGAGTGGAATCAACATTTCTGCACAGATTCTGATGCCAAGATTTAAATTTCATACAGCCCTCATGAACACTATAATGTCACAAACAAAGGTATTATGTTGGTTGGGCACAATCAAACGTTCTTTATATCGACTACCAAGATTTGTCCTAAACCCTGGAATGGAAAACTGAAAACTGAAAAAATGTGTCTGATAGTCAGTTGTAAAATAGATGAAATATCATGTTTATGAAAGTAGGTACTAAAGTTTAGAACTGCCTTTTATTGTGCATAGTTAAAAAGATAAAGAATAAGTCATATATAGAGAACATGTAACTTCTAGAGAGCTCTTGACATCCTAGTAAACACTGTGGAAAAATATTTTAGACATATTTCAGCTTCTGTTTCATATTATTTCCATATTTAGCTTCCTATTTTTCAATATTAAATTTTTAATTGAGTTGTTTTTTAATTTTTTATTTACATTGATCCGGGATGAGGTCACTAGCTGAGTCTGTTTTCAGGATCGTTCTGCTGTTTGATGCTTTACAACCCATACATAAATATACATAAAACAATATACTAAAAATGTATAGATAAAACATTAGATAGTATACGAAATATAAAACCATTTGGTTTAGAAACAATCACATCTGAAAGTGCACCATTCAGCCATTATGCATACTACAGTGAAAAGAGGATTACGTTTCTTAAGTCTCTTTTGCTCTAGCTCATTCTCTACGCTTGACATCAAACTCCTACGCTCGTGACATCAGAATTTGTTGCTGTGGAAACTGTACCAGTGTTCTCCCTCCTCTTGCTTTCCTCACCCTCTTTCTACACCATCTGACATTCCAATGTTCACTCCTTCCTTCCTTACCCCTAGATGCTAGGGCTCTACTGGACAGGTGACTTTTCCTTGGAGATATTTCCCTTCCTCTGGAACTTCCTCCCCTTTCAACTCAACTTCTCTTCCTCACAGATTATACTCAGATGACAGTTCTGGGAACTAATCAGCATCCGCCATAGCAGCTTTACCAACTAGGGAAAACTGGGAAAATCTGAATTGTACTACTTTTTATCAGAGTACAGAAAACAAAATACAACATATGACACATACAGGCAGGAAAAGAATATATATTATTCCAAAAATGTTTAAGGGATATTAACAAAGTAAATACATGGAACCAAAAAGCAAACTCCACTATGTATTGGGGACCTGTGCTTCTTCCACGGGGGTGGAGCTACTCCCTAGCACCAGCTTTTTTATAGCACTAAATCAAAGAGACAGTTACGGAAAGTTAAGGCTGGCTTGAGAAGTGGACAGAAACCTTGTAAACAGACATGTTAAAAAGTGAGCAACACCATTTTGAAGTAAAGGGGGTACAGTATATGCCAACTACATGTATTGAATAGGTGAGTATAGTAATCTATTTGATATCAATAATAATTGAGCAATCTCTATGGGAGTAAACAAAAAGTTACATATGTGACCTTACACCATTAAAAAAATCCTTTTTATGTTTACTTGCTATAAGCACTGCACACATACTGGTACTGGATTATGAATTTAAAGGTCTTGAAACTGCCTCATCCTTAAAACTGAAAGCTTGCACACTTTCAGCCACTCAAAGTGGAGTATGTTAATTTGCAAGAGTATTACTGATGTAACGATGCATTGCATAATGCATGGGGTATTGCCTCATTTATATCATCTGACTTTCTTCAACTATTTGCCATGTGACTTCAACAACTACCATTCTGACACACCTATATCTTCTAGGAACTTTTGGGGAATACTGATATTATATACAGTATCTGATACGAGCTGATCAAACAATGCATGCCAATCTTACTAATGTATGAATTGCGCTTACAGAACTTCAGCCATTCACACTGCTGCAAAATCCCATCCTGCCCAGGCGCTTTATCCCATGTTTACCCAGTGACAGGGCTACCACATGGGGCCATCTTACATAGCCCCTATACTTATTAGTCCATTGAGCTGTCAATCACTGTGAGAGCAAGCATGGGAGTGCTTTCATCTTGCAAAAGGCGGGCGGCCATGGAAGAGGGTGGGTTTGTACTGGTCACCTTATTGTCTTCTGTAGATGGCCAATCAGTCAGTTAATTCAGGAACTGGGTGCTGGAGGGGAGGGTGGTCAGAGGGTGCTGCAAGGGTTGGGGGGAGTTACTTATTGCTTTAGCACAAATGAGCACTTTGATAGCAGCCAGCTGTGGAGATGGTTAGATTATGCTGGTCCCACACAGTGGGAATTTTAAGTACATAATTATAAAATTATGGGTGCTGCTGGAGGAGATGGGTATGCTGGGTTTCCAACAGAGGGTGGGAGGATGGGGCACTTCAAATTAAGGATTTAGGCCTGTGAGAAGGGTGGGGGAGGTTTCTTTTTCTTTCTTTTTTTTCAAGCACTGTGCCCCAGTGCGAATAACAAATACACAAATATTTGGGGCCCCAAATATGCAAAGTAAGGTCATGGAATGCCTCTACAGTGGTTTAATGAACCAGTTTGTATAGAACCTGTCACATTTTTTCATATTAAATGGTTGCTTTGGCAGTTATTTTCTATGTCCTATGGAAAAATTTACACTATCATGAAATGTCAATGACGGCTCATCAAGTCAAGGTCACCTGCTACCTTATACATGAGAAGTAAGTCCCCTCTTAGATGTCCTTTCTCTATACAATAAAGGTCCAGTGTGGATAGTCTGTCCTCATAGGTCTGGTCTTTGGTAGGACTGATCATTTTAGTGGCTTGACACTGTGCACTTTCAAGCATCCCAAGAGTATCCTTAAGATATTGGGCTCCAGAACTGAGAGCAATAATCAAGGTTTGGATGAACATATGATGTATATAACTTTAGGATGATATCCTGTCTCCTACTGACAACATTTTCATAATTACTGTTATTAAATAACAATTGATAAGGGAATGTTTTCCATGACATTGGAGACCCACTCCCCACCCTTGCTTGATAAATACCTTGGGTTCTTTAATTTCCACTTGATATATTCAAAAATAGGTATTTGGCACATCTAAAAATTTTTTGGTTTCTTCAAATCTTTGCAGACCACACACATGCACCCTAAAGCTTCAAACTCAACACAAGGTAGCATGGAAATCCTTCATTGTGGGGGGGGGGCATGTGCAAAAGCTGAAGGGGAGAAGTTTCAAACAGGACATTAGGAAGTATTACTTCATGCAAAGGGTGGCGGATGGGTAGAGCAACTTTCTGAGAAGGTTGGGAAGGTAAAGACAACATTAGGGTTCAAGATAAAGTGGTGTGCACGTAAAGGAGTTATCAGATGGAAAGATGAGGGAGGGAGGTAGAGGGGAGTCTGGGAGGGAGGGTAAAGACTAGAGCATCTCTGAGTAGAAAATCCTGGGACAGACTGGATGAAGTTTTCAAGTTTTTTTCTGTCACTTTTCTCTATCTTTATATTACCAGGTCCATTCGAGTGGTAGGCTCATTAAAAGTCTAGATCTGGGCACTGCGTTTAGTTTACAGTTGTGGCTTTCAGGTCTTAAAATGATCCTGAAATCCAAGACAGGAGCTGCAAAATGAACAACATTGGCACAAAACACAGGTTGTAGTCAAAGAATGCCTCAGTAAACAAATACGTAATGTCTACCGTACAGACCTGCGGCTCTGCCTTGCCACTGGATAAATCTTTTGCTGCCAGTTTTGTGTCCCTAGTAATCAGCAAAATGGCTACGTAAACACATAGGACCTGATTTTCAGTCACTAACATTGGTGCAAAGTGATCCAAATATCAGTTTGTGTTCATGCTAAGTCCGTGACCCTATTAAACTATGATGGACCATCAACCCCCCCTGCTCCCCACGGCAAGAGATTGCATCTATGGCAGAGGCAGCACGAATGAGCTGATGTAAAGCATCCATTTGACCCCCGATTGCCATGGGAGTCATCATACACAAAAGAGAAACTATATTTCCCTAAGCAGAAAGACAGTCATGGTCTGTGATCATTCAGCTCTGAGCAGACCAGTGCTGAACAAGAAGGGTTTGATTTTGGCCTTTATCTTGTACTGACATGACACACAGAGAAAAAGAGATTTCTCCTGGGAAATGTCCTTACTGCTCCTTTAAACAAGTTTACCTAAGCCTGGAACAATAGCCATCTTAAACAAAGGGGGGTTGAGCACTGTAGAAATATGAGAAGCCCTTAAACCTATGATGACACCTTAATTTCCTTTTTCTGTACCCAAGCCCACTGCCTAGGCAGGAATGATTGTGAAATATCACAAAGGCCACATTATTGAGTTGGACAGAATGGGGCAATCAGTGAGGCAGAAGGAGAAGTGAATTAGTATTGCCTTCTTTAAAAAGAAAGTAGAAGGTGTCAGTCTACCCAAGGTCACCGATAGTTAATAAGGCTTTAAGCACTGTTAAGCCATAGATTTGTGTCTTGTAGGAGCTCATACTGGGTCATCCAGAGTATTTATGTTACTAATGAAACTACAGTGGTGGAGTTACACCTTTGGCTCACCTGACAGGGCTCCTGTTCTTTAAATCCAGAGTCCTGCCTAGTTCCTGGCCATCCAAGGACATTAGGGTCTGTATAAAAAATTCTAAAATAAGTACAAATAAAATAAATAGTTCCTGTCTAGCCTCATTTCACAATTTATCCCTTACGATTGATCATTGGGCAGCAGGAAATGGGCAAAGCTGTAGGTAGCAGTTGCATCTTTATACAACAATTCAAACACATTCACAGGAAAAAAGTTTGAAGTTTTCATACATTCCATAGGTTACATACAAAATGCCCTAAAACTGCAGGAAAAAAAACTTTATTATCATGCCACTCACAGCACTGTATATAATTTCACATTTAACACTGGAAAATAAAATAAAATGAATATTTGCAGAAACAAAATCAGTAATTTAGCTGGCAGAATTTGCACAGCTCTAAACAGCAACCCCCCCCCCCACCATTCTCCTATTTATCCCCCATTCTCCGTCTTCATTTGCCATGGACCATCATAACCATTTCTGTTCTTTGTGCCAAGAGGACAGGCCTTCATGGCTATACCAGTGCCACTCAACATGAAGGCAGAAATCCCCCCCCACAGAGCACAGCCCTATCAGTACCACAACAATCAGCTTGAGTGTACTGTACAACCCTGTTGTGTGTGTAGACAAAAGTTATTAGACACAAATTAAACTAGTTTTTTTATTTAAAGTGACAGTACATGATAACACTGAAAATTTTGACATATATTTTTTTTTATTCCATTTTAGATTGCCACTTACCTCCTGTCTTGTTAGATGCAATTCTAGCCTCATTTTCAGTCTGTATTAGCACATTTCTTTACATTTGAAATAATGAAAGAAGCGCTCCTTTTAATATGGCTCAGATCAGGTTTTCATCAGTGTTCTCAGCTGTTTTTGTACACCTATTGTCCCATAAGGTTAAGGGGCAGTGTCTACTGCATGCTAGTTTATGATAGTCATATAAAGAATTAGCTTATACAGTGGGTGTTCAAAATCAAGGGGAGAATACTAATGAAAACCTGGTGCAAGCTGTGTAAAGAGGAGTGCTCCTTTTCTTATTTGAACTGTAAAAAAAAAATAGTGGTAAGGCAGACTTGAAATGTGGGGGGAAATAAAGAGTATTATACAAGTCTAGAGCTAAGGGGCAATATAAAATAGAAAGAAAAGGTATAGGTCAAAATTTTTACCTCTACCATGCACTGCTTCTTTTAGCAATAAGATATGACAGGTGTGCATTGTTTTGGAATAATTGCAAACCTCAGGTGTCGTGAGGCAGAAGGTATCACCAATTGCCTTCAACCCCACAAAAAGTGTTGTCATCCCAGAACACACACCCTGGAAATGTTTATTGCAATTATAAAATGGGTCCATATTTAACAAATGAGTTAAAGAAATAGTTTGGGTTAAAAAACAATTTTTATTTGTAATTTTTAAAATATACCTATCAACTGTACCTGATTTTCAGGAATGCCCCGATTGTATCGCAGATATTTTCTTTGTCCCTCATAAAATTGGCATTTCTGTCACTGACGAGTAGGGATTTGACTCATAAATTACTATCAGACATTGCTGTTAAAGTCTAGTTCTCCATTATAAAACACTTTTCATAATAAGCCACATATGGCAGTGTCAGTGGCTCAGCAGGTAGCACACTCACCTCTGAGGCTGAGAGATCAGAAGGCTGTGGGTTCTAGCCCCACACCAGGCACTTGGGTTAATATCCCAGTACTGACACTATAGTGCAGCATGAGGGGGTGCTGTTTTTTGGATGAGATGTTAAACCAAGGTCCCATCTGCCTGGATTGGTGGTAGTTCAGGTGGATGTTAAAGATTCCATGGCACTTCTCAAAAAGAGTAGGGGAATTTTTTATTGAAAAATACATAACATCAAGTACATGAAAACATGAAAACAATGTCAAAAACAATAAAAAAAATCTATACTGAAACATTTGAAAGATCCAGGGAAAAAAATGTATTTTTTGTACAGATTAATGGAGAGAAAAAAAAAACAAAAGAGAAAGAGAAAACATTGGATAGTCTCAAAGGTTATCTTTTCCAGTCAATCCAAAAATGTAATCCCAGCCCAATAAGAAGCAAATTGTGTATGAGAGATGCATTTCAGTTCTGACTCTTGTAATTTCAAAATAGTAGTCTCGATACATTCAATAATAACTAATGGACAAGTTGGTACTTGTTGTAGAACATATTTACACCTAGCTTGCCACATATAATATTTGCATGTAGCAAACAATACTCTCAGAGTGCTGGGGTGGAATGTATTCCAGACACCAGAAAAAATTCCTAAAATAAGAACTGGATATGTGATCCTACTGAGAAAAGGCCATTTTCATTTGTTCGCTAGTGTTTTCCAGAACAAAGAGCATCTGTACAGGAAAAGAAAAAATGTTCCATTGTTTCTTCAATGTTAATGCATTGTGGTTTGGGGCAAAACCTATCTTGCGCTGATTTGTGTTTTAAATTTCCTCGAACTTGTAGTCTACCATGACAGCATAACCAAGACACGTCCCACATATGGGCCGGGATTCTTTTATCTTTGAGGACGTTTAATGCAAACATTGAGTGGGATGGAGAACAAAGTGGAAACTGTAATATTGGTTTATCTATATTTAAGAAATAAACGTATAACTGTTTCCTAGTGAGATCTATTATGGAGGTTTTATTAAGTTTCCAGGACCTAAGGGTATGGATGCTATCAACAATATAAGATGGAGCATTAGGTATGCGGGAAATAATCGGTGGAAGGTCAACCCATGCTACCATTAGGGAGTTCACAGCTTTAGCTACCCATGAGTCACAAACAGTGGACACATATTTATGGCTCTGAAAAATGTGATATAAAAAAAAAGAAAGAAGGACATTGGATTTATCATTCCTAAACCACCCTGGTTTTGGGGTAAATAGGTTATATGTCTTTTCACAGGGTTTAAGCGACTTCCCCATAACATTTGAAAAAAAAGGCTAAATAGTTTGGTTTCTAAATGTTTAGGCGGACCATAGATGTGACTTAAATATAAAAAAAGTGGGGCTAAAAATATTTTTATCACCATAACCCTTTTCTTCTTGAACAGTCTCCATGTTTTCCAGATATGGACTTTGTGATCTCCCAGTGCTAAACGCTTCTCCCAATTATAGGTAGCATCGTTCGGTGTATTAAACCAAATCCCTAGGATTTTCTGTGGTGCGGTGCATACCCTGATACCGGAAATTTCTGTTGAGTCAGTAGAATTGTGTTGTAATGGGATACATACACTTTTCTCAAGATTTAATCTACCCCCAGATATTGGTGTAAAGGATTGAAAGGATTTTATAGCTCTTGTACCTGAGGAAAGATCTAGACAAAATAAAACTACATCATCTGCATAAGCAGAGATTTTAACAGGTTGTAAACTGGGGTGAGGAGTAATGCCTATAATACCGGAATTCCATTGAATCTGTCTGATGATGGGATCCAGGACAAAAACATATAGTAAAAGGCTAAAATGGCAGCCCTGACGAAGCCCTATTTTTTGTAAAAGGGTTGGGCCATGGAATCCATTTATCATTGGGAAAAAAATAGGCTAAGGAGAGCATGTGAGAAATCCAGGATACAAATTGAGAAGGAATATCATACAGGGTTAATATACGAAATAAAAAATCATGATGCACAGAATCAAATGCTTTTGACTGGTCTAGTATAAAAAGATATCCAGGTAACTTGTTATACTTTTTCATTTCAAAAACTTCACGTAAGAAAAAAAGGTTTGTTTGGATGTTTCTGCCGGGTATGGCACAGGTTTGAGCTGTATCAATCAGATCAGGTGCAATGATCCTTAAGCGGGAACAAAGAATTTTGGAAAAAATCTTATAATCTGTGTTTAGAAGATGTAATGGTCTCCAGTTGGCAAGGGAGACTGTATCTCCTTTTTTATACAAAAATTTTAGAATTGAGAGGCCAAATCCAGATGCCGTAGCCATATTGTCCAGAACATAATTAAACACCTGGGTCAATATTTCCAACAGATTCATTTGGAATGTTTTGTAAAATTCATGTGTCAGACCGTCTGGCCCTGGAGAGACCTTCAGTTTTAAGCCAGAAATTTCCCTAGCAACCTCTTCCTGAGAAATTCTTTTGATCAAATCAGGAATTAAATGAGCTGGGAGTTTAGGGTAAGGGGCTTGTATAATATGGGAGATATCATGAGGGGATTAGGGTGGTGCAAAATTGAGTCCGTAAATAATCAGAAGTAATCGATAACATATCCGAACAGGGATAGTATATTACCATGAGTGTCTCTTAGCCCATGCTTAACTGTTGATTGAAGTCTGTCTTTGAAAGCGTAAAAGGGATCAGCAGATGGGGAATTATTAGTGCCAGTTTGCATAATGTAATCTAATGTGCGAGCAGTGTTGTACTGGTGAGAAAACATGCATTCCTTTACTTTGGATATTTGTTTTGAATAATCCACTGAAGATGTGGCTTGACGGGACATCAACTTATATAACTGGTTACGAAATGTGAGATATGCAAGATAACTTTCTCTGACAGTTTTTCTCCCTAAAGCCTGAAAAAAAAACACTCAGATCTTTTTTAGTATCTTGCCACCACTCCCACATAGAATCGTAACAAATTATAACTGAGATTCGTGCTTGGAAAGAGAGTAGTATATGATTTTAACAGATGTCGGGAAAATAAGGAATTATTTAGTTTCCATTGAGAATGATATGAGATTGGTACAGGAGGGGAACCAATGAAAAAATGACCAATGAGAATACAATGGTCAGATATCTCATTAGGTATTACTGAAATAGAGTGTGGGTACAGTGACGAGAGACAAAGAAATAATCTATTCTAGTATGATATACTGATCTATGATACGTATATCCTGCATCGGAGTGGAGGGAATGGTATGCATCTGTTAAACCTGCATCTTTTATTAATGTTGACAAGGCTAGGGAATCACAATAATTTTTTTTTTCCTGAGAGAGTCCTGTCTTTAAGATCTATTGAACAGTTAAAGTCCCCACCCCAAAGAATGTGTTTTCGTGTACATAAAAATGGTTTAATTAAGTCTAACAAAGCTATACGGGTTGCCTTGGTTTGTGGACTATAAATAACTATAATCCGGAATGAGACTGTGGATTTAGTGCAATCAACAATAAGCGCTCTACCTGGGTGAATATCTACTATGCGAGTAATGGAAAATTTGGAGGAAAAAAAAAGAATAGCTACACCATCTGCTGAATCCTCCCAAAATGTCCAAAAGGAGGGGCCTTTAAGCCAGCCTCACTTCAATTGCTGAATGTCATGTAAGGTGGAGATGTATGTTTCCTGCAATAATAGAATATCTAACTGAAGAGAGCTGGCATAATGCAAAAAAGCTGTTCTTTTCCTAAAACTCTTCAAACTGCAAACATTGAGAGAGGCTATGTGAATATCCATTCTTAGATTTGACTAGGCTAACCACTCCCATCAGTCACCGTCATATTTTTCCTTTTCTTTCCTCCCTTTTCAGTTTTAGTCAGTTTTTTCCTGGCAACATCAGGGGGTTTAAGAGCTGGGGTATCTATATCAGATGGAATGGCAGAAACATCTGAATCTCCATCAGAATCTTCTCGATCCCCTTTTAGACAATCAAATGCATTGGACAGGGGAATATCCAGAGATTTATTAGATTTTCGGGTAGCGGCCCTAGTAACTCATCTACCTGTTTGAAATCCTTCCTTGTCAACAAGAACAGTGCAAGAAGGTTGAGGCAACGTAGTCTCATTAGGAGTGTCAGTGGAGGTGTTTCATTGGGCAACCTGATCTAATTGTGGTGCAGAAACCAGAGGTTCTGAGGGCATAGGGGGAATAGGACCTGGTGGTTCGGGGGGGGGTAAAATGGAAGTGGCAGAAACAACGGTTGGGGTAACAATATGTTCTTGTGCTTTAGCTTGTGCCTTCTGTACCAAGGCTTCAGAATTCCAACCCTCCGATCTATTCTTACTAGCCCATGGGCATTGGTGATATGCATGCCCAGTTTCATTACATAGGTTGCACTTAAATACATTTTTGCAGGAAACACTTGGATGTCCATATCCTCTGCAGAGACTACATTTTAGTAGGTCACATGTGCTACTCAGATGAGTGGTAGCACCGCATTTATAACAAGCCCTAGGCTGGCCTCCGTAGTAACAAACCCCCCTGTCTTTCCCGAGGAAAAAACTATTGGGTAAATGTACAATTTCAGAATTTACCTGAAACAGTTTTACTCGAAACCTCCAGCCACCAGTCCATAGACCTTCATCGTCGAGGATAGCTTCAGGAGGGGAAAGGACATTACAGTGATTCTGCAACCAATGATAGATATCGCTGACGCTAACTCCTTCATTTCTAAACATAATTGTAACTGTACGTATGGTGGGTTTGGATAAAGGAAAAACAGAAAAAGGGGCCCAATTGGGGTTAGTTTTCTGAGAAGTGTATACATGCCAGAAACGATCTAGTCCTGTAGAGGTCTTAAAACTGACATCGAAAGTCTCTTCTCCCGAAATATGAATCAGGGCATAAATATCTGAGGCTTGAAAATGCATCATGCCTTTGAGAAGAGTCCGAGCTACGTAATACCTATCAGGAAACTCAGGGAGACCACCCCTATAGCGGATACGTACTGCATTCCTGCGGGGGGCTTGTTCTAGTTTATTTTTAAATAGGTCAGAGAGAATGGGTGCCCGACCCATAGCTGGTTCACTGGGGTTTGTATCTAAATTATGAATCAAAGATGTGGATGTGCCAAGCCCAGGGTCACCCTCCGAAGAAGTAGGGCCATGTTGTGAGTCCAAAGTAGTAAGATGGGGGGAGTCAGTGGGGTCATTAACTGCACCCAGGGGGGAAGAGACATTTGGAAGGGCAGCAGGTGTGACATTTAAGGTAATGAGTGGTGTCTCATTGGCATCTGCACCCTTTATGGTGTTTGAAAATACCTGATCAGTAGCATCCATGATATCCCCCAGAATTAACATTTAATTTAGTATTTGTAACAGTATTGGTTGCATTTACAATAGCAGTTGGTACCTCGTTGGAGCTCATGGAAGTGGCAGGCCTAGTAGGAAAATAACACCCGTGTTTAGTGCGTCCCACAGGATCGGAACCTAAGTTCCCAAAGTTGTTTGTGTCCAACCTGCCTTGGATAAGGCGTCTGATGCAGTCCAGGAAGATTCTCCGACGTCCGGTCGTTTAGGCAGTCCAAAACGCAAACATAACAAGTCCGCAGCAGAGGGTGTTGTAGAGGCAGTAGTCTTCTGGAGGTTCGGCTCTGCAAGCCCTGGAGGTGAAAAGGGGTCCATAATTTGAGTGATTTGGGCAGCCCGTGTAGCTCCTGTCTCGGCGTCCTTTGGCAAGCCAGATCCGGAAGGTAGCGGGGGAAGCAGCGGTGCCGCACACTCTGTGCACACAGAACTCTGTCCTGCAGGAAACACTGGTGACTTGAGTGGAAGCATAAGTTCGTCCGGCTTAATTTTCGGAGGTTTGGAAACTAAATCATTGAATATAGGTAAGGCTTGTACCTGGGGACATAGTTCCAAATCACAAATAGTCGGCTCCACTAACGTGTGAACTGCAATGTCTGTCGGTGCTGGTGAGAGATTCAATAGGAGGTCCACATCGCAGCCAATCTGGTTACTAACTGAAGCCTCCATCATGTCGGCAGCCGGAAACCCCACCTACAGAGTAGGGGAATTTCCCTGGTGTCCTGGCCAAGTTTCCCCCCATTTCACTAAAATACCACCAACAGCTTAAACTGGTTCAAAGTCAGTTGGCATTCATCTGTATCCCCCTCCCCTGGGTTGTGCCTGAAAATAGGCAAAATTTGTCTAGTGCACTTACCCGGTCAACAAAAATGAAATAAATAAAATGGTAGCAGGCTTCTTAAGTTAATATTACATTTTTGTAAGATTTTTCCCTGATTTTGGTCAATTGTCCCTGATTTATAAGCTCTGTTCCTGGTTTGACAGGCATTAGCTTGTGAGGAATGCCTTATACCACAGACAAAATAGCCCTTCTATCAGTCCCTTAGTAAAATTCACCTGGACTGCATGGATGCTATAGCACACAAAAATTCAAAATTCTGCTCAGTTCCACTGGTGGAATGTTCACTGCGCACACACATGCGCGCAAACACACACACACACACACACACACACACACACACCAGAAGGCATCAAATGGGGCCATGATCTCAGTGATATCGGTGGCAGGGTAAGCAGCAGAGGTTTCCCTGACAAGCTGGTAAACATAGGAGGGGAACTTTTCATGGTCACCAAAGAAACTCCAGAAAGTAAAACTATGAATAGTAGTTAAGTTTTTAATTTATAGAAACATTGAAACATAGACAATGATGGCAGGGAAAGACCAGTGGTCCATCCGGTGTGCCTGAGTTCCCTATTTAGCCCTGGTGCTTACTGTCCATCCAGGGTACTAGCCCTCACGATCCATCCCCCATTCTCCTCCCAGTGACTGCTGCCCTGAACTCCCATTATACCTTTCATTCTGTCCCAACTGTGCTTGAAACCACCAATGGTTTTAGCATCCACCACTTCAGTTGGAAGACTGTTCCATGGCTCCACCACCCTTTCTGTAAAATATTCTCATGTCCCTCATGAACTTCTCTCCTGTCAGGTTCCACTTATGTCCATGTGACCGCAAACTAGTATTCATGCTAAGTAGTTCCCCACAGTTCACCTTTTTAATTCCCTTCAGGAACTTGAAGGTCTCTATCATATCTCCCCTCTCCCTTCCAGTCTCCAGTGAGTACATATTTAGTGCGTTGAGGTGCTGCTCATAGGACCTGCCCTGTTGGCCCTGAATCAGTTTTGTTACCCTGCGCTCCAGCCTATCCCTGTCCTTCCTGAGGTGGGGGCCCCAGAACTGGGTATAGTACTCCAGATGTGGCCTCACCAAAGATTTATATAGGGAAGTATAACCACTTCCCTTCTGCTAACAGTACCACTTCCCAGTACATCCCAGCATCCTACTCGCTTTGCTATATGCCTTGTTGCACTGACTCACTTGTTTGAGGGAGTCACTGATGATAACTCCAAGGTCCCATTCCTCAGCCGTAGTGTTAAGTCTCACCCCACCCGTCCAGTACTGTGTCCTGGGGTTCTTGTTCCCAAGGTGTACTGCTTTACACATTTTGGCATTGAATTTCAACTGCCAAACCTTAGACTACCCCTCTAACTTTCGTAAGTCAATCTGCATTTCCTTGATTCCCTCATTGCTATCCACCTTCCCACAGAGGTCAGTGCTATATGCAAAGAGATACTACCTATCCCAGATTCCCTCACCAGTGTCACCGATGAACATATTGAAAAGGACTGGACCCAGGACAGATACCTGTGGTACCCCACTCATGACTTCCCTCTCTTCTGATTTGCTCCACCAACCACAACCCTCTGCTGCCTGCACTTTAGCCAGTTACCTGCCCAGTTTACTATGACCTTAGCTGCCTCCAGCTCCACCATCTTTTTCAACAAGTGTCTATGTGGTACCGAGTTGAAAGCCTTGCTGAAGTCGAAGTAGAGCAAATCCACAGTGTGGCTCCTATTCAGTTCTCACCTCACTCAGTCAAAGAAAACTATCAGGTTACTCTGACAGGACCTCTCTGCCACAAATACATGCTGATTACTGTCCTGGATACCATTGCTCTCCAAGTAGTCCATGAGGTCCTCTTTGACCAGTGCCTCCATCAGCTTCCCTACAATAGAGTATGTTATGTATGTATATATGTAAGGAAGGGATCATGAGAACATTGTGTTGTTTATTTATGTTTTAGATATGAGAGTTTTACTTTGTGGGGAGCCTAGTTGAAGATTGTCAGTGAGTAAAGGTGGGAGACAGGTTTGTGATGACAACCACGGAGGAGGGAGGTGGCTCAGGAATTCAGTGTGTGATTTTTCCCAAATTCCAAATCCCACTGCCTGAACTTGTTCCAGCTGTGCATTTGTGAGGGATGAACATATGGGTCTCAGAAATTATTTAACCAATCAGGAAGCAAGGCATTTCTAACCCATTTTATAATTACTCACACATCATTGTAAATTAGAACATAATTGTTAGCCAGTCAGGATTGTTTATTTTTTAATATTCCAACCACTCTTATAACCATTACACAGTAGATTGGGTGATCACTTCTGATCACTTTTCCCCATGTGTAAGGTGCTCTTATTTTGTAATGATTGTCTAACTTACAGGTGCCTGGAAAATGGCTCATTTAGGGGAGTTTTTTATTTTATTTTTTTTCTTCTGGCACAGGAGTTTCTCTTAATCTTTGCAAAGTAAAACATTTTAAATTCAAGAGCCACTGAAAAATAAAACAAATCTTTACATGTTTTTTTAATATGTTTATATTTACAGTTTTGTCATCTCTTACAGTTATAAGAGTGCCTTATCAAGTCCTTTTTGTATTCGCCATCCCCGGCTGCCTGTCTGTGACCTCCTCCCGGCATGCACATGTGAGGGTGTGGAGCACAGTTCCACAGGAGTGCACTGTGGGACTCAGGAGGGCATCCAGTCAGATGCTTGTCCTGGGTCCCAAAGTGTATCCCCTGCTGCATGCATGCAGGGGATCCTGGGTAGGCATGGACCCAAGCGAACTGACACCGATGGGAAAATGCCCGAATAGCTTTCCCCAGCCCTCTCTGGCAGCCAGATGTGCTGGGGCAGCAGTGTGGAAGGGGTTCTCATTGCCACCGTGGCCAGTGGGTATCTATTGGGTGGGTGCGTGAAAGTTACGACAGGGTCCCCCTCACATAACTTGCATTCCCCAGGCCTGGCACTCTGCACCTTAGTCAATGGTGCAGAGTGTCAGCATGCCCACTTGCATGCCCCCAGACCACCTATGATGCATAGCTGTGTGGGCCACTAAGGGATCATTCATTCAAGGGGCTTGCACACCTGCTGTCAGCGTCGCCGGGAGTCTGCTGGACCCTCCCTGCTGTGCGGTATTCCAACTCAGGGTTGTCTACGTGCCTCAGATACACGCTGCATAGGTAATCAATGCATTTGAGAGTAGACCCCATTATGCAGTTCCTGAAATACAGTAAAGGGTTGCACAGCACAAGGGGCCTGGCTAACGAATTTGGGTAGGTCTACAATGGGGGTGATATTAAAGAGGCACCAAAGGGTACTGGCTTACAAATGTTATTTTCCCAGCTACACTACTGCTTGTGCTTAAGTAAAACACCCTCAAAAGTGGGCCTTTTCTGGGGATTAAGGTCTAGCTGGGAGGTGCAGATGGCATGTGACACAGCCAAGGGCCATCAACCCCAGCAAGAATTTTACACCCAGGAAATGCCTGCTTATGACAATGTTATTGCGATTATGAGGCTAATTGCATTACTTTGTTTTTAAAACAGCTTTTTATAAAAGAAAAATATGCTTCAGGCAAGCCTGCTTCATGCTGCTCTGAGCTGTCCTGGGCAGTTCTAAGAGATAAATGCCTGGTACTGCAGCAAGTAAGAGAGCTCACAGGCCTCGTGAATTATTAGTTAGACATAATGTTGCATAAAACCTAAAAGGAATCGGGCTGTTAAGGGATTCCTTTTGAACTTGAAGCATGGTAATTTAGTACTTAGGTGATGAGAGGGAACATACCATGAACTTTTTTCTTTAAAAAATTATATTTGATCATTTTGTGACTTAAAGAAAGATTGTAACGAACTCTGACCTTGCAGAAATCTGGCTCACTACTTGATCACAGCATCCTTAAGCCTGAGTAGGTGGGTGGCACTCACCCTTGCCATTATGTTTTGAGTACACTTACAATTCAGGAACAAACCATCAGTCATGTGAGGCTTGCCTATCATTGCCAGGAATATAAAAAAAACAATACAACAGTTTTTTGGTTTTTTTTAGTTGTTTAACCAGGAGTAGCACACTAAGCTGAAAGCTTTTTTACAGGAGCGACCTGGGAGCACAGGGAAGTTAAGTGATTTGCTCAGGGTCACACAGTATGCAAGTGGAAGCTCTGGGATTCAAACCCAGGTATGGTCTGCTGGATGTCACCAGATTTGCAGCTCAGAGCCTTAAACCACTGCGCTATACTGTCTCTAAGTTACATTCCTACAGCAGCTGGCTCCGTGGTGCACCAGCGGTGGTACTGCTCGTGGCATTGATGACCTAAGTTCAGGACTGAGCTTGTGGCATCAGAGGATCATTCAGGGAGAGGGGACGGAGCATCTGTCAGGCTACTATCCTCTTTCCGGGAGGGAGAGTAACAGTACCTGAACAAGCCTGGTCCCTAGCAGAGGCTGGGAGGAAGGCAGCCCAGGGCCACTGATTGGGGGATGAAGAGTGCCGGCCACCTGTGTTTGGTGCATGGAAGCGTGCATGGTGCACTGAGGCAGCATTGCACACTTGCTTCTCTGAGAACTGGAAAATGTGGAAATGCACAAGCTGGCGTAATGAATCTAGACCTCACAGGTCCCACACGCAATGACTCACATGCCACCACCACCAACTAGATCCTTTACACAATGGGGGTTGGGGAATCCCTTTGATTCTCCTGGAAAAGGAGCAAGCCTGGGGGGGACAAGTGGCTGGGGGAGTCCTGGGGGAAGTCAGGGTGACAGGCCTGGGGCGGTCGTAGTGATGTGGGCCGGTCAAAAGAGGAGGGATAAACAAAGAAAGTAAAAAAAAAAAATCTTGACAGTAACATGTGCACAGTTTATCATTTTGTTTCCCAGCACACACAAATATACATTCATAGTCAGACACACACAAAAGTATTTTTTTAACACTGGAATCTGCATGTCCTACAATAATTTGCTGTTTGTTTTTCCATGTCAAAACTTAAAAAAGAAAGAAACACTGGGTTTAAGAAACATGAGGGCTGGGGGGTGGGATGTTTTCTGCCAAGAATCATCCATTCTGAATGTGGGCACAAATCAAACTAATCTTGTAAAATGAAAGCTGAGAACAGACTGTACCTGCCCTAGATGAATAAGTATTCTATTATGGTGAAGAATGACAGCCCAGGGCGGTGATTATACCACCATTATATCTTAAACAGCATGGTTTGTCAAACTGTATAAATCCTGGCAAAATAAAACGGATCCCATTTACATCCAGTGTACAATTTATTATATTACTTAATACCACACTCTTGCATTACTGATACTAGAAAAAATGACATGGTGTTCAAAATGTGCTTTAATTTTTTGTCCTCTCTGCCCCTTCTAAATGGTAAGCAAGTATGCCCTTGTTAGAAACTCATTGTGGTTCATTCCAGATGTCTAGTGAGTACACCATTAGTAATTCTGCTAAATTATAGGCTTTATAAAAATGCTTGCTTGGTACTTCAGAAAGGCCAACAGTGCTCCTGTTATGTGCATCTTACTCAACCTTTCACCACCCAGAGACTGTTCCTCCAAATGTGGGCAAATATAAGTGGTATCACATGACAAGGTGTGCTGTTATAAGGCAATAATGCATGCCTCATGTGGTTGTTAGGCACAAGGCATAGCCAAGTGCTTCAACCATGCAGCCACTCAAAATGCATCATTTTCGTATGACAGCACACCTTGAAGTGTGTTATTACACTTATAAAATGATCTTCTATTTGTTTAAAAATATATAGTTCAGGTAAGGTGTGTATTTATAAGAGAATAATCACCAGTCATGTGATGTGTTTTGTACAATGAGGTTACAGGATTTTCATGGTCCATTTTATATAGAGTGTTAAAGATTTAGCAAGCTCAACCTTGACTAATACACAGAGATTTTATGGTATCCCAGTAAAATAATGATTGAATAATAGGGAGGGAATAACAATGAATGACACATTAGCGAAGAAGTCATCACAGCACATGGTTGTTTCAGCAATTTTGGTAGCTGTCAGCTGAAATGTAGGTCAGGGATGTAAGCCAGCTGGTGTGTGCTGCAAAGTGGTGCTTGTAGTGTAGTTCAGTGGTTAGAATCACTTCCTGAGAGTGCTACGTCCACTAGACCCGGGTTCAATACTCGTGGTTCCTGGATTTTTTTTGGGGGGTGAAAGTGTTGTGCCCACCTTCATGCCCCCCCCAGTTTTGTCCCCTTCCTCGAGTTGTGTCCCCACCTTGGTGATGATTATTAATTGTAAGGGGTTGCGGGGGTGTGTGGGGGGCATAGCCCCCCACAGAACATAACTGCAGGTCAAATGTGGTGATTTTGGTGCAGACGGGCCCCATTCTCCCCCCACATATGCCTCCCCAAATCTATCCCCCCACTTACTCCCTCCAAGTTCTGTCCCCCCCTTGCACAGCTGGAGACCCAGTCAATGTATGAAGTCAGTGATTCTGACTTCTTGGGCTGCCCTATTTTGCTGGTTGCATTTTTTTGTTTGCGCTCTTTTTCCTTCACTGTTGTTTGTCCATGACGTTTTGCTGGCACTGTTTTCACATGGAATTGATCATAATTCATATACATTTGTCTTACATTTTTAAATGTTTACAGGGGTGCACCTGGTGGGTAGCTAAAATCAAGTAGTTATAGAACCATTGTTTCCCCCCAAAGCTGCTTGAAGGCTGGCAGTTCATTCCAGTCAATTACATTTTCTTACTTGGGTTTCATTCCATCATTTTAAAGACCAATTGCAGTGTTTTTAAAATGCTTTTAAAATATTTTATTTGCTCACAATGAGAATAACCACTCCGTATATATTGCAAGTAATGTGCAGGAAAAGTCATTTCTCTTGTTCAGATGCTGTTGTACTGCTTGTCTTTTTTGAAGGTTTCACAGACAATCCCTCAGACATTTTTACACCAGCTGGCAGAATCTTGGATCAGTTGCGATTCCATTCAAGCAACAATGACATCGGGCTGGATTTTCAAAGCCCCAGGTATGATGCAAGGGACGTGCACCAAACAATAGTGGCGCAACGGAGTCTAGCATCAAACATTGCGCCATTTTCAAAGGAGCAGTGCGTCAAGGGCAGTCCACCCTGTGTCAAAGGTGGCTGCATCAGCCTTGCGCCATACAAATGGCAGCACCATGACGCAAGCTGTCTTGTGCCACAGAAATGGTGCAAGACTGCACCTGAGGGAATTCCAAAGCTGCAACACTGACACCAAACATGTCAAAGTACTGTCAGCTGCTAGAAGAGCCAGAGCTGGTCTAAGGGACACTAGAGCATATAAAGTGACCTAAAGCAGGTGGTCAGACCTGACTGTGCTAATATTAAGGTCCAGTATTCTCCTGCAGGACTAGTTTAGAACATTTTGGGGGCTTAGTTTTGGCCATTTCATCTGCCGTTTTGTTTACTTAGCTTGCGTCATTCTCGTCCTTTGTGTCATTTGTTTGACTCGGCTTGCACCAGTTTTACTCAGTTTGCACCATTTTTCATCAGTTTGCACCATTCTTGTACTCAGTTTGCGTCATTTTCGTTCCTTGCATCATTTGTCTGACTTAACATGCATCATTTTTGACTCAACTTGCACCATTTATTTTGGTGCAGTTTGCATCATTCCCATCCCTTACCCCATTGTGTTGATGCAGTGGACCTCTCTTGTCAGTTTGGGGGACTTTGTTACACAGACCACTTTTCTTGCAAAATATGGCGCACAGTATTTGACGCACCAAGATCTGATTCAAGCTGGTTGTTTGATGCAGCTTGTGTGGATCTAAGGGCCCTCTGAAAATCCAGCCCACCATTTTCCTCAAGGTTCTGGCAGCTCAGTACATCGTATTATGACATTCAAAAATCAGTCTTTGCCTGTATTAATCAAATTATTCCAGTAAAATACCATGAGTAACTATCTATCACTTTCCCCAAGCTGATCAGCACTTGGTGCTCAGTATCACCCCCCCCTCCAAAAAAAAAACACATCAACAACGTGACAGGCTCTTAACATGAAAATTTTTGTTTCCTTTGTTCTCTTCCTGACCTGAATGAAGCCCCAACAGCTTCCTCCTTATTTTAAAGTACTGTCCCCTTAAAATGATTGATTAATCTGTGAAAGTAACTAAATATTTATCTGTAATGCTGTATCGATAAAATGCAATAGGCAAAGATCCCCAGACAATCAAAAGTAAACATACGTTGTTGCCATTTTGCAATCTGATGTACATTAGTGTGTGTGTGTGTGTGTGTGTGTGTGTGTGTGTGTGTGCGTGCTTGTGTACTGAGCTGTCGGGACCTTGAGGAAAATGTCATTGTTGCCTAAGTGTAGTGAGCACTCACCCAAGATTCTGCCAGCTGATTTAAAAATGTTTGAAGGATTTTCTGAGAAACCATCCAATAGGAGAGCATTAAAATAGTATCTGTACATGACAAATGGCAATTTTATTCATTTCATATGTAAAACATAAGGCCTGGTTGTCCTTACGTTAGGGAAAAGGAGTAACGTTTATAATATGTTTGTAATATATCTGCAGTTGATCTTTAACATTTAAAGGGGTTCTTGGTTTCATCATTCGTCCAAGTCAGGATAAGTCTCCCTTGAATGAATTGCAGGCTTTCAGGACTTTTTTTTAGGGTGGGGGCACTGTTACTACAATTACAGCATTTGATTTTGATTTTGGCAACACACCAGGTGCACCCCTGTAAACATTTAAAATCATTTACAAAAAATGTATAAGAAATGTAATAAAATTTCTTCATTAGCCAGGGTTGAGCTTGCTAAACCTTTGAGATTGCATTTCAAAGAGGAGAGGTGTGGCCTTCTCCTAAAATTGATGAACTCCCCTGTGATCACTTGTGAGCCTCTTATGGGCCAGAGCACACAAGGATGAAGCCAGAGAGTGGTTTCCACACAAGACAGAGAAAAAACAGTGGGACCTCAGCTCACATTGGCATGGTAAAATTTAAAGTGTAGATTCATGACTGATGAGTGGGTCACATTGCCGTCGGTGGTCAGGCTGATCGTGATTCGGCCGAATGATGAGACCAAGAAGTCCTTTAAATGTTAAAATGATGGAATGAAAACCAAGTAAGAAACTAGAACTGACTTGAATGAACTGCAAGTTTTCAAGAAGCTTTGGGGGGCGCGGCACTGGTATTACAACTATTTGATTTTTATTTTGGCCATATACCAGATGCAACCCTGTAAACATTTTTTTTTTAAAACTTAAGAAAATATGTATAAGAACTGTGATAAAATCTCTGAACCAGATTTTCAAAGGGCGATGCAGGGCTTGCACCAGCTCTGCATCAAACCCATTTTTGGCGCAGCTGTGCTAAACACCTCTACTACAACTGTGCCCGAAATTAGTAGGTTGGGCACAGTTATGACACTTTACCCAATTTACGGCAGCTTGTGCCAAATATTTGGTGCAAACTCCGTAAAAAGGGTATCCAGGATTGCCGCATGCTAGACTAGAAAATGTTGTTCTAACTTGCAGCAGTTGGCGCACAGGATAGAAAATGCCAGTCACCAGCTGAGGGAATGCCAAAAACCCAGTGCACTATACGTTTGGTGCACTCATGGCTTGTGGAATTTAGAAACCTTTAAAAGTCTGACCCTCTGTGTATTAGCCAGGGTTATGTTCACTAAATATTTAACACTGCATTGCAAGAAGGAGAGGTATAGCCTTCTTCTAATCAGTGAGCTCCCCAAGGGTCACATGTGAGCCTGTTATGGGCAGAACACACTGTATAAAAGATGAAGCCAGAGAGTTGTTTCAACACAGGAATGAGAGTAAGCACTGGAGCCTCTGCTCATGTTGGCATGTTGCAGTTTAACGTGTAGATTCCTGACCAATGAGGGGGTCACCTGTGCCATCAGTGGTCAGGTGGCTTGTGATCCGGCTGAATTTATTTATTTATTTATTGGAATCTCGGATAATACCTTTGAGCTAAAAGCTCATTTACAAAGGTTCCACATCATAAGGCAATAGACAAGGTATGTATACATTACAAAACAGATAGGGGTATATACAGCAGAAAAGTACATTATGGTATATACAGATACAGATTCAAGCAAATACAGTTAAAATTTTATTTATTTATTTATTTATTTATTTAGGGATTCGGATCATACCTTTGAGCTCAGAGCTCTTTTACAAAGGTTCCACGTCAAACAGTGACAATGACAGCAATAACAAACAGTTTACATACAATACTCGAATAGTAGGTAGCAAGTTAGTATACAATAAGGTTACAATGTCATTCATAGTACCAATGGTGATAGTACAGCGTCAAGAGCATTCAACTAGGGTAAGGACAGTGTTTGTATGTGGCGAAGGAGATAAACAGGTGTGACACCTAGTGTGAGAGTCCGAGGAGGAGTCAAGGTGAGGGGGAAGGGAGACGGGGGGGAGTGGGCGGCCAGAAGAAGTGGCTTTATCTAGGTGGTTGGGAGGTAGTGGTAGTAGGTTGGTTATAAGGTTGATCCAGTGGGGGAAAAGGCACAGGAGGGAGAGGAAGACAGAGGGATAGTGCCAGGGGGAAGAGTGGGTGTAAAAGGAAGGGGAAGGAGAGTGTGGGTGAGTGGGCATTATGGGTGTTAGAGTCCTAGTGGCAGTCACAAACTGTCCTAGTAAGAAGGTGTTGCCTTAGGCCATTTTTGAATTGCGAGATGCATTGGGAGTTTAGAATGTGCAATGGGATTTCATTGAGCCATTGGGGGGCCCTAAAGCTGAAAGCACGCTGTCCCTGCACAGTTCGACGGAAAGGTGTTGATAGGGCGCCCCTCATCCTGCCTCTGGTGGTATAGTTGGTAGCACTTGGTGTTAGGATGCTAGAAATGCATGGGGCGGTTTTACCCATTAGTGCCTTTTTTCCAAGGAGACATGTTTGGAATATAAATGTATCAGGCAGGAGAGGTCAACTTTATTGCAACAGTACTAAGGTGGACAAGCAATTTATAGTGGTAGCTGAGCTTTAGAGCATGCAGGTATTGGAGGATCAGAAGTGGTGGTGACCAAAGAGGGGGAGGACAGAATAGATGAGAGCAGGGGAGGGTGGGGAAGAGACAAAGGGTGACAGAATAAGGGGTTGAGTAGTCAGAGGTGGGATTGGATAGGAATCTACCCAGGGTTACATAAGTAGGTGATAGGGCAGGGCTGGGTAATATACGGAGAGAGAGAGAGAGAGGGATAAGGGAAAGGGTTTTAAAGTGGAGGGTGAGGTGGGGAAACTGGGGAGGGGTGAAAATTGGGGGTTATTATTTGTGAAGAGAAAGCAGGAAGGCGGGGGGGATAAAGAGGAGACGTGGGGGTAAGTGCTCAGTGGGATCAGTGATGAGACCAAGAACCCTTTTAAATGTTAAAATGATGGAATGAAAAACAAGTAAGAAAACTGAATTGACTTGAATGAGTTGCAGCTTTCAGGAAGCTTTGGAATGGAGCACTGGTACTACAACTATTCCATTTTATATATTGGCATAATGTGGGACACATTATCAAATCTTAGAGACAGAAGCTCAGAGCTCTATGGGAAGTTGTACTGTCATATTCATACATAATTGCTCTTTATTGAACAACGTAAATTAACATGAACTTTAGCCTCAAACTTTAACTCTGAATTACGAATCATCACTCTCTCAAAGTGGAATGGTGAAGACCTCTGAGCAGAGCTATTTGGAATCTGGAGTTCTGCAGAAGAATATGTGTGTGTGGAATGGCAAGTCAGCTTCTAATACTGTATCTTTTCAAAATTTATTTTTGAGTTCCTTGGAATTCCAAAAAGCATTTCTATGTAAATTATCAAATAATTTTCCACAGATCACACAAACTGCGGAATAATATCCTGCTGATTGCAGAAAAAGAATCTGCAGTTTATGTAAACTGCAGATTACTAATCTGTGAAAAAGCATTGTGTTTAGGGTTACCACCTTTTAAGAACCACAAAGTGGAACATTTCTTACTGAAACATGATTTTTCACAGGACAGTATGTAACCTTGACCAATGCAACATACTTGTTTTCTCTACATAATCAGAATTAAGATTAAATGCTGTAGTTTTTTTAGTTGTTTCTATTTTTTTTAAACATTTTAATGTATTTCAGTTAAGGTATTATAGTTTTATGCAACATTTAGAGGAAAGGTAGAAAATATTTTTTTCTACTGTAAAGTCAGGACATGTAGTATTTTTAATGTTTTTTGCAGGACACAGCTGCCCAAATCAGGACTGTCCTGCGAAAATCAGGACAGACGGTAACCCTAATTGTGCTATTTTAAATGTCAGAATGCCACTGCAAATGGAATTCTGTGGAATTTTCTAAAATTCTGTGGAATTCCATTCCATCAGAAATTAGAGTGTGAGCAGAGTTGGCATGAATCTTCATGTCTTGGGCAGGCCTGGATCAGCTGACTCTTGGATGGCTTCATCTGTGTGTGATTAATTAAAAAAAAAAAGCAGTTGGTACCAGAATAGGGTCCCAGTGCTGCTGTTTAACCCACTGCAGTCACTTGCATTATTTGTTGGAAAGCTTTGTTTCCTGAAGATTTCTGGCACTTGTAACATGGAGAAGGGTTCATCCTCAAACTGCTGTGCTACTGTGCAGGAAGTTGTTGTGGGTGGGCCCACAGTGAGTCAGAGAACACAAGGAAAAGCTTGTTTTACAGTGAGTGAGTGCTTTGCAAACCCCATAATACACAAATGAAAATACACATACAGTATGTGACGTATAGGGAAATGTGCACTATGATCGCACATGCTGTACTTGTTATACGGATAAGCAGACGATGACAGTCTCCAATGTTGTCAGTCTGATATCTTTCACAAGTACCAAACCAGTCATTCATTGTGGTTCAAAACTATTTTACTGGATCGGAAATAACCTCTAGTTCAAAGTGTTTAGGACTGTAAATTGATCAGAAATTATTTTTTAAAGAACGTGTTAATCAATCATGTTCAAAACTGACCAAGCTCTGTCTGAAATCATCACATCGATATAAAGTTGTTAACACTATGGCAATTTTTTTTTATTCAACTATACACATTTTGTTTATGCTGCAGGATGTCATACAATATCAGAACAATTGGGCTTCCTTTATTATCAAGCTGTTGGTTCTATTTTGGATCACCCTAAAGTTATTTATCATTGCACGTTGTAAAATCGGTTGAAGTGGGTTTTGCTTTAAAAGTCATCATCTAGTGAATTGATCACGTGGTGCACAGGGCTTGTGGAATTGTTCCAGTGCCAATCGGGATTTTCACTCCCATGCACAAAATGCCGCAAGTTAGACCAACTTCCCCTAGTCTAATGTGTGGCATTCCACAGATGGTAGCACGTGAGGTGGGCGCCTGAATCACAGCGCCATCCAAAATGGTGACACGAAATGGATGAAAGCCTGAAAGGCAAGGGGGCAGGGAGGGTGACCAGATGTGCTGGGGTGGGTGACCCTAATGACAGGATGTTGCTATGTGTACATGCGCACGGGGGGATCGAACGCAGCGAGCGTGGCCTGGGAGGAGGCAGAGGGATGTAGGGAGTGGCACTGGCGTCAGCTGCCAAGCTGCGCCGTGGCATTGGGGTTGGCCTCTGCTTGCAGTGCTGGGGTTCTGGGTCTGGTCTGGGTCCAGGCACTACTGTGCTTTTCTTGTGCCTGACTCAGAATCTTATTTTTTTTTTACATTTGCCCCCCAACATCCCCCGAGTTGAGAATCCTTAATTAGTGGGGTGCAGGGGTGAAGCCCCACATGGGGTGTGTGGGAGCACAGCCCCCACAGAAAGCAAGTATTTTTAGTCCCTGGCAGCGTTTTTCCATGTAGTTAAGGTTGTCAGGGGGTAGGCGAATGTTTTTCATCATCTGACATTGCTCTTCTCATGGTCACCATTCTGCAGCTGCCCACATCACATAGAACCCCACAGACCATTTTTATGGGGCTTATGCCAAATATTTGGTGCAAGCTGCTGGAAAGTGTGGAAAGTGTTGCAACTGCACCCAATGTGCTAAAATCTAGTACAGTTGTGTCAAAGGAACTTGGCGCAGCTGCACCAAACAATGGGGTTGACGCAGGGCTAGATGAAAGCCCTGTTTCCCCTTTGAAAATCAAGCCCCAGGACTCAAGCACAGGAATTAGGAGCTGCACAAGAAAACCTTGCAGCCTGCATTTTCCAGCATTGTGATTGGGCAAGGACTGCAAAAATTAAAGGAGGAGAAAGGTGGAGAGTGGGCAGAATTAGGAAGAAGAGTTGATTTTCTGAAAGTGTGAGAAATGGAGGAGGGGCACACCTCAAAAAGCCCTCTCACAGCAGATTGATACAAATATGTTCGCATGCTTGGTAAGCAAACATAAAAATGAATACTGGGTGGGCGGAAAAAAGGGAGCAGCAACAAGAGACAGTGTTAAAAACAGGAGGCCAGATTTTAAAAGGGCTGTTAGATCGATGCAAGGTGTGTCAAACATCCACTTTACATCAACTTCAGGTACTCCAAATACTGTGCGCTGTGTCAAAAATATGATGCATGAAGTGAGAATGAGGCAAGTTGAGTCAAAAATTATGGCAGAAGTATTGGCCATAGGAAGCAATATTATACATGCTACAGTACTTGAGAAAGCATGATGATGTCTATAGTGCAGGACTCTTGCAGCAGAATGCCATTCAAAGTACCATAATTAGGTCTGCCTGCCTGCTGTGGTTGTTTGTATACTCTCTAGTGTCAGTTACGTCATCTTCGGGCTGGTCTAACAGTGGCATGCATCTTAAGCACGATGACAGGCCCTAAATTCTTTGAAAATCCCAGATAAGGGGATGGTGCATCATTTCTGTGATTCTGGCATCCCTTCCAACATGAAGTAGGAATTTTATTGACACAAGCATGACACAAACCAGTCTGGCACATGCAGACCAGTCTTTGATGCAAGCACTGTTAGAAAATCAGAACCAACCCACATTTTGATGCATCCTGTTATTTGCATAATTTTTTTTTATGCCAGCACCATGCGACAGTCTCTGAAAATACGGCTCTGGGTTTATATTCCAATTAATGGTTTGCACGGACATTCTACTTTCTATCTAAAAATGTTAATGTCATAATAATAATGTAATGTATTCATTTCTTCTCCTATCCAAACTCTGATTTCCAAATCCCACATGAAGCTTGGCGCACTTTACCATGTAAGAGACTGCCTTTCACTAGGTATGCGCAAATACCTGGCTGAGCACGTAATCATGTCTGTATCTGATGTTGGGGATTTGGTTTATGATGTTGCCCCAAAATTCCAGCTAAATAAACTGGATACCCTTTTTAATATCCTCTGTAGGTTTATCCTCTGTGTCCCTGCCCAGGTGCATCATTGTACACTATATTATCTCCTGGGCTGGCAGTCCATGGCTGATAGAAGAGCCCAACACCTTTCTCTCTATGGTTTTAAATACTGGCTTAACAAGCTCCCAAATTTTTGGTGTAGCCTCCTCACTCCCACAGCTCTGCCTACACACCAGTGATGCTCCCACTCTAGTAACAGATTCCTTTTACCGTTTAGTCACAGGCTCCCCCAGGTCTGGAACAACCTAGCCTTGGGTAACAGCCCACTTATGAGTATTGCCTCTGCTAAAATGCTTCTCAAAAACCAAATTGTATCATACTGTGACTGTACTTGGTGCTAGCAATTTTGTGTACATCTGTCCTTGCTTTACAGATCATGTCTGTGATTGTTGGAGCCTGAACTTAATTTTTGCATTATAATGTGTATTGCTGGTGCATTTTTTGTATATTTTTTGGTTTTGCTGCTCATTGTCCTCTTCCCCCTTCCATCAGGTCACATCTGTAAATGAGAGTGTTTGTATATCTCAATGTTCATCTGCTTATGATATCAGAAGTTAAGCTAGTCAGTTGCTTCTGTTCCTGAAATGTAGACAATCCTTGGGGATGAAATCCTTCTCTAATTGTGGATATTCCATATGGAATTTCCTGCCATTACAATTTAGACAATAGGAAAATATTTTTGTTTTGTTTTAAAACACACTGAAAGGTGGCTTTAAACGGGGGCAACTGTGCACTCAAATGTGTTTTCTGCTGTTGTCTGCATCAGTTCAGTTGTGCCACAACTCCGTGAGCCCTATTATCAAAGGGTCCTGAGGTTTTGCAACAGGCAACAGTTTGTACAGTTTGTGGCAGCCTCTGTCACAAAATGGTGCATACACCAAACAAATGGTGCTTGCATTATAAAAATGGAGCATGTGTCAAAAAATGTGGCATGTATCAGAAATGATGCATACCTCAAAAATGGTGCATACATCACAGAATGGTGCAGGAAAAGGGTGCAAGAATCAGCAACAATGGGGCATGGATCAAACAAAGGGTGCATGAATCAGCAAAAATGGGGCATGTATCAGAAATGATGCATACCTCAAAAATGGTGCATGTATCCCAAAATGGTGCAGGAAAAGGGTGCATGAATCAGCAACAATGGTGCATGGATCAAACAAAGGGTGCATGAGTCAGCAACAATGGTGCATAGATCAAACAAAGGGTGCATGAGTCAGCAACAATGGTGCCTGGATCAAACAAAGGGTGCATGAGTCAGCAACAATAGTGCATGGATCAAAGGGTGCATGAGTCAGCAACAATGGTGCCTGGATCAAACAAAGGGTGCATGAATCAGCAACCATGGTGCATGGATCAAACAAAGGGTGCATGAATCAGCAACAGTGGTGCCTGGATCAAACAAAGGGTGCATGAATCAGCAACAGTGGTGCATGGATCAAGCAAAGGGTGCATGAATCAGCAACAATGGTGCATGGATCAAGCAAAGGGTGCATGAATCGGCAACAATGGTGCATGGATCAAACAAAGGGTGCATGAATCAGCAACAGTGGTGCCTGGATCAAACAAAGGGTGCATGAATCAGCAACAGTGGTGCATGGATCAAGCAAAGGGTGCATGAATCAGCAACAATGGTGCATGGATCAAGCAAAGGGTGCATGAATCGGCAACAATGGTGCATGGATCAAACAAAGGGTGCATGAATCGGCAACAATGGTGCATGAATCAAACAAAGGGTGCATGAATCAGTAAAAATGGTGCATGGATCAAACAAAGGGTGCATGAATCGGCAACAATGGTGCATGGATCAAACAAAGGGTGCATGAATCAGCAACAATGGTGCATGGATCAAACAAAGGGTGCATGAATCAGCAACAATGGTGCATAGATCAAGCAAAGGGTGCATGAATCAGCAACAGTGGTGCATGGATCAAACAAAGGGTGCATGAATCAGCAACAGTGGTGCATGGATCAAGCAAAGGGTGCATGAATCAGCAACAATGGTGCATGGATCAAGCAAAGGATGCATGAATCAGCAACAATGGTGCATGGATCAAACAAAGGGTGCATGAATCAGCAACAGTGGTGTATGGATCAAACAAAGGGTGCATGAATCAGCAACAATGGTGCATGGATCAAGCAAAGGGTGCATGAATCAGCAACAATGGTGCACGGATCAAACAAAGGGTGCATGAATCAGCAACAATGGTGCACGGATCAAACAAAGGGTGCATGAATCAGCAACAATGGCGCACTGATCAAACAAAGGGTGCATGAATCAGCAACAGTGGTGCACGGATCAAACAAAGGGTGCATGAATCAGCAACAATGGTGCACGGATCAAACAAAGGGTGCATGAATCAGCAACAGTGGTGCACGGATCAAACAAAGGGTGCATGGATCAGCAACAGTGGTGCACGGATCAAACAAAGGGTGCATGAATCAGCAACAATGGTGCACGGATCAAGCAAAGGGTGCATGAATCAGCAACAATGGTGCATGGATCAAGCAAAGGGTGCATGAATCAGCAACAATGGCGCATGGATCAAACAAAGGGTGCATGAATCAGCAACAATGGCGCATGGATCAAACAAAGGGTGCATGAATCAGCAACAATGGCGCATGGATCAAACAAAGGGTGCATGAATCAGCAACAATGGCGCACGGATCAAACAAAGGGTGCATGAATCAGCAACAATGGCGCACGGATCAAACAAAGGGTGCATGAATCAGCAACAATGGCGCACGGATCAAACAAAGGGTGCATGAATCAGCAACAATGGCGCACGGATCAAACAAAGGGTGCATGAATCAGCAACAATGGCGCACGGATCAAACAAAGGGTGCATGAATCAGCAACAATGGCGCACGGATCAAACAAAGGGTGCATGAATCAGCAACAATGGCGCTCGGATCAAACAAAGGGTGCATGAATCAGCAACAATGGCGCACGGATCAAACAAAGGGTGCATGAATCAGCAACAATGGCGCACGGATCAAACAAAGGGTGCATGAATCAGCAACAATGGCGCGGATCAAACAAAGGGTGCATGAATCAGCAACAATGGCGCGCGGATCAAACAAAGGGTGCATGAATCAACAACAGTGGCGCCGCGGATCAAACAAAGGGTGCATGAATCAGCAACAGTGGCGCGCGGATCAAACAAAGGGTGCATGAATCAGCAACAATGGCGCGCGGATCAAGCAAAGGTGCATGAATCAGCAACAATGGCGCCGCGGATCAAACAAAGGTGCATGAATCAGCAACAATGGCGCCGCGGATCAAACAAAGGTGCATGAATCAGCAACAATGGCGCGCGGATCAAACAAAAGGGTGCATGAATCAGCAACAGTGGCGCCACGGATCAAGCAAAGGGTGCATGAATCAGCAACAATGGCGCCACGGATCAAACAAAGGGTGCATGAATCAGCAACAGTGGCGCCGCGGATCAAACAAAAGGTGCATGAATCAACAACAATGGCGCCTGGATCAAACAAAGGGTGCATGAATCAGCAACAGTGGCGCGCGGATCAAGCAAAGGGTGCATGAATCAGCAACAATGGCGCACGGATCAAACAAAGGTGCATGAATCAGCAACAATGGCGCCGGATCAAACAAAGGGTGCATGAATCAGCAACAATGCGCCGCCGGATCAAACAAAGGTGCATGAATCAGCAACAATGGTGCACGGATCAAACAAAGGGTGCATGAATCAGCAACAATGGTGCACGGATCAAACAAAGGTGCATGAATCAGCAACAATGGTGCATGGATCAAACAAAGGGTGCATGAATCAGCAACAATGGTGCATGGATCAAGCAAAGGGTGCATGAATCAGCAACAATGGTGCATGGATCAAGCAAAGGGTGCATGAATCAGCAACAATGGCGCATGGATCAAACAAAGGGTGCATGAATCAGCAACAATGGCATGGATCAAACAAAGGGTGCATGAATCAGCAACAATGGTGCATGGATCAAACAAAGGGTGCATGAATCAGCAACAATGGTGCATGGATCAAACAAATGGTTCATGAATCAGCAACAATGGTGCATGGATCAAACAAAGGGTGCATGAGTCAGCAACAATAGTGCATGGATCAAAGGGTGCATGAGTCAGCAACAATGGTGCCTGGATCAAACAAAGGGTGCATGAATCAGCAACAATGGTGCATGGATCAAACAAAGGGTGCATGAATCGGCAACAATGGTGCATGGATCAAACAAAGGGTGCATGAATCAGCAAAAATGGTGCATGGATCAAGCAAAGGGTGCATGAATCAGCAACAATGATGCATGGATCAAACAAAGGGTGCATGAATCAGCAACAGTGGTGCATGGATCAAACAAAGGGTGCATGAATCAGTAAAAATGGTGCATGGATCAAACAAATGGTTCATGAATCAGCAAAAATGGTGCATGGATCGAACAAGTGGCGCAGGTATTAAAAAATGGTGCATGCATCAAAAATCAAAGCAGGCGTAAAATAAATGGTACACGCGTAAAAAATGGTGAATGAGTCAAAAAATGGTGCATGTATCAAAACAATTGTGCATGTGTCCAGAAAATTGTTCATGTGTCATTTTTCTGATGCAGACTTCATGTTTTGCATCTAAACTGCTACCCTATCTAATAGATAATCTAACAGTGCTGGGAGAATTCTGCTTTGGAAGTACAGGTGGATGGATCTGGTTTAAAAAGCTCTGCCCTGCTGTATATATATCTATTTATGATTTTAGAATGCTGTTGTGATGTTGAATGTATGCGACACTTGCCCTGGACTCTTCTGTAAGAGACCTATGCTCAACTCAAGTTGACTGTCCTGATTAAAGTTGTTAATAGACTAAAGTAAACTACTGAAGTTTTTTAGCAACATCTGTGTTTTTTAATTTTTAATTTGAGCAGAAGGATGTTCAGTTAGAGAGGGAGTGGCAGGAATCTGCTGCTGGAGTTGCCTTGACATGACACTTAGTGTATCGATTTGATCTGATTTATATCCATTGGACCAGAGACTCCTGAAATTGCATTATGATTTGCTTGTGTGCATAAGCGTTTGCATAGAAGTTTTTAAAAAAAAAATAATTATTTCATCAATGAAGTGCACACTGTTCTAGGACTTGACTACAGTACTTTACTGGACTTTACTGGAGGCAGTATAGTGCAGTGGGTTAAGGCTCTGAGGTGTGGCTCTGGAGACCTGGGTTTGAATTGCAAAGGTGCATACTGTGTGATCCTGCGCAAGTCACTTAACTTTCTTGTGCTCCCAGATCGCATCTGGAAACAAGCTTAGTGTGCTACTCCTGGTTAAACAATGTTCCCTTTCCCTTTACTATTATTAAGCAGCTTTTTACAAAATGTATTACTTATTGAAACTTTTCTGTGCCACAATAGCTTCATTTAAGTATAACGTATAACTCTGGGAGGGCCTCTGGTGAGACTATGGCAACCATAAAAGGGAAGAGAAGGGCCACTCAATGCCCAAGTGGATGTGTAGTGCAGTTTCATGCTGACAGCTTGCATTATGGAATAAGCACAGGCATCAGCTCTTGGGTGGTCAGGCTAGGGACAGCACACTGCCAGTGGCAGTGTATCCCTAGGGGGATGGGAGTCAGCACATTCTGGCACCACAGCATCTGCTGCTGGTGGGCCAGGGGGCTTTCTGTCTCAGCAGGAGCACACTGCATGTCTCCAAAGGCATGTACCCACAGATGCTGCATGTGCCACCGGGGGACAGGGACAAGAAAAATCATAGAAATGCCTGTTGACACTGGATCACAGTTTGCCCCATGCAGGCCATGCACTATCAACCATGGCAATGCCTACACTGGATCCTTGTCCCCAGAGGAACTTCCAGAAGGGCTCAGAAGAGACCTGAAGGCCCCACCATGGGGGAAAACCATAGGGGATGGAGGATGGGGTAACTACCTAGAGAAGGTGGGTGATGAGGCAGGGGGAGGCAGACCACCTAGGGGATGGCTGGTGAAGGCTCATAAACACTTTAACAAAAAATTAAGAAAGGGAAGCATTACATCATTCCCAACTGATATGAGCATACACCCTGTTCTCTTTCTTTATATTTCTCACTCCTTTATTTTCTGTCTCACTGTTCTTTAACACCAGCTCTGTATGCATCCCTCTTTTCACACTGTTGTAGGTGTTCCAACCAGTGACATCATCACTTGTAACCAATCAGTGGCTCCTGGTTCTGATACCACTACTTGCATAGGCTGCTACTTTGATGAAAACTGGGCACATGGAAGAACTGCTGTATTTCCATCAGTGCAGCAGCTCATGCGAGTAGCAGTCTCAGCATCAGGAGTCACAGACTGCAATCAATGATGTTACTGGATGGAACAACTATAATGGTGCACTTGGGGGTAGTGGCTGCATACAGTGTAGAGATTCAAGGGTGGATTTATTTTAAGTTGGGTTACTTTTTGCTTCATGGAGTTTTGCAAAGTATTTTTCCTATTGAAATCACATGAAAACACCAGGAAGTCAGATCACATGACTTTCGTACAACTTTCACACAGCTTCTTGTGATAATCTGCACTTCATGATTTCTTCTGTGAAGTGCACATGGCGCAGCATTTTTTCCACATGAATTGCACACTTTGTGATGTGAAGAACTCTGCAAAGCTTGGAAAATATGCAAAAGACTCTATGAAGTGGTACAGCCTCACATATCTCCAGTACAGAGCTAGCTGCAATGACCAGGGAGCCAGAAAAAAAAGGATCTATGATGCCACTTCAACAATTCCTTGCCAATGCAACATTTTCCCGACACCACTATGTTGACCACAATTGCAGACTGCATTGTGTCGTGGGAGGTCAAAGAAGTTTTTTTGTAGGGGGCTGCACCCCCGCACCCCCCTAACTAAATATAATCAATTCTGATTCAGAGACAATTCAGAAGGGGGTGCAGGACCTCTGAAAACAGTGCCAGGGTCCCGAGCGTACTTTAGAGTGATGTGTCGATGTTGTTGACATCAACAACATCACTGTAAAGTTGTCGCTGTAGCAATGGCTTATGGAAAAAAAACAAACATAAAAACATATACAGAAAGAGAACAAGCAGGTCAGGAAGTATGAGTTGGAAACTATGCAGTGCTTCCAATCTCTTTAATTGGCACACATAGTTACAAATACTGTCAAAACATGCTCATGGTCAAAACAGTAGTTAAAAAGTTAAGGGACTTAGGGGTGGAGGGAAAATTGATGACTTGGAGAACTGCCTGAGGGAAGAACACAGAGGGTAGTAGTTAATGGGAAGTTTTCAGAGATAAGAGAAGTAACAAGTGGAGTACCTCAGGGGTTGGTGCTGGGCCCTGTCCATTTCGGCGTATTCACTGTGACATAGTGAAAGGCATCATGGGTAAGATCTGCCACTTTTTCAGATGACATGAAGGCACGGCAAAGCAAGGCAAATTTTATTTTTCCGGCGCCCAATCCCAGAGGCTCTGGGCACCATACAGTAGACATCAGAAACTATTAAAACACAATGAATGAAACATTAACATTCCGGTTAAATGCTTAAAATCAGAACATTAAAATAGGGGTCTAATTTAACAGTGGAATTCTAATGTTCCATTATAAAATATCTCAGAGACATTACTTACACGAAGATCTGTGCAAGGGTGGACATAAAGGAAGGGATAAGGAAACTCAGAGAATCAGGGTAGGTTGGAAAGCTGCCAAAGATATGGGAGCTGGGCATCAGTGCTGAAACATGTAAGGTGAAAAACACATTAGAAAAAGGAACCCAAGAGTGCAATATAGAATAGGGGGTACTGGATAGCATCATAGTAGACAAGGATCTAGGGGTCATGCTATCAGAGAGCCTGAAAACAACAGCACACTAATAGAGCTGTAAGTAAGGTAAACAGGATACGGCAAAGCATAAGGATGGGGATAAGCAGCAGAAGTTGGGAAGTGATCCTCCCAATTTACAGTTCAGTGGTGAGGCTGCATCTGGAATACTGTGTAAGGCACTGAGTTCACACTGAGGAAAGACTGTGACAAGGTGAAAGCAGTACAATGCAGGGCATCCAAGATGGTCCATAGACAAGGAGGCAAGGTGCACGAGGAGAGGCTGCACGACTTTAACATGTATGCCTTGAAAAAAAGAAAGAAGGGGGTGACATGACGGAAGCAATCAAATACCTGCATGGGATAAAAAGAGTGGGGGCCAAGGTGCTTTTCTCCTTGATGTTAAATACAGGAACGAGGGGGAACTCACTGAAACTTGTAGGGGGGAGATTTAAAAGGGACCTCCACAAGCACTTTTCCACTGAAATAATGGTGGAAGTGGAACTCGCTGCCAGAGGAAGTGATACAGGCCAAATAAGTGAGTAACTACACACAAGGGTAACACCAGCATATGAAATTAGTTAGAAAAGGGTTGGCAGAAACAAAGGAGGGATCACCGCAATGGCCAGTGCAGAGTTGTTAGGTAGTGTGGGCAGACTGGATGGGCCTATGAGCTTTTTCCTGCTGTCAATCTCTATATATCTATGTGTGTATGACAGACAGGAGGCATGCACAAAATTGTATCTGAGCAAACAGTGAGATACAAATATGAGTATTAAAACATTCTAACAAAATTAAAGGATGGGTTCCTCAGTCATCATTGGTGGATTCAAGGTTCCTTGTGGTTACTATAAAGCAAAAAGTGACTAGAGCTGTCTTGGATTTTTAAGAATCCATTTGTAAACTATACATTGCCTCCCCAACTACAAAAAAAACAAGCAAGAATTCAAAATATCGCATCATACCATGCAGTAAATGATTATTCTTTTATTGTTCATTAAAGGCTGTTCCCAAAGAGAGGAAAAAAAAACAGACAGAACAATGAAGTCTGCCATAACAGACTGGTAAGAAACTTTAGCCCTATTCACAAATTGACAGGCACAGCTAGAATATGATCCTAATCCTGTTTCCAACATTCTTTTAGCTACTCGGCATCACAATTCCACACCGTATTCTTCTAACTGTCGCTTTGGTAAATCCCCCAAATAGAATTATTGCTTAGATAAACATCAAAGGGTAAGGAGAAACCTACAGTAGATTAGGAAAGATAGCATAAGAAAACCAGTTGCTTGCCTGAGTTCACTGAGAGTGCCAGTCCTGCTGTTGGTTTTGTTATATCTGCAAGGTTCCTGTTCCTATACCAAAAAGAATCCTATAATATGTATCTAAACAGAGAAACTGATAAATGTAAGGAGTAAATGAGAACAAACCACTGTGTCATCACAAAGAAAAGAAAACCCTAGCTAGTAGCTCCATCTTCCGAGGAAAGATTAAGTCACTCTTTGCTAGAACACTGCCATACGGTATATCGCATGAGCCTCTATATTGTAAATAGACAATAAAGATAAGATGCATTTAAGTGCCAGGGAATCCGTGAAGGAAACATTTCTTGTTTAATAAATTGAGTTCTAACCATAGCGTAGTGATGGGTGGAGTAATTCTGGTTCTAATTAGGACCAAAAAGCTTCTAAGAGGTTCTTGTTTTCAAACCCAGCAATTTTCAAATACATGAATATTAATTTTATGCCATGACATGATAATGACTCATTCATTAATTTTTTTTTATTTAAATGAGGGCTTTGGGGCAAATATTTCCCATTTTCAGACTTCTGTGGTCAAACCAACACAGACTAACATGAAATACACACAGTACAATATCAAATTAGATACATTACATTATTTCTGATGAATGTACACAAAAAAATACATTACATTATTTCTGATGAATGTACATACTTCTTGAGTTGAAATACATGAGGATAAACTTTTTTAACACTCCTTAAAGATTTTGGCAAATAATTCCAGTAAGAGGCAATATGATAATAAAAGGAGATTTGTCCCACAACTTTCCTACATTTAGGCAACCTGAAAAGTAACTCAAAGAAGGATGTGGTAAAAATACATTACAAACAGGGGCCATGGCAAGAGAAACCAATTTTGCAGGGGCATCATTATTTTTCAGTTTCCAAGCCCTACATTCAAGCTGATAGTGCATGTGCTGAGTCAAATTTAACCAGCCTAAGACTTCATATTAAACTAAGTTCCATTTCAAACTACAGACAGACAGACAGGCAGACAGACATAGATAGACAGACAGATGATAGACTAGATAGATAGTTAGATAGCTAGATAGATAGCTAGATAGATAGATAGATAGATAGATAGATAGACACAGACAGATAGACAGACAGACAGACAGCCAGATAGATAGATAGATAGATAGATACTGTCTGTAGATAGAAAGATGGCTGGCAGTATAGCCTAGAGGTTAGAGTAACAAGTTGTGAATGAGTTTGGCACATACAGCAGAGAGACCTGGGTTTGATTCCCACAACCTCCACTTGCATACTGTGTGACTCTGAGTAAGTCACTTAATCTCCCCAGTGCTCCCAGGTTGCCCCAGAAAACAGGCACCTGTGCCTAGTGGGCCTTACCAGGTTAACAAAAGAATAAATAATAGCTAGATAGATATCTAGATAGATGGACAGATGGACGAACAGACAGGATCAAGGCTTTAATCTGGGAGATGTTACAAAAATGGTAAAAGCCATTCCAGACTATGGATGACACCTGAGCCTCATATGTCAGGTTTTTCACCCAGATTCTTCATCTTGTTAGAGGCCAACAGACTAGAGGAACCCAGTACCAGACCTGTCCTCTCCACTGTTGCCCCCACACTTTGCCATTGACCCAGCTCAATCACTAGTACCTACATCTTGTCCAAGTTGAGCTGTAGCCAGTTAAAGGATTTTGACCAGACATAAATTCAGCACCTCAACTGTGCCAGGTGTCCTGGGTGCAAATGACAGGTATAGCTTGGAATCATCTGCATAGCAGTGAAAGCCCAAACCCATGTCATCTGATGATATTGTTCAGGGGCAGCATGTATCCCAAGAACAACATAGGTGAGAGACTCAATCCTTGGGGTATATCACAGAGCAGGGGTTTCGGAAGTGATAAAAAATTTCCCATCACCACCCTCTGCACCCTGTCACTGAGGAAGGAGCCAAACTAGCTGATGACGAAAAGCAACAAAGTCCACTCCACTGCTGAGTGTGCCTTGTGTGAAAAACTGAACTTGAGAGGCAAATACTGGCACCTTGTCATGGATGTACAGAAAGGCTTTATTGTCAGCCCAGTGACACAGAGGGCTGAGGTGCTGGATGCCTTACCCCACATCACTGGCAACCCAAGTTGGGAATGACCTTGGATCGTCAAGAAAGCCAGCAAGGAGCAGGATTGAGCAAACAAAAAGGCAGCTCTCCTGTCCTTGAGAGGTTGCTGCCTTGTAGTTCTGCTCCCATCAGGTGGAGGTCTGATGGGTAGTGTAGGTGGGAGGGTGGAAAGTAGTAAGAGGGTGTCTTGAGGCGTGGCATGCGTGTGTCTCTAAACACGCATGCTGCGCCCTGGGACATGAGGGATTAGTAAACGGATAAAAAATCAGGTAAAATCTATATAGAAAGACTTTATTGAATTATACTATCCAACAGAACTGACTTGCTACAAAGTCTCTGACGGTTTCGCAGGTTACTGCATCATCAGAAGGAGGACCGGACCTGCAACACTGGTCGGGGACTTTGTAGCAAGACAGTTCTGTTGGATGGTATGTGATTTTATCTCAATAAAGCCTTTTTGTACATCAGTGGCATGGTGTCGGTATTTGTATCTTGAGAAGAAACTAGCTGATGACCCTACCAGTGAGTCCACAGTACTCCCTGAGACAATCCAACAACAGTCTATGGTCACACAGTATCAAATGCTGATGAGACATCGAGTAGAATGAGAAATGGTCATTTCCCTCTGTCTCTTGCCTTGAGGAGGTCATTATGCATCCTAACCAATGCAGTTTCAGTAATTTGACTGGATCTAAATCCAGACTGGAGTGGTTCATAGGTATTAAAGGCAGTGAGGTGGGCCTTGAGCTGCAAAGCCACTATTTTCTCAGTAACCTTTTGAACAATGGAAGGTTCAAATTTGCCAAGTAGTCCAGGTCCAAAGATGTTCTTTTGAGAAGAGGTCTCACCAGTGCATCTCTCATTGTGCTGGTAAAAAGCCCTTCCAAAAGTGAACACCAAACTGTCTCGGAAAACACTGGACCCAAGAATCCAACACAACTCACTAGGAAGCATGTTAGACCCAGGTCCAGTTCACAATAAGTGGGCTGCAGCTCAGAAATCACCCCACACACCACCTCCAAGAAATCCAGCCTAAACTCACACCAAACAGGATTGGTGTTCCCTGAGATAACCTGCTCCACATTACTGGGCCACAACAGCACAGCTGGGATTATCTCACACATGATCAAAAACACACTGTGGGAAAATAACTGAGTGAACGTTTCACACCAGGTGGATGAAAATGCCTCTACCAGTTCAAGACAGGCAGGATGTAACAACCTGACCATTGTCTGGAAGAGCTCAGTTGGTTTGTATGTCTGTCTATAGACAGACAAACAGAAAGATAGATCATAAAGAGATATACAGAGAGACAGACAGAAGCACACAGACAGTTTTTGTGTTTTGCACTGAAGCCAATGAATTTGACCACAAAATATATTGACTCAATTTAAGGTCTAATGCTGACTATACCTGCTAGTAGCCTATATCAGTTGCAATACTGCAATGATAGCCGATGCTACAGGCACAAGTTAAATTCAAATGTTGCTTTTTATATCTCAACCAGAGTGCATTCTATCTTTTTTGGCATGTTTTACTCTAAGAGTTCTTGTTTTCAAACCCAACCATTTGCGAATATTTGCACAGTAATCATACGGCAGTCATGTCGGGCGGCAGGCCATGGCTGAGATTGTTGCTGCTTGGCAGAGCATCTCAGTCAGCAAGAGTTGTGGTGAATCCCACCAACACAATGACCCATGTCCTACGGCTGGACCAGGGACCTTTCTCCCACTGCAGGAAGAGCTATGGCTGTGCAAGGCTGACAGAGGCACTGCCCCCACCAGGGCAGCTGGGGGGGGGGAGTTGGGGAGAAACCCGGTGGCCAACTGAATGACGGCTGCATTCAGCCTGATTAGGGTATATCCAAATGAACAGAGTATATCCCTGTCAGATGAGCTGCCAGCCAGGAGAAAAAACAATATGGAAAAAAAAGATGCTGTGCGTGTCAACTCTCTAATCTCTTGCTTTAAGGCTGGCCATGTTATAAGCAGCCAAAGATTCCAGAATAACATCAGTAATTAAAGATAAATTTCCTGAGCTTTTATGAAATTGTGGAATGTTGTGATACTTTTATCAAAGCCATGTCTGTACATTTTATCCAGTTATACTCTTGAGTTGCCAGTGTAGAGGAAGCTAACGGCTGGGTAAAATGGTAATAAGATAGCATCCACTCGAGGCTCCACAGTACATGTATAGTTGTGCCAAGTGTCAGGTCACTAGTGAGTGATGAACAATGAAGAATAGAAACAAACCCAATAAAGTTATGAAAGCACATTGAAATATTTAAACTCTGACTCATAACTTTGGTAATATTCACTATTTTGACCTCAAATGTTTAGCATAGCCATTTTTATTCACACCACCTCATGACTCTGATAAGTGTTTTTCAAATCCTGACCAAAATGTGTTTTCGCACTTGTGGCACAAAAGGACATTTTTGCCACTATTTTATGAATAATACCTGCCATGTTCAGAAGGAGGGGTCATAAAAATACTATGTTAAAAATGTGGGGTCAAAATATCACACAAAACAATGAAGTTATGAAGAAACATTACATTTTTTCAATGTTTACTCATAACATTGTAATGTGCGCAAATTTCAGTCCCTAATTTTCAACATAACCCTCTTGTTACCCCTCCTCATGAACATGACAGGTGTTAGTTTTCAAATTTCCTCCTAAACATGTTTTCACATTTGCGTCATAAAGTCACCTTTCATAGAAACATAGAAAAGGGATTTAAAAAAATTCCACCTGCCGTGATCATAAGGTGGGAGTCATAAAAAGACAGTGTTGAAAATATGGGCTCAGAATGTCAAAAAAACAACAGTGTTATTAGAAAACCTCAAATGTATTCAATATTTACTCATTATTTTGTGATTTTCTACAGATTTTGACCCCAAACGTGCACATAGCCATTTTGTTATCCCAGCCGATGAACATGATGAATGCTACTTTTCAAATCCCCCTTGAAATATGTTTTCGCAGTCCCTCTGTGAAACCACCTTTTGGATATGATTAAAAAAATCCACCTGTCTTGATCATAACAATGGATAATAAAAACACTATGATGAAAATTCGGGGTCAAAATGTGAAAAAACTAAACAAAAAAACAACTAAGTTATGAAGAAATGTTGAATTGTTCCAGTGCTTACTTATAACTTTATTTTTGCAGATTTTGGCCCCTAATGTTCAACATATCCCTTGTGTTACCATACCTCATGAACATGACAGGTGCCATTTTTCAAATTCCCTCACCTTTTGGATGAGATTTTAAAAAAATTCTATCTGTCTTCATCATAGTGTCAGGTCATAAAAAGACTATGTTGGAAATTTGAGGTCAAAATGTGAGTCCACTGAAAATTAGATACTGTCTCTGAGCTGGCCTATCCTGGGTAAATACAATCTAAAAATTTGTAAAAGCAGGATACCACTGAAAATAAGACATTGCATCTCATCTGGTCAATCCTGGGACAATATATAGTAAAAATGTGTAAAAGTAGGACCCCAGTACTGCAGTCCCCACTGAACTGTGCATCTGTGCTGCTCTATCTTATGAAGAATACACTGTAAAAGCTGGACTCCACTGAAAATGTAACTTGCCTTTCAGCTGGGCTGCCCTGTGTAAATACATTATAAAATGGGTAAAAGCAGTGCCCCATCAAAAATGAGATATTGCAGCTTGGCTATGCTATTCTGGGTAAATAGTGTAAAAACTGGGAAAAGCAGGCTTCCACTGGAAGCAAGACAGCATCTGAGCTGTGTTATCCTGGGTAAATACAGTACCAACATGTGTCAAAGAACGACCCCATTGAAAATGAAATATTGCATCTCAGCTGGGTTGTCCTGGATAAGTATGTTGCAAAATTGTGTAAAAACAGGTCCCTACAGCAGAACCCACTGAAAAGGGGATGCTGCAACTAAGATGATTTGTCCTGGGAAAATACATTATAAAAGCTGAACCATACTTAAAAAAAAAAAAAAGATATTGCATGTCACCTTTACTGTCCTGGTAAGTGCAGTATAAAACTGTGCAAAATCAGGACCCATTGGAAATGACATACTGTATTACATCTCATCTGGTCTGTCATGAGTAATAAATATACAGTAAAAATCTGTACAAGCAGGACCCAGTACAACAGCATGCAAGTAAACATTCTGCATTGACAAATGCTTGTTTTTTTAACTCATATTGGGCCTCCAGTGCATTGCAGTGGCACAGCTTTGAAACTCTTCTTTATTTCAGTAACAATAGGACACGTTTTACACAGACCCACTATAAAAAAGGCACTCGCTATGAGATCAGTGTTGAAAGGACTCAGCACTCCATGGTGTTTTGCTTGTGCTATGAGTTTTGACTGGGCTCAACCGTCTTCTGGATGGAATGACAAACTCATTTTCTTCTGGCCCATCTTTTAGCAGAAACTTTTCTTTACCTCTCCTATATATTTTTATATCTGCACACATGGTACGTGTGTACTGTATGTGTGGGACATGTCCACTGATGAAGACCCTTTGCTCCAAACGCTGGGATTGCTAGTCAGCCTCCTCTAACGTACTCTATATAAATTTATTTTTGCACTATCCCAGTGGGTCATGTGAGTGCTTCTTCTTTTGTTTTCAGTTTGTAGTTTAGATTAGCCATCCATAGAAGATATTTATCCAGGGTATGTGTGGCCATACTCACGTGAGCATTAGTGGCAACTATGCACATGTAAGCAATAAGTCATCACAGAGTGTGCATTAGCCAGTTCTAATGCACCGGGTGTAGTAAGGCATGAGGTTGCAGGCCGAGTGCCTTCAGTTGCTGGCCATGTGTTAGAACTGACTAATGCACACCCCCAGAAGTGTTTTATTGTGCTTATAAAATGGGACTCTTTTGTTACATGTTTGTTCAAATCAAAAATATTAGGTTTAAATGATTAAAAAGTAAATTTGTTCTTTATATTTGACATAAAAGAGTTTTTTTTTTTTTTACTTAGGACATTTGTCCTTCTATGGCTTCTGTAGTTGTAGTTTTTAATAAGTTCTAAGTAATTGCTTGTGTACAACCCCCCTCCAATATAGGTCCCGAATATCCCCCCACCCTGCCACACATTTTGAAGGACTGCTTTTTATTTGCCTTTTAATTATTTTAACTTTTCTTGTTTACTAGGAGCGCGAGCGAAGTAAAAATAAATGGGATAAGAGAGAACATAGATGCCTGCAACAGAAAGGGTTGATTCTGTGTTTATTTATTTTTTATTAGTTTTTCTTTTCTTGTTCTGTACTTTTGAGCATGAGTGTGTGAGAGAGAGAGAGCGTGTGTGTGTACTGGCTGGAGACAGAGTGGGAGAACAGCAGAGCAGTGGAGCGTTTGGTACCAGGGCAGGGGAACCCCTTCAGAGTGGAGCAACAGAAGGTCAGTTAACTGTTGCCCATGAAAACAATATTGAGTAAGAGAGTACACTATTGATGTGCCACTAAGAGGAAAACTCATTTGCCCCCACCACACACTTAAGGACTGTTTCATTTTTTTTTTTGTTCTTTATTCGTTTTACTTTTTGTTAATTTTAGTGTGATCAAGATCACTAGTAAACTGACAGACAGAGCCGGGGAGCAAGTGAGCAGAGATGGAGATGCCCACACAGAGAAAGGGCTGATTTTATATGTGTGTGTGTTTCTTTCCTTGTACAGTACTTATGAGCATGAGCAAGACAGTGAACTAATGATGCGCCAGGGTGAAGAAAAATCTGCATAACATCAGCTAGTGGGCGGCCGGACAGCTGAAGGCAGGGAGAGCATACTGTAAACAAAAAAAAAAAAAAAAGAATACAAGAACAAAGTAAAACGAAAGTACAGAATTAACTTGATGTTAGTATGACTACTCTGTTTGGCTGTTATCGTGTTTAAAGATGTGCAGTGTCAACCAGTCCGGTGGCGCAGAGGGCTGAGGCGCTGGCGCCTTACCTCAAACCATGCCGGTGACCTGGGTTCGGGAATGGACTCGGGTTGCTGGGGGTCGACAGGGGATGGGAGAGGATTGAGCATCCTAAGGACTGCTCTTCTCCCTGGGGGTGGGTTAGGGTCATGCCTCGCTCTGTAGCAGCCCCCGGTGGAGACCAGAGGCACTACAAGAAGTGGTGTGACGTCAGGGAAACCAAAAAAGCGGAAAAATGGTGTCTGAGCAACCGGATGACAGCCGCCTGGACCCCCCGCCTCCATGGAACCCCCGAAGAGCCAGGGGAGTACCGAATCCCAGCAGCATCAGGGCCAAGAGCAAGAATGCCCGAAGGCAATTTCCCTCCGGAAGGAGGGGACCCGTACGACAAAGGGTTACGTCGCGCTACCCTGGTCGGCTGGGATCGGAGAAACTGGCATTGAGGAGGGTTTGGAATGGAAATACGGGGGGGGGGTAAGTCCTTGGCAGAAGGCCTGAAGGAGAGGCCGATCGGACATAGGGGGCGATAAACGAATAATGCAAAAAAAAAAAAGATGTGCAGTGTCAACAGTGGCATGTGTGGAAAAACAAATCTCAGTAAAGAGAAAAACATGGCAACTGTTGTTTTTAAAAAAAAAAGTGGCTCAAGGATTTCTTCACTGTTCTGTGTCTATGTTGGCAGCACTTCTTTTTAGCCATATTTATAGTAGACACTTCTAATGCATGACTAATGATCAGTCAGTAGTCAGGATTTCCCTTCCCAATTTATAAACATATTTATTTACTCCTTGTTATTCCGACTTGCCCCCCCACACACACACTCACTTGTTACCTTTCACCCTGCTGTTACCCACTTCTTAAACCCTACTTGAGGATTCATCAGCTCTTTCTCTCTTACTCTTTATTAATGCCTCTCCTTCCCTATATGCACCATTTTGTTTTGCAGCTCTTAGTCTTTTTTATTCTAGGAAAATGTAAGGTACACTACATAATAAAAGTGAATTAACAAATAACATTTGTAAGGTACAGGTTTACAAAACATCACATTTCATGATAAAGTGAATTTTGGGGCTAATAGAATACAATATGACAAAGTAGAAGGGTGGAGTGGAGAAAGGATTTAATCTCTTGGCAGATACTTCAACCTATATAGTGTCTAGAGAGTGCATTACCTAATGAAAGAAGAAGAAATGGGGAAAAAATAATAAACCATGGAAGAAAATTAAGAGAAATATATACAGAAATCAAAAGCTGGGTATAATGTATAATTTCCTTCTTAAGCGCCGTGGGGGGGGGGTAACCCCCACTATTAATTTAGGTGGAGTTGTATCTCCAGTAATTTAATAACCTTGCTGAATTGTAACTGTATTTGTTCAAACAGTTCAGAATTTTTTTTCTAATGCATAATGCATTTTTTCAGTTCTATGAATTGAGATCATGAAGTTCAACCAAGTGGTATAATCTGATGGAAAGGGACCTTTCCATTTAAGGAGAATGCATTTAAAAGTATTAATTTGGCCCAAATATGCAATCCTACTTTGATGTTTGGTGCAGCTATCCAACTCCAGACCTCTGCCCAGTAAAATGGAATCTACCTTTTTTATCAAGGTCAGGGATGCAGCCATCAAAAGGCTTTGAAGCACTTTATCCCAGAAGGCATTGATAGCCATACAGGTCACCATCATATGTTCTAGGGTACCTAAGGAGGTAGTGCACCTCGGGCAAAGACTTGAAAGTTCCTTATTCATTTTATTTAATTTCTTTGCAGTGAAGTAGATTCTATAAAGAACACTGAAATACATTTCTTGTAGTTTTGAGGACAACACACCTAGGTATGGGTAGTCAATGATGATATTCCATACCTGTGCTCATCACTTAATGTTTAATTTTTGTTCCCATTTTGCGCTTAAATTAGAAAGGTTTTGACATTTTCCACCAAAAATGCATATATTTTAGAAATAAATTTGGATTGAACTGTATTTGTAAACATGTCCTCTAAACCATATTGTACAGGGCCAGTTGATATATTCATATTTTTAGCAGTTAGTCCTGGATCTATAAAAATCTAAAAAAAAAAAAATAACAAAAAAATCTCCACTATTTGGTAGCAAGACAGTGTTTTTTTATTGTGAGAAAGTTCATCAAGCCATTATGGTTAAACACATTTTTTATTTCCACCGGTCCCCTCCCATGCCAGGTTTTAAATAACAAATCTGCGATAGATGGACTAAAGTATCCATTTAAATCAATAGGTGAGTGAACAAAAATTTTCTGTGAAGTATTCGATAAACTTAACTCTTTGTCCCAGGCTTTACAGGCCATACCTGTTCTCTGCAGCTCTTAGTCTTAACATGCCTATAATCACGTTTTCTCTAAGTTCTAGCCACGCATTTCCTTCCTGTGACAGGTTACAGTCCTAGTCCCAGTTAAAGGCATAACTGTTGCTGTCTTTATTTCTTCCTACTTTCTCTCTTTCTACTATGCTATCATCATCTTTTGTCTATCCCTGGTAGCACAGACATTTATTCCCTGAATTTAGAGATGACCACTCCTTAGATCAGTGCCCCCCCTTTGTCTTCTGCTTATCTTGTCTTCTTTTCTTCCTTTTTCTTTATTCAGCTTCTTTGCCGTTTCCTGAAGTGGCTTGGAGGATGGGGTCCCCCAATAGACATTACAGATAACAGGGTTACTGCCCCTTTAAAGAATTGTGCCCCTTCTGTGTTTGAAGGTAGGTAGCCATTTCATTAAACAAATTATTGGTGCCCCAGGGTTTGTAAGGGTGTTAGCGTGTTGCTGATGCAGTTTTTAGCTCACTCTGGACTGTATTGGTAAATGCCTAAGCCACAAGGTCAGCACGTGGCTGCTGCACCACTGATTCCTTTCTTTAACATCTGGTGGGTGGAAGCCTTTGACTCACTCCCTCTTGCAATCCTGAGTAGAGGAAGCATTAGGTGGAAGAGGAGCAGAGGGAAAAAGGAGGCTTTTTTTTCCCCCTAACTGGACCACATAACTCTGGAAGCTGCAAGGGAGTGAAAGCTCTTCACACTAGGCATGCACAAGCTAGGGGTCCTTCACAATGTTTAGCTGGCCAAGGCAATTCCTGCACTTAGCTAGGTACACTCACTCAGCCACGCCACAACTTCAGACACCTTCGGCAGTGACAAAACTAGAAACTCTATAAATAACAAAAAAAAAAAAAAACACAAAAGGGGTTGGAAATATTGTCTCCATACAAGCAGGGGTGCAGCAAGGAATTTTAAACCTGTAGTAAAGAGTTGACAGAACTGTTGCTCCCCCCTGAACACAAAGCAAAACATGTGTTGCCCCCCCACACAAACATTGTCCGACCCTCTTTTCAGTCAACAATATGTAGTAAGCCAATGATCCTAATAGGTTCACAACATTTTAATTTATTTAACACACACACACACACACGCACACACACACACACACATTACCAATCGGACAGAAGTTGGCTGACTTTTAGTTACAATGTTCAGGATACATTGTGATAAGCCTCTCTATCACATCAAGATAGCCAGCCTTACAGAAATCTATTCACACCAGCACTCATGCATACATACTTGATCGAGTCACCCGTACAATCATGGCCTCTAAGTTTAGCACCCACACATCTTCCAAAGATCATTCACAAACTCACAGTAGAGTATCCAAGGAGGGGAAAAATAGTTCTTCAAGTACATCAGGCTCTGTGTCTGTTGTCCATGCCTGAGGCTCATGTTGCCCCAGGATTTTCCAGATTTTACTGTACTCAATAAAGTACACTGAGTATGCCTGCTGACACCCATGCATACAAGTCCCAAAATATGACAATGTAATAGGGTAAATCCCAATGCCTGTGAACTCTCTTCACTGATAGTGCACAAAAAGAGGGGAAAACTGATATCACGTCAAGTCCAAAGGTGGAATAGGAGCATATTGAAGGCCACATAGTGAAAATTGCGAATGGTGGATTAGTTAAGGGAACATAATAGCGCTTGTGTGGTAGCACATATTTAGAGTGCTTTAATCGTGTGGTGACAGAGTGTCAATCATTTACCACTGGAGAGTTAGACTGTGTTGTTGAAGTCTAGTAGTGGGTGCCATGCTAACATAGTAGTAGCATAGCATAGAGGTGAGAGTGTAAAGCTGTGAATGGGTTTGTGAGATGCAGCAGACCTGGGTTCAGTTCCTACAAGCTCTGTGATGTTGAGGTTGTCAGTGTTAGTTTTTTATCATCCCCCTCCCTGACTTTCTCCTCCCCTCCGAGTTGCATCCCCCAGAGCTAATCATAGTATATCTGCCAAACAGACGAGGCATGCTAATGAGTCCTGGTGGGATGAAACATGTGTCTATGTCTTCTGTTGGCACCCTTTGCAAACTGTGTAAGAGGCCTTTCAGCACCATGCATTTCTGCTTAAAGTTGAACCAGCATAATATTCTGTGGTGATTTGCATATGCAGCCCATGATGCTTTGCATTGTGGGGGCATGTGTGATTTTGTATTTCTTTGAAACTTGGCTTCCCAGCCAAATGCCCTTTGGGATAACCATTGCCTCAGTGCTTATGCACAGAGGTTCTTTGTCTTTTAAATTGTTTTTTTGTTTTAATTGGGTTCACCACAATATAACCCAGATAGACCATCTTAGGGTAGCTGGTTCATTCTACTGGGATCTCAAACAGATGAGGCATACTGATGTGTCCTGGTAGGACGAAACACGTGTCTATGTCTTCTGTTGGCACCCTATGCAAACTGTGTGAGAGGCCTTTTGGCACCATGCATTTCTGCTTAAAGTTGAACCACATAATATTCTGTGCTGATTTGCATATGCAGCCCATGATGCTTTGCATTGTGGGGGCAAGTGTGATATAGTATATCTGCCCCCTCTCCCGACTCTGTTTCCATCCCCCAAGTTGTGTGTCCCCAGAGCTGAGAATAGTAAATCTGCCCCCTTTCCAGCTTTGTTCCCTTCCCCAAGTGTCATGTCCCTGGAGCTGACAATAGTAAATCTGCCCCCTTTCTGACTTTGTCCCTGCTCCATGAGTTGCATGTTCCCAGAGTTCAGAATATTAAATCTGTTTGAAAGGCGTTCAGAGGTGGTTGTGGAGATGTGTGAGCTTTTGTGTTTTGCAGTGCTTTTGTTTTAGCTGTGTTCTGCAGGTGCGGTCTATTTTTTGTGAGGTTTTTACTGCTCTGTTTCTTACCGCACTGAGTTGTATTTAGCTCAGTTGATGTGGAACTCAGAAAACCACTGGAGAATAATAACTTTTGTGTGTGTATATATACATACATCATACCTGCACAGTAGTGCAGGTATAGTTAGGGTTACACAGCCACTTCCTATGCTAAAGACAAACGTTTGCACTTTAATAACTTTGCAACTGTATGACAGATTTGCTTGAAATTTTGTATGTGCCATCTGGTGCCATAGATCTCTGGATCTGGCAAGTTTTGTTCTTGTGGGTGATATAGTCTTGGAGCAGCAGAGTGCTCAAAAAAGTGAAAAACATCACTTTTTGGGTGATTTCTTTGCTCGGGGCTACAGCCCAAATGGCTTGGGCTTCTGGTCTGAAATTGTCAGAATATATGGGGTCTGGGTCACTGATGTGCCTTCTGAAGGTTTGGTGAAAAAATATTAATCTGTTCAAATGTTATTAAAAATTTAAGTTTCCCATTATAGTCTATGGGAATAAAATGTATGTTTGGCTCGAAAGCACTTTTTGCTTTCATGAAAGCATTGTTTACTGCTGTAAATGGGTTTAGTACTTTTGTGCTGCTGCCATCTTGTTTTCAGTTAACGAGGCAGAAAAAACATTGTAGTTCACAAAATACTGACCTTTGGTAAACCCCAACTGTTGGAGTTACCTAATCAGGGCCCCAGGAACGCGACCCTAGAATGAATTTTTCACTACGATGCACGGAAATACGTTTTTAAAATTTTCTGCCATCTAAGCAGCAGAACTTTATGAAAGTACTGTGGACTTCATAAAGTTCCACGTGTACTAGCGAAGAAGTCCACATCTAAAATGGTGAGATTTTCATGAAGGTTCTGCAGTACTTTTGTAAGCTCCCCTAGCTAAACCAATGGTACTTTTGCGAAAGCCCATGGAACTTTCACAAAAGTACCGCAGGGAAACAGACCCCCAAAAATAATTTCTTTGCCACTTCATAGCAAAAAATACATTAGGCCTTTTGGACTGAAATTTGCAGGGTGGCAAGCCCTTGCCCCACAGATGTGCCTTTTACTTGTTTGTTGAAGAAATTGACATGGGTTCCATAGCTACAGCACTCCAAAGTTGCCAATTTTCCTATAGGATAGCATTGTGGTGGTCGTGGCACCTTTCGGTGGTTATATATGGAAATGGTTTGAGATATGGATTTTTTACTAAACGCAGCTTAGTACACCTTTAGGTACTATGTGCCAAGCATGCATGGAGGTGGCTAGGTCATGAATACAACTGCAAAATAATTTTTTCCACAGTTGATACGGTTACTCAGATATTGGAAAATAAGCATTACGAGGGTTGATTGAAATGCTTCTACGCCTCTGCTATGTGTCTGCACTTATGTGTTGGTGGGAGCGCAGGGCCCAGAGGGCCAGTGCTGCCACCTATACATACTATTTATGCTAACCTGGGAGCACTACACTCATGGGTGGGTGGGTGTGAGGCAGGGCCCACAGTACAGCATCCATGCATCAGAATTTCAACAAAAGATCCAGAAATATGTTTATTTTCATCTGGCCGTTTGTACTATCGCAAATACAAGCATGACAGTTTCACAAGTTTGTGACAGTGTCACACCACACTTTTGCAATTCGCCACAGTACAATCCCCCAAATCATAGTTTCTTTGGCACCTCACTGCCACTACACAGTTTGGACTTTTGAGCTGCCATTTTCTGTGTGGCAAGCCCTTGCACCACAGTCATGCCTTTTGGTGGTTTGGTGAATGAATTTATATCAATTTCATAGTTACAGTACTCTGAAGTTGTGAATTTTTCCCATAGGGTAACATTGTGGCATCCATCAAAACCACAGTTTTGTTGCCACCTCACTGCCTCTACACGGTTTGGACTTTTGCACTGAAATGTGCAGTGTGGCAAACCCTTATACCACAGATGTGCCTTTTGGAGGTTTGATGAAAAAATTTACATCAGTTCCATACTTACAATACTCCAAAGTTGTGAATATTTCCCATAGGATAACATTATGGTGGTTGTGCCACCTTTTGGCACTCATATCTTGAAAACTGTTTGAGATACAAATTTTTTGCTAACCTAAGCTTAAGCACGCGAGGAGGTGACTAGGTCAGGAATACAACTGTGAACGAATTTTTTTCACAGTTGCTATGGTTACTGAGATATTGCAAAATAAGTGTTACAAAGGTTACTTGAAGGGTCTCTAGGCTTGCCCTATGTGTCTGTGTTTACAGGTGGGTGGAAACTCAGGGCCTGGAGGGCCAATGCTCCCACCTATGCACACTATTTATACTAAACTGGAGCCACAGGGACCTCTTGTGCCATGACTCTACACTTATGAGTGGGTTGGGTGCAGGGCCCAGAGGGCCCATTCTCCCACCTATGGATTCCATTTTGCAAACCCTGAGGAGACAGTTATGGATGGGTGGGAGCAGAGAGCCCAGAGGGGACACACCTATGTACTCCATATGAGTAACATTTCACTTTCTCAAAAAGAAGGGAAATTCATTGCAAAAAACTCTGTTAATGCATCAGTTAGAGTTGATTCCACACCAACAAAAGTCTGAAAATTTGATATTAGGGTTACCAACCCTACCCCCCACACTCCCCCACCCAACACAGAACAACAGGCATTGGGGTGTGCCTTGGGTCATTGGGCCTAACTCTCACCTTGGGGCCCTGCGCTCCCACTCACCCATGAGTGTTGTGTTCCCAGTTTAGCATAAATAGTATGCATTTCTGGGAGTGTGGATGCTCTGGGGCCTTTGCTCCCACCTACACATAAGTGCAGACACATAGCAGAGGCTTGGAGACATTCCAAGCCACCCTCATAATGCTTATTTGCCAATATCTCAGTAACCATAGTAAGTGCAGAAAAAAATCTTTTGCAGTTGTATTCATGACCTAGCCACCTCCACACATAAACTGCATTTAGTGTAAAGTCTGTATCTCGAACCGTTTTTGAGATGCAGGCGCTGTAAGACCCTGTGCCTACAACAATGCAATCCTATGGGAAAATTTGCAACTTTGGAGTGTTGTAAACCTGGAACTGGTGCAGTTTATTCACTGAACCAGCAAAAGGCACATTTGTGGTGCAAGGACTGCCACCCTGTAAATTGCAGCTCAAAAGTTCAGGCCGTGTAGTGGTAGTGAGGTGACAAAGAAACCATGATTTTGGCGAGAGTACTGTTGAAAATTTGGAAAGTTTCACAAAATTTGCAAAAGTACCTGCGACACTTTCGCAATTTGCAAAAGTGTCATGCTCCCATTTATGACAGTAAAAATGACTGCATCAAAATATGCATATTTCCGGGTCTTTTTGAAAAAAAAAAACTAAAGCATGAATGTTGTTCCTAGGACCCGTTTAGGGAAACACAGCAGTTGGTGTTTACCTAGGGGCACTAGTTTTTGAACTATAATGTTTTTTCTCCACCACTAACTGAAAACATGATGGCAGTGGCATGACATTACTGAGGGCATTTGCAAAAGAAAAAGGTACTTTTGCGACACTACAACTTGCTTTCATGTGGAACATATATTCTTTCCCATAGGATGTAATGGGAAACTTTAAACTTTAATAACTTTTGAATGAATTAATATTTTTTCACCAAACCTTGAAAAGGCACTTCCCTGACCCAATTCCTGCATACCCTGAAAATATTGGACCAGACAGACAAACCATTCAGGCTGTAGAGACGAGCAAAGAATTCGAAAAAGTTGAGGATTTTTCACACTTTTCAATGCTCCACAGCTCTGCAACTAAAAATCTGACCCAAAAAAGCATTTCCAGATCCAGAGATCTATAGTACAACAATGCACCTGCCAAATTTCAAGCGAATCAGACAAACAGTTGCAAAGTATTAAAGTTAAAAATTTGGGGTTTAACATAGAAGTGGCCATGTAACTCCCTTCACATTGTCCATTTATTTGTAATGGTATGCGTATGTCAGAACGCAGGCTCTCTGGGCTCTGCGTTCCCACTCACACGTAAATACAGAGTCATACAGCAGCCCTATAGGGCAAGGAACCCTTGTAACAGTAATGTGCCAATATCTCAGCAACCATAGCAGCTACAGAAAACATTTAAGTGTTGTTGTAATCATGACAGTGAGATGTCTACAGTATGTGACATATATCGACCAAATCTGTATCTCGCACAGTTTACGAGATACAGGCACCGAAAAGCACTGAAAAAACACCCTTTGAACCCTTGGAATATGTTCTTTGCCAATATCTCTGTAACCGTAGCAAGTAGGAAAACAATTCCACTGCTGGTGTAATTTATGATTTTAAAATTTGTTTCTGCAGATTACTTCACCTAAGCTGCCAGCAGCAAAAACTCCGTATCTCACTTAGTTTTCGAGATACAGGCGCCGAAAGGCATAACGGACGACGCAATATTATCCTATGGGAAATTTCTCAACTTCAGAATGCTGTAACCTTGGGCCCGTGAATGTTTTGGCACCAAGCCACCAAAAGGCACATCTGTGGGAACAGGGCTTGCCACCCTGCACATTTCAGCCCAAAAGATCCAACCGTTCAGTTGCCGGGTGATAGCAAAAATGTGCCTTTTTTTTTTTTAAATACTTTCGCAAATCACGAATGTTTCACAAAAAGTAGCATGAAACTTTTGCATTTTCAAAAGTATTTCAGCAGTTTCTTTCATGATTTGTGAAAGTATCTTTTGTCCGATGTTTAAAATGGCATTTCTGGGGATTTTACCCCCAAAAAAGATAGGGCTGGCATTCTCAGGACCCAACTAGGTGAACCCAACAGTCAGTTTACCTAGAGGCTCCAAAATTTCAACACCAGGCATTTTCTCTCTCATTAGCTGAAAACAAGATGGCCACAGCAAGAAAGTAAAAGGGCCATTTGCGAAAGTAAAATTGCATATGCGAAATTTTCGTGAGACATATATATTTTTCCCCATTGATTATAATGGGAATTTTTTTTTAATAACTTTTCAATGGTTTAATATTTTTACACCAAATCTTCGAAAGGCACATCAGTGACCCAGACTGCATCTTCCCTGAAGATTTTGGATCGAACGGACAAATCATGTGGGACGTGGGCACGAGCAAAGAAATGTGCAAAAAGTCAATTTTTTTGAATTTTGGGGTATTCTGTAGCTCTGCAACTGTACATCCGACCATAACACAACTTGCCAGATCCAGAGATCTATGGCCCAGGCTGCACATGCAACATTTCAGGCAAATCTGTCATACGGCGGCAAAGCTATTAAGGTGCAAAATTATAGTTAGGGTTGCATGACAACTTCTATGTTAAACCCAAAATTTTGCACGTTAATAACTCTGCAACCATTCAAGCAATTTACCTGAAATATTGCATGCACTATCTGGTACCATGGATCTCTGGATCTGGCATGTTTGGTTCAGGGATGTGGTTGAGCGTGCGAGCGCCAAAAAATTTGAAAAATACCACTTTTTTGCAAATTCTTTGCTCTGACCTATGCCCAAAATGGTTTGGGGGTCTGGTCTGAAATTGTCAGGATATATGGGGTTTGGGTCACTGATGTGCCTTTTGAAGGTTTGGTGAAAAAATATTAATCCATTCAAAACTTATTAAAGTTCAAAGTTTCCCATTATAGCCTATGAGAAAAAAATATATGTACTGTATGCCTCGAAAGCACTTTATGCTTTTGCAAAAGTCACTTTTACTTTCGCAAATGGGTTCAGTAGTGTTGTGCTGCCACCATCTAGTTTTCAGTTAGCTACAGCTAAAAAACCTTGTAATTGAAAACATAATGCCCCTTTGTAAACACCAACAGTTGTGTTTACCTAATTGGGACTCAAGGAACACAATCCTGGCATCAGCTTTTAAAAATAATTGTCAGAAACATGTTTTTTTTTTAGTTGGCCATCAGCAGTGTTTCAAATTTGCACACTTGCATATTGCAGCACTTTCACAGAAGTAATGACTCAGATTTGTGCAACTTTCATAAATTTGCGACACTACTTGGACCACAAAAAAACCTCAGCCCCTGTAAAAAGGGAAGAACCTTTTCTGGCCATTATTTTTTAAAAAATAACAGTATATTCTGATTCATCGGCCCCATTTAGGTAAACACCTGGATGTTTTATCCTTTAAGTGCCTCCAAGTGGACTGAGGCATGTTTTTTTTTGTATTGGTACTTTTTATCCTCCTTGGGGCACTGGCAGGTGGCTCCAGCCCCTCCCTCAGAGGGGACTCATCTCTGTGGCAAGGCATCCCTGCACCAGTCCCACCCAGGAAATCACCCATGGGTTGCGCCCCCCCATGATAGGGCCGGTGGCGAGGAGCGTTGACTTTCCCCCACCAACGGAAGCCAACATCCAGTTCTTTTTCCTCTGGTTTTCTCCCCTGTCCCACGCATGTGCAATGGGCAGGGCAACTACTTTTCCCTCCGCATAGGCAGTCTGATGCCCTGTGCATTGGGCCACCCCATTATAAGCAGCATGCCTCTGCTGGGGGTCAGTCTACCGCGTGTTGCGTTGTCCCCCCTCCCTCAAGGAAGGAGAGCTGTCAGCAGATGCTTGATCCTTCCTTACCCCAGTTGACCCCCAAACGATCCGAGTCCATTCCCGAACCTGGGTCACCAGCGTGGCACGAGGTGTCACATCCAGCTCTTCAACCCTCAGTGCCACTGCGCCAGAGGCATGTTTATAGTTAAAAAAAAGGTTTTTGCTGATATCTGGGTGCCCAACCCCCATGTCGGTGGTAGAAGCTCTCCCCTCCGAGCAGTGTGGGACACTGGGTAGCCAACTTCCAGTGTCCTGAAACATTCAGTTTTATATATTTGCTGACGGGGGTGCCCAATCCCCCTGTCGGTACTGTAAGCCCCCCCTCTGCCAGTGTGGGACACTGGGAAGCCCACCCCCAGTGTTCCCAAAGATGCTGCAGTGACCCTGTGAAAAAGAAAACAGTCCCAACGCCTTTTTTCCCCTGAAAAAAAGGAAACCGTCCCTCATCATCTACCTGTCCACCCCTCCCCCATCTCTACCCTTGCACTGAACAAACCACCCCCCCATGCCTTATACTTACCACTGGACATCGTCAGATATTATCTTCTGTGGATTGGGACACGTCTGCACTCTTCAAAGCCGAACCGCGAACTGAAGAATCAAGGTAAGTGCCGTATAATGGCAATCAATGGTGTTTTGAATGTATGTTGATATTTCAGTCATTTTATGGTATTTGTGCCCCAAATTTTCAACATGGGCTTTCTGGGACCCCACCTCATGAACACTGTCACTGTTGTTTCGTTAATCGGACCTGTAAGGTGATTTTGTGGTCGCTGCACAGAATCACCTTTTGGGACTGTGTAATGAAATAACAGTGCCAGTGCTCATGAGGTGGGGTCCCAAAAAGCCTATGTTGAAAATTTGGGACAAAAATTCCAAAATACACCCGATTTATGCGCATTCATTGAAATTGTTCTATGCACACGCGTAACTTTGGCAATTGTTTATATTTTCACTCCAAATTTTCAATATAGCCATTTTTTCACACCCCTTCATGAACAGTACAGCTGTCATTTTTCACATCCTGACCGAAATATGTTTTCACTCCTGTAGCACAGAATGGTACATACACTGCATGAAATCACCTTTCGGGACCAATTAATGAAATTACAGTGCCAGTGTTCATGAGGTGAGGTCCCCAAAAGGCCATGATGGACATTTGGTGAAAAAAACTCCAAAAAATGCCCGAGTTACACGCTGGCATTGAAAAGTTTCTATGCACATGCTTAACTTTGGAAATTTTTTATATTTTTCACTGCAAATTTTCAACATAGCCATTTTTACACACCACCTCATGAACAGTACAGCTGTCATTTCTCACATCCTGCCCTAAACATGTTTCTGCACCTGTTGTGCAGAATGGCATTTTGCCATGCATTAAAAAAATGTCACCTATGGGGTGTATGAAGTGGGGTGATAAGAAGAGTATGTTGAGAATTTGGGGTCAAAATATGAAAAAATAACACAGTTGTGAGCATTCATTGCAATTTTACTACACACGCTTGTAACTACGGTAATTTTCAATATTTTGACCCCAGGTTTACAACATAGCCTTCCTATTACCCCACCTCATGTATGTCACAGCTACAATTTTTCAGACGCTGGTCAAAATGTGTTTGTGCACCTATGGCACAGAATGGCATCACAGTTGCACAGAATTATGTTTTGGCAGGGATTTGAAAAATTTCTGTATCATGTACATGTCCTGGGGTAATCATATGGCTATGGTGATAATTTGCTCACGCATCTATGGAGAGATGGGTGTGCAGGGTCCAAAGGACCCTGCTTTCCCACATTAAAATAATGGAAATCATGGCACATGGGCCCTGCACTCCACCAGGGAGATGAAGGTTAATTACAATGTCTCTACACTTACAGATAGATGGGTGCACAGGGCCCTCCCATAAATAACTACGGCTATGGTGATACTGCCACAAAAAGTAAGGAAATTAATTGAGAAAAACCTCTGTTAATGCATCAGTTAGAGTTTCTATTCCAGCAGAAAAAGTCTGGAAATTTGGTGTTAGGGTTCCCAACTCTACCACCCCACCCCACCCCCCTCCATGCACCAACAGGCATCAAGGTGTGCCTTGGGGTCATCGGGCCTAACTCTCACCCCATTCTCCTATACTGTACCATCTTAGCTTCCTTACACATGGAATGGGGTTAGAGGGTCGATGTCCCTAAGGCACATCCCAATGCCTGTTGGTGTGTGAAGAGTGGGGGTGGTAGGGTTGGGAACCCTAATACCAAATTTCCAGATTTTTGTCACTGGAATAGAACCCTAACTGATGCATTAATGGAGTTTTTTGCAATGAATATATATATATATATATATATATATATATATATATGTGTGTGTGTGTGTGTATATATATATATATATATAAAACAAACAAAGTGATTTAAATATTGTTTTACTTTGCCTGGAAGAAAAGAAGCCAAGAGTCATTATCCTTAAATGTTACATGCTTGAGGAGGTACAAAGGCGTTATCAGGCCTTCCCATCCCTGTTTTTATTGGAAAGGGGACTGAGCAGAAAAGTCTTGGGAGGACCAAGAGACAAAGTTTCCAACCTCATTCAGAGTTTTTCCTTCATACTGTATTTGCTAAGAATGAAGAGATGTTTAGTTTAAACTTTATGTTTAAACTCTGGAAATGAAAAGCAATTAATTGTGACATTTACCTGTGTGGGCAAAGCCTTTTAGAAGGTATTAGACTATGTTTCTCTAAATTGATATGTCATGTGTCCTGTGGGTGGACTATTAAAGGGGTCGTGGAAAACCAGAAAGAGAGGCAGTCCGAATCGGAACTGGAAGCTGAGCGGAACAGACATGCTGCAAAGCAGGACCCAGCACCAACATATTGTGGTTGGCAGTATAGCCTAGAGGTTGGAGTAATGAGCTATGAATGAGCTTGGTACATCCAGCAGGCCTGAGTTTGATTCCCATAACTTCCACTTGCATCCTTTGTGACTCTGTAGAAGACACTTAGGCCCTGTCTACATTACCAGTGCTTTTGCAAAACATTTTGAAAACCATTTTGTGTAACGGTTTTCAAAACGGTTGTCAGTGCATCCACACTAGCATCCGACACCGAGGTTGCCCATTTGAGTTCCCGTGCATACTTGTGGCAATACCGCAAAGCATTGTGGGCACCCATTGTATGCTGGGATACTCGGGATTGGGCATGTTAACCGATTGGAGTAAAAAAAAGTACCGATCGATTCAGAATCTTTTGGCGAGGTTGGGAATGTAAGCAACATTATCCCCCTTTCCTCTGGGAGGCAAAACTTTATCTTAGAAAGTCCATGGAAGTTGCCTTACACCATTTTACAGTATGGTTTGTGTCCACACTACTGTTAAAATGGTTTAAGGCAACCGTGTTGGGATGAAACTGTGCTCGAAACCTGTTCCAATCAGATTTTCAGCACGGTTTCTTAAAATGGTTCACAGCATGGTAAAACCATGCTGTAGTGTGGACACAAACCTTGTTTGAAGTTTTTGTAACTTTATAGACTACCTGTAATGTTACAAAACCGCCAGTATGGACAGGGCCTTAACCTCCTCAGTGATGCTGGGTCACCCCTGAAAACAGGTACTTCTGCCTAGTGGGACTTACCTGATTAGAAAGAACTAAGAAAAACTAGCAAATGAGTTCACTTGGAGCTCTAAGTTAAGCAATTTGATAAAGCTTAGAAAAGGGTGGCACAACTGAATGAAATTTTAAGCCTTGCTATATCATCTATCTGCCATTCTAAATAGAACTGTGTGGAATGCGGAATTCCAACGTCAGAATTGCTGCTGAATGGCAATTCCACTTCTGAAATGCTTTGTGGAATCTCTTTTTAAATTCCAAGGAATCTTGAAAAGCATTTATGTGCAAACTGCAGAATAATTTTCCACAGATCATGTAAACCGCGGAATAATTTTTCGCTGATTGTGGAAAAAGAATCCACGGTTTGTGTGATCTGCCGATTACTATTCTGCGAAAAAAAAAAAAATTTGCATGCAGAATGTTGAAACTCTGCAAATGGAAGTTGGCAGAATTTTCTAAAATTCTGCAGAATTCCATTCCGTCAGAAAGTCAACATTCTGCCCAGCCCTTATTCTGTAACGACTATTATCCTGGCATTTCATCATTTTGGCTTGACCTTGCAATGAAACCATGCCTCAGCACATTGTACCTGAATACTGACTTGTCTGTGCATCCTTCTCCCACTAGCTCCTTATGACCTTCCCCCAGATCTGTATAGCCCTGCTTTCTCTCTACCACTCCACTAACTTCAGTTTCTCTTTACAGATAATTCCTGAAAAAGACCTATGAACAAAATGTCATTTTGTACTCTAGTTTCTATTTTCAGCATGCATTTACTATTACCTGTTTGTTGTGTTTTTAGCCCACAAAGTGATACAGCACTCATTTTTTTTCCTTTTTTTTAGTTTTTCTATTTGTGTTTGATTCTAGATACAGCCCCTCAGGGGATTCAGCAAAATGGAGAGTTTAACCAGGAGTCCCCATGATCTGTGAGTACCACCACTGGAACTGCTTGTGTTTCAGTTGTTGCCTACAAGCATATGACCCTCAGGTCTGAATGAGGTGTATGTGCCTAGTATCTCCAGAGACTGGCTTAATAACATAGTGCTTATCACTGAATATTCCATACAGATGAATACATGGATTTGAGTATTGTCCATGGTCTTGTCCTGTAAGTGAATGCCATGAATCACACCCAGCACTTGCCATGGCCCACGAACTGAAATGTATGTATCAATATGTCTGGCATGGCCTAGATTTAATCAGATATTATCTGACAACATACTGGGCCATGAGCACTGCACGAGAACCCGGACTAGTATATCCAGCTGCTAAGAGTCCTAGTGGTTTCTTACCTTCCTTTGGAAGGTGAGATGGAAAAAGGAAGGAAGTATGTGAAGATGATGGTGTTACAGACTGATAATAGCCTCCCCAAATGTCTGTTGGATATATGGGGGGGATCATGGATGTAATAAAGAAAGCTATTGCTTGACGTTATCCCACCATTTTGGATAATGGACTTTTTTATGCTCTATAGTTCATTGGTTCCACTAGAAACATAGAAACAGAAATTGTCAGCAGATAAGGACCGCTAGACCCATCCCGGCTGCCCGTAGGCCCTGTACATTGTATGTGGCCACTGACCCTATCTGAGCAATGGCTTTTCATCACTGCCTCCCTTCTTAAGTTTCCCTTGTGCCTGACCCAGGCATGCTTAAACCCCTCCACTGTGCTTGCCCCACTACCTTATGTGGCAGACTATTCCAAGCGTCAACCACCCTTTTTGTGTAGAAAAACTTCCTTATATAACCTCTTAATCTACCCCCTTACAATTTCATATTGTGCCCCCTTGTTCTAGTACTTTTTCTGCATTGGAAAAGGTCCCCCACCTGCTCCTTGTTTATACCCCTGCGGTACTTGAAAGTTTCACTCATGTCCCTCCGCTGTCTCCTTTCCTCCAGCGAGTACATATTGAAGTCCCTTAGTCTCTCCTCATATGTTTTCTAGCACTAGTGCTTATTATCCCTGAACCAATTGTTTCTTGTGAGGAAACTTGGCTAGTTCCTTTCAACTGATGGGAAGGCCCCATGTATTGACAATGACTGGGTGGTGTATGGTGATGGCAGTTACAGAGGTGGTTGGAACAATACAGGGATATATCAGCAGTAGCTGGATTAGCTAAGTGACTACATCATTAAGGAAAATCCTTTCTGTCAAGATTTTTACATCAGCCTTGAAATAAGATACATGAGTGGGTTTTAAATTAAGTTCACAATATGTTAGGGGCACATGCATTTACAATAATTTCTTTGCTACTTCCTGAATAGGTGACTCAACCAGTAAGTCAGTTTCAGTCTGGATCAGTTTGATAGTAATCAGTTTTTAAATGAACTTTCTATAAACCCTCCAGGCCTTACAAGGTAATGATTTTGGTACACATGAATGGTGGCTAAGTGACGCAGTGTTTGTCAGGTATTACAAGCAGTATGGCAGTATTTGAGTTTCAACTAGTTGCGTGGCTTTTCTGACTTTTTTGGCAGCAGTGCACAGTAAGCAAGAGAAATGCCAGATGGACCTCTGTGAATTGTAAACGTAGAAATTATTGTACCAACCAGCGTTAGTTTTGTGTGGAAATGTGGTATGTGTTAAGTCATAAAGCAATAATATTCTCTCTACTTCGGGGTCTCAGGAGATACCTTCCACCGACTGCAGCTGGTGCAAAATGCAGCTGCCAGGTTACTGACGGGCCTTTTGACATTCTGCCATGTAACCTCGGTGCTGCAGGAACTGCACTGGCTTCCAGTCAGGTGGAGGATTATCTTCAAGGTGAGGGAATCCAAAACACTTCTGATAAAAGGAGACTCCATGATTCGGGGAGTTGATACCTACCTCCAGCCAGGGGTAATGGTCAGATGTCTCCCAGGTACATCAGCGTGGAGAGAAACTGACCTCATTGCTAAAATCGTGCAGGAAGCAGGAGAAAACATCGACATCCTGGTACACATAGGTGTCACAGAGGACTGTTTTGTAACCCTGAGAAGCCATTTCTCTTTTATATCTGTTTTCTCTTAAATTTTGTCTGCCCTCCTCTGTCTGAGACTGTTGTACAACAGCATTTTCTAATTCCCTTTTCTCAGTACTCCTTTCTTACTAATTTCTGCTCCTATCTATTTGTGGGTTGGCCACCTGCATTTTTCTGGCTACTCCAGTTGAAGACGTCCACTGTGTAAGATATGTATAACCCCCCTCCTGGGTTACAACTTCCTAAAGAACAGTTGGTATATCTAGCTGTTATAAGAAATAACCTTGTTGAGACACATGCAAAACAGTGGTAATGTATTAAGTGCATTAAGAACTGTTAAAATGGTTTTAATAATCAGTTCCCATTTTCTTGCTAAGCTGCAGCCTTTACATTACGTTTAGGCAGCACAATGCTGGCTGTATTTGGGCAATTGTGTCAGTCCAAGAATGAGCTGCAGCAGGGTTTAAAAGAAGGTTACCCCAATAGAGGGGCAAAGTATGTGCCCTTCTTTTTGTTTTATTATTTAGGAGCCTGTAACAGAAAGTCCTCTAGCCATTGCCTTTGGTTGCACTGCAGTTCTAAATGGGTGTGGCAGACCGGCTTAGAGTTTAGAATGAAGTGGGGAAAAACTTGCTGTCCCTCGCTCTGTTTTATTTTTTATTTAGCACTGTACATTAGAAACTGGGTGCAGAGTTAGAAGCAGAGGATAGAACTCTCTCTGTATATTAATGACCTAGGGTTGGGTAACAAGAGTTACTAGATAACCACCCAAACTGTGTAACCAGGTAACAGATAAGAAACTACCCGGATACTGTGTAAAGCAGCATTTATGTTTTGGATATGTTTTAGCTGACAGTTAAAAACACAGTAACATTGACAACTCAGAAGAAATTAATAATATAGTACAGCAAGCTTACCGATAGTATTTCTTGGGTCAATGTATCATTGTATCAATGTTGTTGGTTTCGTTTGCAAATGCAGTCTTCTGAAGTTAGACGCTGTGCAGGGGCTTCAGCTGTTGCCTCTCTCTCATAATAGGGAACCTGCTCCCTGTCCATTCTGCGTTCCACTAAGAGCCAGATGGCCCTTTCTTCTCTACCTTTATGCTGCAGAATGACAGTGTGAGAGGAAACTAGCATGTGTAGAGAACTAAAAACTGCAGAAATCATGTTATTATTTCTTATATAGCAGTGCCATGTATAAAGAAACAGAGTAATTCTGACACGTGTTTGTATAATAAAAGAGAAGCGTTTTTTAAACGAATTAAAGAAAATAAGTGAAAAATGGGAGGAGTTCCCAGATCACATGGGAGCCAATGCATATTTAAGCAGTAGCTGATTTAGTTGTTTTCAGTGTGTGCTGGGTGGTCAGTGCAGACATTTGTGCTGACTGAGGGCTAGCAAGGTACCCTCTAGCTATATCTCTAGAGAGGAACTTGCCTTTGAATATTTTGTTACCCTTTTTCCTGTTTTATTTAACCTTTGGTGTTTTATTTTGTCGATTCCAGTCCTCCTTTATTTTATTTTGCTGAAAATAAAAACCGTGGCAACCTGCCATTATTGAGCATCCTGAATCTGGTGTCCGTGTCCTTCATTCCCATGACCTCACAATAGGAACTAACGATCTCGCCAGCCAGTCAGTTGTGGAGACCAAGGAACATTTGACCAGGCTGGGAGACAAACTGTCATCCATTTCATTCAGCATCTCCTTCTCTGAGATCCTGCCAGTCTGGGAGAGGGAAGCAGATGGACAGAAGGTCAGAGAAGGGGAGATAGGGGAACTAAACACAAATTTATAGGTAACTGGCAACAGTTTTGGGAGTAAAAGGTCTTTAAATTAGATGGACTGCATCTGACTAAGAAGGGAGTCAGTGCATTGGGGCAGAAGTTTGATATCTTTGCAGAATATCTAAACTAGCAAATGGGGAAAGGGGTACAGCACCCAATACAATGAATGGGAAGAACACCCCCCCTACTCAGCTAGTGAGCAAACAGGAGTTCAGCATGTCTGTAGTTCATTTGCATCACCAGGTAAGGAAAAAGGTCTGGCTCCCCATACAACATACAGGGGAAATGCTGGACCTTGCCCAACAACTAACGCACCGAAATCTGACCAATGGAAAATCATGTACACAAATGCCCACAGTCTGGGAAACAAGATCCCAGGCCTGCAGGCAACAATGACAGAGGCTAAACAGGACATAGTAGCCATTAGCAAAACATAGTTCACCAGTAACCACATGGGAGACTTCAGTACCGCTATGTACTGTTCAGAAGAGACCGAGGTGCAAAAAGCGGGGGAGGGCCCTTCATGCCAATGAAATACCAAAGCTACAGAAATTCAGAATACACGTAAGGAGCCTGAAGAACTGTGGGTCACCCTGGAGACAGAAAATGGGACAACCATATGAACTGGGGTTGTCTACAGGCCTCCAGACCAGGGGGAGGACATAGACACATTACTGTTAGAAAATATACAAAACATGGCAGCTAAAGGGTAGATTCTGATAATGGGAGACTTCAACATGCCAGATACAGATTGGTCAATACTAGCAGAAACATCCACCAGAACTAGACACATAGTGGATTCCCTGCAGGGGGAGGGCCTCAAACAGTTGGTACAACAACCCACAAGAGATAGGGCTATCCTAGATCTAGTACTGACTAATGGGGAAAGGATCACAGATCTCCAGATAAAAAGTCACCTGGGGGCCAGTGACCATCACATGGTATGGTTCAATTTGTCCACTAGAACTAAATCATCCCATTCCAAGGCAACAATATGGGACTTCAGAGGACCCGACTTTGATAAGATGGCCTACAAAGTTAAGCTAGCCCTGGCAAGAAGAAATACAGGTGAGGGGGTATAGACAAAGTGTGCAAGCATTAAGGATGCAATACTTTAAGCAACATCCCATTGTGTTAGAGAGAAAAGCAAGAGCAAAAGAAGGAGGAAACCACTTTGGTTCTCAAAAACAATAGCAGAAAAGGTCAGAGCCAAAAGGCTGGCCTTCCAGAAATATAAGGGAACACAGCAGGACAAAGATAGGGAGGCATTCCAAACTTCCCTAATGGAAGCAGGGAAGGCAGTAAGGCAAGCAAAGGCCCAAACCGAGGAAACACTAGCATGAACAGTAAAAGAAGGGGACAAGACTTTCTATAGATACATTAGTGAAAGGAAAAAGTCCAGAGGGGGTATTGCTAAGATCAAAGGGTATAAGGGGGAGTGTGTGAAGGAGGACTAAGAAAAAGCATCTATCCTAAATAGATACTTCTGCTCAGTATTTACTGAGGAGAATATAGGGCAGGGCCCACAGCTCAGCACCATGAACACAGGGGAGGGAGGTATGCACAAGTCCCTTCACAAAAGAAAAGGTCCTACAAGAGCTCACTAAGCTCAGGGTGAACAAGGCAATGGGACCTGATGGCATACATCCCAGGGTACTAAAGGAGCTAAGGGTGGAACTAGCAGAGCCATTATCAGAACTGTTTAGTGAGTCTCTGAGCACAGGAGAGGTCCCAGAAGACTGGAGAAGGGCTCATGTGATCCTGCTCCACAAGAGTGGTAGCAGAGAGGAGGCAGGGAACTACTGACCAGTCAGTCTTACCTCAGTAGTGGGCAAGATTATAGAGGCACTCCTCAAGGAAAGGATAGTGCAACACCTGGAGTCCATAGGAGCACAGGATCTAAAACAGCATGGGTTTACAACAGAAAGGTCCTGTCAAACTAATCTCATAGATTTCTTTGACTGGGTAACCAGAGTGGTGGACCAAGGGGGTGCAGTTGACGTCACTTACCTTGACTTCAGCAAAGCTTTCGATACTGTTCTACATGGAAGATTGATTAATAAGCTGGGTAGGCTCGGAGTGAGTCAGAAGTTGGTCAACTGGGTGGCAAACTGGTTGGCAGGCAGAAAACAGAGAGTGGTGGTAAACAGTATACAGTCAGAAGAGATGCAAGTCACAAGTGGGGTACCTTAGGGATCAGTCCTGGGGGCAGTCCTCTTCAATATCTTCATCAGTGACATTGCAGATGGACTGGATGGTAAAGTTTGTCTGTTTTCAGATGACACCAAGATCTGCAACTGAGTAGATGATCCCGATGGGGTGGGCAGAATGAGAAGAGATCTGGATAAACTGGCAAAATGGTCGGAAAAGTGGCAACTAGGGTTTAATGCAAAGAAGTGCAAGATCATGCACATAGGGAAGAGAAACCCTGAAGCCACCTATAGGTTGGAAGGGGAGTTGCTGGCAATCACAAGGGAAGAAAGAGACGTGAGCATCATCATCACAGATGATCTGAAATCATCCAAGCAGACCACTAAAGCTGTAGGTAAGGCTAAAGGGATGTTGGGGTGTATTAATAGTGGTATTTCAAGTTATAAGAGGGAGGTAATAATCCCTCTTTACAAGACACTGGTTAGGCCCCATCTGGAGTACTGTGTGCAGTACTGGAGACCGCACCTTCACAGGGACATTAACAAAATAGAGGCAGTACAGAGACAGGCAACCACAATGGTGCAGGGACTGCATCAGAAAACATATGAGGACAGATTAACAGAGCTCAATATGTATACCCTAGAGCAAAGGAGGGAGAGAGAGAGAGATGATATGCTCGAAACATTCAAACATCTTAAGGGCATTAACAAGGTGAAAAAGTCTAACATGTTTCAATATAAGAAAAATAGCAGGATAAGAGGACACAGCATGAGATTAGAGGGAGGCCAATTAAGAGGTAATAAGAAGAAGTTATTTTTCACAGAAAGGGTGGTGGATGCATGAAACAGCCTACCTCAGGAAGTGGTGTATATGAATACAGTACAAGGCTTTATAAGGGAATAGTACAGATTAGTATGAATAGATAGGCCATTGATAGAGTAAAGGCCTATGGCACATTCATAAGGTAGGAAAAATGGGCAGACTGGATGGGCCTTGCAGTCCTTATCTGCTGTCGACTTCTATGTTTCTATGTTTACTCACCTTTAAGGCGCTACATGGACTAGGCCCTGGCTACCTGACTGATCTTCTAACACCGGCCACCTCAGTCCGCCCCCTCTGCTCCTCTTCCAGGGGTCTCCTTGAGGTTCCCAGGACTAGACTTAGAACTGCCGGTGACAGGACGTTTAGTGTCTCTGGCCCAGTCCTGTGGAATGCATTGCCATCATCTGTCAGGGAGGCCCCATCAGTTGAGATTTTTAAGTGTCATCTTAAGGCCTATTTGTTTTCTTTGGCCTTCCCAGATGAGGATTTCTGACCCTGCTTTGTTAATTCTACCTCAGAAATATTTGTTGATTTGCTGCTATTTATAACTATTTATTAATTTATTGTATTATTGTTATAATTGTTTTTGTTGACTGTCACAAACCCACTCAGCAGGTCAGGCCCTCTGCTCCCACAGTGCCAACCTCTAAGTGTAGTCTCGTGAACAGGAAACAGAAACAGGGTAACCCTCCTGTCTGTTTTGTGGTTTCGAATCAAACTTTGGTCTCAAGTTCTGAAGGTATTCAAGCTGTGAACCTCTTGCTTGCGTACCCAATGTACAAGCTCAGATAATTCTGCTCTTTGGGGGGGGCCAGATATCTTTCACCTATGGGCACCTAACCAGGTGTACAAAATGAACCCTTAAAAACTCTATGAAAGACCTCAGAATAAACTCTTACCTTTTTCCAGTTTGGTATTACCAGTAAGCTTTGCACAGTGTCAACTTTAACCATATATGCTTCACTTGTCAAATAAAGAATCTCAAAGGCACACCAAGTAGTCTCTAAAAATGAGATGTTTACTTAAAAATAGATAAAAATGTAAATGTAAATGCAGAACAGATATCAAAAAAACATACAATCACTTAAAATAATAAGGTTTAAAAGTGCAATTTCCTACTAACCATACACTTAAATTTGTCTACCTAAGGTATTTCTTCTAACAGTGCTGATAGACAGATGTTGTTGTCAAGAGAGTCCAAACAAGAATGTGTGTAAATGGAATACAGACTACATTTTAAAACTGGCTTTGCCAACCTCTTTGTATGAGGTCACCTAGCTCCTCCCTGTCAGAATATAAAAATTATATAATCAGGATGTCATCACTCAGAAGGTAAATTAAATAAGGTTAATTTCTAAGTCCTTCTTTCATCCATGAGCAGCATCCTGCTTTTACACACATCAAAGGAACATTTATGACTTCGCACCAGTGTGACATAACCTGGTTTCTTCCTCTAAATGTCATAAAATGGATATTTTCTATCCTGCCAGCTGGCAAGCTACAATCAAGCCAGATAAACAGGAGATCCTTAATTTAGGTCTCTTCTAGCCTGTAATTATCTCCTGGCCTTCCAGGTAACAGTTTGTAGCTAAAACCTGGGTGAGTGGGTGTCATTCCACAGGCTGTTTCAGCATGTCTCATGAGAGACACTCAATAACACATTTTTATATTACAAAACTCATAGATTAATCAGAACCAGCTGTCTGAGTGCCACAATTCCTCCCCACCTAGACTGAATTTGGAGGCTCTATCCCCTGAATGGGATGAGCTTCCCAAATCAGTTCACTCCTCATAGACACGAGACAAACCATCTGAGTTCTGATTTTTTGCTCCAGCCCTATGTAGAATTGTCATATCATGCCCTTGCAAAGCAAGACTCCATCTTAGCAATCTACCATTGTTCTTTCCCATCTGTGTCAGCCAAACCAGGGGGTTGTGGTCAGTCTGTACCACAAAATGCTGCCCATATAAGTATGGCTCTATCTTCTTTTGGATCCACACTATGGCAAGACACTCCTTTTCCACAGTGGAGTATGCCTGCTCCCTGGGAAGTAACTTTTTACTCAGATACGCTACAGGGTGATCTTTCCCTTAGCTGGGTGTCTGACTCAGTACTGCCCCAATACCCACGTCTGAGGCATCAGTCTGAACTATAAAGGGTTTGCTATAGTCAGGACTTGTCAAAACAGGAGCACTGCACAGTGCCTCCTTCAGTCTGGTAAAGGCTTTCTCACAGGCTGGGTCCCAGGTAATTTTCTTTGGCATTCTTTTCTTTACCAGGTCAGATAGGGGAGTAGCCAGGGCACTGTAATTGGGTATAAATGTCCTATAGTACCCTGCTGTCCCAAGAAAACTGACCGGCTTCTGTGTTTCTGGTCTGGCCCATGCCTGGATTACCTCTATTTTTATTTAGTTAGGACAGAGCTGTCCCTGACCTACCACATGCCCGAGGTATGCCACTTCTCCCATGGCCACGTGGCACTTACCGGCTTTGACAGTGAGCCCGGCCCTCTGTATCCTGCCCAGCACTTTCCTAAGGTGGGAAAGGTGTTCCTCCCAGCTGGCACTAAAGATGGCAATGTCATCCAGGTACGCCATGGCATACTCCTCAGCACCATTTAACACCTGGTTCACCAACCTTTGGAAAGTGGCTGGGGTGTTCTTCATTCCAAAAAGCATTACTTTAAATTCAAATAAGCCTATCGGAGTGATGAAGGCCAACCTCTCCCTAGCTCTGTCCATCAACTCTATCTGGCAATACCCCTTTGTCAGGTCAATCGTCATAAGGTAGGTCGCCCCTCCCAACTTGTCCAGGAGTTCATCTGTCCGAGGCATTGGGTGGGCATCTGACTTCATGACTGCATTCAGTCCACAATAGTCCACACAGAAATGAGTAGAGCCATCTGGCTTGGGCACAAGGACTATGGGTGAGGCCCAGGGGCTGTGGGATCTCTGGATTACCCCTAAATCTAGCATCTCCTCCACTTCCCTCCTAATGTCCTTTTGGACAGCCTCTGACACCCGATATGCTGTCCGCCATATGGGCGTCTGTGTCCCTGTCTCCACATCGTGCGTCGCTAAGGGGGTTAGTCCAGGCCTGATGCTAAACAATGGGGCAAAGTCTGCTAAAATCTGCCTTACTTCCTGGATCTGGTCCGGGGCCAGCTGGGGAGATAATTTTACTGCCTCCACAGAGGACTCCCACTTGATTTCTTCCAACAAGTCCAGAAGGGGGTCTCCTCCATCCATCCCCTCCCCAGGACTACACACTGCAAACACCGTGTCAGCCCTATTTGCATATGGCTTCATCATGTTGACATGGTACATCCTTTCTGTTTGTCTTCTGTCAGGTAACTCTATAATGTAGTTCACGTCATTTACCTTCCTAACTACTTTGACGGTCCTGCCCACTCAGCCTGCAGCTTGTCTTTCAAGACCAGAATAAGGACAATGACTTCCTGACCCACCATGTATGAGTGAGCTCTGGCTCTGTGGTCATACCACACTTTTTGTTTCTGTTGGGCAGCTGCCAGGTTGCTCTGGGCTGTCCCCATAAGCTCCTTCAGCCTTTTACTAAACCTAAGGACGCAATCCACAATGGGAGTTCCCTGAGTGGCGTGCTTGCCTTCCCAGTCCTCCTGGATTAAGTCTAGGGGCCCACATACCCAGCATCCATATAAGTGTTCGAAGGGGGGAAATCCTGTCAACTCTTGGAGCACCTTCCTGTATGCAAACAACAGGTGGGGAAGGTATTTCTCCCAGTCTTTCCCATGTTGTTCAGCAAACATCTGGAGCATTGACTTCAGGATACCATTGAATCTTTCCACAAGCCCATTGGCTTGTGGGTGATATGGTGTCATGCATCTCTGCACCACCCCACACTTCTCCCATTAACATTTCATCAGGTCCAACATGAAGGATCCCCCTCGATCGGTGATAACCTCCTGTGGAAACCCAGCATGGGAGAAAATCCCAAATAAGGCATCTGCCACTTTGTCTGTCCTCAGTGAGGATAGGGCAACTGCCTCTGGGTAATGGGTGGCATAATCCACCACAGTAAGGATGAATCTCTTCCCTGAGGAGCTGGGGTATTTAAAGGCCCCACAATATCCATTCCCACCATCTGGAATGGCTCCTCCACTATGGGCAATGGAATCAGGGCAGCTTGGGTTTTCTTGCCCACCTTCCCTACTTCTTGACACCGGTGACAAGACCTGCAATGCTCCTTCACCTGCTGGGTGAAGTTGGGCCAGTAGAAATTCTGGACCAACTGCTGCATAGTGCACATGATTCCCAGATGACCCAACAAGGGAATATCATGTGCAATCTTGAGCAACTGCTCACGATACCCCTGGGGAATGACAAGCTGCCTGCCTAGCACCCCTTCCTCTGTCTGCACAGCCTGAGTATACATCAGTCCATCTTACCAATAAACCTTATGTCTGCCGTCACCTCCCTGTGCCTCATCAGAGTCTGCCCAAACCCTCTGCTTCTCTAGACTACTGTTACTTCTCTGAGCAGCTGCAAACTCCTCACACATTCCCAAGGCATGGGACAGGTCCCCTTTTGTCACTAAACTAGGGTCCCTAGCACTAGCAACAGGGCACTCAGGATCACTGTCAATCCCAACCCTCTGACAATGGGTCACCCCTCCCTCTTCGGAGTAACCCTCCGTAGCTGTGTGGTTAACTGCTACTGGGGAAATTTCTACCCTCTTTTCATTAATCTCCATATCAGAAGACACAGGCTGGGGAACCAGCCTCCCAGTGGTTTCCTCAATAGCTTCTGTGGGGTTCAGGGAACTACAATTTTCCCTTGCTGCTTGACTACAGGTAACTGCACACACCATCCCCTGTTTGAGATTGTTGCCCAGGATCACATCCACTGCTAAGGTTTTGGCTACAGCCACCTATTGCACAGTTCCCCCTGTTTCACCCCAGTCTAGGAGAAAACTAGCGAGGGGCAATGCTTTCTCCCCACCAGTAAAGTCTTGTACAGTGATGTATTTATTGGGTATAAGCTGACCAGGCTGTACCAGATCCCCTTTTACCAATGTCAGGGATGCCACTGTGTCCCTTAACCCTTGCGTCTGTACACCATTCACCATGACGGGGTGCATGTGTTTCCTCATGTTCACAGGCATGCTTCCAGGGACACACAAACAACCCACTTCCTTCCTAGCACCATGTTGCGTATTGCTTGCCCTTGTGGGACACTGTCTGGCAATATGCCCAATTTCTTTACACAGCCCACATTCATTTCTCCTCTCAAAGAAATCTTTTCTCTGAAACCTGGAGCTAACTGGTTTCAGTGGAGACAGTGAGGGTTTTAGCTGCCCTGAAGGTGCGCTTTTCTCTTTATGCACTGCCATGCCCACCCCATTCACTCTCAGAGCAGGTCTGCCCTTGGCATAGTGGTCCGAGAGTTCAGCAGCCTCTTGCACTGTTTTGGGATCTCTGTCCTCCAGCCAGGTTTTCAGCTCTGCTGGGCATGCCCAATAAAACTGTTCTAACAAAATCACATTTTCAATTTTATCAACAGAGTTTGCTTCAATTCCTTCCCACCAACGTTTTAAAAACTGACGTTGTTTCATGGCTAGCTCCTCATAGCTCATGTCAGGGCTTCTCCTGAGCTTGCAGAATTTAGCTCTGTATGATTCAGCAATTAATTCAATTTTTTTTACCAGTGCAGCTTTAAGTTTGTTGTAATCATTACTGTCCTCATTATCCATTTGACCCAATGCATCCCGAGCTTTCCCAGTAAGTAGTGGGGATAGCTGGAAACTCCAGGACTCTCTAGGAATTTTAGCCTGAATACAAACTTTTTCAAAAGAATTTAAAAAGGCATCCATATCCTCCCCCCCCCTTTAAATTTGGCTATTAGTTTGGAATTCAGTTTGTAACCCAGTTCTGTAGTCCCAGTTAAACCCAAGCCACTTACCTGCTCTGGTGCTGGTGGTTGGAGTCGCAGCATCTCCATTTCATGTTGCTTCTGGCGCTCATGCTCCTCACAGTCCACCTATTGCTGTTCACACTCTGCCTCTTGGCGTTCTTGCTTCTCTTCTCTCCGGAACTCCAGCTGTATTCTGCACAACTCAATTTGCAGCCTGAGTACTTCTGGATCCAGGATACTGGTGACCTTTCCCTGCTGCTGTGGCCTTTCACTGGCACTGGCCCTGTTGCCATCCTCATCAGATCTAGACACTGCACTGTCTGCTAGCCCTGCCACACTCAAGGTTCGGTCCTTTTCAGTCACTGTCTGTGACTCAATGCTCTGGGTATCTGCTACCATCAGAGCATCCACAAGGTTCTGTTTGGTGGCTTTCACCTTGAACGGGACTCCTCTGCCCCTCACAACTGCTTTAAGATGTCTACAGTGTGCCTGCTGTAGTTGGAAAGCCATCTTCTTCCCTAACTACGGCTACTCTGACTTGCACTTTAGAAAAAAAAATAAATGGATAGGAACTTGACTGTACACCAAGTGATATAGTTCTGTCTCCTTTTAAAAATAAATCACTGCCTTTTTTCTTTCTTTGCAAGTGAGCTGATGGTCTCAAGCTGACACACTGAACAATAAAAGCTTGTAATACCAAAATTATCGCTCCGCTGCCAACCAATCTGTCACAAACCCACTCAGCAGGTCAGGCCCTCTGCTCCCACAGTGCCAACCTCCAAGCATAGTCTTGTGAACAGGAAACAGAAACAGGGTAACCCTCCTGTCTGTTTTGTGGGTTCAAATCAAACTTTGGTCTCAAGTTCTGGAGGTATTCAAATTGTGAACCTCTTGCTAGCGTACCCAATGTACAGGCTCAGATAATTCTGCTTTTCGGGGGGCCAGATATCTTTCACCTATGGGCACCTAACCAGGTGTACAAAATGAACCCTTAAAAACTTTATGAAAGACCTCAGAATAAACTCTTACCTTTTTCCAGTTTGGTATTACCAGTAAGCTTTGCACAGTGTCAACTTTAACCATATATGCTTCACTTGTCAAATAAAGAATCTCAAAGGCACACCAAGTAGTCTCTAAAAATGAGATGTTTACTTAAAAATAGATAAAAAATGTAAAATGTAAATACAGAACATATATCACAAAAACACACAATCACTTAAAATAATAAGGTTTAAAAGTGCAATTTCCTACTAACCATACACTTAGATTTGTCTACCTAATGTATTTCTTCTAACAGTGCTGATAGACAGACGTTGTCGTCAAGAGAGTCCAAACAAGAATGTATCTAAATGGAATACAGACTGCAGTTTAAAACTGGCTTTGCCAACCTCTTTGCATGAAGTCACCTAATTTATATACAACCAGGATGTCATCACTAAGAAGGTAAATTAAATAAGGTTAATTTCTAAGTCCTTCTTTCATCCATGAGCATCATCCTGCTTTTACACACATCAAAGGAATATTTATGACTTCGCACCAGTGTGACATAACCTGGTTTCTTCCTCTAAATGTCATAAAATGGATATTTTCTATCCTGCCAGCTGGCAAGCTACAATTAAGCCAGATAAACAGGAAATCCTTAATTTAGGTCTCTTCTAGCCTGTAATTATCTCCTGGCCTTCCAGGTAACACCTTGTAGCTAAAACCTGGGGGGTAGGTGTCATTCCACAGGCTGTTTCAGCATGTCTCATGAGAGACACTCAATAACACATTTTTATATTACAAAATTCATAGATTAATCAGAACCAGCTGTCTGAGTGTCGCATTGACCATCTTGCTTCCTTTGCTTGTTTTAAAATATAAGGTGCCAAGAGGCTCCAGGAGTGGGTGCCATAGAAATATATTTTGCCTTGCCTTGCCTAATTGAAGACAGAGAATGGTATACCCTACAGTATCATCCCACCATGGATACCTTGCATGGCACAGTGTACCCATGAAGTAGTGATATCCCATGCATGCAGAATGGGGCAAAGAAACAAGCTTTTTAGCCCCTTTCAATACTCCTACTGTGACAAACTGGTCTTTCCCAGGCTCAGCCTGCATCACGTGTAACCAGCTTTCTCAATGCTTGAGTAGCAACCACCTCTCAGCTTAGGCACTCTTTCAGGGTATGTCTAGGTCTAACTCATTTCAGAGCCACTGCTCACACAGTGCAGCATTCCATGCTCAAGGATACATGACCCACCTCTCTCTGTTACAGCTGAGAACACCACTCTTTAGAAATAGATTATTTTCTTTAGAAATAGATTATGGTAATGGTAGCCTTCTCCTTAGAGGTGGAAACACAGTTTTATCAGTTATAAATTAGTTAGCTATTCCTCAAAGGATTAAGTCACAGAAACATGAAGTACATTTTTTAACACTTCAAGATATTACACATATAATACAGGACACTACACACAGAGACTATAGGGAACAGTAATTCTACATAAATGGAAAAGACAATGTTAGCACACAGCAGGTTTCACACAGAAAAACCTCTCTCTCTCTCTAGCAAAGTAGATTGACTTACAAGGCACTTTGAATGGGGGCAGACATGAACCCTTAAATGGCAATTGTTCCAGCAGAAAGAGGGAGATGATGTTGTTGCCTCTGTATAGATCACTGGTAAAACACCACCTAGAGTATTGTATCCAGTTCTGGAGACCATATCGCAGAGAGGATGTAGACAAAGTGGAAGCGGTCCAGAGGAGGGCAACTAAAATGGTGCAGGGTCTGCATCAGAAGTCATATGAGGAGAGATTAAAGGACCAAAACAATGTATACCCTGGAAGAGAAGAGAGAGAGAGAGGAAAAACACCTTTAAATACCTGACAGTGGTAAACAAGGTACAAGAAAGAAGTATTTTTTAGAAAAAAGTGCTCAAGGACAAAGGGCATGATAAGGAGCTGGAGGGGGTAGATTCAGGAGAGAAGTGAGGAAGTACTTCTTCACAAAAAGAGTGATGGATTCCTGGAACAGTCTTGCAGCGGAGGTGGTGGGGGAAAAAACAGTGGTAGGGTTCAAGAATGCCTGGGATAGGCATAGGGGAATCTTAGGGAAAAGGAAAGGGGGTGAATGGGCTGGAGATCAAGTAAGATCTGCAGTGATACTATAGGCAGAGGAAACATGGGCAGACTATGTGGGACAAGTGGTCCTTATATGCCAGAAAATTCTATCTTCTATGTGTGTGTATTCCACATTACTTTGCTTACTGTATACAGTATCTTGTAAATCTGGTATAACTGTTAAACATTTTATGTTTCATATAACTCTTACTATGGTGTGTTAATAAGTACTGGTAATCTATTTTCTGGGTAGTTCCGTGATCTGCCTTCGAAATGCACAATAAAGGTAAAAGTAAACCTGCCTCTGATACAGATATGGTGTAATGTGTACCTGGTATGACTAGGGAGATTCTTATGCCAACAAGATCATGAACTGTGTGAGCAGGCACCTGTCCTTGTTCTGTGTGAGTAGGTGTCTGTGGTGAGAACAAAAGGGAGCAGCCCTGAATGAGTCAAGACCAGGTTGTGGCCACATCATTGAGTAAGCAGATTGGTTTACAATGAGTGACTGGGACATCGGGGGTGGTGGTGTTGTGGCAATGAGTTAAAGTCAAAGTTTGGGGAACATTGTGCAGTTCAGTGGTGCTATAACTGGAGGGCTATAACTGGAAGTCTTCTTTATTGTTAGGGCTTACACATGGAGCTGTAGTAGGGCAGTTCTTCTGCATTTTGTCTTTACTTTTCATGAACTGCCACTAAACTTTCTTCACCCTTTAGTTAGTGCGTTGTTTGTCCTTTATGTGAGCATGTGTTTCCTTTAGAAAATGTAAACAAAGCATGTAACTTAGTAATGAATAGCGCCCTTTGTTTCCTGCAATCTGACTCTGCCAATTTAGGATTATGTTGTCTGTGAAACCGTTGGTTTTATTCAATTTCCACCTTTAGCCTTCTTCAGCTGAAGGCTGGGCCAACCCAGCCCTGAATTGTTCATATAAGAACCTTAAAGATCTTTGCAAGATTAAGAGGTTAGGAAGGGAAGAATAAAAGACAGTGGGTCCTGTCCTGTATTGCAGGTGGGGTGATGAAAAATGGGTGCTTTGCCTCGCAAATTTCTGCTACTATCCAAAACTGCAGGACACAGGTGCCTGGCAGAAACTACAGTGGCTGAAGTCCTACTCGGGAGTACAGCAGAATGCAAGTCATCTAGTCAGATTTCAGTAGGTGCATTTAGGTGCAAGCATCCACTAATATTGGGATGACGCAGCACTGTAACATGCATCCAGTGCATGTTATAATAATGCTTTGTAAAGTCACATTGGCCACTTCAGGCACATTTCCATCTCTCCCGAGGCATAGTCCCCTCTCACACACCCATGCAGCCAAAAGCATTGCCAGTCAGTTTAGTTATGCCTTCCCTCATCCCTAGAAGACCAAGTATGCCTGAACACTGATCAGTGTTGATTTTCTGAGGGACGGGGGTCGGGGTGCTGGACTAGCACTGGTTTGTTATGGTATCCAGTGAATGTAGTGCGGGTGTTACAGCGTGGGACAAAACCACACAGTCAGTATAGCATAAGTGAAAACAGCTACCGGGAAAGTACAGCAGAGCATAACAGCACCATCCCTGCAGCTGTTTTGACTCCTGAATGTGTGCTTGGTCAGCGTGCTGGGTCTGAGAATCAGAGGGTAGAGCAACAGGCTGTGCATGGAGGTGGTTCGCACAGCAGCCCTGGGTTCGGGTCCCACACTCCACATAGTATTTCTTTTTTTTGTTTGTTTGTTTCCCTTCTTGTAAGGCCACCCCCTACCTCCCTCTCATGTTTAGTGTGACTAATCTGCCCCCTTCCCCAAGCTGTTCTCCCCTGAGCAGTTACAGTAGTGGATACACTACCATCTCCTCATTTTTCCCCCCTTAGGTTGTGTCTGCCACGGATGTCCACACAATACTCTGCCCGCCCCCCAGAATGTTGCCCCTTCCACAACATACCTCTCCTGCAGAGTTTGTTATAATTTGATTGGGGGGGGTGCGAGGGGCAAAGCCCCCCACCAGAACATTGGTTTCCTACCATAAAGTCCACAGTGCTGTTTTGATAGCGAGGTTTTCGCACATGCTATTTTGTGCATGCTCTTTTCACAGTAAACCATTTGTTACTGATGCCATTCCGGTTGTTCCCCTCCTACTTCCAGCTGATTGCCACTGATCATTGTTTAGTAGTCCAGCCCCACCTCCCTGATCATTTTTATAGATGGAGATATGGAAATTGCAGCAACATGTTGTATCAACTTAGCTCACTCCAAGATTTCATTAAAATAAATACAGTGCCTAGCCCTAATGGTTCCAAAGTAAGCACAATTTAAATAAATTGTCTTTTGAAAGGTCTAATTTTTGAACTGCCAGTGCTAGAAACTTGGTTTTGTTTTTAAAATAAAGAGGGGGGGGGAATAAATATAGAGAGGGGAGTCATGATTGAAACTTTTAAGTTTCTTTACAGGATAAACAAGGTAAACACCAAGGAACAGTTCACAAGGGGGAACTCAAACAAGCTGGTGGGAGTGAGATTTAGGAGGGGATGCCAGAAAGTATTTCTTTACATAGAGGAATACTTGGAGCAGGCTGCCTGAAGGGTTGGTCTGCACAAACCCGGTGGAGCTATTTATGCAAGGATGGAACAGGCATTTGGGGCTGGTAAGGATGACAGGGGAGAATGAAATGGGGCAGGGGGAGCAAGTGACCACTATGGCATTCACATCATACTACAAGTAGAGCTGGGCAGATTCGATGGACTTTTTGGCATTTTTATGCCATCAATTTCAGTGTTTCAGTGTTTCTTTTTCTTTTTTTTTTTTATTCCCCTCCCAACCTGCCACCCCGGACCCTTCAGAAGAGATATTAGCCATCTCACTGTCTGTAACCCTACCCAAATAGACCCCTGAGCCCCATGGAGCTGCAGATTACCAGCTGGGTGGGGACAAGGCAGGGGAGCAGATGCCCCATAACTTACATTTCGTCGGTCGAGGTCCATCAGGTGGGCACAGGCAGATCGTGGGAACGGCTTGGTCTCCCCATCTTCCCAGTGGCGGCAGGCTCTTTTCAATTTTCTCCCTCCCCATACAGTGTGAGACTACCCCCGACGTCATGGCGCAAGGCGTCAACGTCCACTCTGTACAGTGGCCATGTCCCTTCCCCTAGTGGAGCTTGCAATTCTCCAAGTCTCCACTCGGAGTCATGCAAGTATAGGGCGTCGGCCGGATCCCTCCCCAGAGAAGGCGAGCTGTCATGGGGCGCTCCAGCCTGTCTCTCCCAGCCGACCCACCGGTGACCCAAGTCTGCTCCCAAACCTGGGTCACCGGCATGATGCGAGGTGCGGCATCCAGCGCCTCAACCCTCTGCACGACCGGGCTGGTGTTTCAATGTTTCTATTGGTCTGCCATGCTTTCTCTGTGCAACATCCATAATGGGAGACCAGGTCTAAGCGTGCAACAATCCTGTTTCTTATGATTGTCTCAGGCAGCTTCCCTGGTATTTATATTAAACGGGACAGGAATCTATTACTTATGTGCAGCTGTTTGAAATGTCTTTATTTTCATAAATTATATCCATACCTCTAAAGGATCTTTATTTAACTGTGCCTGAAGAAAAGCTGAAGCTGTCAGTTGTGTTTTGTAATGTTTTCTTTGTATGGACAACATTCTGTGCAGTTCCTTTCAAGGAACCAATAATTTTGGTGTTTTGACTATGTCACGTCATGGTTTCAGAACCTTGGGCAGTGTACTGATAAGTTCATGCTCACATTTCTGAACCATGAAGTGACATAGTCAAAACTCCAAAATCTTGGTTCCATGAAAGGAACTGCACAGAATGTTGTCCATACCAAGAAAACAATACAAACCACAATTCACAGCTTCAGTTTCTATTCAGACACAGTTAAATAGGGATCCTTTAGAGGTATGAATATAATTTATGAAAATAGAGTCATTTCTAACAGCTGCACATAAGTAATCAATTCCTGTCCCCTTTAATCTGATTGGTTTGTACTGTAGTTCCAAGGCTTGTCAGTGGAACCTTTTTGGATATTTATGCCACCCTCCCGTCATCAGGCATGCATACAGTTTTCAATGACTCATTGAATAATCACGCCAATGGGAAAGATAGTTCCTTGGGTAGTTCCTTCAGGATTTGGGGTGCATTCCAACAGGTCCCATTGCCTTCTTGATGTGTATCATCATCAGTATTCCTTCAGCCCATTGTGCAGCTACACGTAGAGTATGTCCTGTAGTGCATCCTGCTGCTCTGCTGTGAGCAACTTTTCACCGTTACTATTCCATCTCAGTCTTCTACGGATGCTTGTAATCGGCTGATTCTGATCTGATTTTAGGATTTAGGATTTTAAGAACTTCCAGATCCTAATCATACTCCATTCCAAATCTTAAATGGACCAAAACATTGGATTTAGGATTCAGATTGTAAATCCTAACTCCTAAATGCTGATGTAAAATAAGTTTTAGGATTCCATTTAGGATTCAGAATTTTCAGACTGCAACTCCAAAAATCCAAAATCTGAAAATTGGATAGGAATCTGACAAATATGATTCCGTTTGGTGAATTCCAAGCAACCTTAATGCAAAATACTCATTTAAGCATTCAGCCATCTGTTCCTCTGTGTTAATCATGTCACCACTTTCCTGATCCTGTAGTGGTCCAACAGCTCTCAGAGTTTTCCTCTTCTCATTAGCATATCTGAAGAAATGTTTGTATCAGATTTGACCTCAAGCGTTGGTCTTCTGTTGTTTGTTTTGTACCCCAGTTCTACATTTGCACTCCCTGAGTTTGTCTCTGTAGAGCTGTCTGATTTTGTTGTTGTCTTGCAGTTTGCTCACTTTGTATGACTCCTTTTTTCCATAATTATGGTAAGCACGTTTTTTTGCCATCCACATAAGTTTACATATTATACTATTGTGCATTCTCTTTTGTGGTTTGCATACTTGCTTCCAGAGATGGACGAAATTGGATAAATTCACTCTGCAAATGAAGTCCACAAATTTAGCACAATTTGCAAAGTGCGGATTGAGCTGCGAAGTGCCGAATTTTGCCATGAATGGTGGAATTCTGCCCACAAATGGTGGAATTTCACCATTCACGGGTGAAATTCCACTGTTTCCAGGAGAAATTCTGCACTTCATGGGTAGAATTCCACTGTTCATATGGAAAACCTCATGATTTCAGGTGAAGCTGAGATTGCAAAGGGTAGGGAAAACCTTGCAAAACTACGTGGATGTGAATTGCAGCCATTTAGTGGCAAGTTCACTGGCAGAGCAAAAATTCACTGCAACTCTACTTGCTTCAAGCTAGCTAGCTGGATTATGAGTGTCCTCTTCCTGCTGAACACTTCTGCCCATGAGTTCTTCCCATGTTACCAGTGCTGTGAAACACAGAAATTCTCAGTAGATAAGGACCTCTAGGCCCATCTAGTCTGCCCATAAGCCCTACATTTGTTTGCAGCCTCTGATCATACCTGGCCAACAGCTTTTCACCCCTCCTTCCTAGCTCTAAGATTCCCTTGTGCCTGTCCCATGCATGTTTAAATCCCTCCACTGTGCTTGCTCCCACCACCACCTGTGGCAGACTATTTCATGTGTCCACCACCCACCCCATGAAGAAAAACGTTCTCACATTTCCCCTTATCCTGCCACCTTCCAATTTCATGTCATGCCCCCTTGTTCTTGTACTCCTCCTATATTTGAAGATGGCACCCCCCCCGCACCTTGTTTATGCGTTTAAGGTACTTGAATGTTTCTAATCATATCACTTTGATCCCTCCTCTCCTCCAGCGAGTACATATTGAAGTCCTTTAATCTCTCCTCATATATTTTCTGGTGCAAGCCCTGTACCATCTTTGTCACCCTTCTCTGGACTGCCTCCATGCTGTCAATGTTCTTAAGAAGGTGCAGCCTCCAGAACTGCACACAATACTCTAGGTGAGGCCTCACTAGTGTTTTATACAATGGCATCACTGCCTCCCACCTTTTTCCAGTGATACTTCTGTCTATGCACCCCAGCATGCCAACTTCCCTCCCTGCAGCCTTTGTACTCTGCTTAGACACCTTTAGGTCATCTGAAATGATAGATCCCTTTCTTCCTTGGTGATCGTCAGCAACTCCCCCTCCCCCCATCCTGTAGCTCTCTCCAGGGTTTCCTCGTCCCAGGTGCATTATTTTGCACTAAACATCCACCTTGTGAAGAAGCCTACTATGTGTCCCTCCCTTTGTTTTTCCACATTCTTTTCAGTGGTGAATCTAATCATGTTATTGTAACTCTTCCATAGCGTCTTTCCAATTTCCACATCTACTGATCAAATTGGGTTAAGTGTTGCTTTCCCCTTAGTAGTTCTATTGCATACTGTATCAGATGCCAGTATTCCATAACGTCCAAAAATTGGGGTCCACTATGGCAGGGCACCAGCGATAGTGCACCAGGCCATTACCATGCCAAGCTGTAAATTCGCCGACCTCTCTTTTTGTGGGGGGCTGAGCTCCATGTGCCCCACCCCCCTTACTAATGATTCTAACTCCAGCGAGGGGGGGGTGACCCCGGGGAAGGGGTGACAAATCCAAAAATTGGCGCTGTAATGGCCTGAGTCACCACCGCCAGCGCCCTAATGCCATGTAAGGCAAAAACTGCCTATTACACCTGGGCATAGCAATTCCCCTCTCCCTATGTCTTGGTAATTGAAATCTCCCGTGAGCAGCATACTGTGTGTCCTTTGGCCTTGGCCCTTTGGATTACTTCATGATGTATAAGGTCCTGGTTCTTCTACCCATGTGGTGTTCTATAGTACAGGTTAACAGTAACTGAGTCTCCACTTCCATTTGAGACACTCAACACTTGTCTTTTGAATCTCATCTGTAATAAAGTCTTGTATTCAGTTAACGACAACTACAGTACAGTACTGTCCCTCATAATTCATTTTTTGATTTGTTTTATTTCTTAAAACAATTTTGTAAGTACAACAGCAGACTACAGGGCTTGTAGATTGTGTTCTAATGTTTACACACCCCATGGTGATGATAAGAGCACTCAGTTTTCACCTGGAGCCTCACAAGACAGCTGGGACATGTAGTAATTACAGCAAAGCTCATGCCCTATGACTGTGCTTCATTCTCTCCTGCTTATTTATTAAACAGATTAGGAAAATCCTGTGATGGGATTGGAGGAATCTGATTACATGCCCCTGTGTATTATTCCAGCACAACAACACAGAACAAAAATGCATCATTTTCTGAACCTCATTACGTATACAATAATACATGGGGTCCTGTACATAATGAGAATATAATAACTTGCTTCCCTTTTTTCCCATAGGGAAACCGTGGCATAATTTGCCATAATGAAGTCAGTGTTCATTACTGCAAACACGCGCATGGTTTCCCTCACTGTGCGCATGCTCCCAATGGAGTTTCTCGCCGAACAGCTGCATACATGGATACGAAACCGCCACTGGGAGTTGGCGGTGAGTGCTTAAAATATGTATCCCTCTCCTAAAATTAACCTTTGTCAGCCCAAAAGAAACCCCCAAAAAATTAAATAAATGAAGAAGGGCGACCGCAGCCGCGCACTGTAGCCTAAGCGAACTGCGGTTGCATGGCAACTATCTTTTATTTTATAGAATTGCTGAGGCAAAAAAAAGGGAAACCCATCAATTATATAAAATAAAATATGGAGTGTTGTTTGTAAACTGAAAGTTTACACATACCCTTCTCGAGCTTCGCTCTCGGGGTTTATGTAGCCTGTAATCCATCGGGTGTGTGTATACTTCTCATTACGCACAGCACCCCATACTTTATTCTATATTTTACACACACCCAAAGTGTTGGATGCTACATAAACCCCTAGAGTGAAGCTTGAAGGTTTTATACATGCATGCAACACCAAGGGTGTGTGTAAATTTCAAGTGTTGTGCACTATCCATGTCTTGTTTTATGTATTTTACTGTGGAGCACTTTTTTGCCACAGCAATTATATAAATATGAATTGATCTCTGTGGCTGGTACCAACGGTCAGGCTGAAGCAGGGAGGCAGTGTGTGCATGTGTGGAGCAAGGGAAACCCAGTGTATGTTCACCGTTATAATAACTAGCTGGTTCTAATGGTGAATTATAACCAGGTTCCCCTATGGGAGAAAATGCTCCCCAGTTATTACATGGTTGTAAAAGTAACAAGCATTTGTCAATGCCGAATGTTGTCTCGCTGGCATTGGCATTGGTAGTGCAGGAGTTAGAGATGCATGATAGGAATGGCAGTGAAGTATTGAACTGATGCCAACCCCACCCCACCCTGCAGAGACTGACAGGCATTGGGGTGTGCCTTTGGGTCATCAGCTATAACGCTTATGCCATTTTACCTCACCCTACCCTGTAGACACTGACAAGTGTCGTGGTGTGCTTTGGGGTCTTTGGGCCTTATACTTATCCCATTCCATAAGAAAATACACTGATACACTGAGACGGGTGCAGCGTAGGAGAATGGGGTGAACTTTAGGGCCGAACACTCCAAAGCACACCTCGATGCCTGTCACTGGCTGCAGGGTGGGGGTTGGAGGTGAAATGGTGTGAGCATTATGGCCAATGATCCCAAGTCACACCCCTGATGCCTGGCAGTCTCTACAGGGTGGGGTGTTACAGCTGGAAACCCTAACATTGTAGGCGTTTATTGGTATTTTCACTCCAAATTTTCAACATATGCTTTTTGTGACCCCACCTCACGAAGAGCAGCACAATCAGTTTGTTAGCTGAAAGGTGGTTTTGCACAGCGGCTATGCCATTTGGCAACACAGGGATGAAAACACATTTTGGGCAGGATGTGAAAAATGACAACTGTATTGTGCATGAGGAGGTGTAAAAAAATTGCAACGCTGAAAATCTGGAGTGAAAATATGAAAAATTGGTGAAGTCATGAGCATGCATAAAAACTGCACAACACACATCCGTAACTCAATTATTTTTGGGAATTTTTTAGCCACATTTTCAACATAGGCATTTTGGGATCTCCCCTTATGAACAGCGGTGCTATGATTTTGTTAATCTGTCCCAAAAGTTGATTTCCCACAGAAACCACGCCATTGTGCACCACAGGTGTGGAAACACATTTTGGGCAGGCTGTGAAAAATGGCAGCTGTACTGTTCATAAGAAGGTGTGAAAAAATGCCAGTGTTGAAAATCTGGCATGCAAATATTGCAATCATGGTTACAAGGGAGCGTGGAACCGTGAACGACACTTTGAACAAAGTAATGTTATGGACTTTCGTCACCAAATTTTGAACACAGGCATTTTAGGACCTCTGTTTATGAACAATGTCACCATCATTTTCTCAAACTGTCCCAAAAACTGATTTTGCACAGCAACAGCGCTATTCTGTGCCGGACGTGCAAAAACGCATTTCAGCCAGGATATGTGAAATGACAGCTGCACTGTTCATAAGGAGGTGTGGAAAAATGCCAATTTTGAAAATCTGGAGTGAAAATATTACAAATTCACAATGTTGTGAGTGTGAGTGGAAACTGCACAATGCATGCTCGTAAAACAGCCATTTTTCGGATTTTTTTCACCAAATTTACAACATATGCTTTTTGAGAGCCTCCCTCATGAACCGTGGCACTGTCATTTCATTAATCAGTCCCAAAAGGTGATTCCGCGCAGTGACCGCGAAATCACCATTCAGAACCAAATAATACCATGACAGTGACTGAATTCATGAGGAGGGGTCCCAATAACCACATGTTGAAAATTTGGTGCAGTGGTTCCCAAAAATGCCCAAGATATGCACCAAAGTTGAGAAAAACCTATTTATGCCATTATACAGCTTACCGGCATTTCTTCAGTTCGCAGTTGGCTTTGAAGAGTGCAGACGTGTTCCCGGTCCACCAAAGACCGTCACGCCAGACTCTGGAGGTCAGTATGGGGTGAGGGGGTGTGTGGGGAGGCAGGGTGCACAAAGGGTGGGCGGGGTTGGGGAGGAGCAGGACAGACCTCGAGGGACCTTTTTTCTTTTACAGGTAAAAAAAAAAACATTGTGGGACTTTTTTACAGGGCATTTGGCATGCTGGGGTGGGCTCCAGCATGCCACCTGAGTGTCTGGGGCAGCTAGTCATGGGGTGATTGGACACCTCCTTGGCACATAACAAATGGGTGATTATGCCAACGGGAGTGGCTCCTCTGGCCGTGCATATAACTGGGTCAGGGGCATGCCGACAGGGGGATTGGGCACCCCCAAAGTTGGCATTGTGGCAGGCAGTGGCGGCAGTCACTGCCACCATGTTTACTGTAATGCTTCACCAGGGAAGGCACGTCAGGAGGTGCCACTGCGTGACGAGCTTTGCTCTCATTGCAGTGGACCTTTCCTTAGATGTGCTCACCACATTATATATTCCTGGTGTGGTGCCTGCATACTGGCTTATTGGGGAATGAGGGACGCACCTACTGATGCGTGCCCTGCATTCGCCCAACAGTGACCGCGCCTCCAAATCTGCTACTAATGCAAGATGTTGGCCGTGCAAGTGCAAGCTAACATAAAAATCAGGGAAGCCAATATATACTGTAACTGCAATAAGGCACTCCAGGATATGGGTACTTGTGGGATAATGGCAATTCTTGGGTGCATAAGACACTCAGTTTCACCTCAGGCCTCACTTCCTGAAGTATGCTGTTATACCACAATAACACACACCCTGTCACTCTTTACTGCTTAAGTGTGTCTGATATGTTTAGCCCAGTCAGCTCCTGATTTACATATACTGCATACTATCCAAAGTTGGAGCTATCTGAAACCGAATGGCTAGCATCCACAGAACTCTTGTACAGACTGACATATGGTAGCTCAGTCCTATTAAACTAAGTGTAATGCTAAATTCTTATTTTTTCTCCTTTCCATAAAGCTTTTTATCCTTGCTAGCTGCATGCCATCCCCCTTCAGCCTTTGGGCAAGAAGCACCCAGCCCTATCCATCACTAACTTGGCCACTGCTGTTCTTCCATGACTTCCCCCCATGTCAGGGTTCTGGGGGAAAGATCATTCTCCTTCCCCTTACTGGTTTCTTCCACCATCTGGATATCAGGCCAGTGCACTGGTGGCCTTGCATGATGCTCTGACTCTTTGCATTCCCTCTTGAGAGGGAGCAGGCTTCATGGCCTGCCAAGAGGGGGTCGCTGCACTAGCAGAACCCAGAGTCATTGTTCCCCATGCTGGGTCATGCTGCACTTGGCAATACCTACAAGCCCTGGAAACCCTTTCCTGGTTGTCTGAGTTGGCTGTCAAGCTCACGTCACCACCAAGGAAGTAAAACCTGCTTCCACCAGGCCAGAGTTTGGCCACAAACTTGATTCTGACCTATAAGAAAGAGCTTTAATTCTACAGACAGCTAGGATGTTTGCAAACTAAAGTATAGCCAAAGGTATCCAAATGGGGTTTTTCTCTAAAAGGTAGCCAGCCTACAGTTAAGCGCACTAGCAGCTGGTAGTACGCAGCCACCTTCCTTTCTGCAGAAGTAGTCCCACGAAGGGACAAGGACTACAGTTGATACCATCAAAAATTCCAGTTTATACCAGCTGCTTGTCAATAGGTGCCAGCAGAACCCAAGCTGCTGCCAGTTAAACAAAATCCTTATCCAAAGTGGCAGTGCACACATGCCATTGCTCTCTAATGTTTCATTTTCTCATGCCAGCCCTAAAATATTAATTGAGACCCCATATAATAACTGTAATAAGCAGATGCTATGCCAAGTTCTAATTCATCCCTTTAATGTCACACAGCACATTGCTTTGCAGCCCCCCTGCTGCTGTGTAATTTCACGCTGAAGGCTCTGATGGAGCTTCCTGTGGACTGATCCTCTATGGATCAGAAATCTCACTTGGCTTTATATTACGGCTTGCAGATTATCTCATTAACCCTCTTTGTGCCAGAATGTTTAGCCACTTATTTGCTGGAGACTCATGTGGAATGTTAGCGCTGACACTTCAGGTGGGTCCTGAATGGGATGGTTTGTTCAAGAGATCCCTTATGCCCTGACACCCTAAACCTATTTAGACAGACACAAATATCTAAATGGATGATGGAAATATCATATCATTTAATATGCCTTTAAATATTTTAAATAGTTATCAATTCACTCATGTAATGCTATGATCATGCTTAATATCACTCTATTTTATATATGCATATATATGGGATGCATTATAGCCTAGTGGTTAGAACCTTAAGACCCAGATGACTTGGGTTCAAATCACATAACTGCCAGGTGCATACTGTACTTTGATCCTGAGCAAGTCATTTACTGCCTGCGCTTAACCCTCTCCTGGGTTGTAACTGGAAATGAGAGTTGGCGCTCTCTGTGCCTTTCCTGGCCAAGGATTATAAATAAATAACTAAATAAATAAAGGAAATAACTAAATAAATAAAGTAAGTAACTAGATAAATATGTATTCTTAATGATAACACACAGCAACATTTCTTGTGCTCCCCAGATTCCCTTCCTACAGGATGCATAATTACTGTTCTGAGCTCAGTAAGCTGTTTCTAGGAAAACATTTAAATAAAAAAAAAAAATTGTGTGGTTATACTCTGATATACACCATCCAAGGGAGGTTGTTCAGCATGAGGTGTAGCTGAGTGACATACCCCACCAAAGATATGTGTAAATCAGAGTATAACCAACCATCTTGTTAGGTGCTTTCAGTTATATACAGTATACGTGCATCTGTAAACACTTTTCTTGGGTCTCTGGGAGCTAAACAGGCAAGAGTACTGTTTTGAAAGACATACCAGGCAATATCCAGTCCCTTAATCAAGTGCAATGGATGGTAAGATTAGCTGTTGAATGGGGGAGATAACCATGAAAAAACACAGGTGCAGGCCTTCGTGGACCCCATTTGCCAGGCTATGCCTGTAGTTCAAAGGGGCGGAGCAACAAACCACTCCCCCATCAGGCCTTTAAAGGCTGCTCTTCCTGGCTAGTCCAGGATTTGTTTCTTTTCTTGCAGCCGGAGGCTCCATCAGCTGTTTCCCCCTGTTGCAGCATATCTTTCGATCTCCCCTCCGGCTGGCATCTCTGTTTTCCCTCCCTCACCCTTTGCCCTTCCCTCAGTCTACTTCTCTTCCTCTGCTTCAGTCCACTTGCATCTGCCGCTGCCGGGGTGGGGGACCGTTAGCTCTCTCCTTGTCTGTCACTCGCCCTGCACTGTCCTCGCCAATCTCCCCCCATCTCTTCCTTGTCACACCTCCTGGATTTCATCACCTCGTTCCGTGTCCTGCTTGTGTTCCCTGCCTTCCCTCTGGTGCACTACGGTGCTGTTTTGCATTCTGACCGTCGCTCCTGCCCTGTTGCTCCACATTCTCTTTTTCCACCTCCGGGTCTCCCATCTGCCCACTCCTCCTTACAATTGACCCACTGGAGCTTCAGGTGTGCCTTCACCCTTTTCCTCTGCTTCAGCATTCCCCTGTTCTGGACAGTTGCTCTGTTCATCCCGTTTGTGTTTTCTTTTGGGCTTTCCTTTAATTTCACATCCTCCGCTCCATAGCTGCGTGAGTGCTTGTGGGTGTGGCATCATCTCCCAGCGCTCCTTTTCCTCAGCTCCTCAACCCCTCCACTACTCCATCTGTCATTCCTCGCAGCTTTTTTTCCTCCTGTTCTCCCTATGCATTCACCTTCAGGCATGGTCTCAATCGGCGTCATGCTAATGTTTTTTTCTGACATTCTTAACACCGTGCAGCACAGCTTTATTTGCTGGTTTGCTTCTGTGCTAACCTTTTCACTCCGAGTCCATTCTGCACCTTTTCTGCAATTGCTGTGACCTGTTTAAGGGTGCCCTGCATTATTCTCACTCACTTCTGCTTCCGTTGCCTGATATTACAAATGGATGGTACTCCATAGACTCCATGGGTCGTTCCCGCAGATTTTGCTCAACTTCTGTATTCCCCACCTTGCTTTGCTCCTCTCTTTGTCGGCCAGCTATGGCATTATTTTCCCTTCCTCTTTTCAGCTGTTATATGGATACCCTCTCTGTGTCAGCAGGCTATGCCGCTGGCATTCACTCACTTGTATTACCTCACTCTCTATTCAGTTGTTTGGCCTCCTTGACTTGCCTTGGCCTGCATCCTCTCCTTTTGGCCCAATTATAGCTGACATTTCTTTTGGGGTTCCTGCCCTATCGGCTGTCCATCGCTATCCAGTCATCCATTCCTGCTCGTCCTACCTGGGACTCCTGGGTATTGGACATATTCGTACATTTGGTATCTCCTTGTCTACTTATTACTGTGTTCCTGCCTACGCCTGTTTCGCCCCAAAGAATGTCAGCCCAGCTCCCGCTGCTGGCATCCAATCGATTGATTATCTTCCTGTTTTACGTGACTGTTTGATTCAGGTCAACTCCACTCAATATGCTTATTCCTTCACTAGTTCACTTCATCTTACACATTCCTGCCTTCATGGCTACTGCACTCCCACCTTCCACTGCTCCCTTGACCCTTACCTCTTCTCCTTCCACGCTTTCTTTTGGGGTTTTTTCCTATCCTGCCATCAGCATACCTATTCGTATCCTCCTCTTACCCCCATTTGTATCCTCCTCTTACCTTAGTCCAATGTTTTTTGTCCACTCAACTTGTATAACCTCCACTCCATGTCCAACATCCATCGTTATCGAACCTCATGCTTCCTATACCCTACTTGCCATCTTGTCTACCTTTAACCATACCAGCCTTCAACGTTTTCACTCCATTATCGTACATCATCCATTTCATACCTCACCTCACCCGTACTGGCCATCAAGGCTTCACTCCATTACCATACATTGTCCAATTCATATCTCACCTTCACCATACTGGCCTTCCAGGCTCCATTTCATCATTGTACATTATCCATTTCATTCCTCACCTTAAATCGTTCAGGCCTTCAAGGCTTTTAATCCACCATCAAATATTGTTCATTCGTTCTCGACCATTCTGTCCTCCTGCATTGACTTCCCCCTCATCGTAGGCTCATCTCTCCTTTGCATCCTTCATTCCCATTTTGCAGTCCATGCTGACCTTCTAGCTTCCCTCCATCAGCGAACCCCTTATGTTCATCTTGATACTCCACTCATCCATCTCCGACTTCATAGCTCGTATCTCACTACTCTTGGTACTTTGTACTTCCCCCGTCGGCTTCGGGCTTTGCCCAGCCATTCTCTTTTCTCCCTTCATAGAAACATAGAAACATAGAATTTGACGGCAGATAAGGACCACTTGGCCCACCCAGTCTGCCCATTTCCTTACCTAGTGGATAAGCTGCAGATCCTAGTTAACCAGCAGCCTACCTCTTCCTACCCCCAACCCCTAGAATTGCCTTATGACTGTCCCATGCATGTTTGAATTCCACCACTGTTTTTAACTCCATAACCTCCTCAGAAGGCTGTTCCATGCATCCACAACCCTCTGTGAAAAAATACTTCCTTAAATTACCTCTGAGCCTCCCCCATCTTCAAATTTGTCCCTTGTTCTTGCACACTCTTTTTTTGAAAGATGCTACCCTCTTGACTTTGTTGATTCCCTTGAGGTACTTGAAAGTTTCTATCATGTCCCCCTCTCCCTCCTTTCCTCAAGGCTATACATATTAAGCTCCTAGTCTCTCTTCATATGTCTTTCAGTGCAGACCCTGCACCATTTAGTTGCCCTCCTCTGGACAGCTTCCATCCTGTCTATGTCTTTTGCAGAGATTGGGTCTCAGAACTGCACGCAGTACTCAGATGGGGTCTCACCAGCTGTCTGTACAGAGGAATAATAACTTCCTGTTTTCTACTGGTGATGCCTCTCCCTATGCATCCCAGTATCCCCAGCCCTTCTTGCTGCCCTCTCACATTGCTTGCCCACCTTAGGTCATCTGATATGACTACCCCAGGTCCCTTTCCATTTTGTTGTTGTTAGTATCTCACCCCCATTGTGTACTCTTCCCTGGGTTCTTGTTTCCCAGGTGCATTACCTTACACTTCTTAGCATTGAATCTAAGCTGCCATACATTTGACCATTCCTCTAACCTTGCCAAGTCCCTTCTCATCCTTTCCATCCCACCTTGTGCATCAACTCTGTTGCAGACCTTTGTGTCATCTGCAAAGAGACATACTTTTCCTTCAGTCCCTCTGCAATGTCGCTTATAAAGACATTGAAGAGGACCGGTCCTATACTGAACTCCTCGCGGCACCTCACTAGTAACCCCCTTCTTTAGAGTGGACTCCATTTACTATTACTTTCTGTGTCCTATTCTCTAGCCAATTCTTTACCCAGGCTGTCATCTTGGGACCCACTCCCAGGCTGGCTAACTTGTATATTAATTTTTTATGTGGGACTGTGTCAAATGTCTTGCTAAAGTCTAGGTAGGCCATGTCCACAGCCCCTCCCTGATCTACTACTTTGGTCACCCAGTCAAAGAAATCTATCAGATTTGTCTGGCATGACCTTTCCGCTGTGAATCCATGCTGCCTTGGGTCCTGTGCCCCTCTGGCCTCTAGATACTCGGCAATTCTTTTCTTCAGAAGTGATTCCATCATTTTCCCTACCACTGAGGTTAAACTAACAGGTCTATAGTTGCCTGTTTCTGCCTTGCTCCAACTTTTGTGAAGGGGAATCACATCTGCCCTCCTCCAGTCCTTGGGTACCACCCCATCCTGCCATGATTTGTTAAAGAGGGTAGTCAGTGGTGTCACTAGTTCTACACTTAGTTCTTTTAGAATTCTGGGATGAATCCCATCAGGCCCCATTGCTTTGTCACACCTTCAGTTTTAAGAGCTCTATCAGAACCCTTTCTTCTGTAAATGGCTGGTATCAACTTCTGTATCCAGAGTGTTTTACTGTTTGTTTTAGGTACCTCCCTCTTCCTTTGTAAATACTGAGCAAAAATATTTGTTTAGTATCTCTGCCTTTTCACAGTCACCCTACCCACCCTCCCTCCCTTTATAAGCCTCACTATCCCTCCCTTGGTCTTCCTTCGCCCCTGATGTACCTATAAAAGGCTTTAGCCCCTTCTTAACTGAGTTGGCTATCTTTTCCTCGGTTTGGGCCTTTGCTGTTCTGACTGCCTTCCCAGCTTCTTTTGCTTTAACAGATACAGTTCTCTGTCTTGCTCCTTCTGTGATTCCTTGTACTTCCTGAATGCTTTCTTTTCTCTTGAACCTTCACTGCCATTTCCTTTGAGAACCATAGTGGTTTCTTACATCGTTTCGTTTATTTAGCGCACAAAGGCTTGTTACCTCTGTGATGGCAGTTTTATTATTCCCATTGTTCTTCCACCCTCCTTCCCTGCCTATTTGCTAGTGCATTCTTGTGGGCACGCACCTATTTTTGGCAAAGTGTCACAACCCTCCAAAAGTCCAGTACTTTTGCCTTTGTATGGCTTGGACTCTATTGCTGTGTTTATTGTGAACCATACTGTTCGATGGTCGCTTATTTCCAGATGGCTGCCCACTTCTACATCTGTGATCCTCTCTTCATCTACATTTGAGAGAACCAGGTCTAAGATTGCTCCCTCTCAAGTGGGCTCCAATACTAGTTGTCTAAGGCATGCCCCCCTGTAGGGCATCTAGAATAACCCCACTCTTTGAAGTGGCTGCTGCAACTGCACTCCAGTTAACAGCTGGCATATTCAGATCACCCATCAGCAATATCTCCCCTTTTTCTGCCATTCTAGGTATACTTTCTATCATTTCCTTGTCCATTTCCTCCCCCTAAGAAGGGGGTCTGTATACAACCCCTGTGTGGATTGTGGTGCCAGTGCCAGTCTCCAAATTTACCCACAGTGCTTCTTCTCCTCCCTGTTTTCCCTTTTGTTCTGTTGCTTTGATTTCTTCCCTTATGTAAAGAGCTACTCCTCCTCCTCTTTTACCCTCTCTGTCCCTCCTGCCCTCCCTTCATACAGTTTAACCCACTCCTAACTTGGTTTTTCAATGGACCTGGTTGGCATGCACACCAGTGGTTACTAACCACATCCAGCCTCCTCCCGACCCACATCAGGATCTCCTTTGCTCAGTCAGACATCTCTGTAGGTCTAGTCATTCACATCGACTACTCAAACTTACCCCTCAAATGGGTTTCATGCTACCTCGACTCAACCTGCTCTCCACTTGGAGACATGCCTTCCATGTCTATTGCTCTATGGCTCAGGGCTAGCCTGTAGCCGACAGTCTTGCTGTGCACCTATGAAATCTGCATCTAGAGCATGTGAAGGTTGGAGTGGGGTCCTTCTCCCTGGCCCATAGTGAGCATGTCTTCACTCCAGGTGGACCTTCAGTCATTCCTTGTGTTGATGACACCTCTGGATGTAGAATTTATGACTTCAAGCTGCGAGGGGTGAGGCTATCTTCATCAGGGCCCCTTTGGCTGCCCAAGTGGGTTCAGAGTCACCTTCTATGCTATTCTCCATCTGACCACCTCTGGTTCACCTGATCTGTTTCGTAGACTCATGTAGGCTGGCTTTGTGCCTCAGTGGTCTTTTCTCTCCTGCTTTGCTTTTGGGTGTCTAGTTGTAGACACGTCACTCGCAATCCTCAACAGCATTCCTGTTAGAAGGACAGAGCGAGTGCTTCATCTAAATTGGAATCTTTTCCTCTTCCCTCAATATTGACTCTAAATTTCAGTAACTGAGCCATCACTAACCAAAATGTCCTTCATCCTGGAGGGAGGGCGACCTAGGCCTTGGATTCCCAGAGGTTTCTTCCTCAAAGGTTTTTTTTCCTCTCCTCTTTGCTGATGGTCATAATATTAGGTAGCAAGAGATATTAGTGTCGGCGATTGGGTGCCTACAATAATGGTGACCCAATCCCCGGTGCATGTCTGCAGGGCTATAGTAGGGTAGGGTGGCCTGATGGGGGGGTCAGCGAATATAGTGACAGGATGTTGCTATACATACACATGTGGGGGGGTGAGCATGCACAGTGAGGGGAAGGAGGGTATGCGAGGGGTGATGCCGCAGTGGGTTGCCGAGCTGACCCCGTGGCATGGTGGGTGAGTTGGTGGGCAGGGTACTGGGTTCAGGTCTGGGCGCTGGTGTGTTTTTGTTGCACCTAGCCCAAACCTTTTTTTTTTTTGTGTTTTCCCGACATGACCCCCTGGAGCTGAGAATCCTTAGGGGGAGCAGCCCCAAGCATAAAACATTAAACAACTAAGTCCCCGGTGCCATTTTCCTGTGCACCGAGGTGTCAGAGTGCCAAAATAAATTTTTGCCACTCTGACTTCTCAATAACAGCAATCATCTTTAGGCTTTGGCAGTTACCACATAAACCCTAATATTAGACAGGGTTACTGCTTTCATAGGTTACTGCTTACTTAGGTTCCACTGTTGGATGGAGTCAGATGGTGGCCCCAGCTGTTCCCTCTCTCCTTAGGAAGTCCACCCTTCTACATCTTGTCAGCTTTCATTTCATTCATCGCCCTCGTCATTCCTTGTTCTTCTCCTGTCTTTCCCATCTACGTCTGTTACCTTAATTTCCGGTCTCGATATATTCTGATTTCCTGTCTCTTCGATGCTCGACACCCTTTTGGGTATTTTCTTTGGGCTTCTTTCTAAGCTACCTTTAGCCAAGGGAATTATTCCCATGGCACCTATGGGGTGGAATCCTTCACTAGGATTCCTTGCCGTCATACCACTACAGGATGGTATATCCCACGGACAGAGAGCTGAACAGCCACAATGTATCTAAGTCACACAAGCATACATCATACCAGTTGCGTAAGCACATTGAACTATAAGTAGAGATGTCATGAATTTAAACTTTGCCAGCCAAGTGGCCGAAATTCTCCTTCACGAAGTTTCATGAAGTTCCAGCAGACATTAAGAACTTCCACTTTGCCAAAATTGCAAACCTTTTACTGCGAATTGCCCATTTTTTGTGGGGGGGGGGACAAAGTGGCCACTTTGTGAGCAAATTTTGGTAGTCACCAGAAAATGGCAGTGTCACCATTCAAACCTTCATGAATTCTCACTTTGCAAATTCCGTGGAATTTGCTAATTAATTCGCAAAGTGAATTTCAACCACTTTGCCCATTCCTGCCTGTAAGTCTGGAGCATGTTCCACATACTATTTGCATGCAAATAGATAAGGGTAAGATACAGAGAAATGGGACAATGGGTTACATTGCAGCACTACTGGAGAGAAATCTGCTTTACTATTACGTAGTACACCAATGTAATAAGGAAGGTTGCATGAAGTCTGAATAAATCTGACAATCTTGTCTTTTAAATATAACATAGGTAAGAACTTTCTAGCCCACAGACTAGCTGAAAGACAAGTACAAGGGTGTTTAGAATAAACTTTTGTCTTTTCATCTTTTTCATAAGGCCTTTCCTGCTGCTGTATTTTAATTTTATTCTGATTTTAATCTGTTTATTTATTTATTGCCTATTGCTTATTGCCTACTGCATCTTTTATGTTACTCCTGCATTACCCTGTCTAATTTTCTACTGTAAGGCACCCAAAGCCTCTGGGAAATGGGCACCAAACAAATAAGTTACTTACTTACTAATTATCTGGCCATAAGTACACTCCTGTACTAAGTGAGCCTGTGCATCAGGTCTGAATGAAATATCAATATGCCTCAAGTGAAACTATGTTTTTGTCTTCTAGAAACATAGAATGTGATGGCAGATACGGACCCCCTGGCCCATCTAGTCTGCCCATTTCCCTACCTATCTAAAAGTTACAGATCCTAATTGAACTACTGCTTTACCCTTTCTTTCCTACCACTACAGTTGCCTTTTGCCTAATCCATGCATTCTTGCATTCACCCACTGTTTTTACCCCCATGACCTCTGCAGGGAGGCTGTTCCATAAGTCCACCACCCTTTCTCTGAAAAAGTACATCCTCATGTTGCCCCTGAACCCCCCCCCAGCCTCACACTGTGACCTCTTATTCTTACACATCTCTTCTTTTGAAAGATGCTGCATTCCTGTACTTTGTTTATCCCCTTTAGGTATTTGAAAGTCTCTATCATATCCCCCTCTCCCTCCTCTCTTCCAGAGTATACTGTACATACTGGGATCTTTCAGTCTTTCCTCATATGGTTTATGGTACATTCCCATCACCATTTTCATTGCCCTTCTCTGGACTGCCTCCACTCGGTCTATGTCCTTTCTGTAGATGTGGCCTCCAGAACTGAACACAGTGTTCCAGATGTGGCCTCACCAGTTGTTTGTACAGTGGCATCATCACTTCCTGTTTTCCACTGGTGATGCCCCTCCTTATGCACCCCAGCATCCCTCTGGCCCTCCCCACCACCTTTATACACTGCTTAACTACTTTGAGGTCATCCATTATGAGTACCCCGAGGTCCCTTTCTGGTTTAGTTGTTGTCAGTATCTCTTCCCCCCCCCCATTGTATATTTCTCCCCAGGATTCCTGTGCCCCAAGTGCATGACTTTGCACTTGTTTGCATTGAATTTTAGCTGTCACACTCTTGATCACTCCTGCAACTTGCCTAGGTCTCTTCTCATTCTTTCCACCCCGTCTGGAGTGTCCACCTTATTGCAGATCTTGGTGTTGTCTGCAAGAGGCTTCCCTTCCCTTCCAGCCCTTCTGCAATGTTGCTAATGAAGACATTGAAGAGGGAGGCCCTAGAACTGAGCCTTGCAGCACCCTGCTGGTCACCCCCCGGATTGAACTCCCATCCTGCTGCTCAGCCAATGTCTTACCCAATTTACCAGCTTTGGTCCCACTCCTATACTGCTCAATTTGTTTAGTAACCTCCTGTGTGGGACAGTGTCAAATGCTTTGCTAAAATATAGGTAGGCCATGTCTACTGCCCATCCCTGATCTACCACCCTGGTTACCCAATCAAAGAAATCTATCAGATTTGACTAACAAGATCCATCTTCTGTGAATCCATGCTGCCTCAAGTCTTGTGCCCTGCTGGCCTCAAGGTATGCCACAATTATTTCCTTCTGCATGGATTCCATTATGTTCCTTACCACTGAGGTAAAACTGACTGGCCTGTAATTCCCCGCTTCCAACTTGCTTCCACTCTTGTGTAGTGGCACCACATTTGCAGTCCTCCAGTTCTTTGGTACCACTCCTTCCTCCAGTGATTTGTTGAGTAGGGCTGTCAGTGGCGCCCCCCGTACCTCTCTGAGCTCTTTCAGTATTCTGGGATGTATCCCATCTGGCCCCATTGCCTTGTCCACTTTTAGTTTCAGGAGTTCCTTTAGGACTCTCTCCTCTGTGAATGGACTGGTGTCCACCTTTCCTCCAAGTTTGTTTCTGCCCCCCATGTTTGGTCCCTCCCCTTCACCTTTTTAGTAAATACTGAGCAGAAGTATTTATTTAGAATTTCTGCTTTTGTAGATTCCTCTCCACACCCCCATAAAGCCTCCTACAATCCCTCCATTGGTCTTCTTCCTTTCCCTAATACACCTGAATAAGGTTTTGTTGCCTTATTGTGCTGATTTGGCCATTCTTTCTTCAGTTTATGCCTTTGTCTTCCTGACTGCCCTTCCTACCTCCTTCTGTTTTGCCTGATACAGTTATCTGTCTCCCTCCTTCTGTATTTCCTTGATTTCTGAATACCTGTTTTTTCCCCCAACCTTACCCACTACTTCTTTGGAAAACCATAGTGTTTTTTTCTTTCTTTTTGCTTTGTTTACTAGTTTTACACAGTGGTTTCTTGCCTCTGCTAGGGATCATTTAAGTTTTTTCACACTGTTCCTCTATTCCACCCCCCTTTTGCCTGGATTCTGTTAAGGTGTTCCCCCAATTTTGTAAAGTCGGCCATCTTGAAATCTACAGTATGACCCTTACTTTTGTGTTGCTTGCCTCTACCTCTGTCTTCACCTTAAACCACACTGTATGGTGATCATTGGACCCTAGATGGCTGCCCATTGATAGGTCTGTTATGCTATCACCATTTGTAAGGACTAGGTCTAATATTGCCCTCTCCTGGGGGTGGGTCCACCACTAGCTGTCTAAGGCATGCCCCCTGCAGGGCATCCAGGATGTCTCTGCTCCTGTTAATGGCTGCTGCATAGGTGATCCAGTTAACATCTGGCATGTTCAGGGTCCCCATCAGCAACACATCCCCTTTTTCTGCCATTTTGTGAATGGTTTCCACCAGTACCCTGTCTATTTCCTCTCCCTGCACTGGAGGTCTGATGACAACTCCAGTGTGGATGGTGGTGCCATTTCCTGTCTCTAAGGTGAACCATAGTGCCTCCTTCCCCTTCTGCCTTCCCCTTAACTCTGCTGTTTTGATCCCCTCCCTAATGTAGCTAGATATCGCTCCTCCCTTTTTGCCCTCCCTGTCTCTCCTAAAGATTGTGTATCCTGATATGGTAACCTCTCAGTCATGTGTACTCATGTACCACGTTTGACTGTGACAGTGTACAGGTCTTCCTCTATCATTAAGGTTGCAAGGTCTGGGATGTTGTTGCCCAGGCTATGGGCACGTGTACACATGGCTTTCCATGTTTTTCTGCCTTCACCTGTACCAGCTCCCTTCATGTTCCTATGCCTACCTCTATGCCTTCTCTGACTTTATCCCCACATGCTGAATCTTCTTTTGATTCCTTGGCCCTAATGTACTTTTGTTTGTCCATCTTAATCTGTAGGGGGGCAGTTGCTTTTTCCCTGCTTACTTCTGCCACCCCCTTGGCTAATTTAAATGCTTGCTGATGAAACATTTAAACCACTCACAGAGGGCCCTGGTTCCCCCTCCAGATGGATGCAGGTCATCCCTGCTGTACAAGCCCACATCCCCCAAGTGGTTCCCCAATCCTCAATAAAGCCAAATCCCTCAGCTCTGCACCAGTTCTTCAGCCATTCATTGAACGCCTTGGCACAGAGCACCCTGGCCTCACCCATGCCGTAGACAGGTAACACTTCTGAAAAAGTTACAGTGCATGCCACCTGTCTAAGAGCCCTCCTCAACTCTGTGAACTCCCTCTGCACTGCCCTCACCTCATCATCAGCCAGGTCATTTGTCCCCAGGTGGACAATGATATCTAGCTCACTCTCCTGACTTGCTGCCCCAGTAATCCTTTGGATTCACTTTCTGTCCCTCCAAGCTGTAGCGCCATGTAGGCACATGACTTCCCTGTTTGCTGCCCCAGGACTACCCCTGTAATGATAGAGTCCCCCATTAAGAATTGCTTCCTTCTCCTCTGGGGTCCTGTGCCACCCTTCTGGGGGTCTCCACTGTGGAGGATCCCCGCATCCACGATGTCCACCGCAGCAGGAGTCTCCTCTAGACAGTCCCACCCTGCCAGAATGGCATAGGAGTTGTGGAGTGGAATCTCAGGTTAGCTGCGTCTCTGCCCCACCTCCCTCATCCTCTCTGATCCCACCTTCATCCACCTGCTCCTTCTGCTCATATTTTATACGGTAAACAATTAAAATCTTTTTTAAAGAAAGCATGTTTAAGCAGAAACCATGTTACCACACCTTCTGCCTATATTTCATGCAGAAGACATTTTTTTCTTATAATAAATTATTAAATCTTTTTTTAAGCATTTTTTAAGCAGAACCCATGTTATAAGTGCAATAAGACAAATTGGAGATGCACAATTATGGTCAGTGATCACGTTCCTTTTTGTGCGTTTAAAGGCACTTGGCGCAAGCACCTTCTGTCTAACAATATACTCGAGGCACGCCGTTATTTACCACCTAATTAAACACTCTGGTATGTCTTATTGTGGACATAATCCAGCTTCATCTGTTCTTGCATGTTTCCTTGTAAGTTCTTTCTTTAGGAGCATAAGTGCAACCTAACAGATGTGTAATGACTAATAATGACTGACTTATTAAAGGTTTATATTTAATGCTTTGAGTTGGTAAAATAAATGGAACTGATATTAATCATGTAAGTTATGACCAGTGTCTTTACATGCAACACTATGCTGCATTTGTGAATAAAAACTGTAATAAAAAGAGTTTATAAAAAATATAATGGATGTGTTCTGGGCTCCGAGAGATAAATACGAGGACCAGCTTATGAGATAAGTGGAAGCTTTCTGCAGGCTGCCATGTCATGGGGGAGTGGTAGATGGAGAAGTAGTGTCCTTCATGTGTTTGGGGAAAGGGGATTGTTCATCAACTGTTCATCAGAGTTCATGAAGTTGCTGACCCTTTAAAGGACCAAGATGAATGGAGACAAAATCAATCTGCATAACTAATTCCATATCAGAATGCACCTTTTCCCACTATAAGAGTTATAAATCCTCACAAGAAAAGAACATTTTTCAGTTTAGGAGTGGAACATATATGGTCTACAAGGCAATTAACTGTTTGAACACCAAAAAGGAGTAACATTTAAACTCACCACATTTTATTAGAGGGACTAATTCTGCGGCTATAAATAGAAAGTAGGTCTTTCTAGTTATGAAAGAAGGTAAGCAGTGATTCAGTCTTAAAAGAAGAAAAGAAAATGTTTATTCTAAAATGTACTGTACAAAAATACATTAATTAGAACTGCTGAGTCTGTAAAGAATAATTCAATTCTTATAATGTATTACTTGGGCTTTACAACTCTGATTCTGTACATTGGGCAAACATCTTTTGAGAGCAGGGTTAAAACAGGGTTGCCTGATGAATTAAACAATATTATGAAAGCAGGATACTGCTAGTTACTAAAACTACTGATGGTCTTTTTCCATAAAAGTTCAGAGGAGGAGTTTCATGCACTTTCATGGCTCTTTGTGAACCTCAGTGTTCATGAACATTCATGAACACAGGAGTGCCAGTTTGTGAACGATTTGATGCACGCGTGATGAATGATCATGTGCTAAAATTAAGAATTGTTCATGAATTATTCATGAACATTCGTGAATGGTTCATGACTGTTTCAACTAGGCATTGATGTGTAGGCCACTGAGTGATGTAGCTGTGTTAGTGAGTGAATGCTATGGTTGGGAAAGGGGTTAGGGTTCATAGGGAGTAGAACTGAAGAAACTAGAGCTGCACATAAGTAAATGTGCTAAGATGGGTTGCAGGAGGCATGGATACGGAAGTCACTCCCTCGGCTGGAATAGTGCCCCATAGAGTGTGGGAGGTAAGCTGCAGAGGGTGAAGTGGATAGGTGTTATTTTATGGTAGTGTGTTTAGACTGGGTGGGGGAGGTGTGATACAGAGAGCAGCACTGGTGGTATTTTACTCAGTTGGGAGGGTGTGAGGGTGGGTGGCAGCAACAGTGCTGTGGGAGTGCTTTCATGCAAACTCCTTTTGAAATGCATGGTAGGTCACCCTAAGTCAAATGACAGACATCATTACCAAAGCGTCTGATGGACTACACAGAGCACTGAGGTCCCTTTCAAAGCATCTGATAGCCTATCATGCAGCAGTGATAAAAGTTAAATGTGTATGGGCATTTCCAGCCAGTGTCAGCACTTTTTTCCCATTTTAGAGGTAGACTAAGCTGACACAGTGCCAATAATTTTTGAGAAAATTCACAGTGGCCACAGTACGTTTGTGACCAGCAGTATGTTGATTATTGCAGTGTGGTCATGCATTGGTGTGTCAATTTGGTGCTATGCTCCTGCAAGGTTTATGGGTGTCACCTCTACATCACCTTCCATGTTAATTTATTTTCATGCCAGTATACTTAGGTGTAATTTCTGATCACTACCAAGTGTGTCATTTTCAACTGTCACGTCTGTGCATGTGCTGGCTCTGCTGTCATCCACAAGCTTTCCCCTACAGTATAATGTAATATTTATATAAGTATACTGCACTTTGATGTATTAAGTAAGTCAAAATGGCAACAGTAGGGCCCACTTAATAGCCCAAGGTAAAAGTGTAATGCTGTGTGGAACACAGAATTCTGCTGGCAAAATCAGCATGGCATGACCATTCCACCAGAGGAATTTCCACTGGAATTTTACTTGTTCTTCTGTGGAATTCTTCCTGCTGTGATCCGCAGAATAATATTCCATGGAACAGCATTTTGTCTGCAGAAAATCATTCCACAAACATTTCTGCAGACAATATTGAGATCCGCAGAATAAAATGCAATGGAAGTGCTGTGGAAAAACCCATTCTGTGTTTTTGCGCCGTGGAATTCTGCCATTTCATTTCAGGTGAAATTCTGCCAAATTTTGGCAGAATTTTGAAAATTACATGAAATTTCATTCTGCTGTAATTTAAAATTCAGCACAGCACTATAAATGTGGTTCTTGGGGATGTATATAGGGTGTTTGTCAATTGAAGATTGTCTCTGCATAGTTTCAAGCTGCACACTGCTTCACCAACACCATATACAGTATTTGCAACCTTTCAAAACTACTTTAGGCTTTTTTAAAGAAACTTGGATGTTTGGCAGACTTCTGGAAACACCTTGGGGGAACATATAGGCTGCATGTCATGTCTTCAATAAGAAAATTCAAAAGTCATAACTTTTGTGTGTTGCTAGTGAAGCAAAGACATTGGCCTCCTGGAAATAGGTTACATTCCCTTTCTTTCACAGACACCACACAGAAATTACCCTCAAAAAAAACCTTTAGCCTTTGTTTTGCAATCTTGGCTTAGAGGCACCGTAGATGACATCTTGAGGAATAGGCACACCAAATTTCAAGTTTATATCACAAGAAATTCAAAAGTTATGCCTGCTTTTGAACAGTGTTAGTGAAGTGAAAGCAGGTCCTGCCATCAAACGTTCAAGGTGAAAATCAAACTGTCATTCTGCCCTCTACTATCCAAGCACCAAGCAGAAATTACCTTTGAAAACCACTTTACCCTTTGTTTAGAAATCTGAGCTTAGAGGCCACTGTAGGGAACACCTTGAGGAATAGGCACTCGAAATTTCAAGTTTATATTGCCAGAAATCCAAAGGTTCTGCCTGCTTTTGTACAGTATTTGTGAAGTGAAATCAGGCCCTGCCAACAGACATTCAAGGTTAAAATCAAACTTTTGTGCTGCCGTCTGCTACCCAGACACTATGCAGATATTACCTTTGAAAACCACATTTGCTTTTATTTATGAACCTTTGCATTTGGAGGGCTTCAGCAAACATGCCGGGGAACATGTATACTGAATGTCATGTTTGTACAACAAGAAATTCAAAAGTTATAATTCTGTCTGTATGTTACTTGCTAGTGAAGCAAAGGCATTGGCAGAGCCCTCAGACACCCACATACAGTACCACTCCAGAGCCATCAGACTCCCACATACAGTACCACTCCAGAGCCATCAGACACCCACACACAGTACCACCCCAGAGCCATCAGACACCCACATACAGTTCCACCCCAGAGCCATCAGACACCCACATACTGTCCCACACCAGAGCCCTCTCACTCACACACACACACACACACACACACCCACAGTACCACCCCAGAGCCCTCAGACACCCACATACAGTACCACCCCAGAGCCCTCAGACACCCACATACAGTACCACCCCAGAGCCCTCAGACACCCACATACAGTACCACTCCAGAGCCCTCTCACTCACACACACACACACACACACACCCACAGTACCACCCCAGAGCCCTCAGACACCTACACACAGTACCACCCCAGAGCCATCAGACACCCACATACAGTACCACCCCAGAGCCATCAGACACCCACATACTGTCCCACACCAGAGCCCTCTCACTCACACACACACACACACACACACACACACACACAGTACCACCCCAGAGCCCTCAGACACCCACATACAGTACCACCCCAGAGCCCTCAGACACCCACATACAGTACCACCCCAGAGCCCTCAGACACCCACATACAGTACCACCCCAGAACCCTCAGACACCCACATACAGTACCACCCCAGAGCCATCAGACACCCACATACAGTACCAGCCCAGAGCCATCAGACACCCACATACAGTACCACCCCAGAGCCATCAGACACCCACATACAGTACCACCCCAGAACCCTCAGACACCCACATACAGTACCACCCCAGAGCCCTCAGACACCCACATACAGTACCACTCCAGAGCCATCAGACACCCACATACAGTACCACCCCAGAGCCAGACACCCACATACAGTACCACCCCAGAGCCATCAGACACCCACATACTGTCCCACCCCAGAGCCCTCTCACACACACACACACACACACACACACACACACATATACACATACACACAGTAACACCCCAGAGCCCTCAGGTGCCCAAATACTCTTCCAAACATGTTCGGTAAAGTATTGTTGGCATTATGATGCATGTGTGTGCCTTATGCAGGCTGAGAACACAATGGTGAAGAAAATATTAGTCAAGATCAGTGCTGCAGTGAGGCAGATGAGATCTGAAGGTGAAAGCATCAGGAAGACCCAGGTGTTTATGAAGGGCACATGCTTTTCCATCACAGATAGTGGGTCAAGGGCACACCTGAAATGCAATATCCCAGTCCCACATGCACCATGGCCTACCATCTGCACCAAGTGCTCAGCTGTATAGCACTATCATGGACCTCATCTGACACTATACATGGTTCTATGTGATAACGGCCAAAGCCTAAAGGTAATCACCGTTATCACGAAGTCAGAGTGCTGAAAATTTATATTCACATATTTGGGACTGTCTAGTACAGTATGCCTGCAGGCCCATACTGTATCTGTTGTTTGGTGTGCGGCCGGGCAGTATACGGGCGGGTTGCAGCTGCCCACCGATGATGGGGGGTGGGGGGCAAGGGGTCCTGTGTGGGTGGGAGCAGTGGAGGGTGCCACTGGATCACCAGGGAAATATGTTACAGCGACTTACCAGTATCGGGGAATCAGGAGGGAAGGGGTCCACTAGACTACCAGGGAATAAATTAATATACATTTACCGGCAATCATGGAATCAGGAGGAAGGGGGGTCCACTAGACTACCAAGGAATGAATTAATATACATTTACCGGTGATCGGGGAATTGGGAGGGAGGGGGGTACCATTAGACTACCAAGGAATTAATTAATATACATTTACTGGCAATCGTGGAATCGGGTGGGAGGGGGTACCACTAGACTACCAGGGATTTGTTCTAAAGTGATTTACCACGATCATGGCTATGGGGTGAGGGATGCACCAGGACTCCCACTGTGTACATGTCATTCTGTGCAGGGTGCCAGGTGCAAGTCACTGGGCTGCCCTGTGCAAGGTATGCAAATGGGGCCATAATGACATGCAAATGGCCTCATTTGTGCCTTGCATATATTATGGCCTCATTTGCATGCCCTCTGCTGAATATCGTGGGTGATGCGCCCAGCGCAACTGTGTTTACACTGGCGTATCCCTGTGCTCCCTATCTGTGGCTTGCACTGGCACAGTGCCACTGCACCCTGCACTGTCCGTGCCATATTCAACGGTGCTGCGCCATGGCGCATCATTATTGAATATCATCTGGTCCTGGCCCCTGCGCATCTGAGTTGTGCTGCTCCCATGCTTGCGCCACTGCCAGGCACAATCTGAATATCCGTGCCCAAATGTTTAAATAAAAAATTAAAATAAAAGTGCTCCCAGGAGGAAGAGGGACACATCCAAGGGATGAAATTTCCACCACTGGCATTGTTTTCTTTCCTGAGAGTCTGGATGTTGTGAGATTACACTATCTGGCAAAAATAAGCAGCACTTTTGCAAGACTCTAATGCAAGTGTTGATACTACAGTATATAAAAAGAGCACCATTTTCAATAACTGCAGTATACACATTACCACACACACGTTACGCACTGTGCGAGTAAGCATAAGCTCCAAAATGGAGTACACTACATGACACATACTGTCCCCTTTACGCTAAACAAGTGTTAAAAATGCTTTCTGTGCAAATTTTAAGTGCTCCCAGGATGAAGGGGTACGGATGCAAGACCGTGGTATTCCAGAGATTTCTGCCACTGGCATAGTAGCTCTATGCAGGCATAACTTATGAAGTTCCTATGGTACTACATATATAAGGCAGCCTGGCCAGAAATTAAGTTCACAGGTCTGTGGGCCAGAAATAAAGTTCCATTTCTATTTGCTAACACTGAGCAGGATGATTTCCACTTTAGAACCTCAAATGCATCGGTTTTCACCTGGTCACCATGACAACAGCTCAACTCAAAGCAAAATAGCTATCACCTGTTTAGAGGTTAATGTCTGGCCCACAAGCCCTCTGAACTTTAAAAATGGAGGAAGTGAGATCACAGGCATGACATCACTAGAGTGCTGAGGACAACTTGCAGGTTTGATTTCAACAGGGTCAAGTGAAAATACTGGTTTGGTACACAGACAAAACAAATTTGATATCCAACCCAAAGTGCAGTACATCACAACACAGAGTGGAACATCATTGGGGTGGGGATGGGAAGGGGGCTTGCTAAAGTTATGACTAGATTACATATTGTACAGGTACCCTTAAAATGGATGCCTACTCTCAAAAGTGAAGATAATATTATATACCCAAGTGCACAAGCTTGGCAAAAATTGAATGCTAGAGCTATTAATATTAGTATCAATTTACTGAATACCTGACTATCCCCCCTGCCTGGAAAGATTTGTCCTAGAACTGAAAATAATGAAACACAATACAGTACATACAGTAGAACAGGTATTTGAAAAATATCTGAAGCAAGAATGCCAGCACCACCAAGCCACTTTGTCCAGTTTTTTCCTGATAAGGGGACCTCCATCAGGAGTGAGATCAGCCAGTGCTTCCTCATTGGACCTTGTGGTGGTCAACCGTGTGGCATTGACACCCAGATGATCTGGTCTACCATTAGCCAGCCGGTAATCATTGATATTGTGAGGACCATCCAGACTCTGCGGCCAACTTGCTGAAGTCTGGACCAGGGCCCAACTCACCTGCTAGTAGGGTGTGTTGAGATGATCACCCCAGTCCTTGCTGGAACAGTAAACGTTTCCTTGGAGCGAGGGATTTTTCCAGATCCCATAAAGGAGGTAGCAGTGAGGCCCCTCCTAAAAAAGCTCTCCTTGGACCCAGACTGTCCAGTAAACTACAGACCAGTTTCTAACTTACCTTTTTGTAGGTAAAGTTATTGAGAAAGTGGTCGCTCTGCAGCTGGAGGATCATTTAACAATCCATAATATCTGTGATCCTCTCCAGTCGGGCTTCAGAAAAAGACACAGCACTGAGATGGCCCTAGTTTGGGTATTTAATGATCTCCTGATGGTGGGGGATTGGAGGACCTGTACCTAGGGTTACCACCTGTCCCTATTTTCGCAGGACAGTCCTGATTTTGGGCAGCTGCATCCTGCAAAAAAAAATGAAAAATACTACATGTCCTGACATTATAGCAGAAAAAAATATTTTCTCACTTTCCTCTAAATGCTGCAAAACAATATAATACCTTAACTAAAATACCTTAAAATGATAAGAAACACCAAAAACAGCTAAAAAAAACTACCACACTTAGTTTTAATTCTGATTATTTAGAGAAAACAAGTCCATTGCATTGGTTGACACTACATATTGTCCTGTGAAAAATCATGTTTCAGTAAGAAATGTCCCACTTTGGCCTTTTTAAAAGGTGGTATCCCTACCTGTACCATCTTGGTTCTCCTAGATCTCTCTGCAGCGTTTGACACTGTCGACCATGGTGTGTTACTTGAGTGCCTGAGGTTTTTCTCGGACTGGGAGGGGCAGTCCTCAGTTGGGTTCGATCATTCCTAGAGGACAGAACTCAAAGAGTGGTGTTGAGGATTTATTCTTTGGCCACTCGTGGTCTGCCTTGTGGGGTGCTGCAGGGCTCGGTATTGTCGCCCATGTTGTTTGCAGTGTACGTGCTGCCATTAGGGAACATTATAAGATGGTACAGCTTGAGTTTTCACTGTTATGCAGATGACTCTCAGCTGTACCTGTCTTTCGTGCCTGAGCAGGAGTTAGATACTATCTCAGTGCTTAACAGCTGTCTGTCTGAGATACGGGACTGGATGAGTGCTAACTGGCTAAGGCTGAACTCAGGGAAAAATAGAGGTGCTGGTTGTTGACCCAGATCATGGAATGGCTGGGGCATGGGAGGGAAACCCACTGGAATAACACATGGGGGAACCCCACTATGTGCTTCAAGCCAGGTCAGAAACCTTGGTGTGATCTTAGATGAAGGCCTGACCTTGAAATCTCAGGTTTCTGCAGTACTAAAATCTGCCTTTTACCATCTGAGAAATATCGCCAGGTTGAAACACCTGGTCCCCACTGAAGATCTCTATGCACTGGTCCACACCTTTGTCAGCACCCGGCTTGACTACTGCAATGCCCTTTACCTAGGGCTTCCTGGGGGAGATATCTGCTGATTGCAGCTGGTGCAGAACACGATGGCCAGGTTGTTAACTGGAGCTCCTAGATCCAGTCACATGACACCTGTGCTGCGTGAACTGCACTGGCTGCCAGGACAGTGACGGATAACCTTCAAGGTCACGCTGCTGACCTATAAAGCCCTACACAGGAGGGGCCCCATTACCTGCAAGACCTTCTGCACCATTACTGTCCCTCCAGTGCACTCTGATCCTCCAGCGAGGGATTGCTAAAGATTGCCAGGGTACGGTTGAAAACATCTGGTGCACGATCGTTTGCCTTTATGGCGCCTACCCTGTGAAATTCTCTACCTTGCTGGATACAAGATAGCCTGACCATTGAGTGGTTTAAAGCTGACCTGAAAACACATCTCTTTCTTCAAGCTTTTAATGGTATTTGAGTAATTTGTTGTTTTTAAATAGCATTAATGTGTTTTGTCTGTAATGTTATTAAACCGTTTTATTATGTGATATTGTTTGGGTGCCCTGAGCTCTGGAAGGGTGCCTTTTTACAAATAAAAAATGATGATGATGATGAGGGGTGGGTGTTCACTGCACCCACTGAGGCGAGTGGTTGATGAATGGAACTAGAGTGAGTATAACATAATGCAGTACATGCAACGTACTGCTACAGTATTGTATTATGGAGTGAATGCAGAGACTAAAGCAGCCAGGTTCAATATTGTATCATTACAGGATGCTCAAGGGATGGCTGCAGTCCTCAGGGAGATCACCAGAGCAGGGAAGGCAGTCAATGGTGGATGGCATCAGCTGGTGCTTCCAGATGACACGCCATTGCTACCAGCACTATCACTCAAAGGGGACCACTATATTGACCCATATGACAGGGAGTGTCATGTTGTGGACCATCAAGTGAGTAGCGACAATAGTAATACTTTACAAGTGAATTGAAATTTTACAGTTTATTCCCAGTACTAAAAAAATCTTCAACTTATATATTACTGATTGACAACAATAAAAAGTAAGCATGGACCCTGAGAACCACAATTTAGACAACTACATTACAGTACAGTATAATAAACCCTTAGTGAAAATGGCTGATATGTATGTCATTTCTGCATACTTTCACCTGAAATTTCAGAATTATGTTCCCTGGGGTGTCTCCTAACTACCCCTGACAGTCCAAGTCTGTACTCCGTGCAAAAGTTGATTCTTCGGGGTCATGTGATCTCTGATGAACAGCTTTCAGCCCATAGGTACTAAAGCATTTATAGTGCCACAGCAGACGTCAGATATGTTAGGCATTTCTGCATACGTTCACCTGAAATTTCGGAATCATGTTCCCCAAGGTATCCCCTAACTACTGTTGGAAGCACAAGTCTATACTTCAAGCAAAAACTGATCTTGTTGCGGAAGGGGTCATATGATCTCTGACAAACAGCTTTCAGGCCATAGACACTAATGCAGTTGTCCTTTATGACTGCCAGTTACTGTTAGTTCCAGGTAGATTTTCCAAATAAATCCCCCCTCCCCCCAAAAAATATGCATCACAAGAAAATTTCCTGGTACTACCAAAGCGTACCCATACAAGGGCATTGTTTTGCCTACCTTACCTTCCCAAATTTGTATCATTATTTTTTTGTATAATTTCTAATTTTTTTATTTAAATGTTTCAACTTTTAAAAATGTGTTTTAACATTCAGTGCTAAGAGCTATAGTAATTCTTAGTTTTCTTTGCTGTCCTCAAGGCTCTTTTCTGTGTCACCAGCACCTCTCCCTCTTTTGGTGCCTTCGCTTCCATATCTCCTTCCTTTGTGGCGATCTCCTCCACTGCAACCAGCTGATGAAGGATATGCTACTGGCTTGCTTTTTCTTTTTTCTTTTTTTTAGTGCTTTTTCTCCTACCTAGCTCCACAGTCGGCCTGTAGGTCCACACATTCCCTCTTCTGGCCACTGCTTGGTCTGCCCAGACTCCCATAGGGCCCTCACCATTTACCCCCATGGCTTTCCGCCCCATGGCAGGGTGATGGGGAGCCCCCTTCTCACCCACCAAATCCAGATCCAGTCTTGGCGATTCCCTCGAAGCCAGGTGCCCCTGTTGACGGCCATCAAGCCTCAACGACCGGGTTGCCATTTTCCCCTGTTCTCCCTTTGCTGAGTGAGGTGTGTAATGATGCCAGTGGAAGGATGCACACACGCATCTGCACGCACTCCTTCCAACGTCTGCCCCAGCTCATCCCCATTGTGTACAGCATTGATGCACCACCCCCAGACTCCGCTAGGGGCCAGAAGCATGTCGATGACTGGAGTCCCCCCACCGTGGAGAGGGAGAGCAATCCCGCAGATCCCTCTCTTCCCCTGTCGACCCCCGGCGGCCCAAGTCCATTCCCGAACCCGGGTCACCAGCGTGGAGCGAAATGTGGCATCCAGTGCCTTAACCCTCAGCAACACCAGGCCGGCTACTGGCTTGCTTTTATAAAAGAGGGGGGTTGCTATACCATAATCAGCATCTCACCCATGTATACCAAACAATTATTTTTCCTCAGGTGACAGGATAATAGTAGTGCAAACCCAGACTCACTCCCTGATTTGGGGTCTGTGGATACACTTGCAGAAACAGCATCACCTAGTGCCTCAAGCTGGAGGTGGCGGACAGGAAATTGTCCATGGTGCTCACCACGTTGCGGGTGTACAGCTTGCTGAGTTGGCAACCCTCCTGGCATTGCCAGCTGCTGTAGTGTGGCTTGCACAAGACACACAGGTGGAGGACTTGCCTGTACATCTTCGGAATGGGATGGAGGATCCCTGGGCATTATATCATCACCATGGGAATTAGGGGTATGTAAGATACTTGGAGGAGAGAACTACAAACGGTGGAAGAACTGTGTGTTTCTGCTTTGCTCTGGCTAGTTTCAGCACCACCAGATGCACCACTGGACCCTGACTGTGACTGACTGGCTGGGAAAGCTGCTGGTTACAGTGGGTGTACAACCAGCTGACTTCTGTGAACTAACAAATCCCCATGGTTTCTTTGATAGCATTATTATACACTCTGCCCTAGTATGCCTCTCAGTCTCAAACTCACCACCACCACCACCAGCACCAGCACCAATACCACTCTCTATCTCTGTCCTTTTCCCGCTAACATCTTCACCATGTACATCACCGCCACCACAGGCCACGCGACTATGGCAAGGCAAGGCAATTTTTATTTAAAAAGATGCCCATCCCGGAGGCTCTGGGCACCGAACATATTAAAATTGCATGCAAACACAATCAGTAAATTATCTATACAAATTAACACTATAATATACAAAATAAATGATCGGCCCTATAACTCAGTATTATAAAATTCATAGATACTATGATCAGCACTAACTACTAACTAAGTTACAGCCAGGGGCCAGATTAGACAGAGTTCAGGGAGCAGAAGGAACTATAACGCAAAGTCGGGGAAGACCTGATTCGACAAGAAGGCCTTGAGGTGGGTTTTGAACACCTCAACAGATGGGGCCTCCCTTACAGCTGAAGATAGCGAATTCCACAAGATGGGGGCAGCGACACTAAATGCTCTGTTGCCAGCTGTTTTTAGCCTCATCCTGGGAATCACAAGGAGACCCCTAGAGGAGGAGCAGAGGCAGCGGACCGAGACAACAGATGTAAGAAGGTCCTTCAGGTAACTTGGTCCCAGGCCGTGTAGGGCCTTAAAGTGAGTAAGCCCACCTTGAAGAGGACCCTCCACCTGACCAGCAGCCAGTGCAGTTCACACAGCACCAGGGTGATGCGACAGTACCGAGACTGTTCCGTCAACAACCTTGCCGCTGCATTCTGCACCAGCTGCAGCTGGTGCAGAGTACCTCCAGAGACCCCAAGATAGAGCACATTACAGTAGTTGAGCCTGGACGTCAAGAAGGCGAGCCTGGATGTCATGACTGCTACTTGCATTACTGCTACTTGCTGTGGGGACAGGCACCATAGCAAAATCTTTCCTGCTGCTCCTCCTCCTCTCCCAGTCCTCCCTGCTTCCCTTTCAGGACATCCTTTCTTCATCTTTATGGCAGTTATGGGCATCTTGCTGCTATCAGATAAAGCCTTTGACAAAAGAGGGTTCAGAAGATCCAACTGTCCATTGCAAAAACTACACTGCAATTGGATAAAGTGTTTTGCAAGATATGGGGGGGCTCTGGCTCCCTCTGGCAGACCAGGCACCCACTGCCTGTCACGAAAACTGTACTGCAATTGGATAAAGAGTTTCACAAGACATGGGGGGGTGGCGCTCCGGCTCCCTTGGACTGCACAGGCACCCACTGTCTGTCACAAAAGCTACACTTTAGTTTGATAAAGTTTTTAACAATATTTGAGGGGGGGCACCAGCTCCCTCAGGCAGGCCTACCCCCCACTGCCTGTCATGCAAACTACAGTGCAGTTGGATAAAGTGTTTTACAAGATTTGGGAGGGGGGAGCTCTGGCTCCCTCAGGTAGGTCAGGTACCCACTGCCTGACACAAAAACCTACACTGCAATTGAATAAAGTGTTTCACATGGCTTGGGAGGAGATTCTCAGGAAGGCACCCACTGCATGTCATGAAAACTACACTGCAATTGGATAGTGTTTCACACAATCTAGGAGGTGGGGGCTCAAGCAGGCACTCACTGCCTCACACCAAAACTACACTGCTATTGGATAAAGTGTTTCACAAGATTTTGGGGGGGACTCAGGCAGGCCGGGCGCCCCTGCAACATACGCACCAAAACTACACTGACAATATCTGGGGCTTAGGCACTCAGTGAAGAAAACTACATTACAAAAACTTTGGAAAAGATTCAAGTATAACAGCACAACTTAGCAGTTTTAACACAGCACCACAGAGCAGGCCCCTCTCCTCCCCTCCTGCTTGCCTTCACAAATATGTTTATGTAACTGCTCTATCCCCTCCCTTTCCCTGTCTTCCTTCCATAAACAAAATTTGCAACTGCAAGCAACTGCTCTTTTTCTTCAAGAATTCAAATGGCAAATTGGAAACCTTTCCTTTTCCTGACAAATAGATAGCAGCACACAGCTAGGTCCTTTCTCCCTGACACTGGAGCTGCAACGGCACACAGAGCTGCAGAATGCTCAATTTTGCCGAGATTCCGTGCCCCTGATTGGCTGCTCAGTGTCAGGTGGCTGACAGAAAGCTGCACATGCTCAGTGTGTGCTGTCTTAAAAAAATGCTGTGTCATGCTCACCGAGGCGCCAAACAGTGGAAGAGAAGCCACCAATCTTTGGATCGTCTTCGGCCGACCAAAAAACGCAGAAGTTCAGCATTTCACCAAGTTTGTGCTCATCCTTACTGGTAACCATGGCAGCAGATACACTGTAGAGGCTGACACTTGAGCAGGAACAGTGGTGGTAGCACTGGAACCAGTAGAGCAGCACCTACTACGTCACCAGCAGGACTGCTGGGAGTGTAGGGGAAATCGGGACAATGAACATGTGTCAGATGTGGCCCACAGTCCAAATCACTTTTGGATGAGCTTGCCCACAACCTTTTTTCAATGATGACTGTTTCTCTGACTTTTTCACTCACCAGATACATTGGTGATTGACAAAATTGACGTTTTATTTATTCTGGCTTACAGGCAGCGAAAGCTTACGACAGTCAGTTGACATGTAAAAAAGTCAATCACTCAGTCACTGTGAGTTAGGATGCGAGTACTACATAGCATACAGTCTGCAGAAGCACATAGCATACAAATTGCAGGGGTCAGAAAAAATTACTTAACAGATTCATACTTTGAGTTTATGTAACAGTTACAGAATAATTAGTACTATAACAATGCTGTCAGGCACAGGTGCCACAAATGTCCCCAGCAAAACCTTGCCTTATTTTGCCACAAAAGCTAGCCTTATTTTGCACACACAGACACTTAGGCCCTGTCCACACTACGCCTCTGTAACATTACAGAGTGCCCAAACCGTTACCGTAACAGTTTGCTTTTATACCTGTAACATGACAGAAGGCATTTTTGTAACCGTTGTTGAAACCACATATGAGGGGTTTCAATAACGGATTATGGCTGATCCCTGCAAGTGATAGCGTTACGGTGGTAGTGTGGACCGGGTGGTAATGGTCCCCTGTAGGGCCCGAAGTGCAGCACGAGCTGCATTGTGGGATCGGGCACCGCCGTAACGGTCATCCGTCTCCTGAAGTGTGGACCAGCGGTGCCGGTCCCGGAACAGACACCGCTGTGGTGTGGACGCACTGCACCACTCCCTGACCGTAATGGATTGCATCCGTCACCGGGCCAGAGCGGTGTACTGTGGACAGGGCCTAAATCTGGGAAGAAAGAAAATGCTGCTTCTTATTTTTTTTCCAGAAGGCTCCAATAGGTGCTAATTACTGGTCTTCTGCAGCAAGAGCTGCAGCAAAAGTTTACAGCAGTCAACAGACTTGCAAATCAATGGCTCAGTCACTGTGTGCCAGCACAAGAGTATTATGTAGCGTACAAACTTTAGAAGTCAGGAGAGAACAAAACTTAAAGGATATACATTTTTATTTTAATGCAATAGGTACAAAACAAGTGGTGCTGAAATAAAGCTGTCAGGCACCTGGAACTGTAGATGTCCACAGCAAAAGCTTTCCTTTTTTGGTGCAAATAGACTCTAACTCGGAAAAAAATTGTAATTCTTGCTAAAGGAGTACTACATCCTCATGTCTTGTAAATGTTATTTGTTTCCTTGTCAACAGATAATCTTTTTCATAAAGCTATTGGAGATACACGTGTAACCCCCCTGCAAATGGGGGTTCCCAAAAGACTTCCAGGAGCTTGCTTGAATGCTCCAAGCCTGAATGGTGTTTGGCATTTAAGCCATTTATCAGTGAGTGTTTTTAGAACCTCTGGTACTGTCTCTTTAAGAGCTGTCTGCTTGCAGACATAATTAGTTTGTATGGGGGACTGTGTGTTTCTTTGATTGAGTACCACTCAAGCTGCTGCCAATTCACTTCATTTTGCAGTCACTAGGAGTGCAAAGGGAACCTATCTGAAAGATGTAACTGTTTGCCAGAAATTATTTAGAGTAATAATGAAATTACAGTTTGTCTAACCTGCTTTCTTTGCAGTCAGAACTGTGTCTGTCTACTTCCCATTCTGGTTTTGAACTGCTGAACTGGACCAATCAGTGTGGGGTAAGCTAGCTCTAAAATGGTGCCTTGGACGAATCAGAACTTGGACTCATAATCTGAGCCAGCCACAAGAGGATTGTATGGGCAGGACTCGGGAGATGTAGTTTAGACTTCAGTGCCTTTTTGGACCAACAGCAGCAGTCTATTGTGAGTGACAGCCAATCCAGTCAAGAACTGGGAGGAACTCAAAGGAAGTGCCCGGTTTTGTCGGTTGGAGTTTCAGTTGAGCTTTGGCAGTGAAGAAGGAAGGAGCCCTGTGCTTTTTCAGTGTGCAGTTTTAGTCAAAAAACGGTGTAAGGCCCAGAGTTCCGGTCTGCATCTTGTTAGGCCTGAATCCGTCCTGTGAAAAGAATCAAAGGATCTCTGAAGAGTAGAAACCAGGCTCACCCTGTAGAAGACTGGAGGAATTGTTGAAAATTGCACTCGGTCTGTCAGGAACTGAATCTGCTGTGTGTTCTCCCGGGTATTGTGCAGTAATTGCGATCGGGATACAGATGCAGCCTGCCTGGTATAGTGCTTTCTTTTATATGGATGTGTGAAGAGGTTTGTATACCTCAAGTGAGCCCTGCTGACATTGAAGGACCCTATCTTATTTGGAGGTCGTGAGTACTAATTCAGGGTCGCTCCCTATTGAATTGCCACATTAAATCCAAATGGAATTACTGTACTGCCGACTGTTTAATTCTCCTTTCTCTGTGTGAAAGGGCCCTACCAGCTACGGTTTGACTAGCCACTAGGGCTTGGGTACCCAGGGACAGTAACTGATAGGGATAGGCCTGTGCACAGAGCCATAGGTAGATTATTAGAGTGATAAGCTAATTAACCTGATTTCCCCTGTCCTTGTTATATCCCCCTAAATAAATCAGAGCTGCTTGTTTCAGCAAAGTTATACTGCCTGAGGTATTTGTCTATGTTAAAGTACTGTACTGTGATTGTTGCACTGTATCTCATTTACAGGAGGTCCCAGTGCGGAACCAGACCTGGGGTAAGTGTATACTGTGAAGGTAATTCTGATATATTGTGTGGGCCACTAGTAGGAAGAAGGGGGTTGCAGTGTCCCAGAGGGCTGTGACCAAGTTAGTTTAACTATTGCAAACCCTGACCTCTGGGTGGAGGCACCCGCCATTGGATCCAGGCCCCTCAACCTGTTAGTGGCAAATCAGGCAGGGGTAGTAGCCCCTGGGATAGCGCCATCTAGGGGTTACATCTTGGAGGCTCACCGCTGGGATTGTGTGTCCTCTAGTGGCCATATTCTGAACCACTGTTAAGAAAAATGGGTACCCGACAGAAGTGGCTGTGCACCCGGCTGGTGGAGTGGTGTACTGGGAGGAGATCGACCCCAAAATGCTATGCTTATCCTGGACATCCCTGGGTATCAATACGGACACTGTGCAGGGAGTACTTTCCAAGGTGGAAGGTTTACAAAACCCTGTGGTGGTGGGTCGGCATGCTAATCTGCTCACCCACACTTTCCTGGCCCTAGTAGAGTTTAAGGATCCCATAGATAGCTCCAAAGTCACAGACCATTACCCCAGAGGAGCCCTCACTGCTTGGAGTGATAACTAAGGACAGTAAAGACCGGGGAATCAGCCCCACCACTATCTGAAACTTTTGAGGAGAAATTTGCTGAATGGTTGCTGGGAGAGGGGAAAACTGTGGAGGACTTGAAGAAACTATTCTTGCCACCTGGGGTGTTCCTCCCCAACACCTCTCCTGCTCCAGTGCCCGTAATGGTGGCTGAACCAATGCAGACTCCTATTTCTGCACCTGCCATTAGTCACAACTCTTACCAAGGTTGAGGATCTTCTCTGGCACCCTCCCCACCCCCAAGGGAGGATGACTGGGAGACCTGGATAGACTATGTTGCCCCAAGTGCTAGAATGGCATGCTCGGAAGGCAGCGAAAGAGGGTTAGTGAGAGCCTCCGAGGTCCTGCCCTGGCTACCATCCGTGCTAAACGGGCCAGTAACCCTGAAGCGACTGCACAGGCCTATCTTGAGGCCTTGGAGAATGTGTATGGGAGCCCAGATTCTGATGAGGACCTATGGTGGAGAGTAAGAAATGCACAACAGTACCAAGGGGAGTTGTTGTCTGTGTATGTCTCGGCTGGAAAAATTGTTGCAAGAATGCCTCAGAAAGGTAGTTTGCCAGCGATTGAACTGGACGAACCAGACTGGACAGAATCCTAAGTCTGCCCCTTCTCAGAACTGCTGTTGCTTCCAGTTACGCCTGGCAAATCGACTGGAATCCCCACCCTCCCATTGATGAGTTAATGAGAGAAATTCGAGGAGTTGAGAAAAGGCGACCTCGGAGGTACCTGCACCAACAGCTGTGGCCACGACCGAGTGACTGAGGGTGACCCATCAAGTGAAGTTCAGGGCAGAGGTTGACAGTCAATGAGTGCTCTGACAAGGAAAAGATATGCCACAATGGGGCGAACTGTTGAGAGAGATCCGGGAATTCAAAAACAGTCCTTTATGAAGGCCACGCCTGCAAGTACGGGCCCTGACCTATATCCGACTGCATCTGCTATGGGGTGGGGTACCCACCCATGTATCTCCTGCTGATAACAGCTCCAAACTCAATTCCTTGACCATGGAAGTGGAGAAACTGACGAGATGTCTCCAAATGCTTATCACGCCATGAACAGAGATGGCACCCGGTTTCCAGTTAGTAATACCCCGCCCTGGCTCCCAGTGTGGCGCCTCGGCCAGCTCAAACTCCAGAAAGTATGTTTTGCTATAATTGTGGGAAAGATGGGCACATGAAAGGGAATGCCAGTCCCCAAAAGACACTGACAAAGTTGTATATAGGCTACAAGGAGAGCTTCGGAGAAGAAATCAGTGGTTAAGAGGTGCCGATCATGTCCCAGTGAGGCACCAAAATGCTAATTCACGTCCTTTTGTGGCAAGGTCAGTTGCCCAGGCCCCCACTACCGCCTCTCCAGACTGGTCCAGAATAGTGGGTCCCTCCATGGAGACCACTGTAAACGTGAATGGAGTGTCTACAAGAGCTGTATTAGACAGTGGCTCCCAAGTGACAATTATGTTCCAGGATTGGTATCAGAAGCATTTGTCAGACGTACCCTTACAACCATTAGAAGGACTGCATGTATGGGGGTTAAGTGAGAAGGCCTACCCCTATTCCGGGTATATCGAATTTGGCTGTCTTTCCCCACCTCCGTGGCTGGAGTGGCCGAACAAGTAGAGACCCTAGCCTTAGTGTGTCCCCACTGGACTGTATGATGGTGTCCCTTTGTTGATTGGAACAAATGCTCATATGTTCGGAAGGCTGGCACAGTTGTGTTATGAAAACAGGGTCAAAGACTAGTAGAGCTTTAAGAGTTCCGGCTTTAATTAAGAAGGCCTATGAGGCACAGAGAGATGCTGAAAAAACAGAACCAGAGGAACCGGTCGGAATTGTATGGAAGAAGGATCCTGAGTCTCTGATCCTGGCGCCAAATGCCCAGTGTACCTTACAGGGAGAGGTCCGTATCAGAAAGGATGTTAAGAATAAAATATTAATGTTGGATGCACCAGGCGATGGAAAATTGCCAGAGGGACTGCTGGTCAAGCCTAGTATTTTGCCCCTTAGAGCCCATGCTTATGCCAGAAGGGTAATGGTCCAAGTTCATAATGTGTCTGAAAGAGACATTCGAGTAAACAGAGGTTGCATCCTGGCTAATGTGCATTGTGCAGACACTGCAGTGCTACCCAGCAGCAAGAGTTCAAGGAAGAATGACAGAGTAACGCCTGACTTGTTTGATTTCGCACTTCCGCTGCCAGCTGAATGGAAAGTGAGGATCAGTGAGAAGCTTGCCCAGAGAGACCAGGTGTTTTCTTTCAAGGAATGGGATGTAGGATGCGTGCAGGAGCTGAGCACAATATCCGGCTGCATGACGAAAGACCATTTCGTGAGAGGTCTCGACGCCTGGCACCTGCTGACATAGATGATGTGGAGACGGCATCTGCAAGAGATGTTAGCTGCTGGTATAATACAAGAATCCAGAAGCCCTTATGCTTCCCCATTGTGGTAGTGAGGAAAAAGAATGGAACAGTAAGGATGTGTGTGGATTATCGCTACTAAACGGCGGACTATCCTGATCAGTACACAATGCCGCATTCAGGATGCTTTGGACTGCCTAAACGGGAGCAAGTGGTTCTCTGTGCTGGATCTCCGCAGTGGGTACTACCAGATCCCGATGGCCCCAGAGGACCGTGGAGAAGACGGCTTTATCTGTCCGGGCTATTTTGCGAATTCAAGGAGATGCCTCAAGGATTTCAGGTGCCCCAGCCACTTTTCAACGATTGATGGAGCGTGCAGTGGGGACATGAACTTACTAGAGTGCCTGGTATACCTAGATGATGTTATTGTGTTTGGCAGCTCACTGGAGGAACATGAGAGCAGATTATTTAAGGTATTGGACCGACTGGAGGACTTTGGCCTTAAACTGTCCATTGATAAGTGTCAATTCTTTCAAACATCAGTAAAGTATGTGGGACACATAGTATCCACCGAGGAATAGAGACCGACCCAAGTAAAGTTGAGGCCTTGACCACCTGGCCACAGCCCAAAAATCTAAAAGAACTGCAAAGATTCCTGGATTCTGTGGTTATTATCGACGCTCATCAAGGACTATTCAAGAGTGATCCGCCTTTACTTAACCTTACTCAAGGGTATCCCCAACCCACAAAAATACCAAAAGTCAGCGTCCCTCAAGACTGAAAGAGTGTATTTTCGTCCGAGTGAAGTATTTGGGGCCCGCTGGACTCCTGATTGTGAGACTGCTTTTCATGAGATCATATATCAACTACCCATGCTCCAGTGCTGGCCTATGCCGATCCAAGAAAACTCACGCCCTGCACACTGATGCTAGCTTGCAAGGGTTGGGGGCTGTGTTGTACTAAGAGCACGAGAATGGCCTGAGACCAGTGGCCTTTGCCAGTAGAAGCCTGACCCCATCCGAAAAGAACTATCCTGTACATAAGTTAGAGTTCCTAGCTTTGAAGTGGGCTATTGTTGACCAATTCCATGAGTACTTGTAAGGGGCTAAAATACTAGTAAAACTGACAATAATCCTTTGACCTATGTGCAGACCTCAGCTAAGTTGGATGCCACTGGCCATAGGTGGCTTTCTGCATTATCTACATATGACTATGCCTCGAATACCGAGCAGATCTGAACCACATAGATGCTGATGCTCTCTCCGAGGCCTGTTCCCCAGAATGATTGGGTCCGATTGGCAGAACCTGACATTCGGGCACTCTGCCGGAAGTTTGACAGGGAGGAACAAATGTCCACAGACGCAGTGGACTGCATGGTGGATTGCTTGGAGCCTCTGAGAATTGCATACCTGCTGCTTATTGCCACTTTTCTGCAATAGACATTGGTGCACTGCCTCAGCTGGACAATGACAGTAGTCGGGCTCAATCCCACGATCCCATGATCAAAGCAGCTTTAGAAGCCCTCTATGCAGGAAAAGATGTGTCCAAATTACGCTCCACTGATTTGAGGACTGCACTGTTATACAAAGAAGGTCCTAAGTTGAAACTGATCAATAAACTGTTATACAGAGAAACAGTAGACAGAGGGGACAAGTAGACAAACAACAACTAGTGCTGCCCACTGCCTTTCGAGACTCAGTACTGAGGTCCTTGCACAACCACATGGGGCACCTTGGTATAGACAGAACACTTGACTTGGTGAGATCCAGATTCTATTGGCCTAAAGATGGGGCTGATGTGGAGCAACACATTGAACTTGTGAGTCGCTGCTTACAGAGGAAATTGCCCCAGAAGGCTTCCCCCTTGTTAACATCACCACCAGTGCACCCATGGAGCTGGTCTGTATTGATTTTCTGAGTTTGGAGTCAGATCAAAGAAATATCAGTAATGTGCTGGTGGTCACTGACCATTTCACGAGATATGCCCAAGCTTTCCCACCAAAGACCAGAAAGCATCCACTGTGGCCAAAGTACTTGAGAAAACTTTTTGTTCACTATGGGGCTCCACAAAGAATCCATTCTGATCAAGGGAGACTTTGAGAGTCGTCTGATCAAAGAGATGCTTTCTGTGGGGAGGAAAGTCCAGAACCACTCCTTACCACCTCTAGGGGACCCACAGCCTGAACGTTTCAACCGCACTTTGCTAGATATGCTAGGCACCTGCACCCAAAGGACAAGCCTAGATGGAGCCAACAAATTAGCACCCTGGTACATGCTTATAACTGCACTAAAGTGATGCCACTGGATTCTCCCCTACCGCCTGATGTTTGGAAGAGAAGCTCGACTACCAGTAGATGTGTGTTTTGGGGTCTCTCCTGATGGGGTTCAAGCTGACAACTATTTACAGTATGTGCAAAGTTAAAGGCCCAGCTAACTCATGCGTACCAACTGGCTCAAACCATGGCTGCCAAAAGAAATCTGGCCAACAAAGAAAGGTATGATAAAAGGTGAAAGCACAGGAACTCCAGGAGGAGATCGGTATTGCTAAGAAATCTGGGACTGCATGGCAAGCACAAGATTGCTGACAGATGGCACCATCTCCCTCACATTGTAGTGGGCAAACTAGATGATCTGCCAGTGTACAAAGTAAGGCCTGAGAATAATTCAAAGATGTAAAACAATGCATAGAAATCATTTACTGCCCATTGGACAAATCTTAATTGAGTCTGAGCCCTAGAAGATGCCTCTGGACCAGTGACTAGAGCTGCTGCTAAGAAAAGATCAAGAAAGTCTGCACTACAGAAGCAAAGTTAAAGTGTTCCCTCCACAAGTCCCAGTTGAGCATGACTGTCAGTCCATATCGGAAGAAAGTGAGTGACTTTGAATACTATCCTTCTTACGAACTGAGTCAATTGTTTGAGGGCAATCCCTAGTCAATACTGGAGATGAAGCTGGGCCTTCTGGACTGTCTAAGCCCCAGCTTCATCCCTGGAGCCAATGCTCCCAGAAAGTGAAGTGCAAAGCATCAGATCAGATGAAATGGAATCATTGTGCATGGTTGAACTGTTTGAGCTTTCAGGGGAAAATGATAGATTGGGGCAGACTGGTGATACACCCAACAAGAAGAGTATTTTGAGTGCCCTGACAGTCCACTGCCAGTGTCGAAAGCTCTCCATGCGAGCCAAATGTTGTGGACTCAGAAACTGTAACTCCTGGAGCTGAAAGTGCCCCAAGTTCTAGCCTCTCTACCCCATGGAGACTCCCTGACAAGTGAGGACAATGCTGAAAATGAGGCTCAGAGTGCAGAGACTGTAACAGTTCCCCTAGAAAGACTGGTCGAGCTGTAAAGCCTGTGGTGCACCTCAGTTATGATTCCCTTGGGAGGCCTGTGGATTTGCCTCTCAATGTTGTCCATAAAGGAGGTATGTGTCCCCAAGCTCATTGCCCAAACTGAGCGTCAGTGCTAACTCCAAGTTACTTGTGTTGCCCTCTAAGTATGGTGCCCTTGTCCCGTCCAGCCCCAAGGTAACTGATAGGGAAGGGCCCCCTCTCTTCAGGTTTCATGTACAAGAGGTAATAACTTGAGTTATGGTACAATGTGTATGTAATACTGTGTAAAGAGTGACGTACTGCAATGTTTCAGAAATGTGTTCTTGGTAAAATGATACATTGACTGATGATTACATGTGTGAGCCTAATGCAAATGTATATGGTTGCAGTTGAAACTTATGGGGGTACTTGCTTGACGCGGACGTCAAGCTTTCCCAGGCCAGGAAGGGTGTAACCCCCCTGCAAATGGGGGTTCCCAAAAGACTTCCAGGAGCTTGCTTGAATGCTCCAAGCCTGAATGGTGTTTGGCGTTTAAGCCATTTATCAGTGAGTGTTTTAGAACCTCTGGTACTGTCTCTTAAGAGCTGTCTGCTTGCAGACATAATTAGTTTGTATGGGGGACTGTGTGTTTCTTTGATTGAGTACCACCAAGCTGCTGCCAATTCACTTCATTTTTGCAGTCACTAGGAGTGCAAAGGAACCTATCTGAAAGATGTAACTGTTTGCCAGAAATTATTTAGAGTAATAATGAAATTACAGTTTGTCTAACCTGCTTTCTTTGCAGTCAGAACTGTGTCTGTCTACTTCCCATTCTGGTTTTGAACTGCTGAACTGGACCAATCAGTGTGGGTAAGCTAGCTCTAAAATGGTGCCTTGACGAATCAGAACTTGGACTCATAATCTGAGCCAGCCACAAGAGGATTGTATGGGCAGTGACTCTGGGAGATGTAGTTTAGACTTCAGTGCCTTTTTGGACCAACAGCAGCAGTCTATTGTGAGTGACAGCCAATCCAGTCAAGAACTGGGAGGAACTCAAAGGAAGTGCCCGGTTTTGTCGGTTGGAGTTTCAGTTGAGCTTTGGCAGTGAAGAAGGAAGGAGCCCTGTGCTTTTTCAGTGTGCAGTTTTAGTCAAAAAATGTGTGTAAGGCCCAGAGTTCCGGTCTGCATCTTGTTAGGCCTGAATCCGTCCTGTGAAAAGAATCAAAGGATCTCTGAAGAGTAGAAACCAGGCTCACCCTGTAGAAGACTGGAGGAATTGCTGAAAATTGCACTCGGTCTGTCAGGAACTGAATCTGCTGTGTGTTCTCCCGGGTATTGTGCAGTAATTGCGATCGGGATACAGATGCAGCCTGCCTGGTATAGTGCTTTCTTTTATATGGATGTGTGAAGAGGTTTGTGTACCTCAAGTGAGCCCTGCTGACATTGAAGGACCCTATCTTATTTGGAGGTCGTGAGTACTAATTCAGGGTCGCTCCCTGTTGAATTGCCATTAAATCCAAATGGAATTACTGTACTGCTGACTGTTTAATTCTCCTTTTCTCTGTGTGAAAGGGCCCCTACTAGCTGCCACGGTTTGGACTAACCACTAGGCTTGGGTACCAGGGACAGTAATTGATAGGAAGAAGCCTGCACAGAGCTATAGGTAGATTATTAGAGTGATAAGCTAATTAACCTGATTTCCTGTCCTTGTTATATCCCCTAAATAAATCAGAGCTGCTTGTTTCAGCAAAGTTATACTGCCTGAGGTATTTGTCTATGTTAAAGTACTGTACTGTGATTGTTGCACTGTATCTCATTTCCAGGAGGTCCCAGTGCCGGAACCAGACCTGGGGGTAAGTGTATACTGTGAAGGTAATTCTGATATATTGTGTGGGCCACTAGTGGGAAGAAAGGGGGGTTGCAGTGTCCCAGAGGGCTGTGACCAAGTTAGTTTAACTATTGCAAACCCTGACCTCTGGGTGGAGGCACCCGCCATTGGATCCAGGCCCCTCAACCTGTTAGTGGCAAATCAGGCAGGGGTAGTAGCCCCTGGGATAGCGTCATCTAGGGGTTACACACATGTTTGCTTTAGTTTGTTTTCACTGTTCACAGCAGCTCCAGTAACTAGCCTGGGAGTCTCCATTTTATGGCTGTTGAAATCTCATTGCCCCGAGAGCTGCATTAGCATATGAGAACATAATGCTACAAAACCCATTTGCACCATGTATCTCTATGCTGAAAGTACACATACCCTGGAAAAAAACTCGCTAGAAGCACACAGATTGAATGCAGTTTAAAGGAAAAAAAAACTTGCATTACATTTAGGACACTTTTTGTAAAGTTCATTGAAAGCAAATGTAGTATTAAGCCTGTAGTCCTTGTCATGTGTTACACTGTATGTACTTTTGTGCCATCTTCATGGCCCGGGTCGTGCATGAAAACAGTCCCTTGGATCAGTGCACCTACCCAGTAACCAAAGACATAAATGAATTTCGCACCTTGCTGCAAGTTTTTTGTTGAATTCTAAGTATGCAGACAGGCATACTGTGGAGTCTAATGGGTGCTGACACATAGAGGTGGGTGAAGTTGGCAAAATTTGCTCCACTAATTAATCCATGAATTTAGCGCAATTCACGGAGTGTGGATTAATCTACAAAGTTTCTCCGGCAAAGTACAGAATTTTGCCCGCAAATGGCAGAATTTGGGAATTTCGCTGTTCGTGGGAGAAATTCCATTGTTCATGGGTGAAATTCCACACTTTGCATTGAAAACTTTATGACTGGGATGTAGTCTAAGTTGCTGAGAGCAGGGAAAACTTTGTGAAGCTCCACAAATGTGAATTTTGTCCATTTCTCAGCAACTTCATTGGTGAATTAAAACTATGGCACATCTCTACTGACACATTATGTTCTTATATGGTAATGTAGCTCACAGGGACACTGAGATTTCAACAGCCATAAAATGGAGACTCCCAGGCTAGTTACAGGGGCTGGTGTGAAGAGTGAAAACAAACTAACGTAAACTCATATATCCCCAACAGCTACATGAAAAGAGTTTTCTGTCGACAAAGAAATAAACATTTATAAGATATAAGGGTGTACTACTCCTTATGTTTTTTTCCAGTGGGCACCAGTAGGCAGGTACTCATCAAACCTCCATACTTGGGCACAAAAAAACATATGAATATGCCATCAGATAAAGGAATTACAGTTTATCTAGTCAGCTTGAGTGTACAGTTCTTACTGCATTTACAGAGAGAACTGCCCCCTTCCCTCCCTGTATCTTTCTTGACCCCTGTAAAATACTCCCTCTACCTTCTATCACCTCTACTTGCAACTTTCCCCCTCACCTTGTCCCAGCCTATCTTGAAGATGTCCACCATTTTTAGGGATACCACCTCCTCTGGGAATTTATTCCTCTTAGCCAACATACTCTCGGTGAGAAACTGCCTTCTCATCTCCCTCCTGAACCTTCCCCACCAGTTTTAGGCTGTTACCCTTGGTGGTCTTATTTCTACTAAGGGTGAAGAGGCTCTCAGGGATCACCATGTTTATATCTTTAATGTACTTGATGGTCTCAGTCATGTCATCTTTTTCCCTTTTGTTCTCAAGAGAGTACATGTTGAGTCCCTTGAGCCTCTCCTCATAGGTGTTGCCTTGTTGGCCTGGATCATCTTGGCTGCCCTTCTCTGGACTGTCTCAAGCAAGTTGTCATCCTTTCTAAGATAAGTACTCCAATATTTCACACTGTACTCTAGGTGAGATCTCAGTAGAGACCTGTACGACGGCCTAATAACCTCAACCTTCTTGCTGGAAATTCCCCTGGTTATGCAGCCCAGCATCCAGTTTGCTTTGGCCACAGTTTTCCTGCAGTGTGCCGAGTGTTTCAGGTTACTCATGATAATTACACCCAGGTCCTTTTCTTCCACTGGCATGGTTACATGCGCACCTCTCAACCAGAATTTGGTCCCTGGGTTTTTCACCACCAAGTGAATATCTTTACACTTTTTAGCATTGAATCTCATTTGCCAAATGACAGACCACTTCTCCAGCCTAGCCAGTTCTTTCCTGAGTTCTTTCCTTCCCTCCTCTGTGTTGAGTCTACAGTTCCAGTATAGGAATTTCAGTAAGAAGGCAGTTTTATTTCAACATGTATTGAACAAATTCACATACACGTCATTGATTTTGTTAAGCTTGTGAAAGCATGATCAACACAAAGTGCTGAAGTGGTAGGAATGACAGTGCTTCTCCATGAAAAAGATTACTTCAACCAGTAGGTAGGTACCAGCTACTGGTTTTATGCAGCAACAGTGAACGTGTACAACAATCAGATGACATTGTAAAAACAATCAGTCATAGTTGCACTGTATTAAGGCAAGAGTATTACACACTGCCGGAGTCAGGAGAAAATAACATCTTAAAAAGATTAAGATATATATAATATTTTCTGCAGGTAATTAACAGTAACAGAATAAATACTTATAGCAATGCTGCAGGTGATGCACAGAGCAAAATATTGCCTTAGACAGTCTTCTAAATCTGTGGAAAAACATGGCTTCATTTTTTTTTTCCAGAAAGAACTGGTAGTATAGGTTTTAAGCAGCAACAGAAGGCCAGCAGTTGCAGCAAAAGTTTGCAACAAAGTCAGCCAACCTTTTTTTTTTAATTACTCATTCAAGTGTGACAGTATCAACAGTGCAGACGCATTGACTGGCAGGAGCAAACGGCTTTTTAAAAAGACTACAATTTCAGCAAGAAACAGCTTCGGAATCACACAAGCTTGACAGTAGCAACAAAGCACCAGTGGTGGAGTGAGGGGGGCCTGGGGGGCAGATGCCCCTCCTGGCTACCCCAGTGTGAGTAGTGGTGCCCCACCACCTTCATTATTCAATGTTTAGTGCCTACTGTGGAGCCCGTGATTGACTGAATGGCCCCCCCAGCTCCCAAATGCTCCCAAACCTGGCTCCGCTACTGCAAAGCACAGTCTCTCAGCTCAAGTGTCTTTCTCTGAGGACTGGCACTCGGTGCAGGCAGGTCACATGGTTAAACTCTGGAAAGCTCTCTGAGTAGCCTGGGGATTGGCTGGAGAGCTCACGTGAGATCTTAAGTTGTCAAATATTTCTGTTGAATACCTGAAATACACCCTAGTATTTTGGTATTTTTCAAATATGATTGATATTTGAGGTAACTGAAATCTGATTCTAATTTGATGCACACCCATAGTATGTATCCATTTGTCTGTCTGACTGTCTGTCAATCTGTTTGACTGTCAGTCTGTCTGACAGTCTGTCTGTGTATAGATATTAATATCTGTCTGTCTGTCTGTCTATCTAGCTATCTATCTATAGACAGTATCTATCTGTCAGTCAGTCAGTCTGTCTGTCTATCTATGTCTGCAGGATCTATCTTTCTGTGTGTCTGTCCTTCTATCTATCTATCTACGGTATCTATATATGTACTATCTATACCAGATTTTTTAAGTATTATACATTTAGTTATATCTCTAGAAATTCTGAGCAGGTTTTTTTTCTGCTGGAAAAAGGACCCTGTTAAAAAAATTGCTTGAGCTACCAAGCTGTATTTACAAATGTTTTAGTATTGGGCCCATATAAGGTGTTTAATGTTTTTTGGCTCAAATTCACTGTAAATGCATCTTATATAGTATAGTACTTGTGTTGTATGAGATCTGATAATAGCGAGGGGGACAGTTTCCCTCAGGGCCCACCTGAAAACAAGTTGGGATTATCTACCTCTATGTGTTTTTCATCCTAGTGGGAAAATTGGAATGAAAAGTAACTGAATTATTAAACAAATGCATGCAATATGTTTAGGGACTTAACTTCTTAATTCATCAGCTACAAAAGTTATCATAGTAATTTGTTCCTTTTCAATTGAGAAACAAAGAATAAAAATCCCCTAAACTTCTAATAGGTATGCCCGATATATAATGAGAGAACATTTCACTTCTTTCCAAGAAATGTAAGGTTCTATAAAACCATCTTCACTTAGTATCGGTTGTATGATGAGCACAAAAGGGAAAGTAAATGCATAAACCAGAAATCTTCAAATATGGAAAGGGAAAATTAAGAAGTACATTGAATGTAGCTTTAAAGCAATGTATTTCTCTTATTGTGTACTTGTTTAAAACTGAAGTCCCATTAAAATGTTAACTATTATTTACACTTTTAAATCTTAAAACCATTAACAAAAGCCACTTAATTCAATTAGGCTCCCTGGGTGCTGTTATTAAATTGTTTTAGGCCCACCGTATTTTTTTCTCATCATGTCACTGTGTAAAGCTAATGGGGTAAAATGAAATGATGGCCGTCCCCATCGACAGGTTTATGAGAATTTAATAAAGCGTGGCAGGGATAAAATGAGATATTAGGTTGCTACACAAAGCGGATCGTCTCCTTCCCGTCAGCATTTTCGCTCTCAGCTATTGTCAGCTCCAAGCTAATCACTCCCATTCAGAGGAAAAGGTTCATGTTTGCAAAGACCCGGTGCTTTCTGTTTTAAATGCACAGTGAACTGCGGAATGATGACAACGGTGCTGTACTGAAGCCTGTCTTTGTACTTTTGTTTCCCTAACCACTAAGCCCTTAAACAGCAGCTCTACACTTCAGCATGAACTTTCATAAAAATAAGAAGTTCCAGCTATTACAACTTACTAGAAAATACATATTTTAATTGCCAGCTTTCCTTTCCAAGATCTACATCACATCTTTGTAGTCTATCTAAAAAGTCAGTATAACAAGCACTTGTCTCTTCCCAGTTAACCTCACAATGCTTTTGTTTATCACATCACAGTGCTCACCATGACAACATACTGTGATGTCACAAACAGCAGTAGTGAGGTGAGCAGTGAAGAGCCAGATACATTTTCAAAGACTCATCGAAATAAGAACTGCATTATCTGCATTATTTAGTAGACTACAAATGGAGGAAAGTAACAAAAAATCTTGAAGACAAAAAAAGCCAAAACTTAATTGGTAAATGTTTCCTGGTTTTAAGCATTTTATGTTGGTCGAGCATGCAAGCGCAGATGAATATGCTGATATGAGAGTTGCTAGAGAGAGGTATGAGGGGTGCCAGACCAATGGCCAGTGGTGCTGCAGGGGTCGGTCTGTGCCCAGCAAATCAGCAGGCAGTGTCCTGATGACACTGGTTTGCTGAGGGGACTCATCTCTGCAAACATGTCAAAGGACAGAGCCGATGCTGCGCTTGGCTCTGTCCTTTGAAATGTAAGCCCTTCAGTTGCAGCTTGGTGTGTCTTTCCTTGTTAAATAATGTCCCCTTTTCCTGCTGCCACTTAGTGTGTCTTTCCTGGTCAAACAATTTCCCCTTTCCCTTTATGACACCGGGATGCCCACTCCCAGTGTCGGACGCACCAACCCCAACCCGTCTATATCCCTAGCCAACATCAGGATGCCCAATCCCCGTGTCAACATCCCTCCCCATCCCCACCACTATTGTGGAACACTGGGAGCCCACCCCAGTGTGCCTAAATTTATATTTATTGTTTTTACCTGTAAATGAAGAAAGCCTTCCCCTGCGGTCTTTTTTTTTTTAACCTGTAAAAGTTAAAACCGGCCTTCATTGTCTCCCTCATCTCCCTCCCCTTACCCCATATGTACCCTCCAAGGTCAGTGAACACAATCTTCTGTGGAGCGGGACATGTCTACACTCTTTAAAGCAGACCGGCAAACTGAAAGAATAAAAGGCGAGACATATAATGGGAGTCAATGGGGGTTTCAACTTATGTTGATATCTCAGCCATTTGTAGAAATTTTGGCTCAAAATTTTCAACCTGGGGTTCTTGGGACCCCCGCTTTGTGAACATGTCACTGTCATTTTGTTCCTTAGTCCCGAAAGGTGATTTCGCGGTTGCTACACAGAATCACCTTTTGGAACTAAGTAACGAAAGGACAGTGCCAGTGTTCATGAGGTGGGCATCCCAAAAAGCCCATGTTGCAAATTTGGTGAAAAAATTCCCAAAAATGACTGCCTTATGAGCATGCGTTGTGCAATTTCTACGCACTCTCGTAACTTCACCAATTTTTAATATTTTCACTCCAGATTTTCAACATTGCCATTTTTTCACACCTCCTTATGAACAGCACAGCTGTCATTTTTCACTTCCTGCCTGAAATGTGTTTTCATATCAGTTGCGCAGAATGGCGCAATCACTGTGCAAAATCAACTTTTGGGATGGAGTAACAAAACTACAGTGCCACTGTTAATGAGGGGAGGTCCCAAAAAGCCCATATTGAAAATTTGGTTAACAAAATTCCAAAAAATGACCGTGTTATGGGCGTGCATTGAACAGTTTCTATGCACGCTTGTAACTTTGCCAATTTCTCGTATTTTCATTCCAGATTTTCAACATTGCCATTTTTCACACCTCCTCATGAACAGTACAACTGTCATTTTTCACATCCTGCCCAACATGTGTTTTAGCCCCTGTGGCACTGAATGGCACAGTTGCTGCATGAAATCACCTTTTGGGATTGAGTAATGAAATTATAGTGCCACTGTTCATGAGGTGGTGTCTCAAAAAGCCCATGTTGAAAATTTGGAGTGAAAATACCAACAAACATCTGGGGTGCTAGGGTTTCCAACTGTAACACCTCCCCCCACCTTGTAGAGACTGACAGGCGTTGGACGTGCGCCTTGGGATCATCGGCTGTAATGCTCACACCTTTCCACCCCAACCCCACCCTGCAGCCAGTGACATGCATTAGGGTGTGCCTTGGAGTCTTTGGCCCAAACATTCATCCCATTCTCCTATACTGCACCCATCTCAGCTTATTTCACTATGGAATGGGATGAGCATTAGGGCTGAAGACCTCAAGGTACACCACGACACCTCTCAGTGTGTGTCTTCAGGGTGGGATGAAATGGTGTGAGCATTGACGATGATCCAAAGGGACACCCCAATGCCTGTCAGTCTCTGAGGGATGGGGCATTAGGTTTGGAAACCCTAATGCCTCATTAAGGAAGTAAATCAGGGAGGGACGTTTGATGTCACCTACCTTGATTTCAGTAAAGCCTATGACAACATCCAACATAGAAGGCTGATTTACAAGATGAGTAGTCTGGCAATGGGGCACAAGCTGATAAACTGGGTTAGAAACTGGCTGACGGACAGGAGGCAGAGGGTGATGGTAATGAGATCCAATCTGGGGAGAGGGGATGACCAGTGGGGTACCTCATGGATAAGTCCTGAGACCAGTCCTGTTCAATGTCTTCATTACAGACATTGTGGAAGGGCTAGAAGGAAAGGTCTGTCTGCCTGTTTGCAGATGACACCAACACCTGTAACAGAGTGAATACTCCAGAAGGGGGTGAAGAAAATGAGCAGGGACATGGAGAGGCTTGAAAAATGACCTGAGGAGTGGCAACTGAGGTTCAATGCAAAGAAGCACAAATAATGCACCTGAGAAGAGGGAAACCTGGGGAGAGTTACAGGGTGGGTTGGAGGTGCTGATAATCACCAAGAAAGAAAGGAGCCTAGGAGTTATCAGTTCTGATGACCAAAAGGTGTCAAAGCAGAGCACAAATGTTGCAAGGACAGCCAGTGGCATACTGGGGTGCATAGGCAGAGGTAACACTAGCAGAAGGCACGAGGTGGTAATGCCATTGTATAATGTACTAGTGAGTCCTCACCTACAGTACTGTGTGTAATTCTGGAGGCTACAAATGTGCAAGAACATTGATAGGGTGGAGGCAGTCCACAGAAAGGCAACCAAGATGGTACACGGCTTACAACACAGAACATATCAGGAGAGATTAAAATGACTTCAATATGTACTTATTGGAGGAAAGGAGGGGGTTGGAGAACATGATAGATACGTTCAGGTACCTTAAGAGCATAAACAAGGTGCAGAGGTGGACATCTTTCAATACATCAAACGTTCAGCATTGGCAAATGCTCATTTTTTTATTCTAAAAAAAAAAGAAAACCGTCAATCATTGTCCGCTGTGTAACGCCCTCCCCCAAACAGTATGCAGACACTGGGGGTGCCCAATCCCCTAGTGTCCTCATCTGTTCATCCATTGTTGTGCACTATGTAACCCCCACAAACAGTACGCAGACATTGGGGGTGCCCAATCCCCCAGTGTCATCTGTCCGTCCATTGTTGTCCGCTGTGTAACCCCCCCAAACAGTATACAGACACTAGGGGTGTCCAATCCCCCAGTGTCCTCATCTGTTCAAAAAACCCCCTGAAAAAAACCAAACTGTCCCTCACTGGGTTTTTTTTCCCTGTAAAAAAAACTATCCATCATTGTCCGTCCCCATTACCTCAACCCCTCCCCACTCAAGACCCATCACCCCACACCCTCGCGACCCCATACTTAACCACCGGAGGTCCATCACTGTAATCTACCTTGGACTGCAGGCACGTCTTCACTCTTCAAAGCCCAACCGCGAACTGAGGTAAGTGCTTCCATGTATTTCAATTGAGTTTTCAACTTAGTGGCATAATTTGGCTATTCTGAAATATTTTTTGCCCCAGTTTTTCAACGTATGTTTTTTGAGACCCCACCTCACAAACAACTTCACTGAAGCAATTTTCAAACATCCCCCCCCCCCCATGACATCAGTGCACACAAAAAACATTCGGCATTAACAAATGCCTGTTTATTATGATGGAGAGTTGCTCTTTAAGGAAGAGCAGCTGACACGATCGGTGCAGGCAAGTTATATCAGTGATCATCCTGCCACATGGTCTAAATCAGTCAAAATAGTCATAGAGTAATTAATGAGACAATATTCTCCATTACACAGTGGGGAACAGTTACCCAAGGGGCAGCAGTAAGGTAGGGGGCAAGGGGGGAGGTAAGGGCAGTACCCCTGATTATACATTAGGTCCCAGGGAAGGACAGGGTAAAAGACAGAAGACTGGTTAGACCAATGGTCTCTGTCTGTCAACATTTTCTGTCCCTGTTTCTCTGTATGGCTGGCTTGCATTCCATATTCTTGCCGTTTCAGATCAGGGCCACCTCAAAACAGCTTTTTGATGATACTAAATGAGAGAATCCCCTACCTCGTGTTCAGTGTAAGTGTAGAAAAATTGGGAGGGAAGGGCTGTATATAGTAACTTTATGCAACTTAGCAGGACACCTTTCATTTTTGGGAGTAATATTCTAACCAAGCTACCACCATCTAAAAATGAAACTTAGCTAACCATGTGAAATAAAGGGACGTAAATAGCCCACTCCCACCAATTCCACTACACTTTACATTGAACTAACGTGGGTTGTGCTGAGTCCTGTCAGTGTAATGGCATATACTGGCCTACGTTTGTCATTTTCTCATACACTGTCTGATTGCCCCTACTAATACTGGTAAATACAGTTTACAAAAAGAAGCAATTTGTTGGAAATTTCTTGCTTCCTGATTGGCTAAATAAGTTACAAGATCCATATGATGTTACTTCCCCAGATGTGCACAGGGTGGAACAAGTTCAGGCACTGGTATTTAGAATTCGGGCAAATCACATACAGAATTCATAGCCCACTTCACTTATCCTTAATTATCATCACAAACAGGGCTGACACCTTAACTCACTGAACACCTTCAACAAGGCTATAAAAATATAAAACTCCCTTAAAGTTTAATAAATAAATAAATGTTCTTTCCTCTTATCATCTGCACCAAACACAGATACATAAATTCAAAAAACTAAAGAACTATTCACAGTTTTAATTCCTGATGTTTCTTTGGTGATCATGAGAAATCTCCCTCCTAGCCTTATCAGCTTGCCAGTGTATTGTCTGCTGCAGGTCCTACTGGTTTGAAGTGGTGTGTTCAGACTTCTATTAAACTTTCTGTTTAGTGACATTAGCCACTTAATTTATTTGAAATCTTGAACCAGTATGTTTTACTATGATAAGTTAGGTGGATTGAGCCTCCGCCATAGGAGACCAACTTGCCTTGCCCTACAACAGATAAAACCAAGACCATGGCTCCATATAAGGCCTTCTGTTGTGTGAGGGGGTGAACACTCTTCTAGAGGAATCCTGCAGAACTTTGAAATATTATATTCTGAGTTGGAGTTGAAACTCAGCAGAAGAAGGCAGGCAACTGGAGCTAGAAGATAAGTACTTTCTCTGTGCTGTTTGTTTTCTTTTAGGACCGAGGTAGCATTTCATGAGATGGCAATGTGTGCTGTGTGATTTGAAAAGTCTAACTTCAAAACAAATGTTTTGTTTTGGCCTGAAGGGGGGGGGGGCATTTAACTGAGGCAGGGAGAGGTTGGGAAAGACAAAGAAGGGGGAGGGTGGTCACGTGACTCGGACCAGCCAATAGCGGGGCTGGGATCCAATTATATTTCAAAGGGGACCAAGCAACCCCAACGCTTGAGTGCCATGAAGCAGGAGTGTAGCATCTTGAGTAGCGTCTGCAGGGCGTCAGCAGGGAGGTTAGCAGGCAGTGGGCCACGCTGGTACACAGGGAAGAGCCTAACTGAGAGGGCCACATATTTCCTGTACAGACATGGGGAGTCCAAGGTGGGGAAAGGGTTCCATGGAAGTGGGATAGGACCAGGTTAAGGGAGGAGAGGATGAGCAGGGGCAGTCAAATAGGGCAGGAGATGGGAAGGGTTGTATGTTGCCAAAGATGTGGAGCAGCCATATTCCTGGGAGTGGCTTGGAGGGCAAGGAGTTGTAGGTTGTGTTGGCAGGTGGGCCAGCTCAGGCAGGAAATAGGGTGGTTGAGGAGGGAACTGGAAGCATGAAGGAGACAGAATAGGGGGAACACAACCAGGAGGGGAACTAATAAGGCATCCAAAAGAGCTCAAAACAGGCAAAAATAAGGGGGAACTAGGTGGGACAGAAGGAGGGCTACACAAGCGGGTGCAACCAAGGGAAGGAAGTGATGACTGGAGGAGGGTCAGGCACAGGGGCGTGACTAAGACTGGGTCGGAACAAAGATATCAGCCTGTGAGAAAGGGGACTGGACTCATTCAAGGAAAGGAGAGTAGCACTGCAAACAGATTCTCAGCGCTGGCTACTCTGGAAGACCAGGTAGCAGAGAGGAGGGAAGTTACAGTGAAGGTGCAGGGAGAGGACACTACAGGGGAAAAGTTACACAGTGGGGAGGCAGTAGGCAGTACACCAAGAAGACACAGTGGCAGAGGGAGTCAGCGAGGTGATGGTGATGCAGTCTCTCCAGAGGGGAGGAAGGAGCAATGAGACAGGAGGATGGGAGAAGTGGCAGGCAGCCCAGGGAAGGCTAAGGATAGGGAGAGGAGGGGGGTCAGAGTTGGGGAGGGCCACATTTCAGGGAAGACACGAGGAAGTAATAGCAGGGGAGGTGGTAGCGTGGTGGATGGAGCAACAAATGAGTGCAAAGGGGAGGTTCCACAGACAGAAGAAAAATTTGAAGGTGGAGATCAGTACCCTGGTCATATTTTTGAAAGGAGAGAGGATGGGGCAAAGGTTAGGGGAGGCAAAGGGGAGGTGGGACGGGGGATGAAAGGGCCTCTCAAGTTGGGGGGCAGGGTGAGCAGAATAAGCATCAGAGAGTCATAATTTTAGGGGATTCTATACTTAAGGGTATAAGATGGTGGGGAAGGAGTGCCAGAAAAAGTAACATCTGGATAGAGTGCATGCCAGGCATGACAGCAAGTAGAGTGGGGCAGCATATGGGCAGATATGTGGGGAAGGTGGAGGGGGAAATGCACATTGTGGTGCACCTGGGAACAAATGATCTGGAAAGGAGAAGGATAGAGGAGGTACAAGACAGTTTCACGGATGTGGGAAAACTATGCAGCAAAGAGAGAACAATGGTAGCCTTCTCAGAAGTTCTGCCAGTGCCAAGGGCTAGTACAGACAGGAAGAGAATTATCAGTGACTTCAACAAGTGGCTGAGGGAATGGCGTGGGACCAAGGGGGTATGGATTGGTGGGGGACTGGGATAGCACATGGGATAACACAGATCTTTATGCAGGGGATAGGTTACACCTCAGCAGGGCAGCGTCAAAGGTGTTGAAGCAGAAGCTTGGGGATTTCATCAACGAGAGGTATCATTTAAACTAGGTGGGGGGGCATTGGAGCTGGGAATCACCAGGTGAGGGGGTCTCATGGACCTCCCCCCACCACAGGAATAGATATAACCTTAGGTGAAATAGGGGTTGAAATGAAGGGTAAGGAAGCAGGAAGGATAGGAGCAGTGTGGAGAATGGTTTCACTAAATGCTAGGAGCCTGGGGAACAAGTTGGCAGAGTTGCAGGCATTGATGGCAGAGGAGGAGGTGGACATAGCTGCTATTACTGAGACATGGGCAACCAGGCACCATGACTGGGACCTAACCATCCTAGAGTACAAATTATTCCAGAGGGATAGAGATAAAGGGAAGGCTGGGGGGTGCCATTCATGTAAGGGAAGGGATCAGATATAATTGGGAGGAAGGGGAGGAGGGCAGATCAGAAGTAATCTGGCTACAAATGCACATCCAGAAAGGGACCAAGATCTGTCTGGGGACTGTTTATAGACCTCAGGCCCAGAAGGAGGACATTGACTGGGAACTGGGGGAGCAGATAAGGAGGTATAGTGGCAAAGGGGGCGAAGTGGTGGTGGGGGATTTTAATCTACTGGGGGTGGATTAGAGCATCCCAGCAACCACTTGCGCCAGGGAGCAGATCCTCCTGGAAGCATTCCAGGATGGTTTCCTTACACAGAGGGTAATGCAGCCAATGAGGAAGGGCAATATACTAAACCTGGTACTGGAAGATGGGGAACAGGTCAGGGATGTAAGGGTGGAGGAACCTTTAGCAAGCAGTGACCACCGCAAAGTGTGATTCTCAATCAATCTGGGTAGGAAAGTAGCCACTACAAAAACTAGGGTCCTGGACTTCCAAAGGGTAGACTTTGGCAGGACGGGACAAATAGTGGAAAGTCATATGGCAAGCATCCACCCATAAATGGACACAGAACAAAAATGGGCAGTCATCAAGGCAGGACTGGACAGGCTGAAGCCACTAAAACTTGCATCAAGAGCCAGAGCAAGAAAGCCAGGACCAAGAAACCAAGTTGGATGAGTAGAGAGGTCGTGGGGAAGTTGATGGAAAAGAGGAATGCATTTTGGATCTACAAGAGATCCAACAGGGCAGAAGACAGAGAAGAATATGTGAAGAAATCCAGAGAAGTGAGCAGAGTGGTAAGGGCAGCAAAGATGGCTAGTAATGGAGGTTAGCACAAGGGATCAAAGAAAGAGAAAAGGATTTCCTCAGATATATCACAGAGAAGAGAAAGAGCAAGGATCAAATTGTTAGGATCAGGAGGGGAAGTGGGTGAGTAGAAAAGGGGGCTGAGCAGGCAGAAGTGCTTAATGATTACTTCTGTTCAGTCTTCACCATGGAGAGGGATAGGCCTGTACCTGAGAAGAAGGGCGAGGTGGGAGAGGGTGGGGGAGAAGAAACCACTGATGGGGAAATCACTGTGGAAAAAGTAAGAGGGGGCCTTAAGCCCCTGAACGTGGACAAGGCACCTGGCCCAGATGGAATCCACCCCGGGTGTTGAGAGAGTTGGCAGCGGTCCTGGCAGGGCCATTGGCGGACCTATTTAACACCTCTCTGAACTCTGGGTGCATGCCCAGGGACTGGAGGGAAGCACATGTGGTACATCTCCATAAAAGTGGGCCCAAGGACGAACCGGGGAATTACAGACCTGTGAACCTTACTGCATTTGTGGGAAAACTGATGGAGACAATCCTCAGGGAAAGACTGGTGCAATTTCTTGATTACAATCTCCAGAACAGCAGGCAGCAAGGGTTTGTATTGGGCAGATCCTGCCAGATGAATGTGGTTGATTTTTATAACTGGGCTACAAGGGCACTGGAAAGGGGACATGCAGTGGATGTCCTTTACCTGGATTTCAACAAGGCCTTTGACTCGGTGCCACATGGTAGGCTGACCTGCAAGTTGAAGAGTCTGGGAGCAGGGAGGAAACTGGTCAGATGAGTCGAGAATGGGCTGCAGGATAGACAGCAGAAGGTAGTAGCGGGGGGGAGGAGGCATCTGAACCCAAGGCAGTAACAAGTGGTCTACCACAGGGCTTGGTGCTGGGGCTGGCTCTGTTTAACATTTACATAGCCGACATTGCAGTAGGGATTAAGAGCAAGATCAGTTTCTTCACAGATGACACAAAGATTTGTGCTGAGGTAGATGGGGTGGAGGAGGACGCAAAAGTACTTCAGGAGGATTTGGCAGAACTGGAGGAATGGTCTCACATTTGGCAGCTTTGTTTCAGTGCCAAGAAGTGCAAAGTAATGCATGTAGGAGGCAAGAACCCAGGACACAATTACAGACTGGAGGGTGTCCTGTTGACAAAATCCAAGGAGGAGGAGGAGGATCTGGGAGTGCTGGTAACCAGGGAAATGAACCACTCTGCTCAGTGCTGGAAGGCAGCAGTGAAGGCAAACAGGATGCTAGGGTGCATAGCAAGGGGGATTACTTCTAAGAGTGGGAAGGTCATCTTGCCCCTGTATAGGTCCCTGGCGAGTCTGCACCTAGAATACTGCATGCAATTTTGGTGCCCCTACTTGAAAAGAGGGGGTACAGTGCAGGGCAACAAAAATGATCCTGGGGTTGGGGGACAGACCCTATGAGGAGAGACTGAGACAGCTCAATATGTATACCCTGGAGGAAAGAAGGGAGAAGGGGATATGACTGAGAACTTCAAGTACCTGAAGGGTTTGAACAAAGTAGACACCAGGCGTATGTTCAATCTGAAGAGCAGAAGGGAAACCAGGGGACACTCTATGAAGTTGGAAGGGGGCAGGTTCAAGAGGAAACTGAGGAGGCACTATTTCACAGAAAGCGTGGTGGCAGGGTGGAATGCTCTGTCAGAGGAAGTTGTATCACTGCAGAGTGTTGGGGGCTTCAAAAGAGGGTGGGACAGATTCAAAGGGAGGGTACAAATCGGGAGGGGGTGGGAGATGGAGGAGGGCATATGAGGGATGGGGGCAGCTGCAGTCTAATGGTCTGAAGTGCTGCACACTTGAGCAGACTAGATAGACCGAATGGCATGTCTCTGCTGGCAATTTTGTATGTTCATAATAAATAAACAGTCCCTCTATTGTATGTTAATATTACTGCCAAGATCAATCTTAAAATTGTAAGAGTGGTTTTATGCGCATTCTTAGAGTATGAGAACTGCGAGCCAAAGGTGAGCAGTTCTGATACCCTAAGAATGTAAGTGAGACCACTTTTACAAATGTAAGAGTGGTCGGGTAGAAGTGTTAATATATTATTACTCGAGCTCGAGTAATAATATATACATTTTTTAAAAACAGTCTTGGAAGGTGTCCATTTCCAGGGCATCTGCACATGACATATCCTTCACAGACTAAGAGTGCCTTATGTGCAGAGGAAAGGAGCACTCTGATTGGTTGGAAGTGCGCCCTCAATCCAAAATGACATTGTGAAACAAAAGATGATTTTTAGTGAAAGAAAATTCCTGTTTTTACATTAAGAGTATATTGGTTGCACTTTGTTTTGATTTGTTCTGATTTGATTGGATTGGATTTTATTTAATCTTATTTGATAATATATTATTTGATATCATTTTAAACCAGTTTAACTCAATGTAATGCAATTCCGCAGAAACTGACTGCAATATTGTGTGGAATGAAGTGAAGAGACTGATCTCTGCAGAATATATTGGTGGTAGTTGGATGAATAAGTTATGTGTTTGATTGTATGTAGTAGCTTATTGGAAAAGTAAATACAAATATTACACAAAAAAAAAGTGTCACCTTTTTTATTTTTAAATTGCTTTTCAGTGTACCCATTTTATTTACTTATTTGTAACATGTTTTCCCAGGGATCCAAACGGGGTCTAAAATGGGCTTGTGTCCAGTTGTGACCTGAGGGTAGGGGGACAGGAGAAAAATCAGGAACTACAATGCAACCAATTTGGTACTAAAGGGTTAATGCACTTCTAGGTGTTAAAACACCAGGACATAAGGGTAGTAGAAACATGCAAGAGCAATCTTGAGTTCAGCTTCCATTTGAAGCCTAAAAATTCAGTTAGGCTTCATTAATTAGATTGAGCTACCTTGGCTCCAAGTGCAATAATTGACATGGTTCCACCAGCCGCACCAACAGCGAAGTTGCCGAAATGTGGCTTGGCGAAATCCATAATGTTGACAGGCAAAATTTCGCCTGTCAGACATTCAGTGTTTTTTTTTTAGGAAGGGCTTGCTCTCCTGCACCCTCCCAATTTCTATATAACAAACCCTGAGTCAGAGTTTGTTCTAAATGGGGTGAAACATGGCAAAATGGTGACATTTTGGAATAGGAACCATTACGAAACAACATCAAAATCATTTGAAGTTAGCCAGCGTTAATAATTTTTCATTGTCGTATTGGCTGTTTCGTTGGAGTGCAATTGGCATAGAGTGAAAGAAGACTGCAAATGGGGAGGAGGTAGCAAAGCCTTGAGGTCAGCAGTCTTGAAACCAGCATTACTTAACATCCTGCAGCAGCAGGCCCCTTCTATGTCATTTAAAGTCTTGTTTATTTTATTTTATTTAAAATTTTGGTAACCGGGTGGGCCCACTGAGACCATGATGGTCCCTTTTTCAGGGGCGACCCGGGATTAATTACAGGCAACAGTATACAAATAGGAACACTTCAAGGACGTTTGAGCAATACAGACATTATAATCAAGACATGTTGTACGATCACAGGCAGGTTAAGTACATTACAGGGTTAACAAGAAGGGTAAAAAAGTTTCACAAAAAATGACAGGCTACATAGTGATTCGTTGAATGGGACATTTTCAACATTTGACACAAATTATTGAAACAAGTGTCTCAATCAGCAATATCTGTCCAATAACGGTAGCAAGGCATGTCGGTCGGGAGACAGTAGCTGCAAGTATAATCCACTGCACTGGTCCTCAGTGGTAACATGCACAAAGGCTGAGCCCCAGTAGGTAGGTCTTGAGGCCTTTTTTAAAGCCCCCAAGGGAGCTGTTCTCTTGAAGATTGCTAGGAAGGCCATTCCGGAGGGACGGAGTGCAGGTCCTGAAAGACCGAGAACCTTGACATGTCCAGACTCTAGGGACGTGGAGGAGTTGCCAATCAGAGGACCTTAAGGTTCTTCCAGGCTATCTCAGCATTAAGGTGCCACTCAGGCTAGGAGGGGGATTTGTTTGTAGAAGCTTGTAGGCAAGACATAGGGAAGAGAATGCCTGCCTTCCTTCAAAGGAGGGCCATTTTAGCAAGTGTAGTACTTTACAGTGGTGTTATAGAGGCAGGGAACCCAGGGCAAAGCACCCAAATCTATGATACAGCTTTCTTAGTTTTTGCATCTCCATGTTTTGTAGTGAGTGTAACACTGGGGCCCCATACAATAGGGTTGGCAGGAGTATGCCATTGGCTATTCTTAACTTAGATGTCTGGGTGAGAAAAGGGCTCAGACGATACAAGAGACCAAGCTTCTGGTTTAGCGTCTTGGTTAGTTGATCAACATGTACCTTGAAGGAACAGTCTTGGTCAATATACATGCCCAGGTATTTAATGCAATCCACAACCTCTATATGATAACCACTGGACAGGCAGGGGGGCAGTAAGCATGATCTATCAGGGCCTAGCTTCTTGGATCCAAATAGGATGGCTTTGTTTTTTTTCATATTGAGGACTAGCTGATTTGTCCAGAGCCAGCTTTCCAATAAGGAGAGGTCATGGTTTAGGAGTTTATTTAGCTGTGCTGCATCAGGATCAGATCTGCACAGTACAGCATCATTGGCATAAAGGGTAACCTTGGCTCCCCCCCAGTGTTTAGGTAATTTATTGATGAAGAGGGAGAATAAGAGGGGCCCCAATACTGAACCTCGGGGAACCCCTACTGAGATGGAACGCTTGTCTGACTTCCCCCCATCCATTTGACTATTTGAGATCTACCATTCACGTAGTCAATGAACCACTGTGCTGAGTGGTTGTCCAACCCAAGGGATCTGAGCTGCGAGATGAGTATTTGATGGTCCACCAGATCAAAGGCCTTGGTGAGGTCTATGAAGATCGCACCAGTTAGTTGGCCTTTGTCTTGGGCTTCGAGGATATCTGATGTATGGCTGACCAAGGCAGTATCAGTTCCATGTCGTTTTCTAAAACCATATTGTCGGGGGGTAAGGAGGTTATGTTGTTCAACATATTCCTGTACTTGTTGGTACACAATTCTCTCAAGCATTTTGTTTAATGTGCAGAGTATGGAAACTGGTCTGTAGTTCTCGACCAACTCAGTGGGTCCCCCTTTGGGGATATGGGTAATCAGGGCAGTTTTCCAGGCTGTGGGAACTTTCCCTTCCATCAGTGACCTATTGAATAACAACATGATTGGTGTGGCAATTTCTTGGTCCGCTACTTTCAGTAACTTGGGTTCTAGCTTGTTGTAGCCTGCAGAACTAGTGACCTTCATATTCCTGGTCAGCTTTAGGACCTCCGTTTTAGATACCAACTTAAGGTAGAAGTTAGGCAATGAGGGAGGATCTTCTGTATCATCAGAGGCTGTCTGGCTAGGGCTGTAGGGGTGTGGCTTGTACCTGTCAAGATCAGTGAGGAATACATTAAAGGCATTTGCAGTGCCTTGTGGGTTTGTGTGGCATCCCCCACCCACCACAATATCACCCTCACTATGCATGCGATGTCCCTTCAGGAGTGTGTTAATTTGGGACCAGAATTGTCTGGGGTTAGAGAGATTTCTTGTTTGCAGGTTTTTGAGGTGCTGTCGCTTGGGCTGTTTTAAGTCTCTTTTACATTTGTTTCTGAGCGTTTGGTACTGGATCCAATCGTTGGCCAATTTGGTGGACTTGTACCTGGCCCAGGCCCTGTCCCTTTCCCGCATGAGTTTTCTTAGATCACGCGTCAGCCACCTGGACTGTTGTCCTTTGACCCTCATTTGTTTAAAGGGGGCATGCTTATTGGCAGCAGAGAGGAAATTCTTGGTAAAGAGGTCCAAGGCTGAGTCAAGGCAGGGGGCGAGTTTAATCTGAGCCCAGTCGAATGCTGATAGGGTACCTCGGAAAGAGTAAACGTCAAATTTTGAGTACTTGCGTGCCAGAAAGGTTCATGGGAGTGGCGTTTGATAATCGTTTTTCCATATACAAAAGATAGGGGTGTGGTCACTTAGGGAGTCTGTGAAAGTGACGGCCAGCTTGAACCTATTGGGGTTTGGCACCAGGATCCAATCCAGAGTGGTGTGGTTGCCGGATTTCAAATTTAGTCTTGTAGGTTCCTGGATAAGCTGGGTAAAGTTGGCCTCTTGCAAGCTGGTCTTAATGTCACTTTTAGTCGAGGGGTCCCAATGGAGGTTAAAGTCACCCAGGATTATTTTCTCCCATGAAGGAAGGTCTGGAATAATTTTGGTAAGGGACTTTAATGCTTCCATTGCAGTCTTAGGAGGGTTGTATACACAGCCAACCAGTAATGGTTTAGTACCACCCAGCAGGAGTTTAATAAATAGTGCTTTGCATCCTGCATCAGCCATGGTTGGGACCTCTACTATAGAAACTGTTAGGGATTGTTTGAGATATATAATGACTCCTCCACCCTTTTTTCCTATTCTGTCCTGCCGGAAAGTTATAAATCCGGGGATCTCAATCTCATGTGCTAAGACACTAGGTCTAAGGCATGTTTCAGAGATGGCTACTACATCAGGGGAGTGCTGGTCAACCCAGGCCTCCAGTTCTTGTATTTTGGATCTGAGACTATTTACATTGATATGAACCAGTTTCAGCCCTTTTGTATTGGTCCAACCGGGCAGGGAGGAAGTTAGATTTGGGATATTGGTACAGAGAGGACCAGGGTTGGTTTCTATATCCCCTGCTAGCAGGAGCTTTAAAAGGACCCAGACCTTCTGTAACGGCTGGAATGGGCAATGGAAGAACAGGCGTTTGTGTAATCTGAGGAAAGTAGTGCAAGCATAACAACTGCCACCTTTCCTGAGACTATTCCAAGTAAGTAGGCTGGGGTAGCGATCTAGTTGGGGGTAGACACATGGACAGTGAGCTTGTATGAGCTCAGGTGGCCAGTTAGTTTCCACCTGAGAGACCAGTTGGTCTGCATGTAGTACATACAGGATATAGCCACTCCCCAGGAACATGCCGAGAAACATGTTCAGTCTGTTACATTAGTTTGTGAGGTCACAGATGGTAGTTGGGCGGGTAGCAGGGTTGTGCAGCAAGGGCAGAAGTGAGATAGGAGGATGTAGTAGGAGAAATGTGCCAGTAGAGGGGGCTGGTAGAGTAATTATACTGAGTGTTTGTCAGGGCTGATTTGTTATAGCATCCACTTGTGGCCAGAAGAGATAGCCTGCAGATAGAAAAAGTGCCTGATACGTGAAATTTGGTCATGTGTTTTGGTTTTTCAATATAAATAGTAACGTTGACCAAGGGTGGTGGTGGTGGGGTTGGGGGGGCAGCTGATGTGAAGCATCGGCGGGGCCACTAGTCAGCCGCCTCCACTCCGAGTAGCTTGTCTGCCAAGTTTGGATTCTTTACCTGCCGTTTTTCGCTCGGTTCGGCTGTGGGGAAGGGCTCCACGATCACCTGCCCTCTCGACCCTTGAGGCTCTCGGAGAGCCAGCTTCAGTCTGTGGGGAGAGGAGAAGGAGACACTTAAGCACAGGTACGGACCATAGGAGGGGCTGTGAAACAATGGGGGTGGGGGTCACAATAGCGGCAGCGGGTTCACAGCCCCTGTTTTAGTAACAATGTGCAGTCACCACTTTGGAGCAGCTATTAGGTTGAGCTGAGGCAGTTACCATGAACTGAAAGGGTAAATAAACTGCAGATAGGGGCCTTAGGTAGCAATTTTACCAGAAATTAAGGTGCACAGCACTAAATACATTTAAACAGGCAATCAATTACTATTCTAGCTAAAGGGGAAAATGAACTGCAGATAGTTAAACAATAATTTAAACAGGCAATCAATTACTGTGCTAGCTAAAGGGGAAAATGAACTGCAGATATTTAAACAATAATTGTAGAAATTACGGTACTCAGCACATTTGAACAGGCAAATGGTGATTGAAATTAAAGTGCTCGGTCAGAGCACCCAATAAGCCCATGTTTCAGGGGAAAAGGCTTGGGAAAAAAACATTCGTATGGTGACAAAAAATCACCAGAGTCTTTTTTGAAAATGGGGCTGAAGCCACTAGTCGGCCGCCTCCACTCCGTGTAGCTTGTCTGCCAAGTTTGGATTCTTTACCTGCCATTTTTTACTTGGTTCGGCTGTGGGGGAGGGCTCCACAATCACCCACCCTCTCAACCCTCGAGGCTCTCGGAGAACACTGGCACATTTGTACCGCAACAACTCAAGTGCTCAGGTTTCTGCAGTGCAAGTGTGGCAACGTACATACTTACCAGATTGTGATAAATTACTCCTTAACCCTCACCTGTAGTCTGAGCACAATTAGGAACGTGCAGTGATGTGTGCAGTGTTAGCTGCCGTGTGGACTGTCAGCCTCACTCTCACTGCTGCAATGTAAGGTGATTTTTAAAGGCACAAGTATTTCCTTTATAAGCAAAACCAAAACATTTCAACCTTTTTCATCATCATTCATGTTTATTGATCAGTCATAGATCATTTCATAGATAGCAAATTCAGAATTACAGAATACAATCTTAAGAACATATTTGTCATTACCAAGACAAAGACTTATTACATATAGGTTCCTATCATAAATAAATAAGCTACTACCACATATGTCAAAGCATGATATAGACAATGTTTGGGTAAAATGTCTCCTAAACTAACAAGTTCTACTTTCAGCACAGTGCATAAAGTCAGGGCCATAATTATGGTGTTTAAAAACAGTATAATAGTGCACGGCAAGAACTGGAGTTTATTTGAATCTATTTCAGATTGGAATGGACCAACCAAGGGTTTCCAAATTATTTAGGGGAAGGAATCCCTTTAATTTGATTGGACAAGAGATTCAAAAAATACACATTACAGTTTATCCTAGAAAAGTGCTTTTCTTCTAGTCAGATGCTTCTGATATCTCTAGCCCTTTGTAGAGATGTCAAGATGAACCCGGATCCTAAGGGGGAGACCATTAAATTGGTAATGGATAATGCAAGAAGTTTAATTAATAAAATGGACCTCTTTAGAACCTGGGTTGATCTGGAAAAAACAGATATAGTAATCTTGTCTGAAACCTGGTTAAAAAAGGGAATTCATCAAACAGAAGTTGAACTCAAAGTTTTTATCATCACAGACAGGATCAAGGGTCCCAGGGGTGGGGTAGGGATATTGATTAACATTAGTCATTTACTTGGTCACTCTAAGATCATATATTCAGGGAACATTGAAGGAATTGAATGCTTACTTGTAAAAATACAGGCATTAAATTTGATTGTGGGAGTGGTTTATTCTCCGCCCAAGGTAAGTACTATTCATTTTGATAAATTTTCTTATAACTTGATTGAACACATAAGGCAATCTAAAACAAAATTGATGGGTGATTTCAATGCAGCCTGGGGATGTCCTAGGGCACAGGCATTAGAAAATTCCTTGAAATGTTTAAATTTGGTTCAGATGATAGACTCCCCCACAAGAAAATGCAAATTAACAAGTAAAGGAAATATATTGGATTTAGTTTTTATTTCCCCGGAATTGATTATAGAGTAAAAAGAGGTTTGTGAACCCAATTTAGGGGATCATAATGTGATTAAGTGCACAATTTCTCTTGATAAAAATGTTTCTTTCACAGATGTAGTACCAACGGTGTATAAAAGATGCTATGCTAAATTTAACAAACTGTTATTTAGAAAACATTTACAGGGGTAAGATGTCATGATTTACTAAATCAAATGCCTTAGATAGGTCCATGTATACTGCACCCACTGACTTCGCATCCTCCAGGGGTAGCTATTAAATCCAAGAAGTCCATGAGTGCAGTTGCCATGGACCTATCCTGTCTGAAACCTGATTGGCATTGGGTTAATTTTTTAGATTGCTCAAGGTATTCCATCAATTGACCATGAACAATTTTTTCTAAGATCTTAGAGACTGTTGACAACAAGGCTATTGGTCGATAATTGGAAGCATCCGCAGGGCTCCCGGCCCATCTATAGGGATTAATTTGGCCTGTTTCCAACTCAATGGGACCAGGTCCTCCCTTAGACTCCAATTAAAGATATCCCTCAATATTGGTGATAACTCTAGGGCAGCCTCTTTTAACAAAACAATATTAAATTTTGTCAGGACCACTAGCCTTGTTTGTTTTTAGTCTATTTATTATTCTTAAAACTTCATTTTTAGTTACTATCCTAAATCTAAACTTTGGTGGGTAATTTTCTTGGGAATTCTCTGGACTTTGGATTTGAACCACATTTTGTATTTGTTTTATATTAATTGTAGTTGCTGGTGTCAAATCAGAAAGCTCAATGACATATTTATTCGCAGCACTTTCTGCCTTAGACTCCGTACCATTTTGACTAAGTTTTATCTCCATTTGATTTTTAACAGGGTTTATAAGATTTTTTATTACGGACCAATGTGTTCTTGGATCCGTTGATTCCCTAATCTTTTGTTTGTAATAGAGTGCTTTTGATTTTCTTATTTCCTGGGTTACTGTGTTTCTTATTTTTTTAATTTATCCCATACTTCACTTTTTAGAGATTTATTTGCCTTTTTCCAGAGTTGATTTTTTTTTCAGATTAAATTTTTTATGGCTACAGTTATCCATGGCAAATGATTTTATTTTTGAGTAACTTTTTTTTAGGGGAGCAAATTTATCACAAGCCTCTATAAACATTAATGTGAATTCCAGTACAGCCAAATTAAGATCAGGGACAAGAAAGATCCTACATCTGCCATTTGTTGGTAGCCTTCATTAGCATAACCTTCATAGCGGAAGTCACCCGAGGTGCACAAGATGTCCGCCTGTGGGTCTGTCGCCATGATGGAGCGAGCGGATCTTTTCTATTAAAATTCCAGGGCACCAGGTAGTAAAAAAAAATTTCTTTTATGTTGAAAGCCCTAATCAGGCATTTCTGTAGCCGCTGCTGCACTGAGGGACTCAGTCGGAGTTTCCCTTTAAAAGTAAATCTCAGCATAACTTAGTTGCTAAACTTCAAAAACCAAAACATGGATTAAATTTCAGAAAATTGGGAGCTAGAGAACTGATGATTACTAAAATAAAAAAATCACTTGAGTAATATGACTTTCCAGTATATTCCTCCTTTCCTTCGTGGCCTAGACTTATCTACCACTGCACACAAAACTGCAGTGAAGCAGGAGTTAAGTTTTAGATGTCTATATAATAGGTGAATTCTATGCAGGTAGAAGTATACTGTCTGTGACTTGACTGTGGTCTTTTACAGTAAGTGTTCTGTTATGTGTATTCAAATATGTAATTTTTATGATTGAAGTCCATGTCTTGTATGTTGCTATTATAGAATTAATTAGTATTGTATACAAACAGGTGTGCCTTGTAAATAGGCTTTTTGAAACCCTAATGGCTGTATCACTGTATAAATACAATTTTTACATACATACATACATTATTTGTGTTTTTAACATATAAATGAGACAGCATCAAGATAGCCAGCTACCCCCTTGATTATTAATTCATCATTTGTAGTAAACAGTGAATTCAGAAGAGTATGATTATCACAAGGCTGAATATTGTTCCAAAGTGAGACAGGCCAATGAACCTTAGGTATATCATACCAGAGACACACAGAAATTACATGGTATAAATTTTCTGTAAACTGTTTTGAGCAAGAACAGAACCCCTCAGTTGGATTAGTACATTTGGTAAATCAAGCTTTATTTTTATTTATTTATAAGGAAACAGAAATACAGCCTTTGAGTCAAGGACTCCTTTGTAAAGGCTCCATGTCAGATATACATACATTATAAGAATTAAAAACAGGATATACAGTAAGAACTATACAGAGACTAAGTCATATATACATACACTGTAGGTTTAGAAACAGGATATGCAAAAGAAATATACAGAGAGCAATTTACAAGTTCAAGATTGATAACCGAACAACCCAAGTCAATTAGGGTGAAGCAAGTATATACAATAACAGTAAGCAACAGTCAACAGGATAACCAGTATCAAGGTATATCACGGGAAAAGGGGGGTAGGGGTAGATCAGCATAAACAGGTCAGGTAGGAAGGAGAGGAGAGGGAAGAGAAATTTAGGGGGTGGGAGGTCAAGCAGGGGCATAAGTGAGGAGGAAGCAGACTAAGTGCAGTCACAGATGGAGTGGGAGAGGATTTCCGAATGGAATAGGGATTTAAATGGACCTAGTCGCTGTTCCAGGGTGATGGCCGATGGCATTTCGTTCGACCAGAGTGGGGCCCTGTAGAAAAAGGAGCATTGGCCCATTGAGGTCCTACAGTGGGCTACAGAGAGGGGGGCATACAATGAGCTCCGTGTGGACCATGGTAGGGTGTTGAGCTGTACAAGGTGGGGAAGGCCCGGGGGGGTGTTTTGTGAGAGTTTTCTGGCCAGGAGACAGGTCTGGTATCTGAGCCTTCCTTCAAAATTAAGCCAGTTGGTGCGACTATAGAGTTCACAGGTATGTGTCCACCAGTTACATCCAGTAACTAACTGGCAGGCTATATTTAGGGTGACCTTGATACGATAAAGGGCAGTGAGATCAACAGAACTGTAGATAACAATCCTGTAATCAATAAGGGAATGCACCGATGATGTCACAGCCAAACATAGGGCATCAGGAGGCGTGCACTCCTTATGCCTATACAGAAGACCTAGCCTAGATAGCTGAGCTGAGCAGATTGATGGGTTCATGGTATGTGAGAGTGGAGTTGAGGGTAATGCCCAGGTCTTTAAAAGGTGGGCACCAGGTCAAGAGGGGAGCTCTGGACATTAAGGATGTTGAGGGGAAAATTTCTATGCTTATTTTGTCTGTGGGTGAAGAGCATGGCCTTGGTCTTTTTGTTGTTCAGGACAAGATGGTGATCTGAGAACCAGGCTTCAGCTTCAGAAAAGGAGCACTGCAGGGAGGATTGAAGGGAGTGGGTGTCCGAGTGGCTAGCAAATATGACCGTGTCATCCGCGTACAGAAGCATCTGGCCAGAGCAGGCCTTAGGGAGCATGTTCAAGATTGTGCTAAATAGGAGGGGGCCCAGAATTGAGCCTTGGGGAAATGCCAGAAAGAACTGGTTTGCTGGCCGAGAGAGTAGAATTTAACTTGACCCTCTGGGTTCTGTCACTGAGGTAGCTTTTAAACCATGTGGTAGCATCCAGAGAGAGACCCATGTGGGGCAAGTATGGGATTAGGAGCGTGTGGCTGACAGAGTTGAACGCCTTGGTTAAATCAGTGTAGGCTGATCTAACTAAGTACCCTCAGTCAAGGGCTTTGTTTATAAAGGTGGTATATTCAAGAAGGGCAGCTGTAGTACTGTGGCCCTTCCTGAAACCATGCTGTTCAGGGCAGAGAAGGTCATGTTTAGTAAAATAGTCTGAGAGTTGGTCTGACGCTATTTTTTTCTAGTTCCTTGAAAAGGGGGAAGAATGGAGATTGGGCGGTAGTTGCCCAGGAAGGTGTGGTCCTCACTTTTTAGTATTGGGATGATGACAGCTGCTTTCCAGCATGTGGGGAATTGCCCAAGGCAGAAGGACTGGTTGAGGATATCGGTGAGTGCGGAGTTTACAGAGTCTAAGGTGAGGAGAACTAGCTTTAGGTACAGTGAGTCGCTACTAAAGCGTGTTTTCCCAAGGGCTTTGGTTAAGGAGGGTCTAGCTTCTTGTAGAGTGATTGTTCAGAGCCTGAAAGTGGGGGTCATCATTTTATGGTGTGGGTTAGAGGGCAAATCCGGAGCCGAGTCAAAGAAATTAGGAGGAAGAACACCACTAAGATCAGAAAAGGCAATGTTAAGGGTATCGGCAATCAGCAGGGGTCCTGGGAAATTGAGTCATTAACTAGGAGCTGGGTGGGGGGGGGAGATTTTCTGTGCAGCTCTTTAATATTATTCCAAAATTTATGCCTGGAGCCCCAGGAGGAGGAGAGTGCCTCCTGGTAGTACGTAGCTTTGGCTTTCCGAATTTCCCAGGTACATTTGTTCCTATATTCCCTGTAAAGTTGCTGATCATGCAGGTTTCCGGATTCATTAGCTTTATGCCACTGATTGTCACATTGCTTCATGAGGTCAAGTAGAGCATGGGAGAGCCAGGGGGTATTCTGACTTTTGACTACCTGTTTGGAGACAGGGGCATAGTGGTCACAGGCGGAGTTAAATGTGGAGATAAAGTATTCCAGGGCATGGTCAATGGATGGCACAGTGTTGATGATGGGGGTCCGGTCACATTGCGGTAGATAATGTTTGAGATGAGAGAGGGATCCCTTTTTTAAACGATGTAGGAGGGTACGTTTGGGTGGCCATTTCAGGATTTTTATAGAGGACCATCTGCAGAGGACTGGTGAGTGGTCATTCAGGGCATCTGGGAGTACTGAGACCTCAGATATGTGGGTGGGCCAGTTCATGAGCATGAGGTCAATGACTACTAATGCTCACAAAATCATGGGTTTTGTCACACGAAAGTGGATTATGACTCACAAAAGTGACGTACATCAATTTAAAAAAAATCTCCAGTTATGAAAAATTTTTGAAAAAATTAACTGCGCATGAATGAAAGCGGATACTGTACACAAAGACATAGAACACTGTTGGCAGATGGCTTTATGTCTGTTCGGTCTGCCCCATAAAAGTACTGAAACATAGACAGCGGTGGCAGAAAAAGACCAATGGTCCAACTAGTCTGCCCATAACACACTATCATACTCCGAGTCCTTTTGCCCATATGGGATCTTTGTCTACGCTATCCACCCTCTTGCTCTCTGCTTTACTACTACCCCCATGAGTAACTACTAAGTCCTTACCTTGTTCCAACCGTGTTTGAAACCATAATGGCTTTGGCACCCACCACCTCCGCTGACAGACTGTTCCATGGCTCAACCACTCTCTCTGTAAAATAAAACTTTGTCACATCCCTCCAGGACCTCCTCCCACCAGCTTCCGCTAATGACCTCATGATCTAGATTCACTTCTCTTGGGGGTGTGATCAGCCACTGGCAAGATGGCAGTGTAAATTCAGAGCAGCTCCCAGCCCCTGACAAAATCGCTGCTCATCCTTCTAATTCTGAAGACACTCAACATCTCTGATACCCATAGTCATCAATCTGTGCTATCAGGTACACAGCGGTGCTTTTATTTTGCTTTTAAGTGCTGTGCTTTGTGAGAAAACCATGTTTAACCTTTCTGCCTACAATTAGCTGCCATCTGCCATCCTCTGAAACTGAAGTTGCCTGCCATGAGGCAGCCATCCAGACACCTCGACCGTCTCCTAACTCCTGCCTTATCTTGTCATAGCTGCCTCATCACTGGCTCAGTTGGACATTTCTGCTATAACCAACATGCTCCACAGTATTCTTCAGGACTTCGCAGACATAAAGACTGCTGCTGCATAAATGAACAGAGAACTTTCTGTTATGGGGCAGCAGGTAGAATGTACCACAGGACAAATCCAGCAACTGGAATAAAGGGAGGAATTTATGGCCACCGGCTTTGTGAATAGGACCATGCCATCAAATATTTACTTTCTAAGTCTGTGATATGGAGACCAGGGCATGGAGGAACAACCTCTGACTAGCGGGACTGCCAGAAGAAGCCAATGGTACTGACTAGGGCTGTGCGAGTCTGAAAATTTGGCCCGATGGGCCAATTTCGAGCCGGAATGGGCAAAACTTTAAATGGCCCAATTTGGCCCAAAATTAAATTCCAAATTTTCCAACTCCAGTCGCACAGCCCTAGTTTTCTCATGGTGGTGATATCCCCCCACCCCCATGCCCAGCTCTAGCCGAGAGAGAGTTTGACTTGGATGAACACAGCAGGGGGCCTGAAGGCAGGACGGGGACAGAAGATTCCTTTTGCCTTATGAGCTTGGTTATTAAATGTAATATTAACCAAGCTCATCACTACTTAAAATAGTACCATGCCATGCATGTAGGCGGGTGTTGAGGAGACAGGGTGCATTTGTGTTCACGTCGGGAAGGGACAAACTGACTGGGACTAAGGCAGGTTGGCTGGCAGGAGTAAAATCAGGCCCCAGTAGACACAGTCTTGGTCTCTCACTCCTCATCTCGCAGGATGCAGCAGAGCAGACACACCATGGTCTCCAGTCCACATGAAGAAAAATACATACCTCCCTATATGTTATAGAAGGGATTTCCAGATTTTCTCCTTGAAGCGGGAGATGGACAGCATCAATTTTGTGGCACATTGGTGGTTATTTTGGGTGGCTCAGGCACAAAACAACGCTCAGCAAGTCAGCGGCAAACACGCTGCTGCTTTTCTCCGACGATCTCCACTGTTATTCAGTCTCCAGATGCACACCCACTTTGCTGCACTGGGAGGCACAGGTGAGGTCAGACCAATCAGCAGCCAGCTAGAACCTAAAAAAAAAAGGCGCGCTTTGAACGGTTCACAACTGTGCACCTTTACATGCAGTGAAATTGTGAGTTTAAATTTCGTGTTGCCATTTTGGGTTTGGCAGTATGAAACCCGAGGACAATGAAGGAGGATATAGAGAGGCTGAGTAAGGAGAGGGAATGGGTGACTGATGATGCAGGCAAGGTGGGTCTCCTAAATGAATACTTTGCCTTAGTATTCACAGTAAAAAGGGGGAACCAATTCCAGATGTATGGTCCTCCCAGCGGGAGACTAGGAAGCAGTGGTACAAGAACTAGACTTGAGCTCACTCATGGAGGACAGGGTACTTGAAGGGTTGAAAAGTAGATGGTGTGGTACCCAACACTTCCAGTGAAGGTGCTCCAGTAAAATTAACACATGAAAAAAAAAGAAAAGAAAAAACACTGGACACACATCAGATCAAGTTGCTGTGTAAATTTATTAATTACAAAACATGACCAGCACCAGTGCTGATACCCCTATATATTGCCTCTGTAGCCAAGGCTTCTTCAGGGGGTTGAAGGGACTAAATACAAAATCAGGCACCCGGCCCTGATGTACTCCACTGTAGGGTATAAACTGAGGTGGGGAAAGCCTAGCACGGCCCCAAGCAGACCAATGCAATTGTTTTCAGACCTTAGAGGAGGTTCTAAGTGACTGGAGGAAGACACATGTGAACTCTTTTTCATGAGGGAGAGGATAAGGGAGATCCAGGAAACTACAGGCGAGTCAGTCTGACCGCTGTAGTGGCGGGAACCACTCAAGGCCATCAAAAAGGAGAGGACAGTGGAATTTTTTGAAAGAGAGGGACTGCAGGATGTGAGGCAGCACAGCATTCAAAGGGGGAGGTCAGGTCAAACAAAGTTCATCAACATTTTCAACACAGTAACCAAGACGGCTGACAGAGAGCAAGCTGTGGATGTGTTCTTGGACTTCAGAAAAGATCAGTCTTCAGATCATACAAGAGGGCTTTGGGAGAAACCATTTTTCTTGACAAACATTGCACTGTACCGAGATGCTTCATGTGCAGATGGTTCATCATCTCTGTGGTTTCTAGTTTTGACAAATGTTTCCCACAGCCAATGATGCACTGACACAATGCAAACTATGCCTTTGTTGCATTGTTCTTCGCTAAGAAGAAATGCAACCATATAATACTTTTGCCTCAATGCACATGTGCTGTGCTGGACATAATAGTGGTGCCTTAGCCATCACTTTAGTGACCACCCTTATCACTGTTGGCCCTGGATGCTGAGCCCTGTTGGTTTTCTTCTTTTTTATGAACATTTTTGGTATTTTTTCCCAGTTTTTGGCCTGCCTCTTCTTCAGGAGCACACATACATGCATGTGGGCACGCGCATGCCACATTCCAAGATGCCCTCCCAACTTGCTGTCCCCTCCCACCTGTGCTGCCACTGGACCTCCACCCAGTGGCAGCAGAACTATGGGGTGGAGGAGCAACAACCTCCCCAGGAGAGGAGAGCTGCCGTTAGGCTACTCAATCCTGCTCCCTCCCTCCCCCCATGCCAGCACCCCAATGGCCCAAGGTCATTCCTGAACCCAGGTCACCAGCATAACACCTCTGCCCTCTGCACCACCAGGCCAGCTCCCTCTGCGCCACCTGGCCAGCTTCCGAATCCTGTTGTTTTTCAGCAACAGCAAGTTTTTGGCTTGTAGTTTTAACTTCTTGTTCTTGAGGAGTGTCTGGCTGGGAGAGCTGGCACAATCTTTTGAAAAGCCAGGGTTGATTGTTTTGTTTCCTTGACTGGAGGTGGGTGGCTCCCTTCCTTGCTCAACCTGCCCTTGGATTTTTAACTACTTTTTTCCCCCATCTCCACGCAGCATTTTACTTACCAAATATGAGGAATATTTGGTCTTCTCCCAAACTCACTCAGGTGAGTATCACTCTTGTTGCTCTCTTCTAATGGAAATTCTTCAGGTTCAGGCCCATATTCAGATCCAGATAATTGAACAGACTCCTCCTTCTCACCAACATCAATTCCTCAACCCAAGCATGAGCAATGCATTCAGGCAACATATCAGGGGTGATGATAATTACACCAACAGACAATGAAGACGTCAAAGTGTCTGCTGCAGGTATAATGCAATAGTTGTGTTGTCAAGTAAAAAAACTCTGTGAAGTTAGAAAAAGAAGGACTGGGAATTCAGGTTAAGGCTAGGCAAGAAAGAGAGTCACCTACTGCAATCAAGAAAACAAAGCAATCAACCCTGGCTTTTTGAAGGCTTGAGCCAGCTCCCTCAGATACACAGACTCCTACAAAACAAGAAGTTGAAACTGCAAGCCAGAAACTTTCTGGTGCTAAAAACCAGCAGGTTGCAGCACCCTGAGCTGACAGGTGTAATGACGGTGGCTACACTATTGTGGCCAGCACAGTACATGTGCATAGAGGCAAAAGTTCTGTGCAGCTGCATTCCACCTTAGTGAAGAAAGATGCAAAAAAGAAATAACCAGATGGCAACCTGTGCTTAGAGAAAGCACCAGAAGCCACTGTAGTGATTGTACCCTTAGTACTGAAAGGCAGTCTCCATTCTTTGTGACAGGCTGCCTAGATATGACTTATTATATATCAGCAGTGACTCAGTATAAAATAACATTGGAGCACATTCAGGTAATTGCACACCTATATTAGGCCACATACGTATGCACTCTCATTTAAACCTAATTGTCAGCACCGTAGTACACACCTTTTGCAGTCCCACCCTGTTTAGGCCAGAAAACAGTGGCTGTTGCACTCTAACCTGAGTTTTAAAAGAAACATTTTATATTTCTGGGGAAGTGCTTCCCCTGAAAACAATTGCCACCCTCTCACAAAAATTCTGCATCCACCCCAGAGTATCACTTAGTCATGAGTTGCTGTTTGCAAAATATTTACCCAGTCTAGCTCGAGTCACGATGCAGCCTCTACTATTTCAGGGGAGGGGGGGCCTGCCTTTACCCATTTTTTACTGTGTGGAGTGAAGCACTGCAAGCTTTGGCTCTGGATCAGACGATGGGCCAGGGGGCTGTGTGACTTTAACAAAATTCCAAGTTAGGTTTTAGGGAACAGAACACATCTATCATTCCACAGCAAGCACCTGTTTGGACATGGCAGGTAAAAAAAATGGTCTGAAATGACACACATCTGTAGTGACAAACTGGATAGCAAAATAAAAATCAACCTCAACAATGAGCACCATGCCCCAACATTAATGGTTAAGCAGCAGCATTTAAATTTATTCACCTTGAAAAAAATGATTATTGTATTTTTTAAGACGGTAATTTCTAATATATAGAAATAATAAAGCAGCAAGTTGGAAATTGATATTCTGTAAAGAGGACTGATGAGGTATGAATTATGCTGTGGGGTACACAAGGTTCTTAAAGCCATAGTCTAGCATTTGACACTGCCAGTTTCTCTGGAAAATACACACATAAATTGAAAATGAAGATGTGCATGTTTTTTTAAATGGAGCAGTGTTTTCAAAAAAAGCATGTGCAATCCATCATTTATCCTGTTCCTTTTTATTAAGCATGAAAAGATTAGATTTGTTTTATTATATTAGGGAATGTTCACTGTGCAGTTGCTTCTTGTTCGATCTAAAGACCATGACAAAGATAGATACAGCATACATATAAATACATAAATCTTGGATAACATTTCCACAGTTCGTGTAGATACACTCTTCTGGACAAAAAAGTAGAATAATGAGCCAGTCCAGTGGCCTGGAGGGCTGAAGCATTGGGTGCCTCACCTCCTGCCATGCCAGCAACCTAGGTTCGGAAACGGATGCAGGTCGCTCAAGGGCTGGCTGGGGAGGTAGGATTAAGCATCCCTGGGACAGTCTCAAACCTTGGAGAGGGGGTTTATAGTGCCACACCGCATGTATGCCCCTTGGAGGTATCAGGGTGAGGTATCCCATCAAGATCTTGAAGAAAGAGCCACTTCATTGAAAGCCACATGGTCAACACAGTGTGAGCAGTCTGGAGTTAGTCTATATTAGCATGGTTTTTGACCTGTGTGCATTTGGGGTGTCAGCGCAGTACATTGTTTGACCACAAGGGTTTCCACTGCACAAATAAATGGTTAATCCTCAGGGTGACAGCACAGCAGGGTCACACGGGGGAGGGACAGTACACAGGATGCCAGTGGCATTTCCATAGAGGTTGAGCTCACATATCACATCCATGGCACACACAGCAGTCCCTCGGGGCAAAAATGAGGAAAACCCCCAGAGGCAGAATGATGCCTGACCTACTGCAGGCCCCACATCGGTGGCCAGGCACCTCTGGAAAGACCCTCAGGCTGAGCGCGAGTAGGACTGAGGTAAGCCCTAAAGAAGCTAGGTGATGAGGCTGGGGGGGGTTGGTCTGATGGGGGTGCTGGGCAGCTAAGGTGGATGAAACATAAGATTTAAAAAAATGTACAATAAGCAAGCAATAACACATGACGAGGTGCGGGTTATCTCCTGATAAGAGCATGCCCAGATGTGTTATGAGGCACGAGGTGCTTGCGCCGAGTGCCTTATGCACCTGGGCATGCTCTTATCTGGAGATAACCCACACCTTGAAGTGTGTTATTGTGCTTATAAAATGAGTCCTCCAAATAAATATAAAAAAAAAAATAAGGAATGAAGAAAACATTCAGCCAAAGCTGATTTCCAGATGCAACCTGTGAGCACAAGGAAGTTAAGTGACTTGCTCAGGATCACACAATATGCACCTATGTTGCTGTGGGATTCAAGCCCAGGTCTCCAGATCTGCAGCTGAGAGCCTTAACCCACTGCGCTATACTGCCTCCATCTTTTTTTAAAAAGCTTTAGAGCTTTTTAATGCTAGTAATAGGAAAAGTAGTTCCCCTGTTACTGTACTGTACTGTGCTGCTTTTTTGATTGGCTAGCTGGCCAGGTCCATCTCGTAAATGAGCTTGCTCAATGATGTTCACCTGGATAAATAAAGATTTTGATTGATTGATTGATTCCCTCCAAAATACATAGTGCAGAGGTTAGTATCCTCCCCTGCCACCACACACACGGAGGTGTACAATATGTATTGTATTATTATTGTTGTGTTATTTTCAGGGTATCTTTCTCAATGGGATTTTGCTGTACAGTGCCAGTTTCAGATGGGGTTCCATGCCTCGTTTCTTCAACCACTCTCCTCTCCTTTCCCTCCCAGACATTCAGAACCATTCCACCCCACCTATTCACTACTTTTGTTTTGTGCTTATGCATTTGGATACTTCTCCCCCTTTGCTGCTTAGCAAGCTTGCTTTTATTTAAATTCATGGCTGCCTAGACTGGGAGCAAGTGTGTCTGTTAGCAGCCACCATAGTTTATGGGCCTTTCTCCTTCCATTTTTAAACACTTGTGAAACTGCACTGGTTTCTTGGGCTTTCCATTTAAGGAAGCACCAAGGGAGGTCTACAGTGAAAATGCCGACCTCCCAAATAGCGATGGTACAGTACCGACACAGGTACAGTGCCATCGGAATGACGAGTGTTTTCTGTGGGGGAGGCTATGCCCCCCACACCCCCATGCAGAGGGCTCTGCCCCCACACCCCCGGACTTTAATATTATCAACTCCAAGTCAGAGTTGTTCTGGGGAGGGGGCAGAACACTGGGGAATGGCTACACTGTGAATCAGACCGGTACAGGGACTGTCGCTGTAATGGTCTGTTTTCCAGTGTAGCTGTCGTGGTGTCGAGCTAAAGGGGGGCACTGTTCGTTTAATGGCTAGGAGAAGGGAAACTCGAGGGGAAGACTGCAGTGCAGTCATTTTTAAATCTCTTTTTTTGTTTTGGGATGCAGTTTTTAGAGTGGGATCTATGGAGGCGGTCTCATAGTCTCATAGTGTACAACGAGCTCAGGAGTCAGAGTTGCCCTAATATAGCTCTCCACCAAATAGGTGGATTAATATTTATCCTAAGTATGATACTTTCTTAACTCCCATGTATATGTCCAGTTTGGTTTTGAACATGTCCATAGTATTACTCATAACTATCTCTCTAGGTAGTGAATTCCAATGGGATACAACCCTCTGAGAGAACCAAAGCCCTCTTTTATGTGTTTTATAATGATCTCCTCTTAATTTTAAATTATGCATTCTAGTAATAGTGGTAGATGTATTTCTTTTTAAGCCCAATGTTTCAAACAGTAAGGGGTCTTGAAAGGCTTTATATGTTAAACACAGATCCCCTCTCAATTGTCTATATTCCACAGAATAGAGGTTCATAGCTTTTAATCGATCCTCATATTTAAGATTATTCATTGATTTTATTTGTTTAGTTGCCTTTCTCTGTATTCCTTCTATTAGTTTCTTTCCATGGTTTGTAGTTTGCATACAAAATTGTGAACAATAATCCAATTGTGATCTCACTAAGGTTGTATATAGAGGAATAATCATCTTTGAATCTCTACTTTTTATATGTTTAAAAATACACCCAAGTAGTTTTTGGCATTTTTTTACTTTTAATAGTGTATGTGTATCAAAAGTCAACTTATTGTTTACTAGCACTCCCAGATCTTTTTCATTTGTAGCTTCAATGAGTTGTACATTATTTAGCTTGTATTTAAAGTTCAAATTATTGTATCCCAGGTGCATCATTTTACATTTTTGTTCATTAAAGAACATTTCTGTTTCAGTAGCCCATGCACTAATCCTGTTTAATTCAGACTGAAAAACATTAGCTGCCTGTATATTATTGATTATACATCCCATTTTGCAGTCATCAGCATACTTGGACATCCAAGTATTGTTAGATGGCTGCATTGTCGATATCAGAATATTAAAGAGGGCAGGACCCAAAACAGATCCCTATGGTATCCCACTACTAACAGCTTCCCAATGTGAATGATGGCCTCTAATGACCACACGTTGACGTCTGTTATGTAACCAAGATATAACCCAATTTATGATGTTTGAGGGAAATTTAAACTCACACAATTGTTTTATTAAAACTTGATGTGAGACCTTATCAAATGCCTTTGAAAAATCAAGCATAACTATATCCACAGGAAGCCCGTTGTCAAGGGCTGAACTGACATTTCAAAAAAGTTTAACAAATTAGTTAAGCAAGATCTTCCCTGGGAGAAACCGTGCTGTGTTAAATCCTGCAGATTATTATCTGAAATATGACCTTCTATTATTACCAATAGTAATCGCTCAAATATTTTTCCAATTACAGATGTACAACTAATCAGTCGATAACTAGTTACATCTTTTTTACTACCGGTTTTATGGATTGGTGTAACATGTGCCTCACTCCATGTTTTAATGGTTAAACCCTGATTTAAAGATGCATTAAACAAACAGGTTAATGGGCCACTTATAGCATTAACCATTTCTTTAAGAAGTCTCGGGTGAATATTATCTGGACCAGGGGAAGAATGAATTTTTAGACTCAGTATTAGATTTTTTACCTCATTAGAACTAATTTGAAAGTATTGATTATTTTGTAAATAAGGCATTTTGTTTTCATTAGCTTCTGATGACGTAAATATGCTAGAGAAGAATTTATTGAATTCATTGGCCATTTCTAATTCATTAGTTGCTATCACCTCAGTTGTTTCAAGTGGACCAACTACATTAGAAGTACTTCTTAATGAACCAATATGGTTATAGAAGATTTTGTGATTGTCAGTAGTTCTATTAGCCAAATTTAATTCAAATTCTTTTTTAGCTTTTCTTATACTGCTTTTAACACTTTTGTTTTTTTTTTTCTTTATATAAGTTCCAATTAATTACTGTAGGATTCTTTTTATATATTCTAAAAAAATATTTTTATTATTTATACCCCTTTTTACATGTTTGTTCCACCATAATGGTGTTCTAAGACCTTTTTTATATTTCTGTCTAATTGGTACCAATGTATCCATACAGTATTCAATCTTATTCCATAGATGTTCCTATATTAAATCTAAATTAAGGCCTTGGAGTTCTATTTTCCAATCTCAGTTAGATAAATATTTTATAATTTTTTTATAATCTGCATTAGCAAAATCGTTTATCCTAGTTACTCCATTTATTAAATCATAATTTAAATCAATATTGGTTTTCACTGTTTTATGGTCACTATCTCCCAGTGGGATGTCAGTAATTGGCATAGGACATTTTTCTTCTATATTAGTTAAGATCAGATCAAGTATAGAGTTTTCTCTTGTACACTTATTAACGATTTGAGAAAGATTTTGATTTATAGTTAAATCAATAAATACAGATTCAGTATAACCATGGCCTATAAGTGTTGACCAGTCAATGCTGGGAAAATTGAAATCACCCATTAGAATGCAATTATGTGAAGTTTCCATTTTTTGTAATGTTGCTATAAATTCTTTATTATCATCTAAGCCACAGTTAGGGGGTCTATAACAAAAGCCAGTAACTAAAGGATTATTATTAAAATTTATTTGGGCCCAGACAGCTTCAATTTTACTACTAATAATATCATCTGGAGTAATATTATGAGATATAAGATTAGAGGAGATATATAGTCCTACACCTCCATTTCTTTTATTATTTCTATTTTTATAATAGAGGGTATAACCAGTCATTTCAAAATCCCATTCTTGATCTGAAAACCACGTCTTTGTTACCCCACAGAATTGCAACATTATCTTCTTTAAGATATATTTTAATTTGTCAATTTTATTAGACAGACTACGAGCATTAATCAATAAAAGATTCAAAGTATGCTTGTTTCTACATACTAATTTGTTAGAGCTGATTTTAGTAAAAGTAATAGTATCACAGTTATGAAGGGTACCATTTCCAGGAGGGCAAACCTTTTGTTGACCTCCCCCCAGTTCTCTTAGTTTAAAGTTTTTGAAATAAAATCGGTTATATGTTTTCCCAATAAGGAACTACCTCGCCTACTAAGGTGAAGTTTGTCCCAAGAAAAAAGTCCATCCTGGTGATAAAATTCTTCCCAGTGCGTGATACAAGAAATATTTTGTTTAAGGGTCCATTTCCTGATCCATTTATTTAATGTCTTAATTTTTTGATTAATATAATGTGTTGCTTTAGGAATAGGTAGATCTTGTGATAAAACTGGCACACTTCCCATATCAATCAGCTTATTTGTAAGGCCCACATAATCATGTTTTATACTAGTCAGTGAGTCATTCAAGATATTATTAGCCCCTACATGTAGAATAACTAGAGGGTTTGGTTTGGTATTTTTCAAAATGTTGGTCGTCATTTTTGTTACATCTACTATTTTTGGCCCTCTAAAACTTGATAATGTTCTATAAGATTTATTTGGATTACACACTACCCTGTCTAACTGTTTAATAATTGAGTCACCTAGCACTAAAATTTCTCTATTTATTATATCCCGTGTCTGGGTTAAAACATCAGATGATATAGTGACAGTATTCTCATTTGTTGATGAATTTCTTATATCCATTGTATTAATGGAATTCACAGCTATATCAGACTCATTTATCACAGTAGAAGATGCTTGATGATTTATTTCTAGGTCTTGTGTATTAGAGGAAAGAACATTAAAACTATTGAATAGAGGAAGATCAAAAATTCTGCCTTTCTTCCTTTTTTAGCTGCATGAGCACCTTTCACTGTAGACCATTCTTCATTAGGTATATCATTACTTATATCATTGCGTAATCTTTTTCTGCTAGCAGGAGGACATGTTGGGGGTGAGTTTAATAAATCACAGTTAATTGTTTCTAAGGGGGTGTTAAGCTTTATTAGGGATTGGTGGGAAGCATCAGTCATTTAACCTGATATTTGTATCACACTGTCCAGTACTTAGTCTACACAACATCTCTTTTTGGCTGGATTCAAGAAATAACAATCTATCACTAAACAAACTTATTTCTTTTAATAAATCTTCATTTAGCAGACATTTTGGGCATGTAAATGTCAATTGGAATAGTACCCATAATCTGAAACATTTTACAACATACACATTTAATACCCATTTCACCTTCTAGTGTCATTATGTTTTCCATGATGAATTACTCAAAGAAATCAGTTAGTTATTTATGTAGACAAGATGCTCAAGTTCCCAATGAAAAATGACTTTTCTAAAGTTTTCATATAGGCTGTTGCTGCTTTCTATTCTTTATGTACCTATCTTTACAGATAAGGTGTTGTATCAATTGTAGCCTACAGCTACATATGTGAACACGTAAACACGCACTAGACGCGTGTGTCTGTGCACGTCTTCGTGTGCGACATCAAACACTTGTCCTGCTCGCTACAGGATGTAGCTAAATAGCTGCAATGAACCCAGAAGTCAGAGCAGTGAGCTTTAACTTAAAGTAATATCCCCTCTTTGTTTAAGGAGTGTGTCTTAGCTGTAAGTCTAAGTTAAAATAAAGAATCAACAGCCCAAGGTATATTTGGATGAGGAAAGGGTTCGCTTCACAGTATAAAAATCACAATCAATGAGCAGTTAAACTACTCGCTCTCTTCCCAGTCCAGTATTGGAGCAAGGCTCAAAGTCATAAAAGGTCTAATAGTGCAACAAAGTAAATCAGTGCTACAGCTCTTGAGAGATAGAGTACTTGCTCTAGCAGCTCCCCAGAATTATAGCTAGTATGAGAGAAGTCACTGTGGTGGCATGTGCATCACTCATTTCATTGAGTCATGATCAACTTTAAAAGATAAGTTGCATGGGTCACAATTTATTTTTAAATGTTTCTGCTAAAGTGATTTGAAGATGCTAAATTGTGTGTGTGTGTGTGTTGGGGGGAGTAGGCAGTAGCATTCTCCAGTTCAGGTAGGCAGTCCAACTTGTAAACGGTGGAGGTTGGAAGGATCTCTCTTGTAAGTAGCCTTGACCGGCTGAAGATGTGCCAGTTGCCACAATATGCACTGATAAGGACACGGCAAAAGGCACCTCTTAGCCAATCAGGACCCTGACACTTCCAGTGTGATGGCTGCCTGATCAGGTTCTCGCGTGGTGAGCTCCGGAGCAAACCCCACTCAAACCAGGCTTCTACTTGTTTTTAACCCCTCCTATTCTCCACAAACAAACCAGTCAGAGGGGCATAAATACACCAGTGCTGCTTAGCCAAGGAAAAGGCAGAAACCTGCAGAAGATGGAGGTAGAGACAAAAAAAGCTGCGCTGAAGCACACTCCACCGTCTACCCCATGTAAAGAAAAGACACCCAAGTGGGCTACAGCCCAAGCAGAGGATCCGAATGCTCACACCCAATAGCCAGAAGCACTCAGTGAAAAAAGATTCCTAGAGGAGCTGGCACCCATAAGGGACACGCTGCTAGTGCTGGCCTCGGAGATGAAAAGTATGAGGGTATCACTCGAGCAGCTTACTACATGGACCTCAGATAACAAGGCCCGTATATCATCACTGAATGACTGGCGGCAGTACTTAGAGCCAGAGATGGTACAGTTAAAACACAAGCTTAAAAAAACAGAAGAAAAGCTGGAAGAACTTGAGGGCCGTTCAAGGCATAACAACCTTGTGGTGCTTGGATTGCCTGAAGGGGAAGAAGGTTCCCTACCCGTAGTATTTGCCCAGAAGCTTTGTGAAAAATTAGTGGGGCCCTCCCCCAATGGGCCTGCCTATATAATTGAATGGGCACATCATTCTTTAAAGGCCATGCTGCCGGTAGGCTCCCCTCCTAGGCCTTTCTTGTTCAAGCTACTGAATTTTTTAGGCAAGCAGCACATTATGGCCAAACTCAAAGACCTGCAAGAAATTAAATGGGAGTGTAAAAGGATAAGAGTGGCACAAGACTTACCATTCACAGTGCGACAGAAGCGGTCTGCCCTTCACCCTGTGGTTACCAAGTTAATTTCTGCAAGTATCAAGTTCAGAGTGAGGTATCCAGCAACTCTGCAAATATTCCATGAAGGCAAATGGCATTCATTTGAATCTGTAAAAACAGTCACTGCAGCCTGCAAGCATATGTTTTCCGAACCGTTTAAACGATACAGTAGCGACATCTAGAGGATATTTAGTGATATGATTACTGCCTACTTGAAGAAGTGAACTGCACAGATCTGCATTTTTTGTCAGTACAAGATATAAGGACATGTTTTGTTAATTTGATTTGTTTAAGCGCCTAAAGTTTAACTGAAATGGTCCTGAGACCCCCAGAGTTAGACAAAGACTAGCTGGCTATATTGAAATATAGAAAAGATGGGGAATTCCCTTATGTTTAGCCCACAGTGTCATTTGAGTTAACGTCTTTAACATAAGGAGCCTTGTTATACATTTTGTAGCATTCTGGGTTCATTCAAATTAGATCTGTTTGAGAACTGTATAGGGTTAAACCCTTGTTGAGGGTATGCATTCTTGTATTCTGGTTCATTTGATATTGGAGTTGATAAGTTGTCAGAGATTCTCCTGCCATAAGCATTTTAGCAGCAGGATTACGGAATCCTAAGTTAATTTGTTTACTTTTCCTGGTACTGTAACAGGAATTTTTGCAAGTCATAGTGGAGAATATAATGTAAGGTTTTGTGTGGGGGGGGCAGACAAGGGTTGTGGGTGAACTCTTCAGGCAGCATGGTCATCATCATGCCAGAAAATGAGGTTGGAGTTCAGTCATTTGGACTAGGGGATAAAGCTAGTTCATTAATGTTTGGGGTAGTTTATAGAAGGGGGGTTGGGTTAAGGGAAAGGGGAAGGGAGGTAAGGTCGGGAAGGTATAGGGGTAGGCTTGGAATGGGAGGGATAGAGGGAGGGGGAGGGGGAAGGATGGGGGGAGGGGCCAGAGCCTTTTTTAATACAATTTATAATCGTGCAAATACCACACGCAGATCCCCTATTGGACTCCTAAATATCACACTTTGGTCATGAAAATTATATCATGGAATGTTAAAGGTGCTAGGTCTCGGGTAAAGTGGCTTCAAATACTTAAACACTTAGCGGTACTGAACTGTCATGTCACTTTTCTGCAGGAGACGCATATGTTGGAAATAGAAAATAACCTACTAAGAAGGGGAACTATTGGGACAGTGTACATGGCAGGGATATCCACAGCTCAATGTGGTGTAGCAATACTGATTTTCAAGGGCACTCAGTTTCTTGAGCTAGGAAAACTAGCTGACCCCCAAGGCAGCTTTATTTTTTTGAGGGGGATTCTAGAAAACATGGATGTCCTCATAGGTACAATATATGGCCCGAACAAGGATTCCCTGGATTTCTTTGTTAACTTATCACTAAACCTTGCTCCCTTTAGTGGGTTACCCATAATTTTAGCAGGAGACTGGAATCTAGTCATTGTTTGTGCTCTAGATAGATCCTCCTCATTAGGATCTACTCTTTCCCCAGCCCAAAGAGCTCTGCGAGATCTCATAGAAGTCTATGGATTAATAGACCCCCTGGCGTGCCTTGAATCCTGGCACAAGGGCTTATACCTTTTATTTCTCTGTGCATAAATCCCTCTCCCAGATTGATTTCTTTTTGGTCAATCAGAGAGTAATTTCAGGATTGTGGGGAAGTGGGATCACCCTCAGGGTGCTTTCTGATCATTCCTCAATTTGGTTGGAAGCTAATCTAGCCCAACTAATCAGAAAGACACTATATGGAAATTAAACTCTCAGCTTCTTAATCAAGAGGACATAGTTAATTGGATTAAAGATCTTATAAATCAATTTATGGATCAAAATGAAGGATCTATTCCAGCTTTTGATAAAATATGGTGCACATTAAAATGTGTTGTGTGTGTGGGGGGGGGGGATTTATTAGAATCTCAGCTACCAAAAAGTGAAAACAGGATACAAAAGCCAAAGCCCTCTTAGAGGAAATTAAGGCCTTAGAAACTTCACTATCAAACCCTCCATTAGATGAGGAAATGTTGCGGCTGGTAGCGTTACGGAATGATTATGTGGAAATTCTGAGGGAAAAAGCAGAATATGCCCTCTTTAAAACCCAAGCTAAATATATTGAACAAGGGGGATAAAACCAGTCACCTTCTGGCAATGAGGCTTAGAAAGCAGGAGGAGCCTCGCCTGGTTCCCTTCGTGTTTACCATATTGACCAACACTATTTTAACCACCCCCAGGCAAATTGCTAAAGAATTCGAACAATACTACAGACAGTTGTATAGCCCTCATGACACTAACCCCCCATCTAATGAAATCTGGGACTTTTTGTTAGCCTCATCATTACCTTCATTGGAGGTATCCCAACAGGAGTTTTTGGCACGTTCTATCTCTCAGCAAGAGATTAGAGATGCTATTAGGTCTCTAACCAAGGATAAAGCTATGGGCCTGGATGGTTTCTCATCTAATTTTTATAAGGTTTTTGAGATGGATCTATGTCCTATTCTTCTTCGCTTGTTTAATTTTATATGTGAGAAGGGGATCACAGACATGACACTCTTGGAGGCAATCATAGTGGTGTTGCCGAAACCAGGCAAAGAGAAGAATAGGGTTACAAATTTTCATCCTATTTCACTGATGAACTATGATATAAAAATCTTTGCCAAAATACTAGCAGCAAGGGTATCCAAAATTTGAGAAGGGCTTCTGAGTCCTGAACAAATTGGGTTTGTGCAGGGCAGAGTCTCATTGGACCACATCCATAAATTGGCCCATGTTTTCTCCGCGTCCAGGGAGGCAGATGAACCAATGGCTCTGGTCTCCCTGGATGCAGAAAAAGCATCTGACAGGGTTAATTGGACATATTTGTTCAATACCCTAGCCATAATGGGTTTTCCAGCTTCTTTTATTTCCTGGGTCAAAGCACTATACTCTGAACCTAGAGCGAGAGTCTACTGCAATGGAGTTTTTTCCTCAACTTTCCCTTTAAAATCAGGTACTAGGCAGGGCTGCCCACTTTCCCCACTACTATTTAACCTATATTTAGAACCATTGATAAGACAGTTAAAGGACTCATCAATGCTGCAAGGTATTAGGATAGGGCCATTTCACTTAAAATTATCGGTCTACGCGGATGACTTCCTCCTGCATGTCACTAATCCTTGCAAATCTATCCAAGCTGCTCTCCAGATACTCCAAAGGTTTAGTAGGGTTTCAAACTATAAACTTAATATTAGTAAATCAGAAGTGATGCCTTTGAACCCCTTGCTTTCTAGGGAAGACATTACCTCATTATCCATGGCCTGGAACACCCGTCTTAAGTACTTAGTTATAACTGTATCTACATCATTGTCCCTGCTGAAAAAGTTGAATTTAGATAATTCAGTAAAGGAAATTCAATTGGATCTAAATAGATGGAACTCTATGCACTTGTCCCTCCAAGCGAGGGTTAGTGTAATTAAAATGAATATTTTGCTGAGGGTATTCTATCCACTTAATATGCTTAATGTCTATCTCCCCCTGAATTGGTTCTGTAGATTACTTAGCATAATCTCCCAATTCATATGGAGAAATAAACCCCCACGTAGAGCATACACTCGTTTAAGTGCCCCAAAACAACTTGGGGGCCTTAAACTCCCTAACTTTTACCACTATTATTTAGCTAGCCACATGGTTAAGTATATGTGCTGGAAAGATATCCCTTCAGACACAGAAAATGTTGCCAAACTTCCTATCTGGTTACAGGTGAAACAGTATTTATTAACCGGGTTATCTCCAGAGAGCCTTTTATTTATAGCCCTGGGTAAATTGCCCAGTAATTTACGAGGCTCAGTTATATATATTTCATTAAAGGTCCATTCACAGTTTTGTAAGTCAATGAGATACAATAACCAACTGGACCTATCACAACCAGTGTTTTATAACCCCAATTTTAAATTAGGGGATAAGAAAATTGTTGTTCCCAAAGAATGTTCTGATCCTAAAATCAAAGTTGGAGATTTGGTAGTTGATGGTAAATTAGGGGGAACATCAGAAATATTAGCTTTCCTCCAACTTCCCAATAAATACTCATTTTTTGTGCCCCAAATTAGGCACATGTTGATAAATTGATTTGGCTCGGGAATATGGAATACACAACAGGTGCCTCCTTTTCAGGAGCTTCTAGAATGTGTTAATCAACCACATGCTGTATCTCAGCTGGTCTCAGTGTTATATGAGAAACTTAATCCGGAAGTATCAGGTCAATCAAGGTACTGGATGCATAATTTCCCGCATGTTAACTTTTCATGGGATAAAATCTGGGAAGGTGTTTGTTTATACATTGCCAATGACCAATTAAGACTAACACAGTTTTATATATTGCATAATATTTATTATATTCCAACTAAATTATATGGAATGGGTAAGACGCAGAATCAAGCATGCTTTAGGTGTGAACAGGAACCAGGGATGCTACTCCACATATTATGGGATTGCCCCAAAGTAGCTGGTCTCTGAAGAACCATTCGGGAAAGGGCCGACCCATTGTTGGGGCTGCAGGAATACTTCTCACCACAGGTTTGTATAGTGGGGGATTACACCACTGTACCTTTCAAGGAGAGGAGGCACCACATGGCCATTATTTCTCTGTCAGTTAAAAGGCTTGTTCTTCGCTATTGGAAGGACCAACATGTGATTTCTTATCTTGAGTGGGTAAAGGAACTCCTACATAACTTAAGAATAGAAAAGACAATTGTGAGCCTATGTGGTAAACTCCCCCTGTATAAATCCAGATGGGAGAAGCTTCTCATGCTCTGGTCCCTCCCTCCTGCTTCTTAGGAAACCAGGTTAGAAATTAGAATAGCTAAGTAAATATCAATATACTATATGGCTGCTCCATAAGGTGCCATTAGATGCCTTTAATCTAGAGATGCTCACACAGATGAGTCCTTTACTTCAGGCATTACAGATAAAAGGGTTTGTGGTGTTAACTAGTAGTCCAAAATTGCACCATTGGGGAAGGTGAATATGGCTCTGGGGGTATGGGGGGTTGAATCGGGGGGGGGGATGCACGTGGGGAGTAGTTTCCCGTTGATTGGAAGGCATTAGTAGAATAGGCTTTTTCCAAATATTTAACATATGGTAGAGCTTTTAAAGTGTTATTTATATATGTTTTGTTAATGACTCATGCCAATGTACCAATGTAAGTACTGCTGGAAAGTTATATGCCTGTTAAAATGTACTGTAGTGGTATAAAATGAATAAAGTATATTCAATTAAAAAAAATCAGGACCCTGAAATCTCCCAACCCATTTTATAAGTATTGTTACCAAATCTCTCTTATCAGTATGACAAGCTTGTTAAAACAGGCCTACCCAGACCTTCCTCACATCTTCATAACAGGAAAATTGCAAAATTATGTGTAATAAATTACAATTACATGCTCTATCTTTAGAATTTTTAGATTTATCATGACCAAAGTACTTTACTTGGAGAAGCTCTGGGTCTAAAATTTGTTTTTGATTTCCTTTTTTAGTATTCATGAATTCACAAAGATAATATATCAGCATATGCCTGTTATCATTGGCTGTAAGCCAGTTTCTTCAATTTGCCAAGGCAAAAATTGTGAAGCACTTCTTAATGCTAGATCCCTACAGGCCTGCACACCCTGAATGGTATTACTATATATATATATATATATATATATATATATATATATTTATATTTATATATTTACTACTAATCATGATATTTTTCTTATTTTAATTCCATAGTGCAAAAAGATTAGATTTGTGAAGTGGCTTTTTTAAATGTGACAAATAAAGAGATTGAGGCAGTCGATTTCTTTCCAGTACAACTTTTCCAACTTTTTTTGGTAACCTGTCATCGGACATTCCTGTCAGTGTCATCCAATAATTGAGTTTTCTGGCCATGGCCAGTGCCCAGATACTTGGGCAACCCAATTCAGTTCTAAGATATAGCTGGGACAGATTTCAGGACTCCCAACAATGAATAAAACATTTTGGTCATAGGTTTGTCCAAACAATTCTTAACTATATTGGCCCACATTTTAGCTCCATACAGTGCTAATGTATTATATTATATAGTATATTATATTTTTTATATATATATATATGTATATATATATTTGTCAATTAAATTTGTATTGAATAATGTAACTACATAAATAAGAACACAGGTATAATTATTTAAAATGAAACAACAACATAAAACAGTAATAATAGCAAATACGATACAAAAACATCCATAACATACAAGAAATATTTAGATTAGGCATCTATATGCACAGTGTAAATTATATACAAGTCAAAGCACACCACAAGAATAATGAGTGAGTGGGCTACTCAAAACACAAAGTACACATCCAGTAGGAATATCAAAAAACATAATTTATTTGGCTTCTTACCCACACATAAAAACATATTACACTTATAGCAACCTTTTCCCTGCCAAGCACAGTCTGTAGGCAGAGTCCATGGGGGAGTGGTAGCATGTCAGGGGATGGAGCTCAGAATTTGTCAATGCAGCACAGCCATGGTTCTTATTATAAAAACCAGTTTTTCATGCCCTTGTAAATCCATTATCAAAAAGAACAAATTGAAAGTATTTCCAAGAAAGATTTTTGGTATAAAGCAAAACTGAATCTGGACTCAAAATGGACTCCACAAGCCAACTGTTTTCTTACAGTTCCCACTGTAACCACACTGCGTGCACGCATACAGTGGGAACTGCCAGCACATGGTCAGTTTGTGGAGTATGTTTTGAGAAGGACCACAACTTCACTGTATCAACAAGTTCTGAGCCCTGTCCCCTGACACACTGCTGCTTCCCCCACAGGGTCTGCTGACAGACTGTGCTTGGTAGGGTAAGGGTTGCTATACGTGTAACATGTTTTTATGTGTGGATAAGAAACCAAAATAAATTATGTTTTTTGATATTCCTACTGGACTTGCACTTTGTTTTACTTTTTAGTAGCCCACCTACTCACTATGCTTGCAGGGTGACCCATCGATACCTTGCATTTTTGAGTACTTTGACCTGTGCTTGGTTTACCCCAGGTGGAGTACCTTAGTGCTTGAGAGCAGTATATCATTATGGATTATAAACTGTACTTAACTGTTAATGTAGCTTTGTTTTTCTGTTCAGGAATACAATATATTGCAATAAGAAGGGGCACTATCAATAGAGAAGAAAAGAATGAAATAGTGAAGAAAGGTTGAATGGAAGCTGAATGGAATGGCTTGAAAGAAAACATTATACCCTTATCATACCCAAACTCCTGAAACAAAATAGTTGATTCAGAAGAAAAAAGGAAAAAGTGAAGAAAAGGAGATGGCGAAGTTCTATAATACAAACTGTGTGGAAGGGTTCATTAATTCAGTGGTAAACAAGCAGCTAATTTGATAGCTACTGTTAATCAGGATTTGAGATCTTTAAGGTCCTTATGCATCAGAGGTCCAAACAACAAAAGGCAAAGGAAAAAGGTACCCTGTTCTATTTCATCTTTTGTCCAGGAGCCTGCTGTAGTTTGTTTACCTATGCAGTCATAGGTACAGTACTACCCCAACTTTTAGCAAACATATTACCTCGTTCCTTTAAATGGAGTGTTAGTTTTTCTCTTTTTCAGTATTTCTATTAGTGACCGTCTCCATTCATGGATTCATGGTGCTGTGTTACCCAGCCAGGATTTAAGTACACTGCTTCTGCCTGACACCCCATAAAATGCCAGCGAATACTTTTGCTCCACACTCAAAAGGCTGATTTATTGAAATGACCTATAATGCATGTTTCTGTACTAATATTATTTGAGATAAATGCTAGCACCTTTACTAGTTCCTTAAGTTTTCTCCAAACATCGTGAATTTGTGTACAGTCCCAAAACATGTGAGTCAAAGTACTACTTAATGTGTTATATTTGTTACCATCTGGAGATGCTCTGAGTCCCATTTTGTGCATTTGATGGGGTGTGTAAGACAGACTGTGTAATGCTTAAAACAATGAGTCTTAAGTTAACTGCACTGAAAGCCCTAACAGAGAAAAGCCATATATTATCATTGTCCCAGCTATCAGTATTGACATTTAAAGAATCAGTCCATCATCTACAGTTTTCTACTGCTGTCCCTAACAGAACAGACTAGCAAATTATAAAAAGAGGAACTCCTGGGGGACAAATGCATGTAACCTAATAAGTTTTTAGATGTTCATTAAGAGCACAACTAGGGTCAGAAGGATTACAGAGTTCCAAAACAGAAATCTGCAGTATACTATGAAAGTGCTAGTCAGATACAGGGATACCATATTTCTGGGATAACTCATCAAAATGAAAGAACCCATCTTGTGAAGAAGGGGCCCGATTCTCAAAGCTTCCAGAATGGTGCAAGGGGCTTGTGCCACAAGGAATGGCACAAAGTGTCCCTTGCACCAAAAGATGCAACCGGAGCAATCGTGAAATGCAGCCTGCATCAGCCACAGGGTGTGTGCACCAAAGGGGGCCTGTGTCATCCTTGCAGCACAAAATGGGCTGTGGCATGGCACTGGGGAGGGCGTGTGGCAGACACAAGCTGCCATATCCCCTAATTCAGGATTCTGTAAACCCTCCCAGGATGCACAATTGTAAGTACCCTTAGGATCTAAGAGTACTTAAAATGTTGCCTTCTGGGAGGGTTAGAGCATGTGCGCCACACTTAAAGACCTCCCTGGGCAGGAGGGAACATATGCTGCAGTCCCTGCATCCCTGATCCCCTTGTAGTAGAACTAAATGTGTCCCTGGTGATCTAGCAGACCCCCCAACCTGCCTGTATTTAATTATACGTCACTGCCCCTGGTGGTGGTCTAGTGGACCCCCTCCCTATCCTTATCTATCCATATTAATATAATAATCCCTTTCCCTGGTGATCTAGTGGACCCCCCACCCCCCAGTTCAGCAGGCAGTGCTCACCACCCTCTTCCCCCGTTCCATCCCCAAGCCAAAGACCAGTGCAGCTCTCTGCTCTCCACCATGGCTGGCCGCCATCTGAGCATGTACTGTATACAGTACACACTCATTAATTGACAGCTCAGTGAGTGAGTGGTCAAACATTGAGTGCATACTGTATGCAATAGGAGCACATTGATTGACAGCTCGCTCACTGAGCTGTCAATCAATGAGCGCCTACTGTATACTGAACATTTCATTTTCATTTCATTTCATTTATTTGTTAACCGGGTAAGAGCACTAGGTAAATCATTACCCGTTTTCAGGCCCAACCCGAATACAACAAAACAAAGTCAAACATTTACACACACAAATAAATACAATTCGACAAATACCTTAGTACAAACAAATCACTAATAAATACATTTACAAAAATCCTTACATAACAATTATTCTTTCAGGTTGGATTTAAACACATGTAATGACATTTTAGTTCTTAGACTACAAGGTAGGTTCAGTGTTTGGTCAGTTGGGGGCCATCCAAGGTGCAGGCAGGAGGGCTGTGCCAATCACTGACTTGGGCATGGGACGGGGCAGAGGGGTGGGGGGCACTGCCTGCCAGACAGGGGGTTGGGGATTCATTAGACCATCAAGGAAAGCTATATTTATATTATATGGGCAGATCAGGGATTGAGAGGGGCATCCACTAAACTACCAGGAATGTGTTTAATTTCAATAAAAGGGGAGTGAGACTTGGGGGTCTGCTAGAACAACAGGGTCTTGTCTACTTCTAATAAAAGGTGATCAGTACTGGGGAGGTCCACTAGACCACCAGTGATGGGATTAATATTAATAAAAGGGGCTGAGCAGGGTCTGCTAGACCACCAGGGATGTGATTAAATATTATGAGAATGCAGTAAGGAGGGCTGGGGGGATACTGAGATGCATAGGGAGATGCATCACCAGTAGAAAACAAGAAGTTGTTATTACTCTTTACAGACAGTTGGTGAGACCCCATCTGGAATACTGCATGCTGTTCTAGAAACCTCATCTCCGCAAGGACATAGACAGGATGGAGGCAGTCCAGAGGGCAATTAAAATGGTGCAGGATCTGCACCAGAAGCCGCACAAAGGGAGGTTAAAGAAGCTTAATATGTATACCCTCGAGGAAAGGAGGGAGAGGGGGACATGATTGAAACATTTAAGTACCTCAAGGGAATCAACAAAGTCCAAGAGGGTAGCATCTTTCAGAAAAAGAGATGTGCAAGAACAAGGAGGAACAATTTGAAGATAATGGGGGGATGGCTCAAGGGCAATGTAAGGAAGTATTTTTTCACAGAGAGGGTAGTGGATGCATGGAACAGCTTTCCTGAGGAGGTTGTGGAGTCAAGAACAGTGGGGGAATTCAAGAATGCATGGGACAGACATAAAGCAATTCTCGTTGAGGGTAGGAAGAAGTAGGCTATTGGTGAACAAGGATCTGCAGCTTATCCAATAGGCAGGAAAATGAGCAGACTGGGTGGGCCAAATGGTCCTTATCTGCTGACAAAGTCTATGTTTCTGTGTTTCTATACAAAGGGGATCGGGGCTGGGGGGGACCTCTAGCCACCAGGGACCTCCTAGGATGGCGCACTGCTGCCCTGCCATTTGGCGCACAGTCACAGTTGTCACAAGCTGTGGGACTTAGCCACTGGCACTCTACCCAATGGAGAATTGGGTGCAGGGTCCCTGGTACACCAGCAATCACCAGAAGCCACCTTTGCCATGGCTTGTGCTGAGTTTTGTAAATTGAGCCCCAGGTCTTTAACTTATTTGATACCTACATTTTCCCAGACTGCCTTTTTTATTTGGCTTCTTATGCTGTGTAAAATTGGGGGTGCCCCATAGAGACTGTTGTAACCTAGATCTGTTTAATTTGGTTTTAATAAAGAACTGATCTGTTTAATTTCTCTTATTCTGTCAGAGATTATGTTAGTATTAATTTGTTTCTATGGTTTAGCAAAAATCAATGATTTAATGTCAGTTTCCTGTTTATGCTACAGATCTTTTTCTATATGTATGCACTCAGGTACATAAGTATCTCCAGCAGAAGACAGAAACCATTTTGAAATCTGAGTACATTTGGCAGCAATATTATATAGGTTATATATAGGTACAGGCCAGGTGCCTTCAGAACCTCATTATTTTTTGTTCTAACTAATTTATTAAAGGTCAATCGAGATTTCTTACAGTTCCATATACATTTTGATTGGTAAATTCATTCCATCAAGACTCTTTTTATTAATGCACCAAGGAATCATCATAAAAATATATACAGTTTAAGGAGGTGAATTCATTTTCACAGTCTCTAGCCTTCCCCATATACCTAACAGTAGTTTATTCCAACTGGTTATATCATCAGTTAGTTTATTCTCAATTTATAGAATATTCTTAGTCCCTATTTTACTGTTTTTTATGTTTTAATTCCTAAGTATTCTAAATTATCTTTAGCCCAGGGTACGTCAAATCCCTGAATGTCTTCTTCCTTGCATGTACTCGGAGATAAAAAAAAAGTTACACTTTTCTTTATTGAATTGATGTCCTGCAGTATCTCCAAAGCTATTAAGGATTTTTAGGATGTTTGAAATGGAAGATATAGGATCTAAAACTGTAGCAGGTATGTCATATGCATATATAGATGTTAATAATTCTTCATTTCCTAGTTTGACACCTTTTATTCTCTTGTTGGAGTTTAACTTCCTTTCACGGGATCTATAGTCAGGTTAAATAAAGGCAGAGATATGAGGCAGCCTTGTCTGTTACCTCTGGTAATATCAAAACATTAGGCTATCTTCCCATTGGTGACCACTGTAGATATTGTGTTATTATAAAGTATCCTGACCAAACTAATAACGTGTTCAGGGACATTACAGAGGGTTAACACATTCACAATGTGGGGCCATAAAATGCGGCCAAATGCTTTTTCAGCACCCAATGAGAGAATTCCCATTGGGGTTTTACATTTTTCACTAGGGCCCCTATACTCAGAGCCATCCGCTGCACGATGCACAGAAAGTGCAAGAAAACAATAGGGTCAGCCGGCTCTGGCGCAGTATTCAACCAGATAGCACTATTTGAGCTGTCTGCGCTATCTGTCTGAATATTGGGCCATGGCAGTGTGATGCACAGTAAGCAATTCGCATGCTGAGTGCTGCACTACCTGAGTGCTGTGCCGATGACCACCCATAGGGGTAATGCATGGCACACACTGGTTAGTACCACAGCCCCTATAGGCAATTTTCAGTTCAAACATGCAGATGAGCCCATTGGGCATGCACAGCACTAGTGGGCCATTTGCATCCCCTTTTGGGCTCATTATCATGCCACACATTGGCCGAGTACACCAAGCCAGGTCCCCCCCCTCAAGCCCCAATCCCCTCACAGAAAAAATAACAGTAATCCCCAGTGGTCTAGTGGTCCCTGCCTAGCTCTGATCCCTTCTTAAAATATATAAAGGTATTCCCCAGTGGTCTAGCAATCCCTCCCCAGCCCTGATCCCCTCTGAAAATATATAAAAGTATTCCCTGATGGTCTAGCAGTCCCTCCCTAACCCTAATCCCCTATAAAAATATGTAAATGTATTCCCTGGTGGTCTACCGGTCCCACCGTAGCCCTGATCTCCTTTCACAATATACAGTATGACAGTACTCCACAGTGGTACAGTGGTCCTCCCTCCCTACTCCGGACCTGCCCGTAGCATACATATATATACCTCCTTGGTGGTCTAGTAGACCCCCCCACCCCTTCACCCTGGCAGATACTGTCCCACCAATCACCCCGCTCCCCCCATGTCCCAACTCCCTGAGCCAGCAACTGGCACAGCACTCCACTCACCACCACGACCAGCTACACACTGATCTCTCAAAGAGTGCGAACTGTACAATCAGCTTTCTTGCTTGCTCACTCAGTCTCTCGCTCTCTCTCTCTCTCTCTCTCGCCCTCTCTGTGTCTCTTTCTTTTTTTTTTCATATGCTTTTATCCTCCTGTGCCTGGGGGGTGGCTGCTTCAGCCCAGACCTCAGCTCCCCTGCCCTGCTCCCCCCCACTCGGTAACACATACCTGGTCTGAAGTTTCCTCACAAGTTCTTCCCTCATGGTAGGGCCAGAGAGGGAGGGCCATCCTCCTCCAGTACAACAAAACCAAGGTGGACCAGGTCATGGACCAAGTGACAGTGTGAGCTCAGAGACAGCTAGGCTGGGTGGGCTTCATTAAGGCACCTGACACTCCATTTTCCATTTTGCTCCTCACCCTGTTGTGGAGTGTCACTCCTGTGCATGCAGGCACACCTCTCCAATGCTCCCCACAGTTCCCTCCCTCACGTTGCAGCCCTGACAATGCTCTACCATCAGGCCTCCACCTGGGGGCAAACTAGGCCAGGCTAACAAGCCTCCCCACCCTGGCAGAGGACAGCAGTCCCCCAGGCACTCAATCCTCTCCCACAGCTGACATCTGATGACCTGAGTCCATTCCCAGACCCAGGTCGCTGGCCTGAGAAAAGGTAAGGCACACACGGCATCTCTGCCCTCTTCGCCAATGTGCCAGCTTCTCTCTGCCACTTTCTCACTCCCACCTCTCTCTTCCCCCTTCTGTCTCTCCTATAATGTGCCTTGTTTGAGACAGACTGGACCTGATTGACACTTATAATGTGGAGAAACATCCTCCCCAAATTGTGACTCCCCGTGTTACAGCTACCCACAAAGGGATGACTTGGTTGAAGGGGAAGCACTTCCCCTGGTTACTAAGTTACAACACAGACAAGTGTAGCTATATGTCAGTGGGTGCAAAAGGGATTTGTACCCATTAACACCTGAGATGTGACACCTATGGTGGCTCAGATAGCACAGTGTCATCCTCCGCAGCTGTGGGCACAGCTGCTACTTTTAACTTATTCCACTAAATAGTATCCAGTGATCATACAGCAAACAAGCTATTGCCACTCAGCAGGATGTTAGTTACGGCATAATAAGCAGTACTATGCTTTTAACATAGCTTTCATTTATAGTTAATTATGCATCTTTAAGAAATGTATATAGTGTTGTTTATTCTTTCAATATTGAACAATTTACTAATATACGAACATACGAATGTGCCAGCAGAAACAGACCACCCGGTCTATCTAAGTCTGCTCGAGTGTGGAGCCAACACCCCTAGTTTGCAGCTGCCCCAACCCCTCTCCCTTTTGTCATCCCACTGCCACCACTCACCCTCACTCTTCCCTGTTAAGCATCCAAAAATTGTTTTGTAGATATGCACTCGCCATTTGAAATGTAGTGTTGCCCTTTACAGCTATGTGAGAGACCAGGCATTGCATCCAATGTTTTAGATTCTGACCCAGTTTATAGGACATCTAGTAGCCAGGTGGTCAGTTAATAACTACTGGAAAGGTACTACCCCCATTCATTGTTGCGGTACATACTGTTGTCCCATGGATGTCCATGGTCACTCTTGCCCTGTCACTGATCTTTGTCCATGGTAAGTCCACCCATGGTTTGTCCATGGTTCATGGATAAGGTCAGTCACGACTGAACGTGCACAAATACCAGGAAAACCACACAATCAAGAGACACCTAATGGGGGAACTAAATTCATTTTTAATTTGGCAAATGAATAAACAAAAGTTGGCTATAGTAAACAGGTTTGCTTTGCTAATGGCAATACAGTAAAAGCAGAACTGAATAGTTTTAGGTGATATAGGAGAAGTTGTTGCTGGTTGCATACTGCTGATGCTGGGTGTACACACACAATGCAAAGACTGAAGCACACCACACACACACACACACACACAAACATATAAATAAATACACACACACACACACACATATCATGACAAACACAGATGCATTTGTCCAGACACACAGTGGTAGCTGATACAAGTTATGCACACACAATAAACACAGATTCACTGTCATGCACATGTACACACAAAGACACATCAATAATACACACAGCCCCCTCCAAACACACACACACATGAATACACAAATGTATATCACCCTATCCACCAAAACCAAACACAGACAGGTGAGAATCCTCCCATCCAGCTTGTAAAGCACTCCTGTTGTCCCACCCAACTGCTGTAAGGACTGTAGAGCCCAACACCCTTGTTGCTCCTTCAGCACATATTTTATTTTTTATTTTATTTAGCTTTTGTTAACCTGGTAAGTGCACTAGCCATAAAATGACTATTTTCAGGCACGACCCGGAAGAGTACAGACATGCAGAAACTTAACAGGATAACAAATTATAAGTGCTTTACATACAATAAGTTAAAGTGGATACAATATTTCAGAGACATACAGAGTAGACCATTCATAAGTTCATAGGTGCCTACCTATGCAATGAATAGAGAGGACCTTGGACAAGAAATTATCAGGTGACATATCATATGAACAGAACAAGGTACACAAAAACAAAAACAGGTAATACAAAAGGAAGAAATAATCATTGAGAGCAGGGGTGTCATTAAGGAAAAGGTCGGTAAGTGAGGAAGAGGGGAGCAAGCCGTGAAATTAGATTATATGAGTGTATGTAAGTGTAAGGGACATGCCTGCAGTGCAAGATTGTATATGGGCAGGGAAAGGGAGCCGGGACAGGCTGAGGCAGAAAGAGGGTTATATAGAGGTGAGGAAATACTATTGTATGGCCAGAGACATCAGTCATTAGGTAGGGTGAAAGCAGGAACAGGTATCAGCAATCAGCAGATTCGAGCAAGTTTTCTTAAAGCATGTGTGGGAGCTAGAAAGTCTAATGTCGAGGGAAGGAATTCCACAGCTGTGGAGCCCCATGCTCAAATGCAACAGTTCCTTTCCTAGTGCGGCACCTCGGCAAATTCAGAAAGGATTTATCAGCTGATCGTAGATCATGGAGTGTGTCCTGAGGAACAAGCATAGCTGCAAGACACCTAGGGGTTTGATTTTGAATTATCAAATCAGTAAGAGAGCCAAGGTAGTATTTCCTGCTAGCTAATGGAGACAGCCAACCAAGATCATTATAAAGCTGACAGTGGTGTTTAAGCTGAGGAGCAGAAGAGGCATAGCGACATATGTTGTTATATGTAATATCCCATCTGAGTAGGTCAGTTTTATGAGCAGCCCCAAATAAGGGAGTCCCATAGGTTAGGGTGGGGAGCCATTTTAATCAGATGCTAACTCCAGCCAGAGACCTCTTTGACCTAAACTGTCTTTTTTCAATCTCCTCTGCCACAACGTCCTATGTCTATCAGGGGATATCTGTCAGACAAGACAGAGGTGACGAGCGGTGTTCCACAGGGGTCAGTGCTGGGCCCCATAATCTTTCAATTTGTTTATAGCAGACTTAGAGGAACAAACAAACAATTTTGTTGTAAAATATGCAGACAACGCTAAATTGGGAGGTCCCTGCAAAACACCTGCACAAATAAAAAGCCTTCAGGATGATCTAAAATCTATAGCAAACTGGTCCCAAAAGTGGGGTATGACGCTAAACATTGCCAAATACTGTGTCATACACACTGGAAAAAAATAATCCATTCAATAAATATTCATTAGGAAATCAAGAAATACAGTCAAAGCAGTCTGAAAAAGATCTTGGGGTAATAGTCGACAATAACCTGGACTGGGAAGAGCATTGCATAACTGTAGTCAGAAGGGCCAACCAAACAACAAGAGCAGTAAAAGGAAACATTACAAGTAGAACCCAAGAGGTTTGATGCCATTGTATTTGTCGTATGTAAGACTACAACTAGATTTCTGCAGCCAGATTTGGTGCCCTTACAGGAGAAATGAAATAGATAGACTTGAAGAAGTACACAGACGGTTCACCAAATCCATAAAAAAACCTAAATACACTACAGTACGAAGGTAGAGTAGCAGACTTGGGGTTACATAGTCTGGAAACAAGAAGAAAATGCAGGGACTTGTTGTTTTATTATGATATCATGAATGATATACAGATGTTAAATGAAATAAATATACAATACAAAGAAATAAACACTAGCACCACAGGACATCCCCTGCAAGTTAAAAATCAACAAATTTAGAACACCTAAGAGGAAATATTTCTTTACACAAAGAGCGAGGAACCTCTGGAACAAACTTCCTGAGAGCATCATAATTCAAGTTCAAGTTTATTGCAGGAAAAAAACTCCATTGAGCAAGCTCATTCACAAGGAGTTCCTGAGTCATCTACACATAAATCACTATTACATGGACAGAAACATTTGAATGTAGAATAAACAAAGTGCATGCATATAATATGATACAAAGTGTATAAATATAATACAAGAGATATACAAAACGAACATAGAAGAAAAAGATGAGAAAACCTTATACCTTTTAGGCAAATTACATTCCGGCTTCGTGAGTAGAAGGACAGTTGGTACCAGATACTTGGCTTAGAGTTAGGGGAGGCCTAGTCGCAACTGTAGATATCTTTTATTTTAGAGACAGCTAATGTTTTATAGGAATTAATTGAGACAATACTGGTTAGCTTCAGCATGGCTTGTAGTTTGTTCCAAATGTTAGGGAGGATATATGAAACAGCTCATTGGCCAAATGTAGTACGCGTCCAAGGAACGTCTAGTAGGATATAATCAGTTTTACTTAGGGAGTATGCACTGTGTGAGATGTGTATGAAAGACGTTAAGTAATCCGCCAGTTTGTGTAGAAGTATCTTAAGGGTCCAGATGCCAGCATGAAGAAGGTGTCTGGTGGCGAGTGAGGACCACCCAACCGCTGCATATAGATCACAGTAGTGGGTCCTGTAATTGGCACTAGTAATGAAACACAGAGCATGGTGGTAAAGAACGTCCAGTTTAGTAAGGCTAGAGGTTGGGGAGGAGATATAAATAAAGTCTCCATAATCAAGTAGGGGAAGGAAAGTGGCTTGGACAAGTCATTAACGGGTCATAATTAGCAAAAATAAACAAACCTTTAAAGTTAATTTAGATAGACATATTGCCGAAGGAGCAAATCTAGATTATTATTGTCTGTACAAATAGGAGCTATACATGGGCTTCAGCCTTTCCTTGCTCCTTATGCATTAAGTGACATTAAGTCTCCAATCCATAGTCTGGGGCTGGGGGAATGACTACTTTTGCTATAGCACAAGATTTGGGTTAGTCAAAGGGGAAACACCGTGTAATACAACTCCACTATAAACAAGAAGGGTACTGACCTTTCCTATGCAGGGGTCACGGGCAATATATAACAGAGAAACCTCAAGGGGTTCAAGGTTACCAGCACAGGGTCAGCATTTTTAACCAACCAGCTCTCTATGATACACACCAGGTCAACATCTGCATCAAGGAAAGCATCTCAGATGATGACTGTTTTATTGATCACTGACCTGGCATTACCTATCATTATCTGCACTCACGAATAATTCCTAAATGATCCTGAAAAATTGATGGTAATTTCAATCGGAAATCTTTTCTTTTCATTGATCTGGCTCAGGCAGTAACTATCCAGCCAAGCTATTCATTCCACTGGGCAAACAGAAAGCAGTGAATAGTATAGTCCACATAGTATTTATTTATTTAAGAGTTTTACCTGGAAGGCATACTGGGCGGAGTACCGCTCGATTTCAGTTGTGTCCTGGGGACAGTAAAATACAACAACGTGAGGCATACAAAGTAACAAGGTGGTATAGGAGGTACAGGCAATATAACAGTACGGTATCAAACTAAACAGGGTATAACATGGTACAGAGTACAAGTGCATTTACAGTGAGAATTATGACAGCTGAGGGGCAGAGCCAGGTAAGGTAAAGATACAGTGTCAGGTAATGCAGTCAATACAGCCATGGCAAAGGGTACAAACAGGGAAAGGAGGTAGAGGATCACTTAACCGAGTAAGGAGTGATGCAGAGTAAAAACCAGGATTTGCTTGCAAGTTAATTTTTGTTTATTTTGTTTGTTAACTGGGAAAGACCTTGAAGGGAAGGGAAAGGACAAGCTGAGGAAGGAGGAGACTGAGGAATTTAACAGCTGTTTGATGGGATGATGTTAGTACCATTTTGTGGGAGACTGTGGGGACATATGGAACAGAATACTCTATGGGGGTGATGGCCTTCACCTGACAAGAGAGGGGATTAGAGTGCTTGGGCAAAATCTGTAAACAGACAGATATTTAAACTGGGGGGGTGTGGAATTGAGGCCAAGGAAATCACAGAGGTTGTAGGGAGAAAGGGGAACCTAGCTAGCACTCCCCCAGAAATGAGGGCAAGGGGATGGCCCGTGACAAGGAGGGCTAAGGTATTGAACCTCTTACTTGCTGCCATGCTGGCAATCTATGTTCAGGAATGAGCAAGGCTTGCTGGGTGTCCCAGGGTGGGAAAAGGCTGAGCATCCCAGGGACTGTATTCCTCTCCCAGGAAGGGGTGGCCAGTCATCTTGGCCTCTGACTGCCACTGGGTGGAGACCTGGCAGTAGTGCAGGTAGCAAGTGGCTTGAAGGGTGGGGCTGCATCTCTACACACACATGTACTGACATGATGCTGCAGCAGGGGCTTGGGACAAAAATGAAAAAGGGACCTGAGGGCTAAATGACACCCTGCTGATCTCCCCAAACCTGTACCACCATTCAGGCACCTGGATCATATGGATATGGACTCTGGATGAAGGACAGCCCTTCCCCTTCTGGTCATGCCATGGGATGGTAATCCATGGGGGACTTTGCTCCAGGTAGATCTGGGGAGGTGGGTGCTTGCCAAAAGGAGGAGAGGACAGGAGAAGATGAGCCGCTCAAGGGATAGAAATCGCAATGGAAGAAAAAAAAGACAAAAATGGGGGCAAGGAGTAGAGACAGTGGAAGCAGCAGAACAGGGGACCAAAATAGATTAGGAAATGGAGTTGGGGGATCTCAGAAAGTTAGCAGGGAAAAGGAATATTTGTCCTCCTGAATATAGTCCAGCTGCTTAACTACACACTGAGGATCCAGCTTAATTTAGTGTCCTGTTCCACCCATGTCAAAGTTACATCAACTCCCATTCACAAAACAATAGACTCTTAAAAGATCCTCTTCATAAAAAGGTAATGAGACAGACTGCCATTAAAGTTACCACAGCCAGAGCTTGAATCCCACCTCCCACCCCCAGAACTTTGTGAAATAGCATCCTGTGCCAGGTTTAAGGTCAAGCTAAGGGATTTCCAGTCATGTCTAATTGTGTGTCTTGACTCTGGATGGTATGTGATGTCTGTTGTACAATGTCAAGCCAGGTCATGTACCTGTCATTCTGATTATTGTGTACCTTCACTGTACTGTACTGTGGTTTACTGAGTGTATACTCCCAGCTCGCACCTGAAACTGGGGGAAATGTCTCTCCAGTGTGCCAACCTGGTCAACAATCAATCAGTCAATAAATAAATGTTCACGTCAAACATGAGCTGGATTTCTCAAAGTACTGCGGAATCATTTTGCTGCAACTGCGCTACTTGCGACATGACTATTAGGTCCCCATCACTGTGGAATAAACTGCCTGCCAAACTCCGCTCCCTTGACACCCACTGCCACTTCAAAACCCACCTCAAAGACTGGCTCCTGGTGACTTCCTGCTGCCACTGCTTCCATGGGTAGTTTTCTCGCTTTCCCGACTGCACCTCACCAGGGAATGTGTATGTACAGTATATTAGATCAAGCGGGAATCAGTTAAGCTGGCCTGCTTGTGCACTTGAACTTTAGTACCTATATTTGTTAATCCTGCCTCCCACCCCTGTGTCCCACCCGTTCCCCTCACTGCCCCTATACTTCGCTACACCTTATCCCTCTTTCTACTTATGCTTAGACTCCCTTGTTTATCTCCTATTGTAACTGCTACTGATAGAACTGTACGTTTATGCATACCCTTACTTATTGTAATACCTAACTGATGTATGGTTTATTGAATCCTGTATTTTTTGTTGCTCTTCTATTTGCTATTCCCATGCACTATTGTAACCGTATCTTGTTTTTTTGGTTTTTTTATCAACTGTTCCATGCTTTGTTGTTTGTTACATTAGTTCCTGTGCCATAGTATGTGGCCTGGGTTGTGCCTGAAAATGGTCCCTGGGATCAGTGCACCCACCCGGTTCCCAAAGTCACAAATAAATAAATAAATAAAACAGGATCTAACTTTATGTTGCAAGTGCCACAAATTACACATCACAAAGGATGCATGCCTTATTTTTCTGCCATAATGTGAGCAAAGGGCTGCAAATACATCAAAATGCTTCTAAATCGCATGCAAACATTGTGGAGCATTTGCCGTGATGCGGCTGAGTTAAGAAGAACTGCAACAAGTCATACAACAAATGCTTTGAAAAGCCAGGCCATTATGTCTTCGATGATTTATGGTATAATATGTTTCTAGAGCATCAGACCAGTCCCTTATGGCTGTAACAGTATCACATCTTGTGTCTTTAAGGTGCCAGAATTGCTCACAACTGTAGCCCCATGAACAAGATGCAAGTGCATTAAAATGTTGAGGTGTCTCTTTTCTCATCAGGTCCGCAACAGATCAACATAGTCAGCTGAACGTTGTCTACCTGGATTTATGTGCTGCTTCACTGGTGTTTATTGGTGGGTGTAGGGCTTCAAATAAAGGATTGCTAGGTGCAGTCTAGTTACTGTCTATTTGTCGGAACATGGTGCTACCACAGACCACCCCTACTGCTTCCCATGGGCTGCTGGTGGTAAGTTCAAAGTCCATAAGTGGAATTGGTGGGATTTAAACCTAGGTCTCCTGGTTCAGAGCTCTGCACTCCAACCACTAAGCTACTGTACACTGTTTTATCCATCTGCATGCTTGTAGTGTATTTAGGGGGCTTGTTCAATGTTGTTTAGCATATCCAGACAACTTATACTTTTATTTTTGGGAAGTATTTAAAAAAAACCTTTAACATGTTTATCTATTGTGAAAGTTTTCTAAATGCAATTCTGCTGGCAAATAGAAAATGTTGCTTTACATACTGCATTATATAGTATTTTGGTTCAAGTTAAAGTAGAAACATGCAAGATAAATGTCCATATTTGTGCAAAGTTGCTTAAACACATGTACAATATTCAGTTTAGCTAGCATCCATATAAAGATACCAGGATAATGTGTAGGTTGTAGAATATTTAAACTAGGAGACAGTTAGGAGCCAGAGAAAAGTCTTATATCACCATCTAGTGGCCGCTGCTTGTAAGTAACTGTTTGCAAACCACATTCAATACAATTCATTCCATTCAAGTAGCCAGACAATAAGTAGACCTGCATGAGGTTAATAAGAAATGGGTGAACCTTTTTATTCTGATCAGAACTCTCAAAGGTTATAAAGGGGTCCTTTTCTTGAGCCTCTTTTCAAATTTAGTCAGGCTTAGAAATGTGCAATTTGAAGGGACATGGTCAACCCTCAGGGCTTGTATTGTTTCTACTGCAAGGAAGACCATCATTAAATCCCATGACATTAAAATTTCCTTGTATCTAATATTCCACAGGCAATTAAATGTATTTGCATTATATATTGGTTGTATTTTCTAGTTTTGTATGATTCTATTCTGTTGGTTCCTTTTCATGTTTTGGTTTTAGGTGCGAGCAACATAGCTGTTAGCAGTTATTGTGGTCATGCATACACTTTTGTGCATTTATTCAACTTTAAGGTTACATTCAGTGTGAGTGGTATGTCTGCATGATGTCACTGATGGTGTCAGCGATAGGGCTTTAAGGCTTGGTGTAGGGTTTCAGACTTACACAAGCTTGGGACTGATCCCCTGTATTGCACATTTTTTTTCTTTCTCGATACAATTTTTATTGCATGAGTGAAATTGTTGCATGTCATTGCTGCTGTAGTAAAAGATTTCAACACAGCTAACTAGCAGACTTTCAGATAATTGAATGCAGTTCTACAATCTGTTGTAGTCAATTAAATTAATCCTGGCAGAATCTTGACTTTGTTTGAATACAATTTGAGTCACCTGTTCTGCAGATTATGACATAACTCTCCACCATAGGAAATGCAGTTCTTTTGTCTGTAGCTCAGTGGCACACTGAATGTGTGTTTGCTTAACAGGCAAGGGATCAGTGGGTCAGATCTTGGCAGGGACTTTAACATTGTCTTTGTAAGATGGAAACTCACTTGAGTGGTGATTCATGGTAGTGTGGAGTTGGAATAGTAAATTATATGAGAAGTAAATTTAGTTAAGAACAACAATTTGTGAAGGTAAATTGCCTACTGCAGTTAGATCTGCAGTTGCCTCTTTCGCAGGTTGTGACATAACTGCTACATCACAGGAACAGTAGCTCACTGACCTATAGCTCAGTGGCACAGTGAATGAGTACCTGCTTAGTAGGCAAAGCATCAGTGGTGCAAATCCTGGCAGACACTTAAACGTTTTTTATCTCAATTGTTTTGAAATATGGAAACTCACTTAAGTGGCTATTCATGGTGATGTGGAGCACGAATAGTAAATTATATGAGAAGTAACTTTAGTTAAGAACAAAAATAAGTGAAGGTAAATCACCTGCTGGGATTAGATCCCCAGTCCCCTGTTTTGTAGGATGTGACATAACCTCTACATCATATGAACTGCAATTCACTTACTACCAGCTCAGTGGCACATGGGATGTGTATTTGCTTAGCAGGCAAATGCTCAGCAATTCAAATCATGGTGGGAACTTAAACTTTTTTTTGATAAGATGGAAACTCATTTGACTGGCAATTCATGGTGGTGTGGAATTACATGAGAATTAAATTTAGATAAGAACAGAAATTTGTGAGGGCATAACACCTTGTTGAGATTAGCTCCCCAGTTGCCTGGTTTGCAAGTTGAGATATACCCCACGCCATAGAAACTGCAACTCACTTACCTGCAGCTCAGTGGCACACTGAATGTGTATTTGCTAAACAGGCAAGGTATCAATGGATTGAATCCAGGTAAGCACAAAGTATATTGTATTTTAATACATAACTATTTCACACTTTATAGGCCCTATTTTGCACATTTGGTACAATTGATACTTTGTGTGTTTTGAAGAGGAATTTGCATTTGTAGAGCACTTTTCATACACACTGTATACTGAAGTGCTTTGCAGATAACAAGGACTGGTAGTGAAGTAACTATAAACATACAGTGGTAACCATTCCACCCATCAACAGCTTATACAGCTGTTGACAACTGCCTGAACTGGTTTTTATGGGACAGGGAATGTTTCTATGGAAAGAGGACACCAGGGAAGGTCTTTATGGAAAAAGGACATGGGGTAAACCTTCTATTCCTATCAAACATGCCTAGGGTACCTTTACTTCCACCTGGGCACCCACCAGGACACCCCCAGAGATGAGTATATGGGACCTTAGTTTAACATCTCATCCATAGGATGGAACACCCAGGCAGGGCTGCAACCTCCCCCAGTACTTAACTTTAGTGCCAGCATTCGGACTAGGAGCCCAAGTCCTGGTGTGGGACTAGAACCCATAGCCTTCTGACCCAGTGGTGGATGTGTAACAAACTGAGCAATGCTGACAACTTTTTGAAACACAATTTGTATGAAAGATGCTACACAAAGCAATTTTATTTTATTGTACTGCAGCTAAAAAAATTATGATTGTTCACCTGCTATAGTATTTGATGATATACAGTAGCTGAATGTTTTTATCTGCTTTTTCTCAGTGACAGTGAAAAAAACAGACATAAGTAAAATCATTCATTTTATTTTATTTTTTTAATCTTCAGAAACTTGGAGGATATGGGATTTCAGAACATTAAATGAAGAATTTTGCCATTTTGTGAGGAAACTATAGTTCTTCACAATGATTTAGGGTTGTTAAAGTTGTATGAATGGAATTTTTCTGGCCAACATGTGAAATAAACATCTGAAAAAGGCAGAAACATTTTTTTATTTTTTTTTAAATATCAGGCAAAATATACATTTGTAGACTTTAAACTGTTATCAATTTGTATTTGAACTATATCAGTACATGTTTAAACTGTATCAATATACTTTATACACTTTTGACCTGTATTGACAATATTTTAATTTGCTGATATATAAAACTCTGTCGATAGACCCTATCTATGTTAGCCTATTCCCCAGCTTTCAAAAGTTAGCTATTTTGAAACAGCAAGGCCCAGATATTCAGATTGCACCAGGCAGTGGTGCAAGCCTGGGCACAGCACAACTGGGATGCGCCGGGGCCAGGACCAGGTGATATTCAATGGTGATACGCCATGGCGCAGCACTGCTTGAATATGGCATGGACCACGCATGGCGCAGTGGCACTGCATCAGTGCAAGCCACAGATAGGAAGCACGGGGATGCGCCAGTGCAAGTGCAGTTGTGCTAGGTGCAGCACCCATGATTTTCAGTGGGGGGGGCATGCAAATGAGGCCATAATATATGCAAGGTGAAAATGGGGCCATTTGCATGTCATTGTGGTCCCATTTGCATGCCTTGCACAGGGCAGCATGGAGACTTATGCCTGGCACCCTGCACATCATGACGTGTACTCAGTGGGGGTCCCAGGGCATCCCCCGCCCCATAGCCACGATCAAGGTAAATGGTAAGTAAAACATTCCCTGGTAGTCTAGTGGACCCCTCCGCTCGATTCCCCCTGTTATGTATAAAACATCAGTCCCTGGTAGTCTAGTGGACCCCCCTGCCCGATTCCCCAATCGCTGGTATGTGTTCAAAATGTCATTCCCAGGTAGTCTAGTGAACTCCCTCCTGCCCAATCCCTGATCACCAGTATATCACCGAAATGTAAGTCCCTGGTGATCCAGTGACACCCACCCCTCCCACCTACACGGGACCTCTTGCCCACCTCGCTTCCCCACCATCAGCAGCAGGTGGCTGCAACCTGCCCGCATACTGCCCGGCCCACAGAATGACAGGTAGTATGGGTTGCAAAGCATACTGTTACTAGACAGTCCCAAATATGTGAATGATTCATTCACATATTTGAGACTGTCTAGTACAGTATGCTCTGCAAGCCCATACTGTACCTGTCATTCAGTGGGTGGCCGGACGGTATGCAGGCAGGTTGCAGCCGCCCGCTGATGACGGTTGGGAGTGGGGTGGGCAAGAGGTCCTGTGTGGGTGGGGGGGTGCCACTGGATCACCAGGGGCTTATATTTCAGCAATATACCAGTGATCGGGGAATCAGGTGGGAGGAGGGGCCACTAGACTACCAGGGAATGTTTTACTTAACATGTACCACGATTGCAACTACAGGGTGGGGGTGCCACTAGACTGCCAGGCATCGTATTATCATACATCTACCATGATAGGGGTAATGGGAGGGAAGGGGGTCCCACTAGACTGCCAGGGTTATATGGGTGCTTCATGATGGTGTTCTGGGTGGGCGGGTGGCCACCCACGGCTGGCAGCTGCTGTATTGTGCCATGCAATATGGCAGCCTGCCTGTGGGTGGCCAAGAGTTGTTCCCACTTTCCATGGGCTCAACTTTGAGCTCCACTATGTGGTGCAATGCAGGGTTGTGCCAGCATATATGCCTAACATCCCGGGCTGAATATCGGGATGTGCCGCATATGCATGGGCACGCCCCCTGCATTTGCAGCACATACAATTACATTGCGCCCTGGCGCATTGGGATTTGCACTACACCAGGCAGCCTTTCCAATATCCCACCAAGGCGCAATGCAGGGTTGCACCGGCGCAACTCCATGGTTGCGCTGGCGCAACTCAGTTGTGCCATGTGCTATTGCTTTGAATATCTGGACCCAAGTGCTTAGTAATGATGTTTATCTTAAAGAATAAAGGTTTGGGGCCTTTAGATGTCTCTGTAATAATTTTGTTTACTTTTTTCTTGTTTCTTTAATTACATTTTCATCATTTTAGTTGTATTTTACCAACTATTAGCAAAAAAAGAATCCAATGGAATTCCTGTATTGCGATATCAGAAAAGTTCTACTGGCAAGGTCGGCAGTGTATTTCAGTGGGACACTGCAAACTTGTAATTCAGAGTTTTATAGAGAAATAACACTTTCTACCAACAAAGCATTACATATTTAATAAACATATGTAGTTTTTGATAACCCGTGATCCTTTGTTATAATTTATCAGGAGATATTTTCTTCATAACCAGATTTTACTTGGGCAGAAGAAAAGAGAAACCAACTATTGTTTTAAAAACGGTAAAATCTTACAGATGGACCACAGTAGTGCAAACATAAAAACCCAAGTTTGTTGCCGAAAGAAGTATCTATTTATTTTGAAAAAAGATAGAAAAATATATTTAGTCTCTCAGTGAAATACAGTGGGCTCCTATGTAACTGGCAGATTCTGACATCACAATACCAGAATTCCATTGAATTCTTTTTTCATTAGCAGTGTGAAAAACAAAGGTAAAAACTCACTTGTGTAATTGCCCCAACAAATATTTTAATAGACAAGTATAAAGTAATTACAGACACATCAGAATACAATAATTAAAATAATCAGTTGTCTACTTGTTAGAAGTCAACACCTGGGTCTAGATTCACAAAAAATCATAAAGCACAGCGCAAATGTTTGCATTGCACTTTACAGTTGCCCTGGTGCCAAATATTGCTGTTCTCAGTTGGATAGCACACCACGCTATCTGACTGAGAATAGGGCCAGGTGGAGTCAGCACTAACCCCAACACTGCTAGTGCTAACCCTACTAGAGCCACCCTGACATGCAGCCAGGAGTATAGCTCTGGAAGGAATAGCACAGGTGCGCTATTTCCAGTTCACAAAAGCAGCCATGCAAATGAGCCCATTGGGCATGCAAAGTGCTATGTTGCCATTTGCATGCCCATTATGGGCCCATTTACATAGGTTGCAGCACGCGTAGTGCACCCCCCCATCCCCTGCCCCAGAGGCAGCCCTGTGACAGCACGTGTCACCAATCTCTCTGGTGCTGGTACTTCCATGATTACCAATCACCTGACCAATATAAAAAGTAATTTCCTGGTGGTAGTGGTTCCTCCACGATCACCGGCCTGAGTTGAAAAGAATATTCCCTAGGGCCAGTGGTCCCCCCGCTATGATCACCGATTGCCAGCCTGAAATGAACAATACTATTTTCCTGGTGTCCAGTGGTCCCTCCCTCCACCTGATTACCTGCACAATATATGGATACCATTTCCTTGTCCAGTGGTCCCACTCCCCACCCAATCCCTCGCCCCATGCCTCAGACACTATTCCCTGGTGTCCAGTTATCCCACCCCCACCCAATCTCTCGCTCCATGTCTCAAACACTATTCCCTGGTGTCCAATGGTCCCTCCCCCCAACTCCCTGATCCCTGTAAAATAAAGGAAACCCATTCACTGGCATCTAGTGGACCCCCTTCCCTATCCCAAATCCTCTATACAATAACCAACCATCCCTTCCTTGGTGTCTAGTGGACCCCCCACCCCAGCAGGGAGTGCTCCATCATCTAGCCCCCCCATCCTGAACACAAGCCGGTGACTGGCACAGCTCTCTCCACTACAGCTGGCCGCCAACTGAGCTGTCAATAAGTGTGTCCTGTATACAGGTTTTTTCTCCTACGCTTTAGCAGTAGGTAGTGGCAAAATGCAGATTTTAAATCCTCCCACTGAATTGAAAAGGATTGTCACACATACATTGCACTGCTTTTTCTGGCCTGCCATACCTCGTACAGCATATGCATGATGTCATGTTACTGTAAAAGTTTTTATTTAGTTTCCTTGGGAATTTGTTTGAGAAATGTTTTGATTGTATAAACAATTTGCAAATAAATTTAGAAAATGGTCTAATGTCTCCATTGAAAAAGTCTGAGCATGCATTATAGGTACCAATGTCCATGTCTCATGGCTCACAGATCTGTTTCTGAGCAGGGCATTCATTTTAGACAGATCTCTATTTGGTTTGCCCTTACTTCTTATTAACATCTATGTCCCCCAGACAAACATTGTCCATATTGATCTTTTTACTCATATTAAACCTTGTTTGTACATGGCCAAAGACGTTATTTTTTGGAAGACTTCATCTGTGGGCTTTCTACTGCAGACAGAGGCATCAAAACTACAAAACTGTACTGCAGTGCTAATGCTTTAAATAGACTATATAAAGAGGCTGTGCTGTTAGATGCTTGTGGGTCTTTGCAGAATGGAGGTGGCAGTGTAGCACAGTGATTTAATGCTCTGAGCTGCAAACCTGGAGACCTGGGTTTGAATCCCACAGCCCCACTTGCATAATGTGTGACCCTGAGCAAGTCACTTCACTTCCTTGTGCTCCCAGGTTGTACTTGTAAACAAGCTTTCAGCTTAGTGTGTCTCTCCTGGTTAAAATATATATATATATATATATATATATATACCTAAACCAGCACAACTCTCCTCAGAGAGTGACCAAAACGAGATACCCTGTGATCATGCCTGTTTAGCCAGGCCCATATCTGAAGTAGTTCTTAGACGTGTATCTTGTAGGAAATATATAGCACTGCTTAAATGTTGCAGAGTTGAGAAGACGGTGTCTCATCTTTTTGGATGTTTTGTACTATTAACCAAGGCCTCAATTTTTCTGTGGCATTTTGGGACAGAGTTCTGCTGCAGGATTACCATTTGCCACAGAATTTCTATGGCACTGGTTTGTAATTTCTATGGAAGTTCTGTGGCACCAACAAACTGCCATGTTGTAGTGTCAGGCTTGTCATCCTGACACCATGACAACGGCATTGGCTATGGCAACTGGGAGGGGGAATATACAATACCGCTACGTCAAACGATAAATCCAAAGACTTTCAGAAATAATATTTTTTTCATATACGGTCCTATCCTAGTCCATAAATGAAATACGCAGAGGGTACCGTGTGTGATAAATGATATTTCTATACTCGTGCTGTTTACGCTACTCGTGAGGTGCACACTATGTATCACTTATATAGTTATGGTCTTTGCAAAAAAAAAACAACATTAATGCAACATTTAGTATTCAGGCTAAAGCAAAAAAGTAGGGAAATGTGGTTTCAGGGTTTCCAACCCTAAAACAAATAAGGGATGCAGTCTTCCTTGGGGTTGTCAACTGTAAAGCTCTCCCCATTCTATACGCTTCAGAAACATATGCACCTATTGGGCTGAGCTTTCTGTTTACTGTACCCCTGATTTGCTTTAGGGGTGGGAATTTAGGACTGGAAACCCTGAAACCATATTTCTCTGCTTTTTTTGCTTTAGTCTGAACCCTAAATGTTGCATTAAGACATTTTTTGCAAAGAATTTCCTTGCTTTTTGAGATAGTATAACCAAATATTTATTTGCCTGTGAGAGCACAGGGCCTTCTGGGCCCTGAGCTACCATCCATCCATCCATTTTGAGATACTGTAATCACATCCTTATTTGCCTGTGGAAATGCAGGGCCCTCTGGGCCCTCTTGTAGGACAACGGCAACCAAATTGTCAGCATAGCCTTCTTATTACCTCACTTCTTGTACCCAGTACTGAAAATTTTCAAATGCCCACCAAAACATGATTCCACACTGCCACATCATTCCATGCCACAGGTGTGAAAACACAGTTTGGCTAGCATTTGAAAAATCACAGTTGTCACATTCATGAAGTGGTGTAAAAAATGGCTACATTGAAAATCTGGGATGAAAATATGTATTTTCAACATAGCCTTCTTATGACCCCACTTCATGATTAAGGACAGTGAAAATTTTTAAATCCTGCCCAAAAGGTGATTTCACCAAGCGACTATGAAATCACCTTTTGGGATAGATTTGCATAATTCCACCGCAACGGTTCATGAGGTAGGGTACCAAAAAGCCCATGTTAAAATTTGGTGTCAAAATATGCAAAAGTGGCGAAGTTACACATCAGAGTCAAAAACCGCATTGAAATACATTGAACTGCACTTATCTTAGTTTCTCATATTGCAGTTGGTGGTTCCAACAGCAAAACATGTCTTCAATCAGAGACTGATTCTTCACCCTGGGACCTATTCAGGTGAGTGAGGGTATGTGGGAGGTGTGGGGGGGTGGGGTGATGGGTGCTCAGTAGGATTTTAGGGTGGGGTCAGATCCTCGAGGGACCGTTTTCTTTTTTACAGGTTTAAGAAAATGACATTGAGGGACCGTTTTCTTTATTTCAGACAGGACAGTGATTGGAGGGTGGGGATGCCACTAGACACCAGCGAAAGACAAAATATTAATGGGATGGCAATCGGAGGATGGGGGGTGCCACAAGATACTAGGGGAAAACACATTAATTATGGGGATGATAATTGGAAGGTACCACTAGACACCACAGAAATACTAAATCATTACAGCAATGGTGATTAGAGCATGGAGGTGGCACTAGACACCAGGGAAACATGAAATCATTATGGGGACAGTGATTGGAGGGTGGGGGCACCACTAGACACCAGGAAAACATTAAATAATTATGAAGGCAGTGATCAGAGGGTGGGGGCACCACTAGACACTAAAAAAATAAAATAATTATGGGAATGGCAATTGGAGGGACGGGGTGCCACTGGACACCAGGGAAGTATAACAAAAATATGGGGACGGTGATCAGAGGGTGAGGGGTACTGCTAGACACCAGGGAAGCATTAAATCATTATGGGGACAGTGTTCAGAGGGTGGGGGCACCACTAGACACCAGAAAAATTAAATAATTATGGGGCCTGCAATTGGAGGGGGGGTGCCACTGGACACCAGGGAAGTATAAAAAACAATAAGGGGACAGTGATTGGAGGGTGGGGAGTACTGCCAGACACCTAGAAAACATTAACTTATTATGGGGACAGTGTTCAGAGGGTGGGGGCACCACTAGACACCAGAAAAAAAAATTATAGGGATGGCAATTGGAGGGGTTGGGGGTGCCACTGGACACCATGGAAGCATTAAAAAAATATGCGGATAATGATCAGAGGGGGAAGGGTCCTGCTACACACCAGGGAAAAAGATGGATTTATGGCTAAAATCCTTTTTTCATTTGCAAGAATCCATTTCCATATCAAATGAAAAAAGGAAACCAAAAAGGATCCCTTCAAACAAAAAAAGAATCGCTAAAAGACAGTCCAAAATGTTTCTCCTTATGGAGAGATCTTTTTTCATTTAAACAAAAAAGGTCATATGGAGAAAAAAAAACTAAGTCCAAAATCGTTTTCCATATGAAGGGATCATTTCTCATATGATTAAAAGAGGCCATATGAAAAAAGCAGAAGGAAGTCACAAAACAGGATTTGAAATGCAAAAAAAAGTACACACATTTTGGGGTCATTTTTCCAACAATTAAGTGCAGAATCCACCTAACATAATCCTGATGGGCAATATAGATGTGTTGGTCTTTCTGCAGGATGTCATTTTTGTGAGTTTTGACATTTTTTTTTAGAAAAAAATGGAAAACAAGATGGCGACATATGAAAAAAGATTTTCCCTCACTTAAAAGGATTGGCCCAAAATGAACAAGCATTTGTCAATGCCGAATGTTTGCTTGTTGGTATAAGCATTAGAAATGCAGGAGTTAGACAGATACAGAATAGGAATGGCAGTGAAGTATTGAAGTTCACATGAAGTCCACCTCCATCCTGTAGAGATGGACAGGATTTGGGGTAAGTGTTTGGGTCGTCGCCCATGACGGTCAAGCCGTGTCACCTCACCCTATTCTGCAGACACCGACACATGTTGAGCTGTGGGTTAAGGTGTTTGGCGTTACAGTCACCCCATTCCATAAGGACATATGGTGAAATGGGTGCAGCATAGGAGAATGGATGAAGTCTTGGGCCGAAGAGTCCAAGGTACAGCTCGATGCCTGTCAGTGGGTGGGGAGTGGGGGTGGGATGGCAAGAGCAGTACAGGAGGCAATTCAAAGGCACACCCGATGCCTGTCTGTCTGTACAGAGTAGTACGTTATGGTTAGAAACTGTAATGCCTCTGGTGTTTGTTGGTATTTACAGTACAAATTTTGAACATGGCCTTTTTGTGACCGCACCTCATGAAAGCATTTGGGACCTCTTGTCATGAACAGTGGCAGTGTGATTTTGTCAATGTGTCCTGAAAACTGACTTCGAACAGCGACAGTGCCATTCTGCGCCACATGTAAAAAAAAAAAAGATCAGGCAGGATGCGAAGAATGACAGCTGTACCATCCATAGGGAGGTATGAAGAGATGGCAATGTTGAAAATGTGTAGTGGGAATATTAAAAATGCTCACAGTTCCGAGCATACGTGGAAACTGTGCAACACATGCACATAACACAGTCATTTTATGGAGTTTCGTCACCAGATTTTCAACATAGGCATTGTACGACCTGTGCTCATGAACAGTGTCACTGTGATTTTGTTAATGTGTCCTGAACACTGATTTCCCACAGCAACCACGGTATTGTACGCCGGAACAGCAAAAGCACATTTCGACCAGGATGTGAAAAATGACAGCCGCACTGTTCATAAGGAGATGCAGAAAAATATCAATGTTAAAAATCTGGAGTGAAAATATTACAAATGTGCAAAGTTCTAAGCGTGCGTGGAAACTGTGCAACGCACGCTCATAACACAGTCATTTGTCTGGACTTTCATCACCAAATTTTCAACATAGGCATTTTAGCACCTCTGCTAATGAACAGTGTCACTGTCATTTTTGTAATGTGTCCCGAACAGTGATTTCCCACAGTGACCGCGCTATTCTGCCTTGGAAGTGCAAAAACACATTTTGGCCAGGATATGAAAAGTGACAGCTGTACTGTTCATAAGGAGGTGTGGAAAAATGGCAATGTTGAAAATATGGCGTGACTATATTACAAATGTGCGAAGTTACAAGCGTGCGTGGAAAGTGCGCAGTGCATGCTCGTAACACAGTAATTTTATGGACTTTTGTCACCAAATTTTCAACATAGCCATTTTAGGACCTCTGCTAATGAACAGTGTCAATATGATTTTGCTAATGTGTCCTGAACATGGATTTCCCACAATGACTGTGCTATTCTGCGCCCGAAGTGCAAAAACACATTTGGGCTGGGCTGTGAAAAATGACAGCTGTACTGTTCATAAGGAGGTGTGGACAAATGGCAGTGTTGACAATGTGGAGTGTAAATATTGCTAATGTGCGAAGGCATGAGCGTGCGTGGAACCTGTGCAATGCACCCTCTTAACACAGTCATTTCATGGACTTTTCTCACCAAATTTTCAACATAGGCATTTTAGGACCTCTGCTATTGAACAGTGTCAGTGTAATTTTCACAATGTGTCCTGAACATGGATTTCCCACAGCGACAGCGCTATTCTGCAATGGAAGTGCAGAATCACATTTCAGCCGGGATGTGAAAAATGACAGCTGCACTGTTCATAAGGAGGTGCAGACAAATGGCAGAGTTGACAATCTGGAGTGAAAGTATTGCAAATGTGCAAAGGTACGAGCATGTGTGGAAACTGCACAATGCACGCTCGTAACACAGTCATTTTATGGACTTTTCTCACCCCATTTTCAACATAGGCATTTTAGGACCTCTGCTAATGAACAGTTTCACGGTGCTTTTCTTAATCTGTCCCAAACATTGATTTCACACACTGACTGCGCCATTGTGCGCTACATGCGCGGAAACACATTTTGGGCAAGATGTGAAAAATGACAGCTGTACTGCTCATAAGTAGGTGTGATAAAATGGCAATGTTGAAAATCTGGAGTGCAAATGTTACAAATTACTGAACTTACGAGCGTGCATAGGAACTGCGCAACGCACGCTCGTAAAACAGTCATTTTTAGGATTTTTTTCACCAAATTTGCAACATAGGCTTTTTGAGAGCCCACCTTATGAACACTGGCACTGTCATTTCATTAATCTGCCCTGAAAGGTGATTTCGAGCAGTGACCGCGAAATCACCCTTCGGACCCGATTAACGCCATGACAGTGACAGAATTCATAAGGAGGGGTCCCAAAAACCCCATGTTGAAAATTTGGTACCAAAATTCCAAAAAATGCCTGAGATATGCAACAAAGTTGAAAAAACCCTATTTACTCCATTATACAGCTTACCGGCATTTCCTCAGTTCGCGGTCGGCTTTAAAGTGCAGACATGTTCCTGGTCCACGAAGATCATTGTGCCAGACTGCAGAGTAAGTATGGGGTGGGGGGTGTGGGGAGACAGGGTGCACAGTGGGTGGGCGCAGGTTGTGGGAGGGGTCTGGGAGACTGCGAGGACCGTTTTTCCTTTACAGGAAAAAAAGAAACAGCGGGATGGTTTTAACTTCACGGGGCATTTGGCTGGGATGGGCTCCCAGTGTGCCAAGGAAGTCTTTTGTCGGGGGGCCAATGGTAGCCGATGGGGGATTGGGCACCCCCGTCGGCACACAACTAAAGCGGGGGCCGTCATGCCAACGGGGATTGGGCACCCCTGTTGGCACACTGCAAAGGGAGGGGAACTTATGCCGATGGGGATTGGGTACCCCATTGGCAGACAAGGAAAATGGGTGGGGAGGGGTTACATCATGCCGATGGGAAGTGGGCTCACCCATTGGCAAAATACCTGGGTCACTGCCTCCAGTGGTGATTGGGGCCCCCACCAGCAAACAAAGACTGTTTGGGGGGCACACGCTGCCGAGGGGGATTGGTCACCCCCTCGGCAAGGGGGCTGGCTGCCTAATACTGTTTGTGAATGCAGCGGCAAGCCACCCACCATGTTCACAAATGGTATTAGGCTAGCTAACGTTCCACCCTGCAGTGACGGGTTGCTCCCTCATTGCAGCAGAATGACTGATGTGGCAATGATGAGGCAGCCCCTGATTGCAGCGGCCAAAATGTTACAACTTGGTACACTTTTGGAAGACCAGTGTCATCGGCACACTGTGCCTCCATTGGTCCACCATTGCCAAGCCCCCAAATGCAGTGCCTCCCTTGGCTGTAACAGTGCTGCTCCTCCATAACCCCTTCTCTCCTAAGCTGTCACATAATGTTTCTTGCGCATGCGTAAGCAAACATAAAAAGGATTCTTTTTTCATTTCATACAGCTATCTTGAAGTGCTTACTGAACATGCTCTGAACTGAAATGTCAAAATTAAATAACTTTGGAATGGTTTATTTTTTCACCAAATCAGTCAAAGGCACATCTGTGGGACAAGCCCTTTCTACCCTAAACATTTCAGACAAAATTTCCAAACCATCTGAGTGCAAGATGATGACAAAAAAAACCCAGCAAAAACAGATATTTTGTTTGTTTTTTTGCTATCCACATCTCATAATCTGCACATCTGACCGGAATTAAACTTGGCACAACAAGAGATCTACTCCACAAGACCGTGTATGCAAAATTTTGTACAATGGTACCTGTGTGGAGGTTTTCAAATTATGTTTCCCTGGTGTCTAGTGGTGTCCCCCACACTCTGATCATCATCCTCTCATGAGATGATGTTTCCCTTGTGTCTAGTGGTGCCCCTCATCCTCTGATTTTTGTCCCCACATTAAATTATGTTTCCCCACTGTCTAGTGGCACCCCCACCCTTTGATTGCTGTCCTGGTCCATAAAAATTAAAATCGTCCCACTATATTTTTTTCCCTAAACCTGCAAAAAAGAAAATGGTCCCTCGCTGATCTGACCCTCTCCACCCCCAAGGCCCACTCAGCACCCACCAACCCACACCCCCAGCACACCCCACACACCCTCACTTGAACAGGTGACAGGGTGAAGATCCACTCTCTGATCAAAGACATGTCTTCCTGTTGGAACCGGTGACTGCAATATGAGAAACTTAGGTAAGTGTATGTGTATGTGCCTCAGGACCTCCTTGTGAATGAGCTTGCTCAACGGAGTCTTTCCTGCAATAAACTTGAACCTGAAGTGTGGTTCAATGTCTTTCAATGGGGTTTTCAACTTTGGGGCATAACATTGCCGTTTTTATATATTTTGAGCCCAGATTTTCAACATAGCGTTTTGGGCACCCCACCTCATGAATAATGATAGTGATATTCCACAAATCCTGCCCAAAATTGCATAGTCACTTAGCAAAATCATCTTTGGGGCTTTATTTGAACATTTTCACCACCCTTGTTCATGAGGTAGGGTCATAAGAAGGCTACAGTATGTAAAAAATCTGGGTCAAAATATGTAATAATGTCGAAGTTATATGCATGCATTTTGACTATGCTCGCTCATGACTTTGGTAATTTTAAATATGTTCACACCAAATTTTCAACATAGCCATTTTTTTATATCACCTCATCAACGTGATAGTTAAATCCTGGCCAAAATGCGTTTTCTCACCTGTCACACAAAATGATGCTGTGTTGTCACGGAATGAAGTTTCAGTGGGGATTTGAAAATTCTCAGCATGGTGTTCATGAGGTGGGGTAAAAACAAGGTTATGCTGACAGTCTGGGTGCTGTTTTAGCTGAAATGATGTACGCATCTATGGAGGGATGGGAGCACAGGGCCCAGAGGGTGCTGCGCTCCCACAGGGAAATGGGAATACAATTATAGCATCTCAAACAGTAAGGAAATTCTTTACAAAAACTGCATTAATGCACCAGTTAGGGTAACTTAACACCACAAAAGTAGAGTAATGTGGCATTAGGGCATAAGGTGACTACAATCCTGGAGGTCATTAAACTGATCATGAATAATGTAAAGAGAGTGTATTTAATAGAGCATGAATATCTGCAGGGCAATTATTTCCACAAATTATGGACACAGTGTAACTAGGTATGATTCCTTTTTATGTTGTCTTGCGCATGTGCAAGCAACATTTTGTGGCAGTAGGAGATGGTAGTAGGAGAAATGCAGAGGTGTGTCAGTTTTGGCGAATGCAGGGCATGCTTTAGAAAGTGCATCCCTCATTCCCCAATTAGCGTGCATGCTAGCTGTGACACAAGTTTTATGCAAAGTGCCACCAACTTGAAACAAATTTGCCGCTGCAATCAGAGACAAGCTCATCATGCAGTGGCACAGATGAAACACCTCCACTATGTTCCTTTCTTGGTGAAGCATTTCAATCAACATGGTGGTGGTGGCAGGAGAGCAAAACTTGTAACCTCTCTGCCTCGCCATCCCATCAGTCCCTACCTGAATGGTGGGAGGAGGTGCTTTCCTCGCCTGCCTCCTCCATGTCCCACTGTCTCCGATTGGAGCAGGCTACAGCGTAAGCTGCACATGGGCTGGGAGTATTGCATGCCCGAAGGCACTTGTACTGTAAGCATGATCCTGATCACACTGGTGGACCCTCACCTGGTGACATCGTGGTTCTTAATCCCCCCCAAAACACCCTTTAATGTGGCACACTGGGAGCCCACCTCAGTGTGCCAAACTCTGCTGTGGTGTTTACAATACCGGGATGCTCACTCCTGGTGTCGGATGCACCCCCCCCAACATATATTCTGACTTCGGGGTCCCAATCCCCGGGTCAGCATTGATCACACCAGTAGTGTGGCACACTGGGAGTCCACCCCAGTGTGCCGACATCCAGGTTTCCCTGTAAAAGAAAAATGGACCCATGACGTCTTTTTAGTTTTTTAACCTATACAAGAAAATGGTTCCTCGTCGTTGCCGCCAGGCCCCCTCCCCCAAAATGCACCCTCCCTCTGTGCACCCCACCTCCCCTTACACCCCCTTACCCATACTTACCTGCAGAAGTCAGGAGCAGCGATCTTCAGTGGACCGGAAACATGTCTGCACTCTTCAAACACCGACTGCAAACTGAAGAAATGATGGTAAGTCCTCTCATGTCACTGAATGGGGGGTTCAATTTAGGTGGATATCGCAGCCATTTTGGGAAGATTTGGTCCCAGATTTTCAACATGGGGTTCTTGGGATCCCACCTCTTGAACACAGACACTGTCATTTCGTTATTCAATCCCAAAAGGTCATTTCACGGTCATTGCATGGAATCACCTTTCAGGACCAATTAATGAAATGACAGTGCCACTGTTCATGAAGTGGGCTCCCAAAAAGCCTATATTGCAAATCTGGTGAAAAAATTCCAAAAAATGACTGTGTTATGAGCATGCATTGCGCAGTTTCCACGCATGCTCGTAACTTTGCCAATGTTTAATATTTTCACTCCATAGTTTCAACATTGCCCTTTTTTCACATCTCCTTATGAACAACACAGCTATCATTTTTCACATTCTGCCTGAAATGTGTTTTCACACATGTGGTGCACAATGGCGTGGTCACTGTGGGAAATCAATGTTTGGGACAGAGTAACAAAATCACAGTGACACTGTTCATGAGTGGATGTCCCAAAATGCCTATATTGAAAATCTGGTTAAAAAAATCCCCAAAATAATTGTGTTATGGGCGTGTGTTGCTCACTTTCTACACATGCTCGTGACTTCACCTATTTTTAATATTTTTACTCCAGATTTTCAACATTGTCATTTTTTAACACCTCCTTATGAACAGTACAGCTGTCATTTTTCACATCCTGCTCAAAATGTGTTTTCGCATATGTGGCACATAATGGCATGGTCGCTGTGGGAATCAATGTTCAGGACACATTAACAAAATCACAGTGACACTGTTCATGAGTGGAGGTCCCAAAATGCCTATGTTGAAGATTTGGTTAAACAAATCCCCAAAATAATTGTGTTATGGGCATGTGTTGAGCATTTTCTGCACACGCTCGTGACTTCACAAATTTTTAATATTTTCACTCCAGATTTTCAACACTGCCATTTTTTTACACCTCCTAATGAACAGTACAGTTGTAATTTTTCACATCCTGCTCAAAATGTGTTTTCACACATGTGGCACACTATGGCGCAGTCGCTGTGGGAATCAATGTTCGGGACACATTAACAAAATCACAGTGACACTGTTCATGAGCTGAGGTCCCAAAATACCTATGTTGAAGATTTGGTTAAACAAGTCCCCCAAATAATTGCGTTACGGGCATGCATTGAGCAGTTTCTACGCACACTTGTGACTTCGCCAATTTGTCATATTTTTACTCCAGATTTTTTAACATTGCCATTTTTTTACACCTCCTCATGAACAGTACAGTTGTCATTTTTTGCATCCTGGCCGAAATGTATTTTCACACCTGTGGTGCCAAATGCCACAGTCGCTGTGTAAAATCACCTTTCCGCTAACAAACTGATAGTGCCACTGTTCATGTGGTGGGGTCACAAAAAGCCCATGTTGAAAATTTGGAGTGCAAATACCAACAAACGCCTGGGGCATTAGGGTTTTCAACCATAATGCCACACCCTGTAGAGACTGACAGGTGTCAGGGGTGTGACTTGGGACTGTCGGCTGTAATGCTCACACCATTCCACCCCACCCTGCAGCTAGTAACAGCTATCGAGGTGCACCTTAAGCACTTTGGCCCCAAAGTTCACCCATTCTCCTATACTGCACCCATTTCAGCATATTTCCTTATGGAATGGGGTGAGTGTAAGGCCCGAGGACCCCAAAGCACATTGTGACATGTGTCAGTGTCTGCAGGGTAGGGTGAGGTGAAATGGCATGAGCATTATGGCCAATGACCCAAAGGCACACCTCAATGCCTGTCAGTCTCTGTAGGGTGGGGTTGGGTTGGCGTCAGTTCCATACTTCACTGCCATTCTTATTATGCATTTCTCTAAATCCTGCACTACCAATGCCAATGCCAGCAAGAAAACATTGACAAATGCTTGCTGAGATATGGCACCATAAGGTAATTCTGCCATTGTCTAGATTGAAAGATGCTGTGATTTTTCTTGTTTATTGGGTTTAATCTTTTTGGATTTGCTTCACTCTTTCACTTATATGATAATGTCTAAATTCATTTCTACATAATGTCTACTGTGGGTTCATGGAAGCGGGGTTAAACTTTATGAAGCAGTTTTCTTTTTTTTTTTGGTGATATAATGAAATTTTGGTAGTATGATTGTAACTTCACTGTATATATTGTGCATTGTATTATATCATTATTTTTTTTTTTGTTCTCCAATAAAATTCCCATACTCTTCTTTGATAATTGCCAAGGGATCTTGAACTTTCACCTGGACTGTGACCACAGATGAGCAGAAGGGACCTCAGTTAAAAGGTCAACTCTACATTCCAGCATGCACTCTCATAAACCCAATGTTTCCGCTGTAACAATTTAGTAGAGAACACTTCTTTAATTTCAGATTTCCATTACAGGGTTTAAACAACATTTTCATGGTGTATCAAAAAAGCCTGTATCAAAAACATTGACCAATCCCCCATTTACCTAATCGTGCATTTGTTTATGACATCATAATGCTCACCATGACAAAAAACTGTGCTGTCAGAAACAGGAGTTATGTGGTCAGTTGGAAACAGTGAGACACTTTTTGAAAGTCTCCATGAAATATGCACTGCATTATCTGAAATATGTGGTAGATTTAGAAAAAAAACAATGTAAAAGAAAACTAAAAAACATTAAAGTTAAAGATGGGACTTGAACAAGTGTGTTGCATGTTCTTCCAGGGGCTTCCTAAACATGATGACATTATTGAGATAGATCAGATATTCAGGTTGCTTCATGTCTCCCATGGCGTGTTCCAAGAGCCATTGAAATGTGACTAGGACACTATATATGCCTTGGGGTATCCCTGAGATTTCATGGAATCTTAAAGGACAGATGCAAGCAACCTTTTTTCCATCTGAGGTCTAACATAGAGAAACATCTACTTCCATTCAGGCAATCCTGAATCCTGGATATGGTATACTGATCAGGCATGGTTAACTTGTCCTGTAATCCATAGATATGTGCACAGTCCTGTTGTTATTTCTGACTACCATTATTGGTGAGGCATAGGAGCTTCCTGATCTCTGGAGGATACCAACCACTAGCAGCTCTTGAAGATGCCTTCTTACATCATCAGCGTCTTCTCATGCTAAATGATGGAAACTCCACCAAAATATCAGTGGTCATGTATCCAGATGTGATGCTTATCCCCTGCTACACAACCATTGTCCCAGTCAGGGGTGCCATTTAGGTAGGGCAGAGGGGGGCAGTTGCTCCCCCACCCGCATTTGTGCCTAGGTTGTTCTTATGGTGTGGCAATAATGGCATTAAATTTGGATTCAATCATTTTGCACAATTAGTACCCCCCCCAGCCTGTGTGTGCTCACGCTGTGGCTGCGGGTGTACTCCCGACTCAACTGTGTCTGTGTTGTGTTGTCCACTCTCTCCACCTATTAGCGGCAGCACTATCATATGTGACGTGGAGGAGCTCCAAGAAAGCAAGAGCGCAACTGTCTTTCCCATCACAGAGTAGACAGACTTCACACTACAGCTTGGAGAAGTCAGTAGCACTGAGCTTATGATAGCAGCATCACGGCAGCATACTTTTGGTGGTCTACTCTTAGTAAGTTTCCATCTTCCTTGGTGGATGAAGGGGCAGGGGGTGAGCTAGAAGCTAGCTCAACGACTAGGCTACCTACTGTACTAGGCTTGCCTCACAATAAAAACAGTGTTGGCCCCCCCTTAGCAGCAAACTAGGCCTATCAGCAGTGGCAACAGTGGTGTGGGTGGTCTTCACAGGCTTTGATCAAAGTGGTGCAGCAGCAGCCACGGTGGCAGCCAAGCAAGAAGCAAGCAGCACAGGTTGGGTGGGTTCAGTCTGTGAGGTGACTTGGTCACAGACTGTGGTCAGGACCTGGGACAGATGGGTCCAGTATCCAGCTTCTGGCAGAAGGACAGAGGAGGACTGAGTTGACAACTGAGCTGGTGACACACTGGGCCAGGCCGCAGGTTCTGAACCAACAAACAGGTAAGTAAAAGTAAATATTTTTTTTTAAAAGGGGGATTGAGGAAGGATTGAAATATTGATGTGCTTTTTGCTTTTCTGCACCTTTGGGTGGCTTCATGACCCATATGGGATGGGTATTGAATGGAATGGAGTTGGAGAGAAAGATTGGGATGTTTTATTTGGGAAGGGTCAGAACTTCAGTTAGAAAAAAAAAATGGTTAGCAACTTGCTGGGTTAAGTCCACATCTGATGCACTGCTCCAGGGCATGGGCTTGAAGGCAGTGTGAGAGAATGATTAAATGTTTTAAATGCCTAAATCAAAAAATCCTGAGTGATGAGAGAGACAGACCAACTGAGTGAAGTAAAAAGAGACAGCTGAGTGAGTGGCGAGAGAGACTCAAGAGTCAGTGTGGTGGTTGGAGACTGAAGGTCAACTGATTAAATTTTGTTAATGTTTTGTGATATTTATAGCTGAAAAGAAGGCTACAAGCAAGTGTGTGGTGTGTCTTGACCCAATAATGTAAGGTTGCTGTTGTGGTTTGTAGCGGAATGGGCCGGGCGGGCTCTCCCAATCTGCAGAGCTGAACATTCAAGCTGGAATTAGCTTGCATGTTGGAGCAGACAGCTGCTGCTTGTTTGAATGTACACGCACACACACACACACACACAGTACCTGTGTGAATGCATAGAGGTTCTTGATAGGCGGTTACAGTTACAGTCTCAGATTTTGTCCCTCGGTAGATGGATGAATCTTATAAATTAAATTTTTCCTATTTTGCATACTACTTTTCAATCACAACAAATATGTTTTACCTTTCAAAAATGTTTCAGACATTCCAGAGCTTGCCTTATAGGGGATAACTGGCACATGGTTTCCACTGGTTGTTGCCCCCCCCATTGAAATCTGAAATGGTGCACCTGGTCCCAGTCATTCAACAAGACTATGTTGGTACTCTTGGGCAGCTTCCTGCTCACTTCACACCATCCATCTCTCAGGCATGGGGGAGTCTCCAAAGTCAAATGCTGCACCGTCAATATCTTGCTTAGCTCCTTCAGTTATAGTATTGAATTGTACTGCTGTGTCAGCACAGTACAACCTGGCCAACGGTGTCCTTTTCTGATGGTGGTGTCACATTAAGTCATGTTCTTCCCCTGAAACATGATCCTTCTGATAAGGCATGTGTATGTACCAGCAACATGCTAGGCTTGAGCAACAGGCTTTCTGGTAGGCTGTGTTCTTCTGGTGCATTGATCATCAAAATCTGGTGTGTCACATCTTTTTTCACAGATTGCGCACTCAGCAACAAATGGCTATACTGGTGCCAACTCTTCAGTATCCCAGTGCCACACTATGCCAGCTGAGTCTTTGCTGCCTCCAGGAATCCTCTGTATCTGCTTTTGGTAGGCTTTCCTCACCAGTCCATGCATGGGCAGTGCTCATCCTTGCTGCTGCACATCTCTCTCTCCTTGTGAAGCTGTCCCAATCATCCAAACATATGTGCGTTTGTTCCAGTTAGCATTGGAACACAGTCATGCATCCCTAAATCTGGGCATACCAATGCCAGCATCTCCACCGGTCCTCTAATCCAAACAATCTTGGCAGGGAAATCAATCCTTACATTGATACTGTTAAGATAGGGGTAAGACATGTCACTCAATCTCAACATGTTGAATAAATGCAGAGGCAACCATTTGCACTCTATCGGATACTTTTCATAGTGGTTTATAAAGAGAAGGGTTATCTGGGAACAACTATCCAAGATAATATGACTAGGCACTCCATCCATCTTTACCTTCATCTCCAATGAAAGTCTCACTAACTTTGTGCAACTGACAATTTAGTATCTGACTTGACTGGCAACTTGCTTGCAGCGAGCATCTGATTTCTGGAGCACCAGCGTGCTTCTGTACTTGGCCCCACTAGGATTTCCCTGCTCCTCCAACTTTCAAATTGGATGGTCGTTTGCATTCCATAGGTCTTCAGTGCTTCAACATTCTCTGTACTGCTGACTTTATTTGCTTGGGCAATGTGCCAGATGGGGGGCTCAAAGATGATGGGTATTGAGTAGGTGGGGGAGAAATCAATCTTCATTTGTGGGGGCAGGGAATTATATTTAATTCACATGAGCATTGGAGCAGGAGGGGGCACCACTAGCACCAGGGATGTTTTATTTTAGCTGGGGACTGGGTGATGAAGGGGCCAATGACTGCCATTCTGCAAAATATCTCTATGTGTACAATGGCATGAAGGCATTCTGCAGAGCAGCTAATAGCCACAAAATGGCATGAATATGGCCTCTTAGCACCGTACGTGCCCTGTGTGATTAATAGCATCCTGTCATTTGAATATGGCGCACAGTAGAGAAGGCGCTAACCCATTCAGAACATGCAATCTCCACTTGCTCCTGGGTGTCTATTTCTGGCAGGGAGCAGTGGTGCATTGTGTATCTGTACTTTACACAGCACTACCACAGTCTGATAGTCATACAAGCAGTGTACATGGGACAAGGTGATCTGCATACAAGAATATTGCATCCGACCAGCAGCTCTGTCATTAGCATGCTGTCTTTTCAGTTGTGCAGCACTATTGGCCACCTTTGAATATGGTGGCCTATTTCTCTAAAGTGAGTAAATCAGAGCCACACTAAGGTGGGCAGGGATGCTCAGTAACAATATACTAAACAGGCAGTCATCAAAGATCTTTGGTAAAGCCACTTGCAGGTGAAATGTTAGAGCTCAGTTCTTCACCCTGACCCAGGAGGGTCTGTTTGTTCGTTTTGTTGGCAAAACTTAATAAATGGAGATTTGATGCCAAATTTGTTTGAACCCTCTGTTTTATGTTTGCGCTGAAGGTGAGTGCCTAGACTTGTGACTGCCTGGACTATTTCTCTGTTGGTTGTACTTCTGGGCATATACAGTATATAAAATACTTATGTGTGGTCTAAATTAATATTAATTCATGGTACAGTAATAATAACTGGGGGAACTCTACACACTGAATGTGTTTGATATTACAGAAAATGAATATGACGTTCCACTTAAATAAAAAGTGAGCTGAATAGGTTTGATGGACATGCAGGAGAGGTATATCTAGATATACTAATTAGATTAGTACACACCCCTCAAATTAAGCATGCATCATTATTTTACTGCAAAGTGGCATCAACTGCGTAAATGCGGCAAAACATTTTAGATTAGAATTCAAACATTTTGCAGCATTTATCCTGCTGCAGGCACACAACATCACTAAAGCCTGCACCTGCAACCAGACTTCTAAAAATCCAGGCATCAGTATGCTTTGTTGGTGCTCATAAGTATTGCTCAAAGACCTGTAAGTACGCAAATCCTCCAGTCTCTATCTGTTTGCTACTGTAATTCCACTTCACTTCTGACTGCCAGCATCATCACTAAGGGTATCATTTTCTGTACAATTTTCTTACCCTGGATAGCACAGTTGAGATGCAATGTCTTGTTTCCAGTGGGGTCCTGCTTTTACCCATTTCTGCAGCTGTGTGGACTGGATCACTGGGAGGTTAAGTGACTCGCCCAAGGTCACACCATGAGTATTTGACTCTGGGAGATTTGAATCTGTGATCTCCTGGTTCCTTAATAACTAGACCACATTACCATCTCAAGGTAATGGATATTTGTGAGATTTTTTTCTTTTATTGCATCACACCTAGCATTTGCCATGATCCATCTACTCTTCCTCCCACAGACTGGCTTAGTTTTGTTACTGGCTTTGAACTGCCAATTGTGGGCTTCGTAACTACCATGTACTGTGTATTATGGTTTTGGCTATGTATATTTCACGTGTATTACTGTACTTTTTTTGTGTATTTTGTATTTCACTTCCCTCCTTTTCCCCTCCCATGGGCTGCACATGGAAATGAGGCTTGGCTCACTGTGCCTGTCCAAAATAATGAATATATAGAAAATATCTAAAGGGAGTCTAGATTGTTTACATTTTTTGTGCGTGTCTCTGTTTGTCTTTCTCTGTCTGTAGCTGTCTCTAACTGTTTCTCTCTTTCAAGCAAAGAAGACCACTGGCCCATTGAGTCCCCCCATCCCCCACATAGTGGGAGGAACAATTCAGAGAGCACCAGTGGTCTTTTTTCATCCTTAAATTTATAACTTCATATGTTCACAGAGTGCCTGTTTTAAGAGGAAGAGAGAGCCTAGAAATAAACATAAACAATACAGAGGACCCCCTTCAGATTGGCAAACTTACGAATCTTCGTACAGAATAATACTTAAGCAATAAGGCACGACAAGGTGTGTGTTATTTTGTAATAACGCTACCCTAGGTGGGTTGAGCACGCAGACAAGTCGAAGTGTTTTCGCCACCCCAGGAGTGACATTATTACATGATAACACACACCTTGGAGTGCCTTATTGCAATTATACAATGGCCCGATGTTATACAAAACAAAAATAAAAATAAAAATGTTTTTAGTAGATTTTTAGTGAGGTAGTGTATCTTTGTTTCTGAAAAAAAATCCACATAATCCTCCAAAAAATCAACACAGTGATGTTATTGTGTAATATCATCACTGTCTCAGGCACACTGACCAATCAGAGCCCAGGACATTTTCTTGCCATTGTATAATTATTAGTAACAAGTACAGCATATCAAGACTGTTCCATAAAATGCAGCAAATCCAACATTGCCAAGATATTAAAAAAATACTGTATAGAATAAATGTACAAACTACCATTTATGCTAACTATTCTGTTACCCTTGATATTTTTCTTTAGAGCAGGAGCACACATCGCACGTAAGAAATATCATAGTCAGGGCCCTCTGTTCTACATGGCACTTCAGCAGTACATTCTATGGAAGGGTTCCTAAACATGTGGGGCAGGTTTGTTTTCTTTTCTGCAGCAGGAATGATCCGCCACTGTGGTGGATTTCTTTCCCACCACCGATGGCAAATATATTATGCAATATCATGGATGACACCAGATTTTGAGCAGGGGAGAGGTGAAAGGACAAAGGAAGATGGGAAATGAACCTGATTTTGAGGAAAACTAGTACTTTTAAATGAAAATCACTTAAAAATTAGGAGCATATGCAGAATCACTGAAGTTCTGCAGCTATCTGTGAAGCTGCAGAATTACAGAAATCCAGGAGTTTTGAGTGTAGTGAGGAAAAATACCTAGAACACAATCCACATTAGGTGGTATTACTGTTTTTTGGAGTGAGGGTTAGAATTTTTGGCTAGGAAAGGCATACTGAGGCATACCAGCTGCAACTCAAGGACTCTGGGAGGTTAAGTGACTTCCTTAGGATCACACGGTATGTGCCTGGCAGTTGTGGGTTTCTTACTCAGGTCTGCTTGGTTTCTAGGTTCACTGCTCAGTGCTAAATCTCTTCTAGGTTTTATGGCCCCCCAAATAAAATAATTTGTATTAAATCAATGTGAGGCTAGTCAAATTATCTGAACTCCTCTATACTCCATAAACTAATTGCCTTTAGAGTAGAGTAACTTCTGCCAGTTATTTTTGGACTGTCTTTTAGGAAATAAGATTTTCTCACACAAAACTGAATAAGTGGTCACGGATTCCATCTGAAAGAACTTCACTTTCTATAGTATGATCAGGGCATGAAATGAGCAGCTGTTCAATATATAATATTGAGACTGAAGGTTTAGTCTTGTAGGACATTAAATAATTTGAGTAAATTTGGTTCTCAAAAAGAACAAGCTTTAATTTCTAGGCTTGATTTGTCTCCTACAAGTTTCACATCGAAGTCACCAATGACGATATGTTTTTGGTGCCTGCAGTTGTGCTAAAGTAATGAAATAAATAAAATATAGTATGTTTTCTGCACCTAGTCCAGATGACAAATAAACCCCAGAGATATACAAAGAGTTGTCACATGCTAAGAGGTATGCATAAAAGCTATAAAAATTAAAATGCCTTATATTCCTGGAGAAAGCTGCATCCAACTTTTAAAGATTTTTAAAGCAGTTTCTTCCCTTCCCCCTCTTTCAATCACAATCATTTTCCCTGTTCACAATTCTTTCAGAATGTAAATATATGTAAATCTTAAAAATATTTTTTTAAATATCTGAGAGTAATCACAAACTGCCAGTGCAGGGCACAGCATTTTTTTCTGATGAATGCAGTCAATACGAAAATAGTTTTATGTATCATTAATTTCCTTAGCATTCCAAAATAACTTCCTACGAGTACAGATAATGCAGTAATCACTCACAATTGCCAGTACAATTACCTTCACTCAGCTGTGTAAAACTACTGTTTCATATTTTATCTACTTAGGCATTTAATATCTGTAATGAAAGTAGCATTGTTGCCTATGTTTGCAGCTTCCTCTTTTCAGCAGATAAGACGTTTATGTGGGATTGGTAATGGCGTAGGAAAGCACTGGGAATTAACAGCTAGTCCTTATACAATCTGTCAAATAACAACCTACATTTTCTGCTTTTCAGAAATGATTGTCATAGCTATGACAACACAGAAGTGGACAGATATTACCCCAAACCAACATCAGATAATAATGAAGAACACATTTATTTTTATTCAGTTTTGTTGACCAGGTAAGTGCACTAGACAAATCCTACCTATTTTCAGGCACGACCCAGAGGAGGGGGATACAGATCAATGCCAACTGACCTTGAACCAGATGAAGCTGTTGGTGATATTTTTTGTGAATGGAGGAAATTTTGTCATTGCACCAGGGAAATTCCCCTGCTCTTTTTCGAGAAGTGCCATGGGATCTTTAACATCCACCTGAACTACCACCAGAACAGGCAGATGGGACCTCGGTTTAACATCTCATCTGAAAGACAGCACCTCAGGAGTGCAGCACCCCACTCATGCTGCACTACAGTGTCAGTATTGGGACATTAACCCAAGTGCCTGGTGTGGGGATAGAACCCACAGCCTACTGATCTCCCGGCCTCAGAGGCGAGTGTGCTACATGCTGAGCCACTGACAATGACCTATTTTAATTAGCCTTGATAAGCCAACTATTTATCTGATCTGTAAGCAAAACACCTGAACAAATATTCATTTCCTGGGGTTAACACCCAGCTGGAGGGTGTTAACCTTTACCATGAATTACAGTCTAAGTGGTAATCCCTGTAAATCCCAAGGGTTTTATTGCAATAGTATGTCCAACTGGATTTTTAAATGGCATTTCAAAAAAGAAATATGTGGTACACTGTTGCATGTCACAGTGCTTTGAGCGATACAAGGTATCTCTGTGAGACATTATGAACAGCAGCCAATGGGAAAGCATGCTGGTATCACAAATGATTATTCAGGCTCATAATTGTCATTTTGTACCTATTTATCAAATCTGGGTTATGGTGTCCACTGCTGTCCATTTAGCCTACTAAGGGTAGTGCTTGATGACATGTTTTATCAGCACCATAATTTTTATACCTAGAGCAGATACAGGAAAGAGATTTGAGTAGAATGTTGCTATCTATTCAGTATACAGTAGCGATTGTATAGATTTTTTTAATTGAGCAGCCAAAGATTCTATCTACACCAGGGGCCCTGTACACTATCGGAGATGGCAGTGGCTCAGTTTTAGTGGGAAAACATGCTTCCCATGGTGCCACTGCCAAAATATTGTGAACAAGTCAAGATTGCTAGAGGGCAGTTGCTGTTCTTGTGCAGTTATGGACTGCATAACCCAATCAATGTTCATTTTAAAAAAAGAAGTTGAGTCTCACATCAACTGAATGTAGTTTAAATCATTTTAGTGTATTGCCAGGTGTTGATTTACAATGAGTTACTTGATGTTTCGTGGGCCCCTCCACTTATTTATGGTTACTGATTCGACAGTGTTTTGCAGATATGGTATATTTCTTTTCAGATTCATTTTCATTTTCACATTGGGTGTAGTTTCTTGTCTTTTCTTTTTCAGGAGCTGCAGTGTTCCTTTTGGTTTAACTGTGTCTCTTGAAAGAGGAAAGCTGAGATATTGCAACCGATATGAAACAAAAACACAGGGATTAAGAGACTGAACCGAATTACAAAAAAGAAAATACAGTACTATATCCGCAAAAGACTGTCAAACTACCACCAAACTTAACTGGATTCTGTGTTCCAGCAAGGAGCAGGGGTTGGGGAAGCAGACATGTCTGCAGACCAGCAGCATAGCTGCCACAGCGATGGAAAGTAAAGCAACCCCATAGCACTTGGGGCTTTAGTGCATATTTTGTATGCAAATCTGCCAGTTGTAACTTGGTCCAAGGAAGGAAGCCAAATAACTGGAGCCACAGTACAGGTTGTGAGAGGATGAGAGTCCCAGATTTGTGTAGAGTATGTATGAGACTGTCACCCATATGTTTAATGTAAAATCTAACTAGTATGCCTGTGAAAGAAAGAGGACATAGCCCATGGTTCCTGCCATACAGTAGCTTGGTGCATCCAAGCCCATATTACAGCCTAAACTTGGCCTCTCAGCCAGGGCATAGCCATCCAGCCAAGTCAGGTTAGGCCTCCCCTCACATATCAAGGGGTCACCTTGTCATCAGTTGTCAGGCTAATTGTTATTTGACCAAACAATGAGGCCAAGAAGCCCTTTCAAATATTAAAATGATGGCAAGAAGACAAAGTAAGATGATGGAATTAACTTAAATGAATTGCAGGCTTCAAGCAGCTTTGTGGGGAGAGGGGTACTGATATTATAATGATTTGACTCCTCTCACATTGTCTGTCCTGGTCTTATGCCCCGGTATTCCTAAAGTACAATGCTATTAAAGTGACAGTGTGCTTGTTTTCTGAGACTGCCTATGCAGAACTGAGAAAAGCCTGCCAAGGTACAGTATGTATTTCCCCTATCCAAACATGTATGGTACCCTGCTGTGACAGCCTTATCTTTTGGTGCCATGTACCCGAACTGCCTAATTATGTGGTACCCTGTGGTGTTGGCCTAATGTTTTGGTGCCCCTCACTGTACTTCTGCCAAAGTGCCCATAACTGAACTGTAACCTGCTTGACTATGGTGGTCCTCTGCATACTTTTACCAAAGTGACCATAACTGAACTGTAACCTGCTTGACTACGGTGCCCCTCACCATACTTCAATCAAAGTGCCCATAACTGAATCATAACCTGCCTGTCTAAGGTGCTTTTCACCATATTTCTACCAAAGTGCCCATACCTGAACTGTAACCTGCTTGACTAAGGTGTTCATAGCTGGATTGTCTGACTGGTAACTCCAAGAGTAGAGTGTTTTGGTTTGCAAGACACATTCCATTGTGCACACACAACAAACAACACCCGTTTTGACAAGCACTTAATTCCAGCTGCTACTCCATCAAACCTCATATGTGGTATGCATACTTTCATCCTTGGTACAGCCATTGAGTTAGACTGAGGCGATAGTCAGTTAAACTCATCTCCTACTCCACTTCTGGCTGCAGTCAATCCCCATCAAGAAGTAAAGGCAGCCTAGGAGCCACACCAGCTCATTAGCCGGGAACTTCTATGAAAAAGAGGGGGGGGGGTCTCCACGGGAGTAATGAAAGCAGCCAGAGCAAAAGAAGAAGCGATGAATGCCACCAGACCACAAGGAGTGAGGGAAGTGTCAGACCACAGGAGCAATTAAAGTAACCAGACCCCAAGGAAGGATGAAAGTTGCTAGATCTGAAGGATTCAATTTTGTGCTTCTTTGTGTATACCTTGCTGGCAGTCTTCTATGACCTTTTAGCCTGGTGACCAGAGGGTCCAGCAAAAGAGTTATATTTAAAGTGGATTTTGTACAGCGGTCTGCCAAGACCTATTTTGCACAGGAAAGATTTAATCAAATCAGGGAATGAGGCGTGTCCTCTGTTGATCCCCATTTTACAGCTAAGTTCCTTCTGACCTTAACTGGCAGTATCTTTCCCTAAACTTTCTGCTAGTGCACAACCACTTACCAAGGAAGATGTTCCCACTTGTTTGGATTCACCTTTTTGCTAAACCCCAATTGCAGGTCATAAAGTGCACAGGATTTTCCAGTGGTTAACCAGACTGCAGATTCATATTGCTCCTGGCCAGGACATGCAGAATGTTAAAAACTGCATAGAGTACTAGAATTGCATAGCGTACTAGAATCACATAGGGTACTAAGGCTAATGTTAAGTTTAAATGTATTACTTTTGAGTTGCTTAATAAAACCCTTGTTGCATTTGAGTGGCATGGGTTCATAATGTTGCAAGACACTATGCCCGTAACAATATATTGTGCTGCCAACACAACACAATATATTGCAAAAGGCATAATTCTTTTTTGCAGGAGGCTCCACCCCTGCATCCCATTATGGGGGGCTGCGCCCACCAACCCCCCCAACCAAAATAACAAACTCCGTGAGGGTTCACACTTAAAATCGCACAAAGTGTGAGAGAAACAATTTCCATGCATCTGGGACTGGGACTCTAAACCCGGTCCCGTCGCATTGCTTGCCTCCCTTGCTGCCCGTGGCTCATCCCATCGAGACATGGCAGCTGCTCGGTGGACCCCTCTCCCAGCACGATTCTTATCCTGCACTGGGAAGAGTGAGAGGGTGCACTACCGTGCATACATCATTTCACGGTTTTGCACCCTCTCGCTCTTACCAACCATGCTGTTCCCACCTAGCGGTGCTGTTCCTACCAATGTCGTGCACTGTAGAGCATGTAACATTTTGACCCAGTAGGCATCTGAGTCAGCTTCAGGCTTCTCACTTGTAGGTACCAGTAAGTGGCAACTGGCCTGATTTCACTTCCCTTAAAACCTTGACAGCTGCTGGTCAGCTGTCACACAAAAATAACCCTCTGAGTGGTTATCGTAATCTGAATTATTTTCCCCCTCAGCGTTATAGCCAGGTGACCAGTGCCTTGAACTAGTCCATTAAAGTACAGCCAGGCTGTCTGGAAGATGGCTCAGTACACCAAAGCAGCTCAATCATTACAAATTTGTCTTCACTGGATTACTATGGTAGGTGGGGGGAAGCTACGTGTCCTACTGTATGTGCAGCCAGCTTAAAGGAACAATTCATAAGCTGGGGAAGTTCAGTAAATAAGCCTATATTTAATAAACAAGTTTTCAAGAAATGCTTATGAGGGACAGAGACCTGAGGACACTCATTATTATACTGTTTGCAAAAACATACCTTATGATGTCTGGGCTGTTCATAATGTGCAAAGCAATATTTGTTAGTTGGCAAAAAATGTCATCATATGTTTTTTAAGCATTAATAATTTGCTTACATAATTAGATTTATTATCAGTTTATGTGTACTTTTCAAGAATATTTTTAAAGAAGCTTTTATTATGCATGTTATAAATGCATTAATAATGGCAGCCAATAGCATTTTTTAAATCCCGTTCCTTGAGGTAACATTTTGACTTTCAATAATGGATTCACACTACGGATGTATAAGGATGGTACTAACAGACATAAACAGCACAGCACCATACCAAAATGTTCAGTTTATTCGTAGTGGGCATACCCAGATTAAACCTACATATGTTAATACAATAATACAATGAAAAGAAAAAAAGGATATATTGATTTTTTGTCAGAAATACATTATTTCTTAAAAATAATATACTGAAATTTGTTTCCACTAACAAATTCTGCTGCTTTTCAATACTTTGTATTTACATCATCCTTTCTGTTCTGCAGGGTAGGAAGCTGGTCTTGTGGGAGATAATTAATTATTCTTTCACTCAGTTTAAAGAATCAAGTTTAAAATTAAATGGATGCTCTGTTTTTAAATGTTGTACTGTATATAGTTTTGTATATGCTGATATACTTACTAAGGTACTTAAGTACCTGTTTACATGTTTGGCATTTTATTTGCACAGTGCTAACTCTGGAAGAAACTGGGTACAAGGGGCTGTTGCTTAATTACTAGGTGGTTGTTTAGTGGTTGCAAATTATTATTTGTTTTTTCTTAGAAAATCATTTAAATTTATATTATGTTTTAGTTTGTGTTTACTGTTGTTATCAGGTGATGTTAAGCTCAACTCTTGCCCCACCCCAAATGTGAATTTAGATTCTGTTCCTTGGTACTTTATGCATGGCTTAAAAATTCTTCAATTAAATGTTCATAGCTTGGTTCTGAAATTAGCTAACTTATAAAGTAGTGTTAATGTTTATCATCCTGACATTTTAGGAATTACAGAATCCTTGTTAAAACCTTTGTTGCCAGACAGCCTGTGTGCTTTATCATGTTACCATATTATAAGACAAGACTGAATGGGAAAGAAAAGAGGAGGTGGAGTGGCAGTGTATTTTAAAGATCATTTACAGGTTAATTTGATTATTAATAGTGCAATGAACATGTTTTTAAATGAATGGCTTCATCTTTGGTTTTAGGTAGGTAAAAAAAAACATTATTTTAGGTTTTTATATAGTCCTCCTCAATTTGGTTTGTCAGGCTTGGTGAAATATTTGGATGTTATGGGCATTTTTGTTAACGTTTATGATTTTGTGGGACTTGGTGATATTAATTTAAATTGACTTAATGGCTGTGAGTTATCTTATGGAGCTGCACTGCAATCTTACCATTGGTTCAATTAATTAGAGATCCAACGAGATTAAATTCAGGTAGCACTAAACATTCATTACTGGACAGAACTTTTAATAACAAGGAGAATAAACATCTATCTGTGGGTGTACTAGAAGACACAGTTAGTGACTATTTGGCCACTTGCTGTGTCCTGATATTCAGACCTCCCAGAGCTCCACCTTGTTTAGTTCAATTTCAAATTTCAAAAAGTTTATCCAAGATACTTTATTATCTGAAATGTCCAGCACTGATTGGTCTTATTTAGATTTGATACCTGATGTTGATCTTGCTTTAGATTTTTTTTGTCAGTTAATTACAATACAAGAGAAATGCTTTCTTAAATGTTTGGATGGAATCTGTGGTGCCCCAAATAAGTGGTTTTCAAACAACATAAAATATTGGATAAAACAAGGGAAAATGGCTTGAGTTGTATACAAATCTTGTATTACTGATGGTTCATTGTCCAGTTAATGATGACTTAGGAATAATGTTAAATATTTGATTAGATCAGCAAAAGCTGAGTTCTTTAAGAAACAACTGGATTTAAATTGGTCTGATGCTCAGTATTTCTGGAACAGGTACATTCTTTCACTAATGGTAAAGAAAAAGGTTTGATCAAAAAGAGATAACTGATCCTCTTGAAACTGCAAATTCTTTGAATTCCAAATGTACTGACCTTTCTTGTTATGACTCTGTATTGTCTGTTGCTGGTCATATCAAACCATCTGAAAATATTTCTGTTGTAGACAAGCCAATTTTTTACTTGCAACAGATTACTGAAATTGAAGTTGCTAATTTGATTTCCTTACCCCCTGATAAGCAAATTGATTATGGTGATGGTGTAGATGGTTGCTTTTTAAAGCTTATTAACCTTTTATTGTTTCTCCTTTATGTTCAATTTTTAATTTATATTCAATTATGCAACAGTTTCCTGAAACACAGAAACACAGAAACATAGAAGTTGACAGCAGATAAGGACCACAAGGCCCATCCAATCTGCCCATTTCTTTTTCTACCTTATGAATGTGCCATCGTCCTTTGCTCTGTCAATGGCCTATCTATTCATACTCATCTGTATTGCTCCCGTATGCCTATCCCATGCTTGTTTGAAGCCCTGCACTGTATTCATGTCCACCACTTCCTGATGTAGGCCATTCCATGTATCCACCACCCTTTCTGTGAAAAGAACTTCCTCACATTACCCCTTAATTGGCCTCCCTCTAATCTCATGCTGTGTCCTCTTGTCCTGCTAATTTTCTTATATTGAAACATGTTAGACTCTTTCATCTTGTTAATGCCCTTAAGGTGTTTGAATGTTTCGATCATATCACCTCTCTCCCTCCTTTGCTCCAGGGTATACATATTGAGCTCAGTTAATCTGTCCTCATATGTTTTCTGATGCAGTCCCTACACCATTTTGGTTGCCCTTCTCTGGACTGCCTCAATTTGATTACTGTCCTTGTGAAGGTGTGGCCTCCAGTACTGCATGCAGTACTCCAGATGGGGCCTAACCAGAGTCATGTAAAGAGGGATTATTACCTCCCTCTTCCAACTTGTGATACCCCTACTAATACACTCCAACATCCCTCTAGCCTTACCTACTGCTTTAGTGGTCTGCTTGCATGATTTCAGGTCACTGGTGATGAAGACACCCAAGTCTCTTTCTTCTCTTGTGACTGCCAGCAACTTCCCTCCCAGCCTATAGGTTGCTTCAGGGTTTCTCTTCCCTATGTGCATGATCTTGCACTTCTTTGCATTAAACCCCAGTTGCCACTCTTCTGACCATTTTGCTAGTTTATCCAGGTCTCTTCTTATTCTGCCCACCCCATCTGGATCATCTACTCTGTTGCAGAGCCTGATGTCATCTGCAGAAAGACAAACCTTACCATCCAGTCCATCTTCAATGTCACTGATGAAGATATTGAAGAGGACTGGCCCCAGGACTGATCCCTGAGGTACCCCACTTATGACTTGCATCTTTTCTGACTGTATACTGTTTACCACCACTCTCCGTTTTCTGCCTGTGAACCAGTTTGCCACCCAGTTGACCAATGTCTGACCCACCCCGAGCCTACCCAGCTTATTAATCAACCTTCTATGTGGAACAGTATCGAAAGCTTTGCTGAAGTCAAGGTAGGTGACATCAACTGCTCCCCCTTGGTCCACCACTCTGGTTACTCAGTCAAGGAAATCTATGAGATTAGTTTGACAGGACCTTCCTTTTGTAAACCCATGCTGTCTTGGATCCTGTGCTCCTATGGATTCCAGGTGTTGCACTACCCTTTCCTTAAGGAGTGTCTCCATAATCTTGCCCACTACTGAGGTAAGACTGGCTGGTCTGTAGTTCCCTGCCTCCACCCTGCTACCACTCTTGTGGAGCGGGATCACATGAGCCCTTGTCCAGTCTTCTGGGACCTCTCCTGTGCTCAGAGACTCACTAAACAGTTCTGATAATGGTTCTGCTAATTCCACCCTTAGCTCCTTTAGTACCCTGGGATGTATGCCATCAGGTACCATTGCCTTGTCCACCCTGAGCTGATCGAGCTCTTGTAGGACCCTTTCTTTTGTGAAGGGACTAGTGCACACCTCCCCCCCATGTCCATGGTGCTGAGTTGTGGGCCCTGCCCTACCTTCTCTTCAGTAAATACTGAGCAGAAGTATCTATTTAGGATAGATGCTTTTACATGGTCCTCCTCCTCACACACACCCTTATCCCCTTTGATCTTAGCAATACCCCCTCTGGACTTTCTCCTTTCACTAATGTATCTATAGAAAGTCTTGTCATCTTTTTTTACTGTTCATGCTAGTGTTTCCTCAGTTTGGGCCTTTGCCTGCCTTACTGCCTTCCCTGCTTCCCTTAGGGAAGTTTGGTATGCCTCCCTATCTTCATCCTGCTGCATTCCCTTATATTTCCTGAAGGCCAGCCTTTTGGCTCTGACCTTTTCTGCTACTGTGTTCGAGAACCAAAGTGATTTCCTTCTTCTTTTGCACTTACTTTTCTCACTAACACAATGTTGCTTCAAGTATTGCATCTTTAATGCTTGCCCACTTTGCCTGTACCCCCTCACCTGTATTTCTTCTTGCCAGGGCTAGCTTAACTCTGTTAGCCATCTTATCAAAGTCAGCTCCTCTGAAGTCCCATATTTTTGCCTTGGAATGGGATTATTTTGTTCTAGTGGCCAAATTGACCCATACCATGTGATGGCCACTGGCACCCAGGTGACCTTCTACCTGGAGATCTGTGATCCTTTTAAGCAATAATGCCCAACAGGGTGTGTGTCATGCTGGGATAACGTCACACCTCAGGTGGTTGGGCACGAGGCCGCAGGCTGAGTATGTCCAACAACTGAGGCGTGATGTTATCCCAAATGACACACACCCTGGAGGGTATTATTGCTATTATACAATGGCTCATTGTTATATATAAAATAAAAAAATAATTTTAAAGAATGTTTTTTAGTGTGGAAAAATATTTTTGTTTCTTAAGAAGAGATGCAAAAAGAGGTCATCTACCTCATATGGCTCATCTGCAGGTTCACAGTGAGGCTGAGACTGGACCCGTGATGTTGTGCTGGGATAACATCACGGATCCAGCCCAAGATCGACCAATCAGAGACCAGGAAATTTTCTTGCCATTGTATAATCCCTGTTAGTCAGTACTAGATCTAGGATAGCCCTGTCTCTTGTGGGTTGTTGTACCAGTTGTTTGAGGCCTTCCCCATGCAGGGAATCCACTACGTGTCTAGTTCTGGGAGATGTCCCTGCTGGTATTGACCAATCTGCATCTGGCATGTTGAAGTCTCCCATTATCAGAACCTCCCCTTTAGCTGTCATGTTTTGTATATCTTCTAACAGTAATGTGTCTGTATCCTCCCCCTGGTCTGGAGGCCTGTACACAACCCCAGTTCATATGGCTGTCCCATTTCCTGTTTCCAGGGTGACCCACAGTTCTTCTGGCTCCTTATATGTATTCTGAATTTCTGTAGCTTTGATATTTTCATTGACATAAAGGGCCACTCCACCCCCCATCCCCTTTTTGCACCTCAGTCTCTCCTGAACAGTACATAGCCAGGTACTGAAGTCTCCCAAGTGTAGTTACTGGTAAACCATGTCTCGCTAATGGCTACTATGTCCAGTTTAGCCTCTTTCATTATTGTCTACAGGTCTGGGATCTTGTTTCCCAGACTGTGAGCATTTGTGTACATGATTTTTCATTGGCCAGACTTCAGTGGGTTAGTTGCTGGGTGAGGTCCAGCGTTTCCCCTGTGTGTCATATGGGGAGCCAGACCTTTTTCTTTACCTGGTGATGCAAATGAACTACAAACATGCTGAACTCCTTTTTGACCACTAGCTGAGGGGGGAGAGGTGTTCTTCCCATTCGATGTATGGGGTGCTATACCCCTCTCCCCATTTGCTAGTTTAAATATTCTGCAAAGACGTCAAACTTCTGCCCCAATGCACTGACTCCCTCCTTAGTCAGATACAGTCCATCAAATTTAAAGAACTTTCACTCCCAAAACTGTTGCCAGTTCTGTACAAATTTGTGTCCTTTTTTCTGGCACTAGCCCTTGAGCCACATGTTTAGCTCCCCTATCTCCCCTTCTCTGACCTTCCGTCCATCTGTCCTCCTCTCCCAGACTGGCAGAATCTCAGAGAAGGAGATGCTGGATGAAATTGATGATAGTTAGTCACCCAGCCTGGTCAGGTGTTCCTTGGTCTAGATGGAAATGTGCTAGGGTTGTGCCTGTACAAAAAAAAATTATGCGGTTATGATTGAAGACTTTCAGCCTATTTCAATTTAAAATCCTATCAGTAAACCACTTGAAAAATATTGTAGTCGAGCAAATAAATTATTTGGAGAAGGATAATATTATATGTTCACAACAGCATTGATTTTGAAAGGGTTATGGTACTGGGACTGCCTTGGTCAAGTTCACAAATGCAGTCCTTAATGGTATGGGCTCTGGACATTTGACTGGGGCCGTGTTTATGGACCGGACCAAGGTATTCAGTCTTACTGGTTGTAACATGCTTTGGTGGAAGTTGCAATCCCTTGGTGTCTCTGTAAATTCAAAATTATTTAACCAATAGAACTCAGCATGTGGGGGTTCTGCTTCATCTAAGCATTTTAAAATAAGTAGGTGGGTACCGTAGGGGTCAGTTTTGGGTCCTTTAATGTTTAGTTTGTTCATTTGCTTTCTTCTGTTGTTAAATGTTGTGATTCTTTGTTATATGTTGATCTCATTTTTTCTACTGAGAAGGATTTAAGTTCTGTAACTAGACATTTAGAGCTTGATTTTATCTCTGCTTGTTCTTGGTTTTCTAATAATCTATTGATTCTCAACTCAAAAAAAACCTAAATGTGTGCTGTTTGGTACACATTGTCTGATTACTGGAGCCCCACCTGTAAGTTTACAGGACAACTTGGGAAATCAAATTGAGCAGGTTTTTCAGTTTACATATTCTGGGGTATTGTTGGACCCAGTTCTGTCCTTTTCATATCCTTTACAAATAGTCTGTCAGACTAGTAATCAGAAAACAGGAGTATTATATAAATTGAAACAATGTTTCTCTTTGGACACTCAAAAAGCTATTGCTAAAGGATCTCTCATCACATTTTGAGTATATAGCAAGTCTTTTATTTGGAGTTAATGTCAGAATCTTTCAATTGTCTGTAATAACATTTAGCATTTTGTTAGCTCCCTTGAGTACTTGTCACTGCACTTTGTATTCGCAGCTTGGTTGGTTATCTCTACCCCTATGTATTTACTTGGTTGTTTTGTTTATAAAACTGTGTATTCACTTGTCCCTGGGATTCTTTCAAATTTAGTTTCTAAAATGCTGATGTTACCTAGTTTAAGGTCAGGTAAGGAGATATTTTTACTTGAGAAAACATGCAAATTTAAGGTTGGTGCCCATACCGTTTCTGTAGCTTCTCCTGATTTTTTGAATGGTCTGCATGACTTATTATGGCTGCCTCTTCCTTTTATGTCTTTAAAACTAATTTCAGACAATATTTGTTTGATCAACACATACATAATTGCACTCATGTTAATGTTGCAACTGTGTTTTTATATTTGTGGATATATATATGCTAAGTTGTATTGCATTTTTGTCTGGGTCGAGTCTGAAAAGGACCCTCAGTCCAGTGCTCTTACTTAGTAAACAAATAAATAAATTAACATATAAATAAAATCCTATGCATGTCTATAATGGTGAAATCATGTGTTGTGCTGGTGAAAGTATAAAACAAAGCACTACAGTGCATGTACATGGTTCTAATGAAGCACAGTTGTGTGAAAACTTTCCGGTCAACTGATACCAATGGGCATCTCATGTAATAGCTGTTTGTTGTTTTCATAAGATTTTTTATGGGCCATGCACTTTCATTGAAGTAAAGAGGATTCAGTTGATGGAAAAATATAGAGTGCATTGTTTACACACTTGGGGAGGTAACTGCCGTCTCTCATTTTTGACTGATATCATTGTTGCTTTAAGATGTGGCACCACCACACCCTGGAGGATCTCTAATACCTTTATGCATTTCTGACCTCTACTGTTGTGTTGGAGTAATGCACAGTCCTGTGATCATATTTCAGGAACACATGTACCATCTCTGATACCCATCTTTATTTATTTAAAATGTTTTATTCCTAGATAGCCTCAGTTGGATAAAATATCTCCTTTCCATGGCAGTCCTGGGGGAATTAGGCAGAAAACTTTAGTACCATACATAAGATGAAAGCATACATGTAAAATACATAAAACAATAATTTGCATACAATTAAAATCATATTTCTGGTTGAGTTATAACATGGGGTCACTAGAAATGCAGTCCTGGATACATTTTACACAGTGCATTTAAATGTGGGGGTTGCATAAATAGTGGCAGCATAAAAATCATTTAATCCCACTTATGCAGGATTGATCTCAAATAATATAGTTGCTTAAATAGTTCAAACTTTTCTATGTCTTTCAATCTTTTTGGCAAAGGGTTCCCCTTGGGGCATAATAGATAAATTATTTTGCACCACGCTTCCTATTTGTCCTTATTACTGGTAAGGTGGTATCCCAGGTGGGTTTTATATTAAAAGGCTGGCATAAGACAATTCAAGTAATGCTTTTTGGCACAGCACATAAGTTAGTCTGAGTCCATGATGACCTGTCTGTGTCTGGAACTCATGAGACCAGTCTTGAGGCAATCCAAACTTTCAATTCCCTTGACGATGTATTGAGAGATGTAACTTTTAAACGTCATTGCAATACGGTCACTAAAATTCCATCATAAATTGGGTTTTTGTATACTGTAACATCAGTTCTGTCACTACTGAGATAAGGAATACCTAAACCTGCTAAACAGGTACTTTTACCAATCATGGGCTATGGAAATTGTTTACTTGATAAAGCTCCTGCAGTACTTCTAGGCTACACAAGTACAGTATAAAGTGATAACCAACAACCGTTGCTTTTGACATCTTTCAGAACACAAAGCTGTGAACTATGCAAGAATATAAGGATCTTTTCTTAAAGAACAAGCTCCTATTTGGATGCAGTAAATTGTCTTTTAATATTTTAAAACACAGGGTGCCTGCCACTCTTTACTAAATTATTTATAAATCAAACTGAACTCAAACTGAGCATCACACTAGACAAGTCTCAGAAAATACATTTATTTCAAAACATTGTAAAGCCATTACCATAGAATGTTGTTTTTTATGCTGGTCCTTGTTTACTAAATCACTTACCACTGGATATAACTTTAGATATGCCTTTCACCAGCTTTGAGACAAACATACGGTAGATGAGGTTTTAGTAGCCCAGTCAAAATGTCATTGTGTTCATATTAGTCATGCACCTACATAATTCTTTATTTTATTGTTATATTTAGCATATACATATTTATTTATATAACAGTCTAAATGAATAACATTGTTGTTCTGTATTTTGTTTGGTGTTTGTAGTGTATTAATTTTTAGGCATGGCTGAAAATGAGTTTTTAGACTTTGCCCAGCACCTAGTTATATAACCTAAATTAATAAAAAATGAAAAGTTAACGATGAAGTCAAATATGATGGTTGGTTTCCAGGAAGTTCTTTATGAGTAAATAATATATAGGATAAAGTATGTGTCTCAGTGTGTAATGAGAATTTGCATACACCCGAGGGATTTGATGCTACATAAAACCCTCGGCGAAGCTCGAGGGATTTATGCATAGCATCAAACTCTGAGGTGTGTGTAAATTTGAGTTTACACACTGACCTATATTTTATTTTATATAATTGTTGGGCTTCTCTTTTTTAACTCAGCAATTATATAAAATAAAAAAAAAAAGACTGCTGTGCCGGCGCAGTCAGATTACCTCGGCGCGCGAGGTCCACTTTCACTTTATTTAAAATATTGTCATGGGGGTCCATCTGGTAGCCGTGTGGAACATCTGAAGTCATTTTAAAAATTATTTACTGCTGAGTGTCTGTGGCAGTTTCTCTCCATGGTGGGTTTGCATAGGGGAACGGTTTCCTGTTCGGGAAGGACACAGCGAGCGAGAAGTTTGAGCATGCGCAGTGTGGGGAAAACTGTGCACGTGTTTGCCGTTATAAATTCTCCTTTATAATGGCAAATTACACCATGGTTTCCCAATGGGAAAAAGGGAAGCCCATTAATTATAATAGAAATAATAACAGAAGTTCACTTCTGGTCTCAAGAGAAGAGTCCACAGATCTGATATAGAGTACAATTAAATAAACATATATGAATACAGTAGACAAGTTCTTAAAACAGCTTTATTTCCATTCTTACAGATTAACCTGTATCACTGTAGTCTAGTTTGGGGAGGATCGTTTGACATACAATAAACTCTCTGGTTTGTATACCCAAACATTGCTTATGATTAATTCAATTTGATTAGAAAATTATAAAGTTCTTTTGTTATATACTCCAGATGTGTTAAATAGGTTACACCTGAGTCCAACCAGATTCCTAAATATTTATAATGATCTACTTCCTCAACTGTTTCATTGTTAAATGTTATTATATGTGGACTTGTCCTTGCCTTTTTGACTTTTGGACAGATCCAAATAAAACTGAATTATTATTTTCAGTGTTAATTATTAGGTTATTTTCTGTAAATCATTTCTGTGTGTCCTCAAAATCTTTTTGCAATAAATATCATAGTCCTTGGATATTATTAGCTACCAGTTACTTGGCCAGAAGCATTCATAAATATTCTCATTTTCAGTGTGACCCCCTAAATACTGAATACTGCTTTGTAAACATTTGTGACCACATTAATAATCTGCCCTTATTCTGAGAGTCATTAGTCTATGTCATGATTATTTCACACGTGTGCCAACTCCAGTTTTGGTAATCACTACTCCGTGGTTGATCTTATGTGATATACCAGTATCTTTTTTCTGTTGCTGTTTATAGACTTCACAGCTTAACATTTTGAACCTGAAAATTATAATAATAAAGATCACACTTAACAAATCAGAACACAGAGCTACTGTCTCCTTATTCTGTGATGCCTTGACAGTACACTCAGTAATAGGACCTTATGCCAATTCCGGCGTTCTTTCTGGCTAAGACTAATGCTTGGGGTTAATGCTACAGCTCAGAGCAATGCAACTTTATTTTATTCAATAAATCCTTCATTTTCAGCAGACATTGCCTGGAAATCACTTTTTTAGCATATTTATGTGTTCCGCCTGATTGCTGCTTTTTATGCTGTTTCATCTTCATTGGCCAGCAGTTGCTGACTTCCTCTGTATGCCTGGACTATGTTGTTTCTAAGACTAGTGTTACAGTGTATCTGTATGAGACCACCTAACATTTCTGGTTTTCTTCCAAATGTGCTGTAGCACTAGAGAGAGACCAATTTTGGAGCTCTAATTTGAAACTTTTTTCTTCTTTTTTTCAGTTTTCCTTTTTTTCATATATTATTGATGACAGTTTTAGTTGTGGGCTTTACTCAGCAATAACCAGACCAGTGGATTAATAAACATCCTGGCATACGGCCTTGTTGTTTATTACTCCATGGTCTGGGTAATACCTTGCAAACCCCAATCACTATACTGGTATTGCTTAATATGAAACCCAAAACTTGTTCTTCATGGACTTTCAAGTTCCAGAAAGTGATTCTAAAAGTACTGTAAATGACATTTCAGAAGAAATTAGTGAACAAGCTGAAGAAATATCATGGAGTCACCAAACATCCAGCATGGATCAGTGTGGAATTTTAGGATGTTATTTTATCATAGGTCATTTTTATAATTAATGGGTCTGGAAAGCCAAGGGCTCCTTCTTTGAAATTGTATTAAAAAATAGTAAAATTCATGGCATTTTTAAAAAGGAGAAGGGTTGAGTTTGCTCTGTCCTTGGTAATTCAATGAACAGTAGAGGTGTGTCCTTCTCCTATTTAGTGAGTTCCCCACTGGCCAACTGTGAGCCTTTATGGGCCAGCATACAGTAAACAAATGCAGCTCATTTTGGCATATTAAAACTGAAAGTGGAGGGACCTGATCTAGAGAGTCACCTCACTGTCAGTGGTCAAGTTAATGATGGTTTGCCCAAATGCTGAGACTAAGAATCCTCTTTGAAAATGATTAAATTAAGACGGAAAGTAAGTAACAAAATGGAATAACTTGATTTTAATTTATTGTCTCTTTTGAGCAGTATTGGGGGGGTGCACTGGTACTGTAACTGAGTTTTTTAAAAAGCCAATATTTATGATATCCACAACTGCCATGACAAACTTACTTCTCTAAGTACTGTATATCTGTTGTGTGGTATTTTTTTAATCAAAAACCTTTAACAATGTACTCTTAAATGTTATTTCCATAAAACTTTTCTGAGAAGCTTAGCTCCTACAATAATACATGTTCACATTTAACCAGGAACGCAACATTAAACACTGGCTTAAAACACCAAACAGGAGCACTACAGAGAAAACAATTGATTTTTAAATTGTATCAAATCCAGACAAAAAGACAATGCAGCAATAGCCTAAAGAACTTTTTATTTATTTATTTAGTTTTTGTTAACTGGGTAGGTACACTAGACAGCATAGCTGCCTATTTTCAGGTATGACCCAGGAGATTACAACAAAGGGTATGTAGACAATAGTAAATACAAGAAACATCATGGGAACAAGTAGAAGTCAGACATAGTACACTTATACAAAATATTTAGCAATGACAGTACATTTGCAGGAATCTATATGTAGTAACAAAACAGGAATATAAGTGAAATAACTAACAGTCATAAGTCATACAACTAGTGAGTAAGTGCTAGAAGAGAGGAAATAGCAAGATTTCCAGGCAAGTTTTGAGACTAGTAGAGGTTGGAGCTGATAGGCAACTAGAAGGAACCAGTACAGGAGTGAGTGGATAGAGAAAAGGAGCAGGGTTCAGACTTTAGAAGAGCCATACAAAGCTCCTGTTTGAAGCTGTGTGGAGAAGGGAAGATTTTAGACTCAGTGGAAGATAGTTCCATAGTTTAGAGGCCCAGCTAAAGAAAGCATTCTCCCCCATTTTGGTTTTATATCTTGGTTGGACAAGAAGGGATTTGTCAGCTGATCTCAGTGGGTAGGCAGGGGTCACAGGTTTGAGCAGTAGAGCCAGTTTATCTGGTATCTGGGAGGAGATTATGTTCTTTATAAAACAGTAGGAAGTAAACTGACGGAAGGCTGAAGGGGTAAACCATCCTGGGCTGTAGTATAGTGTGCATTGGTGAGTAAGTTTGGGTAAAGACAGAGCAAAACATCAAATGCTGTTATAGCAGACATCCCACTTTCAGAGGAGCCCTTCAGTAGTTGCCAGAAAGGCTATTAACCCATATGCCAATTTGGGTCTCAGGATCCCCTGTGCAATGGCCATCCTCACTGTGGATGTTAGGCTATGTCTCACCTTATATGTCAGCCCAAGTTGAATATTGACAGATTTAATGACTGAGGCTAGGTGCAGGTCAAAATCCAAGGTGGGATCAAGGGTTACTCCAAGGTATTTAAAAGAGGTAACTGTGTTAAGGGGAGAGCCGTCAAGCGCTCTGATACTTAATGGTTGGGTGCAGAACTGAATTTTTGAACCTGAACCGAAGAGCATAGTCACCATTTTATTTTTATTTAAGACAAGCTTGTTTTGCAATAGCTAGCTCTGAAAGGTATTGAAGTTACTATTGAGATTCAGGTTGATATCCGAGAGGTTTGAGGAGGATGAGTAAAGAAAAAGATCGTCGGCATATAGCAGACCTGAGCAAGCACCAGTGAGTGGTGGGATGTTGTTTATGGAGACTGTAAACAGGAGAGGACCAAGAATCAAACCCTGGGGCACTCTGATCCAAGTAGGAGCAAGAGGGAACTTAGCATCTCCGATCTGGACAAATTGTTGATGCTTCAAAAGATAATTTTGGAACCAGGTGGTGACGAGGTAGAGAAGCCTAGGGATGACAACTTTGATAGGAACAGTGGGTGGTCAACTAAATCAAACGCTTTTGTAAGATCAACAAAAGTAGCCCCAGTTAAAGAGCCTTTGTCCATAGTGAGTCTGACATCATTTGTAAACTGTATGAAAGCAGTGGATGTACTGTGCCCACGTTGGAAACCATGTTGGTCAGGGGTGAGGAATCTGAAGGAGTAGAGGTAATCCAAGACTTGGGTAGCAACAATTTTCTCCAGCATTTTAGAGAGGATGGTGAGGATGGCAATACGGTGGTAGTTATCCAGGTTAGTGGTGTCCCCCTTTTTGTAGAATGGTACAACTCAAGCAATCTTCCAGAGGGAAGGGATATGTCCTGTAAGAAGAGACAGGTTGAAAAGTCTAGTCACTGGAGAGACTATAGATGGTGCAACGGTTCTTAGGAATTTTGGTAAGAGTCCATCTGCCCCTGCCAATCCAGCAGGAGAGATGGACTTAAGTAAGCATAAGATTTCACTCTCACAGACTGGGCAAAGAGTGAAAGATGGGTTGGAAGGTTTAAGGTTATCCTGCAGAGTGACAGGTAAAGGCCCAGGAGGTCAGTGAATCTGGGGTTAAGCGCCTCAGCGATAGTGAGCAGGTTATTGCAGTTACAACCATCCACGACCATATCAGAGATGGTATTGCACTTGTTTTTCCCTCATGATGGTGTTAACATGACTCCAAAAACCATGATAATCACTGACAGAGGTACTAAGGAGCTGATGGTAGTAATTGCCCTTAGCAGATCTGATGGAAACCTTACATAGGTTTCAGAGTCTTCTGTACTCCGCCCAATCCAATGGGGTCTGGGTTAGCTTAGCTTTGTTCCAGGCTTTATCCCTCTTTTTGAGAGAGGACAGGAATGAAGAATTTAACTAGTTGGCAGCAAATCCCTGGACAAGGTGCCTTTTTACTGGGATATATTTGTCTTGAAGGTTCGAAATCATGGGAAGGAGGATTGAGCAGCCCTTTCCATATTACAAGTATTATACAGAGGTGCCCAGTCCATGTTCTGTAGCTCCAAAATTAGGGCTCTCTTATCCATTTTTGAAAAATCCCTGAAAAGAATTTCTCTGGGAGGTGGTTTAGGGGCTCTAGCCTTCCAAACACAGTAAACTGGGGAGTGGTCACTGACTGAGTCTGGTAAAACTCCAACAGCACTGATCCTCTCAGGCCTGTTGGAGAGGATCCAGTCTACAAGAGACTGGAGACTGCTGTTACTAGCCTGTCTGGTCGGGAGAGTGACCAATTGAGACAGGTGTAAGCTGCTGAGTTCAGCAGCACAGAGATTAGAGTTTTTCCCTAGCCAATCCAGGTTGAGGTTCCCCATAACAATGAGCTCTTGTCTACCCTTTAGCGAGGAAAGATGGTCATTTACCTTAGTCAGGCCTGTTAGTCCATTTTAGGAGCGTTATAGATGCACACTACATTTAGCTTCTTCGTGAGACCTAAGGTAATAACTATATGAATAGTTTCACATAGACAGGTAGTGTTGACCGGGAGAACTGTAATGTCAAGGTTAGGTCTGGTATAAAACAAAACACCACCACCCTTTTTAGCATTTGGCCGATCACATCTGTGAAGTTTATATCCATTGATCCTACATAATGAATCTGGTATATGGGGTTTTAACCAAGTCTTGGTTAGACCTAGGATGTCAGGGGAATTGTGAGCAAGCCAGGCTTCAAGCTGCGCAAAATTAGCCGACAGACTTCTAATTTTCATATGTGCAAGCCTAAGACCTTTTTCTGTGAACCAATAAGATAGGTTCTTGGGAGCGATGCCATCAGGAGGGCCCGGGTTAGGTTCAATATCACCAGAGACAGAGAGATGACATGGGGTACCCAGGTCTCAATGAGAGAGGTATGGAGTTTGCCCTCCAGTGGCATATAAAAAGGGGAATGGCTTAGGTAGTCAGCTGTACTAGCAAATGGGATAAGTTTTAGGAGCCAGGTTTCAGGGATAGAGGTATTACCCCTGATAATTAGGTTTGAGAAACAATAGCTCCAGTCCTCGGCTTTATTTGAGTAGCCAGAGTCAGTGGATGGCTGGCAGAGAAGATCTACTGAGAGTTGGAGGGCTAGCAGAAGGGAAAATACTCCTACAAAGCTGCAGTGAAGTGAGATCACCCCATAGCTTACACTGGTAAGGAAAATAAGGGAAGGTAGAACTAGGGAAAAAAGGAGAAAGCAGTGAATTCAGGACTGGAGAGGGGACTGAAGCAAATGTGCAGTTGACTGCAGCAGTGAGACAGTAACTAAGTCCAAGGCTGAAACTATCCAGCAGGCGGAGATATAGAGCTGCAACTAGAAACCTTATTAAGACTTTTGCTAAGTGTGGAGCTCTTCACCAGCTTCCTGGGGCAATCCAACAATGAAATTCACAAGCTAGCTGTCTTGAGATCCTCACACCAGAAGAAATGGTCCAATCACTGAGGGAAAAAAAGAATATCTGCCCCCAAGGAACAAGCATTTAATAAGATGTGGGGGAAGGAGAAAATTTTACATCAGTATCTCTCACAGAAAAACAGGCTAGGAGCATACAATTAAATCAGAAAAAGTACCAAAAACTCCAAGATTGCAGTGCACACAGAAATGCCATACACACCAGGGAGCTGCAATGCAAGGCACAAATTCAGTTTACCACTCAGCTGGACAGAGGCACATTTAAGTCAGTCTGCACAGGGGTTTTGAGGTAGAAATTCAGCCACAGCTCAGAAGGCAGGGAGCCACTTAGAAAAGGGGCCAGAATTCAAAGCTAGGCTGCCTGAGGACTTGAAATGGAACCTGCTGGCTACAGTACCTTGCTGGCTTTGAGGTGGGCTGGTGAGGTCCAAGGAGCCATGGGGAGTGCCGCAGTGACCCCAACTGGGGCGACTAGGAGCCTAGGGAGAGAAGAGAGGCAGAAGATTATATTTTGTCAGGAGACAAAAGAAGGTGGCGGGGACAGACAGTCAGACTGAGCAATTAACTGGGAGGGATGGACAGAAGTGATTAGCTTGGCAGGGAGGGGTACCGAAAGTAGGGGGGAGGGGGCACGAATCAGCAGTACAGATGAGAAAGGAAATCCCACAGCAAGAGCAGAAAGCCAGTAGATTTTAAGAAATAAAAACTCTACTCTAAATTATTCCGTAAACAGTTAATTGGCGAGCAGTAAACCAGTACATTATAGAGTTTAAATCCTTCCCTTATTAATCATAGAATCATCAGAAAAATACAGTTAATTACTACAGTAAGTGCACAAAAGAAAAATACAGTAGCACTTAAATGAAATTATTTTTAAATTTGACTTCAGTGTCTCTCACAGAAAAACAGACTAGGAGCATACAATTAAATCAGAAAAAGCACCCAAAACTCCAAGATTGCAGTGCACACAGAAATGCCATACACACCAGGGAGCTGCAATGCAAGGCACAAATTCAGTTTACCGCTCAGCTGGACAGAGGCACATTTAAGTCAGACTGTACAGGGGTTTTGAGGTAGAAATTCAGCCACAGCTCAGAAGGCAGGGAGCCACTTAGAAAAGGGGCCAGAATTCAAAGCTAGGCTGCCTGAGGACTTGAAATGGAACCTGCTGGCTACAGTACCTTGCTGGCTTCAAGGTGGGCTGGTGAGGTCCAAGGAACCATGGGGAGCACCACAGTGACCCCAGCAGGGGAAAGTAGGAACCTTGCTGGCTTCAAGGTGGGCTGATGAGGTCCAAGGAGCCATGGGGAATGCTGCAGTGACCCCAACAGGGGTGACTAGGAGCCTTGCTGGCTTTGAGGTGGGCTGGTGAGGTCCAAGGAGCCATGGGGAGTGCCATGGTGACCCCAACAGGGGTGACTAGGAGCCAGTTGCAACTTGGGGGAGGGCATTATTGGGAAATGTTAAGTGTGGTTTGTTTTTAGGATTATACCCCAGATCTATGACAGTATTCCCCAAGTAATAGAACAATTAAAGAACTAGTATTGTCTAAATGAGTAGATAGAAAATGTTATTAATCTTTACAAGTAGACATTTCTGATATTTTACTTTGAAGTATTTTATTTTCTCCTTTTTGCTAATTAAAGATTTTATTCCTAATTCTACATGGTGGGATGTGTAGAGCAGGGCTTCCCCCAGCATTTCACATATCTATTCCTATTCCTCTCCCTACCTCAGTTACTCTTGACACCACTAGTAGTGATTAACATGGCAGAAGATGATCATCTCTTCTTGATCAGCTGCGATGTAAGAGTAAGTCGATGAAGTGACAATACTGATGGGGTATGAAGGAGAATAGAACTAATCATGTCAGCCTTCAGATAGAGTGCTTTTCTGCACATCGCACCTACTAATGTTGAGTAGAATTGTACAATAACAGTCAACTAATTTAAAAAATGAATATTTCAGGTGGTGTACTAGCACTGTAAGACTGGGTTCCATTGAACTGTAGCCCTTTGGAGGATGTTTTTTTTTTTTGTTTCCTTCTGTAGAGTTTAGTTTCTTTTCTTCTTGCGGCTCAGTTCTTCCACCTCCCTCATGAAACGAAGGCACAGCTCCTCTTGCCAGGGTAAAGCAACGCACTGTACTGCTACAGGGAGCCCGACCCCTCCCTCCATAGCCTGTGAAAGGAATTGAAGCCAGTTAATCTTCACTGTATTACAGCCATCCAAAACCTATACCACCAAACCAGATGGTGTCTTAAAGGTAACAGTTCGTCAGTAAAAAGCCTCTGATTTGCATTTTTGTACAAAATAAGGAATTTATTTACTGCTTAGGACCATGGTCATGTTTTACTTTTCTGGTTTACTATGAAATGTTGTCAACATAGCCACTCCAGTAGCATGGCCGAATTCCACACTGCTGACATTAGCAACTGGAGTAGGTGAGGGAGAGTCAATTAACCGTAATGGATCTTTGACATTTCTAACGCTCTGATATGTTGGCCAGTTGTCCTGCTGTACCCCTCCATGCTATGCACAGGACATGATCATACCAGTACTTTGATAAAATGTTTGCAGGAGGTGCTGCACCATCTCCTTCCCCTCCCTCTTTTTACTAAGCTTCATTCTTGGGGGGCCCAGTGACAGGCAGCATTGAGCTGAATGCTGCCACATGCTGTCAGCTGGAGTGCTCAATGGATCTGTAGTTCAGGGTTCAGCTACAAAGGGACTTGGCTCCTGTAAATGGCCAAAGTAAGTCCTAACGTCTCCTCCCCCTCTAGGTCTCCTTCCACCTGACTTCATTACAGGATGGCCCTGAAAACATGTATTGCCTAGTGCCATATCCTGTTAAAATATAAAAATATAAAATAAATGAGAAATCTCTCACTGGATTCTCCAATGGCACGAAATAAATACCTGGCTTCCTATGTGCTACCTCCACTTGACACTGTTCTTACAAGATACCCCCAAGCAACCCTTCCCTAGCACACCATTTTTATGTTAAAATGCTATAGAACAAGGTCAAGACCCTAACCCCATGTCTTTGGTCTCCTGCAAGTCCTACTCCCACCTAATACCATTTTTATATCCTGCCCCCTCCCTAACTCTTCCATGGCCCCTAGTTAAAAGACCCGTGGGTCTGTTGTGCACCAATGCACTCCAATCCATTTCATTTACATAGCTTCTCTCTCAGAAGGCTCAAGGCATTTAATAATTAAAGCAATAGAAACATAACCTAGAAACATAGAATTTGATGGCAGATAAGGACCGCTTGGCCCACCTAGTCTGCCCATTTTCCTACCTAACAGGTAAGCTGCAGATCCTAGTTAACCAACAGCTTACTTCCTAGACATTTGCAATAAAAAAACAGGAATTATAACAAAGATAAGAGAGTCAAAACAATTTAGCAACACAACATATAAAACAATCACGGTACAGATAATGTAGAAGAGCAGGGAAAATATCAGCAGCAAGCAGCAATCAGTGTGACTCATAAGCCATTGAAAAATTATATATTTTTAATAAAACATTTAAAAGAATCGAAAGACATAGCCTGGCGAATCAGTAGAGGTAATGATTCCATAACATTGGTGCCCTTCTAGAAAAAGCACACATCCCAACCCCCACACCCCTGTCTGCAAATTGGCATTAGGAACCTTCCAGCTTGTGCTAAACAAAAAGATCTAGTAGGGAATGCATGGAGTGATCAAATCAGACAGCTATCTAGGAGAGCGGGCATAAAGGCTGCTATGAGTCAGAGAAAGACTTCAAAGTCACAGCCGTGCATCAAAGGAAGCTAGTGCTGGCTCTAAAGGAAACAAAGAAATTGTCAGCAGATAAGTAACACAAGGCCCATCCAGTCTGCCCGTAAGTTTGTCTGTGTCCACTGATCCTATCTACCTCAACAGCAGGTACGATAAATGAAGGACATGGTCTCCACTCCTCTATGGCGCTAGGGAGAAATGGAAATGGGTCCCAGATAGGGTGCAGGATCTAAGAAATGGGAGCTCAAGGGGGAGAAAGGAGAGGAGGGAAAAGGGGTGGAGAGTAGTCCTGATAAATGCCAGGAGCTTAGGAAATAAAATGCCTGAGCTCTAGGCAATGCTAGTTGAGGGGAAAGTAGATGTGGCAGCAGTCTCTGAAACCTGGGCTACTCAAAGGCATGAGTGGGACCTAAATCTAGAGGGTTACACTATGTTCAGAAAAGATAGGGGGGGAGGGAAGGGGGTGGTGTAGCACTGTTAGTTAGAAATGGCATGGGTATTGGAGGGGTAGAGGAGGCAGAGTGGAACACGGAGGCTATTTGGGTCACCTTGCCGATGAAGAGGGGTAAGAGAGTAAAGGTCGGAGTGGTATACAGACCACCAGCACTGGCAGAGGTCCTGGAAGAAAGTTTGGTGGCAAATCTCGAGGGACACTAGATTAGGAAAGGGAAGGGCAGTGGTAAGGGGGGACCTCAACATGCCAGGAACAGATTGGGGGACTGTGACATCACCAGTGGCCAGAGAGCAGAGGCTGCTGGATGTCTTCTAGGATGCGTTTCTGACACAACAGGTGGGTGAGCCAACTAGGGAGTCCCGGACACTGAACATGGTCCTGGAGGGCAGTGATCAGATTAGAGGCCTAGAGGTGAGGGACCCGTTGGCAGGGAGTGATCACACTACAGGCTGGTTCTTCCTGGACCTAGGGGGGAGGAAAGCCAAACAAGGACAGTAATAACCGACTTTATGGGTGCAGGGAGATGGGAAGGATCCTTAAAGATCGTCTGGACAGGATAAGGCTGGATATGGATGCTGACAGCAGGTGGAGGATCATTAGGAGGGGAATACAGGAGGTTACCAGATCCTGAGCAAAGGAAAGGCAGAAGTTCAGTAAGATCTGAAAACCCTGCTGGTGGACCTGAGAGGTACAGGTGGTGGTGAGGGAAAAGAAGGCGATCTATAGGCGCTTCAAGTGTTCAAGGAATGAAAGAGATCAGGAGGAATATGAGCTGACATCCAAGAGAATCACCAGGGTGATGAGAGCAGCTAAGGCAAAAATGGAGCAGTCCTTGGCCAGTGGGCTCCGGAGGGGGGGACAAGGGGTTCTTTAGATACATAAGGGAAAAAAGGAAAGTAAGGGGGCAGATCAGCAAGATAAGGATAGGGGATGGTTGGGCACAGGAGGCGAGGGAACAGGCAGAAGTCCTAAATGAGTACTTTGCCTCAGTTTTTACCAGGAGGGATGGAGGAACTATGTCTTGTGAGGGGAGCGGGGGCAAACCAGAGCAAGAGGTGGGACTGGTAGCGACCAGGGGCCCTGATGGGTCTGGGGAAAGGGAGTGGCCACCACAGACAGGTGGGGCCCTGCAGTGCAGGGTGAAAAGGGGGAGGACATGGAGGCTGAAATCCCAGTAGAGAGAGTAAGGGAAGCCCTCAGGTCCCTTTGGGTGAAGAAAGCACCTGGGCCACACCAGAAGCATCCCAGGGTGCTGAGGGAACTGGCGGATGTCCTGGCAGTCCCTCTAGTGGAGCTTTTCAACATCTCTTTGAGGACTGGGTGGGTGCCCCAAGACTGGAGGGTAGCCCATGTTGTGCCAATCCACAAGGGGGGATCAAGAGAGGAGGTAGAAAATCACAGGCCCATTAGCCTGACATCGGTGTTCAGCAAGGTGATGGAGGGTATTGTCAAGGAAAGGCTAGTGGGGTTACTGGAGCAAACTGCGTACTTAGACGATAGGCAGCATGGCTTTGTCACAGGAAGATCATGCCAGACAAATCTTGTTGAGTTCTATGACTGAATGACAAGGGCCAAGGACTAGGGTAGGCCAGTGGATGTCCTCTTTCTGGACTTTAGCAGGGCATTTGATTTGGTACCCCACAGTGGCCTGCTGGCTAAGCTGAAGGAAATGGGGGTAGGGAGACAGTTGTTAAGATGGACAGGAAATTGGCTCTCTGAGCATACTCAGAAAGTGGTGGTTGGAGGGTTAGCCTCATCCCAAAGGTGGGTTATTAGTGGGGTTCCCCAGGAGTCAGTGCTGGGGCCACTCCTGTTAATTGCCTATATCTTAGACATCAGGAGGGGGATCAGGAGTGAGATGAGTCTCTTTGCAGACGACTCAAAGCTGGGTGCAGTGGTGGATGGGGAGGAGGGGAGGGTGGCTTTGCAGGAGGACCAGGAGGCTCTGGAAAGGTGGTCAGGAAAATGGAAACTAAAATTCATTGCAGGGAAGTGCAAGGTTCTGCACCTTGGAGTCAGAAATCCTGGCCAGGGGTATACCCTGGGAGGAGACATGATTCAAGTCATGGAGGGTGAGAGGGACCTGGGGTAGTGGTAGATGTCAAAATGAATAACTCAGAGACCTGTAGGAGGGCAGCGGCAAGGGCAAATAGGATGTTGGGATGCACCGCCAAGGGGATTACCTCCAGAAAGGCGGAAGTGATCCTTCCACTGTACAACTGCTTGGTTGGGCTATACCTCAAGTATTGTGTACAGTTTTGGAGACCACATTTAAAGAGGGACATTACACTCCTACAGGGGGTCCAAAGGAGGGCAACCAAAATGATCTGGGGCCTGGGAGATAGGACCTATGAGGAGAGGCTCAAGGAGCTCGACATATACACCCTGGAGAAGAGGGGGGACATGATTGAGGTCTTTAAGTACATGAAAGGGATCAATAAAGAATGCCCAGTCAGGATGCTCCAAAGGAAGGAGGGTGGGGTAACAAGAGGTCATGGGTGTAAGCTAGAAGAGGGCAGGCTCAGAGGGGAAAGGAGGAAATGTTATTTCACTGAAAGGGTGATGGAGCCATGGAATGCACAGCCCAGGGAGCTGGTAGAGGTGGAGACTCTGGCCGGGTTTAAGAGGGGATGGGACAGGTACAGGGGGAAGGCAAATCTAACCAGGCCCAATGCAGGTGGAATATCTGGAACTGGGGACAGTATAACCCAAGGGGGAGGAGGGAACACGAAAATTGGCCCTAAGTGCAGGTGCTGAAAATCGAGCAAACTCGAGAGACTGTTAGGCCTATTCTGCTGCCATTTTAGTATGTTAGTAACATTCCTTCCCACCTCCAAGGTTCCCTTACATCTATCTCAAGCATGTTTAAATCCCCCCACTGTGCTCCCACCCATCACCTCCTGTGGCAGACTATTCCAGGTGTCCAAAACCCACTCTGTGAAGAAGAACTTTGTCATATTACCCCTTAATCTGGCCCCCTCCGGCTTCAAATCATTCCCCCTTGTTCTTGTACTCCCCTTTTATTGAAAGATATCTCCACCCTGCACATTGTTTATGCCTTTAAGGTACTTGAGTATTTCTGTCATCTGTTTCCCCCTCTCCCTCCTTTCCTCAAGCGAGTATATATTCAAGTCCTTCAACCTCTCCCCATATGTTTTCTGGTGCAAGCTGTGTACCATCTTAGTTGCCCTTCTCTGGACTGCCTACATCCCGTCAATGTACTTCCAAAGGTGTGGCCTCCAGAACTGTACACAGTACTCCAGGTGAGGCCTCACTAGTGTCTTATACAATGACATCACCACCTCCCACCTTCTGCTTGTGATACCTCTGCCTATGCACCACAGCATATCCCTGGCCCTCCCCACAGCCTTTGTACTCTGTTTTGACACTTTTAGGTCACCTGAAATGATGACCCATAGAAACATAGGATCAGTGAAATACTATTTTTTATTATTATTTGAAAAAGTTTCACCAGGGAAGGCATACTGAGCTGCAAGTAGCTCCTTTCCAGATGTGTCCTGGAGGTTAGGGGAGAATGGGATACATAACAAGATGCAAAAATACAAATGAAGTGAAAATAAAGCAAAATCATGCAAGATACAACAATTAAACATGAAGGGTAAATATATATAAAACATACATACATACATAGTAGATGGGAGAGCTTGAACATTATGTAAGGGGAAAAATTAGGAAGAGTGTGAGGATAGGAGGGGGGAAGGTAAAACCTTAACCCACAGGAGCAGAGCCCCAAAAGAATGAATATTGCACAGTGTATACCCAATCAGTGCAATCGGCTATTTGCATGTCTGGAGAGGGGAGGGGGCTAAAGTAATTATGAGAAACAGGACAACATTGAGAGAAAAAAAAGTAAAGTATTGACGGGGGTAACTGCTCACAAGGAGACATGCAAATCCAAAGTCTAGATGCTGCACTAATCATGCTATATGCTGAAATTTATGTAAGGAATTGTTAGGTAACCCAGAATACAAACCATTGCAATAATCAATTCTTCAAATAATAAAATCAATAATCAGCATTTTGAATTCGACATCAACAACTTTCTTGCACTTAGCTGTCCTTTGTAAATGAAAAAATGCTATTTTGTAAATGGAGTTAACATGGTCTTCAAAATGCATATTGGGCTCAAAAAGAACACCATTTTTTTACATATGAGACATTTGAAACAGCTACCCAATTTAAACAACCCACAGAATAATAAGACAGGTGTCCATTTGTCCCAAAATGTTTACCTCTGTTTTATTCAGATTTACTTTGGAAACATTTGCAAAAAGACAAGATTCTAGTTTTTCCATCCATGCAGCTAAATTAATAAAAGTATCATGAGACCAAAAATCAACTGCACAATACAGTGGAGTATTATCACCATAAATATTAAAGTTTAATTCATATTTATAAACAATTTTACCAAGAGGCAGGATATAACTATTGAACAGGATGGGGCCCAGTATGGACCCCTGCAGGACTCCTGTCAAAACTGGGCTTACCTTTGACTCACATTGGCCAGTTGTTACAAAAAATAAATCAAATGCAAAATAAGAAGAAAGCCACTGAAGGGTGCATTCAGCCTATTTAAAAGGGAAGTGTCCATCATTTACTTGCCCCACAGCTCAGTGTGGGACAGTCCCCCATGAAGCATTTTGCAATTAAAGATAATTTTTACCTTTAGGTAGGTAGGTAAAATTTTATTTATACAGTAATACAGTCATTAGGGTTCTGAAGATCCCTATTTACAAGGCTTACCTGTTTAGGTTTAGAGGTGTTTCTGACATTTATTTCTATGCAGTTGAACCCGTTATCCCTCCCATACAACATTTTGTAAACCGTGCCTCTAGTGGCTTATCCCAGAACTTCCCGTGGCTCATGTCAAAGCCAGGCATCAGTAGTGGGAGACTGTAATACAGAAACATAGATATTGTTGGCAGAAAAAGACTGGTGGTCCATCCAATCTGCCCATGGTTCCTTCTCTACCCCTAGAACCTAACTGACATTCAGGGCACTAGCCCTCCCTTTCTTCTCCCCTAATCTCTACCCTGCTACTATTGCCTTGAGTAGTCCTAATAGCCTTCACTCTGTCCCAACCATGATTGAAACCATTTTTTTTTTGCCCCTCCTACCTCAGCTGGTAGACTTTTTCAAGGTTCCACCACTGTCTTAGAAAAGTAAAACTTCCTAACATCTCTCCTCAATCTTACCACTTTCAATTTCCACCCATGCCCTCATGACCTCAGATTTGTGCTTATCCTCCCCCGTCCAATTCAACTCTATCCCTTTATTTGAAAGAGGCTCAACTACCTGAGCTTCAGGAATCCCAACAGAGGAAAGTAGTGGCCCCAATTTCATCACTGGAAGTAGAGGTAGTAATACAGGGATTACCTTCAGATAAATCTCCGGGACCTGATGGGTTCTCGTCTAACTTCTATAAATGTTTTAAGGATCAGATTATCCCACATCTTCTTTCTTTATACCATTTTATATTATCTGGTACGTGTAGATTCCAAATTATTTGACTCTCATTGTACTTCTACAAAGCCTGGTAAGAACCAAATAGGTGGGAAGCTACAGACCCATCTCCCTATTAAACCAGGACATTAAGATATTAACTAAGATCTTAGCAGATAGGCTTAGTCTAATCCTCCCAGATTTAAAAGGTTTGCAACAGGTTGGCTTTATGAAGAGAAGATCTTCTGTAGATCACTTACGTACTCTTTCCCATATATTCTCGGTGTCCAGGGATGCCTCCTTTCCAGCAGTGTTGGTGTCCCTGGACGCAGAGAAGGCTTTTAATAGAGTTAATTGGAACTTCTTGTTACAAACTCTGAAAGCCTTTGATTTCCCACAACAATTCCTAGTCTGGATCAAGGCGCTTTACCAAAATCCTTCAGCCAAAATTTCAGGTAATGGGGTAATTTCAGACTCCTTTTCTTTACATTCTGGTACCAGACAGGGTTGTCCCCTTTCTCCACTTCTTTTCAATTTATACCTAGAACCGTTAATCAGCAAATTGCTTTTATGTCCACAGATACAGGGAATTACAATATTGTACATGAAAATTAAAGTGTCTGCATATGCTGATGATTTACTCTTACAGCTTTCATATCCAGAGGCCTCCATTCCTGCTATGTTAGACCTAATAGAGGAATATAGTAAGTTGTCCAATTATAAGTTAAATGTTGGTAAGTCCACCATGTTCTCTTTAAATCACAGAGTTCTTAAGCATGATATCACTGCTTTAGGCTTGGCGTGGTCATATGAATCTTTACGTTATCTTGCCATTGAATTAACTAGAACTACACAGCTTTCCATCAAGAAGAATCTGGATTCATTACTAACAATAGTGATGCAGGATTTAGAATGCTGGGCAGCTCTTCCCATTTCGTTATGGGGCAGAATAAACTTAGTTAAAAGGAACATATTGCCCAGGTTGCTTCATCCGCTTCACTTATTGAACATTTATTTACCAGGTACCTGGTTTAAAAAGGTCCAAAGCCTAATAATGAAATTTATCTGGCTCAAGAAACAACCAAGGTTAGCATACCACAAACTAGCGGCCCCTAAATTCCAAGGGGACCTACGGCTACCTCATTTTAGCCTGTACTATTGCGCTAGTCAGGCTTCCAAATATCTTGAGAGGTTAGTCCCAAATTCTATGCCTGTTTGTTCCCCAAGGCTGAAAATTGAATTGGAAATGATTCATTCATGTAATATGGATCCTTCCACATTGTTATTTTTAAAAAACTCAATTTTGCCAAGTAAGTTAAAAGGTTCCACGATAGAAACATCCATAAGAATTCACGCACAGTTATGTGGGTCTTTAAAATATAAACATTATGCAGATTCTTCTCAATTGATTTGGAATTCCCCTGCTTTCAGAATAGATAGCAAGCCTTTACTATCTACATGGTTACCTCGATTAGGAGAAGGGAAGGTGTCTCTGTTTCTGAAGGAAGATGGAATATGGTTATCTGCAGAGGAACTTGTACGGAAATTTAGTTCACCGCCAAAGGACCACTTTAGAATTCTTCAATTAAGGCACCTTTTGGTTAAAAAAATTTGAAAGGATATCTCCCGTATCACCAATGTACTCTTTTCAACAGGACTTATGTCTCCTAATTACTTCCACAAAAGTAATTTCCAAAGTATATAATTTTTTATGTCACTGGCGCTTTCCCGACGCCTTTGGACCTTCCAATTATTGGTCTGATCTTTTTCCATGCCGGAACATAGACTGGCCTACCCTATGGAGAAACTGTCACCATTTTGTATCTCAAGACAGGCTATGGCTGATGCAGTTTAATATTTTGCATAATCTCCATTATTCACCTCAAAAGCTGTATACTTGGGGAGTAATAACATCTAATTTATGCACTAGGGTACTTTGTTACATATTTTCTGGGACTGTCCCAAAGATAGCTCCGCTTTGGAGGATGATACAGGACAGAGCTGATCCATTATTGGGGTTGTCTGATTTATTCTTGCCTGAGATATGTCTTCTTGGGGACTATTCTCAGATAACAGTGAATCAACGTAAATATCACATAGTCTTGATTTCCATGTCTGTTAAAAAGTTGGTCCTCAAATATTGGAAAAACCCACAATTGGTCCTCTACTCTGAATGGCTTAATGAGTTTCCAGCTAATCTTAGGACAGAAAAGACAATTTCTAGTCTTTATAATAATAATGTTAAGTACAAAAAGATATGGGCTCCTTTACATACGTTATATACCATCTAACCTGCAATGTGGTCAGAATATATTATATTGAACTGTTTGTATACGGGACTGTGGGGAGGGGGATGGGATCATGTATGTTGAATTTTCCTTTTTCTTGTTACATATTGTTATCGAATAAGCATGATCCTGTCCATTGTAATGTTGAAAAAGTTAATAAACTTTAAATGGAAAAAAAGATTTGTGCTTATCCTAAATAACTCCTTGCAGTTCAACTGATTTATTCCTTTCAGGAATTTGAAGGTCTCTATCATATCGCCCCCTCTCCCATCTGATCTCATGTGAGTACATGTTTAGTGCCTTGAGCCACCCCTCAAAAGATCTACCTTGATGACCCTGAATCATCCTGGTCACACTTTGTTGTACAGACTCTAGCTTGCCCTTATCTTTCCTGAGGTGAAAACTCCCATACTGGGCAAAGTTCTCCAGGTGCGGCCTTACCATTGACCTCTAAAGAGGTAATATTACCTCTTTCCTTCTAATGTCTAATTGCCTCCTGATACATCCCAACATTTTAGCTGCCTCTCTAATGGCCTTATTGCTCTGACTTTATTGTTTGGGAGTATTGCTAATGATGACTCCTAGGTCTTTTTCCGCAGACGTAGTGCTCAGTTTAACTCCTCCCATCCAGTACTCCTTCCTGGGTTTCTTGCTCCCTAAATATATCACTTTGCACTTTTTGACACTGAATTTCAACTGCCAGACTTTAGACCACCTCTCCAGTCTATGCAGGTCACTCTGCATCGCCTTAATTTCCTTGTTGCTGTCTACTCTCCTGCAGAGCTTTGTGTCATCTGTGAAGAGACACTACTTGCCTTGGATTCCTTCTCCAATGTCACTGATGGGACATACTGAAGATGACCGAACCCAGGATAGATCCCTGTGGCACCCCACTTGCGACTGCCCTCCTCTGATTTTACCCCATTTACCATCCATCTTACTATACCCCTTGTTGCTCCCAGATCATCCATTTTTTCAGCAATCACCTGTGAGGCACTGAGTGGAAGACTTTGCTGAAATCAAAATAGAGTAGATCCACAGTATGTCCCCCATCCAGTGTCCTTGTCACCCAGTCAGAGAAAACTGTTAGGTTAATCTGACAAGGCCTCCCTACCATGATCCCATGCTGTTTACTGTCATAGAGGCCACCACTCTCCAGGTAGTTCACAAGGCCCTCCTTGATTAATGACTCCATCAGATTCTCTACAACTGAGGTATGTCTGACAGGTCTGTACTTCCCCACCTGCTCCCTGTCCTCCCCTCCCTTTATGGAGCTGAACTACATCCACCACCCACCAGTCCTTTGGAACTACCTTTGTCTGTAGTGAGCTACTGAATAACCCCACCAGGTGTTCAGCTAGTTCCACTGCCAGTTCTCTGAGCACCTTTGGACGCATCTTGTTCAGTTCCTGGGTCTTGTCTGTCTTGAGGGATGCTAACCTTTTCTAGACCCTTTTGCTGGTAAATGCTAACTGCCTCATCTCCGAGACCCCTTTAGAAGCTGCCTTGATGCCATTCTCTGGTAAGGGCCCGCTGACTACCCTGGTGAAGACAGAGCAAAAGTAGTCATTTATGACGGCTGCATTCTTCCCATCCTTCTATATTACCCTTCCTCACTGCAATAGCCAAACAATTCCCCCCTAGTTTTTTCCCTAATGTACCTGAAAAATGTCTTTTCTCCTCTGTTCAGCAATACACAGCTCAGTGTCTGTCTTAGCTTCCTTAACCATCCTCCAAGCTTCCCTAGTTCTCAGCTGGTATTCTTCTCATTCTTCTTCCTCCATCTGCTTTGCTTTGTACTTTATGAAGCCTTTATTGTCCCTCACTGCTACTGATTGGTCATTTGTACCTGATGCTCTTGGATACTGTCTTCAGGCATATCCTTGCTGTCTCAGGAATGGCCTCCTTTATTGCATCCCATCTCTCCTCCACACCTGCTATACTGTCTACCTTGACTAGCTTGTCCTGAACCATTTCCCTCATCCTGTTGAGTCTGTCTTCTAAAATTGATGACTACAGCTTTTAGAAGGAATTTATTGGTCCCAAGGGCTACCTCAAACCAGATAGAGTTATGGTCTCTGTTCCTTAGTAGCTCCCCTACCCTTACCGCTCTTACCATCTCTGAGTTGGTGAACACCACATGAGGATGACAACCTGCCTGGTGGTTCTGTACCCAACAGCACCAGCAGACAATTCTGGACTGTATCCGACAAGGAGAGGCAGGGTTCAATGTGTTTTTAGGGTTGTAGTTCATTTCGGGTTCGGCAGGGTATAGTTCGAGTTTGGTTCAGTTCAATTTGATAAGCAGAAGTTTGGGTTCGAGTTCAATTCATTTTGAGTTTTTTTTTGTGTAGTTCATCAGTTCAAGTTCGAGGTTCTAATGAATTCAGCCTACTGCCTCCATGTGGGTTCTTCTCATCTCACATGGTCTGGGTTCATGTTTGGTTCGGGTTCATCTGTTACTTTTTTTTTTAGGGTTCAAGTTCGGTTTGGATCAGTCAAAAATCGAAAAGTTTGCATCCGGTTCAGGTTCGATTCACGGATGAACCCTGTTTCTATCAACAAGGCCTGACTTCCGATGCTCCTGGCAACTAGAACCTCCTTGATAATGTCTGGTAAGTTCAGGCCACCCACCGCCACCATCTCCCCTTTTGCTGCTCCCCTAACTAGTTCTTCTCCAAGCTCCCTATCCTGCTCCTCTGCCAGTCCTGGTGATCTGTAGAGCACCCCGCCCATATTTTCTTGTCCAAGGCTGCTGTGAGCTGCACCCACAGTGACTCTGGGTTGGATTTTCAAACATCTGCAAATGCCACAAGTTCCAGGTGTGCTGAACATACTGTGCATGGAGCTTGCAGCATTTGCCCATCCAGTGACTGGGATTATCTATTCCGTGCACTGATTGCTGCAAGTTAGACCAGCTTTTTCCTGATCTAGCTTGCGTCAATCTTGGGTACCCTTTTAAGTGGCTTGAGCCAAATATTTTGTACAAGCTGCATAAAGTTGTTGTAACTGTGCCTGATGTACTAAAATCATATGCAGTTGCAGCAAAGGGGTTTGGCGCAGCTGTGCCCAAAAACACATTTGATGCAGGGTTTGATGCAAGTCCCATGTCACCCTTTGAAAATCCAGCCCCCGTCTCCCCATTTGTCCCCCTGATGTGTCTCTCCTCCACAAACTCAAAGTCATCCCTGACATAGAGGGCTGCACTCCCACTGTACTTTTTTTTTATCCCTCCTAAACATGGTGTAGCCTGGAATTGTCAGATTTCAGAATTTTTTTTCTGAGGCCCTAGTCTCTGTGATGGCTACGAGGTCCACGTCAGTGTCTGCCATCACCACCTGGAGCTCACTTATTTTATTACCAAACTCCTGGCATTGAGGCTGACCTTCTTCCATTTAACCCGTGACTCTTTATGGTTATTTACGTGTCGTATTTCTTTTTTCCCTTCCTTGTGTTCTTCCCTTCTTGTTTATTGCAGGCTCTGTGGTCCCTCCCCTTGGTCCCTTCCCCCAACCCAGTTTGGACCTCAACCCCATTTTTATCCACTGTGCCTCTACAATTCCTGAGATTAGGGGGAGTACTAGCTAGGTTTCTGCTTCTCTCACCTCTAGCAGTGGTTCCCCTAGACTCAGTCTCCCCCACAGTTAGTTTAACTGTCCAATAAAGTCATCAAACTTTTGCCACAGCACACTAGCCCCCTCTTTTGTCAGCTGAAGGCCATCACCATTGAAAAGTCTTCTGTTACAGAAGTCTCACCAGTCCCCCGAAAAGTGGTATTCCTTCTTCTGACACCAACACCTCAGTCATCCATTAAACTCCTCTATCACCTCATTTCTTATTCTTGCACCACTCCTCCCTCTGTCCCACACAGGGAGGACCTCAGAGAAGCCCAGAGAGGTTGAGCATGCCTTTAATCTGTCCACCAGACTGCAGAAGTTCTGGTTCACCATCTCCACAGTCTGGTTAGCAAGATCATTGGTACCCAAGTATACCAGCACACCCAGTCCCCCCCCCCACCATCCTCTCAAACCTATCTACAGCGTGGATGGCTGTTGTCCCAGGAAGGCATCAGACTTTTATCCACCTCCACTCCAACCCTCCTTCCACCACCCTCTCAATCCCCCTGATCCTCAAGTCCCCAACCACCAATAACCTCTTAATTGATTTGTTTTCTGGTTTTTTTTTCTCCAGATGCCATCATGTTGTCCTGCCCCTTTCCATTGACTGATTTAGTGCCTCCCTCACCAGTGTGATCAGGTACCCGAGGCTCATCCAGGGGTGAAAAGCAGTTTGCTGCCTGGATGGCGTGGGGCTGGACAACTTCCTTGTGGCCAACCCTGAATCCCTTCCCCCTCCCAATCACACTCCATCCCCCTGGGCCAGTGGACCTCTGGGGAGTGGGGGTGCAGTGCGCTAGCTCCAGCTGAGCTGGTGACCCAGCAGAGATATCTCATCTCTTACTGCTCCAAACTGAGCTTTGAGCACTGCAAAGGTGCTGCAGATGGAGCAGTGCCCCCTTCTCCAGTGCATGCCCCTGAAGAAGAGTGGCCCACAGATGCCACAACTTACTATTTCCCTGCTGCACCCCTTCCTAATACTGACCTAGGAATAAGGCCCCACCTACAACGAGTATTGCTAGAGTACTTGTTATGTTACCTATTTGTAGAAATGGCTAGGAAAGTTCTAGAAGCAAGTATAACAAACAACAATTGAAATGTGATACTTAGCTATTATTAGAATCAATATAAAGCAACCATAACAGGTAGCTTGGGGCGACAGCTAACTTGCCTTGATGGTACTTTTTGAACCTGCACTACAGATGTACGCAGACAGGGAGTCACTGGGGTACCTTATAAATTTAGCTCAGAGTTAGGTAGAGTTTGTTAGAGACCAGCTGGCAACACAGTATGGCAACAAACTGGGAGAACTGCAAAATTATAAAGTTAGATACCAAATTGAACTACAGGTATACCTTGCTAGGCTGTTACTGGGGTACTATAAAATTTAATGAAACAAGCAGCGATTATGGAATAAAGGTAATTTGCAAACAAATTGCAAGAATAATTAAATGCAAGCAAATTGTGTTGATTATATAATTAGTAGGAGCTGTTGATAGCTTCATTTCATAATTTACCAATCTTGGTGCCACTCCAGGGTAAGTATAGATTTCCATTTGACAGGTCATATGCCATCTCCTTGCTCCATGGCATAACAGGAAGCCTTTGGAACTTTCACAGAGTACGACAAACAGGCCTTGACATCAATACTCAAAGATGAGAATCATATTATGCTGAGACCCACATGATCTGAGTGCTACTAGCTGACTTATTGGTAACTTCTCTCCAGGTGATGAAAAGGCTCCACCTCAAAACGTTAAAAAAATTGTGTAAGCAGTACTATTAATTTATGTGGGGGAAATAAAATATACAAGGTATGAAGCAAACATCTTGATAATTGGGTCTATTTATCCAATATCTATGTATAGTCTGTAGGCTGCATATTGGACCAGACTCCTTATGTGTGTTGTTTTTCTTTATAGATGATGAAGGCCACACTGGAAGTCTGGTAGCAGACTGTCAAATCAGTTTGCACAGCACCATCACTGATGGCAGTTGCTTTGCCCCCTCCTTCCCTTGCAGGTGCCTGTAACTCCCACAATTCTTTTCTGGATTGAGTCCTAAATTGTGATTCTCAAGTAGTAATAATAATAATACAATGCTATTAATGATACAGTGCTGTTATTATATTGTAATATATGGATATACAGAATAATACTATTGAAAAGCATACTAAAAAATTCCCGTAATACCATAAGTAGAATCCATCAATAGCATTGCAAGATCTTGTAATACTAAGGGTGCAGCTGCAACAATAGTATTATGGGAAAGAACACTGAGCTCACACAGCACACATTTCTCTCAGCTAAGTGCGAGTTGGATTTTACTGTAATCATCATGTGTCATGTCCAGTAAAAGCCGACCATCTCTTCAGCTGAAGAGAAACAAAATCAGCACCACAAAAATCCCCTTCTTGTGCCAGGTCCCTCCTGCCCCATTGCTGCCTTGCTGCTGGGGGCAGGGGAGTGAAGAGTTTGAAGTCAGAGAGAGAGAGAGAGAGAGAGAGAGAGAGAGAGAGCTGGAAGTGGCGGAAACATGTGACTCCACCTCCAGTCACAGAAGAAGCTGCTCGAGGACTGCTGTTTTGTAGGTTTTTTCCCATTTTCGCCCATCCCTGCCCGCACACTTCCAGGGTGCTGACATGCGTATGTGGAGGCAGGTGCACGCCAGGCACTGCGGAGTGCCCCACCCTACTAGCCACCCCCTTCCCTGCCTATGCCACCACTGGACCTCCACCCAGTGGTGACGGGACTATGGGAGGGATAGTATCCACCCCAGGAGAGGAGAGCTGTGGAAAGGTGGCTCAATCCTGCTCCTACCATTCCCTCCTCTGGCTGACTCCCCGACGACCCGCGGTCATTGCCAAACCCAGGTCACTGGTATGATGCGAGGTAATGCTAGATGCCTCAACACTCTGCACCACTGGGCCAGCCCTATGCTTCTATTTTTAAAGCAGTAATGCATCCAAACTTGTTAGGCCATTTGTTAGATGACTTAACGGTGTCCGAAGTTTGCATCCAAAAACATATTCAATTGTGTCCAAACCAGGCACAACTTACAATTGCATCTATTTTCTGCTTCGAATTGTGACTTTTTGAAGTGAACAGATGCAACTTCTGAAAACAGCAGCAGGGCTGACTTGACCTAAGTGGATGGACGCAGACACAGCATACATTTGTATATGCAGTCCGTCCTTTTGAAAATCCCCCCTTCCCACAAGCTTTTTCTGTCTAGGATTCCCTGTGTGCCTATGTATCCATGTAAAATAAAATTGCATTGTATTGTACTCACAGCCTACTCCTCACTTAAGCAACAAAGCGTGACGGAGTGTACTTTCACATCTCAAGTGAGTTGAGGCACAAGGCTGAAGGCCAAGTGTTACCACTGACCAAGAAGAACTGTTATCCCAGAGCAACCATAAAGTGCCTTACTACAATCATAAAGTGGGTCTATAAGGATTAGAATTTTTTTTGTTAAAGAACTTTTTATTTTAAGTAAGTAAAATATAAATCTGTTTGACCTGTAAATGGCAGATGCTGCATTGTTTAATGCAGGTAAACTGAAGTGTATTGATACAGCTGAACCTACTTAATGTAAACAGGTCAGTGAGGTCACAGACCCTTTCCCAGTGCTTTTGTACTGGGATATCCACACTGGGTTCTGAGCTCCTCAGTCAGTCAAGTTTCTGGATTTGTTTCACAAATCTTGTAACAGTCATACAATATGTCAAAGGCCACTGTCAACTAGCATGCACTACCTTCTGTTTTTCACTACAGAAAATCCCAAAGTGGTGTGCAACAATGAAAACAATGCAGCATCATTAAAAACTCTTTCCTTTCCCGAGAAAAAAAAAAACAACTATTCTTTGTTTTAGAAAAGCTTAGTTGAAAACAAAATTGAAAAGTCTGAATTGGAGAAGGAAATGCTGCTACAGCAAAGTCATTTGTAAGCAACTGAAAAAACTAACCTTTTTAAAGAAATGATCCAAGGGGTCATTAAAGTGTCCCTTGTGATGTTTGAGCTCATCTTCATCCTTCTGTGTTACCGTGGTTACTGGTACAACTCCAGCAGGAAAGTTGAGAAGATTAAAGAGTGCGGTAAAGAAAGCTCCACCTATACAAGAAAGAATTGGATCAAATATATCAAATAAATATATATATATATATATATATATATATATATATTCTCAGTGTATATATTTTATATAGTATAAATACACTCACACATATAACTGGAGTCGGGGGTACAAAATGACAAAATAAAAATGATACTATAGCATGGCTGATGACATCACTAAGCAGGATATCAAGAATATATTGCTTTATGGTTTCATAAATAATATTTTGAAGGTTTGTATCACCACAGTGGGAATACTGCACCAGTCAGAAAACAGCTTTTGAAATCCTGATGAAACCACAGTTGCCCAGAGCAGCACTGAAGCCCGCAGCTGACATGGAAGTGAAACAGTTAAAGAACTAACAGCACCAAGTCCTCTAGGCAGAAGACGTTATACATATTTAATAATAGCGAGTTGTTACTTTTTATTTCTGAAGTACTTTTTTTTCCATTTGCTCATTACAAGGTTTTCTACCTGATAATATTAGGAGAGATGTGAAGAGTGGTACGTTACCTGGAGACTGGCATACTAGACTGGATTCTCAAAAAGACTGAGAATGCTGCGAGCCCCCAGTGTGCTGAACATATAGCGGATGGGCTAGCAGCATTCCCCGGTCGGCGACTGAGATTCTCAGTCCCGTGCACCGATTGCTGCAAATTAGACTAGCATGTTCTGGTTCAGCTTGCGGCAATCTTGGGCACCCTTTTTATGGGTCTTGCACAAATGTTTGGCACAAGCTGCTGTAAATCAGGTGAACCATCGTAAATGCACCCAATCTTCTTGAATCGGGCACAGTGTGCATCAAAGTTGTCAACACAACTGTGCCACCACATGGGTTTAACACAAGGCTTGGCACAAGCCCAGTGTCTCCCTTTGTGAATCTGGACCACTGTATCTAGTTCTTTTCCTCCTCGTACTTCATCAGCATTGCAACCTTACATTACTGTGCCATCACAAGTGACAGATCTGGCAGCAGGAGACTGGCTCCCCTTGATCCGTTGTGTTGCCACAGACAGCAAGGCCATAGAGCTGATGATGTATGTGGAGGAACTGAACTAGCTGTGTCAGGCTCCAGGTAGACTACTGTTCCACACATCACACCAAGTATTGTCAGGTAGAAAGCCTTCTAATTAGCAAAACGGAAAATAAAAAAAAATACTTCAGATATAAGTAGTAAAAGTTCACTGCTTTTGAATGTTAGTTTTAATTTCAGGCAGTGCACTGGCTCATAGAAACATAGAAGTTGACAGCAGATAAGGACCACAAGACCCTTCCAGTCTACCCATTTCTTTTTCTGCCTTATGAATGTGCCATCGGGATTTGCTCTGTCAATGACTTATCTATTCATACTCATCTGTATTGCTCCCTTATGCCTATCCCATGCTTGTTTGAAGCTCTGCACTGTATTCATATCCACCACTTCCTGAGGTAGGCCATTCCATGCATCCACCACCCTTTCTGTGAAAAAGAACTTCCTCATAGTACCCCTTCATCGGCCTTCCTCTAATCTCATGCTGTGTCCTCTTGTCCTGCTATTTTTCTTATACTGAAACATGTTAGACTCTTTCACCTTGTTAATGCCCTTAAGGTGTTTGAATGTTTCAATCAGATCACCTCTCTCCCTCCTTTGCTCCAGGGTATACATATTGAGTTCTTTTAATCTGTCCTCATATGTTTTCTGATGCAGTCTCTGCACCATTTTGGTTGCCCCTCTCTGGACTGCCTCAATTTGGTTAATGCCCTTGTGAAGGTGTGGCCTCCAGTACTGCATGCAGTACTCCACATGGGGCCTAACTAGTGTCTTTAAAGAGGGATTATAACTTCCCTCTTATGACTTGTGATACCCCTAATAATACACCCCACCATCCCCCTAGCCTTACTTACTGCTTTAGAGGTCTGCTTGGATGATTTCAGGTCATTATGATGATGATGCCCACGTCTCTCTCTCTTCCCTTGTGACTGCCAGCAACTCCCCTCCCAACCTATAGGTGGCTTCAGGGTTTCTCTTCCATATGTGTAAGACCTTGCACTTCTTTGTGTTCAACCCCAGTTGCCACTCTTCCAACCATTTTGCCAGTTTATCCAGATCTCTTCTCATTCTGTCCACCCCATCTGGATCATCTACTGTATTCCAGATCTTGGTGTCATCTGCAAACAGACAAACCTTACCCTCCAGTCCATCCGCAATGTCACTGATGAAGATATTGAAGAGGACTGGCCCCAGGACTGGTCCCTGAGGTACCCCACTTGTGACTTGCATCTCTTCTGACTGTATACTGTTTACCACCACTCTCTGTTTTCTGCCCGTCAACCAGTTTGCCACTCAGTTGACCAACTTCTGACCCAACCCGAACCCACCCAGCTTATTAATCAATGTTCTATGTGGAACAGTATCGACAGCTTTGCTATAGTCAAGGTAGGTGACATTAACTGCTCCCCCTTGGTCCACCACTCTGGTTACCCAGTCAAAGAAATCTATGAGATTAGTTTGACAGGACCTTCCTGTTGTAAACCCAAGCTGTCTTGGATCCTGTGCTCCTATGGATTCCAGGTGTTGCACTATCCTTTCCTTAAGGAGTGCCTCCATAATCTTGCCCACTACTGAGGTAAGACTGACTGGTCTGCAGTTCCCTGCATCCTCCCTGCTACCACTCTTGTGGAGTGGGATCACATGAGCCCTTCTTCAGTCTTTTGGGACCTCTCCTGTTCTCAGAGACTCACTAAACAGTTCTGATAATGGCTCTGCTAGTTCCACCCTTAGCTCCTTTAGTACCCTGGGATGTTGCCATCAGGTCCCATTGCCTTGTCCACCCTGAGCTTATCGAGCTCTTGTAGGACCCATTCTTTTGTGAAATGACTAGTGCACACCTCTTTCCTCCCCCGTGTTGATGGTGCTGAGCTGTGGGCCCTGCCCTACCTTCTCCTCAGTAAATACTGAGCAGAAGTATCTATTTAGGATAGATGCTTTTACATGGTCCTGCTGCTCCTGACATGCCCCCTTATCCACTTTGATCTTAGCAATACCCCCTCTGGACTTTCTCCTTTCACTAATGTATCTATAGAAAGTCTTGTCACCTTCTTTTGCTGTTCATGCTAGTGTTTCCTAGGTTTGGGCCTTTGCTTGCCTTACTGCCTTCCCTGCTTCCTTTAGGGAAGTTTGGTGTGCCTCCCTATCTTCATCCCACTGCATTCCCTTATATTTCCTGAAGGCCAGCCTTTTGGCACTGACCTTTTCTGTTACTGTTTTTGAGAATCAACGTAGTTTCCTTCTTCTTTTGCACTTCCTTTTCTCTCTAACACAATGGAATGTTGCTTCAAGTATTGCATCCTTAATACTTGCCCACTTTGCCTGTACCCCCTCACCTGTATTTCTTCTTGCCAGGGCTAGCTTAACTCTGTTGGTCATCTTATCAAAGTCAGCTCCTCTGAAATCCCATATTTATGCCTTGGAATGGGATGATTTAGCTCTAGTGGCCAAATTGACCCATACCATGTGATGGTCACTGGCCCCCAGGTGACCTTCTACCTGGAGATCTGTGATCCTTTCCCTGTTAGTCAGTACTAGATTTAGGATAGCCCTGTCTCTTGTGGGTTGTTGTACCAGTTGTTTGAGTCCCTACCCCTGCAGGGAATCCACTATGTGTCTAGTTCTGGCAGATGTTCCTGCTGGTATCGAAAAATCTGTAGCTGGCGTGTTGAAGTCTCCCATTATCAGAACCTCCCCCTTAGCTGTCATGTTTTGTATCTCTTCTAACAGTAATGTGTCTTTGTCTGTGTCCTCCCCCTGGTCTGGAGGCCTGTAGGCAACCCCAGTTCGTATGGCTGTCCCATTTCCTATTTCCAGGATGACCCACAGTTCTTCTGGCTCCTTATGTGTAATCTTCAAACAAAACAGCAGATTTTAAACTGTATAACAAGTAGACTGATATTGTATATTAAACCTGCAGTGCTCTGACTCATAATATGCATTTTATCGTCACCTGTGGGGGGGGGCATGACTTTCTTAACTCACTTAGGCTCTGCCACTTGTGAGTTAAGCTCCTGCCACTAGAAATATTGCAAAGTTTTAATTTGCCAGTGAAGTTAAGGTGAATTCTCCAAATTAGCCTTTGTGAATAATTCACAGATTTTATCTGTTTAATAGGATATTTGCCTTTGGCAGCTTCACCTGGTAACTCCGCTTGTAACTTCACCCTGGGGGAACACCAAAGCAAAGTTGGGTCAAAATAAGGCTACTGATACATATGTCTAAATGTCAGCATTTCCCTGTCCCCATCCTTCGCAGCAGCCTGAAGACCCTGTGCCACATCCCTTATGGTACTACCACCACATGCTTGTTCACTCATCAATCTCAGTCAGGAGCAATTCTAGCATTTTCTGTCCCATGTGTGATCCAGTTACACGCTTCATTGCTAGCGTGGCACGCTAGCAAATACCCAGAGTGCTGCTACTACTGCAGCTGGGCTTAGTACAATTTTTCCCCCAGCCAGAGTCAAACACTACACCAGGTACCTATGCCCAATACGTTGTAATGCACAGATAACTACCCACTGTTCAGCCACTGGTCCACATAGCCATACTGAGATGTACATTTGGGGAAATCCCACAGCCTTCACAAAAAAGAATGAAGTAGATCAATTGTCAGCATTTCAGTGGTTGCTACATTCACTTTCCATGCAATAGCATGATTAGGTGGATATTTGGCATGGCGCTCGGAAAACATGCTATGCAGTGTAGGCTGGACCTTTTTGAGTGTTGCACTACCAACAGCTAGACTCAGCATGGCAGCATAGCCGGTTGGGTAGCATTTGATTTGCATTGTTTTCTTTTTTTTTTTTTATCACTTAAGGTTTGTTAATTTTTTTGCATAGCACACAGGCATACAATGACATTCCATACATTAGTATAAAGCAATCATCTGTTAACTGTATAGTTCCCCTAGCAAGCAAAATCTTTCCATTAGTACAAGAGACCTGATATAACTTTCCATTAAGCTCAACATCCTCATTTGGGAATGGGAACCTATCATCCAGATCAGGCTCAGTGCCACCACCAGCAGTTACGGGGACACAATAGTGCTGTGCAGAATTTTCAAATTCAGCGGAAATTTCAAAATTCCACCCAAATTCTGCCAAATTTCACCACAAACGGAGCGGTGAACTTCCGCAGTAGAAAATAGTTGCAGAATGATTTTCCATGGAAAAAAATGCTGTTCCACAGAATATTATTCCGTGGATCTCAACATTTTATGTGGAAATTCTTGCGGAATAATTTTCAGTGGAAAAATAGCCTTTATTCCGCAGATCACAGTATGAGGAATTCTGCTGAAGAACCAGTGACATTCTGGTGGAAATTTCGTCAACGGAATCACCATTCTGCACTAATTCTGCCAGCGGAATGTCACATTCTGCACAGCACTAGGACACAAGCAACCTCCTCCTTGACCACTCTTCCTCTGCCAGAGATTTTACTACCTCTCAGACTGATCTTCTTGTTGCCACCTTCCCAGCACCCATCAGCATGGATGCCCTAGACATGGTAGAAAATAATTTGCCAACACTAATGCCACCATCACTTCCACCAACTACTCCTTTGCTCCTACTACAGGTCCTGGAGCCCATGGACGAAGCTGCTGCAGGAGTAGTTTTTTTTAGGTGCAACAACCTGTTGCCTCACAGAATCTAAGCACTTCTTGGCCACCTCACAGGCAGTTCTAACTTTACTTGAGCGTCTCTTAGAAACATAGAATTTGATGGCAGATAAGGAATGCTTGGCCCACCCAGTCTGCCCATTTCCCTACCTAATGGATAAGCTGCAGATCCTAGTTAACCAACTGCCTACTTCTTACTAGCCCCACATCCTAGAATTGCCTTATGACTGTTCCATGCATGCTTGAATTTCACCACTGTTTTTGACTCCACAACCTCCTCCAGAAGGCAGTTCCATGCATCCACAACCCTCTCTGTGAAAAAATACGTCCTTACATTACCTCTGAGCCACCCCCCCATCTTCAAATTGTGCCCCCTTGTTCTTGCACATCTCTTTTTCTGAAAGATGCTACCCTCTTGGACTTTGTTGATTCCCTTGAGGTACTTGAAAGTTTCTATCATGTCCCCCCTCTCCCTCCTTTCCTCGAGGCTATATATATTAAGCTCCTTAAGTGTCTCTTCATATGTCTTCTGGTGCAGACCCTGCACCATTTTAGTTGCCCTCTTCTAGACAGTCTCCATCCTGTTTATGTCCTTGCAGAGATTGGGTCTCCAGAACTGCATTCAGTACTCCAGATGGGGTCTCACCAGCTGTCTGTACAGAGGGATAACAACTTCCTGTTTTCTACTGGTGATGCCTCTCCCTATGCATCCCAGTATCCCCCCAGCCCTCCTTACTGCCCTCTCACATTGCTTGCCCACCTTTAGATCATCTGATATGACTACCCCCAGGTCCCTTTCCATTTTTGTTGTTGTTGGTATCTCACCCCCCATTGTGTACTCTTCCCCTGGGTTTTTGTTTCCCAGGTGCATTACCTTGCATTTCTTAGCATTGAATCTAAGCTGCCATACATTTGACCATTCCTCCAACCTTGCCAAGTCCCTTCTCATCCTTTCCATGACACCTTGTGTATCAGCTCTGTTGCAGATCTTTGTGTCATCTGCAAACAGACATACTTTTTCTTCCAGTCCCTCTGCAATGTCACTTATAAAGACATTGAAGAGGAACGGTCCTAGTACTGAACCCTACGGTACCCCACTAGTAACCCTCCCTTTCTTCACAGTGGACTCCATTTACTATTATCCTCTGTGTCCTGTTCTCCATCCAATTCTTTACCCAGGCTACCATCTTGGGACCCACTCCCAGGCTGGCTAACTTGTATATTAATCTTTTGTATGGAACTTTGTCAAATGCCTTGCTAAAGTCTAGGTAGATCATGTCCACAGGCCCTCCCTGATCTACTACTTTGGTCACCCAGTCAAAAAAATCGATTAGATTCATCTGACATGACCTTCCCACTGTGAATCCATGTTGCCTTGGGTCCTGTGCCCCTCTGGCATCTAGGTACTCGACAATTCTTTCCTTCAGAAGTGATTCCATCATTTTCCCTATCACTGAGGTTAAACTAACAGGTATGTAGTTGCCTGCTTCTGCCCTGCTCCCACTTTTATTAAGTGGAATCACATCTGCCCTCTTCCAGTCCTCAGGTACCACCCCATCCTCCCATGATTTGTTAAAGATGGTAGTCAGTAGTGTCACTAGTACTACCCTTTCTTCTTTTAAAATTCTGGGATGAATCCCATCAGGCCTCATTGCTTTGTCCACCTTCAATTTTAAGAGTTCTTTCAGAACCCTTTCTTCTGTAAATGGGTTGATATCAACTTCTGTATCCAGAGTGTTTCTATTGTTTGGTTTAGGTACCTCCTCTTCTTCATTTGTGAATACTGAGCAAAAATATTTGCTTAGTATCTCTGCCTTTTCACAGTCACCCTCTGCCTCCCTCCTCTTTATTAAGCCTCACTATCCCCACCTTGGTCTTCCTTCACTCCCTGATGTAAATATAAAAGGTTTTATCCCCCTTCTTAACTGTGTTGGCTATCTTTTCCTCGGTTTGGGCCTTTGCTGTTCTGACTGCTTCCCAGCTTCCTTTTGCTTTAACTGATACAATTCTCTGTCCTGCTCCTTCTGTGATTTCTTGTACTTCCTGAATGCTTTCTTTTTCTCCCTAACCTTCCCTGCCACCTCCTTTGAGAACCATAGTGGTTTCTTACATCATTTTGTTTTATTTGCTTCACAAAACAGCTTGTTGCCACTGTGATGGCAGTTTTGATTATTCCCCATTGTTCTTCCACCCCTCCTTCCTGCCCATTTGCTAGTGCATTCCTCAGGCACGCACCCATTTTGGCAAAGTCAGCCCTCCTGAAGTCCAGTACCTTTGCCTTTGTATGGCTTGACTCTACTGCTGTGTTTATTGTGAACCATACTGTTCGATGGTCACTAGTTCCCAGATGGCTACCCACTTCTAAATCTGTGATCCTCTCACCATCTCCAGTTGAGAGTACCAGGTCTAAGATTGCTCACTCTCGAGTGGGTTCCAATACTAGTTGTCTAAGGCATGTTGGCATCTAGAATGACCCAACTCTTAGGAGTGGCTGCTGTAAATGTACTCCAATTAACATCTGGCATATTCAGATCCCCCATCAGCAGTATCTCCCCTTTTTCTGCCATTCTAAGGATACTTCCTATCATTTCCTTGTCCATGTCCTCCCCCTGAGATGGGAGGTCTGTATACAACCCCTGTGCAGATTGTGGTGCCATTGTCAGTCTCCAAATTGACCCACAGTGCTTCCTCTCCTCCCTGTTTACCGTTTTGTTCTGTAGCTTTGATTCCTTCCCTTATGTAGAGAGCTACTCCTCCTCCTCTTTTACCCTCCCTGTCCCTCATGTAGATAGTGTATCCTGGTATGTTTACACCCCAGTCATGGTTCTGTGTGTACCAGTCATTTTATATATTTAGATTCCTAATATTGCAGGGGAAAAAATAAACACAGCAGTAAAACTAAATACCACTAGCAGCAGAGAACACCACACCAGAGGGGTTAGCAGTGTGATCTGAATCTGAATGGAACAGTTTAGTGAGATAAAAGTAGATACAGTAAAGTGTGTGTGTTATGACAGGGATTAGCAAGACATATGACCGGGGTAATTCAAAACAAGTTGTAAGTAATACTGTCGCTGGCGGTATAGCCTAGAGGTTAGAGTAACATCCAGCAGACCTGGGTTTCAAACACTACCTACATACTGTGTGACTCTAAACAAGTCATTTAACCTCCCCAGTGCTCCTAGGTCACCACTGAAAACAGGCAGTTGTACCTAGTAGGACTTACCCAGTTGCCGAAGAATAAACAAAACAAAAACATTTAAATAATACTGTCGCTGGCAGTATAGCCTAGAGGTTAGAGTAATGAGCTGTGAATGAGCTTGGTACATCCAGCAGACCTGGGTTTAAACCTCTAATTGCATACTGTATGACTCTGAGCAAGTCATTTAACCCCCCCCCAGCCCCCCAGTGCTCCTGGGTTAGGTTACCCCTGAATACAGGCACTTGTGCCTAGTGGGCCTTACCCAGTTGCCAAAGAATAAACAAACAAAAAAAAATTCAAGAACTAAACATAATAACTACAATCAGTATTGAAACAGACTGACAAATAAATCACTTAACCACACAAAACTGTACCACAGAAATAAAATGGCAAATGACAGACCACAGACAAAAATTATCTAAAAGACCGAGGAAAACAAATCAGACTAGTGCTCACAGGACTGCCTTGCTTGCTAGCTGAAAAACCACCCTACTGGGTCATAATGTCATACGCTTAACTGCGTACGACATTATAGCTAACCTGAAAGAGCGCTGTCCAGGACAGCGAATGGTGCAATACCGTGTATACTGCTGTACACGGTATTCATAGATTCATAGATTGGTACAAGTTCAGAAGGCACATGCTCATTTATGAACTCGCCACCAGCTAAATTAGCAGTGGAAGGAAAATTTCTTGTCACCCATATATTTATCAAGGTTTCTCTTAAATTGTTCTATGTTTTCGCTGTTCATAATATTACTAGGCAATGTATTCCAGATTGGAGGAATTCTCTTTGTAAAAAAATCTAGATTGTTTATTGGTTTTACATAAGGATGATTTTAGTTTTGAGTGGGATTACTTATTGAAAACTTTTCCAATCCTATTGTGTTTAACAAGTAATCATTATTGTATGCATTGTAAGTATAGATTAAGTCGCCTCTTAGTATTCTGTGCTTCAAAGAGTAAAGCTCTAAAGATTTTAATCTAGAACCATAATCAAGTTTGGACATACTAACAATCCTTTTAGTTATTCTTCATTGAACTCTTTCTGTTATGTTTAAATAGCCAATAGAAGTTGGAGCACAAAATGAAACACAATAGTCCAAATGTGGACGAACCAGGCTTGTGTATAGGAGCAAGATGACAGATGATTCCCTACTTTTGATATGTCTCAATATACAACCTATAATCTTGTGACATTTTTTTAGCAGTTTTATTGGTATGGGTGTTAAATTTTAAGTTATCAGTTATAGTTATACCTAAATCTCTTTCCTCTATTGTGATTGTTAATTTCACATTTTGAATAAAATATGGGTGTCTCTTATTATTGTTCCCCATATGCATTACCTTACACTTTGCTGGGTTAAATTTCATTTTATTGTTTACTGCCCATGATGTTAATTTATTTAAATTATCTTGGAGAGTGTTTGCAGATGCAGTAGTGTTCACAATACAACCCAATTTGCAATCATCTGCATATTTATTTATCCAAACTTCTTTTGTTGTTTGCATACTTGCTATCAATATCTTAAAAAAGTAAAGGCCCAAGAACAGATCCCTGTGGTACTCCACTGGTGACAGGGCTCCAGTGGGATTTATGCCCTTGTACAACCACCCTTTGATGTCTGTTGTATAACCATGCTGATATCCACTTAATTAAGTACATGTCCAAATTTATATTATGAAGTTGTTTGATCAAAATTTTATGGGAAACAGTGTCGAATGCTTTTTCAAAATTCAAGAATGTGATGTCCACTGGAAGGCCTTTATCTAGGGCATCACTAACAGGTTCGAAAAAACTAATAAGGTTTGTTTGACAATGACCTACCAGTAGTAAAGCCATGCTGGGAAATGTCAGTACAATTGGAAATTTTAACATGTATTAACCGTTCAATAATTTTACTGACAAGTGATGTAAGGCTGTTTGGCCTATAATTAGATATTAATTGTTTATTACCTCCCTTATGTATAGGGGTTATATTTGCTTCTCTTCAAGACTGAAGAACTTTCCCATTATTTACAGACATATTGAACAAATAGGTAAATGGTCCAGCAAGTTCCTTTGATACCTCTTTTAAGAACTTGGGGTGAATACTGTCAGGGCCTGGAGATGTACTACATTTGATTTTGTTAATGGCCTCTAATGTGTGTCGTTCAAGGAAGAATAATTTAATATTTGATGATTGTAATGTATCTTGATGAGTAAAATCCATTGGACTAAATATGCTTGTAAAATAATGATTAAATTTAGTAGCCCTTTCTTTTTCATTAGTTATTAATTCATCATTTACCTTTAGTGGTCCAATTCCTGTACATGTTTGTTTTAATGAACCTATATAGTTATAAAACTATTTTTTATTATCTTTGATGTCTTTGGCTAAATTTATTTCCATTTTTTGTTTTGCTTTTTTAATTATTTGTTTAGTTTTTCTGGCAAGTATCTTAAACTTGCCCCAATCAGAAGCCTTTTTAGTCTTACTGTATTTTTTATAGGCACAATGTTTCTTTCTTATTATACACTTTATATCTTTAGACCACCACATGGGAACTCTTCATTTGCTATTATCATATTTTGTTCTCTCAGGTACCCAGGTATTTATACAGTAATCTATTTTGGTCTGCATTGTCTCCCACACATGTTCGAAGTCAAGATTACCTAGGTCTTTTAACCATTCCCATGAAGTCAGGTACTTTTTTATGTTTTTATAATCAGCTTTATGATAATTTTTAAACTTACTTATTCCTTTGTTATAATTTGTTTGTTTTAAGATGTCACATACAATCATGTTGTGATCACTGTCACCCAGAGGGGGTATGATAACAGGGGTGGAGAGAAGATCAGCATTGTTTGTAAAAAAAGGTCAAGTATATTATTCCTAGTGGGTACAGTTACTAACTGATCCAGTCCATGTTTAAATGTAATTTCTAAAAACTGCCATTCAATAGTACTGTGCATATCAAGTGTTTCCCAGTTTATATCTGGGAAATTGAAATCGCCCAAAATTATTAAGTCTTCTTTCACTTCGATATTGTCTAACTGCTTCAAGAAGACTACGTTATCTTCCTGGTTTAAATTAGGTCTGTAACAAAGGCCTATAGTTAAGGTTTCATTGCCTAATTTGATTTTGGCCCAAAGTATCTCAGTTGGAGAGTCCTCATATATTAGCTCATGACAATTTCATTTATTAGATATGTATAAAGCTAATCCCCCTCCTTTAACATTTTGTCTGTTTTTTAAGAATTTTGTAAAACCACTCATATCAGAATTCCAATCATTTTCAGTCAACCATGTTTCTGTAATACAACAGATGTCAATTTCCTTATTAGCAAGACTATATCTTAGTTCATCTAATTTATTTGTTAAGCTATGAGCATTAGTTAGCAGAATTCGTATTCCCTTAACTTTAAACTTTGTTATTATCAATTTCACTTTCTGTAGTATCTTCCTGACTTGGTGGATTTTTTTGATTATTCAAACCAGGTTTTGATATCCTCTTTCTTTTTTTTCTTAGTTTCTTTTTTAATTTTTTTTGCAATCATTATTATTGTTCCACATATTGCTTACAGAAGTATATTCTGCTGAATGTGTTTTGTGTATAACAGTTGCACCCTCCCCCCATTTAATAGTTTAAATTTGCATCTGTTGTGTTGTTAAACTGAAGGCTGAGAAATTGTGACCCTACTTTATTTAAATGTAGTCCATCTTGACTGTAAATGTCATAGTTTCCATTGTATTCTTACCAATGTGTTATACATTTAAGATTTTTCCTCAGGCACCATTGTCTGAGCCAATTGTTTGTTTCTTTTAATATACAGTTTTGTTTGTATGTTGCTCTAGAAATTGGAAGTATTTCAGAAAATAAAATGTCACAGCCCAAATCTACCAGCATGTTTGTTAAGTTAACAAATTCCTGCTTGATTTCTTGAGGATTTTGGCGTAGAACATTATTGGCTCCTGCATGAATTAAAACTAATTTTTTAGGATTTTTTTCGGAAACAATATCATTAATCATTTTTGTAATATCTGATATTTTAGCACCCCTAAAACATGATAGGGTATGATGTGCTTTGTCTGTGTCGCATATCACATGGTTAAGTCCTTTAATTATAGAGTCACCTAAGACATATATTTCAGTTTCATTAGTCTGAGAAACCTGGATTTCCATATTTTGCTCAACTTGCTATTGAATGATAGAAGTAGTAACAAGAGATATTAAGGGTGGGTCTAAATTAATATTCTGATTCATGCAGGGAGATTGATTTTCATTATATGATAGTGTAGTACAGTCTGATATTATCACTTCCTTAACAGAAGTAGTCATAGCTATTGACTCTTCTTGAGTGATGTCTAAATTTAGGGGGTCAAACGAGTTAGTGATTTCAAGGTTGAATTGTTTAGCTTTCCTTCCCCTTTTTTTTTTTGATGTTTCAAGTGTTGGACTTGATACCAAGCATCCTCAGAGTCAGTACTTTCTTCTTCTTCTTCTTTCCTTCCCCTTTTTTTAGTTGGAGGGGTATTATTTAAAGGTGCAGGAACATAAGTGCAGATTTTATTTTTTAGTACAGGTGTAGTAATAGAGTTAGATTGGTATATGTCAGTTTGAAGTCGTAGTTGAAAGCGAGATGCCATATCCTTCTGACTTGTCTCAATTTCACTTATCCTTTTATTAAACTGCTCTAAAAGGACTGACATTTCATGATCATCAAGACATTTAGTACATGTAAATAAGTTGTCTAATGGATAATCAGGTACTATCATATACATGTTGCATGTTTTACATAGTATAGCTTTTTCACCATTTTTGGTTTGTATCAATGTTTCCATGGTATCTATCCTACAGTTGTTAAAGTCACAAACAAGGAAATAAGAAAAGAGGTGTGAAAAAGTAATACCAGATTTGGTAATTATAGTTCTTAAGATACCCAGAAAAGACTCAACTTCCTGATTAAGTTTTGGAAGCAAAGTTCCAAATTCCAAAAGAAGAAGTCTGTTGATAGTATTATGTACTGTTTACCAGAAATAATAATTTAACATTTTAATTTTAACCCAAAATGTGATAATTTTTCAAACTACTTTCACCGCAGTAGGCAACATTAAAGATTTTAAATACAAACGTTGTTAGTTCTTTGCTGTTTCTGACTGAGCTTTCAGCAACTCTGAGCTACTAGAAATGGTATCACAAACAAAGAAAACACAGGCTGAAATCAGATAAAAAGCATATAGATGTTAACTACTTATTCTATAGTCTTCTTCCTAGAGCAAATATTTAATTTTAGTGCTTTATAATGATACTCAAAAGTGCAGACCAGGATCTCTATTGGCTGAGTACTTTAAGAAATACAGCAAACAATATGAACTGAATGTCTAGTAGCCTCTGATATTACCTACAAGCTGAGTGGTCATAGAACTGTCCTTGACTATAGAGGATTTGTGTTTATGACTGCTTTGCTAGAGACCCCCTCTTATACTTAAACAGCGCAAAACACACAAAACATGCATAGAAATGCGCAAAACATGCAAAACATGCATGGAAACGTGCACGTCTTCGCGTGCGGTGAGTGCGCCCTGCTTGCTGTAGGCTTCATTTATATAGTATCCCCACCCTGAAATTCTAAGTAATTAATGGCAAAGTTGAAGCTCTGTAAGCTGCAGCAGATATCGTAGTGCTGTTAAAAGAAGCACCAACTTGAGACACAGAATAAAAGCACTTAAGTGTCACTGTAATGTTTAAAAATTATTTTGGACCACAAGTCCCTCTTCCTGTATAAGGATTACAGCAGGGCTTAGTTAGTAATGTCAAATTAACAGGAATAAACTTTGCACAAGCACTTTGGTATATCAGTGGGAGCTACAACTGTGCAGAGCAGAGTCTCACACAGCAAACTAACTTTAGCAAAATGTCCTGCTCGCTGGAGGCTTCAATTATATAGTATCCCCACCATGGAATTTTAAGCAATTAATGGCAGAGCTGAAGCTCTGTAAGCTGCTGCAGATATCATAGTGCTGTTAAAAGAAGCACCAACTTGAAACACAGAATAAAAGCACTTAAGTGTCACTGTAATGTTTAAAAATGAATTTGGACCACAAGCAGGGGAGCCAACTGCGTGGGTGCTTAGGTGCCCCAGCACCCATAAAGTCATTTTGGGCACCCACAAAAAAAAAAACTCCATATAGTCACTTTAAAAAAGGCACCTCACTCTGTTTCCACCTCTTGCCACTAGCCCCACCCAGTGGGCTGACCCTGATTGTGAAAAGCTATACACATCGGCTCTTTCTTGCTTTGTCTCCTCCTCTTGCACACTGGCCCCACCCAGCAGACTGACACTAACTCACCCTTATTGAAGCTTTGCTCAGCACTCCTCGGTGCTTGCTTGGCTCTCACTGGTCGTGCTGTAATCAGTCGGTGCACTCCAACTCAACCTGTCTGTTATCGAGCGTCAGTTAGTCCTTCCCGCGCATGGAATTCTGAAACAGCGGACGGAGACCCGGAGACGGAGTGGACTCAGTCAGATACCAACTGCATCGGTATTTTTGTATCAGAATTTTTTTATGCTTCTGGCTGGTCCAGACATGGTGGGGACTTGGGGAGTAGTTTTGTGAGGGGGTTGGGGGCATACTGAGTCTCAACTGTACCACATTGTGAGGAATAATTCCTCATTTCCTCAGGAAAGCCCTCTGTAAGTTCCATATTGAGATTTGAGTGTGTACTGTCCAGCATTTTAAGCTAAAATTTTACAGCAGAAATCCAAACAGTGAATGTAAAAAATGTGTTGCTCAATGCACAAAAAAAAACTTTGTGAACATAAACATTAGTACACACATTTAAACAATATTCTGAGTTTAATTTTGTGATATGATGAGATGTTCCACATCTTGACGTGCAGTATTCTACAGCTTTTGTTTGGGGGGGGTTACCAGAGCTGGTTAACTGGGTCAGGAAGGCCAAACTTATAAAAGCAGCAGGCTGCTGTGTCTACAAAATGCCTAGGGCTTTTGCTGATTTGTGGGATATGACTTTAGTGATGGATGGGCGCAGGGGCTAGACAGAAAACCAAACATTGCTGCTAGAAGAAAGAAACAATTTTGGTGACTGGAAGGCCACATAACTAGAAAACAAGCAGCGTGGAGCTGACAAGTTAATGTATTTGCTGTTAGCCTGTTACCGGTATGGAAGTTACAAAAATACCAGTGACAGCAAATATATTGGAACACAACTAAGCAAGCTTACAGGTATTTTGCAGTGTGTGTGTGTGTGTGTGGGAGGGAGGGTAACTGGGCCAGGGAGCGCAAAATTAAAGTATGAGGTGGCTGTTGTTAATATGTTCCAAAAAGCAAATAAAAGAAAAAAAACTGTTGATTTGTGAGGGGGGGTTGGGGGGAGCTAGCCTAGAACAAAACAAACATATGTGTTTGAGGGTAGTAATAAACAGTGTGGAACTGACTTCAAAACCTATAATTTGCTGTTAAGGGGGGTTCCATTAACAGCAAAGGGTGATAGCAGGTAACAACCAATGTATTCAGAATCTTGAGAGAGCAGTGTGGGCTGTGTAAGGATGGTTGGGCTGCTGCCTGGACTTGAAGTGTTTCACACAGGTCATACTCCGCTGTCTTGGTGTAGTCACTTGTCTTCCTGTCCACTCTATCTAAAAAAATATAATAAATCCTAAAGAAACTCAGGATTAAGGGAAGTATTAAAAAAAGGAAAATCAATTTGCACTTTTGGCAGCCTTGGAGAGACTTGGACAGGCAGTGTGTAAGGGAAGGGGTTTTCTGCTGCCTAGAGAACCTCTGTGAGGTTTAAGGAACCACATGGTCAGAGCTGCACTGCACAGACACAGAGCTTGGTACATCGAGCATCGCAGAGTTTGATTCCAGCAACTTCTACTTGCTTGCATACTGTGCGACCCTGAGGGCTGAGCAAGCCGCTGCTTATCCTCCTTGCAAATAAACATTTTTAGTTGGTAGTCTGACTCTGTTGTGTGACGAGGTAGGCAGAAGCAAGCTCAGGACATGTGGGGAGGGGAGAAGCAGCTGCCTGAACTTGAAATTTTGTGTCATGCCGTCTTGGGAGGTCCTCTTGTTCACCAAACCAAAAAATAAATAAAACTTACAGAAACTCTAAGATTAGGGGATAAAAAAAGGAAAATCCCTACTCAATTCATGACTGCAGCACTTGGCAGCAGCAAAGAGCCCTCAAAGGCACCATTGCATCCTCTGTAGTAGAGTACTGGTGGTGACTAACAGCAGCTCCCCATCTCGTAGTTTTCTCCCGGGGTTTCCATTCCCCACGTGCATGATCTTACACTTTTTAGCACTTGAATTTTGGTTGCCACACCTCAGGCCATCTTTCCAACTTCTCTAGGTCTTTTCTCATTTACCACTCCCTCTGGTGTATCAACCCCATTGCAGATTTTGGTGTCATCTGCAAACAGGCAAACCTTCCCCTTCAGACCTTCTGCAATGTTGCTGATTAAGACACTGAAGAGGACTGGCCCCAAAACTGAACCCTGGGATACTCCACTGGTCACCTCCATTTCCTCAGACTGGGTTCCATTTACTACTATATTCTGCCTTCTATCCCTGAGCCAGTTACTGACCCAGTTCACCACCTTGTGGCACAACCCCAGACTACTCAGCTTTTTGACCAGCCTTCTATGTGAAATGGTATTGAGGTCCAATTTGCAGAAATCTAGGTAGGCAACATCCACCACGCCCCCTTGATCCACTACCTTTGTTACCCAGTAAAAGAAATCAATTAGATTTGTTTGGCAGGACCTTTCTGATGTGAATCCATGTTGCCTAAGATCTTGCACTCCCATGATTCCAGGTGTTCCACAATTCATTCCTTAAGGAGTGTCTCCACGATCCTACCCACCACTGACAAGAGATTTACTGGCCTGTAGTTCCCTGCCTTCTCTTTGCTGCAGCTCTTTAATCAATAACATTCTGTGTGAGTGTTTCAGCAATGGGGGAGAGGAAGAGCAGTGTGTTTTCTGACTCACAGGATGCTGCCTGTTGTTAGTCTTTCTCCAGTCCAGTTAAAGTCAGTCACTGCCTAGGACAGCGAAGGAAGGGCGCTACCAAAAAGCTTAGTCCTCCTAGTTTGATCTGTCTGTGAGTGTGTGAGCTGTTGGGAGAAAGCAAAAAGCTGACTTCTGAACTTGTCAGTGTGTATTCTGACTGTCCTGTCCAGTCAGAAGTATCCACCACCCCCAAAAAAAAAACTAAAGGAAACTTAGAATAATTAAACATTACATAAAAGGAAATAAAACTGGCAATCTGTGTTTGTGTGTGAGGTGATGGCAGGCAGTGTGTGCTGGGGTTTGGTTGCTTGCTACCTAATGAAACTCAGTCTGTAAGTTTTAAGGAATGATGAGAACAGACAACAGAGCCATCTGAGCTTGAAGCTTGGACACTCTTACACCCTGTGGGGGAGGTAGCACTGTAACCTAAAATTTCTATTCAGAGCATCCTTGCAGCCCCTGGAGGCATCAAAGAGCCTTCCAGCATACTCTTCTATGGTCCTTGGCACCTTGGGACATCAAAGAGCCCTCCAGGACACTCTTACACCTTGTGGGGTGGTGGTACTGTAACCTGAGATCTATATTTGGGGCATGCTGGCAACACTCAGGGCATCAAAGATCCCTCCAGAACACTCTCCTATGGGTCTTAGCACCTTGCCGGGCCTCAAAGAGCCAATTGCACCCTTGCATCCTCTACAGTGATGTAGTGGTGGTGGTGCATATGCATTCTAAAATGTATCAAAATACCCCCCAAAATGCACCACCAAGCATGAAAAATCCTGTAGCTTCTTGGGATATAGGTGACTCCCAGATCCCCGACCTTTTATAAATTCTCTGAGCACCCACAATTTTTTTCAAAACTTGGCACCCCTGACCACAAGTCCCTCTTCCTGTGTAAGGATTGCAGCAGGGCTCAGTTAGTTACATCAAATTAACAGAAATAAACTTTGCACAAGCACTTTGGTACATCAGTGGGAGCTACAACTGTGCAGAGCAGAGTCTCACACAGCAAACTAACTTTAGCAAACTGTCCTGTTCACTGGAGGCTTCAATTATATAGTATCCCCACCCTGGAATTCTAAGCAATTAATAGCAGAGCTGAAGCTCTGTAAGCTGCTGCAGATATCGTAGTGCTGTTAAAAGAAGCACCAACTTGAAACACAGAATGAAAGCACTTAAGTGTCACTGTAATGTTTAAAAATGAATTTGGACCACAAGTCCCTCTTCCTGTGTAAGGATTACAGCAGGGCTCAGTTAGTTACATCAAATTAACAGAAATAAACATTGCACAAACACCTTGGAGGATCAGTGGGAGCTACAACTGTGCAGAGCAGAGTTTCACACAGCAAACTGACTTTAGCAAAAAGTCCTGCTCACTGGAGGCTTCAATTATATAGTATCCCCACCCTGGAATTCTAAGCAATTAATGGTAGAGCTGAAGCTCTGTAAGCTGCTGCAGATATCATAGTGCTGTTAAAAGGAGCACCAACTTGAAACACAGAATAAAAGCATTTAAGTGTCCCTGTAATATTTAAAAATGAATTTGGACCGCAAGTCCCTCTTCCTCTGTAAGGATTACAGCAGGGCTCAGTTAGTTACATCAAATTAACAGAAATAAACTTTGCACAAGCACTTTGGTATATCAGTGGGAACTACAACTGTGCAGAGCAGTCTCACACAGCAAACTAACTTTAGTAAAATGTCCTGCTCACTGGAGGCTTCAATTATATAGTATCCCCACCCTGGAATTCTAAGCAATTAATGGCAGAGCTGAAGCTCTGTAAGCTGCTGCAGATATCGTAGTGCTGTTAAAAGGAGCACCAACTTGAAACACAGAATAAAAGCACTTAAGTGTCACTGTAATGTTTAAAAATTAATTTGGACCACAAGTCCCTCTTCTTCTTCCTCTGTAAGGATTACAGCAGGGCTCAGTTAGTTACATCAAATTACCAGAAATAAACTTTGCACAAGCACTTTGGTATATCAGTGGGAGCTACAACTGTGCAGAGCAGAGTCTCACACAGCAAACTAACTTTAGCAAAATGTCCTGCTTACTGGAGGCTTCAATTATATAGTATCCCCACCCTGGAATTCAAAGCAATTAATGGCAGTGTTGAAGCTCTGTAAGCTGCTGTAGATATCGTAGTGCTGTTAAAAGAAGCACCAACTTGAAACACAGAATAAAAGCACTTAAAGGGGCACTGTCAGCTTTGCCCCTCGGTTTTGCCTCAATTTGAAATAATGATTCCACAAGCACATACCCCTACCAATATGAGAGTAAAATGCACCTATATAAGCAAAAAACTCAACTGGTTACCTGTTTTCGTAAAAAAAGCATTACTTCAGTTAAATTTCAGCCTGAAAGTAAACCCACTCCACCAGAAGAAGATTCCACACCGAGAACATGCATGTAGTCGGCTCGCGGTGCCGAAGTGCATTTTTTATGGTCCCCATTAGAACAAATAGATCATTTCGTAGAACTCCGTAATACAAAGTGCTGCTGGTATTTAAAATTTAATCCCGAGCACCGGTTCAGCAGCAAAACACTTTCAAACTGTAGCACGAAATCCTGCGCATGCGCCAATAACGCTTGCGTTCTTACGCGCATGCAAGAATCTTCCTCGCGGCTGCTGTGCGCATACCCGCAGATTCCGGTGCCAGTAGTGTTTTCTGCTGAACTGGTGCTCGGACAAGTACAAATACCAGCAACTCTTCGACGATTCTACCAATCTATTTGTTCTAATGAGAACCATAAATCGCCATTGCAGGCTGTGCGGGTCCTGGCGTGGAATCTTCTTCCGGTGGTGAGGTTGCCGGGCAGCTAACTGAAATGTCTTTGAACAGGTAACAGTGCTTGTGGAATAGCATTTTCTAATGAGCAGGAATGTAATAAGTCATATTTTCAAGTGAGGCAAAACGAGGGCAAGCTGACAGTCTTAAGGCGTCACTCAGTCTCTGATTTTTCTCTTCTTTCTCAATGTTTTAGAACTGTTTAGTTATTGTGGCAGAGGTGTGGTACTGTGTTCTTTCTTGTAGTTCAAGGTGCTTTTGGAACTGCTGATTTCTATTGGTTTAAGCGACTACATTTTTTTTCTATTTTAAAAAGCTACATCAACTGGTTTGTTGTTACCTGTTTGTTGTTGCTAAGTAGCAGATGTTTTTGCATTGTGCTCTGATTCTGTGATAGAATCTGTATTAGTAGAAGGTAGATTATTGTGATTGTAGTTATCTTTTGATGGCAAGGATAAAGAGTGAGATAGAAGTGTATGTATTTTCAAATATTATAGAGGAACAGTGGCAGGATTTTAAGGAGGTAAATTAATAAAAGGAACTAGGAGAGCTTCAGTAGCAGACAAGTAGTGGAATAGCAGTATAATTGCAGTATAATGTGGGGAGTGGTGCAATGCAGTGGCTGTGGAGCAGCCATATTCAGAGCGAATCTTCTGGACACTGAGGTGCTGCCCTATCTGCATGCATCTTTCTGGACTGCGGGATGAGGTAGCCAGACTCAGAGCGCGGAAGTAAACTGGGTCAGGGTACCATCACTATCCAGAGACCACTCAGTCAATGCAGCTGCCTCAAAGGATGCAGAGAACGAGGAGTACTTGGATGACAGTGGGCTCCAGGAGAGGTTAGACCAGTCAGGCAGAGACATCCCAGATCCTATTCCACTCAAGAACTCATATGCCACACTGCCAAACAGGGACAACCAAATAGAGTACCCAGAGAAATGGAAGGAAAGGATGTGGAGTTAGCCAAGTGCAAAGATGGGAATTAGCACCCAGGAGGTGGATAGGCAGTGAACAGGGCAAAATTCAGCAGAAGGGCAGGCAACAGGTGAACCAGGGATAAGGACAACCAAGGAAGGGACTGGAGTAGAACAGCGAAACAGTCTAGAGGAGGTCAAATCATGGAAAGCCATGTGCAAATGCCAGGAGCCTTAGCAACAAGATGGAAAGATCTGGAGGCTGTCATGGTGCAGTCAGACCTGGACATTGTAGCCATCACTGAAACCTGGTGTAATGATAACCACGACTGGGAGTTAGCCATACCTGGCTACAACATATTCAGAAGAGACAGGGCAGGCAGGAAGGGAGGAGTGGCACTGTATGTGAAAAATGACATAAGGGCCACAGAGATCCAGGAGGAACAAAATGGGGAAAGATACTGTGGGTTAAGCTGGAAAGGAAAATGGGGCCAGCCATCCGCACAGGTGTGGTCTATAGACCACCAGCCCAGGAGGAAGAAACAGATAGGGAGCTGATGCTAGCCATCAGGATGGCAGACAAAAGTGAGGTAGTACTGGTTGGAGACTTCAATACTCCAGACGTGGACTGGAGCATCCCAGCACAGCATCAACTAGGAGCAGATTTATCCTGGACTCCCTTCAGGGTGCCTTCCTCAAGCAACTGGTCATGGAACCAACTCGGCAGAAGGCAATACTGGACCTTGTGCTCACAAACAGGGACAGTGTGATGGGGGCAAGAGTGGGGAGCACCTGAGAACAGTGACACCAGTCACTCATGGTTTGAAATCTGAGAAGAGCAGAACCAAACCACACAAAAACCGTATCCTGGATTTTAGGGGCAAACTTTGAGAAAATGGGAGATACTTGAAAAGAGGCATTAAGGGGAATGGGGCAGGAATCAGGGGTTGAGGAACAGTGGGAAGTATTTAAAAGGGGATTACAAACAGCAAATTATGTATTAAGCAGGTTAGCAAAAGGAAAAGGAAGAGGAGACCATTATGGTTTTCCAAAAGAGGTAGCAAAAGAAAGTGAAAGCCAAAAGATTGCATTCAGGCAATACAAAAGACACAGGCAGAAGGGATAGGAGAAGTACAGGAGAAGCAAGGAGGCAGGGAGGTCAGTGAAGGAAGCCAAAGCTCAGACAGAAGAACACATTGCAAAATCAGTGGGTAGAGGGACAAAACCTTCTACAGGTACATAAGTGAAAAAAAAGAAAGACAAAGGAGGGATAGTGAGACTGAAGGGGAGGATGGGGGGCTGTGTGGAGGATGACAACAGTAAAAGCTGACATATTGAACAGGTATTTTGCTCAGTCTTTACTGAGGAAGAGGAGGTAATGGGTCTGAATGGAGTACAAGGGGTGAGAATGGTGCAGAAATGGACACAAGTCCCTTTACACGAGAAAAGGTCCTGAAGGAACTGAAAGTAATAAGAGTTGATAAAGCAATGGGGCCAGATGGGGTGCACCCAGGATCCTTAAAGAACTAAGAGAGGTGGTGGCTGAACCTCTTGCTATCCTGTTTAGCCTATCACTAGAAACAGGAGGTACCCAAAGACTGGAGGATAGCAGATGTAGTCCCTTTATGCAAAGTGGGAACAAAGAGAAGTGGAGAACTACAGACCAGTCAGCCTCACCTCGGTAGTGGGAAGATCATGGAAGCACTACTGAAGGAGATTGGTGGAACATCTGGTTGTCAATGGACTACAGGACCCAAGGCAGCATGGTTTCACCAGGGAAGGTCATGTCAGACCAGCCTCATTGAATTTTTTGACTGGATGACTAGGGAGGTGGATCAGGGAGGGCAGTGGACATGGCCTATCTGGACTTCAGCAAGGCCTTTGACACTGTGCCACATAAAAGACTATTGCTGAAACTGGGGAAATATGGGTGTGGGCAGGACAGTAGTGCAGTGGGTAGGTAACTGGCTGGGCAGCAGGACACAGAGGGTGGTGGTAAATGGCTGTCACTCCACAGAGGAAGAGTGACCAGTCAGGTACCACAGGGAACAGTGCTGGGACCGGTACTATTCAATATCTTCATCAGTGACATTACTGGAGACCTAGAAGGCAGAATTTCACTGTTAGCTGATGACACAAAGCTCTGTAACAGAGTAGACACACAAGAGGTGTAGACAGAATGAGAAGGACCTGCAGAAACCTGAAGAATGGTCAGGGGTTTGGCAGTTGAAATTCAATACAAGGAAGTGCAAGATAATGCATATGGGGCACAAAACCCTGGCACAATATATCAGTTGGGAGGTGAGGATATAGCATGCACCAAGCAGGAAAGGGATCTTGGAGTTATCATCATCTGATGACCTCAAGGCAGGGAAACAGTGTGACAAGGCAGCAGGTAAAGCAAATAGGATGCTGGGATGCATAGGCAGGGGCATCACCAGCAGGAAAGGAGTCATAATTCCACTATACAAGACACTAGTGAGGCCCGCACCTGGAGTACACTGTGCAGTTCTGGAGACCTTACCTACGTAAGGACATAGACAGGGTAGAGAAGGTTCAGAGGAGGGCAACAAAGATGGTGCATGGATTGCATCACAAGTCCCTATGAGGGACAGGTTGAAGGCACTGAGCGTAGTGCTCCTGGAGAGGAAGGAGGAGAGGGGATGTGATGAGACATACAAGTATCTTACAGGAGGAACAGGGTGCAGGAATGCACTATTTTTAAGCCGAAAAAGATGTTCCAGGACTAGAGGCATGGGATGAAGTTGGAGGGAGGACAATTCAGAGGAAGCGTGAGGAAGAATTTCTTCACAGAAGCGAGTGGTGGACAAGTGGAACACCCTGCCAGAGGAAGTGGTGGGGGCTGAAACAATCACGGGATTTAAGAATGCATGGGATAGACATAAAGAATTCTGGAGGTCAGGGTGAGGGCAACAGACTTCCTGGAAAACATAAACTGAACTTACAAACTTAAATGGGCAGACTGGGTGGGCCATAGGCCTTATCTACTAACACTGTCTATGTATCTATGTAATGTTTAAAATGAATTTGGACCACAGTCCCTCTTCCTGTGTAAGGATTACAGCAGGGCTCAGTTAGTTACATCAAATTAACAGGAATAAACTTTGCACAAGCACTTTGGTATATCAGTGGGAGCTACAACTGTGCAGGCAGAGTCTCACACAGCAAACTAACTTTAGTAAAATGTCCTGCTCACTGGAGGCTTCAATATAACATTTAACTGAAGTAATGCTTTTTTATGAAAACAGGTAACCAGTTGACTTTTTTGCTTATGTAGGTGCATTTTACTCTAATATTGGTAGGGGTATGTGCTTGTGGAATCATTATTTCAAATTGAGGCAAAACTGAGGGGCAAAGCTGACAGTGCCCCTTTAAGTGTCACTCAGTCTCTGATTTTTCTCTTCTTTCTCCAATGTTTTAGAACTGTTTAGTTATTGTGGCAGAGGTGTGGTACTGTGTTCTTTCTTGTAGTTCAAGGTGCTTTTGGAACTGCTGATTTCTATTGGTTTAAACGACTACATTTTTTTTTCTATTTTAAAAAAAGCTACATCAACTTGGTTTGTTGTTACCTGTTTGTTGTTGCTAAGTAGCAGATGTTTTTGCATTGTGCTCTGATTCTGTGATAGAATCTGTATTAGTAGAAGGTAGATTATTGTGATTGTAGTTATCTTTTGATGGCAAGGATAAAGAGGTGAGATAGAAGTGTATGTATTTTCAAATATTATAGAGGAACAGTGGCAGGATTTTTAAGACGGTAAATTAATAAAAAGGGAACTAGGAGAGCTTCAGTAGCAGACAAGTAGTGGAATAGCAGTATAATTGCAGTATAATGTGGGGAGTGGTGCAATGCAGTGGCTGTGGGGCAGCCATATTCAGGCAGATCTTCTGGACACTGAGGTGCTGCCCTATCTGCATGCATCTTTCTGGACTGCGGGATGAGGTAGCCAGACTCAGAGCGGAAGTAAACTGGGTCAGGAGTACCATCACCCTATCCAGAGACCACTCAGTCCAATGCAGCTGCCTCAAAGGATGCAGAGAACGAGGAGTACTTGGATGACAGTGGGCTCAGGAGGGTTAGACCAGTCAGGCAGAGGCACATCCCAGATCCTATTCCACTCAAGAACTCATATGCCACACTGCCAAACAGGGACAACCAAATAGAGGTACCCAGAGAAATGGAAGGAAAGGATGTGGAGGTTAGCCAAGTGCAAAAGATGGAGATTAGCACCCAGGAGGTGGATAGGCAGAACAGGGGCAAAATTCAGCAGAAGGGCAGACAGCAAGGTGAACCAGGGATAAAGGACAACCAAGGAAGGGACTGGAGTAGAACAGCGAAACAGTCTAGGGAGGTCAAATCATGGAAAGCCATGTGTGCAAATGCCAGGAGCCTTAGCAACAAGATGGAAGATCTGGAGGCTGTCATGGTGCAGTCAGACCTGGACATTGTGGCCATCACTGAAACCTGGTGTAATGATAACCACGACTGGGAGTTGGCCATACCTGGCTACAACATATTCAGAAGAGACAGGGCAGGCAGGAAGGGAGGAGGAGTGGCACTGTATGTGAAAAATGACATAAGGGCCACAGAGATCCAGGAGGAACAAAATGGGGTAAAGATACTGTGGGTTAAGCTGGAAAGGAAAATGGGGCCAGCCATCCGCACAGGTGTGGTCTATAGACCACCAGCCCAGGAGGAAGAAACAGATAGGGAGCTGATGCTAGCCATCCAGAGGATGGCAGACAAGGGTGAGGTAGTACTGGTTGTAGACTTCAATACTCCAGACGTGGACTGGAGCATCCCAGCAGCAGCATCAACTAGGAGCAGATTTATCCTGGACTCCCTTCAGGGTGCCTTCCTCAAGCAACTGGTCATGGAACCAACTCGGCAGAAGGCAATACTGGACCTTGTGCTCACAAACAGGGACAGTGTGATGGGGTAAGAGTGGGGAGCACCTGGGGAACAGTGACCACCAGTCACTGTGGTTTGAAATCACAGAAAGAGCAGAACCAAACCACACAAAAACACGTATCCTGGATTTTAGGGGGCAAACTTTGAGAAAATGGGGAGATACTTGAAAGAGGCATTAAGGGAATGGGCAGGAATCAGGGTTGAGGAACAGTGGAAGTATTTAAAATGGGGATTACAAGACAACAGAATTATGTATTAAGCAGGTTAGCAAAAGGAAAAGGAAGAGGAGACCATTATGGTTTTCCAAAGAGGTAGCAAAGAAAGTGAAAGCCAAAAGATTGCATTCAGGCAATACAAAGACACAGGCAGAAGGGGATAGGGAGAAGTACCAGGAGAAGCAAAGGAGGCAGGGAGGTCAGTAAGGAAGCCAAAGCTCAGACAGAAGAACACATTGCAAAATCAGTGGGTAGAGGGACAAACCTTCTACAGGTACAATAAGTGAAAAAGAAAGACAAAGGAGGGATAGTGAGACTGAAGGGGAGGATGGGGCTGTGTGAGGATGACAACAGTAAAGCTGACATATTGAACAGGTATTTTTGCTCAGTCTTTACTGAGGAAGAGGAGGGTAATGGGTCTGAATGGAGTACAAGGGGTGAGAATGGTGCAGAAATGGACACAAGTCCCTTTACACGAGAAAAGGTCCTGAAGGAACTGAAAGTAATAAGAGTTGATAAAGCAATGGGGCCAGATGGGGTGCACCCCAGGATCCTTAAAGAACTAAGAGAGGTGGTGGCTGAACCTCTTGCTATCCTGTTTAGCCTATCACTAGAAACAGGGGAGGTACCCAAAGACTGGAGGATAGCAGATGTAGTCCCTTTATACAAAAGTGGGAACAAAGAGAAGTGGAGAACTACAGACCAGTCAGCCTCACCTCGGTAGTGGGAAGATCATGGAAGCACTACTGAAGGAGAGATTGGTGGAACATCTGGTTGTCAATGGACTACAGGACCCAAGGCAGCATGGTTTCACCAGGAAGGTCATGTCAGACCAACCTCATTGAATTTTTGACTGGATGACTAGGGAGGTGGATCAGAGGAGGGCAGTGGACATGGCCTATCTGGACTTCAGCAAGGCCTTTGACACTGTGCCACATAAAGACTATTACTGAAACTGGGGAAATATGGGTGTGGGCAGGACAGTAGTGCAGTGGGTAGGTAACTGGCTGGGCAGCAGGACACAGAGGGTGGTGGTAAATGGCTGTCACTCCACAGGAAGAGGTGACCAGTGGGTCCACAGGAACAGTGCTGGGACCGGTACTATTCAATATCTTCATCAGTGACATTGCAAGAGACCCAGAAGGGCAGAATTTCACTGTTCGCTGATGACACAAAGCCTGTAACAGAGTAGACACACCAGAGGGTGTAGACAGAATGAGAAGGGACCTGCAGAAACTTGAAGAATGGTCAGGGGTTTGGCAGTTGAAATTCAATGCAAGGAAGTGCAAGATAATGCATATGGGGCACAAAAACCCTGGCACAATATATCAGTTGGGAGGTGAGGATATAGCATGCACCAAGCAGGAAAGGGATCTTGGAGTTATCATCTCTGATGACCTCAAGGCAGGGAAACAGTGTGACAAGGCAGCAGGTAAAGCAAATAGGATGCTGGGATGCATAGGCAGGGGCATCACCAGCAGGAAAGGGAGGTCATAATTCCTACTATACAAGACACTAGTGAGGCCAGCACCTGGAGTACACTGTGCAGTTCTGGAGACCTTACCCACGTAAGGACATAGACAGGGTAGAGAAGGTTCAGAGGAGGGCAACAAAGATGGTGCATGGATTGCATCACAAGTCCTATGAGGACAGGTTGAAGGCACTGAGCGTGTACTCCTGGAGAGGAAGGAGGAGAGGGGATATGATGAGACATACAAGTATCTTACAGGAGGAACAGGGTGCAGGAATGCACTATTTTTAAGCTGAAAAAGATGTTCCAGGACTAGAGGGGCATGGGATGAAGTTGGAGGAGGACAATTCAGAGGAAGCGTGAGGAAGAATTTCTTCACAGAGCGGTGGTGGACAAGTGGAACACCCTGCCAGAGGAAGTGGTGGGGGGCTGAAACAATCACGGGATTTAAGAATGCATGGGATAGACATAAAGGAATTCTGGAGGTCAGGGTAAGGGGCAACAGACTTCCTGGAAAACATAAACTGAACTTACAAACTTAAATGGGCAGACTGGGTGGGCCATAGGCCCTTATCTGCCAACACTGTCTATGTATCTATGTAATGTTTAAAAATGAATTTGGACCACAAGTCCCTCTTCCTGTGTAAGGATTACAGCAGGGCTCAGTTAGTTACATCAAATTAACAGGAATAAACTTTGCACAAGCACTTTGGTATATCAGTGGGAGCTACAACTGTGCAGAGCAGAGTCTCACACAGCAAACTAACTTTAGTAAAATGTCCTGCTCACTGGAGGCTTCAATTATATAGTATCCCCACCCTGGAATTCTAAGCAATTAATGGCAGAGCTGAAGCTCTGTAAGCTGCTGCAGATATCGTAGTGCTGTTAAAAGGAGCACCAACTTGAAACACAGAAAAAAAGCACTTAAGTGTCACTGTAATGTTTAAAAATGAATTTGGACCGCAAGTCCCTCTTCCTGTGTAAGGATTACAGCAGGGCTCAGTTAGTTCAAGTTTATTGCAGGAAAATGCCATTGAGCAAGCTCATTCACAAGGAGGTCCTGTGACATAAACACTCAGGGCCAGATATTCAACAGGGTTGCACATGCTCAAGTCCTACATTGCGCCATTCTGCGATATTCAGCAGGAGGCAGTTGCACCACTGAAAACAGGCTGAGCAACAGCGCAATGCAAATGAATGCATGCTCAACTGGAGGGGGAGGAACCATGCATAAACTGCACAGCCCGATATTCAGCCGGGCTGTGCAGAGTTGTGCAGGTGCAACCCCCAACCTGAGCCTGCAGGGACCTTGAGCCAAAAAGGCTTAGTCGAGGGGCCACCCACAGAGTTGCTGCATGTGCAGGCGTAACACAGCAGCTGCCACCTGTGGCTGGCCCCAACTCAGTCCCTGTGCCCTCAGCCCAATCGCTGGCATAGTGTACTCCCAAGCCGATCACGGGCATAGTATACTCCCCACCAGCCGATCGCGGGCACCATGTATCCCCCTCCCGTTCACATCCCTGGTGGTCCAGTGGACCGAAATACCCGATCAGTGGGCACTAAGTAAAGTGAAACCCCTCCCTTGTGCCCGATCGCGGGCAGAGATATGTGAACCCCCAAAATCTCCCTGGTGGCTGGTGTCCCCCCACCCACCCACCCACGAAGCCCCACCACCCGCTCCCCCTCCGCAGCAGTGAGCGGCAGCATCCACCCGCCTGCCGCCCCATCGCCGACTGACTGCCTGGTAGGGCTGCATGCCCGTTGGTGCAGAGCAAGAGCCAATGGGCGTGCAGCCATATCTCTATGACAGTCGGGTTGTGAATGAATCATCAGCTCTTGCTCTGCACCAATGGGCGTGCAGCCCTACCGGGCAGTCAGTCGGCGGGCAGCGGCGGCGGGCGGGTGGGATGCTGCCGCCCGCCCGGCTGCGAGGCGGGGTGGTGGGTGGGTTTTCGTCTGTAAATCTTCTGCCATGATCGGCGTCGACCACTGGACCACCAGGAGATGTTGGGTGGGGGTATACTTACTGCCCGCGATCGGCTTACGGTCCACTGGACCACCAGAGATGATTGCGGTGGGGGTAACTTACTTACTGCCCGCGATCGGGCATTCTGATCCACTGGACCACCAGGGAGATGGTGGGGGGTCACTTTACTTTCTGCCCAGGATCGGGCACAAGGGACATGTTTGGGGGTTCAATTTACTTTCTGCCCTTGATCGGGCACAAGGGACATCGAAGTTCAATTTAGTTTCTGACCTTAATCGGGCACAAGGGAGGGTTTCACTTTACTTAGTGCCAGCGATTGGGCATTTGGTCCACTGGACCACCAGGGAGATGTCTGGGAGGAGGTGGGGAGCCACATTGCTGCCGAGATCGGCTGCAGAGTGCGTCGGTCCCAGATGGCTGCTGCCTGGCAGGGCGCCAGGCGCAAGTCCTCGAGGATCGGCGCCCTATGTAATGGCATGCAAATGGGGCCATAATCAGATGCAAATGCCCCCCGTGCCTTGCATGAATTATGGCCCCATTTGCATGTAACCTTTGAATATCGTGATTTTGCGCATGGCGCAATGGTATAGCCACCGCGGTTGAATGCTCCACTCTGACAACTTGCGGTGGTGCAAGTTCCACTGCGCCATGCACAGTGGCTGTGGCTGGGGGGTGATATTCAAAGGAGTTGCTCAATAGTGCAACTCCTTTGAATATCGCCCCGGCCACACCCCTGCGTAACTATTTTGTGCAGCGCAAGGACTTGCGCCTCAGAATGGCGCAGTTTGAATATCCAGCCCTTAAAGTACAAACACAGATAGGTAATAACAGTATATACATGAAATGCACGTTAGTTACATCAAATTAACAGAAATAAACTTTGCGCAAGCACTTTGGTATATCAATGGGAGCTACAACTGTGCAGAGCAGAGTCTCACACAGCAAACTGACTTTAGCACCATTCACACACTCCCAGGCAGACAATAAGACCTCTGCTGGGAGTGGGTTCCACTGAGTAGCTGTTGTAGTTCATTGGACTGAGCCACAGCAGCAGACACCCAGGCGTTGCATCTGGGACCGGGTTTGATTTCCAGTCCCAGACATTTTATTTTTCTCCACAAAATGTGCGCACCCCGAGTTGGACCCCCCCCCCCAGAGTTGAGAATCTTTAGTGGAAGGGAGGTTCACGGGTGTAGCCCCTGTAACGGGGGGGTTGGGGGCGGAACACCCCACAGAAAAACAGACATGCCACATGGCAATATTGTGCTGTATTGGCAGCACAAAATTGCCATGTGGCATAATGTCTTGGGACATTATGACCCCGTGCCAAAAAACACTCCTCCCCCACATAGCACTGCTTCACTAGACAAAACAAACCCACTATTTTTAACTAAATAAATCTGCAAAACTACAAATAACGGTAACCTAGTTGCACAAGGCATGCTAGATATTTTTTGTGAGTGATTTGGTTCAAAATACTCCATGTTTGGTGTAGTTGTTAAGGTTTTTTGCACAGCAGGGCATACTTCTCTCCAACTCTGTCTTCATGAGACTGCACTGAACACATGGTATACAGCTGATTTCAGTACCATGTGACCTCCAGTTCCATGGTACATTGCAAACTTCACCTTGGGCCCAACTTTGCCCAAGTGCGCCGACAAAGTTACCAAATTTGCCATTTTTTAAGTTATACCTATACTACAAATTGGAACTTTGCAGGATGGATTCACTACACAAATTGTGGAAATTTGCCTGTTTCCAGGGGTGACCTGGGAGCAATGGAGAGGTTAAGTAACTTGTTCAGAGTCACACAGTATGCAAGTGGAGGTTATGGGAATCAAACCCAGGTTTGCTGGATGTACCAAGCTCATTCACAGCTCATTATTCTAACCTCTAGGCTATACTGCCAGCCAGATCCACGACTGGTCATCAACAAATTTTTTGTCAAACGACCAGGCATCTGAACCATCAGGTCAGCCACATTTTGCAGTCAGCTGCCAGTTTCATAGGAAAACAAGTGTTTTCTTCAGGAGGCTTCACCCCCGAACCCCCCACACGGGGTTCTACGCCTCATGCACCCCCCACTTAGGATTCTCAACTCCAAGTTGGAGCTTATTCGGGGGGGGTGCATGACCCCCGACAGACAGTGCCGGGTTCCAGCAGGTTCCCTACAGCGACGTGGCACTGTTATCGCTGTAGGAGACAGCACTGTCAAAATGTCACTGATAGTGCAGCATACCCTGCCAGCTGACATGAACATGAACATGAACATGAGGATGAAGGAAGAAGTTCAATAGGAAAAATGTATTCAATGATGAGATAGTTATCAGCTTGCTGTTGTCTAAACATAATAATAAATAGTACTCTGATAATATAGTATGATAAGATAAATATTATGTTGTAATATGCGATGTGATGCATGGAACTGATATATAATATGATATAATTGATGTTGTGATAATATAATATGTTGTTATATGTAACAATATAGTATCATGTATTGCTTTTAATTAGTTTTATTTATTTATTTCCACCCTGACGCACTCAAGTATTCACAACTCCAAAGTCCCAACCGCACTGATAGCTCAGACCACACAGACACAGCACCCCACTGAGACACCTAACATATTTCTTGAGACTTTATAAACAACGTAACAGATAACACTATAATTGTGCAGCAGCTGGTGGCTTCAGATGACAAACCATGATGACTTACTACAGTAGATATCGAAGATTGTTAAGCACCTATGTGACGCCTGACTCCTAAGCAACAGGAAAGAGAGTGGAGGTGGACTCAGAAGGGGTCATCAGGACTAGAGAGTGAATGAAAGTGGGACAACACAACCACCCCCTTTCCTGACCCTACTAACAGACCCTTATACCAGCATCACCCCACCGAGAGACCTAAGATGTTTAGCAGTGATTAGCTGAACCACAGAATGTTTTCCCCACTGTGCTTCCCCACTATTACTGCTACACAGAGTGAGGCACGTCCTCTGTTGCTGTGCCTCTGAGAGATTGTCTGCTTCACTATAAATCTAGCAGTGGTTGGTGGTGGTTGGACTCCTTGTGAAGCAGTGCCAGTACCTGTAGATTCAACAGTTGACTCAGGCTGCTGCCATGGTGACCAAATAACTGAATTAACCATCTTATCCCAGCACTTCCCAGTCACCTGACTGTTCCTGCTGCTGGCCTGTTTGACCTGAGTGGGGGATTGGGATTGCACGCAGCTGTTAAAAGGATGCCATGTTCACAGTTTAGTTGATCAGCCAGAAAATTGGTTCCCAACGTCTGAGAAAACTAATTGTCCCTCCCCTACCCCTAGCTGATACTACAACCACACCAACTGAAATATTGTTCAGTTGGTTGGTAGTATCATCTGTAAAATACTCTCACAATGCAGAGGATCTCTTTGGCATTTTAGTGACAGTTCCCTAGTGGGGCCATGTGGAAACATCACAAGGAATAGGGTTGAGGCTGTGAGGCTATTTTATGGTAGGGGCACTATGGAATGATGTCACATGGCTGGGCATGGGCCAGTGAGGCAGCAGCTGGTTATACCATACAGTGTTATGGGGCTTATGCCATACCCAATCCAGACACAGTGTCAAGGCAGACAAACAACTGTTAACACCCATGCACAGGCAGCTGTGGAAGCTGTTGTCATGTTGTTCATATGAGACAGACAGACAGGGGGAGGGTCTGCCTTTGTTTTTCTGCATGGATCATTTCTGTCTTGTGTAGGAAAAAATGCAACTGGCAGTGGCAGCACTTAAAGGAGGAAACAAAGGAAAGTAGTGGGCTTCTGGATTGCTCCAGGTGGTTTTATCACCAGATGGATACACTGGATGACTGGATGGTAAGGCTGCTAGAGTGAGAGTAGAACCAGTAAAGTTCTGGGGGCTTATGAGCCCTGATTTCTCAGACCATACTAACATCATGTGCTCAAACCTAGTCCTCCTCACAGCACCATGACTCTGACTCCCAGTCCCACAATGACCCTTCCTGATTCCATCACCACTGGTTGCAGAACTTGTACTTGGTGGAAATAGCATGGTGGAACCTTTATCTGCACTATTCCACCCCCAGAATCCCACTCTTATGTTCTTTTCCTCTTATTTCTAGCTCAATGGCACACAAGAAAAAATTACTCACCGTAGTAATGTTGTTTCTTCTAATGGAGTCTTGCTGTATTCTGACTATCTGCAGTTAGCCCCAGCACTTTAACTGCTCCAGAGAGGAAAGGGTTAGCTCTATGCCAAGGCATAGAACGTTGTGCTCAAGCTCAGTTTTCAAACCTCTGTCCCAGGTACTCCTCAGTGTAACCATCAGATTCTTACTAGCACTATGTTAACTAACTATAAACAGAAATTGTTTTTCTAAAAGTTTGTGCCAAAAGGCAATAAAAGATTTTTGGGGTCCAAAAGACTCAAGTCGAGAACCCCAAAAAGAATTCAAGTAGGTAGTAAAACTTAAAAATAGCAATAAAAAATCTCACCCTAAGGAAAGGTAACCCAGGTACAGTCCTGGGGTGCAGCACTGCACCTGCACACCCACATCCCAAAACAACTAGGTTCCAGGAGGGGAGGCAGGGAGGGTGGTCAGGATACAGCAAGACTCTATTAGAAGAAACAACATTACTATGGTGAGTAATTTTTTCTTCAAACAACATGAAGTCTTGTTGTATTCTGACTATATGCAGACTACCAAGCAGTACCCCCTTGGAGAAGGGAGTTACAGAACCTATTTCGGGAACAGGCTCTGCAGTACTGCTGTGAATAACCTAGCATCACTTCTTGACTGGATGTTGAGAGAGTAATGCTTGGTAAATATGTGAGCAGTTTTCCAGGTGGCTGATTTCCACTAAAGGTATGTCTCTGGCTGCTGTGACTGAAGCAGCTGTACCTCTGGTGGAGTGAGCCCTCAGGCCTGAGGGTGACTCTTTCCCCAACTTTGAATAGCAGAATTGGATACAGGAGACAATCCACCTGGCAATAGTTCTCATAGTGGCAGGTTTACCTTTTCCCACTTCTCCATACATGAGAAACAGCTGTGAACAGTCATTTCTACGGGTCTTAGTGAATTCTATATAATAACTAAGGGCCCTCTTTACATCAAGACTGTGTAGTTTTCTCTCCCCAGAGAAAGAATGGTCAGTGAAAAATACAGGCAATGACAGATTGGTTCAAATGGAAGTCTGATACCACCTGGGCAGGAACTTTCTATTCGTTCAAAGGACCACCTTATCCCTGTGAAATGAAATGAAATCAGGTTCCACTGATAAAAGGCTTTATAAAATGGGTAGGCTATATAAAGCAATTTGATTGGCTAGTTACCCATGCATGAAATATGTTCCATGCATGGGTAAAAAAAAGGTCAGAGAAGCAGAACCGCATTTCCAAATGAAATCAGGAGCGTTAGAATGTTGGCATTTAAAATGCCGCCATCTTCTATTCACTCGCTAACGCTCCGTTGATGTCATTTTTAACTTATCAACATTTGAACAGCTGTGTGCGATTTGAATAGAATGCAGTTTAAAATTCCCCGTTAAAGATTGTTGTTACTGTCCACAGTCAAAGTCAGCCCCTGTGAAGCAACGCTAATTCACGTCTTGTACGGCAGTCAGCCCCTGTTGCCCTCTAGTCTTTTTTTTTTCTACTGCTTGCTCCCAGGTAGTTTCCCGTGGCAATTGCTGTTTTCTACTGTCTGATTAATCCAAATGCCCCTGTAAAATCAGACAAAGGCTCAGTCAGCAACGGAGGGAGAGCGAAGGAATGCATGAGAGCAGCACAAACATACAACTGCTGGTGGGAGGTACGTGGACTGGGGATAGCACTTCAGTCGGCTTCAGCAGGCGTGTTTACAAAAAAAAAAAACAGGCTCAGCATTCGTTTGCAAACTGTGCACACTACAATTATAGCAAACTGGAGTCACATAAATGCAAATCTAAATATGTTTTAGCACAGACTGCACAGTACACATAACCTGGAGTCAGAAATGCAAATCAGCTCGTGAATAATATAACTCTGTCTGCGGAAGGACTATTTTAGCTTACATTAGCATCTTAAAGTCTTTTTTTCCACATGCAAGCAAGATTTTTCTACCTGTAAAAATAAAAATAAATATAGGTGCCCATTTTATAAGCGCAATAAGACATTCCAGATGTGTGCATGTAACATATTTTACCGCACCCAGGGGCTAAAGGCACTCGGCCAAGGCCTCGTGCCTTAGTACGCCCCTGGCCGTGCGGTAAAATATGTTCCATGCACACCCTGTCATGTCTTATTGCTTACGTAACTCACTGATTCTCCTGGCAGAGGTAATGGCTACCAGGAACACAGTTTTCCAAGTCAAGTATTTTAGCTCAGCTGAAGATAATGGTTCAAAGGCAGGCTGCATAAGCTGTGCAATGCAGATATTCAGATCCCAAACAGGAATAGGGTCCCTAAAAGGAGGATTGATATGAACCAAACCCTTGAGCATCCCTTGGAAACTGGATGGGAGGCTAAGGAAAAGCCCTTCCCAGCTGAAAGGAAGGCAGAGATGGCTGCCAAATGCACCTTGAGAGTGGTAGGTCTGAGGCCCAAACTGTTGAGACGCACCAAATTGCCCAAAGAAGTGGCAATGTCAGCTGAATATGCCTCTGAGAACACCAAGAACCAAATCTCTTCCATTTAGAATTGTAGGTTTTCCTAGTGGAAGGTGCTCTACTAGGCTTATGAATGTCCAAGGCTGATTGGGAAATATGCAGGCCTGCATATTCTAGCTCATCAATTTTGAGAGCCTGAAGGTTGGGATACAGTATCCTCCCCTGTGAGGAGGTGAGAAGATTGAATTGTCTGGAAAGACAAAGAGGAATTGTCACTGACATTGACAGTAGTAGGGGGTACCAAGGCTGCCTGGCCCAGTCTGGAGCCACCAGAATCACAGTGCAAGACTGAGATCTGATCTTGACCAGAACTCTGAGTATCAGAGTAAAAGGAGGAAAAGCATACAGAAACCTGTTTGTCCAATCCAACAGGACAGCATCTTGAGGAACAGACCCCAAAAGAGGTGGTCTGCAGCAGAATAGGGGAAGTTGATGATTGTACAGGGCTGCAAAGAGATCTATCTCTGGAGTGCCCCACCTTTTGAAAATGATATTATGAATTAGAGGATTCGGGGCCCATTCATGGTGACCTTGGGAAATCCTGCTGAGAACATCTGCCAGTACATTGTCCTCCCCTGGGAGATGCACAGCTATCAGGTAAACCTGCAGGGAATAAGCTAGTGACCATATTTTCATGGCTTCAGTGCACAAGGCCGAGGACCGAGTGCCTCCCTGCTTGTTGATGTACCACATGGTTGCGGTGTTGTCTGTCCTGATCTGCACTACTTTCCCCTGAATTGTGTTCAACAATGTCTGAAGTGCTAGAAACACAGCCCTAAGTTCGAGAAGATTTATGTGCAGGAGAGACTCCTGATGAGAACATGTTCCCTGAGCAGAAAGCTGATCCAGTTGGCTCCCCATCCCAGCAGGGAAACGTTTGTGGTGAGAATCGCTGTTGGGGCCTGGCTGAGGAAGGGGACGCCTTGCCTCAGATTGTCCTCCTCCAGCCACCACTGGAGAGCCTGAACCAAAGTTTGAGACACTGGAACTAACTTGGAGAGGGGGTCTTTTTTCTGAGACCAAAAAGATTTTAGATTAAATTGAATATTTCTCATTTGAAACCTTGCCCTTTGCACTACTGCAGTGCAAGCTGCCATGTTGCCTAGCAACTGCAAGAAATGTCTGGCTGGCCGAGACACTAGTGGTTGAAAAGAGGAAGCCGGGGTGATGAGGGACTGAACCCTTGAAAGAGGAAGAAAGGCATTGGCCTAGACAGTGTCCAGCTCCACCCCTATAAATGTGAGAAGCTGGCGTTGTTCCAGAACAGACTTTTCTAGATTTAGGATGAATCCTAAGGAGTCCAGAAGCTTTTGAGTGACCTCTAGAGCTGACTTGACTTGGTCTGAGGACTGACCCACTATGAGCCAGTCGTCCAGTTAAGAGAACAGTAAGATGCCTTGTCTCCTGAGAAAGGCCACCACTACTGCTAGACACTTGGTAAACACCCTTGGAGCAGATGTTAGGCCGAAAGGCATTGCTCTGAGCTGGTAGTGGCCTGAGGGCAACTAGAACCTGAGGTGCTTTCTGTGGGAATGTCTGATAGGTATGTGGAAATAGGCATCATTGAGATCCAGGGAGGCTAGCCAGTCTCCTGGTCTCAGAGAGGGGAGAATTATTCCCAGAGTCACCATTTTGAACTTTGGCTTTAGTATGTGTTTGTTTAGGTATCATAGATCTAGGATGAGTCGCCAGTTCCCTGTCTTTTTTTGGGATAAGAAAGTATCTGGAATACGTCTTTTTCCCCTATGATTGAGCGGTACCTTCTCTACTGTTCGCAGGAGCAGTAGAGAGGAGACTTCTGCCTCTAAAGCCTTTGTCTCCACAGGAGAGGGAGGACTGAAAGACTTTGCTGTCATTTTCGGAACCTTTTGAAGCTGAGAGCAAGTTCCTGGCTCACTACTTCCAGGACCCATTTGTCTGAGGTAATAGACTTCCAGACCTGGAAATAGTGAGCCTGGCCTCTACTGGAACTGAGGAGGCAACCCTGACTGACACCTCAGGGTGTCTGTTTGGCAGGGGGCTTGGACTGATTGGGTGATGGAGTCCTGGTCATCCCCCTTCTGCCTCTTCCCCTAAAGAACCCCCTCTACTGGAAAGAAGAGGAGGAGGACTGGGCTTGGTAAAAAAGGTCTTTGAAAAGGCCTGCCCCTGCCAGTCCTAGATTGCTGCCTCTGAGAAGTGAGTTGCATTTCCTTGGCTGCAGCACTCCTGTAGGTGGTCCTGTATTCATCCATCTTTTTCATGTAAGCCTCTGTTTGCTCCCCAAACAGAGAGTTACCAGTGACAGGAAAATCCATGGCCTTGGTCTGGGTATCCTATGATAAACTGATACACCTGAGCCAAACAAATCTCCTCATGGAGACAGATGTAGCCATGACCCTAGAATGTACATAATTCGAGTCAACAGCAGCATGAAACTGGACCTTTGATGCCTAAGTACCATCCACAGCCACCTGCTCCAGCTCCTTGGCCAGCTGGGGAGGGGCATTCTTAGCCAGCTCTAGAACCATATCCCACATAGACTTCTGGTATCTGGTTGTATATGCCATGTAATTAAATTGCCTGAGCCCCAAAGAGGATGCCAAGTACTGTTTCTTTGCCATGGCATCCACTTTCCTCAAATTCCTATCTGGGGGGTGAGATGCCATGGGAATGTTAGCCTTGTCACAGGCTGCAGCTTGCACTACCCCAACATGGCTGCAATGATTTGTAAGGAATTTCATCCCAGGACCTGACAAGGCATACCTCCTGTCCATCTTTTTATCCACAGGAGGTATGGATGTTGGAAACTGAAGAATTTTCTGTGTCTGTTTCCCCAGGGATTTATGCAGAGGGATAGACACCCTTTTGGACTCTGGGTTATCCATCATCTCAACATAGTCAGGTTACTCCTTATCCTGTTCAGCCTCTTCCACTGGAAGCTGAAGAGTATCAGCCACTTTCTTGTAGAACAAGAAATGGGAGGGTGATTCAGAAAGTCTGGGAGGAGACACATTAGAAGGCCTGTCTGTGGAGATGTCAGGCTCTACTGGCTCATCTAGGCCTTCAGAATCCTCTTCTTCTTCATAATCTTCATCTCCTTCCCAATCACCCTCATATAGTGCTTCAGGATCATATTCAGAAGCTGAAAAGTCTGACTGAACCGATCATCTTTGAGTCAGTGTTGTTTCGGTTGGAACTGGGTGAAGTGATTGCACATTAGCAATCGCTTTAGCTATTTCATCAGCGGTCAGAACATGGGAACCGGGATCCAAATCAGCTAACTTCCACTTTCTCTTAGAAGGAACTGATTCCACAGAATCGGCTCTCCTTTTGCCTGAGGCGGTATCACCCAGGTCAGTGGGCACCCCCTCAGGTTCAGTCGGAACTGAACTGGGCTGCCCATCTGGGTCAGTGGATTTCTCTGCCTCTCTTTCCTTCAGCCTACTTAAATGTTTATCTAAAGTGGCTTTGGGAAAGTTTTTGCAGATTTGGCAGTCCACTTTGAGGTGGTCAAACCCCAGACAGTAAACACAGATGAGGTGGGGATCAGCCTTAGCAAAGGCCTCCCCACACTCGGTGCAGTTCTGAATCCCTGTGGGACAGGTTTTCTTTTTGGGTTTCTCAGACATGCTTAAAGGAAAAAAGTTACCCTTACCAGCATTTAAGCCTGGCAACTACAAATTTGTTGGTTTGAAACGTGTCATGGGTCGGTTAAAAAAAACAAGGAAATTATCGGACTTTTTTAGGATTCGTTAGATACCTGAAACCGCAGTACAAGTCACAGAAAAAAACTAAACAGAATTGCTTCGGTTCCTAACTGGACCGACCGGGAAGAAATCGAACAAAAAACAATTTCTACCACAAACACTAAACTACCTACTAAAAACTTATTGTACCGAGAACAAAGATGCAAACACCAAAAAAATAAGTAAACAGTTGACAAACCGACCGATTTTTTACTTAAACCGAACCAAAGTGAAGGAGAGACTCTCCGGAGCGACTTTTCAGTTAGGCGGAGTAAAGAATCTGCCGGTTACACTGAGGAGTACCTGGGACACAGGTTTGAATACCGAGTTTGAGCTCAAAGTTCTGTGTCTTGGCATAGCGTTAACCCTTTCCTCTCCGGAGCAGTTCAAGTGCTGGGGCTAACTACATATAGTTGGAATACAGAAAGACTTCATGTTGTTTGAACAGATTATGACACTATAATGATTCAGTTGCTACCTCATGGTATCTATGATGAATGATTCATAATAGTTGTCATCATGTTTGAGATAACCACGTGAGGTGCACATAAACTGCACAACTCGCTGGATGAGAGGGGATCAAGGGAGATTGACAAAAGTGACACCAGCATATCAAACACAACTGGAAACACCCTCCACACCAGTCTCCCGTACTGAGAGACATTGAAAGACCCAGGTTCAGATTTTCAAAATTAAAATACCTAATTTGCATCCAGAGACAGTTTTCAAACAGCTTCATCATCCCTGTTCCCTGGACACAAGGGGATTTGTGCTTCTGGCAGCAAAGTGCAACGTGTCCATCAGTGAGATGCAGCTGGCACAGGGACTAAGTTTGTTTAGACCACTTTGTGGGAATTTAAAGCAAAATTAGTCTAGATCAGCAGTTGTGGCTCCAGTTGTCAACGAGCTGCCAGAAACCAGAGTCAAATGTTGCAAAATGGCTACTGTTTCAAAAATAGCCCCCATTATGCCTAAGCAGAGATAGATACAGCAAGTGCCATGGGGTATAAATGTAGTTCCCGCATACATCGTTTAGGAAATTCAGCCTCTTGTATCTAACACAGCAGCCTACATTTTTCTCACTGGCAGTTTGGCTGACTCATACTCAGGCAAAAAAATAAAATGTTGGATTTCTGTGTCCTGCACTACTAGCAGTCAGTAAAAGAAAAATATTTGTCAAATCCAACCTTCAAAAATCCTCCCTGCCCATTTCCCTGACTGCTGCAGGCATTGCCATGAGGGCTGCAGCTGCAGCAAGCATGTACTGCATTCTCCTTTCCTGTGCAGCAGCATCGGATTTTAATGCATGATTGATTGATGATTTGTAACTGTCTTGTTCCAAATCTCTATTTTGCCACTGAAATAAAGAGCTCTCAGAACCTACATCTGTCCCTGCAAAAAAATTTCAAGTGGCTCTGAGCCATGAATAGTGTGAGGATTTCTTGATCTTCAGTGATGCAAAAAAATGTTGTAGGTGCCGTACTGGTCCATTTAAGAACAGATCCAGAAACAAATGATTTGATAACTTTGTCCTTCTGAGGCTCTTCAGTTAAAAGCATACAGGTGTTAATTAGCTTCTCTGACGTAAACTTCTGTTATGTTTTAAATGTATATGTTAAACCAATGACAATTATTTATGTTTATTTTTTTTTCAATATAATCTGGTTTTAATAGTATGGGATTTTCAAAATAACTGCCATAAAGCTTCTGAAGAAGGACCTGGTTGGTTCGAAAGCTAGAGCACTTTGTTCTTTTCTGTAACTTCCGTGTTGGTCCAATAAAAGGTATCAAATCATTTGTTTCTGGATTTGATCTTCAGTTTTACTTGTACCAGCTCAGTGAGTGATTTCTGAAAGAAAAGGTAGCCATGACACTGAAGCACTGAAATTCCAAAGTAAAGCCAACTAGCTGAGTCACTTCGGGCCAGCTTCACCAGTGCCCAAACTGCAGTTTTCAATGCTTTCACTGAACTCCAGTTTGGCACTGGATCACCTTTACTGGCAATAAGAGACAAACAGGGCTGGATTTTTAAAAGTGGTGATGCCAGTGTAATTCTCAATTGTGAAATATACCTGCATCATCAGAAATGCAACAAACCGTTTAGATGCAATATTTAAATGTTCTGACACATTTGCAGCAGTTTCACTGCTTTTTGTCAGCTTGCGTCAAAATAAATCATGCATGCATGCATTGTTTCTTTGATACATACATCATTTTATGTGTGCAAACTGCAGCAATCAGGACAACATGTTAGACAATGCTCTATGTGTGCAAACGGTTTGATGCAAGTTGTGCAATTACATTAAAATGGGTGCTGCAAATCCCAGATGCCCCTTTGAAAATCCAGACCACAGTCTTTTGAGCTCTTGGGGTTTGTGACCAGGACCCAAATGGGTCCGCCATTTCTCATGATGGTCTGTACTGACATCTTTCCTTAATGAGCAGATTATGCCTTTAGGAAAACATTGGAAAACATAACATTTAGACACAATTCAGCTTGTATTTCATATATCTTCTATCTGCATTATTTATTGCTGACAAATTCCCACAAAAATCAGATATTTATCCTTTAATGTTCATGTGCCCTAATAGCCTATTTCCTATCTGAAATTATAATGCTCGGCTGTGACATCACAGTCTGTTGCCATGGGAATAAATGTGAGGTCACAAGCAGAGTATTATGACATCGGTTTGGGAAGGAGCTAATGAACTCTCAGGTACCAACTATCCTGTTTTCATGCATATAACATCAGTTATAAATAAAGGGGATAAGAAATAAAGAGCTGCTTTGTGTTCAAATATGTTTTTCAAAGTTATTTTCAAGATGTCTGTGGCTCTTTATAGGAGAACATAGAAACATAGAATTTGACGGTTGATAAAGACCGTTTGGACGACCCCATCTGCCCATTTTTCCTACCTACTCTAACACCGCAGACCTTACTTGATCTCCGGCTTTACCCCCCTTAACTTACCACGAAGTTTCCTGCATATCCCATGCATTCTTGAATCGCGTTACCATTTTTACCCCCACCTCCTCTGGGAGGCTGTTCCAGGCATCCACCACTCCATCTGTGGCAAAGCACTTCCTCACATCTCCCCTGAGTCTAACCCCCTCCAACTTCATACCACGCCCGCTTCTTCTTGATCATCTTTTTTCTGAAAAATGTTTACCTCTTAAACCTTATTTATACCATGAAGCATTTGAAAGTCTCTATCATATCCCCCTTCCTCCTTTTCTCCAGGGTGTACATATTGAGGTCCTTTAATCTCTGCTCATAGGGCTTTTGATGCAGACCCTGCACCATTTAAGTTGCCCTCCTCTGGATTGCCTCTACTCTATGTCCTTCCAGAGATGTGATCTCCAGAACTGGACACAGTTCTCTAGGTGAGGTCACACCACTGATCTATACAGTGGTAACACCACCCCTCTCTTTCTGCTGGTGATACCCCTCCCTATGCACCTTAGCATCCCGCAAGCGCTCCCCACTGCTTTGTCACACTGTCTGGCCATCTTTAGGTCATCAGATATGATTACCCCCAGGTATCTTTCCTGTTTAGTGGTTGTTAATACTACCCCCCCATTTTGTATTCCACCCCTGGGTTTCTGTGCCACAAGTGCATGATTTTGCACTTCTTCGCATTGAAACTTAGCTGCCATACCCTTCACCACTCCTCTAGCTTTCTTAGATATCTAATCAATCCACCTCCCAGAGTGTCTACCCTATTGCAAATTTTAGTGTCATCAGCAAAAAGGCATACCTTCTCTTCTAGCCCCTCTGCAATGTTGTTAATGAAGACATTAAAGAGGACTGATCCCAGTACTCATTCCTGTGACACCCCACTGGTCATCCTCCCTTCCTCAAAGTGAATTCCATTTACCACTACTCTCTGTCTGCTGTTCCCTAACTAATTTCTTACACAGTTTACAACCTTTGGACTCACTCCTAAGCTTGTTTACGAGTCTCCTATGTGGAACGATGTTGAAGGCATCACTGAAATCTAGGTAGGCCACATCCACCACTCCACCCTTCTCTAATTCTGTGGTCATCCAGTCAATGAAATCTATCAGATTTGTTTGACATGACCTTCTCTCCCCCCCCAGTGAATCCATGCTGCCTAGGATCTTGTAAGCCACTGGATTTAAGATATTTCACAGTCCTTTCCTTCAGTGGTGATTCCGTTAATTTCCCCATCACCGAAGTGAGGCTGACTTGCCTGTAATTGCCAGCCTCCTCCCTGCTACCACTTTTGTTGTTGTTGTTTGTTTGTTTTTGTTTAAGGTTAAGACCATTGAGTAGAAACTCATTTGCTATGGTGACCTTCATTCATACATATCACAAACAATCAATAAATATACATAAAAACAAGGTATTACGATAACACAAGATTAGTTAAAACAGTTACACTGTATTTCCAAAAAACACAAATACTTTTTTAATTCAGAGACTGAGGGAGGTTGGCTAGTTTGGGTCCTAAACACATGGGGAAGACTGTTCCAAAGAACAGGAACACAATAACTAAAACAAGATTGAGAATGTTTTGTTTTATAAAAAGGGACCAACATTTCTTTTGCACTGGCATTCCTCAACAATGGTTCAATATTCCTAAAACTTAACCTCTTACTCAGGTATAAGGGAACAAACCCCAACACACATTTATAAGCAAACAACTGTTTATGGATATCCCTCCTATTACAAAGGGGTAACCATCCTAATTTTTTATACATTTCACAATGATGCATACATTTTGAACAATTCAACACCAATCTAGCCAATCTATTTAACAACACATCTAATCTTGAAAGCCTGTCACTAGTAGCATCATCATACAAAATGTAGAAGTAAAAACCTTTGTTTTTATACAAGAAAGTTGTTGACAATTTTTACATCATTAGGACATAGTCCTATTTGCAAGATGCTCCTGTTATATAAAATTAAGCAATTTAATGCTAATATAGTTACAACATGAAACAACATGAAACAACAAGATAGACCAGACAGACCATTCATTTAACAATACAAATAAGTTAATACAATACACATTAACTATTAACAAATACATATATTGAACATCACTATTCTGAATATATTTTAATTTTTCAGTTTCTAACCATAGTATTCACACCTAGCTCTTAGTTCTAACTTTAAGCTTGCTGAGAATGATTTCACATTTTCGTATTGTTTATTTATTACTGGTTTTAACATGTTTCAAATTTTATCTACAATTACTGGGAAACGCAAATTACTATATGTATATTTGAGTTTGGGGAAAAAAAATGTCTTAGATTTATATTTCTCAAATAATGAACATGCATTTTTATTTCCAATTTATCACTTAGATACTCTGGCTGTTTCTGATTTAGCACTTTATAAATCTGCGTTGCCCATGCAATCCGCCTTTTGGTTTCCTCTTGAGAACCAACTTAGTTCCTCTAGTAGATCACAATGGTGGATTTTGTAATCCTTTCTCATTATAAATCTAGCCATTCTATTATACATTATATCAATTTTTTGTAAAAGGCCTTTTGATGCCAGGCCATATACATGGTTGCCATATTCTAGTACTGGTAAAAGAAGTTGATTTATTACAGTTTCCCTTATTGTTTTATTCATACAAAAACTAGTCCATCTGAACACTCCCAACCTTTTGTTTACCTTGGATGTTGTATCTATTATGAGTTTGTCACATTTTAAGACTTCATCAATCCATATCCCCAAGTATCTATATTCTGATACCTGTTCAAATACTTCATTTAGTAATGTTTTTATAGTTACTATTTCTTTACTTTTGTTCAACATTCAGTAATTTTTATGAAAAACCATAAGTTTTGTTTTTTTGCTAATAAGTATTAATCCTGATTCAGACAACCATGTACAAAGTCTGGTAAAATCCACCTGTAATTTGATCTCCAATTCTCCAGGTGTATTTCCACTTCCAATCAGGAGAGTGTCATCTGCATAAAGACTTATATTTGAACATTTTATTATGTCTACTAATTTGTTTATATAAATCAGGAACAGTGTTGGCCCTAAAATGGAGCCTTGTGGGACTCCTCTCTGTACGGATATTTTACCAGATAGCACCCCATTTATGCTTACTTGCTGTGTTCTATTTTTTAAATAAGATATAAACCAATTATATGATTCCTTAATTAAACCAATATCTGAAAGTCATTCCCCCAAAAGCCTGTGTGACACTGTATCAAAGGCCTTTGATAAATCCACGAATACCGCGCCCACCGACAAGTCACTTTCCATCTTTGAAGCTATATTATCAATCATGTCGGTGAGCGTGGTGCCCATGGAAAAGCCTTTGTGGAAGCCAGATTGATACTTTGTTAACAAAGAATGTTTTTCCAAAAAATCAGTTAACTGTGTCTGTACTAGTCTCTCTAGAATTTTCGATATCCCTGACAATAGGGCTATATGTCTCCATAGTCTAGTAACAGAAATATTTGAACTTTTATGATTAAGTTTAACATTTCTGAATCAAAATTATTTTTATGTCTATAAAGAAAATCCACGCTCTTACTCAATTGGGTTATAAGCTTATCAACATGGGTATGCCCTGAAAAAGACCTATCTAACCAAAACTCTAAATACTTATAATTATCTACACATTCCAAGATACAACCAGTACCATCTACAATTTTCAATTCATAATCCCCTCTTAATGTTGAAGTTGTTCCAAACAACACACATTTAGTTTTTGAGATGTTTAGTTTTAATCCTGAATTAGAGAAATAAGTTTGAAGATTATCAAAACCATCCTGAAGTGTATTTCATACACCTGACAACAAAGAACGGGAAAAATAGATGATGGTGTCATCGGCAAATAAATGGTACCAAACAGCCCCTACATGTTGTCCAAGGTCTTTCAAATAAACCCAAAAAGTAGTTTTGTGAAGTGGGACTATATCTGCCCTCCTCCAGTCTTCCAGGAACAGTCCTGTCTGCAGTGCCTGGTTGAGCAGAGCTGTCAGAGATGTAGACAGCACCTCTCTGAGCTCCCTCAATATTTTTGGATGCACCCCATCTGGCCCCATTGCCTTGTCCACTTTCAGATTTGAGAGTTCCTTCAGGACTCTCTCCTCTGTAAATGGACTAGTGTCCACCTCCCTTCCTTCAATGCTCCTGGTACTTATCTGTGGTCCCTCACCTTCCCCTTCCTCTGTGAACACTGAACAAAAGTATTTGTTCAGGATATTTGCTTTTTCCTGGTCCCCCTCCGCTCACTCCTATTCCCTTGCCTCCTAAGCCTTACCATCCCTCCCCCGGTTTTTCTCTTTTTACTTACATACCTGAAAAATGTCTTGTCCCCTGCCTGGGCTATTTTCTCCTCTATTTGTGCCTTTGTGCTCCTAATTGCTTTCCCTTCCTCCCTCTGTTTTTCCTCATACACCTCCCTAGTCTCCTCCCTCTGTGTCTCCTTATACCTCCTGAATGCTAACTTTTTTGCCCTTACTTTCCCAGCCACCTCTTTTGCGAACCATATTGGTCTCTTTTTCCTCTTGTTTTTGCTTACTTGCCTGACACAGAGGTTTGTTGCCTTCACTATCCCCTTTTTTAGTTTTGCCTACTGTCCTTCCACTCCACCCAAGTCCTCCCTCCCACCAGGGTATCATTGAGGCATTCCCCCATCTTTCTAAAATTGGGCCCTCCTGAAGTCCAGGACCCTCTCCTTTGTGTGGTTCAATTCTGCCATAGTGCTAATAGTGAACCACACTGTACAGTGATCACTGGTCCCCAGCTGGCCACCCACTGTGATGTCTGCAACACTGTCCCCATTGGTGAGAACAAGGTCCAGTATTGCCCCCTCACAAGTGGGCCCTTTCGCTAGTTGCCTGAGGAAAGTCCCATTGCAGGGAGTCCAGAATGTCCTTGCTCCCAGCTGAAGCTGCAGCTTGGATGCTCCAATCAACATTCAGCAGATTGAAGTCCCTACCAGCAGTACTTTCCACCTTTTGGAAGGCTTCCCCCAGAACCTTGTCCAAGTCCCCTTCCCACCCCATTCTGGTGGTCTGTAGATCACGCCAGTGTGAATTGCAGCTCCTTTACCCAATTCTAGGGTGACCCACAGTACTTCTGCCCCACCTGTATTCCCTGCATCTCTGTTGCTTTTATACTAGCCCTCAAATAAAGAGCCACTCCTCCACATTTCTTTCCCACCCTGTCCTTCATGAACAGAGTATAACCTGGTATGGCTATATCCTAGTCATGGTCCTCATTGCACCATGTCTCGGTACTGGCAACGATGCCCGGGTCAACCTTTGCCGTAGTGGCCTCTAGGTCTGGGGTTTTATTTCCCAGACTTCAAGCATTTACACACATGGCCCTCCAGATTCTGCTACCACCCTGCTTGTCAATCTCCATTTTCCCTTTTGACTTCTCTCCTTACCACCTCTGCTCTCACTCTCATCTCTCTTCATTTCTACCATTTTTTTGTTGTTGTTAGGTATCCTTGGGGATTTCTCTCCTTAGGATTCTCCCTACTGACTACTTCAGCTTGTGTGTGTGTGTGTGTGGGGGGGGAGACAACATTGAACCTACAATATAAGTCATGTTTTCCTGCAGTCACTGTTTTTCAAATACTGGCTCCCCTTTTATTATAGTTCAGTCTTTACTGGCCTATTAGTAAACTCAGATATATATTTATATGTAGAGTTACTGTGTACCTTATGGCTGCAAAAGTCCATTCTTGAGGTCTTTGGGTGAGAGAACTGTGAAGCGAGGCTGAACACTGCCGGCATAAAAAGGACTTGAGAAGAAACCCTTATAACCAATAAGAGACACAGGAAATGTACACAATAACATATCACAAATCATGCTGAAGATTACTGTTTTAATAACTTGAACTCAAATATAAAATCAACATGTTTTGCTTTGCAGAACATTAGAGAAACCCCTATGTAAGAAATGGACTATGCCAACTGAAGTAAGAACTACAGAATTTTAGAATTATTTGTATGAGACCCCCTTTAATGGTTATATGAGTACCTACTGTAGAATGCTTACAAATAAACATTGCTAATTGGCTAAACATAATATGATTTATAATGGTGTTTCTGGTTTACACACTGGTGGCAAGTATACTAAGTGAAGTGGTTTCCATCCCTTTCGAACACACAGGTCTATGCTAGAACACAATTACATTACGCCAACAATCTAAGAACTCAATGATGGCAAAAATTGCATTATACAGTTCTGAAATGATCTTTACAATTACACAAGTGTGTAAATCCAAAACATGCATCGACTTTCCCAGAAGGCCAGCAAAGATGGAACAGTAAAAGAATGGGAAGCAGCGTTCAAAAAACAGCTTGTACAGAAACTGCACTTGTATGTTCTCCTTAAAGCTGAAGTTTATGTTTTAGTTATTTCTAGGACTACGTTGACTTATTACCAAAAAACTGATTGCATTTTTAAAACATAGAGTTGAGTAAACTTTGGAAAAAAGAACCATAAGTGAAAAAAAAAATAGTTGAGGCTGATGAAAAACGTTTCTCAGAATTATAGTGTCACACAAACAAAACTAAACTCTCATAGATGGTAATGCTGTCAAAAGTTCTGACAGGGAAGAATATGTAATATGTATTAAAATAAACTATCAGAACCTGAGTGAAAGAAAGATTAGCACACAATCATACAGAGAGAATGTTCCATGCAGGGATCTCAGAGTGAGCTTAATTGGAGCTGAGGCAGCCAGGTACAACTCATGTGTAGGCACATGATGGGATCACCAGTGGTATGGGTACTTTTTGAACATTCTGTTTTCCTAGGGCCTTGGTACTCTTCCAGCACTAGTGAAGGAGAGGGGCTCTGTGGTGCTAATATTCTAAGAGGAGATAGTGGTTTTACTACAAAATGCAACTGGGAGGAGTTTCATTTCCTACCTAAAAATTTCCCTGGGTATCCGATGTTAAATGCAGGACTCAACATAGGACAAAGCAGAACATCGAGATTCAGCCTCTTCCATTCATTGACAAACTCCTGACAGTAATCCTACAAAGGAAACATTCCAGAGATCATCACTTCTGACGTTGAGCCCTCATGCCATACAGTTCTAGGAGGCATCTAATTATCTGAAATGGATCTGAAATTGCAGATATGATAATAATTTATGTTAGTGTTGTGAAGCAACTTCAAATAGCATTGCAACTTTCAAAAAAATGCTGTTTTTACATGCATCAGTTCCAACCGATGTTGCAAAAATTGTGAAGTGCCTCAGAGATGTATACCCCCACAATCACCTTTACCAGGTGAGTAAACTACCACTACATTGGCAATCACAGCAGGAGTTATATTTATCTTCCAACAGCAGGAAGACTTTGTGCTGCTACAGGGCAGATTGACATGTTCGCAATGTAATTAAGGTCAAAAGATAAAAGAAAATTAAGTTGTAAATTACACAGTTACTGATTAAATACAGTGTAGTATTGCCAAAATCCAGAAAAAAAGTTGAAAAATATTTTTTATTACATTTTTTAAAAGGCAATTTAATTGATAACATTGACATAAAAAAATAGTGTTGACATACTCTTATCAGCATTAAAAAAACATCTTGACATGCTATAGTTTTAATTTTAAGCTGAGTTGCAACTAAAAAGTTGTATCGATAACATTGCAGAAAAGTAGTTTTGGATAGTGTCGACATGCTCACAAAACTATCGACACATAGAAAGAGTATTGACAGAACTAATTCCTAACAGCTACACGTCAAGCTTTCATTAAAAAATAATAATTTTCAAACCCCTGCAGTTCCATAGTATGAGCTTTCAAAAGATAATTTCTTTAAAATTAAATAACTTTGGAACCATGAGGACTAGAAACTTACTTTTTTTAAATGAAAGTTTAGAGTCAGCTAAGTTAATATGTTAATATTAGATAGTGCTACAGCTGGTTGATATATAAAATCATTTCTCTAAATTATTAAATTATTAAAGTCCTCTCATTTGTAACAACATACTGTATTATAAGGACATATATAGATTTTGCGACACGTAAGACCTGCATTGTTCATGTTTATTGGGCTCCAGACTTTCATTTGTGAAAAAGCTTGCATTTCTGTGCCTAACAGTTTAAATGTAACAGCTTACAAAATATAATTTCAAGTATTATAAAATATCATAAAAGATTGTGGGCCGGATATGCAAAACTTTGTGCTGGGCACAAACCGTTTGCGCAGGGCACACCCCAGGTTTGCGCGGGTCCGCTACATTCAAAAGGTCAAATAGGTGGGCATACTGCATTAGCACCAGGCCAAAGTATAATGTATGCAAGGGGCAAAAAGAGTTGGCGTGTACATTAATACAGGCGCAATGCTATATTTAGTGCATTAGTGCTGTGCAAAGTGTTTTGTGTGACTTAGCGCGACACTTTGCGTGGTGGAAATTATCTCCCAGGAAAAGGTAGTCTTAACTCTGGGCAAACCAGCTTTGCAGGACTTTGTGGTTTTGTGCAGCTTTGTGTGACTTTTGCGTGGCTTTGCGTGACCCTAACCAGTAAATATTAGACATAGAAAGAAACCAGCCATAGAAGAAACATGCTGTCCATGGATGGCACCTCCTATGTTGCCATCATCTGCCACCGGTCCCAACCATGATAGGCATTAATTGGTGACCCAGCACCCAGTGAACACCATGGCAATGTGTCTATACAGCTGATGCCTGTAGATCGCACTTTGGTGGACACCAACAGAATCCAGCACACACATGCAGCACTGGAGGGTGTTAAGGGGAGGGTGTACAGGTAGCCAGTCTGTACCACATACTGGGTACTGCGACAATGCTGGGACAATCCATGCAGTGCAAATGGGCCAGTGTAGGGAATACTCCAACACCAGTGTGCCTGTCTGATGGTATGTCCCCCCCGCCACATAGCGCACATCTGTACAGACACCACAGCACACACAGCCAGCCATGCATATGTATATGTCACGGTGAGTATCCCACGCCAGTGCTTCAGTGTTTCTGGGTTGCACAACAGCATAACAGTAATGTCCACTGTCAGTACAGACCTGCAAGAATGACCTGTCACTGTGTTAAGTGCAACAGTTATTGATGCCCTACACACCATAGGCATTGCTGTGTCCCTCACACTAATGACCCCCTTGTTACTGTAGTGTCTGCTGTGCACTGTAGCAAGACCTACAGTTTGACTATTGCATGCAGCACCACCACCTGTGCCTGTGCTGTGTAGTTCCCTGGGGCACACTATTCTATGCTGTTCTGTACAAATGCAGCCTGCAGCTACCACCATGCACTTCCAGACTGACCTACAGGTGGAGCTGTGGGACCCTGCAATAGTGCTGGGCAAACTACATGCAAATCAGGACATAATGAGATGCTAATTTGGAAGTTTGCCCACAGACTACCTAAGTATGCTCAATTGCATGTCACTTTTGAATATAGCAAATTTTTACTCCGGGCAAACATGATAGTGCCAGGCAAACAGCTTAGCTCCATGCAAAACCTGTGCAAATGTGTTTGTGCAATGCAAACATTTCAGAAACATGGTTCATGTCTGCAGAATTTCACATGCGCTGGTGCTTGCAGCTTTAATGAATCCACTCCTTTGCTAGCACACATATTGGCCACATAGTTTACCTCTACCTTCCTTCATGTTGCTGTGCACTGGGCTGCTGTTGTGGTTTGCACTTCCCATGGTGCTATATTCAGAACTGTCTTTTTCCTGGGCTATTTTTGCACTGCACTCCCAGCCCAGTTTGCCCGGCTTCCTTAGCACGCTGTATTCAGCAGGTTTAGCACTGGGGCTATCCTTTTGAATATGGTGCGCTATTGGTCTGGGTTAATTTAGCATACCGGGCAGTGCTAATTTAATTTAGCCCTGGGGCAAAGTTTTGAATATCTGGCCCTATATCCGGAAATGGTCACAATATATTAGTGTTTGTTCCTTCAAACAGTAAACACACAGTAGTTATGATTTTTATTGAATATTATAACATTGCAAACTGATAGACAAAGTAGGTGATTTGATAACTTTTTTTGGACTGCAGAAGACGTAACTGGTTGTAACCCACACATTAACCCATGTATCTATGGTCATATAACTATCTGATTTATTTTGCTCCATCCTAGTTATATTGTTCTTATTAGATGTTTACCATAGCTCTAGTGCAAAGGTTCCTAACCTAACTGCTGTATTCTTCATTATCTTCCACTTTTGCTATGTCATCTCCCAGGAGGTACCTAAACATAGGTAAGAATTTGTCTAGTGTGCTTATCTGGTCAATAACAACTAAAAATAAACATAAAGGTATACTTTGGGGATTGCATACAGTATAAGGCATGATTGACTTCTTTGACTGGGTCACTAGACAGTAGACAGGGACCAAGTGGTAGACATCTTCTATCTGGATTTTAGCAATGCTTCTGACTCTGTGCCCCACAAAAGGTTGGCAGATCTTGGGGTTGGGGATAAGATGGCCAGATGGGTGGAAAGCTGGCTGAGGGACAGAACCCAGAGGGTGGTTGTGGGGGAGAGTTTTTTGGCACCAGAGAGGTCACCAGTGGGGTCCTGCAGGGCTCACTGCTGGGGCTGGTGTTGTTTAATGTCTTCATTAGTGACATTGGGGATGGCATTTAGGGCAAAATGTGCCTATTTGTGGATGACACCAAGCTCTGCAGGAGAGTGGACACAGCTGAAGGGATAAAGGACCTACAGGATGATCTGGAAAAGCTGGGGAGGTGGTCTGGGATCTGGCAGCTTGACTTCAATGCTAAGAAATGCAAAGTTATGCACATTGGAGCCAAGAATCCCAGGATGGTGTACTACCTGGGTGGAGTCCAGGTATCTGCATCAGAGGAGGAGAAGAACCTGGGAGTGATGATCACTACTGACCTGAAGCACTCCATGCAGTGCAAGAAAGCAGCAGCAAGGACAAACAAGATGCTGGGATGCATATATGGGGATCAGTAGTAGGAGAGATGAGGTTATACAGCCCTTGTACAGGTCACTGGTGAGGCCACATCTAGAGTATGGAGTTCAGTACTGGTGCCCACACCTCAAAAGGGATATTAACCTGTGGGAGAAGGTCCAGAGGAGGGCTACAAAGAATGATATCAGGTCAGCAGGGTAAGGCATATGAGGAGAAATTGAGGGCACTGAACATGTACTCCCTGGAGGAAAGGAGGGGGAGAGAGGACATGATTGGGACTTTCAAGTACTTGAAAGGGATAAATAAGGTGGATAAGGAGGATCTCTTCAAGCTGAGTGGTAACCACAACATGAGGGGGCACAGTCTTAAGCTGCAGGGGGGAGGTTTAAGAAGGAAATCAGGAAGCACTTCTTCACAGAGAGGGTGGTGGACACTTGGAATGTGCTACCAGAAGAGGTGGTCTCATTGAAGACAGTGGGCAGCTTCAAGAGAGGCTAGGATAGGCATAGGTAAGGTAAGGATCATGGGTAGGGAGGATGCTGGGAGTGGGGAGGGGGCAGGGACAGTAGCTTAAGCTGTGGACCCTGCAATATGAGCACACTAGATAGACCAAATGGCTTTCTTCTGCTGGCTTCTTCATATGTTCATAACATTCTTAAATCATAAAAGGAATGTCAGGAATTACATTGTATATTGTTCCAATAATAGGCATCAAATCACCTGGGGTGGGATATTCAAAGCGGTTGCTCAAAGCGCAAGTGAGATGCGCCAGCACAACAGTGGATATGCGCCAAAGAGCGATATTCAGCAGGTGACAATGCGCAGCACAAATCACAGTGCGTCAATGTGCAACCCTAATGAATGCAAGCGCAAGTGCAAGGGACGCAGCCATGAATAAACAGCGCAGTACGATATTCAACAGCAGGCCGATGGCGCAAGCGCGGAGCAACAGGGACATGCACGGAGCAAAGTTGAGCCTATAAAAGGATAGAGCAAGTGGGGGATGGTGGCTTGCACCCAGGGAAGCAGAGGTGAGAGAGGGAGAGAGGGAGAGAGAGAGAGAGAGAGAGTGAGGGACAGAGACAGTGTGAGACAGTGACAGGGTGAGGGCCATTGGCCAGACAGGACAGCAGCAGGGGTGCAGAACAGTCACAGAGGCAGGAGGTGCAACGGACAGTGGGACAGAGTGCATGACCCAGACTGAACCCATGGGCAGGTCAGATCATGCGTGTGGTTCCCCAACACAGAAGTGCACCCAGTGCAGGGGCCCAAGCAGCAGCATAAAGCCGGGGAAGCCCAGTGAGACAGCTGCGGGGGGAGGGGGTCGGACTGGCTGGTCCATGGCCAGTGCAATATTCCAGATGGAGGCGGTAATGAGGGGTGTGAGGAGGCAGGCGGCTGAGTGGCACAGCCGTGGAAGGGCCCGGCGGCGGTATGCCAGGAACAGGTGGTACCGTGCCCGCACCACCTTTGAACAGTACAGTGACACTGAGATTGTGGGCCAGTACTGCCTGAACTGGGCGATTCTGAGGCAGTTCTGTGAGCTGTGCAGTGCCGAGATGCAGGCACCCACAAGACGGAGCCACGCCCTGTCAGTGGAGACCAAGGTCACGGCCGTGATGTGCCTGCTCACCACGGGCACCTTCCAGAGACCAACAGGGGACACCACAGGCATAACCCAGTCGGCCGCGTCACGGCTCCTCACACAATTCCTCAACGCACTGCTGCCACATGCTGTGGAATTCATTCACTTCCCCAGCACACAGGTGGAGCGTACAGCAAACATGCAGGAGTTCCACAGGGTTGCACGTATGCCTGGCATACTAGGGGCCATTGACTGCACCAACATAGGCATCCGCACACCACCGGGGCCGGAGGAGATGGCCTACATCAACAGGAAGGGCTACCCCAGTGTCAACTGCCAGGCAGTATGTGATGCCAAGGGGTGCATAATCATTGTCTGTGCCACACACTCTGGGGGAGCACACAATGCCTTCGTCTGGCACCAGTCTGCACTGTGCCACAGGTTTGAGAGTGGGGACATCCCCACTGGCCACCTAGTAGGTGAGTATGCAGTAGGAAAGGGCAGCTCTATGCAACAGGGCAGGGCGTGGGGGGGAGATGCTATGCATGGGGTGTAGAGGGTTCGGCTGTGTGGGGGGGGCAGCCACACTGACCAACGTGCTAACCCAACATGTTCCTCCACAGGTGACAGTGGATACCCACTCAGGCCCTGGCTGCTTACCCTGTACCGGTGCCCATCAACCCCAGCGCAGGAGAGATACAACGAGACCCATGCTAGCACACAGAACATCATTGAGCATGTGTTTGGACTGCTGAAGGCACGTTTCTGTTGCCTGCACAGGTCTGGTGGTGCCCTACAGTACAGCCCCTCGAAGGCCTGTGGCCTATTCCTGGCCTGCCGTGTGCTACACAACATGGTCACTGACCATGGGATAGCTGTCGAGGTCGAAGAGGGGAACAGCAGTAGAGACGATGCGGACACCAGGGCCAACGGTGGTGGGCATCCCCCTCTGGATGATGGGAACCCTGGCTGCGCAGGATGGCCCAGCGGCACAGGGACACCATTGCTGAAGAGCACTATGGTGCATGCAGGTAGGTGAACAGGTCCACACACATGTCCCAGGGACCGGGGCACAGTAAACAGGCATGGCTGGCAGGGACCCACAACAGACACGGCCGGAGGGGGGCATCGACAGACATGGGACAGGTCACCGTGGAAGCACCCCTGACAGAACAGTGGACCCCACCCACACAGCCCCACACACCCACAGGCACAGTCACATGGGCACACACACACACACCCTGTGGGCACCAGCGGGCGTGTGTCAGATGCTGAACACCGGTGCACTGTGGCGGCCGGTGCTGCGATGGCATCATCATGCACATGTCACGGTGGCCAGTGGCTGGGAGGGTGTGCACAAGGCGGGCATGACGTGCGGCCTCTGATGTCATGGCCCAGGTACGTACATGCACTTAACACACCTCTGTGCATACAGGGTTGCGGCAAGCAGCGGACAGGGAAGGCGGCAGATCATGTCCGCCATGCAGGTGCACAGCCGACATGGACATGTGGACGGCCCCGCCTACACCGCCTAGTGGACACAGGCTGTGCAGCGGCCACAGGGAGTGTCACAGATGTACCCCCAGGTGTGTTGCTGTGAGAACGCGACTGGGCCCGAGCAGGCATCTGTAGGCCCCCAAACAGGCCCGCTCCAGGCGTGCCTGGGATGCCCACAGTTGATCCCAGCACCTACATTGCTGGGGTCGCACGACGCCGGGACTGAGGGGTGGAGAATGCATTCTGCAGTGACTGCTGCAGACGGCTCTGCACCAGGGTGGCCAGTGGTGCCAGGCCGGCCGTGACTACAGTGGTGAGCTGATCCAGGCCTGTGGTTGTGTCCACCTGCATGCGTGTGGCCTCGGCCAGGAGCTGCTGAAAGTCCCAGTCACGCCTCTCTGGACTGGTGCAGCTCAGTGCGGAGTGCATGCACCCCTACCAGGACCTGCATCTGTTGCTCCATGGATGCCCTGAGCAAACGGGTGTGCTCGTCAAGTGGGTCGGTGCCCCTGGTGGGGCTTGGGCATCATGCCAACCCACGGGGTTGTGCGGCCACAGGATCAGCCCCCCACAGGTTGGGGCTGTACAGCAGGGCCTTCATGGGACTGTACTGTCTGCAGTGCACTGGCAGTGGACACTGCACCCGGTCCACCCTCAGCACTGTCCTGCTGCCACCGCTGGCCCTCCGGCCGCTGTGCACGTGGTGATGCCAGGGAGGCTCCACCCCCACCACCAGACAGGCTTGACTGGGCCACAGGTACGGTGGCACCACAACACTGGGCAGTGCAGTTGGTGGGTCTGCCAGTGCCAACTGTGCACCATCGGCACCATCGTGTCCAGTGCGTGGTAGAGGTGCCTCCCCCTGTACAACATCACCATTGTCCTGGGTAGCAGTCATGTCATCATCAGACATGGACCCCACCCTGATCACTGTCTCAGCATACTGGACACCATGGCTGGCATCCCGCTGAAACACTGCCTGAGCCTCATCCGCACCCATGCCACAGGCATCCGTGCGGACAGTGTGGTGGGTCTGGTGGGGGTCCGGGCCACGGACCCTGGTGGAGGTGGATGGGCGCTCCTCCAGGTCCCCGACATCACCCAGGGTGGGCACCGCCGCCCCTGCATCCGCATGCAGGCGCTCAGGATCTGTAAGGGAACATATACACTTCAGTGCTGCCACCATGCACCCCTGCCCCAATGCACCCCTTACCCACATCCCCATGCACCGCTGTACCTACCATGCAGTCAAGGGCTACCCCCGTCTGGAATCCACTGTCGGAAACACCCTCAATGGTGCTGCACTGCATAGTCACCGCCACAAGCTCCTCCTCCTGCCGTGTCAGCTGTGGCACCTCAGGCTGTCCACTGCTCATGGCGGCACTTGCGGCCCAGATGGCTGCCATCTTCTCCTTGATCCACCTGCGGTCCATGCCCACCTTCTTCTTGCATTCCTGCACTGACCTCTGATGGACACCCTGCAGGTTCACGGCCCTGGCTACACCCACCCATGCTTCCACCCTGGATTGCTGGGTGCCTGTGGAGCCACTCAGGAGGGACTCCTGGTCAAGGTAGGCGCCATATAGGGCATCGCACTCCACCCTTGTGAAATTGGGCCTGCGCTTCCGTGCAGTCCCCTGCTCCTTAACTTCCTCTCGCTCCGACATGCTGTTCCTGTGGGTGGTGACATGTGGTTAGTGCTTGTTGCCACACACGAGGCCCCCCCACCACAGTCCTGACATGCCCAGTGCCTGGCGTCCTACCTGTGAAGGCTGCAATACCGGTCTGGTGCCTGGGCTGCCACATGTCGCCTTTATAGCGCATCACATGCAAATGAGGGAATGCGCAACTGTAGTGAGATGCAGATGTCTCTGATGTGCCGCAGATATGCTGATCTGCTAATATGCATATGCCTGCTGAATATCGCGGAAATGCACATTGCGCAGTGGAGTTGCTCATGCACATGTCATGGCGCATCTGTGTGACATGCGCAGTCCGCATGGTACAGCGCATGCGAGCACTGACGTCACGTACAGCGGAGGCACTTCCTACGTACAGTGCGCTACAGGTGGCATGGCACTCTGCTGCTATTGGGCAAGTGGTGCACATGTGCTGTACACCCATTGGCGCCCACGAGCTATTGGCACATGGCCCATGGGGCTCACCGGACCCAATCGCGCACCATGCTATCCATGCCCTATCGTGCTGATGTGCACAGTGGGTGTGCTGCCCTTTGACCCCTGTGTGTGCCCCTTGACCCCCCCGGGTGCCTGTGGCATGTGCCAGCATTGCCCCAGCCGTATCACACATACCCTGTGGATGCGCAATCGGGGATGGCAGCGCATCGCCAGGCGTGTCGCACATCCATCGCACATGCGTTTCATGTGTTCACCAGTGCTATTATGCTTCTGTGGTTCTGGATACAGCCATGCCTCACAGGAGCATGCCTAGAGCACCAAATTGGACCCAGGTGGAACTGGTCAACCTGGTGGCATTGGTGGAGCCACATAGTGGTGCCCTCTATGGGCAGGTACCCCTGGACCAGCCGCGCACTGAGGTGTGGCAGGGGGTGACAGAGGCACTCAAGGAGACCACAGAATCATGTCACAGTGGGGAGCAGTGCCACCACAGGTACAGGTACCTGTGGAGAAGGGACCTGGACCATCTCCAGACACTGCAGGCACGTGTCTGGAGGGGTGCTGTGCCACGGCCAGGTGAGTGCACATATCCCCGTCCATGCCATGTCGGTGTTGTGTGAGTTGCCAGTGGATGTCACGCCGAGCTGCTGTGGGTGGGGGGCAGTGGCTGGGAGCGCCGCCGGCCATGGCAGTGCACCATAGATGTGCTGTGCCACGGCATTGCTGCTGCGCTGGATCATGGGGTATACTGTGCTGGGGGGGCGTGTGTTGTTGCCCGGTGCTGATGTCTGTCTCTCACTGTCTCCCTACTAGGCCCTGAAGATTGGCGCAGAGCCCAGATGGCGGGTGCCGCTGCCGGACAGCAGCAGCCGGTGATGTTGCACAGTGGAGGGATGCTGCCCAGCCGGGAGGTGCAGGTGGCCAGGTGTCAGTTGGGCTGCAGCTTGCAGGTAGGCACTTTGGTGGTGTATGCTGTTGTGTGGGGTAGGGGTGGGCCACAGCCCCCTGTGCACATGGCCAGTACATGCCATGCTTCACCAGCGTGGTCCATTGCACCATGCTGCACCCTGGGCACGTGTGTGTGGCCACTGCGGGTGGGCAGTGGGTGCATCCGGGTCCCAGCTAGGCCACTGACAGCCCCACACAATGGCCATGCACTTGGCTGCCATGACTGTGGCATGCTGTGCATGGCTGGTGGTGGCGTGCAGTGCTGTGCGTGGCTGTGGATGGTCGGGATGGTGGCTCGTGTGGGCACGCATGCTGTGGTTGGCTGTGTGCCCCCTACAGGGCACATGCCACCACTGTCCACTGCGCACAGTGGGTGGGGTACAGTCATGTGGGCGTGCACTCATCCTTGTCCCCTCCTTTGTCCTAGGTGCCCATCTGGTGGATGCACATACCAAGCTGCTGGAGCGGATCTTGAGGGTCACCACGGCCACACTTGTGGTGACCCACATCATATGGCGGGCCCTGTTCCACCCACAGAGGAGAAGGTGACAGAGGCGCCGGTAGTTGTGGACCTCCCGAGGGACCCGTTGGCCTGCATCACGCTCCCTTCCACTGACACCCCTCCCATTCCTCCATTGTACACAGCCTACCATGTCCCCTGTCTCCCCAACCCCCTTCCCCAACCTACATTCCAGATTGTTGCCTCCCCGATCCCTGCCCCCATCCTTGTTCACCTGTAAATAGTTTGTTGTTGTAGTTGGTTGTTGCTTTTAACACATTTCTATTTTGGTAGCCATCCGTGTCTGTGTCTGCTTTGCAGCTGGCTTTGGTGCCATGCTGCAGTGGTGTGCATGGTGGCTGTGTGGTATGTTTGTGGTTGCCTGGGGTTTCTGTCAGGTGATCTGCGCACAGTGGCTTGTGTGCTTGTGTGTGTGTGCCCTGTGGCATGCATTTGTTCCCTGCTGGGCTGTGTGTCCAGTGTGTTGTGCGCTGTCGGCTTGTGTGATGTCTGCTTTGGTCCAGGTGCCATGTCCCATGCCATCCTGTGGGTGTTGCCCATGCCTGCCTGCCAGTGGCCATGGGTGTCATGCCACCTCCATGCACTGCAGTGGATTGCGTGGTCAGGGCATGTGGCTGTGCGCCTGCCTTGTCCCCCTTCGGTCATCCCCTGCCCTGTGGTGGCAGTGTGTCCTGCTCTTGTGGCCTGCTCCACACTGTGCCAGGTGCCCTGTGCTATGACCCATGTGCCTCTGTCCCTTGCCCTGCCCCTGCACTTCCTGCCTTGCTCCATTGCGCAACCATGGTTGCACGATGGTGCCTGCTGACTTGCTCCCTGGCGCAGTCCTTGTTGCACTATGGCGCATCCCTGTGATATTCAGCCATCTTGCACTGTCACTTGCCTTGGTGCTCAGCCTTTGACTATCACATTGGTTGCACACCTGCACAGTGTACCTGCGCTGCGCTGCCCTTGCACCTGCTTCTGGCGCATTTCTGAATATCCCACCCATAGTGTACTTTGTCTATCTCTTTGTACAAAAATCAGTATGGCTGCAAACACCAGTACAGAGTAATGGGTTGGGTCCAGTGTGTGAACCCAGATCATCTACTTGGGAGCATGCAGCACTCTGTCTGTACCAGTGAGCCGGGTGAAAATATATTTATATACTGTCACATCCACCAGCAATATTTGTTAGTCACAAAAAAAAAAAGTTATCATGTAGTTTTTTTAATAATAATACTGTATGTCTGGCAAACACATCAGTATTCCCATTGTTCGTTTTATTTTATTTCATCACCATTCTGAGATATGTGGTTTTGAAGTTCTTGCTCTTTTGCCAAGTCCACCCAAAAAGAAGTAAACTTCTTGGTGTTGTGTTGTGCTGTTTACCATCAGAAACATGTGTTGGCACTCTCCTAAAATATCACGTTAAGTTCGCATGGACCAAAGGATCGTGGTCAATAGCGCATGGTCAAAATGTCAAAAGATGAAGGGGCACTGTATACAAAATAGCGCTTGTGTGACACTACGTAGTGAGGAGGTGCCGTAACTGCACGCTGTCAATCCTGAGTCCACTGATACGCCTTTTACCTTAAATTTAAAATGAGTGGTGGTCCATGGTGACTTAATGTTAGAATAGTGAATCTATGCAAGAAACAAGTGAGTTTGTGAAGGGAGTCCATGGTGGCATGGTGTTAGAGTAGCAAATCTGTGTGAGAAAATTAGTTTTGTAAAGGGAGTCCATGGCGGAGTGGTGTTAAAATAGCAAATCTGTGTGAGAAGGCAGTTCATTTACACTGTTTTTGCTTTAGCTGGTTTTGAGAGGCAGGGGGTTTGTCTTGCAGTGTTCTGCTGACTCTGTTTTTTACTGCGCTGTATTGTGTTTAGCTCAGCTGACGTGGAACAATCTCCAAATACAGGCACAGTGTTAATCAAGTATATACTGTAAAAAAGAAAACTCATGGAAAAGATTTTTAAAAATTGCTGGCGGTGGACATTTTTATTGACTTGAGTCATTAATTGCAAAATTAGAAATACAACTTTTAAAAATATGAGAGGGAATTGAAATGCATTGGTGCTGAATCTAAGGAAGTAAGGAATATGGTATTACTAAAAACACTATAGGATTAAAATCCTTTCTAAATACAGCTACTTTAAGCACATAATTTCATAAACATACTATTCTGCTGTTTTTATTCCTTAGAGGACACCTTGTTTAAATATCACTTTTCCCCTGGATTTGTAGTATGTTTTTGCTAGTTTATGCACCGTTTGCATAAAACGTTTCATCTGGATTTTCAGACTTCATGATGCACTTACCATGATGTTGTAGTGCGTTCCATCTTAATTGACTGTGATGTCACAAAACCAGCAATTGTGAAGTCAATTGGAGACAGATCTATGTGAAAACCACATTTCAATAATAATGCAGTCAAAATAAGTGCAGGGAACACAGCAGGAGTAATAACAGTGACAAAAGAGACAGCACAGCAACTGGTGGTGGGTCAATGTCAGGGGTTTGCATGAGAAAGGTAACTTGAGTGGGGGGTGAGGATGTGTGTTGGATATTAAAGATAGGCGATGTCGAATTTTCCCAGGACTGGGGATGCTTTGCGAAGCTCCATGAAGTGGGAATTTTTGACACTTCGCACAAACTTCACCCATGAAGTTTTACTTTGCCACATCTCTAAGGACATGATTACATGGTAGGGTTTCACTCCCCAACCCCCACCCCCACTTAATATAATCAATTCCTAGGGGAGGCAAAACTCATGCAGCAGAGGGGGGAGAAAGTTGGGATGTGGCTGATTATGTTTTTAGCAGCAAGGTTGGTGGGGGACCTACGGGGGGGGTGCGTGCAACTTCTGAAAATGTTTTTTTAAATTACATGCGGATATTAAACACAAAAATAGGGATGAGACTCGGAACCACTGTCTCCTGGAGCTGCACTGTCTTTCAAAGCCTGATACAATGTCCTCTGAACCACAAGGGCAGTGCGGTTCACTACCACACAGCTGCGAACTTACAGTAGCCGGCGAGTGCGAACACAGCTACAGGTGCAGCGCTATTATGTCCATGCTGTAGTTTCCCCATAGCTGCATTCACTCATGTTCTTTTCTCTGCATAGCTTTTACTACTCTCTTATTGATTAGTACTATTGACCAACTAACATTGGAGGCTGTAAGAGGTTTTTTAAAATATATAGGGAAATAAGAGCTTATTTTATATGAAATATTTAAAAGACTGTAATAGGACAAAATTTAAAACCTTGGAATCATAATTAAATTGAAATGCAATTTCTATAAATATAATAGCCAGGATTTTCAGAATGGTCTGACACAGAGGTGTCAGCATAATCTGTTCACATCTGTATATGACCAGATGTGTCCTGCACATTTGCTCTATTTTCAAAAGGCTGAAGGTTTGTGACAGAAAATACTGATTTACTGTAGTTTGCATCACTTTTTTATGTAAGTGCAGCAATTCTCAGATGCCACTGCATCCAAATGATGCACATGGTTAGGCCATCTGTTAGATGGTGAAACAGTGCAGATGAAAGATTATTTAGAGAATGGGGCTGATGGACCCAAAGCAGATCCAAAATTCTGTCTAATGGTTTTAAACATTTTAGCACATACTTGGGGCATGATTTTCAAAAGCAGGAAAATTGTGCATGTGTGGCAAAGTTGTACAAGGGAGGATACTCCTGCACAATCACAATTTTTTCTACAAGTGCACAATTTTTAAAAAGGTGTTTTTTAGGGCTGCAGTGGGCAAAGCCCTGCAGACCTATTATTGTCAATAAAAGGACTCTGTATTCCTTGCATTCTCTGTGACCAAACAGCATGATGAAGTGTCACCACAGTCACCTTCATGTCTGTGGAGCACACCGGTTGTACTGCACTATAAAAAACAATTGGGCTGTTCTGATCGGGACACCTGTGGATTGGGCACCCCCCCCAGTGTCACTGTTATGTTTCTAAGGGGGGTGTAGAGAAGGAGGGTCAGGTGGGGGGCACAGTCCTAATTTTAAAGAAAAAAAATGGCAGTCACAGTGGAACACAGAACACTGCTGTACACCACTGCACATGCGCTAGTATTCATGCACTGCCAGTATGCTGTGGTGGCCATGTTGGGCACAGCGTGTTGTGTCGTGACTGCCAATTTTTTTTTAAAGTATAGATATCCCCCCCATGACCCTCCTTCTCAGCAGCCACCACTCCACCCCCCCCGAAACATAAGAGTGACACTGGGGGTGCCCAGTCCCTCAGTGTTGAAATCCTCTGTCTGTGACACTGGGCAGTTCCCAATCCCCAGTGCCAAAATCCTCTATCTTTTTTTTTTGTTTGTTCCCCCCAACCAACTCTCTTTTTAGTGACCACCACCCCACACCTCCCAGAAACATAAGAGTGACACTGGTGGATACCCAGTCCCCCAGTGTCGAAATCCACTGTCTTTTTTTACTGTTGTTGTTGTACCTGTAAAAAGAGAACCATCTATTGATGTTTTTTGCGGCCAAAACTCCCCCCACCCAATCCTCCCACTCAGCTCACACCACCCTACATCTCCTCAAGCCCTTATATACCAATCAGAGATCCAACGCTATAATCCTCTCTGGACCACAGACATGTCTTCATTCTTCAAAACCGGACCGTGAACTGAGAAAATCAGGTATGCGATTCCATGTACAGTATATCAATGGGGTTTTGAAATTAGTGGCATAACTTGGGCATTTTTGCATATTTTTGGCCAGAATTTTCAACATGCCTTTTTTGGGACACAACCTCATGAACACTGCAAGTGACATTAGGTAAATCTGTCCTGAGAGGTGATTTCATGGTTGCTGCACAAAATCAACTTTTAGACAGGAGTTGAACATTTTTTCCAAATTGTTCATGAGGTGGGATCATAAGATAGCTATGTTAAAAATTTGGTGTGAAAATATTAAAAAACAACAAAGTTATGAGCCTACATTGAATTTTGCAAACTCAGGCTTATACCTTTGGTAATTTTCAATATTATACCCCAAATTTACAACATAGCCATATCTTTACAGCACCTCATGAATGTAGCACCTGTCATTTTTCAAATCCTGGCAAAAACAAATGTTATATCCCAAAAGGTGATTTTGTGGTCACTGCTCGAAATCACCTTTTGGGCAGGAGTTGAAACTTTTCTCTGCCATTGTTAATAACATGGGGTCATAAGAAGGCTGTTTTCTAAATTTGGTGTTAAAATATTAAAAAACAACTTTATGTGGCTACGTTGAATTTTGCAAACACAGGCTTGTAACTATGGAAATTTTCAATATTTGTACCCCAGATTTACAACATAGCCATATCTTTACAGCACCTCATGAATATGACAGCTGTCATTTTTTTCAAATCCTGGCCAAAATGGTTTTTTTTGAACATCCCAGAAGGTGATGTCAGTGTCTCTGTGTGAAATCACCTTTCAGGCAGGAGTTGAAAATGTTTTCTGCCATTGTTCATGAGGTGGGGTCATAAGTAGGCTATGTTCTAAATTTGGTGTAAAAATACTTAAAAACAAAAACGTTATGAGGCTATCTTGAATTTTGCAAATGCAGACTCGTAAATTTGGTAATATTCAATATTTTAACCCACATTTTCAACATAGCCATTTCTTTACATCACCTCATAAATGTGACAGCTGTCATTTTTCAACTCCTGCCAAAAATGCGTATTTGCATTCTGAAAGTTGGTTTCACAGTACCTGCATGAAATCACCTTTTGAGCAGGAGTTGAACATTTGCTCTGCTCTTCTTCATGAGGCAGGGTCACAAACAAGGCTATGTTGAAAATTTGGTATATTAATATTACAAAACAGCAAACTTAGGAGCCTACATTATATTTTGCTAACGAAGGCTCATAACATTTGTAATTTTCAATATTTTTTAACCTGCCTGCAGCCCTATTGGCTCTGGCCAGAGTTTTTTTTTTTAACCTGCTTAATCCTTTTACAGTAGCTTTCTCGGATTCATTTACACAGCTGGGAAAAAAATGCTTTGCTTGTTTTTACCAGTTGTAGCATTATTTGTGCGTCTGTGAAAAAAGGAAGTGCCACCCATGTGCAAAACAATACTGAAAATAGCATTTTCACCAGTATGAGGATTTTTTTCCCCATACCAGTGAGTTGCACACAGGGACTTACTCCTTGGGCTGTGCAGGCCATTTGAAAATTGGAAGGACCACTTCTTTAAACAATTAAACATTAAAGAGTTGGTAGCACCAACAACAGCAGGCATAGATTGTTATTAATTAAAATAATCCCTTTGTTACTTTTATTTCAAAAGTATTTTTCCTTTTTCTTTTTGCTAATTAGAAGGTTTTGTACTTGATAGTATTAGGTGTGATACAAAGAAGAGTAATTAATTAATTTATTTAATATTTGTTAACTGCTTGAAAGCTCAATGGAGAGAAAGATTTTCTTTTTTAAAGGAGAAACCTGGGTGTTAATGGTGTTTAAAACCACAAACACAGAGTTGCGGTACATCATGTAAGACTATCTCAAAGTACAAAAATTAAAAAGCATAAGTTACAAGGCACGAGCAATAACTGACAATTAAGTTGCACTGGAAGATAAACTGCCTAGTGCAAAAAAGTGTTATTCCCCTTCCTACCTCATCAACATTGTGACCTCACTCACTGTGACATCACTAGTGACCAGTCTGTCAGAAGGTGAGCAGCAGTTTTCTTTCAGTTTAATGTCACAGCTGGAGAGATCACAATGCTCATAATATAGGAAGGGGAACTCACAGTCAGGGCAATCACAGTACTAATAATGTGGGAAGGGGAACTCACAGTTAAAGAGATCACAACACTGATAATGTAGGAAGGGGAATTCACAGTCAGAGAGATCACAACACTGATAATGTAGGAAGGGGAACTCACAGTCAGAGAGATCACAACCCAGAAAATGTAGGAAGGGGAACTCACAGTCAAAGAGATCACAGTGATGATAATTTAGGAAGGGGAACTCACAGTCAGAGAGATCACAATGCTGATAATGTAAGAAGAGGAACTCACAGTCAGAGAGATCACAATGCTGATAATGTGTGAAGAGGAATAGAACTTGATACTGTGTATGTCAGCCTTCAGGTAGAGTACTGTTCAACACATTATACCCAGCACTGTCAGGTAAAAGATCTACTATTCAGCAAAAGGAAAAAAAAAATACTTCAGAAACAAAACTAAATGGTTGACTACTTTTAGAAATTAAAAATTAATTTGGGCTTTTTACGGGTAGTTGGAGTTTTGGTTAAGTATCCTGATTTTTTAAATAGTTTGTGGTAGTATATGAGTCCATCTTTAAAGGAAAGCTGTCTGTATGTGAGTCCATGTTTCCTGAACTCCACAGTCACTCTCAGGTCCTGCAAATGCATTTTGTGTTTATCTTTTGGTTTCTTAATATAGGTGCTCAGGAACAGGAGCTTCTGATGTATTGTCAGGAAGGGAACTTGGGCTTCATGAAAATGTTGCCTCCCAACCTGTGTATGGACTGCTGTAATTTTAAAAACAAAAAAGTTACAACCAAAATCACATTTGCAATACCACACATAGCAATTAGGGGGTTCAGGCAACATGAGTCCACATAGAGAATTGCATTTTGTAAGGTACAGTTATCCTTGCCTTGTGTTTCATTCTGATTATGCCCCCCTCCTTTCACTGGCACCTGGTCTCCTTTATTGCCACTTACCTCAGCTCCTCCACTTGGACTGACATGGTGCCATGGATAGCTACCGAGGTGCAGTCAAGAGTAGGGCACCCCTCAACAAGATTCTAACGGGCCTTCATGGGAGAGCAGGAGCCATTTTTCCATTATCTTTCCCACAGTTCTGAGGTGATGTATGAAGATGATGCCATGACATGTACACGCTGAGTGAGTTAGCATGTAGGCATCTGCCTCTGCCTCATCCCATGTCCAATTCTTCCAGCTGCACTGTCACCCAGGCAGCAATGATGCTGTGGAAGATACAATCTTCCCTCCCAGGAGGAGGAGAAGAACAGCCTCTGGGATGCTTGATTCTCCTCCCCCAGCTGGCCCCAGACAACCCAAGATTGTTGCTGATCCTGGGTCACTGCCATCGCAAGTGCTAGCATGACTGCTGCATGAACAAGCCAACCTGTATTCCTTGCCTTTATCATCCCCTTTAAAATAGTAGCATAACATTGAACATATCGCTTGGAGGTGCACGTACCTTAACCCTATCAGCCATTGCCAAGGTCTAGCCCAAATGCTAACTTATGCAATAATGCAGTGAAAAGGAGAAAAAAGTGTGTAGAAAGGGGGGAGGTGCTAACCTCTCTTTGCTGAGGTCTCCTGATCCCAAATGTTGCCTCATTAACCTTCTGTCAAGGCATATACCCCAATCTACTCTACAGGACCAAGGGGTCAGGAGATGGATGAGAGGATCCCAACATTCACTTTAGTTCAATTTATTGAATTATGCTCGGCAAAGGTTTTACAGAAATAAAAAAAAAAAAAGATCCTACCATCAAAAGCGGAGTACCGCCAATCTCAGATATGGACCATCCATTAGATATCTAATTATGCATTATTAAAGGGCATTTCATAACCAGTACATTATTTATATCTACCTCTACTTCTCCGTGGCTTTTCCAGAGATCCTTGATGGAGCTAAAATATTAATAAATATATTAAAATGATAAACATAAATGTATATGATTAACACAGCAGTGTTATGATTCAGGAAAAATGCATTATTTGACATATTTTCAACAACAATTGTGAATTCAAAATAGTGTACTGTAAATATAATCATTTACCTCAAATTCAAGTAAGTGAAAAATATTTGGAACCCTTTTATAATGAACTCTAATAGTGAATTTCATTTTGAAGTAGTTTTTTCCTTGTGCCTTGTATCACAATTTATTTTCTGCTACAGTACATTCTTACCAAGCAAATCAAATGCCATTATAAAATAGATAAGATAAGCCAAAAATGTGACTGGTCAACTCATGACAATTCATTATTCCATCACAGGTCAGACATACTTGACTTCCTGAAACATATCGCATAAAAAATACTAAAAATGGGGGCACCAATTTTATAAACACTATAAAGCACTCCAGGGTACAGGAGTATTGTGTTATTGTGGGATGATGGAACTTTTCACATGTGTAAGGCACACGTCTTTACTTCTGGCTCACTTCCCGAGATGTGCCATTATCCTAAAATAACTCACACTCTGTCATGCCTTATTGGTCAGTTATAACAGGTTCTAATATATCATAAACTGTTCTTTATGAAATATAAATTAGGCTTAGTATTAATGGTAAATGTCAAGATGATACTTTATCAAATGTAAGTGCTTCTAGAACATTTCTTAAGAATGCAGTGCTGGGTACTGGCAGTATGAACAGACAGGTTAGTTAAAAACTGCCCTTTGACACTACTTTTAACTTTACAATATGAATGTAAATATGACTTCATCAATTATGAATTATAAGTTCATTACATTGCAATAAATGTGATGCTTTATAGCCAGATATATGACCATTTAATCACTACAAAAAGGAGCACTTTGCAAATCTTATTCCCAGTACTATCGACAAGGCCACCGGCTGCTTTCACCTCCACTTTTGTGACCCTACCCGCCTTGTGACACCTTCCCAGCACTGTCAGGTAAAAGATCTACTATTCAGAAATCTATCTGGTTCATAACACCAATCTTTTTTTATGTTATCTCACACTGTTACTGTTTTCTCCTGTAGATATTAGTTATGCTAACTTCTGTATTGTACTGTTTTGTGCTTAACGTATTGTAACTGTTTTCTGACGTGGAACCTTTGTAAAAGAGCCCTGGCTCAAAGGTATGTTGTAATCCTAGACTTTAATAAATAAATAAATAAACAAAAATCTTGCCCACTTTACCTTTGCAATGTTTGAGAGAATAATTCTTCACAATCAGACTGCATTTTACAGTTTTGTTTTAGCAAGGCAAATTTTCAACATTCTACAGATTAAAATCTTGAACTTAGAAATAGTAAATGGGAAGTGTACTATTCCAGGGCCTAATACTTGCTGAGTGTTTTTCTCTGCAAATCTTGTATAATATTTTTAAAGCGCAAGATGTGTTGTCTTCTGTCTTTGATATCATTTTTCAGTTCCTTAATTTCCAAATTTTCCCAGGATTCTACAGTCAAACATTTAGTATGTGTATAAATACTCAGAATAAAAAGGCTAAGCATGCATCAAATTAAATAAAGCAAATAAACATAGTACAGGAAAGAAATTTAAGAAAAACACAAGTTCTGCAGATTTACTGATCTGATAAGAAATGCTAGATTTCATGACATGCTTTATTTTCATCTGAGTGTAGACAGTCAAATTCCAGAATTTTACCAGGTTTTCTGATAAAAATTGAAATCAGTGGCCTTGGACTTAACCAAGCATTACAATTCAAAAAATGAATTGTAGTAAAATAACTGTACCTTATTCAGAGTACAAAACTCAATAAAATTGTTAAATAAGAAAATTATTTAAAGGAAGGCCAGACAGTGACCATATGATTTGATTACATATCTCCTACACAAAAGTATATGAAACTATTTAAAAGAGGTATGTTATTTCTTTTTCATTTGGGGATTTTTTTTTTTTCTGAGAGATTGGCTGTATAAATTTTGGACTCCACACATCGGGGGTGTGGCCATATTCAAAGGACATCCATGCATGTTGCACCCTGGAGAGTGCCCTAGCGCACAATATTGTGCTGCATATATGCAAATGAGGGACCCCCTCCATGCATATGCAGTGCAACATGATATTGAACATTTTACAAAGCATTAAACAGGCACAAGCCTGGTGCAGTTTGATGTTTCTGAAACCTATCCCTTAACAGGGTGCAGAGGGGGTGGGTGCCCTATGCCCCAGCTATGCACCGTCAAGGGCTGGGTAACCTGATGGTCTAGTGGTCCCTCCCATGCCCTGATCCCTGTCTCTTTAAACAATTAGTACTCCCTGGTGGTCCAGTGGTCCCTCCCCTGCCTATATCCCTGTCTGTTTAAAAAATTTTAATCCCTGAAGGTACAGCACCCCCCTGAGACCTGAGACCCATCTATAGAAAAATTATAGTAATCCGTGGTGGTTCAGCAGTTCCCCTCAAGACACACTCCCTCTCTGTTTCAAAACCTAGTAAACCCTAGTGATCTAGTGGTCCCTCTCTAGCTGTGATCACCTGTCAGTCATCCTAACGGGACTCCCTGATAGTCTACCACACCCCCCTCCTTAACCCAGACCTGCCTGTAGCATTCAAACTCTGTCCTTGGTGGTACAGTGGACCCCCACCCCAGCAGGTAGTGTCCTATCACCCCAAGAGCCTGTGACTGGCACAGCCCTCTGCTCACCACAACAGCTGGCTGTATACTGAGCTTTTATGATGAGGATCAGGGGAACCACTGGACCACCACAGATTGCTGTAGTTTTCTACAGAGGGAGATCAGGGTTCAGGGGGGACTGCTAGACCACCACAGATTACAATTTATTAAACAGACAGGGATCAGGGCTTAGGAGGGACCACTGGACCACCAGAGATTACTATTTTTCAAAAGAGACAGGAATTGGGGCTCAGGGGGAACTGCTGGACCACCACAGATTACTATAATATTTCTACAGACAGGGCTCGGGGGGGACTGCTGGACCACTAGAGATTACAATTTTTCAAATAGACTGGGATCAGGACATGAAAGGGACAACTGGCCCACCCATGATTACTATCCTTTTAAATAGACAGGGATCAGAACATGGGCAAGGGGAACTGGCCGACACACTTGGCAGCTGCGGCGGCATGCAGATGAACCCACAATGGGCATGCAAATGGCTCACTAGTGCCGTGCATGCCCAATGGACTCATCTGCATATTTGGGCTGAATATCACCCATAGGTGCTATGGCACTAACCAGTTGTGAGCCACACTTTACCCCTATGTGTAGTTTTCGGCCAGGTGCTCTGGTAGCACTGCACACAGCATGGTGACTGCTGGCTGTGTACCATGCAACCATAGCCCCATATTCAGATGGATAGTGTGGTCAATTCAGATCACGCTATCATTATGAACTGGCACCAGAGCCAGCCAGCCCTATTAATTTGTGCGGGGCTCCCGTGTGCACCTGCTGTGACCGGCTCTGAATATGGGGCCTTTTATCTTCTTTAATATGATCTCCTCAGATTCAGAATTCATAAATCTTGACAAAAGACTTTCATGTGATTCAGAAGAATTACTGAGAAAATTAGCTAGATAAAGATTTTGCTGGGTGTTAAAAGATTGGGCATATAAGTAAGATATAAATAAATTATCAATTGTATTAGGAGAACACAGGAAAATGGGGAGATCTCCAAGTATTTAGCACATCTTGCACACAGAAAATAGCTATCATATTGCTCATACCCATAAATGATAAATAATTACCTTTCAAAAGGGCTAAGAGGAAGACATAAATATAATTCAGAGCAAAACACAGAAACAGAGAATTTGACAGCAGATAAGGACTGCTTGGCCCACCTAGTCTGCCCATTTCCCTACCTAATGGATAAGCTGCAGATCCTAGTTAACCAACAGCTTACTTCCTCCTACCCCCCACTAGGACTGCCTTATGTCTGTCCCATGCATTCTTGAATTCCCCCACTGTTCTTGACTCCACGACCTCCTCAGAGAGGCTGTTCCATGCATCCACAACCCTCTCCATGAAAAAATACTTCCTCACATTACCTCTGAGCCGTCCCCTCTATCTTCAAATTGTGCCCCCTTGTTCTTGCACATCTCTTTTTCTGAAAGATGCTACCCTCTTGGACTTTGTTGATTCCCTTGAGGTACTTGAAAGTTTCTATCATGTCCCCTCTCTCCCTTCTTTTCTCAAGGGTATACATATTAAGCTCCTTTAGTCTTTCTTCATATGTCTTCTGGTGCAGACCCTGCACCATTTTGGTTGCCCTCCTCTGGACAGCCTCCACTCTGTCTATGTCTTTGCGGAGATGGGGTCTCCAGAACTGCACACAGTACTCCAGATGGGGTCTCACCAACTGTCTGTACAGAGGGATAACAACTTCCTGTTTTCTACTATTGATGCCTCTTCCTATGCATCCCAGTATCCCCCCAGCCTTCCTTACTGCCTTCTCACATTGCTTACCCACCTTTAGGTCATCTGATATAATTACCCCCAGGTCCCTTTCCATTTTTACTGTTGTCAGTAAAAATTTTTCTTATTAACTGCTAGCCATTTACATGGCATCTGGGTCCTACCTTCTGACATATCTTGTTAAGCTAGGTCCAAAAGTCTACTAGCGATTTTAGAAGATGTATATTTATAAGGTTCAGGCCAGAGAAAATAGAAATAACTGAACCCTATATTATTGAAACACCTGGAAAGATTTACCATTGACAGAAGTGAAAAGCCATTTTCATGATAATTTCTCTTCTCTTGAAGACAAAGTTGGACAGATAAACTGTTCAAAAATGAGTGTTGTTTTGACCTACATTTTTTTTTTTAATTCTTTACTTAAAAACTTTTTGAGTAGATATCTGACCTGGTTCTGCCCTGCCCAATGCTGAAGGAGTGGGGAGGAGTCTGGTGTGGTGCAAGGGGATTAGAAGTCTACAGATGTTCTGCTCAATAAGAGGAAGAACAGGGAGGTCACCGGGTTGCCACCTTTGGATGAGATGAAAACCGAATACTAAACCACTCCCCCAAACTCCACCCCTAATCTTGCCCCTTTTATGACTAATGAGGGTGTCGCTTAGACTCTGATTCACTTGATTTATTCAGAATTGCTGCTGATATAACATTGTGTACAACTTCTTTAAATTACATCATGATTATTATTTTTGGTTTATTTGATTTAGATTTAAATATTTTAAATTTCTCTGTGTGCTAACATTTGGTGGGGTGAGAGAGGGGGGTTCAGGGGACTTTCCATCCTGTGTACACAGCTTAGCTGACAAATCGAGTGACTACAAGGACACCTCTGATAACTGGCTAGTTTGGATCAGGTGACCTTTTCTGGTAAAACTCTTTCAATAAATAAATAAACTACACCAGTAATGGTGGACGAGATGTAATTACAAAAATCATCTGCCATTTTAAGATGTGCTACTGTCCCTCCCATTGCTCCTACTCTAAAATTATTTGTAATGTCAGAGAAGTTTTTAAAAGTGGTAGGAACTATTCTATGCTGTTAAACACCCTATTTTGTTTTCCATATCAGTCATACATAGCAGATAGCATGACATGTGATATGTAGTGTGGAGACAGTATAGCGCAGTGGTTTAAAGCTCTGAGCTGCAATTCTAGAGACCAGGGTTTGAATCCTACAGCCCAAACTTGCATACTTTGTGACCCTACACAAATCACTTAATTCCCTTGTGCTCGCAGGTTGCACCTGTAAACAAGCTTTAGCGTAGTGTGACTCTTCTAGTAAAAAAAATAAAAATGTTTTGAAAAATGTTTGATAAATTGCCTAAATTTGCAGTGCCATCAAATCTAGATTGTGTTCCTATCACCTCATCAGCTACTGCTCTCTCTCTTCCTTTTCTCATTTCTGTAGCTTAGCATGACATTAGCCCAATTATTCTGTGCTGTTCATCTGAAAGGCCTGGATTGGTCTTCCTGGAATATCCAAGTAGTATGAAAATTGACAACAATAACTACTGAGGAGAGAGAGGCATAGTATTGCAAGAAATGAAATAAAATATTAGATTATTAATTTAACAACAAAAGGGGTAAACATAGAAACAGAGAATTTGACGGCAGATAAGGACCGCTTGGCCCACCCAGTCTGCCCATTTCCCTACCTACTGGATAAGCTGCAGATCCTAGTTAACCAGCAGCCAACTTCTTCTTACCCCACCCCCAGAATTGCCTGTCCCATGCATGCTTGAATTCCACCACTGATTTTGACTCCACAACTCCTCCGAGGCCGCTCCATGCATCCACAACCCTCTCTGTGAAAAATACTTCCTTAAATTACCTCTGAGCCAGCCCCCCATCTTCAAATAGTGCCCTCTTGTTCTTGCACACCTCTTTTTTTGAAAGATGCTACCCTCTTGGACTTTGTTGATTCTCTTGAGGTACTTGAAAGTTTCTATCATGTCCCCCCTCTCCCTTCTTTCCTCGAGGCTATACATATTAAGCTCCTTCAGTCTCTCTTCAAATGTCTTCTGGTGCAGACCCTGCACCATTTTAGTTGCCCTCCTCTGGACAGCTTCCATCCTGTCTATGTCTTTGCGGAGATTGGGTCTCCAGAACTGCACACAGTACTCCAGATGGGGTCTCACCAGCTGTCTGTACAGAGGGATAATAACTTCCCTATGCATCCCAGTATCCCCACAGCCCTCCTTGCTGCCCTCTCACATTGCTTGCCCACCTTTAGGTCATCTGATATGACTACCCCCAGGTCCCTTTCCATTTTTGTTGTTGTTAGTATCTCACCCCCCATTGTGTACTCTTCCCCTGGGTTTTTGTTTCCCAGGTGCATTACCTCGCACTTCTTAGCATTGAATCTAAGCTGCCATACATTTGACCTTTCCTTTAACCTGCCAAGTCCCTTCTCATCCTTTCCACTCCACCCTGTGCATCAACTCTGTTGCAGATCTAGTGTCATCTGCAAAGAGACATACTTTTCCTTCCAGTCGCTCCGCAATGCCGCTTTTATAAAGACATTGAAGAGGACCGGTCCTAATACTGAACCCTGCAGTACCCCACTAGTAACCCTCCTTTCTTCTGAGTGGACTCCATTTACTATTACTCTCTGTGTCCTATTCTCCAGCCAATTCTTTACCCAGGCTGTCATCTTGGGACCCACTCCCATGCTGGCTAACTTGTATATTAATCTTTTGTGTGGGACTGTGTCAAATGCCTTGCTAAAGTCTAGGTAGGCCATGTCCACAGCCCCTCCCTGATCTACTACTTTGGTCACCCAGTCAAAGAAATCTATCAGATTTGTCTGGCATGACCTTCCCGCTGTGAATCCATGCTGCCTAGGGTCCTGTGCCCCTCTGGCCTCTAGATACTCGACAATTCTTTTCTTCAGAAGTGATTCCATCATTTTCCCTATCACTGAGGTTAAACTAACAGGTCTGTAATTTCCTGCTTCTGTCTTGCTCCCACTTTTGTGAAGGGGAATCACGTCTGCCGTCCTCCAGTCCTCGGGTACCACCCCATCCTCCCATGATTTGTTAAAAAGGGTAGTCAGTGGTGTCACTAGTTCTACCCTTAGCTGTTTTAGAATTCTGGGATGAATCTCATCAGGCCCCATTGCCTTGTCCACCTTTAGTTTTAAGAGTTCTTACAGAACCCTTTCTTCTGTAAATGGGCTGGTATCAACTTCTGTATCCAGAGTGTTACTACTGTTTGTTTTATGTACTCCCTCTTCATTTGTAAATACTGAGCAAAATATTTGTTTAGTATCTCTGCCTTTTCACAGTCTCCTCTGCCCACCCTCCCTCCCTTTATTAAGCCTCACTATCCCTCCTTGGTCTTCCTTTGCTCCCTGATGTACCTATAAAGGTTTTATCCCCTTCTTAACTAGGTTGGCTATCTTTTCCTCGGTTTTGGCCTTTGCTGTTCTGACTGCCTTCCCAGCCTCCTTTGCTTTAACTGATACAGTTCTCTGTCCTGCTCCTTCTGTGATTCCTTGTACTTCCTGAATGCTTTATTTTCTCTTGAACCTTCACTGCCTTCCTTTGAGAACCATAGTGGTTTCTTACATCATCTTGTTTTGTTTATTTGCTTCACACAAAGGCTCATTACCTCTGTGATGGCAGTTTTTATTATTCCCCATTGTTCTTCCACCCCTCCTTCCTGCCCATTTGCTAGTGCATTCCTTAGGCACTCACCCATTTTGGCAAAGTCAGCCCTCCTAAAGACCAGTACTTTTGTCTTTGTATGGCCTGACTCTATTGCTGTGTTTATTGTGAACCATACTGTTCGATGTATAACAAATAATAAATATTAAAATATAGGACAGACCCTAAAAGAAAAAATGGTGAACATTTAAAGGTATAAAAGTATTCCTTATCACAGCAGTCAAAGACCATACTCACAATGCAGCCTGGAAAGGATTAGTTTGATTTGCTGCTAATGGTCTTAATAGCCCTACTTTACACATCTCAGACTGACTGGTATACAAACAAAGGTCTGCATGACATCAGAATTTGTTTGTAATCTGACCATGCAAGTAAAATGGTGAAGGATTTAACAGAATCTGTTTTACAAGCATGTGAGCATTCAAAATGACTGAAAAAGTACTACCTCTGAATAAAACTGGATTAGCAGATAAGGTTTCTGAAACACATTGTACAGGTCATACTGGGACAGGAAGCTACTCTAATGTGGTGCCTGTCTGGTTTCAGAAAAATGAAGGTGTTAATTAAGGTGGTATTGTTTACCCTTCCCGTGAATAATCTTCCAATTTGCTGGTGTGAAGTTAGAGGTGACAACTGAGCAGACAGGGACACATTTGGCTCTTTAAGTGTCCTGCTCTTGAAGGCACTTCCTGATTAGCATGCACTGCAAGTAAGCAAGCACACTAAAATGTCAGACACTTACTTACAGTCAGATGAGAAGAAAATGAAACAGTTAGTGGGGAATCTAACAGGTGCTGCTTGACCCACCATAAAAAACGAATTTGCAATGGTGAAAACAGGAGGACCGAATCTGGACCTAGAAAACCGAATCATTCGGTCAAAAACCGAGTAGGTGGTAACCTTAGTGCTACCCAAGAAATTACAAACTGGTCAATCCGATCTTCACTGTAGGGAAGCTGACGGAAATGCTGGTGAAAGAAAACCTAGTGGCCTATCAAAAGGCAAATGGGCTACAGGACAACAAGCAGCATGAATCTGTGTGGGGGAGATCATGTCAGACCAACCAATTGGTATTTCCTAACTGAGGCACAAGGGTGGTTGTTACAGGGTAGGAAGTAGAGATACTCCACTTTGATTTCATTACAGCCTTTGACTCTGTGTTGCACAGGAGGTGGTTGAAGAAGCTGAAAGCCCTGGGAGTTGGGGGGGGGGGTTTGGTTAGATGAGTAGGAACCCTTTTGGGAGGTGAGAAAACAAAGTGTGGTAGTGAACAGGGGACAGGAGGGTCACAAGTGGGGTGCCGCAGTGGTCAGGCAAGGGATCAGTCCTATTCAACAATGTTTATCAAAGACAGGCAAGGTCATCCAGGACAAAATGTGTCTCTGCAGACCCTTGTTTTTTTTTTTCTGCTGGCAACATCTAAGTTTCTTTAAGTAGATTTTGGAAGTTATAGCAAACTTTTATACATTCTATTTATTATTCTCTCAAGGGGAGCTAACTTGCTCAGTCCCCAAATCTCTGAACTATAAAGCAGTTACACTTTTTATTTAGCACTGATAGCTTAAATTGTTTGAGCCCTTAATGCTTCTTCTCCATAGAGGTGATTAAATCCAGACCTAAATCCTAAAACCCGTCAAAATTTATTCTGTACCCACTCAATCTTTGGCTTCCAGCAAAGGTTATTAGAGAAACATAAGCTCAAATAATCATACAAAGTGGCTGTGTCCATTTTTAAATGTCAATAAACCTTGAGTAAGACTTTCTATTTTGACTCTTCCTACAATCATAATTTGGGATTTTTTTATATTGATTTCCAGGGTATACCCCCATACAACGACACTTTTACAATGACATATGTCGCTACCGACAACTGTGACATGTCGCTGTAGAAGTCTGCCCAGGACACCCGGCAACACTTTCCCCCGTCCTGCACCCCTTCCCTGAACCAACTCTGACTCGGAGTTGGAATCCAAAAGTATGGTGCGGGGGGCAGTACACCCCTTCATGGGAGGTTCGGAGGGCTTCGCCCCCTAAGAAAAAACATAGTCCGATGTGCGCGGCTTCCTGCCAACTGCAAATTGCAATCAACATGGAACCTGGCACTGTGATGCCAATCAATGAATTAGTTGTTGAACTGGCATCATAGAGTCAATTTCCAGATGCCATTCTTTACAATTTGCTTAACAAAATATTTATAAAATCGACAGAAAATTATCCTTTCACAGCTGTGTGCCATTAGAGGGAGCTAACATTGGGTGTCTGCTGTTACATACGAACATACAAAATTGGCAGCAGATAAAGGCCTTATGCTCTATCAAGTCGGCTCAATTGTGCACATAGCAGCCCTTATACTGCAGCTGCCCCTCCATCCCCCCCTCCAGTGACCTTCTCCCTTACCCTGTCCCACCCCCCTTTTGAAGAAGCCCATTGACAGGATACCACTTCCTCTGGCAATGCATTCCACCCAGACACCACTCTCTCTGTTAAAAAGTGTCTCCTCATCTCCCTTCTGAACCTTCCCCCATCCAATCTCAGATCATGCCCTTGAGTGTCTCTCCCCCTTCTAAAATTGAAAAGACCCTCCGTGGCTATCTTATTTATTCCCTTCTTGTACTTGAAGGTCTCAATTATGTCCCCCCATCCCTCCTCTCCTCCATGGAGTACACGTTCAACTTCCTCAGCCTGCTCTCGTAGGGTAAGTCCCCTAGCCCCTGGATCATTTTTGTTGCCCTGCGCTGCACCCCCTCCAGTAACCTAATGTCCTTCTTCAGGTATGGTCTCCAGAACTGCACGCAGTACTCCAGGTGTGGTCTAAGGTAGATGAAACTGCACTTGAACTGGAGAATTGAGCAAACACAACTGGGGTGGACCCCCCACAGTACAGGGCTTGATCTGTCAAGTCTGCTTGATTATGCAACTAGCAGGCCTTACACTGAAGCTGCCCCTCCCTCCCTCCCCCCTCTGTGACCTTGTACCCTGCTCCCACCCTCTTTGAGCAGCCCGCTGTTCTACAGGCTGCTATAACTTCCCAAATCTACTTAAAGAAACGTAAACGTTGCCAGCAGAAAAAAAACAAGAGTCCAACTAGTTTGCTCGTAAAGAGTTTCCTACCTATCCCCCTTACCTAATGTCTCAAATGGGTTTTCTTCCCCAAATCCTCTCTCTGTTCCCGTAGCACCCCGTCCCCCACCTCTGTTGTTTCCACTCCTGGAATTATCAGCCCTTTGAATTTGGTCAGTGCCTTCACTGGGAACTCACCAAAGGTGACAGCTCTCTCCAGAATTTTTCCTTGAGGACGACCAGGGACTTCCTCCCACTTATTCACCATCTGGCAGCACTCCACCATCAGCCTTGGTCATGCTTCTCCCTGGATGGATGTCATTGGTCCTATTGCTCGCATTATCATGTAGTAACTTTTCCATTTTGATTTACAAGTGCAGTGCGATCTGCCACTAGAGGGAGCCAACGTCTAAACACTGTTTAATACTCCTTATTCCGATTGCTGTGCTTCCCCTTGTTTAAACAGTGTCTGGATCTTTTCTCTTTAATAATTGGACTAATTTACTCCAATTTTTGAGCTTCAGCTGATTTACACTTAGGTTCCATTTCTTCATTCAGGCCAGTAAATGTTGTAGCGATCCTGTCTGATATTGGAATACTCATTTATTTTCATTTTAAGTGCATCATATGTGTGCTCTCTTATGCCTAGTTCTAGACCCATAGCCTATTGGGGTTTTTGTTTTGTTGTACAGACAGGCAGTGGGATATCTCAGCTGCATGTACCTCAATTAATCAATGAACCTGGACTCCTAATCCTCTGTTCATAACGTTTTATTGTTCCTTATAGTATCGTTATGTAGGCAGTGTTTGGGTTCGGGTGACTGGGGGGGGAGTAAAGTTGGTGTGCTGTTCTTCATGGGTTGCAACAGTATGGGGGCTGGGGATTGGTGGGGGTACTTTTCAACATGGCATTTTAGGGGGTTCTGTCTTTTTCTCTTAAGATACTTTGGATAGTTAGGGGTTTAGGTGGGGAGGGAAGTAGCAAGAAGGGGGGTGGGCTTCAGCACAGCTGATTACAATTCATTTTGTTCCAGAGCAAACATACCAGTTCTTTCAATGGATGATCCCACTTATAGGCTATTTTGTAGGACATGACTAGGTCCCTATCCTTTGAGACATGGAATGTTTAAGGGGCCCGTCACAAGACTAAGCAGTATAAACTTTTAAAACACATTCACCTCTTAAAAGTTGACATAACATTCATCCAAGAGTCCCATCTTTTTACTTCTGAGGCATCTAAACTTAGAAGGCACTATATTGGGCAGATTTTCTCGGCCGGAAATCCCAGTCTTGTGGGGTGATAGTTTTGGTGGCGAGGTCAGTCCCGGTTATGCCCACTCAGGTCATTAGTGACCCTCAGGGTAGATATATATTTGTTAAAGGCACATTGCATACTACAGAGCTTCTGCTGGGCAGCATATATGGCCCAAATGAGGACTCTCCCCACTTCTTCATGCAGCTTTTAAACACTTTGACCCCCTTCCTAAACCTTCTATGCGTCATTGGTGGAGACCGGAACTTACCATTTGATCCATCTCTTGATCGTTCAGCCTCCCTTCATAAAGGCCTATCCCCTGCACACAGAGCTCTAAGGGACTTTGCTGACCATTTAGGTCTCTGTGATGTTTGGAGAATTCTTCATCCCTCACTCCGAGATTACACCTATACCTCCCCAGTCCACAAGACCTCCTCTCGGATTGATTCCATTTTCCTCTCCCTTTCCCTACTTCCCAGGGTTTCTGGCTCAGAGATACACCCAGGTCCACCATCGGACTACTCTTTAGTCTGTTGTTCTCCCTGCCTCTCACTTCTATGGAAGTCTGTGGGGTGTTGGAGGCTCAACAATCAGATCTTTAAAGATCCAGGAGTGGTACAGTACTTAACAGACCATGTTACTCAGTTCACATCTGTCAATAGTGGCTCTACAGACAGATGCGACATACAATGGTGTGCCTTAAAAGCACATCTGCGAGGCTTACTGATAGTGCTAGCTTCCTCCCAGAAGAAAAAGAGGAATGAGCACTTACTAACCCTCCGTTCTCAAATTAGGAAAATGGAATCACGTCTCTCTCCCCAATCCACTGATCAGCATAGGAAAGATCTTTTGAAATTAAAAGATGCTTATCCTGATCTCCTACAAGAAAAATCAGAGCATATGATTTTAAAATTCAAAGCTGTCTATACTGACCAAGGGGAGAAGGCTGGACGTTTACTGGCTCTATGGATCAAACACCAAGAGTTCTCCAGACTTACTGCAGCTATTTCCTCGGAGGACGGTTCCCTAAAGACCTCCCCAGTGGACACTGTGGCTGAATTCACTAAGTACTACAGACAATTATATGGCCCTATGAATAACCCTCCTTCTCCTCAAATTCTTAAGGAATACCTGCAAAGCGCACAGCTTTCATCACTTTCATCTACACAAGCCCAAACCCTATTATCCCCTATTTTGGAGGTAGAGATACTCGATGTGATCAGAAATCTCCCGTCTGAAAAAGCTCCAGGGCCAGATGGTTTTACCTCTAGTTTTTATAAAGCCTTTTCTAGACAGCTAACTCCTCTGTTAAAATCCCTTTTTGATCATATCCTCTCGTGCAGGGAAGTCGATCACTCCCTTTTCGAGGCCCTGATTATTCTATTGCCAATACACAGTAAGAACCTGTCTCAGGTCACTAGCTACAGGCCTATATCTCTTCTCAATCAAGACATTAAGACATTGGCAAAGATTTTGGCAGAGTGTATTAACCAGGTCCTCCCTAGTCTTATTGGACCAGAGCAAGTAGGTTTTATGAAGGGCAGGTCCTCGATCGACCATCTGCACACTCTGGCTCTCATCTTCGAGAAGGCGTTTGACAGAGTAAACTGGAATTATGTATTCCAAACCCTACACACTTTTGGCTTTCCTTATAGATTTCTACAGTGGATCCGTGCTTTCTATAATTCCTCTTCTGCTCGCATTTATTGCAATGGGCAATTCTCTGAGACATTCCCATTACAATCAGGCACAAGACAAGGTTGCCCTCTGCCCCCTCTCCTTTTTAACCTCTATCTAGAGCCATTAATATGGAAGTTAATGGATTGTCCGCAGATAAAGGGCTTTTGTCTTGAGCGATATGGAGTCATGGTCTCTGCTTATGCAGATGAGCTTCTTCTCCAAATAACAGACCCAGCAACTTCTATCCCACCAATGTTAGATATCATCAAAGAATTCAGGAGCTTTTCCAACTATAAGTTAAACCTTGATAAGACGGTAGTATTCCCTCTGAATCACAAAATATTAAAGCCCAAAATTACGGCATTAGGTCTTGAGTGGGAATCCAACACCCTTAGGTACCTAGGAATGAATTTGGCCAGAACTCAGTCACGCCTTAAATCGCTAAATTTGGACTCTCTTCTTCAAACACTCACTCAGGACCTCGACAGATGGTCGCTGCTTCCCCTCTCCCTTTGGGGTAGGATTAGCCTCATAAAAATGAACATTTTTCCCCGACTTTTTTATCCCCTTAACCTTCTCAACTTATGGCTTCCCCTCTCCTGGTTTAAAAAAATACACAGACTTATCACGGATTTTATATGGGCCGGCAAAAAGCCATGATTGGCCTATAATAAGCTTGCCATGCCTAAAGGTAGAGGGGTGCTCCGTTTTCCCCATATAGCTCTTTACTAATGGGCTAGTCAAGTTAATAAATACCTTAGATGGACTCTCCCTGAAGCAGAACAAATTCTGCTTCCCTATGTCCCCATCTGACTTAAGATTGAATTAGCCCAAATTCGTTCCCTACACCTCTCTCCCATGTCTCTTCTACATATAAAGTTCAAGTCCCTTCCCCTGCAATTCCAGGGCTCCCTAATTGGTATTTCTATTAAAATCCATACCCAGCTTTGCACCTTTCTTAAATATAACAATACTCATGATATTACTCAGCCTCTTATAGGTAACCCTAACTTTAAAATCACTGGCTAGGTGCTCTCATCCTTATGGTTGCCCCAGTTATCTCCCCCTCCAACTTAAACACTTTATTAGCGATGATGGTACTTGGCTCACCTCTCGGGATATCATGACTAAATTTGATATTCCCAACCACGACATGTTCAAGATTTTCCAAGTACGACATCTATTAATTAAATATTTCGGTTCTACTTCCCCTCACCCAATAAATATACACTTTGCCCAAGAACTAAGCCCTTGTGTTGGTCTTCCACACGCAGTGTCAAAGATTTATGCTCTCATTTTTGATTGGGCTGGCTCAGATTACATGGGTCTATCAAATTATTGGGCACCCTGCTTTCCAGGCATACCCTTAAATTGGCCTGCCTTATGGAAAGGATGCCATACCTTCATAACGCAGGATAGGCTTTGCCTGATGCAATTCCATATCCTTCACAATCTTTATTACTCCCCAGAGAGGTTAGCCAAGATCAATCCTACAATACCCTCTGTTTGACTAGGTGTCAGCAAGCTGAAGGGACTTTGCTGCATATTTTCTGGAATTGCCCCATGATAGCCCCCTTGTGGTCCTGTATTAAACAAAAGGCAGATCCTCTCTTCGGCCTTAATGATTTATTTACTGCTAGGATCTGCCTTTTGGGGGATTTCACTGAGGCGAAGGTGCTTAACCGTAAATTCTACATGGCTCTCATAGCATTGTCAGTTAAAAAATTGGTTCTAAGGTACTGGAAAGATTCCAACGCAATCACCTACTCTGAATGGTTGCATGAACTGCTAGCCAATCTTAGAACTGAAAAGATGATCACCAGTCTTCGGAACCGGGTAGCTAGATTTGAGAAGGTCTGGGGCCCTCTTTACTCGTTACATTCCTTGCATCCACTTGAGAAGATTTTTTATTTCTACTTTATACACAGCTCATAGAATCCAAACCGTGCTTGGACAAGGTGGGGTAGGGGGGACTTTGTGTGGTGGGTGGGATTGGGGGTTGGTGGGTGGTGGTGGGGGAAGTTCCTCATTTTGTATGTATAAGACATGTTACATTACCGGTATGGCACTGTACTTATTTTGTGAAAACTGTAATAAACTTTAAATTAAAAAAAAAAAATCATGCACAATTTTAGCTTGATGCTGGAAGGCAAAACCAAAATGCGCAGAATGAAGCCAGGTTCCCAGTGGAACTGAAACATTTTCAGGCAATGATGAATAAAGAGGTATCAAGGAAATGTCTGTGAGGCTGTGAAGTAACTTACAAGCCCCTGAGAGAGTCCCAACCTAGCTCGTTGCCGTTGTTGCACTGGGAGAAATTTTACGGATTCAAAGAAAAAACAAGACAGGATGTCTTGGAGTTGTTAAGCACCTTCAAAAGGACGCTTCATTAAGTACAGGTACCTGAGGAGATGTGGTTACAACATTTTCTTCATGTTACATTTTTTAGATGCCATCCTTAGGCATGGAAACACTTCACCTCTCTGTACCCTTTTCAACACTAGAACCCTGACAAGATACCTTCACTCCTCCACCACTCCCACCCTAAAGGTGCCCAGAACCACCACCAGTATGGGTGGGAAAGCCCTCTCAGTGACAGCCCCCAATCTGTGGAATGGGCTACCCCCTACTCTGCGAATTTCCAACACTCATCAAAATTTCAAACTTAACCTAAAATCCTGACTTCTGGGCAAGGGTTGATGCAGCTGCCCCACTCACTAACACCCCACCCACTCTCCTGTCTTCCCCATTTCCAATTCTGCTTCCTTTCCTCCTACCTTCCCAGCTCTCGTTTGGGTCTTATTTGTGAAACTTCAAATGAAGTGTGGTTTCCCCAACTTAATCTACTGTAGAACATTGGCTGCACTGCAGTAACTACCTGAATTGCCTCATCACGTAAATACTGTAAATCTTGTACATACTGTACATGTTTGTCATATTGCCTTGCACCTAACTATTGTGCAATCATTGGTAATGCACAACTTGTCAAATGTAACCTCGCAATTGTTTTACTATCTGTACTGTTTCCTACTCATGCCTTGTGGCCCTGATCATGCCTGTAAATGGTCCACTGGACCAGTGCACCTACCCGGTTATCAAAGTCATAAATAAATAATATTTTGAAGGCGTTGTGTGGATATTTGTTAGTGAATGGTGGCGGTACTGGCAGGACCATATATATCAAATTACAGACCATGCAGAATGCAGGTGCAGAATTCAAAGATTTTCTGATTAAATGTGCTCACTATGTCCTCACTTGTAATTGTTTTCTTTTTCAGGATGAGGTTGCAACAAAAAGGTACTGCGATGGGTGCTGCTTTCACCCCCAAACTATGCAAACCTTTATTTAGGTTAAAAAAAATTTCCATTTTACTGTTCGGACAAATCTGAGAAGAATTACATTCTTGAACCTTCCCATAAGTAAGCTACCAGATGACACAATCTGCACTGATTTGTTCAATAAGGAAACGGATAGGAACACATTGATCCACCCCTCCAGCTACAACCCCAGACACAGCATCAATAATATACCAAAGTCCCAATTCCTTAGGATATGTCTCAAGTGCAGTAATGTTGCTGATTTTGAATTATGAGGTACAGAATTACATGGTCGATTTAGGGCTGGGGTTAACAGTCAGGATGTGATACAGAAAGCCAGAGATTTAGCTGGGAGCAATGACAGAGCCACTATTTTGCAAAGCAGACATATGACTCCCAGAAATACACAACCACCATTTAATTTTGTGACTACCTATTGTACGCAGAGTGTGGGTATCAGAAACATCATAAATGGTAAGCATTTGTCAGTGCCGAATGTTTGCTTGCTGGCATTAGTAGTGGAAGTGCAGAAGTTAGACAGATGCAGAATAGAAATGGCATTGAAGTATTGAACTGATGCCAGTTCCACCCTCACCCTGCAGAGATGGGCAGGTATTGGGGGCGGGGTGTGCCTTTAGGTCATCGCCCATGACGGTCATGACATTTCACCTCACCCTACCCTTCAGACACTGACAAGTGTCGAGGTGTGCCTTGGGGTGCTTGGGCTTTACATTCACCTCATTCCATAAGGAAATACACTGAAATGGGCACAGTACATGAGAATGGGGTGATCTCTTGGGGCAAAGGATCCACGGCACACCTCAATGTCTGTCTCTGGCTGCAGAGTGGGGGCGGGGGGTGGAATGGCATGAGCATTACTGTCGACAATCACAGGTCACACCCCTGACGCCTGTCAGTCCCTACAGGGTAGGGCCTTATGGTCTAAAATCCAAATGCCCTGGGTGTTTCTTGGTATTTTAACTCCATGTTTTCCATGTGGGCTTTTTGTGACCCCACCGCATGAACAGTGACACTATCAGTTTGTTAGCCAAAAGGTGATTTTGCATAGCGACTGCACCATTTGGCGCCACAGGTGCGAAAACACATTTTGAACAGGATGTGAAAAGTGACAGGTGTACTGTTCATGAGGATGTGTAAAAAATGGCATTGTTGAAATTCTGGAGTGAAAATGTACAAAAACTAGTGAAGTCACGAGCATGAATAGAAACTGCACAATGTACACCTGTAATGTAATTAGTTTGGGGATTTTTTACAACAGATTTTCAACATAGGCATTTTGGGACCTCCGCTCATGAACAGTGTCACTGTGATTTTCTTAATCTGTCCCAAACACTAATTTCCCACAGTGACAGTGCTATTCTGCGCCAGAAGTGTGAAAACACATTTTGGCCAGGGTGTGGAAAAATTACAGCTGTACTGTTCATAAGGAGGTGTGGAAAAATGTCAATGTTGAAAATCTGGACTGAAAATATTACAAATTTGTGAACTTACAAGGGTGCGTGGAAACTGCGCAATGCACATTCATAAAACAGTCATTTTATGGACTTTTGTCACCAAATTTTTAACATAGCCATTTTAACACCTCTGCTCATGAACAGTGTCACTGTGATTTTCTTAATGTGTTCCGAACATTGAATTCACACACTGACCGCACCAATGTGTGCTACATGTGCGAAAACAAATTTTGGGCATGATGTGAAAAATGACAGCTTGCTGTTCATAAGGAGGTATGGTAAAATGGCAATGTTGAAAATCTGGAGCGAAAATATAAAAAATTCTCAAAGTTACGAGCATGCGTAGGAACTGCACAATGCATGCTTGTAAAACAGTCATTTTTGGAATTTGTTCACCAAATTCTCAACATAGGGTTTTTGGGGGGCCTACCTCATGAACTGCAACACTGTCATTTCAATAATCAGTCCTGAAAGGTGGTTCTATGCAGTGACCATGAAATCACCTTTCGGAACTGGAAAACAAAATGACAGTGACTGAGTTCATGAGGTGGGGTCCCAAGAAACCCATGTTGAAAATTTGGTGAAAAAATTCCCCAAAATGGCCAAGATATGCACCAAAGTTGAAAAAAAAAATGTTTATGCCATTATACAGCTTACTGACATTTCTTCAGTTTGCGGTTGGCTTTGAAGAGTGCAGATGTGTTCCTGGTCCACCAGATTGTCACACTGGGCCCGGAGGTAAGTATCAGGTCGGGGGTGTGGGAGGTGGGTGCACAGAGGTGGGCGCGGGTTGGGGAAGGGGCAAGACAGTCAACGAGGGACCATTTTTTCTTACAGGTGTTGTTTTTTCTTTCCAAAGAAACGGGACTTTGCCACACTGGTGGGCTCCCAGCATGGCAGCTGGAAGTTTTTTTGGGAGGTCAGTGGAGCCGACAGGGGATTGGGCACCTCCATCAGCCATATGGACTTTTGCCATGCTGGGGTGGGCTCCCAGCATGGCACCTGGAAGTCTGTTTGAGGGGGCAGTGGAGCCAACGGGGGACTGGGCAGCCCCGTCGGCCATATAGTGTGCGGGGTAGGAGTGCATGAGCACACTGGGGTGGGCTCCCAGTGTGCTACTTGGGTGTTTTTGGGGGGGACCAAGAAAAAAACGGAGCTGTCTGTGACAGCTTTTCAGATGCAGTGCTGACGTGTAGGCACTTTGCATACTGCTGACAGCAGTATGTAAATTGCCTGCCCACGGCAGTATGCAAATTGCCTTCACATTACCACCGCTGATTGTAGTGGTCTTTTTCTTTGAACTGTACGCCACTGCATCTGAACTGCTGTCATAGACAGCTCAAACATTTATTGGTGTGGTGAGGCCGTGCCTGCAAGAAGGAGTAGGGCATTGGAAGTGGGGTGGCACACCTACAAAAATTTGTATGGTGGCACTATGTTTCTTGCACATGCATGCAAGCAAACATAAAAACTGGAGTTTTGGGGAATCTGACCTTGTACTCAGAAACTACATAAAGGCGTCACTGCCATTTGCATATAAGACGGCAAGAAATCTTGCAGACAGCCTTGTACACAGTCTGCAACTGATTGAGAGGACCCCAGTGACCACTGTTTGGTTATGCAGTTTGCCATGCGACAATTTCTGGTGGACCCACTGCAAGTTCTGCCCATGAATTGAAAGCTATTAGCTTTAGGACAGCTAATGCCAGAAAAAAAATCTTAAATAAGAAGTTTCATTAATTGTGATAGTTGCAATGTTTATCAGACACTTTGTAACTGTGGAGCCTTTTATGTGAACAAACCTTCTCAGAGGAAACATGAGAAAGAATTTCTTCACAGAACAGGTGGTGGACAAGTGGAACACCCTGCCAGAGGAAGTGGTGGGGGCTGAAACAATCACGGGATTTAAGAATGCATGGGATAGACATAAAGGAATTCTGGAGGTCAGGGGTAAGGGGCAACAGACTTCTAGGAAAACAAACTGAACTTACAAGCTCAAATGGGCAGACTGGGTGGGCCACAGGCCCTTATTTGCCGACACTGTCTATGTATTTATGTATCTATGTACAACCCTTCAAAGTTTAACTGGGGAGCATTTACATTTAATTGCTATATGTAAACTTCTCTGAATGTGCCAGAAGAAAAGCTAAATTTGCTAGGGACAGATAGATGGAGATACAGTCTTAGACTGAGGCAATATGTTGATTACAGAACCTTGCTTGCCAAGGGTTCTCAACCATAGTGGGCCCGCCTCGCCTGCAGGATGTCACGTGAGCAAAAAAGTACTGCTGAATAAGTATATGTACTGTAGCTCTAAAAATGTTTATGCCTAGATGTATGTTAGCCAAAATATAATGTATATAAACCCACTGCAGCAGAGAAATATCCAGATATGCTAGGACCTGGTCAACACTAATGCCCTTTAAAAGTGAGGACTGTAACAATCATTGCAAGACTGCTCCACATTTTAGCTTTTAAAACACGTAAATAGATTTTATACCTGTATTTGCCACCCAGGGAAAACTCATTGAGGTGGTCCCACAGTGTTGGTAGAAGGTGTTTGGAGCATTTAAAAAAAATATGTTTTACACTTTTTGTGCCCTGATTTGGGGAGTTGTTTGTTATAAAAGGGGCTATGTAGGAGTTAAGACTGTTATGAGAGTTGAATGAGTTAATGATAGAGGAAGTAGGTGGAAGGGAATGAATGAGTAGGGGTATGGCACCACAGTTACTGTCAAATGACTGTTACAGTGAATGTTAGGACTCTGGAAAAAACTGGGGCTGTGTGGGTTTTTTCATCTTTTTTTGTTTGCTGCTCCACCAATGGGCAGATTTGACCACCTTCTAGCCATTTTGAGCCATCATGCTTCTGCTGTGAAGGGGATTTACCACTTAGTTTCCCTTCCTACCCTGGTAAGGACATCAGCACGAGGACAGGGCTGCTGCATGTGCAAACGTACCCAGCCAAGTGCCTTACGATGTCTGCCCTCCCCACACTGTGGCTGCCACACCACCACTTGTGCACCCACAGGTGATGATACCAATGTGGGGTGTTACTTCCCTCCCTCACTGGAGGAGAAGAATGTCCACCGAGATGCTTCAACCACCTCCTCCCTGCTGGCCCAGGGCATCCTTGATTTATTCATGAACCTGGGTCACTGATATCACAAGGGGTAGCCTTAGCATTCTCCAATGGGCCAGCCCCTGTGTTACTTGTTAAGACTGACAGGGGATGAGTGAGAGATGAGATGAGAGAGGGAGCAAGTATGGATTCAGATGTGTGGACAGGCTGTAGTCTTTTTTTTTTTTTTTTAATTTAGTTGTTTAACCAGGAGTAGCACACTAAGCTGAAAGCTTTTTTAAAGGAGTGACCTGGGAGCACAGGAAAGTTAAGTGACTTGCTCAGGGTCACACAGTATGCAGGTGGAAGCTGTGGGATTCAAACCCAGGTCTGGTCTGCTGGATGTCACCAGATTTGCAGCTCAGAGCCTTAAACCACTGCACTATACTGCCTTGTTTTAGAATTTTTTTTTTAAGGAGAAAGATGACACCTAAAATTAATTTAAAACTTCAAAGCTTGGCACTTGAATGTTTGATGTTATGAGGCAAGTTGACAACGGTACCTTTCTCCCCATTGGTAGTATTAAAATAAAAGCATGGATTCCAGCCTGGCTCAACCAATCACAGGCAAGGATTTTCCTTACACATTTTAAAAGTCTATTTTCACTTGGAAGCTTCTATGTAGATTTTTCTTTTTACTCTCTCATTTGCGCATCTAGAAGTTCTCAGAACTTATTCAGGCAGTATAGCGCAGTGGTTTATGGCTCTGAGCTGCAAACCTGAAGACCTGGGTTTGAATCCTACAACCCCACTTGCATATTGTGTGACCCTGAGCAAGTCACTTAACTTCCTTGTGCTCCCAGGTTGCACCTGTAAACAAGCTTCGGCTTAGTGTGTCTCTCCTGGTAAAACAAAGATAAAAATTAAAACAAAAAAAGAATCAGAAAATATCCAACCATTATCATAAGTGATTAGTACCACTCTAAGTTCTGTCATATTTCACTTCACTGACAGTAATCACAACAGTCTATGGATTGACTGAAGCTTTAAAAGTGATTTCTGAGCTTAGGGGTGGACGGGGTCTACAAAAGTTTTCTCTCTAAAGTTACCCTTAATGCTAAGACCCTCTTTCCACTCCTTCAGGAGTTTTGGCTTCGACGACCCACCCTGCACCTATAACTGTTTTCTTTACCAAATGCTTTCCCTCTCCTCTCTTCAGGATCCAGCTCCTTTTTGTCCTTACAACGTTCTGGTTCTCTTCCCTTCCCTTCCCTGCTCTCTCTCCAAACTCCTCTTCCCATTCCCTCCCCACTTCCTGCTTTCCCAAGTCATCTGTGGTTCAGTCCTTCTGAATCCCTCACTGTAAAACCTATGCTGGGAAATTTACACTCTCCTCCTGCAATCCTACTCCTCCTCCTCCAATCACTGGCTCTCTCAAAATCTTCATCAGGGATTATAAAATGGGAAAGAAAAAACTCTGACCCTTATTGGTTGAGGGGCGTCATCTGACCAAATATTGACAAGCTAGTGAAGCACAGTCAGGTGCCAGATCTTATTATGAAGATATGAAGTCTCACTACCTACCAAACTGGTTAAAATTCATTTTCATATTTAGTTATATAAAACATGTTAAAACTATTTCATTTAAAAATCACATTAAAAATGTTTCACATTATACATAACACAATGTTTTTTCATATAGGTGTTTATCATCCTAATTCGCTCCAATTGTCCCACTTTGACCGACCCCTCAAGCTCTGTCACCTGGCTTATCTGGGCCATACCCTCCTTCCTTTGTCCCTTGTCACAGGACTGTGTGGAGTGACTGGTCACCAGTGCAGGGCCTGCGAGGGGTCGGTCATCATCCTGCAGTCAGGGTGGTTTTCTGCCAAGTTTTCACCCCAGCACAACAAGACATGCAGTGGGCATGATGTGTGAGCTTTGCCTCCATAGAGACGCCCCTGGCACCCTGAATGTTGGATCCTTTCCCTTTATGTTCAGCTCACTTGTGCTGTTGCCAAAATACCTCCAGGTGGCAGTTAAGCAGCAAGCCACAGCATCCCCCCCACCAACGCAAGGGAGGCAAGCAGTTTTTATGGACATGCAATCCTCCCTCCCTCCCAGCCAGCCACCAAGCGGTCTGCATCTGTTTCTAAATTTGGATCATCAGCGTGGCAGGAGGTGGGGCACTCAATGCCTCAGCATTCCACGCCACTGGGTTGGTCTGCTTATTTATTTATTTACGTATGTATTTATTTATTAAAAATTATTTCCAGGTAAGCAATATGTTGACTCATACAAGTCATAAATTACATAAGTAAATCATGCAAATTATATATAGGAGCAGCGAGCCATTTTAGAAGCACAATAAGCTACTTCAGGGTGTGTATTAAAGGATGTGAATGCACTTCCCAGGGGCATGAATTAAAATCCTTTTATACACACCCTGTCGTGGCTTATTGCTTACTTAATACAATTCCTCCTATGCCTAGCTTTGTTACCCCATTTTCTGACCCTTTCTCCTCCTCCCTTTTTCTGCAAACCTATCCCTGCCTTTTGTTTTGTATCCCCACCAACTCCCCTTACCCTAAATAATTTACAGGTTTTGTATTCATTATTTTCTCCCTTTTCCTCCATTATTTATTTATTTTTATTTATTTATTCTAGGATTACAAGTACCTTTGAGCCAAGGCTCTTTTACAAAGGTTCCACGTCAGAAAAAACAAACATCAAGGAAGCAACAGAGAAATAACAGAAAACAATTCATGAACAACAGTGCTATTGAAAGGGGTCATTTGTAGGAAGAGGAAGGGGTAGAGGATGAGGAGAAGTGTAGGTAGTTAACAGAGGCAGCTATAGTAAGATGATGAACACAGCTAGGACACATTTGCCCACAAGGAATGGGTAGGGTCAGGCACCCGGGGGTGGCAGAGAAACATGGATGAGAAGAGAGAGGGAGGATGAAGATGCAGCGATGAGGCATTTGTAGAAAAATAAATGGGAAGGAGTGAAAGAAAGAAAAGGGGCAGGGTGGAGGCATGTATTCTTTATTTATATCATTATAATGATCTTGTGCACCTGCAGCTTGTTCAGTTGGTCTTGCTGCAGTTTTGTTCCTGCTTTGGTGTAATTTTACCATTCTTTTGTATTTTGTATGATTCCTTTTTTCCCTCCTTGTAACCCCTTTTCCTAGGTTGCACCTGGAAATGAGTTTAGGCTTGGTGTGTCTTTTTCTGGCCAACAATTTTAAATAAATAAACAAAACATAAATAAATAAAAATGCTAAAAACTGGAAATACCCCTCCATGTTTATCTGACATATGACTGCGGTTCAACCGTGTTGACACCGCTCAGAAGTTTATGTTTATTTACACTCTGAAGCCTTTATGGTAATTTTCCTTTTTACATTCTCTTTTTCACTCGACTAGTGCACCCTAGTTTTTCTCTGCTCATTCACCAATCCCTTAGGTGCTCAGCTTGGCTCCCTCTTATGGGCCATGGCGGAAATGCTCCTACCATTGCCTGTCTGCCTTCTTATACAAATACCATCTTCAGTGACTGCACAGGGCATCGGGCCCATGCTGGAGTTATTTTGCCTCTTCTATACAGAATATGCAGTCTCCCACCAAGCACACATCCATCAAGATGTTAGGCAGGGCAAAGGAAGAAATATTCTGCTGCCATTCTGCTCCTATCCCAAGACCACTGGGGGCACTACAGTGGCAGATGCCAATCAACTTTTCCTGGAGGTTTTATGCATTTGCTGGGAACTGTGTTTCACCTCCTTCTGCATGTCTAGAATCCCACTCTCAGGAATACAACCCCAGGCTCTCACTATGGAAGCACTGACACTAGCCACTAGGCCATGAGGTGGCCACCTCTTAACAAATTTAAAAAATAATAAAAAAAATCTCACCTTATTCCACATGTCGCTGAATATCCTTTGGCAACTCTGGGAACCTAATATAAAAATGACATTAATTTGTAGTAAGTATACCATTTTCTGTTATGATAATGTGATGAAACACATAAACAAGTAAGTGGAAAGTCACGATTAGAAAACAGTTTGACATAATATCACTTTTTCATGTCAATTCTGAGAGTGCTGCTGTTTGCATCAACTTTTTTAAACCTTTAACGCATCCAAAATTTACTAATTAATAAAACACGCTGTTAAAATCAGAAAAGTTTGTGAGCTTCGTGCTCTAAAAGGTAAAGAATCCAAGCAGGGTATCCCGTTGTTAGGGCTCCGTCATTAGGGCACAAGAGATCTAGGTGCCCAGGATTTCTGGGTGCGGTTCACTTTGACACCTCCACCTCGATATGCCAGAGGTGGAGGTGATCATATTTTTGTAAGGGTGGGTGCAGGGAGGCACAGCCCCCTGCGATGGGAGAGTGGGGTGCAAAGACCCCTATTTAAACCCCATGGCAGTGGCACAGTCTGTGTCTGCATGCCACTGCCTTGTACCCTTAGTCCACGCAGCATGATGCCAGTGCCCTTAAGGGCATCAGTTCTTAACCATGCACTGTCATGGGTGAACCTCCAAATAGTAAGGACCACGTGGGTTGCTGGTATTAACCATACCTCCTCTACCAACTGGGGTAACATATATGTTGCTGTTTTTGACAGAGAGCTTTGCTTTCACAGCAAATAACAGCAGTCTAGAACTTTACAGCTTTTTTTACTGATACATCAATTCTATCTCAGCAGGAGTTAGTACCTGTTTGGATTAAGCAAATAGATACTGCATTAGAAGAAGGGGGTCTCATTTAAGTAAAAAAAAGAAGAAAGTCACTGTGTGTTTCTCTGAGAAATGGAGCTGTATCTGCTTAATTTACATATAGCAGAGGATGAATCTAATTAAGGGTGTGGCTTAGTAGCTTAGAAGTACAAAAGCAGCTGTCTCCAGTTACAGCTTCCTGCTATTTTTGACAGAGAGCTTTGCTTTCACAGCAAATAACAGCAGTCTAGAACTTTACAGCTTTTTTTTTCTAATTGCCCTCCTTCCCACCCCTCCACTCTCCCACCCAAAGCCAGTTCTAGTTTTATAGCCTCTGAATTTGATTGACAACAGGAACTTCCTGTTTGGCAGTAGGAAGGGAAGGATCACTGAAACACGTTAGTTTCAGCAACCTTGAAGGAACCTAAAAAAAAAAAAAAAATAACTCTTTACCCCCCCCCCCCGGCTGCTGGAGGTCTGACTCCAGGGACGGAAGAAGGAGACTACTGAAGACTACACACTTGCTGTGCATCACACTACCAGGGTCCCATATTCAAACAGATAGCATGGTCAGTTCGGATTGAGTTATCTGTTTGAATGTGGTGCCAGAGCCGTCTGGCCCTATTTTTTCACGTGGCACACCTGTTTGCTTGTGCAGCCATCCAGCTCTGAAAATGGGGCCCTCAGAGTCTGGCAATTTATTATGTATGTGAACATTTCTGAAAATATTTCTATGCTTACAACTTAGCCACCTTTGGAGCTAAATAATTGAAAATTTATATGCATACGTTCTTGAAAGAGTTACAGAAACTACTAAATAGTGAGCTAATTGGTTGTGTAAATTGTAAGTTACAGGTGATGGTAGCAATGTGGGGTATTACTTCCCTCCCTCGCTGGAGGAGGAGAATGTCCACTGAGATTCTTCAGCCACCTTCTCCCTGCTGGCCCCAGGCATCCTTGATTTATTCGTGAACCTGGGTCACTGACACCACAAGGAGCAGCCTTAGCATTCTCCAATGGACCAGACCCTGTTTTACTTGTTAAGAGTGGCAGGGAATGAGTGGGAGATGAGATGAGTTGGAGGAGGTATCTTTTTGGGCCTTCTATTCCCTACAAATTACTACCTACATACTTACTACTCAAGGGTAGGAATAGAGTAAAGCCACAAAAAGTACCGGTACTTCAAGTTACACAAGCACTAAATATCCTACTGCTATTCCCTAAACATTGAATGAGAGGGCTTAAGCCCAAGGTTCAATGTGGGGAATAGCTCCTCCTACAACCTCTACTTAAACCAATCACTAACACACCTCCCTTGCTTAGGGAGTGTCTTTTGTCCACCACCATCCCCTCCTCCACCTTCTCCAGTGCTCTTCTGGGCCTTCCATTCCCTACAAATTCCTACCTGCATACCTACTACTCAAGGGTGGGAATAGAGTAAAGCCACAAAAACTACTACAAGTTACATAAGCACTAAATACCCCATTGCTATTCCCTAAACATTTAAGCACTTATCATCATTGAATCACCTTACCTGCACTAGCAACATGGCCCTGTAATCCCCCTCCAACACTCCTGTGACAGTGATGCCCAGCATCATACTCCATCATGAATCACATTACCTGTACTAGCATCGTGGCCCTGCAATGCCCATTCAACACTCCTTTGACAGTGATGCTCAGCATCATGATCCATCATGAATCACCTTACCTGCAGTAGCATCGTGGCCCTGCAATGCCCCTCCAACACTCCTGTGACAGTGATGCCCAGCATCATGATCCATCATGAATCACCTTACCTGCACTAGCATCGTGGCCCTGCAATGCCCCTCCAGCGGTCCTGTGACAGTGATGCCCAGCATCATGCTCCATCATGAATCACCTTACCTGCAGTAGCATCGTGGCCCTGCAAAGCCCCTCCAACACTCCTGTGACAGTGGTGCCCAGCATCATGCTCCATCATGAATCACCTTACCTGCACTAGCATCATGGCCCTGCAATGCCCCTCCAACACTCCTGTGACAGTGGTGCCCAGCATCATGCTCCATCATGAATCACCTTACCTGCACTAGCATCATGGCCCTGCAATGCCCCTCCAACACTACTGTGACAGTGATGCCCAGCATCATACTCCATCATGAAACACCTTACCTGCACTAGCATCATGGCCCTGCAATGCCCCTCCAACATTCCTGTGACAGTGATTCCCAGCATCATGCTCCATCACGAATCACATTACCTGCACTAGCATCATGGCCCTGCAATGCCCCTCCAACACTACTGTGACAGTGATGCCCAGCATCATGCTTCATCATGAATCACATTACCTGCACTAGCATCATGGCCCTGCAATGCCCCTCCAACACTACTGTGACAGTGATGCCCAGCATCATGCTCCATCACGAATCACATTACCTGCACTAGCATCATGGCCCTGCAATGCCCCTCCAACACTACTGTGACAGTGATGCCCAGCATCATGCTCCATCACGAAACACCTTACCTGCACTAGCATCATGGCCCTGCAATACCCCTCCAAGGTTCTTGTGACAGTGATGCCCAACATCATAGTCCATCATGAATTACCTTACCTGCACTAGCATCATGGCCCTGCAATACCCCTCCAACACTCCTGTGACAGTGATGCCCAGCATCATACTCCATCATGAATCACATTACCTGCACTAGCATCATGGCCCTGCAATACCCCTCCAACGTTCTTGTGACAGTGATGCCCGACATCATACTCCATCATGAATCACATTACCTGCACTAGCATCAAGGCCCTGCAATGCCCCTCCAACATTCTTGTGACAGTGATGCCCAGCATCATACTCCATCATGACCAAAGATATTCAGACACTTCTATCACAGTGGACTAAGTCACAACTACTTGTAAGACCTGAGGCATGGCATCATTTGGTTCCACCTTTTTCAAACAGTAAAAATATACATTGTTATCTACAGGGAAGTTAAAGAATCAGCATTAAGTCCGTGAGCTCTAGCAGTTATCTGGCATATTGTAAGAATTCAGGCTAGTGCACACTGATGTCCATGACTATTCTTCATGGTTTATCACTCAAGATAGTGACCTGGCATTTGACACCACTATAATGCAGCCTCCTATGAATGCTACCTTACTGCCACTTTATCCTGCCTTTACCTTACTCTAGAATGGCCACTCAAGTGTATGACTGGGAATACTGTATGGGCATGGCTTTAACAAAAGTATCACAAAATTCCACATTTTCACAAAACTCATGAAATTCAATGTTAATTACTGACATTATTTTGGAATTCTTGGCTGCTTATAACTTGGCCAGCCTTTGAGCAAGAGATTAAAGGGTTGACACTCATAGACCCTTTTTTTTCCATATTGGATTTCCTTCCAGCCAGTAGCTTACATCTTAAGGATATAGCCTGTTTACAGTTATATACGTTGCTCAGGCTAAACCCAGCCATAATTCAGTTGGCTATCAAGTTTTTCTCCAATGTTTTTTCCTGCCCATCTCCACTGGTTGGGATGGTGCATCCATCAGCCAAGCCACACACAGCCACAGCTTCCCTAGTGGTGAGAGCACATTTCCTGGCCCAGCCGCAGGGGTCACTGTGTTGATGGAACACACCACCAACCCCTCCTGACTGAGATGAATTGCCAATTAACAGCTGTCTTGGCCATGGCCTGCCTCCTGACGTGACTTCTGAGGCTCACTTCCGAAGCCAGGCCACCAACATTGCAGAGTGAGGCTCTTCTGCTGGGCCATAGGGGTGAACTCAAGGCCTAATATTTAGGGTTAATGAACCCAACAAAACTGGTGATATTCTGTTCTCTAGTTTAAAAGTTGTAGGGGTTTAAAATTCAGCAGTTTACATAACTGTGAAATGCAATTTTAAAATTTCCAAAGGTTTGGAGGATTATAACTCTGTCATCTTTAAAGATAGAACTCTGAAAAGTGGTACACTTCTGTACAGACCCTGGTAAAGTCACTGTGCCAAATATGGTACAATGTGGACAAATACTTTTATTTTGCATAATTGTTTTGTGAAACGTAATTTTAACATTTCTGAAAGTTTGGAGGCTTATAATTGGAAGGCTGTAGCCTGAGGTTCTGCGGGAGGTGAATAGCTCCTCCCCCATCTCCTACATAAATCCTCAGGCTACGCCCGCTCTGGTTAGAGGGAGTTGCACTCGCTGACGTGTTGCTGCTGGTCTGCATCTCCTCCTTTGTTCTTCCCGCTGTCTTGCCTGTGCTTCCCTTCCACCCACTTTGTTTTGTCCTCTCCTGCTCCTGTTGTCCATTTTGTTTGTTTTGTCTGGTTTCCCTTCCTTGTTGCTCTGCCCGTCTCTTGCTGTACCTTGTGTTTTCTTTCTGGAGATTCCTGCTGGTGTTTTTTTTTCCTGAAGTGATTATTCTCTACCTATGACAGTTAGTGGTCTCATGCAGCTGCCACTGTTCTCTCTCTTTCTTTTGCTATCTCCATTCCTCACTCGCTGCTTCCTAGTGGTTCCTTTCCTTGTCCCACTTTTCAAGCATCTGCTCCATGCCACCACACAGTTTCTCAGTTCCGCAAGGCCGCTTGCACCCTCTGGTCTGCTGGATTCCCTGCTTGCAGCTTCCTGAACTACATCGTGCTGCACGCGGGAGTCCTGTACCCAACTACTGCCTCACTGCGTTCCTTTGTGAGCCCATCACAGACATGGAGCTGCGAACTACAGGTCAGCGATTCCTTCGACTGTTGGCTGCTTATTACTCCACATGTATCACTGCTATAATTCTGGGCATCCCATTCCTGCACCCTCCTGCAGCTGTCCATGCTTCCAGCTCCTCCTGGGTCTCATACACTACTGTTGCATCAGGACCTATGCTTCCTGTCCTCCCACAGCTTCTATTCTATGGCTCGGGCTCTGTCTGGTCCTGTACTGCCTGCCATTCCTCCCCTGTTCAGCGTCAGGCTCATGCTCCTGCTTCCAGGTGCAGCTTTATTCCTGCCATTTGCCTGATGGGCACTCGCTTGCTCTGCCAGCATGGAACTCAGTACTGCACGCAGCTCACTGCTGCTCATTGTCTTTCATTCTCCATGTCCTGGTTGGTTTAATTCCTGGATTGCTGCAGCTCCATTCACTGTATGTGTTCGGCAGTACCTTTCTTGCTGATGATTTGCAACGGAGCCCAAACCCTTGTCCTGGAACATTCTGGCTTGCTAGTCCATACTGAACATCTACTGCAGCCATCTACTTCTTATCTGCTGTACTGACCCCAACTGTGGTCTGCATCCATCCTTCTCTTCTCGATGCCTTGCTCCTCATTAGCTACGCTATAGTTTATTGACCCAGACTACATTCTCAGCTGTGAATTTCCTCAATCTGCCTTTCCAGCATGTAACTCTACAGTCCCAGGTTATGGGCGTCCTCTGACATTTCTACCATATCTTCAAGTGCCGGATGCCCCGCACACCTCTGCCACCTATGAATGGAACTGCACCATTGCCTACAGTGCCCCCATAGTGACTGCTCATATTCCACTCTCCTTAATCCTACCTCAGGTGGACCTACGTGGCGGTCCAGCCACTTCTGCTAGCCTACGTGGAGGCCATGCTTGACTCATTCACTCCTATGCTACTCAGGCAGATCTACGTAGAGATCCTGTCTTCTGGCTAGCCCACGTGTGGGCCGAGCTCATTGCTTATTGCTGCTATCCTCAGGTGGACTCCTGGCTTACTCAGCATTAAACCATGGTAAGCTGTGACCTGCTTTGGATCATTCTATCTGCTGACCTTCATCTGAGCCTACCTTACTGCATCATACCATATGCTTCTTCGGTACCCTGACATCCTCTTGTCTCCTTCAACATTGGTCTCTGCCTGGACATCCATAAATACACCTCAATTCTTCGACCTCTTTGGATGCTTGTCTTCTCTGCAAGCCTTGTGGTTCCCCTGCATCACTGGATTTACAGCTCCATGCAGCGTCCCTCTTCCTGCTGCTTTGCTCCAGCTCTGAATCGGATGGTACATTCCTTCCCCATCCCTTCACCACAAGTTGGATCTCCTTCTGCTGAACCATCCTCTTCTGTATTGTCTACCTTCTGTTCACCTTGCTCATCTGGATCTGGAAAGTATCAGGACCTTTTATCCCATCCGTCTACCTTTTCCCTGTGCTTATAAGGTGTTTCCCTTCTCCTCAGCCTGGACATTATCCTGCTCCTGCTGCTTCCCCCTCTGCCCACTTCATTCCAGATTGTCATCGTCCTTCTTTGGGCATCACTTACCAAGCTCTTCATCTGACTCCCTGCCTTCACATCACCTCTTCGCCAATGTCATGCACCATGTTTGGGGACTCTACCATGATGTCTCACCTTCAGTTGTAGTTATCCATACTGGGCATTTGCCAGACATCTGCCTTCCACTTGCTTGCATCTGACTTGCGTTCATCAAGGATGTTGCTGCTTGCTTCACTGTGGACCCTGCCTCTGCGTCTATTGATGACATCATAGGACATTTGTACTCAGTTCCACTTGATGTTTCTTGCCATGCTTGCTTCAGCATGTTCTGGAACTTACTGCTGCTGCCTTCTCCTGCCAGGACATCTTAACCATGCTCTATCCCCATTGTGCCATTTCCAGTCTCATGGGTTCTGACCTCGGGCATTAACCTACTTCAGTGATATGAGGCTTTTCGTATCTAGGCCAGTTGCCAATTCATCTGACTCAGTGTCCTCCTCATCGCATTATTCTGCCATGCCTTGACCATCAGGGACTTGATATTTTACTGGACTCTGTCATACCTAACCTCATAAAGTCCGCTTTTGCAGCTTCACCCGTCTGGCCCTGGCTCATGCTAAAGCATACATCTATACCACCCTGTACAGGGCTATATTGCTCAACAAAACAGGAGGCTTCCTCTACTTACGCGCTTACTCCACACAAAGTCGACTAACTGCCTGCAAACCTGCTTCGCCCTGCCAAGGAGCATGGAGGTTCCAATCTGCCTTGCCGCAAAAGGCAGGCTTCTGCTCAACTTACTCCTACTCTCCCTCAACGGGCTTATACGTCTACCTTACACAACCTGCCTCACCCTGTAAGGGGCATGGGGGTTCTAATGTTTACTGTACAAACCTGCCTCACAAAGAGGCATGGAGGTTTCTATCTGCCTCACCGCAAAAGGCAGGCTTCTGCTCAACTTACTCCTACTTGCCCTCAATGGGCTTATACGTCTACCATACACAATCTGCCTTGCACCGCAAAGAAGGCATGGAGGTGCTAATGTTTACAAGCCTGCCTCAACTCGCAAGGGGGCATGGAGGTTTCTAACATTTACTCTGCAAACCTGCCTTGACCAAAGAAGGCATGGAGGTTTCTATCCGTGTCACCTCAAATCACCTGCTTCTTGCCCAATTCACCCTCATCAGTTCATACTGCTTACCTGCTTCACCCCTCATGGGGCCTGGAGGTTCATCAGGCTTTATTGCCTATCTGACACTTACCTGCTTCACCCCAGATGGGGCCTGGGAGGTTTCTCAGGCTTATACTGCCTATTTACACTTACCTGCTTCACCCCACTAAGAACCTGGAGGTTTCCAATTGCTCTGCCCTCTTCCAGCTTAGTTGCCTACACCCACCATACTTGTTTCACCACCAAGGACCTAATGCTTTACAGTAAACTGCAAATCGGAGCACATGGACCAACATTCTCCATAATCTGTCTAGCAAGAAAGTAGCTGTCTGCTCATAGGTCCTTCTCGGAAAGGAATTCTTCACCTTCTGGATTGCTTTTTAACCAGTTCTACACTCAGCCTTCAAGACTGATTATTTTCCCAGCTGTGGATTGATTTTACCTTGTATCAAACTTCTCATCTTGTGCATTAACGTTATTGAACTGGGAATTCGCTACCAGGATATGCTACCGTCTTTTTGCCGGACTCTCAACACCAGTACCCCGAATCCAGGATTGCCTGCTTGCCATCGACTTCAAAATCTTCAATCAACTGGGTTTTGGATTAGCCGACAACTTAATATTTGTTAATTTAGGATTATTCTCCTTTAGTATGCCCAGAAGGACGGGCAGGTCAGTAGCCATGGGTCCGTAGAGGTTCCTCTCCTACATGCTAATGGCCACGCTCTCCGGAGTTTGAGGAGGTAATCGCACCAGTAATTACACTTCTTTTTGGGGTCTTCAATCCTACTCAACTGAGCATCTTGCAAAAGGTGGGATACAGAGAAAGGCCAACACATCAAGTCCTAACAAGTTGCTATATCATGTGTTGAAGTATCTAAGCACCAATCATAACCAATCCAGTTCTTTTGTACTACAGCCACTGACTTATGTTCATATCCATGCTGACGTATCTAAGCATTAACCATATCATCCAGCTCCTACATACTGCAGGCACTGTCCTACCTACTGTTCTAGCGCCAACATATCCGAGCACGACCTGTATCATTCAGCTCTACTGTACATATCACAAGCATTGAGCTATGACCCACACATAGATTTGGAAGGCTGTAGCCTGAGGTTCTATGGGGGGGGAATAGCTCCTCCCCATCTCCTACATAAATCCTCAGGCTACACCCACTCTGCTTAGAGTGAGTCGCACTCGCCCTCCATTCTCCCCTGACTCCTCTTCCTCCGGCACACTAATCCCACCTGGGGGGGGTCTTCAATCCTACTCAACTGAGCATCTTGCCAAAGGTGGGAATACAGAGAAAGGTCAACACATCAAGTCCTAACAAGTTGCTATATCATGTGTTCAAGTATCTAAGCACCAATCATAACCAATCCAGTTCTTTTGTACTACAGCCTCTGACCTATGTTCATATCCATGCTGATGTATCTAAGCATTAACCATATCATCCAGCCCTACATACTGCAGGCACTGCCCTACCTACTGGCCTAGCTGCAATGTATCCTACCTACTGTTCTAACGCCAATGTATCCGAGCATGACCTATATCATTCAGCTCTACTGCACGTAGCACAAGCACTGAGCTATGAACCACACATAGAACTGAAGTTAATGGTGCAATATGGAAACAATTCCTTTTTAAACTAGATGGAAATAACTGAAATCACAATTTTGGTGAAATTCTGTGAAATGTTTACAGGAATTTCATGAACATTTGTGGAGGCAAACTTGGAATATAGCCAGAAGACACCATCTCAGCCAGTTGATTGGCAACTGGTCCTTTCACCTCCCACACAAAATTAGGGGTGAAACATGTTTGGTCTCAAGGGCTTTCTTTACATTTACACACTGGGATGGATATTCAGACTGTGCCGGGCAGTGGCGCAAGCCTGGGCGCAGTGCAACTGGGCTGCGCTGGGGCCAGGACCAGGCAATATTCAATGGTGATGCACCATGGCTCAGCACCATTGAATATGGCATGGAGGGCGCACATACTGCACATGACACAGTGGCACTGAACCAGCACAAGACACCGAGAGGGAGCACAGGGATGCACCAGCACAAGTGCAGTTGCACTAGGTGCATCACCCACGATATTCAGTCGGGGCCATGCAAATGAGGCCATAATATATGCAAGGTACAAATGGGGCCATTTGCATGTCAAATTGCTCCTGGTGCTCTGCCAAGCTGCTGCCATCAATGGTCGGCACTCTGGTGGGCTATTGCAGCCCCCCGCTCCTGTACACCCAATTGCAGGCATCTGTATAATGTAAGTAAACCTGGTGGTCTAGCCATCCCCCCCACTATGCCCGTTTGCGGGCAGTTGAAATAATAAAATAAGCCTGGTGGTCTAGCAGTACCCCCCTATGCCTGATCACGGGCTGTCATATAGACAAGATGTACCTGGTGGTCAGTGGTACCCCCTCCCCACCCACCCACACAGTGCCCCTGGCCACCCAGCATCCTCCATCATCGGTGGACGGCAGCACCCCGCCTGTATACCACCCGGCCACCCGCCGAATGACAGCATACAGTGTGGACCAATGGGCTTGCAGATCATACTGTGCTACACAAGACCAGATATGTGAATGAACGTGTTTAGAGGGCCCAAGGGGGGCTATTAAACTGTGGGGCATAAAATGATTTAAACTAGCTGAACTAGAACAATATTGTTGGGACTGTAGATACTAGCAGCCATGTTTGCAGTCATTCAACCAATCAGAAAGCCAGGCTTTATCACAGAGCCTATTGGGACTTTGCCAGTGACTGATGGGACAGTGTAAAGGTCTTGTGGGGAAAAAGCAGGGACTAAATTTAGGTGCCTAAACAAGGGACCTATTAGGTGTTGAGGAGGCCTAATGAATATTCATGTTTTGGTACAGACAAGTGGATTCAGCCAATCAGGAGCTGCAGAAAGCTCCCAAAACCCAGAGACTGTTCTGTCTGAGTTCAGATCAGCATGAGCCCCTCCAGAGGGAGGGGGGCTCCGGTCCCCAGCTAGAGAGAATGGGCCTAGTGTGTTCAGTGGGAGCCCTTCTGCAGGGGAAGCGGCTCTGTCCTCTCCTGAGAGACAAGTGGCTGCAAGGGATTGAAGTTGCTGGCCTGGGGTTTGCCAGGATTTTGGGAGGCAGTATAGCACAGTGGTTTAAGGCTCTGAGCAGCAAACCTGGAGACCTGGGTTTGAATCCCACGGCCCCCACGTGTATACTGTGTGGCCCTGAGCAAGTCACTTAACTCCCTTGTGCTCCCAGGTCACATCTGTAAACAAGCTTTCAGCTTACCGTGTCTCTCCTGGTTAAAAAAAAAAAAAAATTGTCCCCCAGGGCTGGCATTTTGCCTTTCCACATTTTTGGAAAAATGTGGGGAAAACCTGAACTGAATTCAGCTGTGAGAGAGCTGCTAGAAGACTGCCTACAGCTGAAAGAGAGCTGCCTGTATGTTCTGTCTCAGCAGTGAGAGTGCTGAAGAAGCCTGTAACTTCAGGAAATTAAAAGTATCCTGAATAATTCTGAGTGAGTAAACTTTTACTTAAAGTGCAAGTTATCTGGAGACCTGCTTGGGGTCGAGAAGCCCGGAAAGCCAAGAGGTGCTCAAGTTCTGTCTGCACCCTGCATTTGATCAGAACCTGGTAAAGGGTGGACATCTGTTGCAAGTGACCAAAGAAAGGTCCAGTGTTTCAGAATGTTTGATGTGACTGTTTAAAATTGCCTACAGGAATGGAAGAGGAGTATCCTGAGATTGAAGCTTTACTGGTATTGCCTGTAAGGACTGCAAATGTCCAGTTGGAGTAGCAAATGCCAGCATGGCCAAAGGGGGACTTTGACAGTGTGGTTTGTGCTTTGAGAAGCATCTGAGAAAGTGGATTACAGACAAGTAAAGTGCTATCCTGGTTAGGAGTCATGTCTTAAGCTCTTGTTCTGCTTTGAAAAAAGAAACAGTTTGCCTAAAAGACTGTGCCTTCAGAAAAGCCACAGCAGTTATGCTAATGGTCTGGCTGGAACAGCCAAGTTAAAGAAATGTGCTGAAATGTGTGAAAAAGAAAGCGACTGTGCAAGCTTTGGGTCCTCCCTCGCCCTAGGGGAAAGCACCCATGTTGAGAGACTGTGTCTTGAAAAATAAAAGGACTATGCCTGCCATGCTGGCTGCATGGTTGAAGAGATTGAGAGCATTTAAAGTAACCAGAATGTATTGAATGTAAAAATGTGCTGAATGTAAAAATGTGCTGAATGTAAAAATGTACTGAATGTAAAAATGTGCTGAATGTAAGAAGGTGCTGAATGTAAAAATGTACTGAATGTGAAAATGTGCTGAATGTAAAAATGTACTGAATGTAAAAATGTGCTGAATGTAAGAAAGAGACTGTGTTTTCCTGATCAGCCTGGGAGTCAGCATGATAGTGTGCCAGGTATGCACTGCCATATCTGCTTCCCCCTGAGAGGCATAACCTAGATGTGAGGGTCTGAAGCATGCCTGCTCCACTCCAGGCCTGATCTGTTCCAGAATGTAACTGCAAGCCCAAAGAGAAGGGACAAACCATGAAAGATGCTAAGAATTTCCAGCCTGCAAGCTGGAAGAGCTGGTAAACAGGGATCAGCCAAAGCCCCTGCCTGCACCTCAGCAAAGATTCTCTACACCTGTGATGACATTCAAAATGTGAGTAGGCAAAGCCATCTCTGGCACCCTAAAAGGAACCATAAATAATCTAAGTTCTGCTAAATACAAACAGCAGGCCTAGAATGTTAAAGTTTAAAGTTTGCTCTCTCAAGATCAGCCAGAATGATTAAAAGTAATCTAAAGAAAGGATCTAATCTGATTTTCTTTTAAGGGCCTCAACGCCTGCCAACTCAGCTGCAACTGCATGAGGCCTGCAACTAAGAATGTAGTACTGGGTACCCAGGTTTAGAGTATAGAACTGCGGGGTTCTGCAATAGTCTGGGACTGGTACCAGTGTGGGTATGCAATATGTGTTCTGCCATCTATGCAGCTAGACAGACAGAGAGTGAGATACAAACTGCATCCTTCAGAAGGTTGGTGGTTGGCCACTGTGATTAATGTCTAGATTTAAGAAATGCGAATTGATTATTTTGATTGCAATACCAAGAATGCCAATCTGAGTTACCTGATTCCAATCTAAATGCCAATCAATGTTAATATTTAATCTCTTATTGCAACTCACCCTTTCCTAGCCCTTACCCCTTGTAAATAAATGTTGGTTAACCGTTTTTATAAAACTTGTGTTGTGAGCATATTATTAGAGTGTGCCTTTAATTCCTGAAATGTTGAAATGTGGGGTTTTGGTTATTGATCCATGTATAGGGTGACATTATGGTATTGTGGGTGGGTGCAGCATCCTAGGGGATTGTACCAGGTTATATAGCCCACTGAAAGCATACTCTGGGTTGAGGCACTATGCAATATTGTTATTTATTGGGAAAGAACCAGTTTAAATTAGAATGGGAACCCAGACCCCTCAACCTTGGTGTGGCCAGCTAGGCAGGAGTAAGTAACCCATTGGGACATGATGTTCAAGTTGCAATTGTATTCCGCAGTTTATGGTAACTGCGGATTTATTTTCCGCAAACTGCTGAATAATATTCTGTGGATTGTATAATCTAAAGAATATTTTCTGCAGTTTACATAGAAAGGCTTTATGGAATTCTGAGGAATTAAAAACAGAAATTCCAAAAAAAGCATTTCAGAAGCAGAATTGCCATTCTTCATTAATTCTGACAGCGAATTCTACTTTCTGAGTAGCTGTATCTATCTTTAACTGAACACAAAGTGTGATATGTTTAACAATCGTTTCTCATTTTTACACAATCCAATGATCAGCGTACAGTGAACAATCAAGTATAGCCACACTATGGTTAGCAATTTCCAACCATCATCAGCCGTGGTACTTTAGCTACACCATGCCTGGTGTGGTCTGGCAGTGGACACATTTTTAAATTCACATGCAAAGTTAGTACAGAGTGACCCATTACACACTTCACAAAGCTTTCCAGTATGCGAAGTGCGAACTTTGTTTTCTACACAGGCACGTAGTGCAAACTTCATGAAGCGTATCACTACATGAAGTTTGCACTTCTCGTAGCACTATGTGAAGTGCAAATTTTTTTCACTTCATTCACACCTACTGTGGTCCAGTCCACAGAAGAGAAAGGCAAGTGCTTTATACACTCAACCATCCAAATCTGTGCAGAGTTAACTGGACACCATTATAAACGAACTGTTGATTTTTGGTTTGTGCCATCATCCCGATTTTAAATAAAAAACGCTAATAATAATAATAGTTTCATAAATCCAAAGTTATTAAGAGATCAATAAAGCACACACAGTACCTCTGAACAAACCATGTGCAAAACTTACCAAAGGTTTTAAAACAAAGGCAAGAATCTTCTTTATCAAAACTGGGAGTCTCAAATCGTTAATTAAGTGCTGTAAGGCTGGATCAACAGTGTTGTCTTTCCTACAAAATAACAGAAATTTCAATTTACTACAGCATAAGACATAAACATTAGCACTTACAGATGGCTGGATACTATTTGCCATTCACTAGATAACTGTATTTTTCTTTTTCGTTTACCTATGATAATTTGTATTTGAAAAGTTTAACCAGGAAAGACATACGAGCTGAGATAGCTCATTTCCAGATGCATCCTGATAACCCACGAGATAACCCACCGGAGATGCAATATTTTATTTTCAGTGGGATCCTCCTTCTACAGTCTTTATTTACAGCTGGGTGGACTAAAGCTCTAAGAGAGTAAAAGACGTTCCCAAGGCCACACAATAGGCAAGTGTCTAGTTAGATTTGAACCTGGGTCACCAGTTTCCAAAGTCTATACATTAACCACTAGCCCACATTGCCACTGCTGCCAGATAGTGGTTTTGTTTACAGAAGTAAATGACCAGGACATGCACTATGTAATAAAAATCTGATCTCCTTTAAACTTCCATCAAATGACCCCTGAATATAAAAATTGTCCCTTGATACAAAATTAATGATGCCTTGAAATAAAACTCTAAAATCAGAAACTCCTTAATTATCATTATTTAAAAAAAAATCCTTATTTAATATCCAGACATCTTCATTTCCATAATTTGTATTCAGCATTGCATTAAGAATAGAAATCACCTGAATTAATGTAACCCCAACCACCCTTTTTTGTACACAAACAAGGCAACAACCACAATTGGCAGAAAAAGGTATTACCCCTGGCATTAGGGCAACACCTGGCTCAGGCATCTCAGAGGTTGGGGGAGGGCACAAAATAACATTTCTATTTAAACCCAAATCAAGAGAGTAGTAACAGGTCCATGGTGTGTCAACTACATCTGAGGGGGCCAGGAGAATGCACACAGACAGGAATGGGATTGTACTGTACAGCTATTATTCCTGACAGATGGTGACAAGAAAAGGTGGTGCCCCCAGGCTTTTGACAGGTACAGACTTCTCCACAAAACACTCTCTTGCAGTACCGAGACTTGTTACACAAGAACACTTCCCAAGGGACATCTATCCCTTTGTTGAGGGATCTCTGGACTTTACCAGTGCATTTATAGAGGTTGTTGCCCCAACACTAAATTCAAAACACATGACCCTTTCTACAGTAACCGGTTAGGTCCCTTTGCAACCTGGATGAGTGGTCAGCTCAACTCCAGCCAAAGCTAGATGTTCTCTGCCATCACATTATAGGAACAATAGGATTCTTCATGCACACCATGTCCACATAAAACACCCTCAGAGCACATCCTAGTGCAAGGGATTTGAGAACCTGCATCTGAACCTTGTTGGGCTCCTAGCAAGGCACCAGCCAACCCAAACTGAACAGCAGATTACCTTGTATATTAAGCATTGCCGTGCCCACAAGCCATTTATAAAAACATTACATTGAACTACAGAGTTCCCACATTCTGTGGAGGTCTTCTTCCAGAGACTTTCCCTACAGCAACCTTTGGATAGTCACAGCAGTAGCTATACAAAACCCCAGGCTTAAGGGCTCTTGAAATACTGAACTGAATGACAGGATCCCAACAATTTACATTTTAAAGTCCATGGCTTTTGTCGTAAAATATATAGTCTCTATTCTGGGCAGCTCTTGGAAGTAACCTGGTGAGAGGGAATTGTCCCACAGTACTCATTGACACTGACTCCAGATGATCTCACACAGTTGTGAAGAAATTCATCTCCGAGGGGCCTTGGAAAAGAAAGATCTCCACCACTACCTGGCGTACAGACCAATAGCTGACACTTCTAGGCTGAGAAAACAAACACTCTGAACTCTTCAAACTCCAACTTCAGATTCCTGAACAGAATACTCAGCTGCAACAAACCCAGCATGGCTCATGAAGCTGCAAGAGTTCTACTATGCAAATGAGCTCACGCCACACAGCAGCAATAAGCAGAGAGGGCTTATTTGAAACTCTACAAGGATTCAGACCTTTTTGTGTGCTGCCCAGCCTACCTATACTAATACTGAAGGAGTTCTAGTAACTCCAGGGGAACCCTGGTGTTACATTAAATTTAGGCAAAAGTAATTAAAACATGCTTTTCCAAAATTACAATTAAGGGGTAAATTAAACCAAAATATTACCCTATTTGAAATTTTAAAAAACAGTTAAGAAAGCTTGCATTTCCTTAAAGAATAATAAAATATACATTAAAGAGCAGGTGTTTATAAAAATATATCCCCCACCCAATTCGGTACTTTACCCTCTGGTTTAGTGATCCTTCTGAGTGCTGAATTTTTGTTTACAATATTTTTAGTAGAAACACTCATAAAATGCCCTCCTGGAACCCACAGCCAAAATGTTTGTATTTCCTAAGTTTCAGCCACAACCCACGCTGGCATGTTTTCTGATGTGAGTACTAGAACTGAGCAGGGGCGTGCCCCATAGGCTATCATGGGGCCAGTTTTGGCATGTGTTTTTATAAACTTTTAAGTGCCAGTTTTGAACCTTGATCCCTGAGGTCCCTAATCTGGGATGGATTCTGCATGGGGAGTCAGCTTCCCCCTCCTTCACAGCTTCGTCAGCTACAAATAATGCTGGCCACTTAGATCAGTGTGCCAGAGAGTGCAAGCTTCATGCCACTGCACTTTCAGAGCATTCTGCCTTTTGCATTTCTCCCTTCTCCATGGACACCAGCAGCTAGAGCAAAATGAAATATGTGCATATGCAGAGCATGCTGATATTCCTGCGCTAGTCAATATCCACCTCCCCCACAGAGTCAATTTCTACTGCACTGCCACCTGTGGTCCCCCAGGTAGCAGTATAGCACCAAAGTCTGTTACCCTCCCTCCCTGGAGAAGTAGAGTGCCCTGTGGAGCAGTGACTCTTTCTCTTCCCAACTGACCCCAGTAACATGAGTTTATTCCTGAACTAATGAAGAGAGAAGTAGGCCAGAGTAAACTTCAGTTCAGCTTCGAGTTTGGTCTGAAAATGGGGATTAACTTTGTTAATTTGACTGAACCACTTCAGCTTCCAAAGCAGTATTTTTCATAACAAAAAACAGACTGCAACTGGGGAGGGGAACCCTTGGGGCAAGCTAAGAATATGAATTTCTGTATTTCACTTTTGGCAGGTGCTGCTGGCATGCATGTGCTGGGACTCGGAGCGCTGTTTATAGTGCTGTAACAAAATCTGCAAAACTCCACTAAGACCACCCGTGAGCTACAGTAATAGTTACTGTTCACTGCTGACCTCAAGATATATACCCCCTGTAGCTTCTGGTTCTCCATTTGAGGAAAATGAGGGATGGACTGAAGATGGCATAGTTCAGAGTAACAAAAATGATTTGTGGCCTGCAAGACAGATCTTATGAGGACTGGCTTAGGGCATTGAACATGTACTTGCTGGAGTCCGGAAGAGAGAAGGGTGATATGCTATATAAAAACCTTCTAGTTCCTGAAAGGAATAAACAAGGTAAACTGTGAGGAACTATTCAACAGCAATAGCGAATCTAGAACATGAGAACAAGTGGTAGCTGGTAGAGGGGAAATTCAGAAGGGATGTGAGGAAATTATTTTTTACAGAGAGCGTGGATGAGTCATGGAAGAGCTTGTTACCATAGGTGACGGGGGGGTAAGAACATTAATGGCATTAAACAGGAATGGGACAGAGTTAAGGATATATAGTCACCTGAGGGGGAGCAGCAAGGCAGGGAACATGGGGGTAGGTAACATGGGCATAAACCCCATACAGACACAAGGGGGTTGGTTTTGAAACAGATGAAAATGCCATAAACCCTGGGTACACCAAAGATGTGGAGCACCAGGCTTGCGGCATTCTCCTGGCCAGTGATTAGGATTTTCTACCCTGTGCGCCAACTGTCACAAGTTAGACTAACTTTTTGTGGTCAAGCTTGCGGCAATCCCAGGGGCCTTTTTTACGGAGCCTGCACCAGATATTTGGTGCAAGCTGCTGTAAATCGTGGAAACTGTTGCAACTGTGCCCAAGATTGTAAAATCAGGCACAGTCACAGCAAAGGGGTTCGGTACATTGCCAGAATCTATGTGTTGTGGTACAGGATTTGGCAAAAGCCCTGTGCCACACTTTGAAAATCTGGCCCTAGATCTCAGTGGTACGATAGGGCATTACGGGCAGACTGTATGGGCCAGTGATCTATTTCTGCCATCATTTTCTGGTTTCACTTTCCCTTATGACAATTACAATATTCTCCCTTTGAGGGTCATAGATATTTCAGTGACACTTTTACATTTTTATACTTTTATCATTATTCACGGTGTATATGCTGCCCCTGGGTGACCTCATTAGGTGTCACAGTTTGGGTTTTCACTGGTATGCATGATACTCAGCTGTATATGTCCTTTGTCTCTGGAACACATGCCACCATGGAAGTGCTTAACAACTGCCTGTCTGAGATCAATGACTGGATGTCCACCAATTGGTTGTGATGGAACCCTGACAAGACAGAGGTCCTAGTGATTGAGCCGGGTTGAAGGCATAATGGGAGTGCCTCCAGAGTGATGACAGGATTGGTCCTAGGGTCTGCTCCATTGATGGCTTCCCCTAGGGTGAGAAATCTTGAAATTATCCTGAATGACAGATTGACACTTGATGCTCAGGTGTCATCTGTGATTCAAAGTGGTTTTTACCACTTAAGGAATATCACCAGGATTAAACCCCTAGTTCAGCCCAAGGACCTGCTATCACTGTTACATGTCTTTGTTACATCCAGCCTTGATTACTGTAATGTTCTATACTTCAGGGTCAGTGGAGGGACCCTCCACCAGCTGCAGCTGGTGCAGAACGTAGCAGACATGTTTGGGCCTGTCCAGGTCTAGTTATGCGACCCCAGTCCTGTGAGCTCTGCACTGGCTGCCTGTCAGGTGGACGATCATCCTCAAGGTGAGCTTGCTCACATGGAAGACTCTATATGGACTGGGCCTGGGCTACCTGGTTGATCTCCTGACACCTGTCACCTCAGTTCACCCCCTCCACTCCTCCACCAGTTGCCTCCTTGTGGTTCTAAGGGCCAGGTAAAAAACTTCCAGCGACCGAGCTTTTGAAGTCACTGGATCAGCCCTTTGGAACTCGTTTACCATCTCTGTCAGGGAGGCCCCAACTGTGGAGGTGCTTAAGAGGGGTCTAAAGACTCACTTATTTTCCTTGGCCTTCCCAAACTAATCTGGCTAATCAGAGCAAGTATAATTTTAAGATAATATATTTTTAAGACTATATTTATCATTTTAATGCTGTATTATATATTATACGTGGTATTTGTCTGTACCTTATTTCATTGCACTAATCCTATCTGTTCAGTTCATCATTTCTTGATCAACAATTTGTCATTTCAATTTCTTACAATATTCACAATATAAGTAGAAACACAGTAGGCAAATAAAATATCAATATAAATAGACACAATTTGAGAGTTCCTGCTAAAGTGCTTACATGCTTATATTACGCTTGAATCTTTTTTTTTCAATAATGTGCAATTTTTTCTGTTCGATTACTTTGCAAAACATAACTACATTCTCCAGTATGTCTACTGAACCTAATCTTAGTAAATATGAAACAATCTATTTTGCCTCTTTTTCTAAACTAACCCTGTTTTCTTTTATGTAAGGTGCTCCTAGAGCCTCTGGGATTGGGTGCCATATAAATAAACATGCCTTGCCTTGCCTTATAGTATCATTATTATTTTCTAATATCTCTTCTATTATTCATAGCTGTTTTAGATATCAGATAATAAATAGGAATATGATAATATAAAAGTCTGTTTTTACTCATGTTTATGTATTTATGTATATGACAAGACAACATGGATTATGATAAAATGTTCTGTTTTGAAGAATTAGTTGACTTCTGAAGTTTATATTTTAATAAGTATGCTTCATTGGGTTCCTGCAGAAAAGTGTAAATAATGGTGTGCATCAGCGTGTGCGTGTGTGTGTGTGTGCGCGCATGTGAGCATGTGTGTGTGTTTGTTTGCATGGCATTCAAGTGGACTCACCATGAGAAGGACCATGAGAAGGGTTGGTTATTGTTATGGTACTGGCAGAGGAATGCAGCACAGTGTGGCCCCATGACATGAGAGTCATGATGATAAATTTACTGGAGTAGACGAGGGCAATATAATATAAATACATTTTTCATAAATTAAACATTTTATTTATTTGACAAGAAAACATGATTTCTGACTAAATTCATGATGAGTCATGAAGCTGATAATAAATAGCACTCTATAGTGGCCCAAAGCAGACAGGCAATTGTTCACACCCATCGTACACAGGTGGGTGTGGTGACACTGACCAATCATATTGTACCATTTTTTGTGCAGGTGTGCAGGCAGGGAAACAGGTGGTGTTACTGTCACCCACATGCCACAGTGATGCATGATGAGGAAATGCAATTCATGATGGTGGGCGTAAAACAATGAGGACAAGGTAATACTATTTTTGTGTAACCATCTGATGGGTCATTGTGATGATTATAAATAGTGCTTTTTATTGTGTCTAAAGGAGGGCTGTGCTGACAGTATCGCATCTTTGTTTCTACTAGTGATGTTTCACTCAATACAGGCTAGAATTCTGTTGCATTTGAATACTACTGCTTCACATTGTTTTGAATGTTTTAGGTTATTTGTCACTGTAATCCCCAAGTTTCTCTCACAGTTTGTTTCCCTCAGCACCACTCCTATGCTGTAATTTACCCCTGGGTTGTTTATACCAAACTGCATTAATATGCATTTATCAAGGTTAAACCTCATCTTATTCACAAATGACCAGTTATAAAGTCTGTCTAACTCTGCCCGAAGATGTGATGTTTTTTTCCCCTTGGTGTCCACTATATAGCCTACTTTAGCATTGTTGGCAAACTTGGTCAATCCACTCTCCATTCTCCATCTGCATACTGGTGATGTAAATGTTAAATAATTCCAGCCCCAGGACTGAAGCCTGTGGAACCCTACTGGTCACTAGTACTTGATCAGAATTGAATCTGTTTACCCTCACAATATGTGTTCTCCTATTAAACCATGATTTGACCCACTTAGCAAATCTGGGAATTTATTCTGGATTTTATCAAGGCTTCCAGCAGCTCCACGTGTGGCACGGTATCAAAAGCTTTGCTAAAATCCAGATATACCATGTCCACTGGCCTCCCCTCATCCAGAGTTATACTAACTCTTTTGAAAAAAAGTTACCAAGCAAGTCAGATATGATCATCTTAGTGTGACTCCATGATGTGTTTGGTGTCCCAAGTTTTGGTAAGTAACAGTGCTGATTATTTTATTCCTTATGTAGGTTTCTAACATTTTGCCAAGAACTGATGTCAGGCTCACTGATATATGGTTAACTCCATCTGCCCTACTATCCTTTTTAGTGCTGCATAGAAATTCTATGCAGTCCTTCTGTAATTACAGAGAGAGAGAGAGAGAGCAGTTAGAAAACACATGACAGGATACCTAGACTGTCTGATTCCAAAGTTACAATGTACAAGAACAGGTGGCTGCATAAGCAACAAGAATGGAGCCAAGCAGAAAAAGGGGTTACTCTTGAAGCAGACGAAGGCATGGCTTCACCATCACTGTCTAGGCAACAATTCCAGCATGATGCAGCAGGATAAACAGGTAAATTTTATTTTCCAGCACACTAGCAGGAAGATGCAGGTGCCCCTCCCCATGAGAACAGTCAAACATTTTCACGCGGTAGTAACGCTTTTTTGAGGCTCAGCCGTGCCTGCTGTCTGCTTTGTGAGTGATTCCAAAGTTAGAACTGAAACACAAACACAAGAGGTCATCTCCATTTAACACAGTGGTGCTCTCCCCATTCTCTCCGCCCTGGACTATATTATTGGTAATAATTCATTCATGGATTAAAAAAATCCCTTCTGCCTTCTGCCTTACATGTGTTCTGGTATGCAACTTACTGAGGGGGAACAAGCATCTGGTCTTAATCAGACTTGTCATGAGTGAAAAAGATTACTGCAGCTTACTTGATTTATTTTTACCAACGAGAAGGCATAGAGTTGGGGAGTCAATCAAATCTAATTACGTATGTAAACAAATGTAGACAGAGAATTGGTAAACTAATTTAGTTCAAAGCTAATGTTAAAATCAGTACTGTTGCTTTATTGAAATATGTATTAGCTAGTGTTCATGTTATGTACAGAATTTTATTCTGTTTTTTTCTTTTGTTTAAAAAAAATCAATAAACTTTTTAATAGAAAAAAGCCTTTGTCCCCTTGCTTTCTCATTCTCTGACATGTGTCACAAGTGTGACAGTCCTCAGCCACATCACTATAGAAACCAGGGCAATAGAAGCTGTGTGTCAACTAGAGCTGTGCAGAATATAAAATTCCACCCATGGAATGATCATTCCAATTCTGTGGATTTCACAGAATGTTCATGAAAATTCTGTGGAATTTCACCAAATTTTAAATTTCAGTTATTTCACTATACTTTTAAAAGTACATGTCCAAATAACACCACATTTGGAAAGTAGACAGTACACAATGGCTTACAAAAGTGTACCAAATGTTCTTATCATTGGCTGCAAGGGGTGGAGTCATGGGTGGCCAAACATGTAATCAAAATTTAATTTTCTGTTATTTTGAGAAAATTTCTTATCCAAATTTCTTCACAATGTTAGGCATTAGAGAAGCATCCAGCATGGGTAAATACACCACATTATAAGTCTCAAGCTTCAATGGGAGCTGAGTTATAGGTGGACAAACATTTTGCCAAAATTAGATTTCTGTAATTTTAGTGTAATTTTTATAGTGTTCATTGAAATGTTATAACACTTGACAGGTATACATGTTATCATTACTTTTGTATATGTACATAGTTGCAGATTTCTAGTTTCAAATGGGACTGAGTTATAGCCTGCCAAACATGTTGCCAAAAATTAAATTTCAGTTATTTCCCTCTAATTTAAAACAACATATCCAAATTTAACCAAAGTAGAAACATTTAAACTACTGTACCTCATGGTCATTTCTGAAAAAAAAGGTCATATTTGCAGCTTTAAATGGGACTGAATTAAAAGTACTCAAATTTTCACATTTACAAACTAAATTTTGCAGGAATGTAAACTACAAATTTATAAACCCCTGAAACGTTAAAATTAGAGAATGCAATACCATTAAATTTGGCAGATCTTAGACCTTACAAAGAGACTGTGTGTGCCAATTTTATTAATTGCTTGCTTCCAGAAACTGTAAAAAAATCTGTACTTAAAGTCAAATCCCATGAGTCTTTGTGAACATTTTGGAATTTCATGAAAAAATCCATAAAACTGGAATTGGCTAATTTCACTTAGCCTTATCAGGGGGATTCTAATTAAAGGATAGGGGTATGAGAGGCATGTAGTGGAGAAGTCACCAGATTCAGGAGTTAGATGCACAGTTTTACCAAGAAATGGACAGCCAGGTAGCACAACAATGTTAGACCCCTAGGTTGGAGCAAGGAAGCACAAAGTGTTACCAATTCCAACCTGAATGCAGGATATTTATGGATAACATCCAGTAAATTTATGATCCAGGGAGCCTGACGTACATGCAAGTCTGGGACTTAGAGGTACTCAAAAAGATGTAGTGGGGGAAGACAATGTCTCGGGCAGCAGGAAGGAAGAATTCTGGCTATTCCAACAGGGTAGGGGTTATATTATTCTTCCTCAAGAATTTTCACAACTATATGAAAAAATATGTTTTACCCTTGATCACCCAGATATAGACAAATGGCAATCACTTCCCCTTACTCCTATAGGCAGATGCAACATCATCAAAATGAATATACTTCTTCACTTATTATTATTTTAACAAACACTTCCAATACAAGTTTAAATTCCCATTTTAAAGAAATAGAAAAAAAAATTCAGTATTTCTTTGGAAAAATAAAAAAAACAGACATTCTATGCCAAAACTGTATATTCCAAAAGAAAAAGAAGGCATGGCCTTATCAAATTTTAAATGGTACTACCTTGCTGCACAAATACCACAAATACACAATTGGTTTAAAGAAGAAAACAAAAACTTCGAATAGACATTGAATCAATATCATGATATTAAAAACTTATTATATTCATGATATTACACTAAAATAGATTAAAAAAGCAAGAAAAGGGAAACTTTACAAGTGAAATCATCTCATACTACTTGTAAAATCTGCCTAAAAACTCATACATTTATCTCATGGTCTTAGTTTCACTCTACATACATTCCTTTGTATAGAAATCTAAATTCCCCCCGTCTTGTATAGATAAAGGATTTGAAAAATGAGATCTAGCAAACATAAGGAATATTAAGCATTTAGTTGCTAACAATGTACTTATGTCTTTTTAGCAATTAATAACCAATTACAGACTACCCAAGCAAGAAGGGTTCCAGTCAGTAACATCACAGAACAAAATAAAGTAGACAAAAATAAAGCATCAAAAACAGTGTCAACATCAATATTGGCAACACAAAATGTAGCATTCCAGAACAATGCAGGCCACATGATGCACAGGTAGCAAACAACGCTAATCTGTCCTCATAAGGTTGCACCCTGCCGTGAGCCATCTATTCACAAATTTCTCTATGTGGATGACACAGTAGTGACCCTGTCAAGCCCTATTACTATGGCACCCTTTGTGAGTATCCTATAGCACTACTCCATGAGTAGTCTGTAGGCCCTGCACTTCCACAGCCAGACAGACTCTTCTTTGGTGCAGGGCCCAGAGGATGATGCACATTTGCATCTCTTCATGCAGGTCCCTTCAGGACCTGCATGAATGAGAACATAATTTCACTATCAGAAAAAGAAGGGAAATTTGTTGCAAAAAAAAAAATGCTAATGCAGACATTAGGGTTGAAGAATGCAAAGCACACAAAGCAAGGAAATGAAAAAACAAGTTTCTGGAGGCTTGGCAAATCAATGGTGGTATATTCCTTGTGGTTGTCAACCCTAATGCCCACCCCCTTCCCCATTCTGTAGCCTCCTATCCAAAGCACAAGGTACACCTCCAAGCGATAACCTCATAGTGATTTACTCTTTGGAGGTAGGGAAGTATGGCTCACCAAAGGTTGCCAACAGAATCAGTTGTACCTTTGTTCACGCAGGGCCCTGTGGGACCTGAGTGAAGAAAAAAGATTCCATCTAACCTTATTTGCTTAGCGGAGGGGTTGGTCATTAGGGTTGACCACCCCATGGAAGACCCCACCACTAATTCTCAAAAACTAATATTTTTTGAATTCCCTACTTTGTGCGCATCATGTTCTTCAACCTTAATATCTGCATTTACATAGTTTTTTGCAATAACTATATATAGAGCACAAATAACCTTCCTTTCACCAAAAATCTAAATTAGGCAAAAAAAAAAGTAAAAAAATTAAGACCATAAACTGTGAAGCTGCAATATCTCCCACACTGTTACTGCTCCTGCTATATTTCTCTGTCATGCAGTTCAGCTAAGTTACTGGACTAACTTATATGGATTGCACATAACTGCAATTTTAGGCAATAAAATAGCTGAGCAAAACCTGTACAATATGATGTATGTGTTTCAGTATATGATGTATTCATTTTTATTATATATGTGCATTTTACTAAAAGAGATATGCATTTAACCATATTATAAGTTTCTGTATATGACATAATGTATGCATTTCACCATATTGTGTATGCGTTTCTCTATATAGTGTATGCATTTCACTATATGATGTATGGATTTTACTATATGGAGTACATTTCACTATATGACATATGTATTTCAGTCTAAGATGTAATAACCAAGAGAACAAAGTAGGAAACTTAATAACTTTTATTGGACCAACAAGAAATTTTCAGCACACAAGCTTAAAGGACTCTGTGTGGGCCTGAAAGCTTATGTACTGAAAAGTATTTGTTGGTTCAAGAAAAGTTATTAAATCATCTACTTTGCTCATCTTTTTGTACAAGGATCAATACAGTACATCTTCAAATACTTCTCTGAGTCCATGATGTATATATTTCACTATATAGTGTATGCATTTTCTGTATTATCTACAGCTTGTGTTTCACTATGCAATGCATGTATTTTACTATAAATTGTATGTGTTTCACGGTGTGGTGTGTATGGCCAAAAGGTAAGAATCATGTCTCTTATGGCACCTCATAAAGTGCTATTTGTGGTTGATCTCAACACCAGCAAACTTTGGTTGCACATTCTGCAAGCAGCTAGTACACAGCAGCTCACAGTGAAAAGAGGCAAAGATGCTGAGGGAATTTTACACTGATTCTGTCTACCTGCCTTATTGTAAAATTGTATACAATCGATCGAGACTATTTATCTGCACTTGTTTGACTGCACCTGTACTTGCTGACTTCATTCCATGGGAACTTGCTTATTGTATGTGTTATGTTGCCTTGTAATCATTGCTATCAACATGGGACCTTTTGTGAAAGAGCACGTGTACCCAAAGTATTCTCCAAAATCTGCAATAAATAAATACATACATTTTCAAAACCTATGTACAGATGCAGTTTCCTGTTGAACAGCTTTGGACATAAGCCAGTTTGTCCCTATGTCCAATTTTCAAGGTAAGATCATAACTAAATCCAGTTTTCAAAACTCTTTAAGTTATGTGCAGTTTGTGAAGTTCATATACAAGTGTGCCTGCAATTCTAGTCCAAATATAACCTGATTTATCATATACATCCACGTCTAGCATTTTATTATCCATAACTGGATGTAAAGTACTATAAAACAGCTAGTAATGCTGTAGATAAAGTCCAGTATTTGAGAACAGCTTCAACAAGGTAGAAGAAAATGACCTAGACATACACAGTCTCTGATATCAACATAAGTAGGAGCTGCATCCATTGTATGACTTTTGAATCTCCCACCCTAGGATATGTGTCCATTTTATGAGTTCTGAAAATACCACAAGATGCACTGAAAAAAAAGAAAGTAGACGTTTTGTCCATTATTGATTTTGAAAATCCCACCCGTTGTCTTACACGTGTTCAAGCAACATGGAGCCACCATCTGCCGCCATCCCCTTCAAAAAGAGATCATAAAAGGCGTACTCTATCCGTGGTGGGGAGAATGGTATCAGCTGAAAGAGAACAAAGAAAATTTGCGAAGGTTCAATAGCATCATTAGTGAGCATCTCAGAATGATTTAAATTAGGCTTAAACTGTGCACCTCAGTGTTTTCTTGTTACTTTTTGTTGATCAGGAAAGGAGAGCTAGACAATTCTACTTATTTTTAGCTTTGTCCTGGGGATGGGGGTGTGGGGGGGGAGATACAGATGGAACCCAGCTGAAACTGAAGTAGATTAAGCTGATGGTGGGTTTTGGAGTAAATGGGGGAAATGTGGTCAGGACATCAGGAAAAATTCCCCTACTGTTTTCAAGAAGTGCCATGGGACCTTTAACATCCACCTGAACAACTACCGGAACAGGAAGATGGGACCTCTGTTTACTGTCTCATCTGAAAAACAGCACCTCAGGAATGCAGCACCCCCCCCCAATGCTGCACCCTAGTGTCAGGATTGGGATTTTACCCCTAGTTCCTTGTGTGGAGCTAGAATCTACACATTTCTGCTCTGCTGGCCCCGGAGACAACTGAGCAATAGAGATGGGTGAAGTTGGGAAACTCCGTTCTGTGAATTGATCCACAAATTTAGTGCAATTCATGGATTTATTCGCATATGCAAAGTATGAGGTTCCACCCGCAAAGTGCGAAATTTCACCTTGCCAAGTGCAGAATTTCACCCACGAAGTGCAGAATTTCGTCCATGAATGGTGGAAATTCACCATGAATGGCAGAATGTCACGGCTCACAGGCGAAAATTTTGCCATTCGCAGGCAAAATTCTGCCATTCGTGGGCAAAATTCCATAGTTCACAGAGAAATTCCACAAAACAAAACGGCAAAGTCACAAAGGCGAATGTTGAGCCTAATAGCAGAAATTCATGGATTGCTCCACAGAGGCGGATTTGCTGACTTTGCCAGCACTTCGCGTGGGAATTTAAACTTTGCAACATCTCTACTGAGCAACCTGCTGAGCCACTGACACTGGCTTATACTTAAAGTTCATACTTTCATAAACATAGTGTTTCATCTATTAGAATTCACTTGCGAATACATTTGTTTTAATTTTCAGTTTTCTTCGTGGACCACATGGGTTTTATATGTATTGTAACATGATCCTGCCTTTGTCCTCTTAATAATGCATTGGACCTACAGACTAGTGAGGCAATGGAACGCTCCCCCACATGTGGGAGGGGTCACCTGAGGAATGCCACAGGAGAAGCAAAGAACAACATGATGAGTGTGAGGGCTGGGGCTGCTTCACTGTATTGAAGGTTGGGCCTTTAGTAGAATTGGTATCCTCTCTTCCCCTAACTCCTCCCTCCTTTGAGACACTACATGAATGCCTGGATCCTTATCTTGGTAACTAGATCTATTAACACCTTTGGATACTTGGGAATGGGAATGTACAGTTATGCCGTGGTGATGCCCTAAGTGCTGTGTTGGGAGGCACATATCACCCTACAGTCTCTGTTAAAGCCTAATCATTCCTGTAGATATGGTAGCATTTTGTATCTCCTTTGCAGAAAGGTATGAATTGCATTATACAGAACGTCTCTTTGTCAATAAAAAGACATTTACAAAAAAGAAAATTAAGTTTTCTTTTCTGGGTTTACATCATATCTTGGTACAGTAGCTTGTCTTAAACATGCACATATCATTTGACTATCCCCAACTGATCACACATGGAGGGTTTTTTTTTTGCCCTCGAAGTTGCCTCAGAGGCAGGGTCATCTCCAGCGCAGCAGTTTGCTGGTGCACTTATTCTTTCTGACTGCTAAGTCCCTGTTCCGACATATTTACTATTCTAACTCCATGATGCCATGGACTACTACTCAAGTGAAAGTCACCTTGCTGAAAATCCAAACATGCCGATCATGTCTGAATTCGAACTCACGCTGTCCTGTTCATCAGGTTTATCAGGCTGTGGAGTTTTCTACTACACCACCAATCTAGCACACTCAGTGAAGTGCAGCTCTTTCAGTGTAAAGATAAAAGACCTGTCTGAGAGCAGCCAATGAGATTAGATTAAAGCACCGCACTGCCCTGCACTGCCTGGGAGGCAGACAGGTAGCCCTGTCTCCGAGTCAACCTTAGCGCAACAAAGACATCATAACGCTTACCATGGCAATAGGCTGTGATGTCACACCCAGCCAAAATGAGGACAACTCACAGCTGACCAGCAGAGCTTCAGATTTCAACCCTCAGAGGGCTCTCAAGCGCTCCGGTCCCAGAGAATCGCTGCCAGCCACAGATCCACTCACAGCCAACCAGCAGAGCTTCAGGTACGAGATATTTTCCCTTCCTAGCCCTGGACCTCCCACGGATTGAAAGCCGTGTTTGCGATTGGGCTCTTCCCTGGCTGCTTCCCAGACCCCATTGGATGCCTCAACTATTTCACCAGCCTAATTGGGGCTTGCAGGGCGCACTGGACTGAGCTAGCATTTGAGACTTTTTAAATCTGCTGCTCGGCAGCAGCGCCAGACAAGCTAATTTTGCTGGCTTTAGAAAAAAGAAAACAAAAAACCTCTTGCCATTTTTAGCTTTCCTAGCTGCTTCTAATTGCAAATTTTCAACAGCCTGAACTACGTAGTTGTACCTAGCATCTATTTGATCATTAAGTTGTTAGACCTACCTAGCCCTACCTGTTGGGACTGCTGATAGCCTAGCACCTGGAAATTATACTGAACTGTATTATGGCATAGGAGGGCAGTATTACGTTAGCATTTCATACTGATAGTCCATAATATGTAGTGCTGAATGAGCTAATTTAGGAATTTAAATTGTTTATTCTCCTAGCTGCAGATCTGGAATCTTTATTGTGTCTCCTGCTATCTTAAACTGGTAGTGCATACTGTCTGATGTTTGCTAGGGCAAAATGAGGATTGTTTATTGATTTTACTCCTAGCAGCAGACCTGTATTTGCTGCTGTGTCCCCTGACTTCATTGCTTTTTCTGCCGTGTCTACTCTCTGACTCCCTACCACTTCCCTAGCTTCTGCCTTAATCTGCTAAGAGTTTTTTCCCCTTCTTAATTTGCCATCAGCACCCCCCATGCCATCTTTAGCTCTCAGACATCCATTCCAATCCTCTCACTTCTCCTCCCTCCCCTTCCCTCCTCCTCCATTTGTGGATTCGGTTGGCGCCATTCCACCAGCCTCTTCTAACCTATTGTTGCTGCCTGTACTACTGGCCGTGTCTCAACCCCTCCCAAACTCCTTTGTGCTCTTAGTCTGCACCCACCCATGCTGATACCCCCATGTGTCTGCCCCTAATATATTAATTGGAGTCCCTCTCGCTTTCTCCTGCAGATTTCAGCCCTCAGAGGGCTCTCAAGCGCCACGGCCACAGAGAATCGTTGCTGGCCACGGGTCCACTCACAGCCGACCAGCAGAGCTTCAGGTATGAGATATTTTTCCTTCCTAGCCCTGGACCTCCCATGGATTGAAAGCTGCATTTGCGATTGGGCTCTTCCCTGGCTGCTTCCCCATTGGCTGCCTCAACTATTTCACCGGCCTAATTGGGGCTTGCCGGGCACGCGGGACTGAGCTAGCATTTGGGGCTTTTTAAATCTGCTGCTCGGCAGCAATGCCAGGGCTTTAGAAAAAAGAAAACAAAAAAACTCTTGCCATTTTTAGTTTTCCTAGCGGCTTCTAATTGCAATTTTTTGGCTCCCCACCCTCCCCCTCCTCCTACCTTAATTAAATACTATTACTAGGGAGCCTGCCACTCCCCCCACCCCTTCCCATTGGGCTACATCTCTGGCTACCTCCCTCCTTAAAGGGACTCTGCTCCTCTGTCTTGGTACTCATTCCTTAAAGGGGTTCTGCACCACTGTCTTGGCAACTCCTTTATAGCCTGCGCCCTTGCTCTGTGCAGTCCCCCAAATCTGATGGCTGCGCTAACAGCCATTATCATTTACAGAAGGATCCTGCTTCTAAATAACAGCTTTAAAGGAAAAATGGGTGATCCACTACAACAGGACCCACCTAGGCAGCATGTTCTGCCAAAGATCGTTTTCGCAAAATTCTCTACCCACACAAGGAGCACTGACTCCCTCCTGCACTCCACTCTCTTTCCCCAGCTCAGACCTTCTATCTACATTCATATACCGCTCCTCCTTAAGTTAGAGTGGGGCTCTATGCCCTCTTTCTCTGCCACCACCTCACTACCTCTAGCAACACGTCCCACAAAGCTTCAAGTACCATACGTCAAAACAAAGCCACCTTAAAAACAATTATAAACTGCCTCAGGAAGCTGCTAGTACTTCTCCTACTCTGCTCAGGGAATTTTGAACTTAACTCAGGCCCACCCCTCCTGCTTGGAGCCCCATCGGACCTCTCGCAAGTCAAGGGCCTTAGTTTCCTGCACATGAATGTTTGCAGCTTACCAAAAAAATTTGACTTAGTCCAGGCTTGGGTATTCCACACAGTACCTGACATAGTTATGATTTTGGAGACATGGCTCTCCAGCCATATCCCTGACAAAACGGTCAATATACATGGATATAACCTGTTCAGATGTGACAGACCCGCTAGGGGAGGTGGAGCTGTTATCTATGCCAAGATCAAATACCATATCTCAGACATTGTTCGGACCTCCCTAACTAAGGAATTCGAATGCCTTGCCCTTAAGGTAACCATTTCACCTGAAGTAGCCCTCTTAATATCTGCCAGTTACAGGCCACCCTCTGCAACACTTGGCATTCTAGAACACCTCCACTCCATACTGGATAAGGTGAACCTAGAGAGCATAATAATGGAAGATTTCAATCTGAACTGGAACAATGCCTGCGCCAACAAGATTAAAGAGTTCTGCAATGTACACGGGTTAACCCAGATGACACCGGAGAACACCCAACCAAACAAGAAAAATTCCAGCCACAGTACCCTGCTGGATCTTATGCTTGTCAGTAAGCCTCACAACATCACCCATACAGGAGTTTTTCACAGTGAGTGATCACTGTGCCACTGCCTGTATTCGCTGGTCCCATAACAGGTTGTTTACTCAGACCTTGGTAACATCAACTGGCAGAATTTCTATCTGGCCCCCTCTGTCACTGAGGCTTTCAACATTTTCCAAAACCTGCTAGTGGGACTGATAAATAAACATGATCTACTTAGGAAGATCAAAACAAAGAAAAGGTCCCCGGACTGGTTCACGACTACCTTGAAGACAGCCCTCCGGGACAAGGATGTACTGTGGAAAACAGTCAGGAAAACAAACTTAGAAGCCAACTGGCTTGCCTTTCAGGTGGCTAGGAATGCCTTAACCAAGTTAATAAAGGCAGAAAAATCACACTATTTCCTGACCGCCCTTGAAAAAAACCAAATTGCTCTGCCAATTTTTGGAACATTCTTAAAGAAGTTGAAGGTCACTTGCCAGCCTCCTCCCTGCCTGCTAGAATAGTGGCAGGTAATGTTTCCTACATGACCAGAGCTGGCATTCTTGAACAACTCAACAATCATTTTGCCACAGCAGGCCATGCTTTTGATGATTCGCCCCACAGCAAGTTAAATGTCTGCAGCAATGCCACTGATGGCTTATCCTCTGACACTGCCACAAACATGAGGCACCCCCCCCCCTTCTGCTTTCAACCAGTTACATTCAAACAGGTGGAGGACCTTCTAATATCTCTGGACACAAAAAAGTGTGGCAGTGCTGATCTTATAGAACCATTTTTCTTGAAAACAGGCTTTTACCATCTGACTGCCCAAATCACCCACCTATTTAATAGTTCCCTGATTCGGGGAGAATTACCTCCTCTTTGGAAAACACTGCACATATTTCCCCTTTTCAAGTCTGGAGATCCAACTGACCTGAACAACTACCATCCTATTTCGCTGCTTACTACCCTGTCAAAACTCCTGGAGAAAATTGTCAATTGCCAATTTAGGGATTATCTAGAATCTGAGAACCACTTGAACCCAGCCCAATCAGGTGTTAGACCCAAGCACAGCACTATAACTGCCCTTGCCAAAGCCTCCAATGTCTGGCAAAATGCTTTGGATACAAAAAAAAACTCATCTATGCACTCTTTCTGGACCTTAGTAAGGCCCTTGATACCGTGGATCGTAGCCTTCTGCTTAACGTCCTGAACAGCTTCAGCCTAGACAATACTGCCCTAAAATGGTTTGAATGTTATCTCTCCAACAGACTGCAACAGATAAAACCACAAGGGGAACTGTCTCTGCTTAAAACCCTTCCTCCAGGTGTGCCTCAAGGCTCCATCCTGGGGCCCCATCTTATTCGCCTTATGCATAAACCATATCAACTCTCACATACGCTCAGGCTACATACATCTATTCACTGACGATATGGTTCCCTACTCTATTAATTCATCCCTGGACATCGCTTACGACGAGCTACCACACAACTTTGTCGCCCTTCAACACAATTTACTGAAGTACAAGCTCCTGCTTAATGCAAAAGAAAAACAAAGCAATGATCTGAGCTCCACGTGCTTCTCATACCCAGGAGGCCACCATCGAACCGCTTGATATACACCCTATTAGGTGAACCTCTGGAAATAGTGGATAAGTTTAAGTACCTGGGTGTCTGGTTGGATAACCGGCTTAATTCTTTGGTACATCTGAATGAGCTATCAAAAAAGCTAAGACAATGTCTAGGTATCTTTTATGGCTATCTTTTATCGCATAAGACATCTCCTCACACTAGAAGCCAGAAAGACACTGGTCCTTACGACCTTTATTTCACTACTCAACTATGCTGACATTCTTTACAGCCACTGTTCAAATCAGGCATTATGTAAATTAGACACCCTCTATCACCGTGCCTTGAGGTTTATTCTGGATATGCCCAGTTGTACTCACCACTGCCGGCTCTACCAAAAGCTTGCCTGGCCATCTCTTACATTGAGGAGGCAACAAAATGCCCTCCTGTGGTTCTATAGGGCCTTAACCGATAAGCTACAAGATTATATCTCTGCTCTCTTTGTACATGTAACAGGAGCGTATGGCTTAAGAAGCACATCCTTGGTATCCTTCAAAGTGCCAAGAATAAGGTCCCAGTACGGTAAGGCTTCTATCAATTTCTCCCTACCTTGCCTTTGGAACAACATGCAAAAGCCTCTAAGGTTTTCATCCCTGCCAGGTCCCCATACCTTTAAGCTGTCTATCACACACATCCTGAAGGACATATGTACCTGCCACAGGTGATTCTCCTACTGGCTCCCTGCCCTGCCCTCCATTTACTTAGCACTTACCTACAACTGCAACACTTCTCTGCACATCTCCCTCAGAGCTGTGTGCGGAGCGGAGTCAGGAGCGGGTCACAGTCAGTGACAGGGGAGAAGGCGGAGGGCTGAGAAATTGAAGCTGCAGTCGGCAGCCTGGTCGCAGTCGGCAACCAAGGGGCTGTATTTGTCCAGAGCTGTATTTTGGCCAACCGCAGTGTAAAATCGGGCCAATCGGGAAGTGAGGCGCCAACGCGGTCAGGCTTTAAAAAGCCAGCCAGACCACAGAGCTGCATCAGAGCTGTGTGAGGAGCGGAATCAGGAGTGGGTCACAGTCGGCAACTGGGGAGAAGGTGGAGAGCTGAGAAATTGAAGCTGCAGTGGGCAGCCTGGTCGTAGTCAGTGACCAAGGGGCTGTATTTGGTCCTGCCCACCCTCCCTGACCCCGGCCTCTATTAAATGTGGATGGGAGGAGGAGCCATTATCAACTGAAGGAGCTGACAGGCTGGCCCCAAAGGGGGAGTGGCCGAGTACATCGAAGGACCAAAAGTGGTAGCAAGGAGAGTCCTTAGCAATGAAAGCACTGCAAGAAATTGGTTTGCAATGGAGGAAATGGGTCCAACATCTTCTACACAGGGGACATGGAATTCAGCCTTGGTGGATATGGGAAATGGACACAGTCATTAAGAAAGCCTTTACAAAAGAGCTGAAATTGTGATGATGTGAACTGGGTCGAGACTACTGACGCTGCAGGTACTGGGAACTTGATCTTGGACTACTGACACTGGAGGTGCTGGGGACTTGGTCTGGACTTGGTGTCTTGAACTTGAATTGGTGACTATGGTTATTAATTAGAGGAGTCTATGGTTTTGCACATGCTTTATGAATTCTAAAAAGTATAAGCTTTATTATTATTTCTGAAAGTCTTGACTGTGGGTTGGGACTGAGGAGGAGGTGAGGATGAGGGGACCAAAAAATACATAAGGTGTGGTTTTGAGCTGTATCTGAGTATCACGGTAGATATGGTAGGGCAGCACAGAGGGAGGGGCGACCAAGGGAGGGGGATCTTTGGCAGGGTGGTGGGGTGCAGTGGCTGTGGAATGGCTATGATCCTAAATTGGGCTTGGAGGATGGGGGGATGTATGATGTGTAAGCAGCTCCCTCAGCTGAGGGAGGAGGTGGCAAGACTAAGGTGGGGGTTAAGGGGGGGAGCTGGGAAATGGGGTAGAGAGACTGGGCCGGTATAAGCCAAGGAAGGAGTGGGAAGGGCTGAGTGGATTCCATGCAGGATCAGATATACTGCCTGGAAGTCAGAAGCTTGGGAGGGAGAGGATGAAAGTGGGTCCAGAGGGGATAGACCAGAGGTAATAACAGACAGCAACAAGTCCAGAATTGGGACAGGGACACCTGAGACAGGATGAAAAGAGTCAGTGGGAATGGACAGCAGAAAGGCCAGAGGCACAAAAATGACATCTATGGCTAGAGAAAAGGGGTCAGCTGGGGATCAGGAGGAGTGGAAGACATTAGGCTCAGGAAAGGGCAGACAGATGCCAAGAATGAAGGCCAACACAGGTATAGGTGAGATGGGCCAGTTGGCGGAAGTAACAAATAGTTTTGCCCCCCTAGGTACTTTAGTCGGAGACATTGGGGAGGAAGGGGTCCGGCAGGGGCCAACAGAGAAGGGGGGCAGGGAGGCAGGAAACAAGGGGAATTATCTCAGGTGCAAAGGAGGGGGAATGCACATCACATGCAGGAGAAGGGGTGGAGGAGGGGACTGGCACATTAGAGACACAACAGAGGGTGGCACTAGAGGAACTGTGGCATAAGAAAAGGGGCCAGAAGAAAACACTGGAAGAGCTGGAGTTGAGCTCTGGGGAGGCTGAAAATGAACAGGAGGAAACCATGCAGGGTAGGAGCTGCAGTAGGAGGATGGGACATGCACCGGGCAGGGTGCAGGAAAAGGGAAATATGCCGACAGGGCGGGTGGTAAGGAGGAAGACATCCCCAAGTGGGGCAAGGTGCTCAAAACCTTCTCCAAGGATGGGTGGGACAGGAACAGTTGGAGGGGGATCAAGCACAGTTGGCACAGTCTGACACAGTGAGGCAGATGGGGGAAGGCTGGGAGTAAATGGAGGGGGGCAAGTTGAAGTTGGCTCATGTTCAAGCAGTGATGCAGAAGGGGTTTTCAGGGATGAAGGAAGCCAGGCGAAAGTACAAGAGATGAAGAGATACAGGAGGGGGGGTCAGAGGAAAGGCTAAAGGGAGAGGATGAAAAAGGAAAGATGCTGGGTGTGGATAAACATCAGGAGAGGTTAGGTGATGGGGAACAAATGACAAGCGGGGACAGAAACCAAGTCAGGATGGAACATAAGGAGGAGGTCAAAGGAAGCCAAACCCCATGACACAAGGCTAGAGGCCAAAAGGACACCCAGGAATCAGGGGACAGTAGGGTGGCACTCTTAGGGGACTCAATAATTAAAGGGTTAAAATCGGGAAGGAAGGGAGCAAAAAACAATGCAGTATGGGTACAGTGCACGCCAGGGATGACGGCGCTAGAGGTGAGGCATCATATTCCATCCTGGGGTAAGCAGCAGGATGAAAGGACTTATCTGGTGTTTCACCTGGGCACAAATGACTTGGACGGGAATAGCCTGATGGAAGTACAGGCAAGGTTTGAGGAACTCGCTAGGTCCTGTAGGAGATAACACTGTTTTTCCTTCCTTTTCCTTCTCTGAGGTGTTGCCAGTACCAAGAGCGAGCACACCCAGAAAGGAAAAGATCAGGGCTTTCAACAATTGGCTACAAGGTTGGTGCAGTCAGATGGGGTTTGGCTGGATAGGGGACTGGGTCTCTACATGGGAGGAGAAGGAGGGGCTATATGCCCAAGACAGGCTGCACCTGAGCTCTTCAGGTGCAGCTGCACTAAAGAGTAAACTGGGGGACTTCATGGCAAGGGAGTTCAATTAAATTAAATAAGGGGGGACAAAGGACGGGGCCAGCTTTACGAGAGGCAGAGCAGGGAGGCTATCAGCCTCCCCCCCAAGTCACAACACCCATCAAGGGAACAGTTAGGAGTAGGGAAGGATGGGATGGGGCTACATGTTGGAGGGCTTTGGTTACAAATGCCAGGAGCCTGGGAAACAAAATGGGAGAACTGGAGGCCACCATGATGGAGGAGAACCCAGACATTGTAGCAGTGAGTGAGACTTGGTGGAACGAGCACCACACCTGGGAGACAGTGATCCCAGGGTATCGTTTGTTTATTAAGGATTGAGGGGGGAGGAGGGGTGGCATTATATGTCAGGGAAGGGATTGGAACCATGGAGGGGTGTGATGGGGGGAACAGAGATAATGTGAGTCACTCTAGATAGGGTACAGGGGGTAAACCTGCACATTGGGGTGGTCTATAGGCCTCCTATGCAGGGGGAGGAAGGGGACAGACACTTTGTAGAATCAGTAGTGAGGATGGCATGGAAAGGGGAAATTGGCTGGTTGAGGACTTAAATCTTCCGGCCATCAACTGGGAGGCCCAGACAGCAATCTCTGCAAGGAGCAGGGGCATCTTGGAGGCTCTGCAGGGCATATTCCTGCAGGAAAGGATCAGTGAGCCCACTAGGGGTGCAAACCTGTTGGATGTGGTTCTCACAAATTGGGACAGTGTGGAGGTGGGGGAAGAGCTTGGTACCAGTGACCACAGGGCTGTAAGGTTTAGGATGAGAGCGGGCAAGGAGAGGGTTAGGACGAGAACCAAGGTAATGGACTTCAGGAAGGCTGACTTTCATGGAATGAGAAAGGTAGTTAGAAAAGAAATGTTGAGGATAGGGGAGGTACAGGGGGTGGAGAAATTATGGGCAGCTATCAAGAGTGGGGTATATAAAGCTATGGACTTATGTATAAGAAGGGTAAGGAAGAATAGAAGATGGAAAACACCTCTATGGTTAACTAGAGAGGTAGCGTTAGGAGTCAAGGAGAAGACCACAGCATTTAAGAGGTACAGGAGGTCACAAAAGGATGAGGACAGGGAAACCTACAGGGAAAAAAGGAAGGAGGCAGGGTTAAAGATAAGGAGGGCTAAGGAGGCCACTGAGGAGAGGATAGTGAAGCAGGTAAGGAGGGGGACAAAACCTTCTTTAGGTATGTTGGAGAAAGGAGGATGGCACAGCATGGGATTGGAAGGATAAGGGGGGAAAGTGGAACAATACTGGAAGGGGATTTCAAAAAAGCAGAGTCGTTAAATAGCTATTTCGCCTCAATCTTCACTGAGGAAAGAGAGGGCAGGGGACCAGGACCAGGACAGGGTTGGGAGGGTGACAGCCACAGGCAGGTGGGTGTGGCAGAATTCACAGCTGAAGGAATAAGGGAAGAGCTGGGTAGACGTAGGATGGACAAGGCAATGGGCCCTGATGGAATACACCCAAGTGTTCTTAAGGAGGTGAAGGATGAACTGGCACCATATCTGGCGAGGCTGTTCAACTTGTCCTTGGACACAGGGGTGGTGCCAATGGACTGGAAGAGGGTAGAAGTGGTCGCACTACATAAGGGGGGGAGGAAGGACAAGGTCAAAAACTACCATCCCGTTAGTCTTACCTCAGTGGTGGGGAAGGTAATGGAAACACTACTTAAGATCAGGTTGTTAGAATACTTGAAGATAAATGGCATGCAGGATGACAGGCAGCATAGCTTCACCGAGGGAAGGTCCTGTCAGACTAACCTGATTGAGTTTTTTGATGGGGGTGACACAGATAGTGGACCAGGGAGGAGTGGTGGATGTGGCCCATCTGGATTTCAGCAAGGCCTTCAACACCATTCTGCATGGTGAAATGGTGCAAAAGCTGGACAGACTAGGGGTGAACCACAGGATCACCAGGTGGGTGGTCCAGTAGTCACCTTGTCAATCCCGATGACTCTAAGGCTGGCAGGTGATCCCCGTCCCACACCCTCCACTAAGGCCCTGTCCAGACCAGTGCTGGTAATGTTACTGGTGTCCTGTAGCGTATGCAACACTCATACAGTTGCGTCCAAACCTGTAACGTTTTAAAAAGCATTCTGTAAACCGGTTTTAAAACCACCAAAGAGCAGGTCTTTAGCACGGCTGCTGAAACGTTACCTGATTTTTCTTCATTTGGAGGAGTAGTGTGGATGGGTGAACGAAGTGTTTTCTGTAAAATGTGTCCTCCAGAAGACTGTAACGCTTTTCAAAACGTTACCAGAAAATGGAGAAAGAACATCAATGTGGATGCAGAGTAACGGTTTAAAACCCGATTCGGCTGTTCAATGTGGACACACAGAAATGGGTTGAACGGTAACGTTTTAAAAAACGTTTTTATAGCTCATTGTTAGTCTGGACAGGGTCTAAGTGTCTAGCCATAGCATTTGTCATCACTTTATTCTGGATAGCAGATTTCTGCTCTCTGATGTGTTCCTTTAAATGACGCTTTGTTTGTTCCATATATTCTAAACCACACAAACAGGTCAGCATATAAACAATATTTTGAGTTGAACACTTGATGAAGGATCCAATTTTAAACAATTTGCTATATCTCAAATGTGGATAAAGACCAAAAACTGTGATCCAGCCAAACCTCAGAGAAGTAGACAAAAATGAAAGCATATTTTAAGGGGAGTGGCCATAGTCCAACTGAGAGCTGAAGCACACTAAGTAAAGATTGGAAATAACGGCCCACTCACCCAGATTTTCTTCAATACAAAATAATTTTATTTTCATAACATCCAGACCAACAATGTCCTACATTTCGGGAATACCCTTCTTCAGGGAGTCTGGTTATCAAGTTATACTCTTTCTTCCTTTTGTTTTAGATTTACCATCAATGTACTCACCCCTGCTCTAATCCAGCTCCAAGACTGTCTCCTCTTCCCCTCCCCATATTTTTCCATCTCTTTGTAAATAACTTCTTGACTGCTAGCTCTCTTCCTTCTCAAACCTTGTTGCTGACCATCCACTGTTGTTTTGCCAATTACCACTCCTGACCTTCCTTCTGTCAGTCTTTCTTGTTATGTTTGAACATTCCTCACATTTCTCTCTATATAACCTTATTCTCTTATTAACCCTTTCACTCCACAGGTCGGGTCCATGGTTTCTGCATTATATCTTACTGCCATTATCTGTATAATGCTTGCCATTATTTTTTGTTGTTTCTACCCATTGTATTTTTGTAGCACTGTTGTACTGTTCCTCTATTTGTATTATTGTACCCATGTTGCTGTTGTTCAACTGTTCTCCTTTTGTTGTACTCTCCCGGGTTGTGCCTGAAAATAGTCATTTTATGGCTAGTGCACCTACCCAGTTAACAAAAACTAAATAAATAAATAGTTTGTGCTTCCCCTTAGGTGCTGTATCAACTCATATTTTGAAAATGTATCCTGCAGGCTTCCCCTTTGAATGAGATGCACTTACTAAAGGAGCTATTTAAAGACAGGATACGTTTTTAAAATATGAGTTGATACAGCACCTAAGGGAAACTCTTTAAAAGAAAAAAAATCCCCAAAACAGCATGACACTCTTTTTGTCATGCTATCTGCTATGATGGGATGGGGAGATACATCTTCCACTACAGATTACCCCATAAACACAAGCAGGGAAGGGCATGCTGCAGACACATGGAGGGATTAAGTCAAGTTCAAGCCCGCAAATGCAACCAGGAAGGCACTGTAATAGGGAGAGATGGGGGAGTGGAGTTTCTCAGAAATGTCCCAGCTACCAAACCCAGCCACGTAGCACCCTTTGGTGGCATAACTAAAAACAGCACACTGCCACGCTGTCTCAAGAGGGACTATTTTTGTTTTTGTTTTAACATTTTTTAAATAATTTCTTATGATCTTTATTTTATAGAATTTTTAAGCATTTTTAATTAATTATCCATTTTATAAGGGCAATAAGACACGCCAGGGAGTGTGTTTATTTTCCTAAACCTTACTTCCAGGTGGTTAAATGCACTCAACACAAGTGCCTCATGTCTCACAATGTACTTGGGCATACAGTATAGGAAAATAAACACCCACACACACACACGATTGTCTTATTGCTTACTTATACCAATCCTTGCTCAGGCTCCATCTCAAGTACAGTGTGTGTTCTGGTTCCCAAATCTGAAGAAGGATAGTGACACAATAGAGAGGATATAGATGACAGTGACTAAGATGATTGATGGCTTGGAGACCATGGTTTAGGAGGACCAGCTGGTAGATTGGGATTGTTTCACCTGGGAAAAAAAGTAGATTCAAGAGAGACACAATTACAGAATTCACTTATCTAACAGGATAAAACAATCAGATCAAGTGTGGATCTTCAAGACACAAAACGATGAAAGGACAAGGGGACACTATGTTACTGAATGGAGGAAGCGTCAAGATAGACATCAGGAAGAACTTTTTAAAAGAATCAATCATGAACACTTAGAATAGAGAGTCAAAGAATGTGGTATGAGCTGATATTAGCTGCAGAGTCAATGGATCAGCAGGTTGCAAACTCACCTCTGTGGACAGAGGACTGGATGGTTATGGGGTCTAACCCCACACCAGGAACTTGGGGTAAAGCCAATACTATCACTGTAGTGCAGCATGGGGGGGCGGGGGGTTGCTCTCCTGAGGTGCCATCTTTTGGATGAGACTTTAAACGTAGGTCCCGTCATGGTTGATCGAGGGTGACATTAAAGATTCCATGGGACTTCTCGAAAATAATAATTTCCTCATTGTCCTGGCCAAATTTCCCTCATTCTCCCATTAACTAAAAATATAGCCAACAGCTTAACATGATTCAATATGTTAGCTTGCATCTGTATTCCCCCAACCCCCATGTGAAGAAGGAACTCAATGGACTTATGGTCTTGTTTCCCCCCTCATTATGTATGTATTTGTGTATTATTCAATATCTATGTAATATACAACTCCATAGATTCCCATAATTCTTTTCATAGCCATCCAATTAGCCAACTAGATATTACAGAAGTGTTTCGCTTTATGCAGGATTGCCTCCTCATCACTCAGCACTGATAAATGAACCCAGTGATCAACACTTAACGTTGGGCACCCTTCCATAATGGCATTTAAAAACTTGGGAGCGTAAGCTACTATGACATGAGCACTTACAGTATGTCCTGCCTCCTCCAGGAGTTGTTTGGTCTCTGCAACGGCATACCTCACACTGGGTGGTGGCATCAAGAAGCCATCACTCTCATAATACCCTATTCGCAGTGGTGTCGAACTGGCACACACCTGGAGGGGAAAAAAAGCTGGTGTATATTAAAATTGCTTTACGTTAAAAGGCAATAACCTGATTATGGCCCTATAAATACAAGGTATCTAGCTCAAGGTGTGACACTGCTAGTGGTATATTTAATAATTATATTATACCACTAAGGTGACAGGACAGGGGCTCAGCTGTTAACAGCAGTTTGAAGCACACGCAGATAGAGATCTAAATTTATTTATTTAAAAATTGGTTATCAGGAAACACACACTGAGCCAAGGGTCATCTCCATGTGTGACCTGAGGAAAAGGGGAAGAGGAAAAGCACACTTATAGTACAAACAAAATACAGCCAGTTAGGCAATGTGGTTACAATGAGGATGACATAAACAGCATACGTTGAGTGCAGTACAGACAAAATGGCAGAATACTGTGTATGGAAGACAAATGAATTAGCATAAAAAATAATCATCTGTGCAAATTGGGCAAACTGAAAGTGTATAGTGCCAGAGTGAAGGGAGGCTGAGCTGGTGCTGAAAGCAGGAGTCAAAAAAGGTTGATAAACTTCAGTGAAGTTGCTGGAACTATGAGGTTATAGGCAAGGGAGAGGTAAAAGGTGGTCAAAAGCCAGGAAAGGTAAGGAAGGGTTCAGGAAGAGGGTTGTCAGGAGTAGGGGGAGGGGAAGGAGCTGTAGCTGGCATCTAATGAAGGGGAGAGAGGGAGAGAGAGCTGGATGGAGGAGTGTAGCTGGTTCCAGAGGGAGGCGAGGCAATATGAGAAAGCAGATTTCCCAACTGAGGAGTGTAGGTGGGGAAGGGAGAATATGCAAGGGATTTGCATATACAAATTAAGTAGGATGTTCAAGTTCAAGTTCAAGTTTATTGTAGGAAAACTCTGTTGAGCAAGCTCATTCACAAGGAGGTGCTTTGACACAGACAGGTAGGATGTGCAGATTTTAAAACTTTTTGGGGGCAGAAAATACTTACCCAGACATTCTATGGACAACATTATTTACGATACTGAGACATTCTGTTGATAGCTCTATAAATCATGGTCAAATTTTTTTTTTACAAAGTTGCACAGTTTAAAACAGCACATCATGTTGTTTTTAGTTCAGTAAGGGAACAACAAGTCTCTGTCACTGACTCAAGCTACCCTAAGCTATAAGTAACTTGGGTACCATCATTTCTTTTTACTCAGTTATTTTTAGAGCATCCAAAGAAAAGATGGCTCTGTCTCAGCTCCACTGACTCTAGATTGTAGTAGATGGAAGCACCAAGATATCTCGTCGGCGAGAAATCTGCTTTCTCATATTGCCTTCCCTTCCTCTGGAACCAGCTACACTCCTCCATCTAGCTCTCTCCCCTCCATTAGATGCCAGCTAAAGCTCCTACCCCTCCCGCTACTCCTGACAACCCTCTTCCTGAACCCTTCCTTACCTTTCCTGGCTTTTGACCACCTTTTACCTCTCCTTTGCCTGTAACCTCATAGTTCCAGCACCTACAGTGACGGCACAATACCGACGAAGGTATTGTGCCACCTCTTCCATCGTTGTTTTCTGTGGGGGGCTGTGCCTCCTGCAACCCTAGACTCTAGGATTCCAACTCCAGGTCGGAGTTCATCCAGGGAAGGGGAGGAACACTGGGGGAAGGCGAAACACAGAAAAAGGACCATTACCGTGAATGTCACCATAATGGTCTTTTTCTGTGTTTCGCCATTGGGGTGTCGACCACAAGGGGTGCTACGGACATGGATAATTTCAGCTTCACCCAAGATGATCTGTGTCACTGATGTCCGCATAGTATCATCAATGACACAAACAGCTCCACTGCCCTCCCTCTCAGGCACGCTCAGAGCGAGTGCCAGTAGAATACACATTGACATTATTAACAAGGAACTGTGGCAGGGTGGAGGGGGGGGGTTACAGGGCTAACTGGTTTGGACTTACATTGTCCACCAAAATCATGGCTCATGGGTCAGAAGGGGGCCAACCTTCTGAAAACTACCACTTTGGAGACAAGGGTTTAGCTACCAAGGGGGTTTAATGGAATCTGTGTGTGAGCACCCCCATTTATAGGGTCTTACCCTTGCAGCTCTCAGGCACTTAGAGACTCCCTCTGCCCACTCTCTGGCTTCTTCACTCTCCAGTCCCCCCAGGACTTCTTCTTGGGGATGAAAAGGTTGTAAGTCTTAGGTGGCTCTGGCAGAAGTCGAGTTTGGCTCCCCACCAGAGACCTGTGGCCACAGCTGCACTGTTTGTCCCATGATCCCAGCCCCAGGACTGGAAGGCAGGGTCAGGAATGGGACTTAATGCCGGCATTGCTTTTAGGTTCCTCTTTAATGCTAACCAGCACTGGAACATCAATGGGGTTTCTGCCAGTGCTGGAGAACCATATTTGCAAGTGCACACATGCACGAACAGGAGCAGGAGCATTGTTGCTTAAATCAAGCCCCACGCCCACAACTGCCCAAGGATCACTGACTCCAAGGAAGGAAACAGAGCCAGGACCCAACAGTAACTGCAAAAGGGCTGCTCTTGCAAAGATAACTACTTTCTGGTCCCAAGACAGGCAGTGGGGCCGGGAAAATGAAACACTCTTTCCATATCATTTGGGTTTTGTGCATGTGCGGGAGCCCACAGAATCAGAGCAGGAGCTCCAAAAACAAACCAAAGGGTGTAAATATCTCTAACCCTGTCCTGGCCCCAGGACCACCCGCAGGGTCGGGACCTGCTCCAAAGTACCCTGAGGCAGCCTAAGTGTGCAGAACTATAAATAACCTAAGGCCAATCACATGACAGCAGCATCTGTTTAACAGCCAATCAATCATCGAGTTTCAGCTCTGAGAGAGAAGGAGAACTGTTCTGTTTAGGTTAGTCAGAGTTGAGAGGGAGAGCGAGAGAGAGAGAGAGAGAGAGAGAGAGAAAGAGAGAGAGAGGAGGTGGGCTATATAGCCACCTCAGAGAATGCCACAGCCAGGTTCTCAAGCGTCTGGTAACTGAAAGAAGTATACTTCATCTGAAGAATCTTCAAAAGAGAAGGTTGTTTAAGTGAAACACCATAGAAGAAAGGCAATTTCTGTTGTAAGGGGATAATTTGTCCTCACAGCTTTCCCAGCCAGGACACATACAATGCCTCAGGCATTGTTCTCAAAGGGACCCAAGCCAACTACTGTTCCAGAGGAACCCTAGATGCAAAGGAGGAATTACAGCCTGAGGTGAACCACTGCAGTGGAGAGAGCCACAGTAGCAGCTGCTTTTTCTCATCCAATGTCAGGTTGGGGGTGTCTAATCTTTCCAAAAGGAGGTGATCTGGAGCACTGTTCCTGTATCCCACAGCAGCCACCCACCAAGGGCTGCAATGAAAGGTCCTGGGGTGAAGACAACAAAAGGCCTGCGAGATGAAGGTGGCCCCAACATTTCCAGTTAAAGGCCCTTGTGAGGGTGAATCCACAGCTCATATCTGTGCCTGCCAAAGTTCAGGGTCACCGAGATCCAGTCCAGCATCAAAGTATCACAAGGACAGTGAGCCATAGATACATACATAGATACATACATAGACAGTGTCGGCAGATATGGGCCTATGGCCCACCCAGTCTGCCCACTTGAGCTTGTAAGTTCAGTTTGTTTTCCTAGAAGTCTGTTGCACCTTACCCCTGACCTCCAGAATTCCTTTATGTCTATCCCATGCATTCTTAAATCCCGTGATTGTTTCCGCCCCCACCACATCCTCTGGCAGGGTGTTCCACTTGTCCACCACCCGTTCTGTGAAGAATTCTTTCTCATGTTTCCTCTGAATCGTCCTCCTCCAACTTCATCCCATGCCCTCTAGTCCTGGAACATCTTTTCACTTAAACATAGTGTTTTCCTGCACCTGTTCCTCCCTGTAAGATACTTGTATGTCTCTATCATATCCTCTCTCCTCCTCTCCTCCAGGAGTACATGTTCAGTTCCTTCAACCTGTCTTCATAGGACTTGTGATGCAACCCATGCACCATCTTTGTTGCCCTCCTCTGAACCTTCTCTACCCTGTCTATGTCCTTATGTAGGTATGGTCTCCAGAACTGTACACTGTACTCCAGGTGGGGCCTCACTAGTGTCTTGTATAGCGAATTATGACCTCCCTTTCCTGCTGGTAATGCCCCTGCCTATACATCCCAGCATCCTATTTGCTTTACCTGCTGCCTTGTCACACTGTTTCCCTACCTTGAGGTCATCAGAGATGATAACCCCAAGATCCCTTTCCTGCTAGGTGCATGCTATATCCTCACCCCCCAACTGATATATTGTGCCAGGGTTTTTGTGCCCCATATGCATTATCTTGCACTTCTTTGCATTGAATTTCAACTGCCAAACCCTGACCATTCTTCAAGTTTCTGCAGGTGCTTCTCATTCTGTCTACACCCTCTGGTGTGTCTACTCTATTACAGAGCTTTGTGTCATCAGCGAACAGTGAAATTCTGCCTTCTAGGTCCTGCGCCATGTCACTGATGAAGATGTTGAATAGGACCGGTCCCAGCACTGATCCCTGTGGTACCCACTGGTCACTCTTCCCTCTGTGGAGTGACAGCCATTACCACCACCCCTCTGTGTCCTGCCACCCAGCCAGTTACCACCCACCACACTACTGTCCTGCCCACACCCATATTCCCCAGTTTGTGTAATAGTCTTCTATGTGGCACAGTGTCAAAGGCCTTGCTGAAGTCCAGATAGGCCATGTCCACTGCCCTCCCTGATCCACCTCCTAGTCACCCAGTCAAAAATTCAATGAGGTTGGTCTGACATGACCTCCCCTGGTGAAACCATGCTGCCTTGGGTCCTGTAGTCCATTGACAACCAGATGTTCCACCAATCTCTCCTTCAGTAGTGCTTCCATGATCTTCCCCACTACCGAGGTGAGGCTGACTGGTCTGTAGTTCCCTGCTTCCTCTTTGTTCCCACTTTTGTATAAGGGGACTACATCTGCTATCCTCCAGTCTTTGGGGTACCTCCCCTGTTTCCAGTGATCAGCTAAACAGGATAGCCAGAGGTTCAGCCACCACCTCTCTTAGTTCTTTAAGGACCCTGGGGTGCACCCCATCTGGCCCCATTGCTTTATCAACTCTTATTACTTCCAGTTCCTTCAGGACCCTTTCTCGTGTAAAGGACTTGTGTCCATTTCTGCACCATTCTCACCCCTTGTACTCCCTTCAGACCCATTACCCTCCTCTTCCTCAGTAGAGACTGAGCAGAAATACCTGTTCAGTATGTCAGCTTTACTGTTGTCATCCTCCACCCGGCCCCCATCCTCCCCCTTCAGTCTCACTATCCCTCCCTTTGTCTTTCTTTTTTCACTTATGTACCTGTAAAAGGTTTTGTCCCCTCTACCCACTGATTTTGCAATGTGTTCTTCTGTCTGAGCTTTGGCTTCCTTACTGACCTCCTGCCTCCCTTTGCTTCTCCTGGTACTTCTCCCTATCCCCTTCTGCCTGTGTCTTTTGTATTGCCTGAATGCAATCTTTTTGGCTTTCACTTTCTTTGCTACCTCTTTGGAAAACTATAATGGTCTCCTCTTCCTTTTCCTCTTGCTAACCTGCTTAATACATAATTCTGTTGTTCTTGTAACTTCCCATTTTAAATACTGCCCACTGTTCCTCAACCCCTGATTCCTGTTCCATTCCCTTAATGCCTCTTTCAAGTATCTCTCCATTTCCCAAAGTCTGCCCCCTAAAATCCAGGATACGTGTTTTGTGTGGTTTGGTTCTGCTCTTTCTGTGATTTCAAATCACAATGACTAGTGGTCACTGTTTCCCAGGTGCTCCCCTGTTACCCCCATCACACTGTCCCTGTTTGTGAGCACAAGGTCCAGTATTGCCTTCTGCCGAGTTGGTTCCACGACCAGTTGCTTGAGGAAGGCACCTGAAGAGGTCCAGGATAAATCTGCTCCTAGTTGATGCTGCTGCTGGGATGCTCCAGTCCACGTCTGGAATATTGAAGTCTCAACCAGTACTACTTCACCCTTGTCTGCCATCCTTTGAATGGCTAGCATCAAATCTATCTGTTTCTTCCTCCTGGGCTGGTGGTCTATAGACCACACCTGTGGGATGGCTGTCCCCATTTTCCTTTCCAGCTTAACCCACAGTATCTCTCCCCATTTGTTCTTCCTGGATCTCTGTGGCCCATATGTCATTTTTTCACATACAGTGCCTCCTCCTCCCTTTCTGCCTGCTCTGTCTCTTCTGAATATGTTGTAGCCAGGTATGGCCATCTCCCAGTCATGGTTATCATTACACCAGGTTTCAGTGATGGCCACAATGTCCAGGTCTGACTGCACCATGACAGCCTCCAGATCTTCCATCTGGTTGCTAAGGCTCCTGGCATTTGCACACATGGCTTTCCATGATTTGACCTCCCTAGACTGTCTCATTGTTCTACTCCAGCCCCTTCCTTGGTTGTCATTTATCCCTGGTTCTCCTTGCTGTCTGCCCGTATGCTGAATTTTGCCCCTTTTCTGCTTATCCACCTCTTGGGCACTAATCTCCATCTTTTGCACACTGCTTTGCAGAGATAGCCACTCCTCTGGTTCACTGGTTCCACTGCTAGCTGTGGGGGGTGAGCAAGTATCTGTAAAGAACATTTCTTAACTGTGAGTACCTCAGAACTGTGGCTTAGGGGAGTTTCTTTGGGGTAGATAGATAGACAGGAAGACTTTTGAACCCTGGGCAGGACTCTGTCGTCTTCTAGACAGGTCCAGGCAGAAGACCTGCAATGCCATCTGGGCCAGCTTTGTTGTGGATTACAAACAGTGGCCCCTTTGTACAGTTTCTGCCATTTACCATAAAGTTGTTTAATTTTCTACAAGTGTGCCAACTCCTCATCACCCTGTTTAATACCAGTAACTCAGTGACGTACCCACCACAACATAAAGAGCTCTTATTAAGGCCTTTGGGGGAGCAATTTGGGTGCACCCTCATTTTGGAACTGAGACTGCCAGTGGGTTTTGTGAGTGTGATTAATAATTGCATAACATATAAGAATTTCTCCCATTGCTTCCATTTTTTCCCTCATGTCCCCTTGCTCTTTCCTTACCCCTCCCTTTAAAATAAATTGTTAATTTATGCATTTTACTCTTGATGTGCTGGGTATTATTATTAAATTCTGTGTCATTGATTGGAGGTTATTCACCTGTATACAGGAGATTTACACTGACATTTCTGGGGGGGAGTTCAGTGCTACCCCTAGTGAAGGCACTAAACCACTACTTTATCATCCTGGTTTGTCCTGTTGTGATCCAAAGAACCCAGGCTGGCTACCTCAGAATTGAAGGAAGGAGAGGAGGACCCTGAGAGCACCAGGCGGCTTTCAAGACTGCCACAGTGACAGCCCTCCCACTGAAACCAAAGTAAGCCAGGCAGCAGTTTTACATAGGCCTCACATCCCTAGTTGTGCCAGAGTAGCTGGTCACTCGCCTAGTCTAGCTGCACTGCAGCAGTGTAACAAGTCTCAGGAGACTGCCTTTGGAATGTGATGAACCCTGAGATCCTGGAAAATGTTTCTGGCCTCCGAGTCTGAAAAACAATTTGCATTTTATTATTGCCTTCTTCCCAGTTCAACCTAGACAAAGTTTCAACCCAGGTGAAATGGTTAAACTGTGAAACTCCTGAAGGACAAACACTTTGAAAAAGTGTTTATCCTCTGTTTAGCTATTAGGTTTAAAGGGGGAAATTACTGAGGACTGACAGTGTTATACTGTGGGTCTTAATGGGGTTAGGAGAGAAACCAAATGCACTGAGCATTTCCTCAATGTGTGTTTTTGTGAATAATTCCCTGTACCCATGTTACTCTATTTTCTTGATTAGTAGGAAGTGCATAGATGTCAGTGGGTTTTTATACTTCGGTTGAAGTCCATCCTGAACCTGGGGTCTGTGTTTTGATGCTACTTCTCTTGTCAAGATTGTGAACACCTTTTTTGAAGGAGTAGGACTTGGTTTGAGGCATTGAAATAATGTAAAGGTTTCAGAGTCTGAAAACCCAGGCAATTTGGGAGGGGTACTGGGTAACCTCTGCTTTCAATGAAGGGTGCTTCATTGCTCCCTGACGAAGTTCATAGAGCAAAGCACTGGGGTAGTGCCAGTCTGTCCGTGCTTATAGGATAAGGCTTTCCTTCTGCTATTTTTGATACACTGCTTCCCATTTTATTAAAAATGTACATTATACAGTATTAGTAATTTCACTTACAGAGTCGATCTGTGATCTACAATGCTGTTATTTAATTAGCTGAAGACGTTTGAAATCAAAATGATTTGAAACAAAACAAATATCACAAAGCATATCAATCAAAATCAATCAATCAATCAATTGACTAAATAAATAAATAAAGTGGTTCTTAGATGTCTGCTGAATAGAGACAGCAAAGGAGTTAGATAAACGAACTGCAGTAGATTTATTATTTTTTGAAAAGCCCATCCAGGGTGCTCACCCTCTCTCACTTATATATCACAGTTTTTGTGTATTAGTTGCTAATTGGCTGACAGATGCTGAAAGTTAAGGCCTGGCTAAAACTGTAAATACCTAGGGGAAAAGTATGAGAGTGTTGACCAGTTTCCCCCAGAGGTCATAAGCAAAGGTGGTAATGCAAATAACCTAATTAGTGTCTGTATGAAAGGGACTGCTGTGGCCCAGAATGAGGGAGAGACAGCCAGGTTCACAGAGGAAGGGGGAAAAAACAACAGAAGCTCTGATTTAGGAAGGACTGGGTCAAAAACCTACATTTGGCTGTACAATCCAGGATTAACTAAAGGTTAGGAATAGGTCCTGAGGAAGACCTGCACCTTGAGATCAGGTTGCCTAAAAGGTAGACTCCAAGGGAAGCTTGGAGTTAGAGTTGGTATCAGAGAGATTTGGTTCATGACCAGTGGGAGACTGAGTAATAGTTTAAAACTATTGTACTAGCAATTAGGGAAAGGTGGGGCCTACAGGCTGAGGTAGGCTTTGCAGCCTTGGAGTTGAAAGTGTTCTAAGAGAGTTAATTTTGTTCCCTAGGGAGAGGATAAGTCCAAGTCAGAGTCAAGACTAGAGGATTTAGAACCGAGAGACTGCATAGACTAAGCCACAGCTAATGAAAAATCCATTTTTATGAACTGTAAATCTTGCACAAGTTGTTTAAATCTTGTAGAAGCTTGTAAACTGATGAAACATTCCCCACTGTTGGGGTAAAACATTGTCAATGTAATTGTTTCTCATGAAACCATAACTCTTAACCTTTTGCCACTGTAATAAGAGACATGGACTCTTGGATTGAGGGACAACGAGGGACACATTCTGAGACATGAATATACAAACTCAGAATACTGTGGAAACTATTGGGTTTACTTTTGTGCAAAGTTTATTTTTTGATTTAGCACCCTAGAATATCATGACTTTCTACTTTAAAGTCTGAATCTACAGCACATTCTCTGCATGGGCACACCTTTTCCATGAGGTATGGATGAAGGCTAGAGCAAGTCTGAGGGGTCAAATAAGGGACCTCCCTCATAAACAGGGAGGCTGTCCAAAGGAGGGCAACCAAAATGGTGCAGGGTCTGCACCTGAAGACATACGAAGAAAGACTAAAGGAGCTTAATATGTATACCCTTGAGGAAAGGAGGCATAAGGCAGTCCTAGTGGGGGGTAGAAGGAAGTAAGCTGTTGGTTAACTAGGATCTGCAGCTTATCTGTTAGGTAGGAAAATGGGCAGACTAGGTGGGCCAAGCGGTCCTTACCTGCCGTCAAATTCTATGTTTCTGTGTTTCTAGTTGGGAGGTATGCATGAAACATTATCATAGTAAAAATGTATTGTGCATCTTATTCAGTTGTTATATTAGCTCCTTTGGCACCTCCTACAGGTCAATGCTTGGCACAGGGAGAGGGATATACTTAAAGGCAAACTAAAGTCAAAATAAAATAAATATGTTGTGTAGAGTGTTTCTGTTGGTAGGTGTCTTCCTAGTAAGTTCTTCCCTTTATTTGCTGAAAGGACTTGAACATTTTCTAAATTTGCTTGCAGGTTTTATGGCCCCTAGTGATCTCCATATTAGCATTATCAAAGGCTCTTCTTGTTCCTACAATGCCTCCTATCCCATGTGACAGTGGTGCATCCAGTACCATTAATTCAACAAGAGCTGTCTGTTTCTCAACTTTGCAGTAGTAGAGCTGTGATGTTAATTCTCCTTGTCTAAGGAGCTGTAATGAAGGCTACATTTATTGATAGCAAATGCCTGAGGGATAATTGAGTGGGTTATTCTGTAAGGAAACAGCTATAATCTTCACAAATTATACTATTTATGACCTTGGGTGATTTGTGTGTAACCCCCCTACAAATGGGGGTTCCTAAAAGCCTTCTCGGAGCTGCTTAAGTGCCCTTTGCCTAACTGGTGTCCGGCGTAATGCCGCTTGAATGTGGGCACTGTGAGTGTTTTAGAGCCTCTGGTACTGTCTCTTTAAGAGCTGCCTGCTCGCAGGACTGATTAGTTTGTATAGGGGGGACTGTGGGTTTACTGCTCGAATCCCACTCGAGCTGCTGTTTGAATCGCTCTGTTTCTGCCGTCACTAAGTGAGCAGAGGGAGCATTATTGAAGGATGTAACTGTTTGCTGGGAAATATGTAGTGTAACAATGAAAATGCAGCTTTTATTTATTTAGTTGTTTAACCAGGTATAGCACACTAAGCTGGAAGCTTTTTTACAGGAGCGACCTGGGAGCACAAGGAGGTTAAGTGACTTGCTCAGGGTCACACAGTATGCAAGTGGAAGTTGTGGGATTCAAACCCAGATCTGGTCTGCTGGATGTCACCAGATTTGCAGCTCAGAGCCTTAGACCACTGCGCTATACTGCCTCCTGTTTGTTTAACTTGCCTTTATTACAGCTGGGACTCTGTGTGTTTGGCCCCTCCATTTTGGACCCGGACTGCTGAGATGGCCCAATTGAGGAAGGGGGGGGCCTTAAAATGGAGACCGCTGTAGCCAATCAGAATTTGGACTCCCAACGGGAGCCTGCCTTAAGGGGAATTTATGGCAGGTGCTCCTGGGAAGTGTAGTTTGAACCCTGGTGCCTTTTTTGCACCAATAGAGGATGTCTGCTGTGCCTGGCAGCAGGAATCAGCCAACCAGAGCCTGCGGAGTGAGAGGAAACTGCCCTGCAACTGTCCTGGAGGGGCAGAGTCATTTGTGATCATGAAGGGAGAAGGAGCTCTGGCTCCTGCGCTGTGAAAGTCTTCATGCAGGAAGCACATGTACAGGCCAAGAAGTCGGGTGGCAGAATGGCCGTAAAGAGCGGACAAGATCCGTGGAGGACTGCAGACAGAGGAGGCTGTACGATTACAGCTACCTACCAGGCTCATTCTGTAGAGGACTGGAGAATCTGCTTCAATCGCGCTCGGTCTGTCAGGACATGTGAAGCTGCGTCGCATCACCTGGTTTGTGCAGTGAAAGCGATCGGGAGTGTAAAGCAGCTGCCTGGTATGGTACCCCTCTGTTCTACATATAAATGTGTGGAGAAGTGTCTGGATCACAGGCCACGTCCTGCAAGTGGTGTGAGAGGAAGCATGCTGCAGGAGTCGTGAGTACCAAATCAGGGTAGCTCCCTGTCAGATGTTCACTTTGAGGGCAAGATTTGTCTGGCTGCTCCGTTGGCTGCATGAACTGAGCCTGCTGGCTCTTCTTAATCAATGTAGGTATCAAATGCTTATTCTCTGCATCAGGGCCCCAACCAGCTGCACCTACTAGGCTAGCCTTGTATTGCCTGGGTACCCAGAGACAGTGACTGATAGGTTTGGCCTGTGAACAGTGCCCTATATATATATTAGAGTGTCAAGCTAATCAACCTGATCTCCCTCATCCTTGTTCCTTCCCCTTCAATAAATCAGATTTGTTGTTTGCAAGGTATACTGTCTGAACTGTGTATTTGTGCTTCCCCCTTGTGCATGGGTTATTGTGTCACTGCATCTTATTTTACAGGGGGTCCTCAGCACCAAGTTGGTCGTTCCAATCTGAGGCTAACTGCAAGTCATAACGATTGTGTGGGAAGTGTTCATGGGCCACTAGGGGAAGGAAAGAGGGGTTGCAGTGACCCAGAGGGCTGTGGCAAAGTCGTGTTTGACTGTTCCAACCCCGACTTCTGGGCGGAGGCACCAGCCATTGGATCCAGGCCCCTCCACCTGTTAGTGGCAAAGCAGGCAGGGGTAGTAGCCCTTGGGATAGCGCCCCTGGGGGTTACATGTGCTTTTTTAATTGCCTTGAGTAGTTTGATAACATGAAAAGCTTTAAAACAAAACATTCACTTCTGCTGCCTAGACCTTCACAGAGAACTAGAAAACAGAAAGTTTGGATTAGACTGAGTTATTTAGTGGAAGACAGAATATCAGGCTCCTGACAGTAGATTGCTGCTGTAGCAGTTATTACTCTCTGAACCAATGGTCCTGGATCCATCACTGTTACACGGGACAGGAGTCACTGTGCAACAAAAAGAGCCATAACCAATGCTAACATGGAGATCCCTGGGGCCATAAAAGCCTCAAGCAACTTAGAAAAAAAACTCCTTCCAGCAAAAAAAGGGAAGGACTTACTAGGAGTACACCTACACATCAAAACACTCTGTACAACATACTTTTTTTGTAAATTTTGACTTAGTTCCCCTCTAAATGCTGGTGTCAGCTTCTACCAGTATGCCAAGAGCCTAGTGATTTGCTTGTGTTTTATCAGTGTGTCCATCTGGGAAAGACTGGGAGCAGGAGATGGCTGGGGTGGGCATGGTGGTGAGGGAGTGGGTAGCTGGCATGGCTCAGAAGAGACTCATTTTTCTAGAAGATCACTTCACAAAGTTCTCCTTGAACTTCAGCACACAATGGGTAGACATCAGGCCAGTCTACAGGGCCGCATTTGTGCCCCAGCAACCTGATCACTCAGGCTGCTGTGGTGTAAATGCAGCTGTGTGAACACTCACCCAATCACAATAAGCCATTCTCTGCTCCACTTCAGGAGCTGCTGTACTGGTAGGGATGTGTTCCACAGCAAGCAATGTAAGCTGTCATGTGGACAGCTTGCACCACTTGCTCCTCTGTGCAGTAGACACTCCCAGCATCCTCTTCTGCCCTCCCATGATTCCGTTTTCCAGAACCATGAAGCATGCAGCTGCGGTGTGGAGCACTGGCATGAAAGGAGATATTGCTAGTGTTTTGACTAAACAACAACAATTGTAGCAGCGACAGAAGTAAGTATGTCGACTGTATTCATGGAAGGCATGGCAACAATAGTCAGTGATGTTGGCAGCCTACACAACATCAAGCCCATCACTGCTGATGTTGGAAATCTCCCCCCCCCCGATGAATGGCCCCTCTCCAGTGTGGCATGCATCAGCACTGAGAGGGGCTGTGTAAACAAGCAACAAGATTGCCATTCGAGGTTGGGACAGCAGCAGTCCAAGAACTGAGAATGCAAGTGGAGTGGCTATGTAAACATGCCTATGGTGAATAACATCACACCCAATCCACCAACGTTATAAACAAATTTGTACAACTGTACTCTGCAGTAGGGCCACATAAGGTATATTGTTTGTAAAATTGTGCGTGTGGTTGTCTGTTTTGTATTTGTGTAGTTGTGTAGTTGTGTGCACCTGTGTCACATGCTGGCTGGGTAAGCACAGTGGCTACTGTTACTGAAAGTGTTTTCTCTCTTTTCAGTTTTTATCATCACCCCCCCACACACACACACTTAACTGAATCATGTAATAGTCTTTTTAGAAATCACTCTTTTAACAGTGCTGCTTCTTCTGCCACTGCTACATCAGGATGGTGCACCTTGATTTGCAATACAATTTGAAAAGTTTGTCTCAGCTGTCAGAATAATATAACTTAAAACTCTTGAAATGTGTTTCTGTGTTGTATTTTAAAGTAATGATCCAGTAAAAAAAAATTATTCTTTGAAGATGGTATATTCATGTAATACATTGGTGTGAAAGGGTTGCATATGCATATGTCTTTCAATTTGATGTGCCAAGGACTGGGAGCTGCAGCTTTCAGTCCGAGGTTCTCTAGCATGACCACCAAACCAGACATCATTCATGAACTACTGAATGACTCCTAGAATGCATAAACACTGCTTTTACTTTGAGGATCTTCTTGGGTTTCTCATTGTACATGTACAGACCTTCTTCCTGACACTAACTGTGCCAGAAATTGCTCTTGCTACCTTTTGGTGGGTAATCCTAACTTGAAGAGTGGAGAAAGGGGATAATATATTATTGGGTCAGTAAAAATTAGCAGTATTAGTATGCTTTACAATAATGAAAGCTGGAGTCACTGGACCTCCAGGGGCAGAGGTGGAGTACAAACACTAATCAATACTCGAGAAAGGCACTAATTACCTAAACAATTTTTTTTAGCAGTGCTGTAGTACTAATAGTAGTAGTAGTAGTTGTAGTAGTGGCAGTAGTAGTAGCAGTGCAGTGGTAGTAATTGCAGTAGTAGCAGTAGTAGTTGCTATGGTAGCAGTAGCAGGAGTAGTTGTAGTAGCAGCAGTAGAAACAGTAGCAGTAGTAGTAACAGTAGCAGTAGTAGTAACAGTAGCAGCAGTAGTAACAGTAGCAGTAGTAGCTGCAGTTGTGGTAGCAGTAGTGATAGCAGTGCAGTGGTAGTAGTTGCAGCAGTAACAGTTGCAGTAGTAATCACAGTAGTAGCAGTAATAGTAGAAGTTACAGTAGTAGTTGCAATAGTAGCAGGTGCAATAGCAGCAGTAGGAATAGTAGCATTAGTTGTTGCCGTTGTTGCAGTTGTGGTAGTAGTAGTAGTCATAGTAGTAGTAGTGCAGCAGTAGTTGTAGTAGTAGTAGTAACATTAGTTATTGCAGTAGTTGCAGTTGTGGTAGTAGTAGTAGTAGTAGTGCAGCAGTAGTTGTAGTAGTAGTAGTAGTAACAGTAGTTGTTGTGGTAGTTGCAGTTGTGGTAGTAGTAGTAGTAGTCATAGTAGTAGTAGTGCAGCAGTAGTTGTAGTAGTAGTCGTAGTAACAGTAGTTGTTGCAGTAGTTGCAGTAGTAGTAGCACTTGGACGGCGTTGCTCTCAAGGCTGTAGATAGGGTGAGGAATCTAGGGGTCATTGTAGACTTCAAGCTGACACTAGAACATCATGTGTCGCCTGTTGTCCACAGTGGATTTTGTCATCTTTGGAACATCTTCTGGATCAAGTGCTTATTAGAGCCATCTGACCTAGCAACATTGGTGCATGCACTTGTCTCGTCAAGACTGGATTACTACAATGCTCTGTATCTGGGGTTATCACCCAAGTTGCTGCACTTCTTGCAGCTGGCCCAGAAAGCAGCAACATGGATGGTTGCTGGCGCCTTCCGGTTCAAGCATAACACACCACACCAGTTCTCCACACTCTGCACTGGTTGCAGGTGGTGGTGGTGCATCAACTTAAAGGTGTGCTCCTTAACATACAAGGCCCTGCACAGTTTGAGTCTGGGCTACCTGAAAGACCTCCTGACCCCATATGCTCCTGGCCTTCCCCTTCAGTCAGTGGGTGAGGGACTTCTTTCTGTTCCAAGATCTCGCTTAATATACTCAGAAGATAGGGTGTTCAGAGTGGCGGCCTCACTTCTCTGGAATGCCTTCTCTGGAAGTAAGAGATGCCCCTTCCCTGACCATTTTTACTCCAAGCTCAAAACATATTTGTTGCCTTGTGTTATGGGGCATGATGCTGTTATTTAATATTTTGTTCTGTTTACTTATTGTCTGATTATTGTTTATTGTTTCAATTGTATTACCTTTATTAATTTGCTCATTTCTGTGAGGGGCCCAGAGACCCCGAGATTGTGTACAATATAAATAAAATTGCCTTGCCTTGCTGATTGCAGTAGTGGCAGTAGCAGTGGCAGTAGTAATTGCAATGGTAACATTAATAGTAGCAGTTGCAGTAGGAGCTGCAGTTAAAATAGTAGTAAAAGTAGCAGTTGCAGTATTATAGATCGAGGGAGCTCTCCCAGCCAATTGGGACACTCCTTTCCCCTGCATGCGAGACACTCTTATTCTGCCACCAGCATCTCATGTGCAGATGCCCTAGTAATGGGTACATTCCAGGACAATTAAAAATAACATCAATGGCTTGATCTATAATATTATCAATATGTCCCCTGTCGCCACTCATTGCAGTATAAGAGTGGTTTCAGTTGTGTTCTGCTTGAGTCAGAATAGCCCAGCTTCACTTTGTTGTTCTCTCTCAGGCAGAATGCACATGAAACCACTCTTATACCACAACGAGTGGCTCCGTGAGGACATATTAACCCTTAACAGTAGCAGTGAAGTAGTAATATAAGAAGTAGAAGAAGTAGCAGTAGTAGTAGCATATTTTATCTATGTGACACCCTGTCTCTTGATCCCAGGTTACCTTCCATTTAATATACTGAACACATTTAATGAAAGTATCTAAAATTACTAAAAAAAAAAAAAAAAAAACTGTTTACACAACTCAAATGATCCAAAATACAATTACAGTATGACATATTTCAATTTGCACAACTCAGATGAAATACAATAACAGAATGACATATTAGATTGTATTGGTTTTGCTGTCAGCACTCAGCGGGATTTAAAATAGGAGCCAGAGCCATCAAGCATGAACCAAAATGCCCCCTTTCAACTTGGACTCGCAACCAAACAGCACCCACTTTTTTGTTCATCCTTACAGTACATACAAAGATAGTAAACTAACATTCCATTTTGACCCATCCCCTATACCACATGGTGTATTTGAATCTCATTAACTACTTTTTTTTACTTTGCCAAAGTATTACCTCGTCATTGAATGGAAGGGGTGGCACCGTTGGGTCTAACTGGAACATGTCCTCACACAATAACGCTTTCATACAGAGAGCCAGGCTGTCGACGTCCCTTGCCAGGGGCCCTACTACAGTCACCACTGAAAAAGGAATGTCACACAAGAAGCAACTATGTATTATCAAGGCATTCAAAATACCAGAAAACAGGATGATCGCTGGAAGGTCTAGAAGTAGGCACAACAAAACAATCTAGCACTCACCACCTCCACAGGAACAAGAGATGCTGATCTGATTCATTGTGCGAAAAGTTACTTAAGTGCATGCAACAGACATACAAAAGGCTCCTTGATGCATTTCAGAATTGGCTCCTTTATCAAAAGGTGTACAATTTAATAGCGATCACCTTCTATCCATGTAATCAACGACATCATAGCCAGGTGTCAGAAGTCACTCTGGATCACTAGTCTGAACACCATCAATAAATACATAAAACATAAAACATACAGTAAAGTGAAAAATGCAGATGTAATACAGTACATTTAAAAACAATCGGTACTAAACTAATCTAAATTCTAGCGACTACATTATTGATCTCCAAACTGGCAAACTCATCAGCCATACTCAACTGATCATATTCACTATATAGGTTGAGATACAATAGCTCTAAATTCATATACTAATGTTTTAATTTATTGCATAGTTTAGACAAGATATGTCAGTCTGAGTTTGAAACCATTTGAAGAAGAAGCAAGGTTGCTCCTGACAGGAAACAATTCAGGTCTTGGTTCTGATCAAGACTGCGAATACAATAGCAACATTATTAGATGAGCATTTATACAATTAAAAACAATTAGCCAATTCATCTGGAGTATAAGTGCACTTCTTGCTACTTACAAATAGCTATAATGATTAGAATGTTGTGACCACATGCAACTAACTCACAAAGGAGAATAGTTCTTCATCCCACTCAAAATTAGCTATACTGTAGTTACTAAGAGGTTATAAACTCATACTGCTGGCTCATATCAAGGCCCATGGAATTCTGCGATTCTGCGTTTGCGGAATTTTCCACAGAATTTGCATCATGCCACAGAATTCATATAGTGCCGCAGAATTCATTGTTTTTGGTGAATTTTCATTCAAATATACAGTTTTTCCATAGTGCCAGGCTCCCGTATCCATCTTGTTTATCTGGAAGCGGCTCCGCTATGCTTGGCAGGTGATGTCATCTATGACATCACATTACATTTTAGCCAATGGTAGGACTGCATTCTGCCACAGAAATGAATAAATTATACCGCAGAAATCAGAAAATGCTGCCGAAGAAGCCTAGGAACCCTGCCGCAGAAATCAGAAAAGTCTGCCGCAGAACACTAGGGGCCCGTCATAATACAATAAGTATACTTACCAATCCACTATACCTATATACATATTTACAATTATCAGCAGTACCATTCAGAGTATTATAAATACAGGGACACATCAATACTCCCATTAATACTAGGGTATTTGCAGGTTCCAAGTGTGTAAATCCAGAAACCTTTGCATTTCAAGAGGAGTTTGTTAAAGTCCCCCCCTCCATGTTGGTTCACTTTGTCAGTAGCCCTAACTATAAAGCCATGTTCTTCCATATTACTAGCTTGTTTAATATGCAGTGCTGTGGTATATTTCTCATCACCATTTGTTATCGCCCTACAATGTTCTCCAACTCTCATCTTGAACTGTCTCTTTGTCTTACCAGTATAAATAACTCCACATTTGCACAGTGCTGCATAAATGACACTGCAGCTGTCACAGGTAATCAATTGTCTAATCCCAAACCATTTATGTGGAGTTAAAAACATATCTCCTACAGCCTGTCAGCTCAGCGGTTAGATTTCCACTTGCAACGCCAGCGACCTGTATTCGGGAATGGACCCAGGTCACTGGAGGGTCGGTCAGGGGAGAAGGATGGAGCATCACATGGACTGCTCTCCTTTTCTGGGGGGAGGTTGGGGCATATGTCTGGTGCTCGACTGACCTCTGGCGGAGGCCAGGGGTATTGTGGCAAGCTGGCATCTGGACATCTTCAGAGGCGGGGTGGACGCTGGACATTATTGCACGTCCCCACCCTCCTGAACAATAGGGGTCAAAAACACCCACAGCCAGTGCCTCCATGATGCCCACTGTGCTACTCCTTCATTGCTCCTAGGCTGGCTCCCCGACCTGACCTATGTCCGCAACACCTTGGCCAGTGCCGTGGCCCCGCCCTGGGGGGTAAGCCAAGGAGGCAACTAGGGAGTGCAGCTGATTTGGGAGTGAGGGGTGGCGAGGTCCATGACTGGGTTGAAGTTCTGACACTGGCTTGTGGGACAAAAAGCATAATAAATAGCAAAAAAAAAAAAAGAAAATATCTCCTCGGGAAATGACCGTGCAATATGCACACCATTTACAAGTGCAACAGCCATTCAAGTTGTTTTGTAGCCAAATATTATTGGTAGGTCTAAACTGTCTGCTATGAACCAAGGTGTCATGCAGTGTGGTGGTTCTGTGATATGCTATTCGTAGGGGCTCCCTACTAATTTTGTGCAATGCTGCATCTCCTTCAAAAATATTCCAAATCTTTTTAATGAGTTTCTCAAACTAGCTGGCATTTGCTGAAAAAGTAGAAACAAACTTGTGTCTGGTTGATACAACATTGTCTATTCATTTCTTGAATGCGATCTAGTCTGTCACTTGATCGAGCTAATTCACTGGCATTTTCCACCACCCTAGAATTATACCCATGTTCAGCAAATCTTTGTGTCAGATCTGACATTGCTGTTTCATAATTAGCATCTATGTTGCAATTTTGCTGCAGTCTAAGGTATTGACTCTTAGGAATATTTTGCAATGTATGGCATGCATGGCAGCTTGACACCAGTAGTGAAGTGTTACAGTCACGCTGTTTTCCATAAATGTCTGTCTGCGAGTTACACATCTCATCTTTCTGAATCTTCAAATCAAGGAATTTCACTTGATGTTGGTTAGCATTGTATGTGAATCTAAGATTTGGATTAGATGCATGTAAATATTCCACAAAATTCTCAAATTCTTGTAAACTGCCGTTTCAGATAATTAATATGTCATCAATAAATTGATCCCATAACGCGATTTTTTCAAAGAATGGATTTGCATCGTGCTCTCTAACCAATTATTATTCCCATAGCTCAACATGCCAATTTGCAACACTGGGACAAAGCTTGCCCCAATTGGCGTCCCTTTAATTTGCAGATAGAATTTGTCAAGACTGAATGCATGAAATTTCTATACACATTCGGATAGCTTAAGTAAAAAATCAGAGGGCAGTGTAGCATCATTACCACGAGAACTGAGAAAATATGCAAGTGCATCTGAAGCTACTTCTTGCGGAATGTTGGCGTACAGGGACTCAATATCCGTGGTGATAAGATGTGAGGTGTATTTTCTTTGTCGTGAGCCAGCAGTATGAGTTTATACCATCTTAGTAACTACAGCTAATTTTGGGTGGGATGAAAAACTATTTTTCTTTGTGAGTCAGATGAATGAGGTCACAGCATTCTAATAACTATAGCTATTTACAAGTAGCAAGACGTGCACTTCTGCAGCAGATGAACTGGCCCTTCATTTTTAATTGTATGAATGCTCATCTAATACTGTTGTTTTTATGGCATCAATTTATATGCATCTAATCCATATCCTAAATTCACATACAATGCTAGCCAACATCAAATGAACTTCCTTGATTTGAAGACTCAGAAAGACAAGACAGGTAACTTGTAGACAGACATTTATGAAAAACAGAGTGACTGTAACACTTCACTACTGGCGTCAAGCTGCCATGCATTGGATCCTACTGCTCTGACCTGTGGGGTGCCTCAGGGCTCTGTGCTATCCCCCATGTTGTTTGCCGTGTACATGCTTCCCCTCGGAGACATTGTAAGACGATATGGGCTGGAGTTTCATTGTTATGCCGATGATACCCAGCTCTATCTGTCTTTTGTACCTGACCAGAATAGAGCACTCTCAGTGTTTAACAACTGTCTCAGGGAGATCCAGGATTGGATGAGGTCCATCTGGTTGAAGTTGAACTCCGGGAAGACAGAGGTGTTGGTTGTGGATCCTGGCCACCGGATTGAGGGATCCGGAGCACTTCAAACCTCTGGTTTATTCCTGGGAGATGCGGAGCTCCCGATTTCTGAACAGGTGTGAGACCTGGGGGTGATCCTTGATGATCAGCTGACATTGCGTGCGCAAGTGTCAGCGGTCACTAAGGCATCCTTTTACCATCTTAGGAACATCGCCAGGATCAAGCACCTTGTTCTATCCGGCGACCTACCCACGCTGATCCACGCCTTTGTGACCTCGTGTCTGGACTACTGCAACTCCCTTTACTTTGGGCTGCCTGGGGTTGATATCCGCCGCCTGCAGCTAGTGCAGAACTCGGCAGCCCGGTTGTTAACGGGGACCTCTCGGTCCTCTCATATTACACCAGTGCTCCGAGATCTGCACTGGCTACCGATTCAGTGGCGGATCACCTCTAAAGTCGGTCTTCTGACTTATAAAGCCCTACATGGGTTGGGCACGGATTACCTGAAAGAGCTGCTGGTGCCTTACTGACCGACGCGACCACTCCGCTCAGCCAATGAGGGGTTGCTAGAGATCCCGAGGGTCATTTTAAAATCTTCTGGTGCCCGAGCTTTTATGTTCGTGGCACTGACCCTCTGGAATTCTCTACCACGTTGGATTCGAGAATGCATGACGGGTGGAGGGTTTTAAAAAGGGCCTAAAGTATTTCTTATGGAATAAGGCATTTTTAGATAATGTTGATGCCTATTAATTGCCCTGCTGTTAATTCAATTTTATGATGTTTTAGTATGTTTTTATTCTGTATTTTATTGTAATGCGCCTTGGTTTTAAGAAAGGCGTAGATAAATAAAGTTTATTATTATTATTATTATTGTGAAATATTCCTAAGAGTCAACACCTGAGACTGCGACAAAATTGCAGCACAGATGCTAATTATGAAACAGCAATGTCAGATTTGACAAAAAGATTCACTGAACATGGGTATAATTCTAGGGTGGTGGAAAATGCCAGAGAATTAGCTCGATGGAAGTGGTAGACGATCTCATTCAAGAAATGAATAGACAATGTTGTATCAACCAGATACAACTTTGTTACTACTTTTTCAGCACATGCCAGCCAGTTAGAGTAAAAAGATTTGGAATATTCTTGAAGGAGATGCAACACTGCACAAAATTAGCAGGGAACACCCACGAATAGCAGACAGATTAGACCTACTAATAACACTTGGCTACAAAACCATTTGAAGAGCTGTTACACTTGTAAACGGTGTGCATATTGCAAGGTAATTTCTCCAGGAGATATGTTTTTAAATCCACATAATAACAAACAGTTCTGGATTAGACAATTGATTACATGTGACAGCTGCAATGTCATTTACGTAGCCCTGTGCAAATATGGAGTTATTTATATTGGTAAGACAAAGAGACAGTTCAAGATGAGAGTTGGAGAACATTGCAGGGTGATAAATGGTGATGAGAAGTATGCCACAGCACAACATACTAAACAAGCTAGTAGCACAGAAGAACATGGCTTTGTATTTAGGGTTATTGACAAAGTGAGCCAACATCCGGGGACATTAACAAACTCTTCTTGAAATGTGAAGGTTTCTGGCATTGTGCATTTGAAGCCTGCAAGTACCTCAGTACTAATGGGAGTTTTCATGTATCCTTGTATTATAATATTCCGAGTTGGAGTTCTGATGTTTGTAAATATGTATATAGGCATAGCGGATTGTCAAGTATGTTGATTGAGTCATGAGCCAGCAGTATGAGTTCACAGCTTCTTAGTAACTATAGTTACTTTTGAGTAGTATGAATAACTATTCTCTTTTGTGAGTTAGATGTATGAGGTCACAGCATTCTAAAAACGATAGCTATATATAAGTAGCAAGAATTACACTTACAAAGCAGATGAATTGGCTCATTGATTTTAATTGTATAAATAATCATCTAATACTGTTGTGTGTTTTTTTTTTATTTACAGCGTTGGTCAGCACCAGAGCTTGAATTGCTTCCTGTCAGTAGCAACCTTGTCTCTTCTTCAAATGGTTTCAGACCAGTACTTTTATATCTCGTCTAACCCATGCAATAAATTAATACATTAGTACAGATATTTAGAGCAATTGTATCTCAACCTGTATAGAGAATAGGATCAGTTTAGCATAGCTGATGGTGATGAGATTTCCGATTTAGAAATCAACAATGTAGTCTTCAGAATCTAGGTTTGTTTAGTACCTATTGTTTTTAAATGTATTACATTTGCATTTTTCCCTTTCATGTATGTTTTCAGTTTTATGTATTTATTGTTTGTGTTCGGGCTAGTGATCCCAAGTGATTTCTCACACCTGGCTCTGATGTCATTGATTACATGTATAAAAGGTGATCACTACCTCAGTTCTAAGCCTTTTGATAAAGGAACTAATTCTGAAACATGTCATGGCACTTTTTGTATGTCTGTTGGCACAGAATCAAGATAATTTTTGCACTATGAATGAGAATTACGTCTCTTTTTCATGTGGAAGTAGTGAGTGCTAGATTTTTTGTTGTGCATATTGTGGCTATTTTTAAGCACCCCACCCTTGTACAGTTTCCCTTTTAATGTGTTATATGGTCTAGAGGTAGTACACTTTGCTACAAGGCAGATGACCTGACCACAGCAGACATGCTCTTCTTGGTCTGAGACACTTCCAGCTATAACTGGTCATCAAACCTGGGACACTGAGTCCTAAAGGTAGCAGCTCTAACCAGTCAACCAAAGGGGAACTCTTCATAACTGAGAGGTTGACATTACATGGCTCAACTGACTCTATATACTTGCTGTCCCAAAGACCACCACAAGATGTCTCTGTTACAAATACTCAGCTCTTCTTTTGGCTGTTGAACACAGTTATCACAATTAGCTGGCACTTGTTTGCACTGACTACATTTCCTCTTATAAAATGTTTTTCAGTTTTCTTCAGAATCCTAGCAATTTAACTGGTCTAGACACATCAGCTCATCGTTCATTAATCTCTGGTATATGAACAGTTCGCAACTAACCTGCCCTACTCTAACTAGCAACAACTTAAATAAATGAAAATAAAAACCTTTTTCCATAAAAATAAAGTTTTTTTCAATTTTTAAACACAAAAAGCTACACCGGGAAATAGGTTTATACAAAATAAATGCACCTCCTGAGTTCATTTAAATAAACTTGCCCTTTGTTACCAAACTCACACATTCTACCTAGCAGTGACCTAACAAAAGGAAAATAAATTATTTTTTCCATTAAAAATACACTTTTTTCATTTTATAAGTGCTATAACCCACTCCAGAGCATGGCTTTCTTGAGAATTAATGCACTTGCATGGTGTGTTGTAAGTCACTTGGCCATTTTCCTTGTGCCTTCCAATTCACATGGAGTGTGCATTAATTCTCAAGAAATCTATGCCCTGTTGCAAGTTATTGCTTGGATATACAACAAGAATCTCCACATTTGAAACTAGTAGTGAAAGTACTATCAAATGTGGTGCTCTACACTTCACAGAAAAGTCATATGAGATCTACTCAGGCAGTAAGCCTAGCAGCAGGGCCAGGAGATGCCAAGACATGTTACCTGTTGGAACCTCCAGCCTCATAGAGGTTGCCAGCAGGGATACATCCAGTCAGAGCAGGGTAACAGGATATGTACTTGCCAGTGATTGGGCATGAGCATATTAGCCTCCAAGGGGAGGGAAGGATCAAACCCTGAAAATTCAAAACTCAATCTACCAGCTAGTCCTGCCCCAATCCAACTGTGCAGGTGAGCTTTACATTCCACACTGGCTATCTCCATGTGTACAACTCCCAGAGTCAGAGAACACTGACTGGTGTCAGGGATGGTGTGTCTGGGAGACTACATGATGGAGCATGGGACAGTCAAGGAGGAACAGACAAGAAAAAATGAAAAGGAAAAAAATGTGCAACGGTAAAGTATTGTACTAATAATTTATAGTGAAATAATGCAGAAACATAGAAGCTGACAGCACAAAAATACCACTGATCCATCAGTCTGCTTGTTATACCAGTATCCCATGACATGCGCGACTGCGATTGAGTGAACCGTAAAATGGTGACTCAATCACGGCATATGTCATAAGGGCTGCAGACAAGGTACGGTGACCGGATGGGGTGGGTAGGTGCATATAGCGACAGGATGTTGTTACATGTACGCATGCGGGGGGTGGGAGCGAGCATGCTCAGCGAGGGGCAGGAGGGGTTCTGAGGGGTGGTGCTGCAGTGGGCTTCCAAGCTGGCCCCGTGGTGTGGTGAGTGCGTTCACAGCTTGGGTGGGCAGGGTGCTGGGTTCGGGTCCGAGCGCAGGTACATGTTTGTTGCATCAGGCCTGATTTTTTGTTTATGTTTTTTACTCCCCAACATGCACCTCAACGAGTTGAGAATCCCATGGGGAGGTGGTGAAGGCCTCCCCGGGGTGGGTGCAGGGGGCATAGCCCCCCACATGAAACATTAAAATGCAAGTCTTAGGCATCATTTTGCTGGGCACCAGGGAGTCAGATCGCCAAAATTGATTTTCAGCACTCTGACTTCGCCATAAAGGTGATCGCCTTTCAGCAGTCACCGTTATGACATGGAACCTGTTATACCCTATCCTTCCCAAGAGACCTAATGTCTATACTGGATTTATGTCCATGCTAACCACCCCGATGTTCCCTGCCTGCTGTTATCCCACTGGGTGACTATAAAGCCCTTAACTCTGTCCCAGCCATGTCTGAAGCCATTAATAGTCATAGCGCCAAATACCTCAGCCAGTAGGCTGTCCCACAGCTCAACAACTCTCTCCTTCAGAAAGAACGTCTTCATGTCCCTCCTGAATTTCCCTTCCGCCAGCTTCTACTCATGTCCCCATGTTTTGAATCCACCATTAGTTACCATAATGCTAATTAACACTATAGATCTTGCCACTAAATCTCTCTTTGTGATACACTGAGAAAATAAAGCTCCTCACTAAAAGTAATCCACAAATCCACAGAATTTAGAAAAGCTAAAGAAACAGTGAGGCAAAGTTCCATTCCAGCTGTGATGCTGACATTTTCTGTATCCTCTTTCATCTCCCCAGTGCTTGCAGCATTTCAATAAGCACCAGACTGACTGCATAGCCCACTATGGTGACCAAACAGGGTCCAGTAAGATGCTGAATCTTTGCCTGTTAAATACTTTATATGTTTCCATAGGATAAGTCACTGCAAAAGGACTGCTGGCTTTGATAAAGCGGTGTTTGCTATGAAACATCAGAGGTACATAGTGTTCCAGGTGGGGGCTGGATATTATGAATTACTATAAATTGTTAAATAAGAGTTTGTTAGCATGGGTAGCCTTGCTTCCTCTTCTCCATATCTGACATCCCACCAGCTTTATGTCCCATGTTGCAGAGGTTACACAGAGTTTCTTTTGATGCTGCATGAGGTTTTCAGTTCACCCAGTTAGAAAACGGTACTTGAGTAGGAAAAGTGTTCTTGGAGGAAAAGCAAACTTTAAAAAGGAAATCTTACATGACTTCAGCCCTCGTAAAGAATCGCCCAGTCCATGGTTGCTGTAAGTAAAAATACAATAAATAAATATATTGTACAGTAAGCAGGTATATGTCACAAGGAAAGTGGTAGTACAGACTGCTAAAAAGCCATCTCTACTCCAAGATGTGCAATTTTTATGTATTTATTTATTTTATTTATTGATATTTCAGAAGTACCTTTGAGCCAAAGGCTCCTTTACAGAGGTTCCACGTCAATCAATGATGAAGCACATAGTTACAATAGGTTCACATAGTTACAAGAGGTTTAAGACAGCTAATACCGTGCCATAAGAGCAGGGAATACAATCATATCTGAAAGGACAATTGGTTAAATTTTTTGAAAGGGGGTTAGAACAATGACATGAAACACTGGCAAGATCTGTAAAATTAGATACAGATCTATTGTCCAAGCGCAACAAGAGTGAAAGGGTGGGGGGGGTAGTTGTGAATTGGAGGTGTGGCTTAGGCATAATTTATTCAGCCAATGTAAATTTGCATAGTTTTAAACAGGTCACAAGACCAAGGCTATCTTCCCTTACAGCAAGCAAACATATTGATTGACTGATTTATTGATTGGATTGGATTGGACTGGACTGATTGATTGATTGATTGACTGAATGGATTGATTGAGTGGTTGATTGATTGACTGATCAACCAATTTGATTGATTGACTGGTTGGATTGATTGACTGGATTGATTGATAGCAAGAGCTAACTAAAGGGAAATCTAAATGCAGACAGCTGCTACACGTCTGCCTAAGCCACACCTCCAATTTACAACTACCCCCTCCACAGCTAACTGCAGGGATGATTTTTAGCTGCCTTCCCCAGCTCATACCAGCAAACTGCTAAGTACTGTACTTCTTGCACCCTGACCGAACGTACCAATTTACCTTGCAGATCCTGCACTTCTAATATATTATCTATATACTTACCCCCTAGTTAGAAACATTCTAGCAGAAATGTTCCAGCTTCCTCCTTGCTCTGATAGCAATAGCACATTGTGTGTGACTCCACATGCTGCACTGGAGGAGGAAAAGGACCTGTGTGCCATTATAGACAAGGGCACTGCCACTGTCAAGGGGGCTAACATGCTGGTGTGCATTAAAAAGGGGTGACCAGCAGAGCAGTGCAAGTAATTCTACCACTGGTATGGTTTGGAAAATAGTAAAACATTTTAATTCACCCTCCTCTTCTTTAGTTCCAAACTTTTTGAGATAAATGGAAATAAAACGGTGGACCTAAAAACAATTGCGAATGCAACAAATGATTATTTACTGCCTAGAGCCTACCTAATAGGACCTCTGGTGATGGTGATACCCAATGCTCTTTTGGAGCTGTGCCTAGTTCTTTACCAGGGTCCTCGATGGACAAGCGCCTTTCTTTTGTTATATCCACCATTTTAGTTACTGAAGTGCTGACAGCTTTATTGAATTCAGATCTTAAAAAGTGAAGGGATTGATAGGTTACATCCTAAACTATTGAAATATGCTGCCCTGGTGATCTACTACCTCCAGGATTACTTATTTAATATGTTAATCGAATCTGGGGAGTTTCCAGAGGTGTGGAAGCGCGCCAAAGTCACAGCAGTTTATAAGTCAGGTTACAGGTTACTGTCTGTCATCCAATCTCACTGTTGTCTGTTGTGTTGAAGGGCTTGGAAAGGTTGGCTGAGAAACAATTTTTGTATTATCTATCAGCAGATAACATTTTGAAAGCTAACCAACCAAGGTTTGAGCCTAACCATGGTATCCCCACTGCTCTGGTGAAGGTTACAAGCGATCTGTGCAGGGTGGTGGGTGGTGGCATGGTGGCTGGTGCCATCTTTAGCGACCTCTCCAAGGCCTGTGACACAGTAGACCATGTCCTATCATTTAACAAACTGAGGTGTATGGGTCTGGGCAGATCACTGAGTGACTGGATGACAAGCTGCATCACAAATAGGTGCCAGTTAGTTTCTGTGTGTGGTGTGAATTCAAAGAAAATCGGAGTGAGGAGAGGAGTCCTGCAGGGTTCTGTACTGGGGCCACTTCTATTCTTGCTCTTTATAAATGATTTTGACGTCCAGCAGAACCACACTGCTGTCAATCTTTATGTGAATGACTGCCATATGTACTGTGGTTGGCGCCCAAACCCATCACTACTTAAAATTAGGTTACAGGCAGCATTTGATGACTCTCACAGTTTTTTTTGGTATCAGTAAACTTTTGACCAATGAGCATAAGACACAGGTGATGCAGTTTAATTCAGTGCACAAGAACGAACAAATCATGCAGATATCAATTTTTACTATTGAAAACCGTAAACTTCATGTGGAAATGCATTAAATAAAGAATCCCTATGTATGTTACAGAATTATTTTCAGTCATAATTTAATTTTAAGTGTCAGTTTTAATGTAACTGCAGGATAGATAATCATTAATTACATGCAAGGGGTAATTACACTGTAGTTATAAGTCCATTGCATACAACTACATTGCAATTGCAATGCAGTTATAGTCTAGTTACACTGTAACTATAGTGCAGTTAACTGACAATTATTTTCCCATCACCCATAAAAGTAGGATTCAAATCAGCTGCTTGTTGTGAGCTTGATGTCCCCAGGGTCAAAAGTAATATTTGTGAGCTGTCTTTAGCATTTAAAGGCTCCAGAGCAATGGATTGGTCTCCTCTGTGCACTATGTAAGAGTATTGATGGACTACCATCACCGAATACTTTAAAACAGTGGTTCAAAAGTAGCTGTCAAGTCCAATGTGCATCTTATAATGTTACTAGGTAATTTTTTTGATTCCAATAAACTTAGGCGTAATTACTCTATAAGAACTTGTTTTCTTTCTAAAAAAATCCCTAGGGTCTGTAGCGATTTTTATAATGAATTATAAAACTCAGTGAAGACTTTAATTTGTATTACTTATAATAGCAATGACACCCCTTTTAATTATTCTGTTGTTGAAACATATAAATCTTCTGAATGTTTTTGAGCTATGATGTATGTTTGAGATTATTACTACAGGTGTGAAGACTACTTCATTAGTCTTGCCTTAGGGTGATGCAATATAGTATGCAGTAATGAACTGCTGTTTTATTTGTAACTTATGTGGCAATGTTCGGGAGGCCACTGTAAATGAGCATACGCTCAATTGACTATTTGTCAACTATTCATGTTTTAATAAAACAACTTGAATTTGAACTTTAAAAGGCCTTGGTCAGATCAGGGAAAGTAATCCTGCCATTGTACAAGGCCCTGGTCTGGCCCCACCTTGAGTACTGCATGTAGTTCTGGGCTTCTCAGTACAAAAAGGACATTGACGTACTCGAGAGGGCGTTATGCAGAGCCACTAAAATAAACTGGGGTTTGGGGAGGCCAAAGCTACGAGGAGAGACTAGTGGCCTAAAACATGTTCACACTGGATAAAATGAGGTGGAGAGTTGAAATCACTCATTGGCATACTCAGTGGTGTCAGCATGAACAAACAGACAAAGATGTATGATCTGACGTTCTCCAGGAAAGCACTGTGGTATGCTCAGAAGCCAAAATGTGTCAAAAGCAAGGGTAGAGTTAGGAAGCATCTCTTCTCCCAGGAGGTGATAAATGCATGGAACAGTCTACCATTGGAGGCAGTGGACATGAAGACAACACAGGCAAGGGCTGGGCAAAATCTTTATACGTCAAAGCCAGAATCACTCAGAATTGTCAGTTTAAAAAAAAAATAAAACTGTTTGAAAACAGTGCAAAAATTGCATGACAAACATGACTATTCTTACATGACAACCTGCACAAAAAATTTGATTTTTCTTGAATTCCAAAATAGCCAAAGCATTCACTATTTCTGAAAATAAATATTGTGTGAAACTGGAACTTTCTGTGATTTTAATACGCAAAGAAATAATTGCCCAGCTTTTGTACAACCCATTAAGGTCAACCTCTACAAAGTTTTTACAGCAAGGCTACCCCTTGGTAGTACAGTAGGTGAGGGAAAATATACATTAGTATGTTTGCATACTTATTCATCCCTCCAACCTTAATTAATATGTTACTACATAAATTATGATCAAGCACATCAATATCCTGATACAGGGATCCAAAACTGGACACAGACTGCATCTTCTTTTCCATCCAGATTTGGACACCCTTGAAAATAGCTGTGGATGTAGCCCTGATGCAGGGCTTTGCAAATCCTATTCCAGGCTTATCAGAACTCATCGTGTTCTGCCACACAACAAATCCCAGAAACCTATCTCCAGGGATATGTCTTGGCAGTATAGCCTAGCGGTTAGAGTAATGAGCTGTGAACAATATTGATACATCCAGCAGACCAGACCTGGGTTTGATTCTCACAACCTCCACTTGCAAACTGTGTGACTCTGAGTAAATCACTTAATTGCCCAGTGCTCCCAGGCTGCCCCTGAAAAGAGGCACTTGTGGGGGGCGCTAGAGAGCCGATCTCCAGGCAGGAAGCATTTCTCAGAGGCTCTACACATCAGCTGATATATTTTAATAAAAATAACATTTACAGCCAACTGAACCTTGGAAAATTAGTCTGCACTGGCTTAGTGATTATACCAGCTTTCGACTGATACCAGATTCGACTTGGTGAGACAAAGAAATCTCAGTCCTAAAGCTGCTCAAACTATCGTCGAGATGGCAAGCAAGGCCGCAGATCCACCACGCTGCACAGTTACTAATATGCTGAAACCATCCTCAAGTCCCCCATGGCAGCAACTGCTTGATATTCTGCAGAGCATGAATTCTAAGATGGCAAACTCTCTAGGGAGGTTGGAGCAAGATGCAGAAACAACTATGGCTCTAGGGGCTATGAGGCGCAATCGGGATGAGCGATCGACCGCTATTCAGCTGATCGTCACTGGGACGACTGAAGAGAGTGCGCAATCCTGAGGCCGTATGGAGGTCTGTAGTACTGCGACCTGGGTTGGATCATCACTGCGGAGGGAGGACTCCCCTGAAGGAGGAGAGCACCTGAACTTGCCAGAACACCCGTGTCGATATATGGAGTTTGTTGATTTTTGGTGCATGTCTTACTTGGGGCTTGTTTTGAGGGACCGAGGACGAATTTTGAGACTGGAATGGAGGATGCAGAGGGTCCATAATGAAAGACATTTACCGTTGGTGGGAAACAACGTGGAGATCTTGCTGGAATCTTGAAAAGATCGAAACTGTTCCCGGCAAGTACATGGTAGTCCTCGAACATTGAGCTTGCGAATGGATCTGGGGGGCTTCTAAACTAAAACTTGGAGCTCATATTGACTAGGGCTCATTGCTGATATGAATGATGGGGGCATTTGTGTGAATCATTTTGGGAAGGGAACACAGTGTGGTCATTGTGCTCCAAATGGTGGGTCGCTCCACCTTTTGAACATTTTTCTCCCTCATTCTATTTAGGCTATGTAGCTCAAAGTTACTCCCGAATTGTTCCTGAGTAAGCTGTGTATGCTAACCAGATTATTTCCTTGCTTCATTGTTAAACTACTACATTAGTATTAGAAGCTGATGAGTATAAAATAGTAAGGTTGAAGGCTGAAAGCTGTATAAGGTACCATCTCGTTTTTCAGCTGTTTGTAATGCTGATTGAGAGAATGCACATTTTTCCTATTCAATACCTATGTTATTTGAATAAATAGCAGTTGTCTAGGACTGCATTATAATGCCTGTGTTAGTTCTACCTGCTAAGGACACTCCATTGCCATTGACACGGCTGGCATTTTCAGGACATTTTCTCTATTATGATAATGGGTATACCCCCCCCCCCACTGTAAAAGATTACAGGGGGTTGTGCTATGAATATCAAATTGTTGTATGGATACTTTTCCCTGCTCTACCTACAATCCTGTATGAGGAAATGTATGTATGTTATTACATGAAAACAATAAACATATAGTTTAAAAAAAAAAAAAAAAAGGCACTTGTGCCTAGTGGGCCTTACCCAGTTACCAAAGACTAAAATAAAAAAATAAAATATATATATATATGTTGGAGGTTGCTCAACATATTAAAACTAGGCTCAAGGGCATTGCAATGCAATCTGATTTAGCAGCTGTGGATGAAATGAAAACCTCAATATTTTCCTCTTAAAAATACAGAACTGAGACAAATATTTTGATTTCATGGATTCCCTAAAACCTAGGGTGCCATTAATCAGGCTTCCCTTTGAAGATTTCTCCACTGCAGTGATTATCAAGAGATACCTGAGACCCCGTTAGCTTCCCATGTCTCTTCTTGTAATAGAATAGACACTAAAGATCTACGACATTTCCATCTTCACTGTAAAGCAAATCATCTCCTGGGGAGTCCTGCTTTAACTTGTTCTGCACAGCTGGTGTTTGAACCTTGCAACTTTGCACTTAGGAAATTCACTTCATTTGTATTCAGCTGTCTGGTGTGCCTTCTCCTGTGGGTGGTGGGTGCCCTGTTTTTTTATTTTGTATACTTATTCTTCTGTCAGTATGCAAACACTTCCTACTGCAACCTTTGCTTGTTTGCTGTCATTTTCTTCATATACGCCCACTCTATTCACACACTGGGAAAACTTTTTTGAAGAACTGTTAGCCAAAGTTTATTAGGATCTGGTTTCTTTTGTCGGTTACTAATTGAAGGGTACTACTAATTAAATTACATATAGAGCAGTTGAGATTTTTGCATATAAGGCCATAGAGATTCATAAATGATTACTTTAACCCTCTGATTGATCTTCTCATCACTGAAGGACTGAATTATATATTTTTTACATATTTTTGAGATTTTTAATCAATGTACTATTCTATTGATGCCTTTTCTATTTTATTTATATTTTAATGCCATCTAATGTTTAATGCTGGTAAACTGTTTGTATGTCATAGTTTTAAAATACGAAAACGGATATATAATAAACTTAAACTGAGCAGAAACCTACCTCAAGTACCATCGCACCAATGTGTATATCAAGTGAAGGGTCCAAGAGCTCACCTCAATCTGTTACCAGTGGGTTTCAACCCACAGATTCCAGAGAAGCTGGAAGGAATACGGATACTTCCTCCAGTGTCTGTCCCAAATCCAAGGATTGAGCCTCCTCCAGCAATCAGTGCTGCCTCGCCTCCTGAGGAACCACCCAGGGGTTTTCTCATGATTCAGTGGGTTCAGTGTCTGCCCATAAATTGGGTTACTGCAGTCATAGCTGATGAAAACCAAAGACAGAAAGAATTATTAAATGTAAAGAGCAAGAAACTACAAAAATAAGAAATTAAAAACTATAATAAAAATACAAAGAATGTCAGCACAAAAGCACTGAGGCAAGGGTTACCCAAAAAAGGGCACTGACAACAAAGCCAGGTTTCAGAGAAAGACAAATTTACATATAACCCTACAATGCAAAGCATCATGGGGTGTATATGCAAATCACCATGAAAATTTAGACTGGTCAGTCACAGTTTTTGCAGGTTGTGTGAGAGGCCATCTGGCAACGTGCATTCCTTCTTAAAGCTGGACTAGTCTAAATATTCATGGTGAGTTACATATATATCCCATGATGCTTTGCATTATTAGGGTATGTGTAATTTGGTAAAAACTGCATTTACAACAGCAGAGTTTTCTCATTTTCTTTTTACTTTCTCCTGGTGTTGGTCTACTATATATTTCAGATAATGCAGTTCATATTTCACTGTGTCTTTCAGAAAGACTCTGGTGCTGCAAAAATGTGAAGTCAGTTGGGGTCAATTCAAAGTCCATTGCAATAGAAAATACTGATGTTATAAAGGAAGGCACTGTTATATCAGTTGGCGACAGTGAAATGCTTTGAATGAATATTTATACTAAGCAAAGTACATATTTAAATGCTTCCCACCCACTTTACTATCCAGGGTATTCTATTGCCTAGGTAAATAGAAATTTGTCAAGGCTCACCTTGAAGACATTACTAGAGCCAGGGAATTTTAGGGAAGCAGTATAGCCTGGAGGTTAGAGCACTGAGCTGTAAAGCTGAAGACCCAGATGACCTGGGTTTGAGTCCTACAACCTCCACTTGCACACTGTGTGATGCTAAGAAAGTCACTTAAGTGATCTGCTGTTAGGTAGCCATTTTGAATTAAGGTTATGCAAAGCATTTTTGGACTTCAGAAAGCACTATTGAAGCCAGTGCTCCTTGTGTTCTTAGTACGTACCTGTAAGCAAACATTGGCTCAGTGTGCTTTTCTTGGTCTCTAAAATAAAATGAAAAACTTTCATATACTTGCAGCCAAACCCTACCTGTGTGCACTACTACAGTGGTAGCCACTGCGGAGAGGAGGGTACCAGCTAGGGTTCTTACAAGTCACTGGTGGGACCATAGGGCACTTGGGGTGGGGCCGGGGGCACCATAGGAAATTTAACAGCAACACAATAATTCATTGTCTACAGGCATGGCAGGCCTCCTCTGTCAATCAGCAAGGAGTTTTTTGATTCAGCTGGATATACATTCTGCTCACCTTCCCAGGGAGAAGTCACAGTTTGAGACACAATACTTCTGTGGGGGTGGCCTTAGCCCTCTCATACACTAACCTCTTCATGTCTAATTGGGAATGACTGGTGGTTTTTGCTGACTCCAATCTTCACCTCAGGGATATCATTCATTGGTATAATTTTATAGATGACATCATTTGTGTCTAGGGTGGGGTTTATGAGTTAGCCAAATCATTTGTGGATTGGCAGAATAACAACAAGTGGAATTTACACAGTACCAGCAGAGTGAATAAAGAATAAATAGATGTTTAGGATATCACTCTTAAAGCTGTGGCTAATAAATTTACTGTAGCGCCATATAGAAATTCCATAGCTGGTAACAGTATTTTAAGAGCTGAGAGTTCTCATCCAAAGGCACTTGTAGATAGTATTCCTTATGGTGAACCCTTAAGAGTCCATGGAAATTGCATTAGTAAACAGGAATTTGAGAATGAGACAAAGCAGCTGAAAAACAGATTTCAACAGAGGGGTTATACCTGCGAGACTGTTGAATCAGCTTATGGCAAAGTTGGGGTCCTGAAGAGAGCAAATTTGTTATTTGGAGTAGGGTAGATGAAGAGCAATGTGGAAAAGCAGGATTCTCTAATTACATTTGTCACAGATTATAACACTACACACCAACTCCTTTTACAGCATGAACTCCTATCACCCTGCCAACACCGCTTTAACAAAAATCATAGCACTCTCTCTGCACTCATCAAAATCACCTCAGACATTCACCAGGCCTTTGATCTTGACCTAGCTTCGGGGGCCATCTTCGTTGACCTCACTAAGGCCTTCAACCTTGTGAACCATGCACTGCTGATACAAAAGTTAGAGAACCTGACAAACTTAGTTTGATGGACCATTATATGGCCTATCAATCCACAATCTCTCGTAAGAAGGCAGAATTCCTGTCCAGAGAGACAGCAGCTGCACAGAATAGACCAGCTCAGCTCTTTCGGACTGTGGACAGACTGTGCAATCCAGTCTGTCTTCAGCCCAGAAGAGCCTTTTCTCCAGAACGGTGTGAGGAGTTTGCTCTCTTCTTTGCAGGTAAGGTTGCCAAAATCAGATCGGACGACCATTCTTCCCTCTCCAATGGGAGCGGTGATGGTCAGCAGAAGATGTTGAACACTCAGTTTGCATGGTCTGACTTCAGCCTCCCCACAATCGATGATATTGTGATGATCATCCGAGCGTTGCGACCAACCAACTGTGATTTGACCCCTGGCCCCACACGCTTTTAGTGGATTGTGTGGATAAAATCGGCCTAGTCCTGGCTTTGATAGTCTGGAAGTCTTTGGAGAGGGGGATCTTTCCAGATCCCCTTAAAGAGGCTATAGTTAAACCTCTATTAAAGAAGTCCTCCTTAGACCCAGACTGTCTAGCAAATTACAGACCAGTCTCTAACTTACCCTTTGAGGGTAAAGTTATTGAGAAGGTGGTCCCAGTGCAGTTGGATGATCATCTGACCAACAACAATATCTACGACTCTCTCCAGTCCGGATTTAGGAAAAGGCATAGTATCAAGACAGCACTTGTTCGGGTACTAAATGACCTCCTAATAGTGAGAGATCGTAGGACCCGTTCTATCTTGGTACTTCTCGATCTCTCTGCAGCATTTGACACTGTTGACCATGGTGTGCTGTTAGAGTGTCTGCGGTCCATTTGTGGATTATCTGGTATGGTCCTCAGGTGGTTTCGATCTTACCTCGAGGGTAGGACTCAAAGGGTGGTGTCGGGAATTTTTTCCTCAGCATCAGTGTCCCTATCCTGCGGGGTACCGCAGGGTTCTATTCGAGCGCCTATGTTGTTTGCTGTGTATGTGCTGCCATTGGGAGCGATTATTAGACAATACGATTCGGGTTTTCATTGCTATGCAGATGATACCCAGCTGTATATGTCTTTTGTGCCCGGCCAGGATGCTGCCTTGTCGGTATTTAATAACTGCCTTGCCGAAATCCAAGACTGGATGAATGGGAGTTGGCTGAGGTTAAACCCGGAGAAAACTGAGGTGTTGGTCATGGACAAGGGTCACTGTGAGGTGGGTCTGCCGGATGGATCGTCCTCAGGCTTATGGCTTGGGGGCATTCTGCTGACGACCTCAGATCAGGTGCGGAATCTTGGCGTAATAATTGATGACCACCTGATGCTTAAATCTCAGGTGTCAGCGGTGGTCAAAACTTCCTTTTTCCATCTGAGGAACATCACCAGGGTGAAGCACCTGGTTCCTCCAGAGGATCTTCCAACGTTGATCCACGCCTTCGTTACCTCCCGCCTTGACTATTGCAACTCCCTGTACCTAGGGCTATCGGGGGTTGAACTTCACCATCTGCAGCTAGTGCAGAATGCGGCGGCCAGGTTATTGACTGGATCTTCCAGATCCAGCCATATAATGCCGGTGCTCCATGGACTGCACTGGCTGCCAGTGTTTTGGTGAATCACCTTCAAGGTCGGTTTGCTGACCTATAAAGCCCTACACGATCAGGGACCTACTTACCTGAAAGAGCTCCTTTGTCCCTACTGTCCTTCCCGGCCCCTCCGATCCACTGACGAGGGATTGCTAGAGATTCCCAGGGTTCATTTGAAAACTTCAGGGGCTAGATCATTTAGTTTTATGGCCCCGACCCTGTGGAATTCTCTATCTCATCAGGTGCGAAATTGCCAGACTGTCCTAAGCTTTAAAGGAGCTCTGAAGACCTACCTTTTTAGTATAGCTTTTAATGATTTATATTAGTTTTAAATTTGGTTTATTTATTGTTTTATGAAACTGTACAGGTGCCTTGGTTTGAGAAAAGCGCCTTTTAAAAATAAAGTTTTGATTGATTGATTGAACCTGGGACTTGATCAACTATCCACCTCCTGGTTTCAAGACCGGTTCCAGCATGCCGCATTGACATGAAATTTGTCCATCGGCATTACAGCAATGGCACAATGCCAACAGCTGGCATTGTGCTATCAGGAGCAGAAGGTGTTTTTTGCAGGAGGATTCACCACCCCCACCCCCATGCAAGGGCGGGGGGGCTCTGCTTCCCACACCCCCCACATTTTAGATTATCAACTCCAAGTCTGAGTTGTTTCAAGAAGAGGGAGAAATCATGGAAGACAGCAGTGTTGGTAATACCACAGACCATTATAGTGAACTGCATATTTTGTCAGTGTAATGGTCTTCATGGTATTGCCATCGCTGTGTGAATGGTATACCCATGATTAACTATCCTGCCACACCCAAAGTGTCAAATGGGCCAACTGTCAATCTTCATTCAGACAGATTACCCATAGCATTCCCCAGGGATCCATCCTGGGCCCCCTGCTCTTCTTATTATTCATTAATGAGTTGCCAGGCTTCTGCGTATGGGCTTCCATTCAGTTTTATGTGGACTTCACCATGTTATACCAAACCTTAGCTGACACCCAATGGCTTAATCAGCACCTGGAATCTGACTTCCGCCAATTAGAAACATGGTTGCTTGAAAAAACTTACTTCTTAAAACCAAAAAAATAAAATCTATGTTTTTCCATCCCCTCTCTTATAAAACTACACTTAATCCTCAGCTCTCCAACCTGTCCAGTAATGGGTAACCCCTTGAATTGGTAGAATCTTTTAAATACCTGGGCATCCTGCTAGGCCCAAACCTCTCCTTTGAGGCCCGTGTCAACAAAATGCCAAAACCCTACACCAAAAGATTGGTTTGCTATACTGTCTTTATCCCCTGCTATCTAATGCATCCTGCCTAAAAATTGCTACCACCTCACTCCTTCCTCTACTTTACTACAGGGCTGCTCTATTCTTATCACTCATGGCCTCTCTCACGAACCAATTGAAATAGCTATATCACAAGATAGGGTACTTTGCCATCAGAGCAGCCCCCTGTCAACACCATTGCACTGTACTCACATCTTTGAGCTGGCTACAACGTGAACACAAAATCCAATACTCCTCACTATGCCTCGCCTATAAGCTCATACATCTCTACACTCCTCCAAGCCTATCTGACATTATTGTAAGAAAAAAGTCCAGGCAGTCTCTCCGCTCTACCTCTTTTCCAATGCTAGCAATACCAAAGACACATCAATCCTCAGGCAGAAGATTCTTTGCTTTTGCCACCCCCTCGACTTGGAACTTCCTCCCCCCATCTATCCTCTCCTGCACTACCCTCCTTCAGTTCAAAATTGCTCAGCATAAATACTTATCTGGTTCTGGAACTTGTACCTGCCTCATCTGACTTACACGTTTATGCCCTTCCACCTTGTTTTCCTAAAATTCCAATGTTTATTTCTCCAACCTCCTGTTACTAATGTACTGTAACCACTTGATCACCTGTGTTGTACATCAGTGTTCTGCAATGCAAATACTTGAATTCCTGTATAATCATCCTAAAGAATGTACCCAGTTCCTATCCGATTTAAAGATTGTCCCTATTTCTATCCTGTCAAAGCAAAACTTTGTACTGCGCTGTGACACTGCTGTATATTGTATACAGAACTGTGACTCTCCATATGTATTATAGTCCTATTTATTGTACCACATTTTGTGACATTAATTTTTTTTACTACGGTATGTATATCACTGTGTCTTTTTGTAATTTGTAGATTATTGTACCCTCCCTTGGGTTGCCCCTGAAAAAAGGGACTGCAAAGTTTCAGTGGGTCTACCTGGTTACCAAAATTCAAATAAATAAAATAAAATAAATAACACTAGAACTTTAGAAATTAGACACTTATTAAGGGAGAGACGGAGTGTCTTACAGGCTGACCAGGTGCTGAAGCCCCTATGTCAGCCTGCCCAGTGGCATGGAGGGCTGAAGCATCACTGCCTTACCTCCTACCACACCAGCAACCCGTGTTCACAGTGCGAGCCGGCCACCAGGGGTTGGCCGTGGAACGAGAGGATCAAGTGTCTGAAGGACAGCTCTCCTCTCCCGGGGAGGGGTAGGACTAGAGACCGGTGCATGCCTGGCCCCTAGCAGTGGCTGGAGGCTGGCACACCAGCTCTAAAGAGAAGGAGTGGAGATGGAGCAGACACCCAGTGTGCCACATGTGGAAGCATGTGCGGCTCAGCCACTGGCATCATTGTATGCATACAGCTCTGCACTCGGGGGACGGGACCAAAAAATGGAGGCTGAGAAATTCTCCGACCAGCGAGGTAATACCAGCCATTTGCAGGCACCGCAACTGGCCAGCTGGCACCTCATAACATCCAAGAGGTTAGTACCAGTGGACACTGGGGTGACAGAGCTGGAAGGGCCAGTGGAAGGGGGCTGGTCGGAGATGGCAAGAAAGAATTAAGAAAGAAAAAAAAAGACCCTGTGTGGCCCTTTGCGCAGTGTCACATTTCAGAAAGGATGGAATCTGGCTGTTCACTTATGCGGTAGTCAGTTTTCAAAGGATACAAGTATGCATCAGGATACAAGGGCTAGTTTCTACAAGTGCAGGAGATGTAATGTTTGTGATTATGTGGTAACGGGTACCACATTCTCACACCCTAAAACTAACACTGATCACAAACTTCAATATTACATTGATTGCCAGATGAACTTCTGTGTATCTGTGTGCTGCTGCCCTTTTGAGCAAATCTATGTTGGCTGTACAGTGTGAGCTTTGAAATGTAGGATAGAAGAACATGTCCATGCTATTTTGAATAAAAGCACCAGTAATGCCATTGAGACACACTTTAAAGATGAACACAGTAGCAGGCCAGCTGGTTTTAAATTTAGAGCACTAGAACATGTATGTCCACCAGACAGGGGTGGTAATAGAGTGCGACTTCTCCTGCAAAGGGAGATGTACTGGATTTTCAGGTTGCAGGCACTAATACCCTATGGTCTTAATGGCCAAACAGATTTTAAGCCCTATTTGTAATCTTTTTTGTTTCTTGGATTGTATTCTGTGTTGGTCTGACTTGATTGGGGTATTTTCCTGTTAATCAGTGTTTCCTGTATTATGCCCTGCAAATTTACGAGTATTGTTTTGAAGTAGCAGTATTTGCAGTATTTTGCCTCCAAGACTTTTATTTTGATATCAAATGTCTGGTCGATTTATACAGTTCTTCCATAGTGCAGCAAATCTTCACCGCCGATGTGTTTGAGTTGCTCCTTATTATTTAGCAAATTGTCAACAAATATTTTATAAGACGAAAAAAAATGTATTGATGTACTAATGTGCAACCTTTGGTATAATTAAAGTACAGCTTTTTGCCATCTGTTAGCACATCTGGGAGATAAATATGATATGTGGGTATGACAGAAAGCATAAAACACAACATTTTGAACTGCACTACAGTATTTAAAGTCTTGGAGTTATTAGACAAGCACAAACAGCCATGTGATCATTTTGGGAGGTTTAGGTACTTGGAAGAGATGAGGATTTATGTTTAACTAGGGTAGCCTTTTCTACCTTGTTGCCAAAATGTTACTGCTGCTATCTGTTGTTGGACTTTTTTTATGAATGGTTATAATTGCTGCAAAACTGTTTTTTTCCACATTTGTTGTCACTTTAATTCACTTTACTTGTGATTCATTTTATTGGCACTATTTCACACTTTAGATAAGGGGTTTCATGTGTTCTTGATCAGTTATGTGGTGTATTCAATGACTGTTGTTGTGAGGCAGCCATACCCCCCTGAGGAAGCCACTTCAGGTGATGATCCATAGGGGCTGTTTTCTCTGCATTCCCTGCACCAACAATAAATTTAGTTTTATCTCTGACTGGTGTTGTGTGTGCTGTTCCTTTTTCCTTTTCTTGGTTTGTTATTTTTGTTCAGTGGCACCTTTAGGAGATGGGTGTGCTCTCCCTCACCGCCCCCCCCCCCTTTTGACTTCTAATGCTACAGGACCCCTAAGGGTACCAGATAATTGTCAAAAAAATGTATTTTTATGGTATTCATTATTGACATTAGCAGTTAAGAAACATTTGACACACTTGGATATGTGGTAAGGGAGCTTCCTTTTTAACCCAATTTTTGTAGTATTTTGATGTTATGCTGCTCCACATTAATGGCTCTACTACCACAGACCCATGCCTCTTCGTGGAGTCCTTCAACTCTGCCTTCACAGATCTAAGCACAATACTGCCTCCTGACTACCTACACCCCACCAAGGTCCCTTCAGATGACAAAGCACCCAGTACCTCTCACCCTACCTTCTACCTCAAGAGAGTTACTATAAAGGAAGCAGCATTCTATATAAAAAAAAGTGCTCTGGAAGACCAGAATGGGTAACGATGGAGTAGACATGAAGCTCGTGTCTCAAACTCTTGATGTGCTCATCAAGCCTATTATGAAACTATCCAACAAATCCCTGACCCTGGCACAATTCCCGGCCACCTGAAAGCAAGCACTGGTCACTCCTGTCCACAAAAGTGGGGACAGGACCAATGTATCTAATTACAGGCCAATCTCAATCCCCCTCAATGTATCCAATTACAGGCCAATCTCAACCCTCTCCAAGGCCCTTGAGATGATTGTGGCAGACCAACTAACAGACTACATCAGCAAATATTAACTGCAATGCCCAAACCAGTATGAGTTCAGGCAGTGGCATAGTACCACGACTGCCCTTGTAGAGTTCACCAGCTACACTCACAAAGCTATGGATGAAGACAAACTAGTAGGGAGGGGGGTGTTCATAGACTTAACAAAAGCTTTTGACACCGTCAACCACACTCTCTTACTGGCCCAGCTACAAATTCTTGGGGTGGCAGCCGATGCAACACTCTGGTTCCAAGATTACCTGTCCCTCAGGTCACAACGGGTAAAAATAGGATAAACAGGGTCTGACCCCAGGGAAGTCATGCTGGGGGTCCCCCAGGGATCCATCTTGGGACCCCTGCTCTTTAGCCTGTTCCAAAATAATCTCCCTCAAGCTTGTGATGCCAAGATAATCCTATATGCAGATGACACTGTCATCCTCAACAGCGACTCTCGAATTGAGCCACTCCAAGCAGCACTTCAGCACTCCGTCAGTAAAATAGAAGACTGGTTCTGTGAGCACAAACTTCTGCTCAATTACAAAAAAAAACAAGACCATGCTCTTATCCAGCCTCCAGCTCAAGAAAAGGTTCCCCACCATAAACATCACCAACAATGTGCTCGCCCCCTTGGAATAGGTACACTCCCTCAAATACTTTGGAGTCACCCTGGACGACACCTTATCCTACATTCAACATTTTGACCAGGTGGTCAAGACAGTCAACATCAAGCTTGGTGTCCTATACAGGCACAGAAAACACCTTACCATGGCAGCCATCCGCCTATCAGTCACGAGTTCCATCGTCTCCACCATTGACTATGGCCTGGTTGTCTACAGCACAGCATCAGACTCCATGCTCAAGATGGTGCACGTAGCTCTCAACGAGGCCTGCAGGCTCATCCTGAATGGCATTCAAATGACCCACACCTGTTCCCTCTATGAACAGACACACCTGCTGTCTTTTGGGTGCAGGACTAGATTCCTCACATGCCTCCTAGGCAAAAAAGCATTTCTGGGGAAAGCCCCCCCCCCCATGTGTAGCAGGCATCTTCTCCCTCCCAAGCTTAGAATATATAACCAGAAGGAGAATGCAGGGGGCCCTCACAATGCCATTCCAAAGCACAGCTCTCGGACAGCGCACCTTCTCCTACAGAGCTCCTCTTTGGCTTAATGAGATACCCAAGTCCATTTAGAACTCCACTAGCCTGTACAGCTTCAAATCATACCTTAAGCACTACCTGACCTCCAGCTCTGTGTGCACCTACTTCTCCAACAGCTGATAGACTCTGGATGACCAGGCCTGGCTCTGCTAACAGCAACTATTCTCAGAACAAGACAGAAGCCAACCTCCCACATGCTCCTTGACAATGCCTCTGAATCACTCTTAGGGGCTGCTCCTGTACACCCCCCCCCCCATCTCCATGCTAGGCTGGGTCTCTGTCTCCCTGGCCTCAGCCCTGCCTCCTTGACCACTTTTACTAGAGGCCCCTTTCCTCCCCTACCAAAATCCTGTCCTTACTGACCCTCTGCCCAACTTAACTTATCCTCTAGTGCCTCTGCACCTTACCTGCACTTGTAATCAACTAAAGTTGATGTCCATATGCTGTATAGTGTTTTAAATGTCTAAGAAACTCTGTAACCTTGTCCTGATTGTTGTGCTGTACAGTGTCTCAAATGTCCTAAAACTCTGTAACCTTCTTGATTGAATGCCTATACTCCATTCACATGACGTGGAACCTTTTTAAAACAGCTTTGGCTCGAAGGTTATTTTCTGAATACCAAATAAATAAAAATGAATAAAAAAATAAATAAGTGAGGGACAAAAGAAAGGACTTCAGGAGGAACAAGGAAAAGTGAGGTGAGTGGGAGGATTGTCAAAGGAAACTGAAAGAGACAGTGGGGAATTGGTTCAGCTATCAAAAGTAGAAGTGGAACTATGGACAGCATCAGGAGTAAAGGGGAGCATGGAGTTTTTCAGGTACAGCAGAGGAAGAAAGAATGCAAAGTGGATTATTAAGTTTACATGGGGGGGTGGAGGATGATAGTCAAAAAGTTGATGTACTAAACTACTTCTTTTGCTGATATTTATGGTTGAGGACATGGGCTGCTACCTGAAAGCAGTATAACGATTTCCTAAATGGAACAGCCATTGATCATGGAAGAGTGCAGAAAGGACTTACAGCCCTTAAGGTGGGCAAGGCTCTGTGTCCCGATGGTTTACATCCAAGAGCAATGAAGGAACTGGAGCCAAAATTGGCAGAACTCCTAACAGATCTGTTCAAGTGCTCCCTGGAAGTGGGAGGTTCTGGGGTAGTAAGGTCCACAAATGTGGTCCCACTGCACAAGGGTGGAGACAGGGAGGACTCGGGTAACTGCAGGCCAGTCAGTCTTACTTTAATTGCTGTTAAACTACTGGAGACCTTGATTAAGGAAAAATAGTGGATTGCCTGGAAGCTAAAGAGTTACAGGACAGCAAACAGCACAGATTGTTGGCAGGCAGATTGTGCCAGACCACCTGTTAGTATTCTTTGACAAGTTCACCAGGGCAGTAGATAGGGAACAGGTGGTCAGTATGCTTTACTTCAACGTACACAAAGCTTTTGGTTTAGTTTCACAAAGGAGGCTATTAGAAACCTGAAGGATCTTTGACTAGGTAAAGTGCAAATAAGGTGGACTGGGAATTGGTTGGGGGAAAGAAGCAAAAAGGGTGGTAGTGAATGAGATTACAATGAAGCCTACCAGGGTGCACCCCAATGTTGCAGATTCCTGCATGATAAAATAGATTAACTGCTATTGAAATGTTGTTTCCTACAGTAACTGGAGAATTCTGCAGTATTGCTCAATATCTACATATGTGATATAACGGAGGAACTAGAAGGGAAGGTCTGCCTCTTTGCAGATGACACCAATATCTGCAACAGAGTGGACACTCAGGGAGGGTGGAAAGGATGGTCAGCGATCTGAAAAGAGTGGAAATGTGGTCAAGGGTATGGCAGCTGGGTTTAATGCAAAAAAGTGCAAAATAGTGCACTTGGGTCATAGAAACCCAGGAGCGGAGTACACAGTAGACAGAGTGATACTGACAAGACCAAGCAGGAAAAAGACCTAGGAGTAATCATATTGGATGACATAAAGGTGGCCAGGCAGTGTGACAACACAGTCAGAAGGGCTAGTGGGATGCTGGGGTGCATAAGAAGGGATATTGCCAGCAGGAAGAGGGAGGTGGTTCTGCCCCTATATAGACTGTTGGTAAGACCCCACATTGAAAGTACAGTTCCGGAGACCACATCTCAGGAAGGACATGCACAGAAAAGAGGTGGTCCACAGGAGCGCTACCAAAATGGTACATGATATAGAGTCTGCATTAGAAGCCCTATGAGGAAAGACTAAAGGAGCTAAATATGTGTGCCTTGGAGAAGAGGAGGGAGAGGGGGATATGATAGAGACATTTAAATACCTCACCAGAGTTAATAAGATACAGGAGGGGGGTACCTTTTAGAGAAAAGGGTGCTCTAGAACAAGGGGGCATGCTATGAAACTGGAGGAGAGTAGATTCAGGAGGGATATGGGGATGTGCTTCTTCACAGAAAGGGTGGTGGATACCTGGAACAGCCTTTCTGTGGAGGTAGTGAGGGTAAAAACAGTGGTGGGGTTCAAAAATGCCTGGGACAGGCACAAGGGAATCATAGGGGTAAGGAAGGGGCGGGAAGAGATCGTGCTGTAGATCAAGTAGGGTCTGCAGCAAAAAAATGAAGGTAAGTAAAAATGGGCAGACTGGTTGGGCCCAGCGACCCTCATCTGCGGTCACATTCTATGTTTCTGTGCTGCATTACATCCTGGCAGGCTCCACTGTAAATCAGAGGAAAGGGAGATCGCTGGTGGGGTGACATTGGTCAGTTCTGGGTCCTGTCCTGTCCTGTCCTGTTCAACATGTTCATCAGGGTCATAGGGGAGGATATCCAGGGAAAACTATGTCTTTTTGCAGATGACATGAAACTCTACAACAGGGTGGACAGTAATGAGTGGGTCAGGGATTTGAAGAGACACCTAGAGAAAATGGAAAGTGGTCCAAATTATGGCAGTTGCGGTTCAACGCCAAAAAAATGCAAAACAATGTATATTGGTATGAAGAATGCATGCATGGAGCACTGCATGGGAGGGGTAATGTTTTCCACAATTGTAGAAGAAAGGCATCTGAGGGTTATCATCAGCAACAGCCTGAAAACATCAGGTCAGTGCAACAAGGTGCATAGCAAGGCAACCAGGATACTGAGATTTATAGAAGGGGATTCTACAGCAGGAGGAGGGAGGTGATATTGCCCCATATAGGTCCCTGGAAACAGCAGTGCCAATAGAAATTCCTGGGCCCGGGACACACCTTTAGGACTGGGTCCCCCTTAGCCTCACACCCCCAGTTACAGGTCCCTCTATGGGCCCTTCTTTGGGCCCCCCGAGCCACTGGGCCCGAGACAGTTGTCCCCCTGTCCCTCTCTGTCTGCTCCCCTGCCTGGAAAGGCCCCAACTGGAACACTGTGCTTGGTTCTGGAGGAAGGACAAGGATAGACAAGAGACAGTACAAAACAGAGTCACAAAATGAGCAAGGCCTGACAGAGCATTAATACTGGATTTTGGAGTGCTGTATCTATGTGCATAGCTGTATACACTGTATGTACATGCAGTACATACACTGTATGTACTGCATGTTTGCGACTAAACTAATTGGAAGGCTACAGCCTGTAGTTCAAGGGGGCGGTGCAACTGGCCACAACGCCATTTGGCATATTTAAGGTCTGCTCTCCTCACTCCGCGCACAAGCATTTTTTTCTTGCAGCCAGAGTCTCTGTCTGTACTCACTCTTTCCCTAAGCACTTCCCCCCCTCCCCCGCTGTGTTTGCCTCCTCCCTTCCTTCCTGTTGGACTCTGCTGGCTGTGCTAGACTCCCTTCTTGGTTTGTACTTGTGCTTCTGGGTCAGTAATTTTTCCTTTACCGTCTGCTTCTCGGTTTGTGTTGTGCCTATGGCTGCAGTCTGTGCTTCTCTCTCAGTCGTTTTGTTCTCCCTACTGCTCCTGTGGTCCTGTTTGCTTCACTTGCTTTTTGGGCTTTTCTGGTCTGCTAGTGCCCCTATTGTTTGCAGTGTTATATTTAGCTGCATTACTAATCAAGCTCTCAGTTAATTTATCATATTTCAGCAATCTCTCTTTCTCTGTACTAGGTGCCTGTGTGCTCTCAGTTCCAGTTGCTGTTTTCATGCTGTAGCCCCTGTGCTCATCACTTTAATTGTTTGCACCTGCCTTTAGTAATGGCTCCCCTAAGCAGCTGTCACTCTGTCTCATTCCCTGACTGCTCCAGCAGTGTCCTGCCCTACTGCATCACTCCTCACTGCTATGTTTGTGTTATTTAAGCTCATTTATTGTTACCCATAACCTAATCCTGCTTTCATAGCTGGCATGTATTTAACTTATTTCATTAGTTGCTTGGTGTCAAGGTGTCATGTTTGTGGCTTCTTTGTTTTTCCTATGGCAGTGGACTGAGGAGTCACAGCAGGCATGGTAGCCCCAGGACGTGGGAGCAGCTTCCTATTTGTCATGTATTGTGTAAGTCCCTGGCTTGCCTGGCCTCCTCCTGCTGCTCCGCACAGCCTTTATGGCACTACACAACACATGATTCCAGGCAACCCTCTAGCTAAGGGCCTCTGGCTCTACCCACCCTTCTACTAATCATTCCCTAATATTATGCACCTGGTTTACACAGTCATCCGAGCCTTCCTATCCCTTGCACTACCAGCAGCATTCATCCCCTTCCAAGTCTGGCAGCATATCATGCTTACTTTCTTTCGAACCACACCTCCTACCATATTGGCTTTGCAGTCTCCTCCTACCTAACTGGCTTCACAGTCTCCTCCTCTCCAAGCGTTGGCCCCAGGCTTCACCCAGTTTCACCATTCTCTTACTCATAACATATAATTCAATTCACTTCCAATTTGGCTTCCTAATGGACTTGGTTGGCATGCATTCCTGCAGTTGACAAATGCTATTTGCCTTACCTCAAGGAGGCAGCATAGCGCAGTGGGTTAAGGCTCTGAGCTGTAGATCTGGAGACCTGGGTTTGAATCCCACAGTCACCTAGGTGCATACTGTGTGCAAGTCACTTAACTTCCTTGTGCTCCCAGGTCGCATCTGGAAACAAGCTTCGGCTTAGTGTGCTACTCCTGGTTAAACAATGTTCTCTGTCCCCTTTCCCTTACCTAGACCCATGAGAGGGTCCATATTGCTCAACCTGGCCTACTTACAGGTCTCTCCCAGTCAGCTCTCATCCAGTCAAGACCCATGAGAGGGTCCACAGTACTCAGTCTGACCTATGTACAGGTCTCCCCGTGTCTGCTATCACCCAGCACAACCCACGTGCAGGTCCCATGCTCATTACAACTCACTCCTCCACATTTTGGAGACATACTGACTGAATCCATTATTTCCAGGACTTAGGACTAGCCCTGTGACTGACAATCTCTCTCTGCACCCTGAAGTTCGAATCTTGAGCATGTGACGCTTGGAGCAGGGTCCTTCTCACCTGGCCCATAGTTGGGAATGTCCTCGCTCCGGGTGAACCTTCAGTCATCAACCATACCAATGGCACCTCTCGATGTAGCACTGAAGACTTCAGCGGCGAAGGGGTGGGGTTCTCATGGGAAAGGCCCCTTTAGCTGCTGAAGTGGGTTCGGAGGCACCCTTTAAAGTTATTCTCCCAACAACTGCCTCTGGTTCACCTTGTTTGTTCTAAGATCGGTAGGCCGGCTGAGCGCCTCAGCAGTCATTACTCTCCTTCTCCCACCTTGGAAGTTGGCACCGAGATGCCCCAGTGTTGCAGAGTTCACTTGCAGCCCTCCATGGCATTCCCATTACAGGGACAGAGTGAAAGTGTTCCCCCAAAATTGCAATTGCCCTGGATTGGTCTACTAAATTGCAGTAGCAGAGACGTCACTAACCAAAACTGTCCCAAAGCCTGGAGGGAAGGAGACCTAGACCTTGGATCCCCAGAGATTTTTCCTCAAAGGGTATTTTTCCTCTCCTCCATGCCGATGGTCATAATACTAGATAGGTGTAGTTGTAGACCCTAGATCACTTAGGTTTCCGCTGTTGGGTGGAGTTGGGTGGCTGCCCCGTAATTGTTCCTTCTCCCCCTTTAGCTGTTCTTTCTCTCTCCTTAGGAAGCCAGGCCTCCACGCTTTACAGTCAGACCTCCAAGCGGGTCACTATTCACTCGTTGTTTCCTGCCTACTCTACTCAAACAATACAACTAACTGACCCATGCTACCAACTGAACCCATACTACCAACTGACCTATGTACAGGTCTTTGACCCTGATAAGTGTTCACTACTTTGTGTGCTTTGCTTGACACTCTTTTGGAGCTTCTTCATAAGGTGCCTTTAGCCAAGGGGATCACTCCCATGGCACCTCAAGGGGTGGAACCCTCCGCTAGGGTTCCTTGCCTTTGTACCCCTACAGGGTGGTATATCCCATGGATAGAGAGGCAAACAGCCAAATATTATCTAAGTTACACAAGCACGAAACCAGTTGCACAGGCATATTGAATTGGAAGGCTACAGCCTGTAGTTCAAGGGCGAGGTGCAACTGGCCACACCCCCATTTGGCCTATTTAAGGGTTGCTCTCCTCACTACACACACAAGCATTTTTTCCTTGCCCCTCCATCCACCCCTCCTCCTCCTCCAGGGGTATGCCCCCGTGGGATTCTTCCTAAGGTACCTTCAGCAATGGGAATCACTCCCACGGCACCTCAAGGAGTGGAATCCTCCCCTAGGATTCCTTGCCTTCGTACCTCTACCGAGTGGTATATCCCATGAATAGAGAGGTGAACAGCCAAATATTATCTACATTACTCAAGCATGAAACCAGCTGTACAGGCACACTGAAATAAAATTAAAAATAAAATATTATGCATGATTAAAATATCTGTGTGCTACACTAAAACACATCCTGAGTGACAAATAAATGAAACATTGGTACTCACAGAACTCACAGAAACAAAACATGGGGGGTGTGCTATATGACGATGCCTGTTCGATAATTTTACTGCAACCGCCATTACAGTGACAACAGCGACGGGTCACTGTAATGTCCACGCGGGACCCCAGTACTGCTTTCTGGGAGTCCTGCACCCCCTCCCCAAATCAACTCCAACTCAGAGTTGATTATTTAAGTTACAGGGGGTGGGGGCAGAGCAAAGCCCCCCAAGAAAACAAAGTCTTCATGGAGCGGCTTTATGCCGAACATAAAGTCGTCGCTGTAATGTCGTTCAGCATCAAATTTGTGAAACCGGTGACACGGATTCAGGGGCGCATCATAATTAAATAAAACATCGGTACTCACAGAAACAAAAACAAGGGGAGGTGTGTGGGGTACAGCCCCACAATGAAAACAGCATCATCTGCAAAAATGGGAAGTGTGCAATGCAACGCAAAGTAAAGTAGAGATTAATAGTCATTTTCTTGCACATGGCTCGACAAGTCACCATGCATACAAACTCAGTTGTTTCTCAGCAAACCAGCATTAATAGTTGGGATTAGTTTCAAATGGACGTTTATAAGTTTGCAAATGTATTTTGATTGTATCTTTTTTTTAACACGTACCATGTTCAAATGTGTGCAATAAAGGATTCCTTGGTCTAAGAATACTGGTTTTATTACTTCTGCAAAGATTATTAGAGAACAGTCGGACATTAGCGCAGGCAGTATGTTGAAACATGAGATGGTCAATGTCATGACTTCGTTAGAGGACAGTCGGACATTAGCGCAGGCAGTATGTTGAAACATGAGATGGTCAATGTCATGACTTATTAGAGGACAGTCGGACATTAGCGCAGACAGTATGTTGAAACATGAGATGGTCAATGCTCATTTCGTTAGGAGGACAGTCGGACATTAGCGCAGACAGTATGTTGAAACATGAGATGGTCAATGTCATGACTTCGTTAGAGGACAGTCGGACATTAGCGCAGACAGTATGTTGAAACATGAGATGGTCAATGTCATGACTTCGTTAGAGGACAGTCGGACATTAGCGCAGACAGTATGTTGAAACATGAGATGGTCAATGTCATGACTTCGTTAGAGGACAGTCGGACATTAGCGCAGGCAGTATGTTGAAACATGAGATGGTCAATGTCATGACTTCGTTAGAGGACAGTCGGACATTAGCGCAGACAGTATGTTGAAACATGGGATGGTCAAAGACATGATGCTGACGCAAAGAACGGATTATTCCTAACTGCGGCTGAATTGAGCTGCGGGTCCGGAGCGCTACAGTGTATTGATTTGTTTGTTTGTTTATTCCAGGAAAGGCACACTGAACCGAGACTCGGTTCCAGGTACAGCCCGGGGTATGGGAAAGGGGAGAACAGAGCACAAAATACATCAAGTAAAGTAAATGTGGATTGCCATGATAAGTTAGAAAGTGCAATAATAGAATAATGAGCAGGCAGAGGTGCACAGACACAACACATGAACCATAAAACTAGCTCTCTGTGCAGCATACCCAGTAGACAATTGCTAATTAAAGTGCTTGGTGCCTGCAAAAAGTGACAATGCAGTGGCAGCACAGACGAGTAACAAATGCCTGTTCACACTGTAGGCAGGAGCCACCAAAATCACATGGGGTAGGGGGGCTGGCAGGAGTGGAGGTCAGAAGCAAAGAGGAGACACAGAGGGTTTGGTGGGGGGGTTGACAGGAGCAGAAGGGAGCAGGGAGAAGCCTTAGCTGGTGTCTAAGGGCAGGGAGTGAGAGGGAGTGGTGGCTGGATATGGGGAGCTGACCCCAGGGGAAGGGGAGAGGATAGGAGAAGGCAGACTGCCCGTCAAACAAGTGAGGCTAAGGAAGGGAGAAAGTGTGATGGTTCCTGATGTGGAAGGAATAGGAGGAGGAGGGAGCTGGAGAGAGAAGTGAGGATAGATAAGGGGAGCGAGCCAAACCAGTAATTGGAGACCAGAAACACGCAGTGGGACTGGCTATGTAAGAGGAGTAGAATGAAGGAGAGCGAGGAGTAGAGGAAGCAGTGATGAGTATGGGAGGGTGAATTTGTAGCAAAATGACAGACGGCATTGCAGAGTGTATCCACTCTGGCAAGAGAAGCAGACTGGGTAATGCCACAGACCGCATCCACATGGTCGAAGACTGGGAGAACCATTTTGGTGACCAGCTCCCAGAAGGCCTGGGGAGAAAGGCAGTCCTGTTTGCAGTACGGGGAACCAAGTTTAGACCAGAGCTTGGTGTGGATGGCATGATAAGTCCAGCGTGTTATCCAACCACACACCAAGGTAATTGAAGGAGGGGACAACTTCAAAAGAGGAGTGCCATCCAGCCTGGAGAAAGACTGGATAGGATGAGATTCTGGCCAGTATTTGGCTGGTGCCAAAGGTCATAGTCACTGTTTTCTTGGTGTTGACCCTGAGTTGGTTGGCCTGAAACCAATGCAGTACATTGTGGAAGTCTTACTGGAGCTGGCATTCCATAGGCATGGCCAAGAAGCTGGAGAAGTAGATGACAGTGTCATCTACATACAGATGTATATAGGAGTTGACACATGCAGAGGGCTGGTCATTGAGGAATAGTGAGAAGGGAATGGACCCAGGATGGAGCCCTGTGGGACCCCAGCTTGAACTGGAGGGGACAGAGCACCTTCAGCCTCTACCAGCTGTTGGCAGCCCATAAGGTATGAACAGAACCAGTCAACAGTAGGAGTCGAGAGGCCAGCAGAGCTCAGATTGTCCAGGAGGAGGAGGTGGGACACCCAGTAGAAGACTTATAAAAAAGGCTTATATAAAAGTGGCAGCAAGGAGGAGGCTGGCAACTACAAGTCCGTCAGCCTGACATTACTGGTGGTGAAACTGATGGAGACACTTTTTAAAGAAAGGCTAGTGGAGTATCTTGAATCCAGCAGATTACAAGACCCTTGGCAGCAGAGATTTATAAGGAAAGGTCATGTTAAAAGACTGATCAATTTCTTCAACTGGGTGGCCAGAGAAATAGATCAGGGTGGGGTGGTGGACGTGACTTACTTAGACTTCAGCAAGGTCTTCAACACCGTACCGTAGAAGAGGCTTATAAGGAAACTGGGCAGTTTCAGGGTGGGACTCGAGGTGGTGAACTGGGTGCAAAATTGGTTTATGGCCAGTTGACAGAGTGTGGTGGCAAACAACGCTCACTCCAGTGAGGGCAGCATGACCTGCAGATTACCCCAGTGCTCAGTACTGGGACCAGTCCTATTCAATGTTTTATGAGAGACATTGCAGAAGAGCTGGAAGGGAAGGTATGCCTGCTTGCAGCTAACACCAAAATCCGCAATAGGGTAGATAGTCCGGAGGGTATGGAGAAAATGAGTAGAGACCTGATAATACACAAGGAGTGATATTAACCCAAGTGCCCACATCTGGCACTTGGGTTAATATCCCAGTACTGACACTGTAGTGCAGCATGAAAGGGGTGCTGCACTTCTGAGGTGCCGTCTTTCGGATGAGACATTAAACCGAGGTCCCATCTGCCTGGATTGGTGGTAGTTCAGGTGGATGTTAAAGATTCCATGGCACGTATCGAAAAGAGTAGGGGAATTTCCCCGGTGTCCTGGCCAAATTTCCCTCATTCACTAAATATACCACCAACAACTTAATCTGGTTCAAATTCAATTGCTTACCATCTGTATCCCTCTCCCCCCCACCCCCCGGTCGTCCCTGAAAAAGGGACTTCTAGGCCCAGTGGGCTTACCGGGTCAACAATATTCAACAAACAAATGGTATGGCACCAGAGTTTCAATGCAAAAAAAGTGCAAAATCATGCAGCTCGGTCACAGAAACCCAGAGACAGTATATAGAATGAGGGAAGAGGTACTGAAAGTTACTAAACAGAAAAGGGACCTTGGGGTTATCATATCTGATGACCTCAAGGTGGTGGGACAGTGTGCAAAAGCAGTAGGCAGGTCAGCAGGATGCTGGGGTGCATGGGGGGGTATCACTGGCAGAAGGAGAGAGGTGGTGTTACCACTGTATCGATCATTGGAGAGACCCCACCTGGAGTACTGTGTCCAGTTCAGCAAGGAAACAGAGTGGAGGCTGTCCAGAGGAGGGCAACTAAAATGGCCCAGGGGCTGCATCATAAGCCCAAAGAGGAGAGACTGAAGACTCTCAATGCATACACCCTGGCAGAGAGGAAAGAGTGGGTGAATATGCTAGAGACCTATAAATAACTCACGGGGATGAAAAAGATACAGGAGGGCAGTATTTTTCATAGGAGAAGGTGCACGAGAACAAGATGGCATGCAATGAAGCTGGAAGGGGAAATTTAGGTGGGATGTAAGGAAGTACTTCTTCACTGAAAGAGTGGTGGTTGCCTGGAACAGTCTTCCAGTGCAGGTGGTGGGGCAAAAACAGTGCAAGGCTTCAAACATGCATGGGATAGGCACAAAGGAATCTTGGTAGGAAAGAGGGGAGAGGGGAGTAGCCAGAAATCAGGTACAGTCTGCAGTGACAGTATAAGCAATGAAAAAATGAGCAGACTGCATGGTCCAAGCAGGCCAAGCGGTCCTTATATGCCAAACGATTTTAGATTTCCATGTTTTTATCTATGCAGGACAGAGCTGAACACTGTGAAATCAAGGCACAGTATATTTCCTGTCTGTCCTTTATCTAACACCCTTGTTACCCCCAAAAAATGAAATTTCCTACCAGAAACCATGTTGTCTACAATCTTGTAGCCCATTTGCCCCCAAGGACTCTAAAAGGCCTTCCCGTTCATGGTTTCCATAGTTTGCTGACTATTGATGCCCAGCTGACTGGCCTGTAGTTCCATGGCTCATCCTTTCTACAACGTTTGTGCAGGTGTACCACGTTTGCTGTTCTCTAGGCTGTCAGCACCTCTCCAGTGATCAAGTAGCAACTAAAAGGTCCTACAGGAACTCAGTCAGTGCCACTACCATCTCCTTCAGTGCTCTGGCGTGCAGTCCATCTGGCCATGGGTATTTATTTCCCTTCCATGCCTCAAGCCCCCTTAGCTCCCTTCCTATGGCAACTGGTCCCATACCCGGTCTCGACCACACTTCTGGTCTAGTAGTAACTTTACTCTGAAGAAGGACTCCCAAATCTACATTAAGTTTCTGAAGAAGGACTGGTTGGTCCGAAAGCTGGAACACTTTGTTGTTGTTGTCACATCTATGTTGGTCCATTAAAAGGTATCAAATTATTTGCTTCTGGATCCAAAATCGACAGGAATTCCAGTATTTTACAGGAGAATGTAGTCATCTACAGGGAAATTGGTTTTATAGACTTGCATTTGTTTTGTAATCTACATGAAAAGACAGGGAAAATGCCCAGGAGTTACGGGGAAAGTGCCAAATTAATCTGGGAGAACTGCAGAAGCAGAGCTCTTTCTTTTTTCTTCATAAATACTGACTAGTTGTACTCATTCAGTATTTCTGCCTTGGATTTACTGTCTTCCACCCACCCCTCATCATGTTTCATTTTTGTTTTCATTTTTTGTTATTTCCTTGTCAGACTACCTGCTTCTATCTGGACAGGTCTCCCCAGCCCCATCACCTGACATCTCTGGCTCTTTCCTGAATTCTGGATCTCCTCTGCGACAGGACCAGTAGGAGGTGTTGAGTCTTGGGGGTGGCCTGCAGGGGACCAGGCCATCATCTAGTCGCTGCTGTAGGTTTATTTCCCCATTTTCTACCACGGGACCACCATATGCATGCAATATTGCAATGTACATGCTCCACCTCAGTGGAGACACCCCTGGCATCTGGGTGTGAGATCTCTTTCCTATGTGCAGTACTGCTGCACTGCTACCCAGATTCCTCCAGGTGGCAGCCTACCAGCGGGGCATGCTAACCCCACTCCCTGAGGCCAGCCCTTGAGAGACCAGAGTCGATTCCCGAACACGGATTGCTGATGTGGTGGGTAATGAGTTACCACTGCACTGCAGGCCAGCTCAGCCACCCTGCTTTAGTCTGATAATGCCGTCCTTCAGTCTTCATTTGTCTCGCATTAAGTGAAAGGTCTTGTCTCCTTCCTTTACGTCTTCTGCAATCCTCAGTTCCATATTGGCCTTAGCCTTCTGCTCCACCCTGCTGGTTTTCTTCCGTTAAGCAAAGTACATGTCTCTGCCCCATCCTTCTAACTCCCTTCAAATCTCTTGAAAGCCTCCCTTTTCTTCCTCACTACACCCTCCACCTCCCTTCTAAACCAGATTGGTTTTCTATGCCTTTTACCTTTTCCCACCTGCCTCAAGCACAAGCTGGCGACCTCATGGAGATCCCCCACTTTGTTGCCCATGCAGGCTCCTGACATTAATGGCAACATGTCACTTGTTCCTGTGTGATGCTTTTTTATGTGCTTTTAGAAAATAGGCAAGAAATTTCCTGGTCTCTGATTGGCCAAGCCCTTTGCCAAGGTGGGCATTAATGAGGCAACAGAGACCGGGAAATAGAAAGTCCCAGTGTCAAATGCCCCATAACCACCTTATATTCCTGTGCCCAATTTGAATTTATAACATAAAGGTACACTGTCAGCTTTTTTCACATTTCTACAACCTGGACTTTCTGTGCCCTGCTAGCATAATTAATGGCCAGACAATTCATAAATAATGCAGTCGATCATGGTAGGGCTTCTTGTGCAAATCCTGCATCATTTTAGTTGCCCTTCTCTGGACAGCCTCTATCCTGTCTCTATCCTCTCTAAGGTGCGGTCTGCAAAACCGGATACAGTACTCCAGGTGGCAGCGTATAAGGGAGTGCTATAACAGCAGCACCACCTCTCTGCTTCTACTGGAGAAATCCCTCCCTATGCATGGGGGCTGGTGGGGTGGGTGGGTAGGTGGCAAAACGGAGAGCATGGAGGGCCTTAATATAAAAAGGAGCCATGACTGGTGAGGGAAGGGAGACTGGAGATTTATTTTTAAAGACAGAGTTGACCAGGGAAAGGGAGTAGGAGCGAGTGAGTGAGATGCCATGGATTTCTGGAGCAGAGAGAGAGAGGGTAGGGGACACTAGACGCTGTGGATTTGGGGACTGGGAGAGTGAGAGAGCCAGTAGACACCAGGGAATTTTTGTAAGCAAAGAAGAGTGATGCAAAATTAATTTTTTAAGCAGAATGCCAGTGGGTGGGGAGGGAGTGGATCAGAGAGGGGAAACATTTTTTGGAGGGTGGCAGGTTGAGGGGAAATGTGAAGAAGTTTTTCTTCATGGAGAGGGTGGTAGACACATGGAATAGCCTGCCACAGGAGGTGGTGAAAGCATAGTGGAAGGATTTAAGCATGCCTGGTACAGGCATAAGGGAACCTTAGAGATGGAAAGGAATGCTGAAAAACCATTAACCAGGTAGGGTCAGAGACCACAAAAAAGTGTAGGGTTTATGGGCAGACTGAATGGGGCTGGTGTTCCTTATCTGCCAACAATTTTTATGTTTTACTATGTTTTTTAGGAGAGTGCTGGCTGCTGTACTTACCCAGGATAGGCCAGATGAGATAAAATATTTTCATTTTCAAATATATTTACCCAGAATAGCACAGCTAAGATGCAACATCTTTTCAGTGGGGCTGGGCTGCAGTAGGGTCCTGTTTTTATACATGAGTACTGTATACTTGCTCCAGTTAGCAAAACTGAGATGCAGTACCTCATTCTCAATAAGGTCCTGCTTTTATACATTTTTGCACTGTATTTACCCAGGATAGCACAGCTGAGATACAATATCTTGTTTTCAGTGGGGGTCCTGCTTTTATACATTATTTTTCCAAGCATATCCCAGCTGAGATGCAGTATGTCTTGGGTTCTGCTTTTGCACATTTTTGCAGTATATTTACCCAGGGTAGCCCAGCAGAGATGCAAGATCTCATTCTCACTGGAGTTTGGCTTTTACACATTTTTTGGACTGTATTTACCCACGATAGCACAGCAGAAATGCAATATCTCATTTTCGGGGGGGGGGGGGATACAACTTATACCCATTTTTATAATCCATACAAAACTTTAATAAAGCAAGCCCAATCGAAATGTTGTAAAATGAAAATTGAAAGTACGAAAGATTCTGAGGTATAGTACATTGGGACCTGCTAAGGGAACTAGAAAATCCAGTAACCGACAAACCTCAAATAAAGCTGATAGAAGGGGGAAAAATTCTGCAGTAGACCTGTTGAAGTTGCCAGTATGTTTAACATGTATTTTCTCACTTCCTGACATACCTCTCAGCCTCTCTGCATTAAAATGTATAACACTGGCCTTTCAAATGAGGATCAAATGGCAAGAATGCATAGCACATTTTTACTTTAAAGAATAATGAAGCAAAATGGTTGGGGCAACTTTCATCAACCTATCAAAAGCATTTGATATGGTGCATCACAAGCTCCTGCTGGTCCAACTGTCAGCTACAGGACTTTCCTTGGAATCAGTACGCTGCTTCAGCAACTACCTTCACAATCACTCACAAAATGTCAAAATGGGGGTGGGGATCACCTCTGATAACAGACCAGTCCACTCAGGGGTCCCAAAAGGATCAGTTCTGGAACCCCAGCTGTCCAGTTTATTCCTAAACAAACTGCCATCCACATACCCAGGCTGAATGCTCCTGTATGCAGACGATGTGGTCATATTCAGCAGCAACCCTAATCCTGAACAACTGGCGGCGGAGCTCCGAAAGGGGTTCTCAGCCGCTGAGAAATGGTTTACAGATCACAGACTAGTCATGAACTGCAAAAAAACTAATACTGATGTTCACCAGCACACAGGGCAAATGTAAGGCCTCCCCCCCTTGCAATCAGGAATGCCAATGGGGACCCCCATTGGAACACGTCCAGAAGTTCAGGTACCTGGGCATCACACTCAACTCTACACTTTCGTATGCCCAACACATCGACAACACAGCAAGGGCAAATAATACAAGAATAGGAATCCTATACAGGCATAAACACTGCCTCACACATGAGGCATTGAACCTGGCCATCAACAGCTCAATAGTCTCCCTCGTCGACTATAGCCTGTCAATCTACAGGTCGGCAGCAGACATTAGCCCTAAACCGCATCACCACTGCACCAAACAATGTGGGCTGACTGCTCACAGGTGCAGAAAGACTAATGCACACCTGTGAGCTCTACACCTGGGCAGGTTGGCTACAAGTGAAGGACAGAATAAACTACCAAACCTACCTCATCACCAAGAAATGCTCCTTCAACCAACTACTCACAGGGGTCCAGAACCTCTTAACTCCACACTCAAGCACCCGATCCACAAGGAGTTCCTCCACTCAGACCTACAAAGTCACCAGATGCCGGATAGCCCTGGTACATGTGCCTTTTACTATCGTGCTCCACTATGGACCAATGCCTTACCTCCTGATGTCATCAGTGTCACATCTATTGGATCGTTCAAATGCAGACTCTGGCAGCACCTAGTAAAATGTAGTAAATGTGACTGATACCATTAGCACCCTCCCAGAGCATCAACCAACTACCTACACTTACCTCCTGACCACTCATTGGGTTCAATCCCAGCACTTAAAGTTATACCTACCCCACCAATCATGACATCACTCCCACTTCCCTACCCCCTCAGATGCTCCCAACTACCTTACTCCTCCCACCCATGTTTGCATCCCCTCCTTCGTCTCACTTCTGAGAGCTTTCAAGTAGGGTGTTAACCTCTGATGCCGGCTAGCTGCTATACTGCCTAAGCTGTTTAATGCTGTTGTACCCTGTAACTTACCTGTACCATATGTAACCCTGTCATCTGTATTGTATTGTCTTTGTAACTGACGTGGAACCTGTAAATGAGCATCTGCTCACTGGTGTAATCCTAGACCTCAATAAATTAAAAAAAAATAATACGTTTAAGAATAGTGGGTACAATATATTTAATGTTCAGGCCTGTTTCCATCAAGTCAGTTTACATTTTTAGTAGTTTATACGTCCAGAAATAGCTTTACAATTACACAGCACAGAAACATAGAAACATAACATTTTTCAGCAGAAAGGGACCACTTGGCCTACCCAGTCTTCCCAGATGGTCTCTGCCTAGTCTGTCTTTGCAGTTACATCATATTGTACAGTGATGAATGGTACCTAGGGGGCTTCCCACTGTGATGTCTGCAATGCCGTCCTAGTTTGTAAGCACCAAGTCCAGCACTTCCCTATCCCTAATGGGTTCCTTGACTAGCTGTCTGAGAAACTCCCCTTGTAGGGAGTCAAGGATGTCCCTGCTCCTTACCAAAGCTGCAACTTGAAGACTCCAATCCACATCTGGCAGATGGCAGAACGTCAGATATCTTCATGGAACAAGGGTAAATTTGTCTGTAAAATTCATGAGGCTAGGCGAAATACATAGCTGTTGAGAGCTATGTTTCCAAATGTTGAAATACCACACAATACTGAGCAAGATGTATCTCAAGAGATGAGAAGTAGGGTGCTGCGAGAGCAATTAACAGTGTAAGTAAAGCCATGAGTATACCTCCATTTAGATTTAAACTGATCAAAGCCAGAGATGTCCATAAAGTGACAGGTAAATGAAATGAGAACAAAGCAGGAGGCTTAGCTAAAACTGAACTCTGACTTTTAAAAGAAGCTGCTCAAACTATAGTTCCTGTCTTAACAGGGATTTTTAATTGGAGCCTGAAAGAAGGATATTTTCCTAAAAATTGGCTGGAAGCATGGGAGGTCATGCATGTTTCTTTCCAGAGTGACACTCTCTTGACAGCTGTGGCAGCCTAACCCCAACATGAAGTTAGTGGTTTGGTTTATGTAGTATAATTCTTTTTCACACACTTTTGACTTAATAGCGTAAATAAAATGACTACCATACAAAACATTAAATGTCCCGACAAATGCAGTGTCAAAAAAAAGAGTCTGATTTACCATATCAGGGTCTGTGGGATGTTCGTGGCTACAAACGGAATAGCGCCTTGCCTCTTCAAAACCTGGACAATTACACTGTCCACTGGAACGGGTTGTTCTAGATGCTGCACAAGACCATAGGTGCAATCATGCCCCTTAAGGAAAACAAAGGATAAAGTAATAACCTTTTCGATTTGTACAGTATGTATTTTTTTGTAATTTGCCTTCTTATGGGCAGACTTTGTAATGACAAAGTATTACATGTAGGAATTTGTGTGATGATTGTTGCTGCTGCTTGTTCAGCCTGGGACCCCTATTGCAAAACTAGGTGAGGCACCTTCATGGGGCTGTCATAGTGAACAAACATTCTAAATAAATACATTCACAATATAGATACATTTATTTAGTTATTTATTTTTTGGTAACTAGCTAAAGTGGACAGAGACCTGATCCCCTTCTCAGCCATCGGCCAGAAATCTAAGCTGAACACAATACACCAATTTGACAGATACATGACAGAACTTAATTTTATCTCATGCTTCTCACAAAGTCCTAACCACAACCTCCATGTAATTAACTAGGACTGGGTTCTATGCCTAGGATAGTATTTGCTAAACACAAAACTCAGGAAGAAGCATTCTGAATTCTCTTTTTTTTTTTCAGTCAGTAGTTTTGTCTCCTCTCCGGTCTGTCTGATGGTAGCCCCCCTCATCGACCTTCTCACAGACTTACCAGTTATCCATCACTTCTCAGAACCTCAATGGGTGGGTGGCGCACTGTGCTAGTTATGCGAAAACCTGTGGGGGGTGCCAGCCGTGGGCAGCCTGGCATCTTTTCCCTCCATTTTCATCCTCTGGGCTGTAGCATTGGGATGTGTGCCCCAAGCATGTCACACTACAGCCCTGTCCCCTCATGCCCTCCTGCTGTGCTGCTGCCTGACCTCCGCCAGGTGGCAGTTTCTGCAGTGGGACTTCTTGGTGTCCTCCTCCCAGAGGAAGAGGGCTGCCATCAGGTACTTGATCCTCCTTCTCCCCATTGGCCCACCGAGCAACCCTTGTCCATTCCCAAATATGGATTGCTGGTGTGAGAAGCAGAAGCACTACTACTCTTCAACTGGACTGGCTACCATCCTGCATTCTTGCCATAAGCTGCTTTTGTCCCTGTGTTCTCCATACTTTGCTATCTAGATTTTCTTCCCCCCACCCTACCCCAGTCTGCATAAAGTAGATTACAGTGCCCAGCCTTGGCTTCAAAGGACATTGATGGCATTCTGCTTAAAGATTCCATGCAGTCCAGCCCATAAATCAAAGGGACAGCATAGCTGAGAGGGGGTTGGGGTGGGGTTGCATGACTAGAAGACATTAATGGATGTTCTTCTTCTTTTCAGTTTTTTTTTAAAGAACGATAACGGATTTTTTTTATACAGGTTCCAACACTGGGGACTGAGCACCTCAGTGTGAAGGGGTTGTTAGGCAGCACTGGGGGGGGTGAGAACTCTGGTGTTGCATACAGTGGTAGGGTGGTGTTAGCTGGCATCAGAGGCTCGACCCCCAGTGTTGGATTTAATAGAGGTGTCAAATGGGTTAGGTGGGGGGAACACTGGCAGTGGGGCTGAGCACCTACTGCTGGTTTTAATTACCAGCTGGGTCAGGAGGGAGGGTGATGCCATTAGTGGGGTTGGTCACCAGCCACTAGTTTTTCTGTACTGGTTGGGTCAGATGGGGAAGATACTGGCAGTGGGGTTGACCAACCACCGCTGGTTTTCTGGATTGTCTGGAACAGGCAGGAGGGGGAACACTGATGGTGGGGTGGATCACCAACCACCAATTTTGTGTAGTGGATGGGTTGGATGGGAGATGCCGGCTATGGTATTGAGAATTGTGGCCACAGACCAGAAAAAGCTGGAGCCACTGTACAACATCTCTGTCATTCCCTGAGAAACAAAGTACTAAACAGAAGCGCATTTGAAAGTAGTAAACAGTAACACATATGTGAATGAAAAGATGATGAAAGGTTTCAAGCAGGAATTAGGAGTTGCACAATAAACCCTACTTTCATTTTGCATTTTCCAGCCTTGTGATTGGACAAGAGCTTCAATGGGAAAAGGAAATGAGTGGGCGGAATGAGGGAAAAGATTCAGTATTTTAAACCTGTCATAAGGGGAGGAACAGCACACTCTGCAAAAGTTCCCTCACAGCTCAGATTGATACTAACTTATACAAGACTATGAGAATAAGTTTGGCAAATAAATGCATTTATTTTCATGTGTGACAGACCTGAAGTGGAAATAAATTTATTTTTCTTTCAGTCTTAGCTGGGTCATCAGCATTTATTTCCACTTTAGGCTGGTCACATCGGAGCTCTTAACCAACTGGGGAACAGCTTGCACAATGCCAAATGGTATCACCATGACATCTGTTGCAATAAAAAACAAAGCAGTGGAATCAAACAGAAAGATTAAAATATTCACTGAAAGAAGTAATTTTGCCAGAGAGGCACCGTCACATTCATTTCTAACTGCAGGGTTTGACCTTTACAGATGTAACTTATGGTTCTGCCACTTGTGAGATCATAGAGGTCACAACCTGCAGATAAAAATAAATGTCATATTTTTAGTCAGCACGGTGCATATCCCATATATGTTTACATGCTTTGCAAGCAAATATAATTAGATTGACTCCTTGGAGTGGAGGACATTCCCATTCCTATAAGAAACAGGAAAAACTGGTGTATATGTGTTGTGCCTTGTTTATTTAAGTTGTAAAGACCAAAATGCTTTGTATTCAATGTTTAAAATGTAGGTAAGCAGAGTAACGCTGCTCCTTAGTTAAACTGATTAATGAGGGTAGGAACATGTTAGAACATCTGTTTTACTTGCTGTTTCAGCACAGTATGAAAATACATCAATTCCATGAGTTGCAAACACTGCATCAATGGTGAGGTTCACAAACTATGTGCATCAGCCCATGGACTCTGGGAGTTTAGTGCCCTCTGTGTTTGTGGACCTCACCAAGACATTCAGTATAGTTGATCATGCTTTGTTGTTACAGCCACTGTCACATTGTAACTTTTCCAATGATGTTATTACCTGGTCCAGGGACTATCTCTCAGGCCATGAACATAGCACTATTAACAATAATCATTACTCTAGTTTTCTTAAAGTCAGTTGTGGTGTCCCCCAGGGCTCCATTTTGAGACCCTTGCTCCTCTCCCCATGGGTGTCAGCAGGCATACTCAGAGTACTTTGATCAGTACCTTAAAATCTGGAAAATCTAAGGGCAACATGAGCCTCAGGTCAGGACAACAAACACAGAGTATGATGTACCTAAAGAACTGTATTTCCCCTCCTTGGATGCTTTAGTGTGAGCTTGGAAATGATCTTTGGAAGATGTGTGGGTGCTAAACTTAGAGGCCATGATTTTATGAGTGACCCAGTCAAGTATCACGAGTGCTGGGGTGAATTAACTTCTGTAAGGCTGGCTACCTTGATGTGGTACAGAGGCTTTTAATGTATCCTAAACATTGTAACCATAAGTCCAGACAACTTCTGTCTGATTGGTGTGTTTGTTAAGATGGAATAAAATGTTGTGACTCTGATCTGATCTTTGCCTTTCTACATATTGTTATCTGAAATGGGGGTGGAGCAATGTTTGCACGTAGGGCAGAACATCTTTTAGTTTGTGTTTATGTGGGGGGGCAACAATTCCATCAACTTTTGAGTACAAGTTTAACAATCCCAGCTACACCCCTGTTTCTCCCTCTTCTCGAATGACCTGCTTTTAGCCTGTCCATCCAACAAAATGCTCCCATATGTAGATGATGCAGTCATTTTTAGGAGGGGGAGAAATGACATTCTTCAGAAAGAGTTTTTTAATCTACAATTTTGGTTCAGTGCCCAGGGGATGACCGTCAACACCAAAAAACTACAACTATGATTTCTAGTAGAGCAAAGAGATTGGGGAACAGTGAATTTCTGTTGAGAGACCTTAATGGTGAACCTATTGAAACAGTTAATTTAGATACACTGGAGCTGCATTGGACAGTGCTCTGTCATATGAATTTCATGTGGGCAGCATAATAAAAAACATACATCAATGTTTGGATTCCCTTTATAGGGTCCAGAACAATCTTTTACTTCAAACTCAGGTACTTTGGGTGAAGAGTTCATTGTTACCAGTACTGTATTATGAATTGTTAACCTATTCAGGTGCCGGTAGTGGAGTATTATCAAAGGTAGAAGTTGTATATAACACTGTATGCTGTTTTATTACTGGACTTCCATTTAGTACTCATCATTGTTTGTTGTATCATGCGGCACAGTCACCCTCATTAGATGACCGTGTGAAAATAAAAATATTGAGAAAGTCCCTCATTGGGTCTCAGAAATGTTTCCAGTAGAACACAAAAATCATTATACCAGATCTCAGGAATAAACATTGTTTAAAATTCATTTTCACAGAACAATGTTTTGGTCAAAGTGTTTTTGATTTTGTTGGGCCAAGTGCCTATAACCAGTTACCAGAATCAATTAAGACAAGTAGATCATTAACTGCTTCTAAGAAACAATTGTTTAGTCTTTTAGATAATCAGTCCTGTTGTTGTTTTAAATAATTTTATGGTAATTATGTGTTCTTATTTTTTGTATGTGTTCTTATTTTTGTATTGTAACCTGTGAACATCGGTTACACTTGAAAATGGGCAATGTTGCTCAATGTGCCTTTCCAGTGTAAACAATAAATTAAATGAAATGCAAATGCAAATGATATGGATTGTGCAACACCTTTGCCATTCCCTGAGAAATAAATTACTAAATAGTAACACATATGAAGATAGTTAAACAATAGCACATATGTGGAATGAAAAGCAGGGGAAAGGTTTCATGCAGGAATTAGGAGTTGCACAAGAAAATCCACTTCCACTATACATTTCCCAGTCATGTGACTGGGCAACGACTTGAAAGGGAAAGGGAGGAGAGTGGGCAGAATTAAGGAGGAGATTCAGTATTCTGAAGCTGTGATTGGTGGAGGAGGGGTATGCCCCCAAAAACCCTATCACAGCTCAGACTGCTACCAATATGTTTGCATGCTTTGCAAGTGAACATAACAAGCATTTGTCAATGCCGAACGTTCGCTTGCAGGTATTTGCAGCAGTGTTTGGCATGTATGGTGCTTTACCCTAATGCCCTGTGTGATTGCTGGTATTTGCATAATAAATTGTCAGCATGACCGTTTTGTTACCCCCATTGTGCGCTACATGGGCAGAAACACGTTTTGGGCAGGATGTGAAAATGACAGCTGTACTGCTCATAAGGAAGTGGTAAAATGCCAATGTTGAAAATCTGGAGGAAATATTGAAATTGAGCAAACCCACGAGCGCATGGAAACTGTGCAATGCACGCCAGAAACAGTCATTTTAGGATTTTTTCACCAAATTTTCAACACTGCCATTTTAAAACCTCTGCAATGAACAGTGTCACTGTGATTTTCTTACTGTGTCCCATACATTGATTTCAAGATGACCGGATCGCGCCATTGTGCACCACATGGGCGGAAAGACGCTTTTGGGCAGGATGAAAATGACAGCTGTACTGCTCATAAGGAGGTGTGGTAAAAGGCAATGTTGAAAAATCTGGAGTGAAAATATTGAATTGGCAAACTTACGGCTGCATGAATCCGCACAATGCACGCCAGAAACAGTTATTTGTAGGAATTCCGTTCGCCAAATTTTCAACATAGCCATTTTAAGATCTCTGCTCATGAACAGTGTCACTGTGATTTTCTTAATGTGCCCCATACACTGAGTTCGACAATCGACTGTGCCATTGTGCGCTACATGGGCAGAAACACATTTTGGGCAAGATGTGAAAATGACAGCTGCAGTGCTCATAGGAGGTGTGGTAAAATAGCAATGTTGAAAATCTGGAGTGCAAATATTGAAAATTCGCAAACGATGAGCGCAGTGTAGAACTGGCGCAACGAGGCTCGTGAAAACAGTCATTTTAGGAATTTTTCACCAAATTTTTAACATAGCCATTTTAAGACCTCTGCTCATGAACATTGTCACTGTGATTTTCTTAATGTGTTCCATACATTGATTTCACACACCGAATGCGCCATTGTGTGCTACATGGGCGGAGACACATTTTGGGTGAGATGTGAAAAATGACAGCTGTACAGCTCATAAGAAGGTGTGATAAAATGGCAATGTTGAAAATCTGGAGTGAAAATGTTGAAAATTCATGAACTTACGAGCCTGCGTAGGAACTGCACAATGCACGTTGATGAACAGTCATTTTTGAATTTAAATTTTCAACATGGGTTTTGGGGATTTTTCATGATCGATGTCACTGTCATGGTGTTATTTGAGGCCAGCGGGTGATTTCATGCAGTGACCGCACAGTGCCCGTGAAATCACCCTTCAGGCCCGAATAACATCATGACAGTGACATCATTCATGAGAAGGGGTCCCAAAAACCCCAAGTTGAAAATTGGTGCAAAATTCTAAAAATGACTGAGATATGCAATAAAGTTGAACCCCCTATCTAGCCCATTATACAGCTTACCGGCATTTCCTCAGTTCGTGGTCGCCTTTGAAGAGTGCAGACGTGTTCCCGATCCACTGAAGATCATTGTGCCGGAGTCCGGAGGTAAGTATTGGGTGGGGTGTGTGGGGAGGCTGGGTGCGCAGTGGTGGGTGCGGTTGTGGGAGGGGGTTGGGAGACGCACCACGGGACCGCTTTTTGTTTTACAGGTTAAAAAAGATGACGTGGGATGTTTGCCACGCTAGTGGGCCTCAGCATGGCAGAAGATGGCTGGGGGCCGAGAAGTCAATGGAGGATTGGGAACCTTACAGGCAAACCACGGGGGGTAGAGGAGCTGATGGGGATTGGCACCCTGCCGGGCAAATGAATGAACGCTTGCCACACTGGGGTGGGCCTCAGCGTGGCAGCAGGATGGCTTGGGGCCGTGGAGCCAACGGGGGATTGGGCGCTGGTCGGCATTAACATTTGCCATGCTGGGGTGGGCCCCAGCGTGGCACCAAAGCTTTGGGGGCGGTGACGAGTGTGGGGGGAGGCAGCACATGACGTGAGGGGGGGCAGCGCTCAGTATGGCAGCGGTGCTTTCCTTTGAAGCAGAGGAACACCACTGTCATACTGAGCTCCTGCACCCATTGGTGCAGGACTGCCATGCCTGCTCAAGGGAGCAGTGCATTGGATGGGAGAGGCACACCTCCAAGTGTGCTACTCTTCCAAAACGTTCTTTGCGCATGTGCACAAGCGAACTAAGCAAATGTAAAAAGGAAAAGAAAGGTCAGAGAAAACAAAGAACTCAGATGGAACAAAGCACCCAGATTTGATCCAAAGGATGCTGTAGGAAATGCTCTACGGGAAGGCTTCTTGTCAAGAGAGGAATAAAGAAGAATGGTCAGATATTTCCTGACACTTCTGTGGTATCTCTGGAGACATTCTCTGCATGTCTTCAGAGTCACTGTAGTGCATCCAAAGAGAATCTCTTTAGAAACACTTGAAATTTCTGACAATTGCTGTAACGGTACTGTTATGGCTCTGCTTCATTATAGGAGGACACACATGTGCACTGAGTTCTGATGATGAGGCATTACGTTTTGTCCCAGGGATGTTCTATAAGCTTGTCTATGGGGAAGTCTGGATCTGAGGATGGAGTACATGGCATGGATCTGATCGGGAATGCAAATACTTTTCCATCGTGCTTCCGAGTTTGAAATGAATGGAAAATGAGATCTGCATGCCCTAATGAGATTGTTGCAGAAATGTAACCACCTCCCTGGAAGGAGGTGCCAGTGGTAGTACAAAGTAATAGCATCAGAGAGTGTCTTAGTTCAAATAAATCCCCTGCTGGTTGACTAAAGTGCGTGCACAATGAGATTGTGATCATGTTAAAAGTTATCTGAAGCTTCTAATTATTTCTATTGGTTGAGGTCCTGCAAAATCAAAAAGAGCCTTGGCCAGACCCATCCCAGGGTGGAGGGCATATTGTAAGCTATACTACTAGGGGTCAAACTTGGCACTTACATATTTATATCTTTCTTCTGGGCCAAGCTTGCAAAAGGATTTGAGTTCTAATGAACCTACCTGGTTAACCAACTGAACTAAGAAAACTAATGTATCCCTTCCCCTGACCTTAGGCCACAGTTGGAAAGGAGGATGTGTATTTATTTCTGCTGTCCTGCCTTGCTAAGGAATTTTTTTTAATAAATTGGCACTGGCTACAAAGGCAGTTATTTGGGTACCTGATCAATGAGATATGAAGATGTAGCCATAATGATCAAAACATGAGGAAAGAGGAATATATAACTACCAATATGTGTGTGTGGGGGGAAGGGGTGGCTGAAGCACAGATCTCTAAAGACATCCCAATTCTGGAACCCAGCAAGTGCTGACAGACCAATACACCATCATTTCTGTAGACAATTAATTGGTTTACATCACAGATTACTGTACCTGTTGAGGACCAAAACCCAGATGGCTAACACATGGTATGTACAATGGAGTCAGCCAGGGGGCAAGGCCCTTATCTCTGTTTCTGCAAGTCACATGCTGCAGTAAATGGCAGGAACAAAGTAATCCAGTGGCAATTCTCCAATTTCTCACACAGGGTATTATGGCATGCTTATCATGAAGCATTGTATCCTGGCCGACTCTAAAATACACATAGATTGTCAAAAGTGGAGATCTGTGCCTAGAAATGGAAAAAAACAGGAAACATTATTCTTAGGGGCTCTCACCTTGTAGTTAACACTGTCTTTCAGACTGACTGGGACTCCATAAAGCAGGCCTTTCCTTTGCTTCATCACCTCCTGAAGCTGGTCCTGACACTCGTGAAGGAAGTCTGTCAAGCAGTTCACCTCCTCGTTCACTGCCAAGGCCTTTCATTTACAAAAGAGACAAACCATGAAGTAGAAATAAGTTATTGTACTGACTTTTGTTAATTTTGGTTTTAATTCAGATACACACACACACACACACACACACATATATACTCATTCATTTATCCAAAATTGTTAACTGGGAGAGGCACACTAAACCAAGGCTCATTTCCAGTTGCAACCAAAGGGAAAGGGGAAGGAGAGAACACAACTAAAAAGAAATACAACCAGTCAGGCAATGTGGTTACAAGGAGGATGACATAACGTCCATAAATTGGGTGTAGTACAGACAATATGGCAAAGCATTGCATATGAAGGGCAACTAAATTAGCACACAAAACATCAGTGCCAATTGGGCACACTCAGGAAAAGTGCATAGTGCCAGTATGAAAGAAGGATGAGCTGGTGCTAAAACAGGCTGTTAAACTTCACTGAAGTTGCTAGAACTATGAGATTGGAGGGAGGAACAGGTATGGGGTGGTCAAGTGCACAGGGAATGGTAAGGAAGGGTTCAGGAAAGGACTGGCAGGAGCAGGGGAAGGGGATAGGTTTTAGCTGGCACTTAATGGAGGGAAGGGAGGATAGATGGATGGAGGGTGTAGCTGTTTCCAGAGGGACAGAAGGTGGTGGGAGAAAGCAGATTTCCCAGCTGAGGAGTGTGGATGGGGAAGTGAGAAGGTGCATGAGTCCCTAGAGTGCAAGGGGTATCCCATGAAGACGGCAATGACAAAAACCCCGAAGAAAGAAATGGCGAAGGAAAATACCATGGCCACAAAGGACGACTGTGACAACACAGCAATCACTGAAATGGTGACCTATGGATTTTCCTCCTCTCTGAGTTCTGTCTTCCCCCTTCCCATAGTTTGTTATATTTAGTAAGGATGGGTGTGGGGGCGAGGCCCCCCCCCACAAAGGTACTTTGGATAAGAGAAATGCTAAGCAAAGTGAAGCAGAGCAGTTCTTGTACACAAAGATTTGAGAAGGCACTCCTAACCATAAGCGATGACAGCACTGAACATTGAAAACATATTATAAATCAAATTAAGGACCTATGTTTTTAAAGAATGGAATTTCAACTTAAAGCAGCAGTAGTAGTAGATAAAAAAATTTGTGTCTTTTGCAACATTTTGTTCCCTGTTCTCTGTTGAACACTTACCTGGTGAGCTGTTTTGGTTTTGCTGTACTATCAGCCTGTAATTTGCTCTGTTTTTCTTTGTTTTTGTTTACATTTCTCCCACCCACCGTGCTGAATTGGAACCCTCTTCTGCCATCCACTCATGTGCATGACTTGCAGTTTCTACACAGGGACAGTGGGAACGTGCAGCACAGGGTCCCACAGAAGTAAACCAAAGACTTGATGTGGGGGGGGCTTGACTGCAAATTAGGCGCCAGTCATATTTTACAACAATGGAAATAATTTTAAATATCTAAAAAATTAAAGATTGCTGGAAAAAAGTATTTACAGATATGGAAACCAAAACTATGGCTGCTTTCAGAAAAAAAGCCCTACATGACCTGGGACCTACCTACCTGAAAGAACTCCTTCGCCCCTACTGTCCCTCCCGCCCCCTCCGATCCACTGACGAGGGATTGCTAGAGATTCCTAGGGTCCATTTGAAAACATCAGGTGCTAGATCATTTAGTTTTATGGCACCAACCCTATGGAATTCTCTACCTCGTCAGGTGCGAAATTGCCCGACCGTCCTTAGTTTTAAAGAAGCTTTGAAGACCCACCTTTTTAGCATAGCTTTTAATGATTTATTTTAGTTTTAATTTTATTGTATTTATTGTTCAAAATGTACAGGCGCTTTGGTTTTAAGAAAAGCGCCTTTTAAAAATAAAGCTGAATTGAATTGAATTGAATTTTGATAATCACTTCCTGATTATCCAGTAAGTACTGCTGCTTTAAAGTCAAAAGGTTTTACTTTGCAGAAATTAAGAGAGACTCTGTGTGTGAAATGGAATATACCAACTAATTTAGAACTTCAGAATTTTATAATTGTTTTCATGAGAGGCCTAATTAGTTAGTTTAGTTAGGTTAGTTAGTTTAGTTAGATAGTTGAGTTAGGCTGGTTAGTTAGGTAAGTAGTTTAGTTAGTTAGTAATGTTTACTTTTGTTTAGTTAGTTTTTGTGACCTGGTAAGTACACTAGACACAGAACTGTTTCTTTTCAGGCATAACCAGAGAGATTATAATAATGTAAAAGGAGATGATAAGTGGCAGTATAAACAAGCAAGTTGTGAAGTGGTAAAGTATCACAGCCATTGCAAGGAAGGTTGCAAAAACAGAACAAATAAGAGTAACAGTTACGTACAGACTTAAATAAGTACAAGTAAGGCAGCAATGAAATATTGGTTATACCCAGAATGCATAACTTTAGGTCCAGAGAACAATCTAAACATAAAAAGATCAGGCCATAGGAATGATTAGACAGTGGAGCATGAATTGTCTAGTGATAACTACAGTATGTCCCAAGTTCATTTTTAAAGAGTGACTGGGATATTTAGAAGCAAGCAATCCTGACTGGCTACAAATTATATCATGACTCATAATATATACAAGAATATCATTTGGTGTGCATATTTGTTCAGTATGGTTTCAACAAAAGAATAAATCTGTTTCTCAGGTTCCGAGGTGTGTGTGTGTGTGTGTGTATATATACACAGGTTTCATACTCAATGGGGGTCTCAGACCATTCCTGCACATCCACATGTCGCTATGTGAATTTGTTTAGAAGGGGCAGAGTCACCATGGTAATGACTCACGGAGCCACTTTCCAAGCATGTTGACCCAGCTTGTGCAGGTGTAGTAGTTAACACTCATACTGTAAAACTAGTAAAAGCAGATCATGGGGTGTCAGAATTCTGCTCCCGCTGGGAGCAGTGATGATGGGGGGGGCAGAGATCGGTGAGGGGCCACATTGTAAAGGACAGCATGCAAGGAATGGGGCTAGGAACAGGGTTTCACTGGACACCAGAGACTAGTTCAGGATTAGGATGCAGGTGGGGGAGCACTGGACACCACAGACCAGTACAGGATCAGGGTGCAGGTGAGGAGCAACGGGACATCAGAGATCACTACAGGATCAGGGAGCAGATGGACGGCAACGGGACACCAGAGACCAGTACAGCATCAGGGTGCAGGTGGGAGGGACACTAGAAACCAGAAACCTTTACAGGATCAGGATGCAGGTGGGGACCACTGGGCACCAGGAACCAGTAAGGGATCCGTCTACAGGTGGGGAGCACTGGATCAACAGAATGATCCAGAAATGTGGCGTGAATAAGAAGGAGCTTTGGCCCTGACACTGGCCTCATAGTATGGGTTTGGCAGGTGGGGGGGGGCATAACTTAAGTGGTAGTGTCTGTGCCTGTGGCCTCTGTCCCATGGCATCACACCATACAGCTGGTGCTGTGCCAGGGGCAGAAGTGCATGGGTGTTGCACTTTGGGTCTTAGTCACCCTCATTTACATTTCACCTTAGTCACAAGGGGAACTCCCCCCACACCGCCACCCCCCCACTCTTGTGACGAAGACAGATTTCCTTGTACAGACGCATACAGTGCTTCACTTCCTGCAGCCTCCCACAGCAACAGTTAATTGTTTCATAATCACCACTGTTGATGTAAGCTGTTGTGACACAAAGCGGAGGCTGTGTGCCCCCTGTTGTTCACCTTCGCACTTTGTGACCGTGAACTCTGCCCCAGAATCATTCATTACCTACAAATTTCTTTGGACTCTGGATCCAAGAGGATGAGGCAATGTAACAGATTGTTTTGAGCAAATAGTCTAGATGAAGTGATTAGATAACAGAGACACCTGACTAACTAATTAGGCAAGCCAGTCTGGGTCAACAAATGGCCATTTGTGGTATGTCTGCTGGATACCACAGGTTATCCAGGCATTGCTAGTGGGAACCTGCGCTACAAATGCAAACTACTTGGCCACCATATTGAGGCTGGTTCTCCACCCAAACATATGTGCAGCACTGCTCCCCTCCCCACATTTCTGGTGCACTGTCCCAAATACACAAAACATCGCATTAAACTTCAAACAGAAATCTTAAAGCTTTAAATACAACCAGCAAAAACATATGGGTGTAGTGACCATCACATGACAGAATCCTGGCAATAAAGCTGGTCTTGTTCCTTGTTCTGTAAAACAATAACTGGGGAGCAGGGAGGATACTATAACACATGACTTGAGTGAAATAGGCTCAGAACACCTCCTGAGATAGGGGTCTGCAAAAGCTACCTTGAAGGTAAAAGAGAATGACAATGTTTGTTCTTGTTTTAAATGGCCCATTTGTGGAAACAGAAGCTCTAGTTATTACAAATGGAATAATAGATAGGGGATTGTGAATTACAAGGCCATAGCATCATGGAGAGGTTGTGGGGTACATGTGAACCTTGAGAGTAAAGCTCGAGAGGTTCGAACATGTCCCCAGAGCTTTGAGATGATATTTTAGCCAAGTGATCACAGTCTCAGACCAGCCCGGTGGTGCTGAGGGTTGAGGCGCTGGATGCCACACCTCGCTCCACGCTGGCGATCCGGCTCCGGACATGAGCCTGGGGCATCAGGGGTCGGCAAGGGAGGGATGGGATTGAGCATCCGGAGGACTGCTCTCCCATCCCGGGGAGGGATCCAGGGAACCACCGCTCTGTAGCTGCCCCTGGTGATGACCGGGGGCACTATTAGAGTGATGCAACAAGGGGTGGAGTGCGGCAGATGTCGGCATGCGCGTGATGTCATTGCACGCGCGCACTCCAGGGGACCAAAAAATAGGGAGGAAAATGGCAGCACAAAGCCCGTAGCAGCTTGATAGCCGCAGCCTTACTGGCCGGTGAATGCCTGGACAGTGGCATGTGCTGGTAGTGGATCCTGGCCAGGTGCGGGGGCATTGGAGGGGTCCCCTCTCGATGGTACAGATGCGTATGCCAGCTAGGCATGCACAACTCTGGGGTCAGTAGCAAGGAGAAGCGGTGGCTGGAGGTAGGCAGGGACTGTGGCTGCAGGAGGATAAAAATAGAGGAGACAAAACAAGTAATCACAATCTCCTATTTATTTTTTGTAATATAGGGTTCTGAGCTTATTTAATTAAATTAAGCCCATTCCGGCACTATAAACTTAGCCACAAAGTTGCTTTCATGTGGAGGCTCCCCCCACCTCCCACTGCACTGCCCACCCCCGGACCTGCATATAAAGTTCCATGGGATATGTTGACAAACAGTCATGGCAGCAACTTTACTGAATGGTGTTTCTACCATTTTGAACCGTTTTAAAATATGTACTTGTGTCAATCAGCTGTGCTGATGACTGGCTTTTGCTGTACATGACGGTTACAGTAAAAGCCAGCTTGCAGGCAGCTGTGAAGAGTATACGCACGACACAAGGGAAGCAGGATTCTAATAGCACTGTCCTAGGAAATCAGTTGGTAGTATTATGAGATCTCGTTATATTACTGATGGAGTTCTTCTATAGTATTACAAGACATTTATTGTATCACTTTCATTACTATTATTGGGGATATCCATATATTACAATGTAATTGACAGGTGTTTATTTCACTTTTTTTGTCCGTCACAGCTCCGGTTTTCAGCCCGGTCACCGCCCTCTCCGCCCTCACCTCCCCTTACTCCCAAATCAGCCGCACTCCCAGTTTTACCCCCTGGCTTGCCGCCCAGAGCGGGGCCACGGCACCAGCCAAGGTGCCGCAGACATGGGTCGGGTTGTCGAGAGCCAGTCTAGGAGCCGAGTGAGGAGGGGGAGTAGGCAGCACCATGGAGGCGCTGCAGGGATTTTTTCTATATGCTCCTCTGGAACTGAGTGCATGCAATGACGCTGGACTAAGGTGGAACCCAGACGCCCTGCAAGGCCTCGAGGCATCTGCACTGCCTCCCCATGCTCGAGCACATTGCCTTGCTCCCCAGCCTCCACCAGGGGGCACTCAGGTGATGGTGCTGCACTTCCCCCCTCCCTGGGGAAGGAGAGCAGTCCTCCAGATGCCCAATCCTTTCCCGCCCCTGCCGACCCCCTGGTGGCCTATGCCCGGTCCCGAACACGGGTCGCCGGCGTGGCGTGAGGTGCAGCATCCAGCGCCTCAACCCTCAGCACCACCGGGCTGGCCCTGACTGGTGTTTATAGGAAGTCAGAACTGAAGGGTTAAATTAATAATACATCATACTGTTCTTTAATTAGTTTTATAGCTGGTCAATAGTGCCAGTTATACTGTATTCATAGCAGAAGTAATTCCAATGTCTTCAGTTTAATCCTACTTGTTATAAGAACAACTGGCCTCATCTAGATGTGTCAGCTGTACGTTGTCCTCTGTCCCTTTTTTGAGAACTAAAGGGCAACACTCTTTTTTGTTCAGGCTACCAAAACCGTTTAATGCATTACTTCAGTCGATGATTCTCTTAAGCATTTTGATTTTGAAAGTGGATTTAAAACTGACCTTTTTTCTTCTTCTAAGTATGATTGCTATTAATTGCATTTGTATGTTACTTATTATTTATTTTGTTTGTATGTGTATTTGTGTGCAAGATGCTGGTCAACCATGCAAATACGTTAATTTAGCCCACGAACTTATCATTCAATACATAAAATTCAAATTCAAAATGCCCAATAGCAGTTGTCAGAAAATGACATTTAACTGTCTTAGAAACATAGAAACATAGACTTTGATTGCAGATAAGGACCGCTTGGCCCACCTAGTCTGCCCATTTCCCCTACCTATTGGATAAGCTGCAGATACTAGTTAACCAACAGCCTACTTCTTCCTACCCTCACCAGAATTGCCTTACGCCTGTCCCATACATTCTTGAATTCCCCCAACTGTTTTTGACCCCACAACCTCCTCAGGAAGGCGGTTCCATGCATCCACTACTCTCTCTGTGAAAAAATACTTCCTCACATTGCCCCGAGCTGTCCCCCCTCTATCTTCAGATCGTGTCCCCTTGTTCTTGCACATCTCTTTTTCTGAAAGATACTACCCTCTTGGACTTTGTTGATTCCCTTGAGGTACTTGAAAGTTTCTATCATGTTCCCCCTCTCCCCCCTTTCCTCAAGGGTACACATATTAAGCTCCTCTACTCTTTCTTCATATGGTTTCTGTTGCAGACCCTGCACAATTTTAGTCGCCCTCCTCTGGACTGCCTCCATCCTGTCTATGTCCTTGCGGAGATGGGGTCTCCAGAATTGCACACAGTCCTCCAGATGGGGTCTCACCAACTCTCTGTACAGAGGGAAAACAACTTCCTGTTTTCTACTGGTGATGCCTTTCCCTATACATCCCAGTATCCCCCCAGCCATCCTTACTGCCTTCTCACATTGCTTGCTTATCTTTAGGTCATCTGATATGACTACCCCTAGGTCCCTTTCCATTTTTGTTGTTGTTAGTACATCCTCCCATTGCGTCCTCTTCCCCTGGGTTTTTGTTTCCCAGGTGCATTACTTTGCACTTCTTTGCATTGAATCTAAGCTACCATACCTCCAACCTTGCCAAGTCCCATCCTTTCCACCACCCCCTTGTTTATCAACCCTGTTGCAGATTTTTGTGTCATCTGCAAAGAGGCATACTTTTCCTTCCAGTCCCTCTGCAATATCACTTATAAAGACATTAAAAAGGACCAGACTCAGTACTGAACCCTGTGGTACTCCACTAGTAACCCCCCTTTCTTTGGAGTGAACTCTGTTTTCTATTACCCTCTGTGTCCTGTTGTCCAGCCAATTTTTTAACCAGGCTACCACCCTGGGAGCCACTCCCAGGCTGGCTAATTTGTTTATTAATATTTTGTGTGGGACTGCGTTAAATGCCTTGCTAATGTCTAGGTAGGCTGTGTTCACAGCCTCTCCCTGGTCTGCTACTTTGCTCACCCAGTCAAAGAAATTGATTAGATTCGTCTGACATGATCTTCCCACTGTGAATCCATGCTGCCTTGGGTCCTGTACCCCACTGGCCTCTAGGTACTCAACAATTCTTTCTTTCAGAAGAGATTCCATCATTTTCCATACCACTGAGGTCAAGCTAACAGGTCTGTAGTTTTCTGCCTCTGCTTTGCTCCCACTTTTGTGAAGGGGAATCACATCCGCCCTCCTCCAGTCCTCAGGTACCACACCATCCTCCCATGATTTGTTAAAAAGGATAGTCAGCAGTGTCACTAGTTCTCCCCTTAGTTCTTTTAGAATTCTGGGGTGAATCCCGTCAGGCCCCATTCCTTTGTTCACCTTCAGCTTTAGGAGTTCTTTCAGAACCTTTTCTTCTGTGAAAGGACTGGTATCAACCCCCTATCCAGAGTGATTCTATTGATTGGATTAGGTACCTCCCCCTCCTCTTCTTTTGTGAATACTGAGCAGAAGTATTCGTTCAGTATCCCTGCTTTTTCACTGTCCATCTCTGCCCACCCACCCTCCCCTTATTAAGCCCTCTATCCCTCCCTTGGTCATGAGTTCATAGGTGATGAGGCTCACACAAAGTTGTGTTCACAAAGTCTAATTATAAATTCCAGATGGACAGTAATTATTACTATTCTAAATTTGTGATGCCTGTTACATAAATGTTTTTAGTACAATAGTTGTTCATTTGCATCATGATCGCTGTGCAATGACATATTCTTCATTACTTCTGTTATGATTACATTACATGCACCACACCTTAACGTGCTTTAAACCCTTCCCCTTTCATCTTCTCCTTTCTCCCCTCATGTTCCTCTCTACCCCATTTCATCCTTCTCCCATTTCCTGTATTTTTGTGTTCTTACTTCAGTCACCCTATTCCCTCCCCCATTTTGTCTCTGGGCATTACCTCAGGTTCTTGCATCATCTCATGTTGTTAACTTAAGCTGGATTGTTTATTGCAATGTTCTTACATTTTCTTGTAATTATGTATCTAACTGTATTGCTTGTTTATTTTGTATCACATTTTCTCTTACCCCAGGACATTGCTGGAAATGAGAACTTCAGTTCAGTGAGACCTGCTGGCTAGGCCAAATATTTTAAATGCCACCAATGAATGGCTCTTGACACCAGTGGACAAGCTCTCATGGGCACCAAAGGAGTGGCCCTCATGGCCACCAGTCTTGTGCCTCTCATGTCCACCAATGAAATGTCTCAAAAGGCCAAAAAATAGAGTGGCTCTAAAAACTACCAATAGAGTGGCTTTTATAGCCACATGTTCATTTGTTTAACCAGGAGAGACACACTAAGCTGAAAGCTTGTTTACAGGTGTGACCTGGGAGCACAAGGAAATTAAGTGACTTGCTCACGGTCACACAGTATGCAAGTGGGGGCTGTGGGATTCAAACCCAGGTCTCCAGGTTTGCAGCTCAGAGCCTTAAACCACTGCACTATAATGTCTCCTGTGGTATAGCCATCTCAACCACCAATGAAGTGGCTCTCACAGATACTATCAGAGTGGCTCTTGCATCCACCATTAAAGCAGCTCTGTCATGCCACCCAACAACAGACCAGCTCTCCTGTCCACCAATGGAGTAGCTCTCTGGCCCACTAATGGAGTTGCAAGCATGGACACAAATATAGCCACTGTCATAGCTGTTAATAGAGTGGGTCTGCTGATCACCAGTGGAGTGTTTCACATAGCCATCAATGGAGCAGCTTTCACACACTCCAATGGAGCAGCATCCATACACATCCATGAAGTGGCTCTCGTGGCCAGCAAGAGTGGCTCTCATGAACACCAAAGGAGTAGCTGTTATGTACATTAATGGAGCAGCTCTCAATGCCACCATCAGAGTGACACTCAGGCCACCGATGGAGTGGATCTCATGACTTTCATCATCTAGTAGTCATCACTCTATGGCATGTACCATAGAGAATCAGCTGTTTCTACAGTGCATGCAACTGTGTAATAATGGTCAGATGACAGCCGGCTGAGGTGGCGACTGAGACGTTGTGCCTGTTGCCATCTGAAATGCCAGAGTATGGCATCAGAGACAGGGGCAGGGGGTGCAGGGAGGAGGGTCCTGAGTTGCTTTTGGTGGGCCACTAGACCACCAGGACAGGAACATTTATTTATCTGTATCATGTTTTATCAGGTTAGCAAACAGAGTACAAATGGGCTTGTTTCCAGTTGTGACCAGGGTGGAGGGTGGGGGAGGGGCCACAGAAAAAATAGGGAAATATAATACAAACAATTTCAGTAGTAAAAAGGTACAAAGTCAATATGTATACAAGGTCATCAAGTCATCCAGTGTACAAGACAAAATATATACAAGGTCACCAATTAGAGTGTATACGTAGAGTTGAATTACTTATAGGTACCACAGGCACAGATATAGCATGAACAGCCAGGCAATCTGGGGTGGGAACCAGCTGATCACTAGGAGTGGGTTATTCAAAGTAAACAGTTGGGCAATCAGGAGGTGGGAGGATGGCTAGGCCATCACTTGGATCAGGAAATATCACATGCACAGTGGGATGGTCGGGGGAGCACACATTGCATGGGGAAAAGGGCAGGGTTTTGACAGCAGGGCAGCAGAGAGCGTGACAGTACCCAGCAGGGTGTGTTTGTATTGTACTGTATATACAGTATGGGTATCACCCCTGGTGGTCTAGCTGTCCCCGATCCTGATGTTCCCATAAGGACAGATCATCCCTGGTGGACTAGCGGACCCTCCATCCTTGATGTCCAACAGAAATAGTTAAATAACTACCCTGGTAGTCTAGCCCCCCCCCATCCTGATCTCTCTCAAAATCACATGCTCAGTGACTGACAGCTCAGGCTGTCAATCATTGAATGGGTACTGTATACAGTAGGCGCTCAGTGAAAAATCAGTCAGGTAAGTGCACCCAGAGAAGGAGGGGTGGCCCCAACCCTGAGGGGTCAAGCCGGGGGTGCCAGCTGCGAGGTGAGGGGGGGGGAGGAGAGAGGAGGTTCGGACAGGCAGACTTTGGGCTGGGCAGGATCCGGCTGGATGCCCAAGAGAGGCTCCTCGGACCGTGAACAGGAGGGAAAAAGAGTTGTCAAAAAAAATACATATATTCATTATGCAATGAATTTATAAGCAGTCGGTGCATCTCAACATTGCCCTTTGACGAAGCCTTTACAGGTGCTACATAGGGGTGCTGAGCGCCCATGTGAGCAACTAATGAAGATTGATCAAATACCGTCCTTGGTCTGTGTGGTATGTGTTGTATGTGCATCTTTTTTGTGCTTTAATTTTGTCCTCACCTCATATGTTCTGGCCCTAGTCAATGAACCATCTTGGTTGCCCTGTGCTGTACTGCTTCCACCTTGTCACAGTCTCACCTCAGGTGACCCCTGAGGAAGGGTCACATGTCAACCCAAAGTGATGGTGTTCAGTGCTACGCTTGTCATGAAGCTTAAAAGAACCAGGAGTTCATTACAAATGCTACGTTAGCCTGAATTATTATACAGTATGGTGTGTAGCCCTTTGTGCCTCCTCTCCTCAGGTATGGACTTCAGTACCTTGTGCAGTATTCCAAGTATGGTCACACCTGTGACCTGTACAATGGGAGGATCACCTCCTGACCTGTACTGCTTCTCTCCCTTCTTCTGCAATCCAGTATCCTATTTGCACTGCCATTAGCTCTATTACTGTGTGGTGCTGTTTTCAAGCTATATGATATGCAGCGACCCCTCTCCCCCATGCCATGTCGCACTCTTGGTTCCTCTTCCTAATGGTCATCACTTTAGATTTTTTTTGCATTGAAGCCCAGCTTTCAGATCTTTGGTCAGCTCTCCAACTCCCCCAGATCCACCCTGAGTTCCCTTATCCCTTCCTCCCTGTCCTACCTAGCAAAGATCTTTGTGTTGTTTGCAAAGAGGCAGATATTACCCTTGATGCCTTCCCCTATGTCACAATGAATATGTTGAAATGGACAGGACCAAGCACCAACACCTGAGGTACTCCACTTGTTACTTCTCTTAACTCTGAAAACTTCCCATCAACTACTACCCTTTCTTATCTTCCCTACAGCCAGTTCTCCACCCAAATTGCCAGTTTTCTCCTACACCTGTGTCCCTTATTTTATTGACCAGACTCCTTAGAGGACGGAGTCAAATGCCTTGCTGAAATCCAGTTATACTGCATCTACTGCCTGACTGCCATCTGATGCCACAGTAACCCAGTCGAAGAAGTGTATCAGACTTGCCTTTTAGGAGACACCTTTTTTGTGACACCTTTGCACTAGGCATAAACAAGGCATTTATCTGCTGTTAAGTGCTAAGTGGTTAACCCCCATCCTTACCATCTCTTTATATTACTCCCTTCCATTGCCCTCCTGAAGAAAATCTCCCCCTTATGGAGCAACTCAACTCCCACTGCCTATGCTGGTAGAGATCCCCCAGCCCTTATTGATTCCAACTCAGGGGTACATGTTTATCCTTTCTTTGTTTGTTTTCCAAGGGCATAAGCAACCATATTATCATTCCGAGAGAGGGCTTTTGGGGGCTTGGTCCTCCTTCACCAATCATGGGCTTACACTCAGCAGTCACTACCCAATACCGCCCACTCTCCGCCTACTCTCTGTTTTTACTTCAATCTACTTAGTCTGTCACAGATATGGAAAGTACAAAACATAGAAACACAGACTTTGACGGCAGATAAGGACCGCTTGGCCCACCCAGTCTGCCTATTTCCCTAACTACTGGATAAGCTGCAGATCCTAGGTAACCTATTGCCTACTTCCTCCTACCCTCCACAAGAATTGCTTTATGTCTGTCCCATGCATTTGTGAATTCCCCCACTGTTTTTGACCCCACAACCTTCTCAGAAAGGCTGTTCCATGCATCCACTACCCTCTCTGTGAAAAAATACTTCCTTATATTGCCCCTTAGCCATCCCCCTCTATCTTCAAATTGTGCCCCCTTGTTCTTGCACATCTCTTTTTCTGAAAGATGCTACCCTCTTGGACTTTCCCTTGAGGTACTTAAACATTTCTATCATCCCCCCTTTCCTCGAGGGTATACATATTAAGCTCCTTTAGTCTTTCTTCATATGATGTCTGGTGCAGACCCTGCACCATTTTAGTTGCCCTCCTTTGGACTGCCTCCATCCTGTCTATGTCCTTGTGAAGATGGGGTCTCCAGAAATGCATGCAGTACTCCAGATGGGGTCTCACCAACTGTCTGATTAGAGGGATGACAACTTCCTGATTTCTACTGTTGATGCCTCTCCCTATGCATCCCAGTATACCCCAGCCCTCCTTACTGCCATCTCACATTGCTTGCCCACCTTTACGTCATCTGCTATGACAATCCCCAGGTCCCTTTCCATTTTTGTTGTTGTTAGTACCTCTCTCCACATTGTGTACTCTTCCCCTGGGTTTTTGTTTCCCACGTGCAGAAACTGCTGTGATGTGTTCTTCAAAGGTTCCTACTGGGAATGTTTGGTGTGCTTTTTGTAATGTATAACTGTCTCCTGTCACCTTTACTAATATGGCAGTGCTGACTCTATTACTTTGCCACTCAGTGGCATGTATTTCTACCCCTCCTCCAAATACCTCTTTTACCAACCCCACTGCCTGTCCTAGGGCTGGAAAAATCTTTGTTTTGCACCCAGTGGCACTGCTAGTGTTGAGTCAGTATTTATTCATGTACCCCCTTAACCTCTGTTCCCAGCCCGCTGTCCATTGAGAGGCTGGAAAAATCTTTGTTTTGCTCCAGATGGTGCTGCTAATGTTTGGTCCCAGCCGTGCTGCTCTAGAGTCCTGGAATCTTTGTTGCTTTGGGCGCACGGTCCCAATTTTCGCAATAGTGCCCTGGCTTCATTGACGTGCCAGTGCTTCAGCGCTGCCGACTTTCTCTTGCCCCAAAACCACTTCCTGACTTGGGGTCGAGGAGCACTCAAGTGTGCTTGATGGCACTGCTTTACTGGTCATGGTCCTGGGTTCACAACCCCATTTTTTAAAACTAAGTAGTGCGTTTCTCTGCTAAGCGGGAATGGCAGAGACACTGCACTTTCAAACTCTTATGTGCAGCTTGGCAGCTCATCTGCCCCTGCCCAAACACCAGTACCAATGGTTCCTCAAAAGCCATTCAGCAATAGTGTCAAAACTCAGCACCCTCCCCTCTCAAAATGCACACACACACACACACACACACACTGGCTGCTTGTCAGCACTTCCATTACTCGCTGTCACTTTCTAAACCCGTCCCCCAACACCAGTCACTCAGTGACATTTTCTAAACCTGCCCTAAGTATCAGCCACATGGTTATAATTTCTAAACCTGCACCCTACTGTCCAAGCATCTGCACTGATGGCTCTTTAAGTGTGAGGGCAGGAATGAGCAAAAGAGGTGGAGCGGGTACGGCAGTGCATGAGAAGTGAAGCAGGTCAATGAGCCTCCCCAACATTGGACACTCAATGGCACTTTTTAAACCCAACAACCTCACCCTAAAAAATATATCTGCCAGTTTCATTACTGGGGGGACTGGGCCAGGCATGAGAAGTGGAGCAGGTTGGGTTGTGTGCATGAGGCAGATTGGGTGCTGCCAGCCTTCCCCAGCCAAGGCTAGCTTCCCTCCAGCAGCTGGTTGCACTCTGGCCTGACTCCCGCCATCGTGGCTGAAGTCTGTGTCTGAACTCCAGTCACCTGTACGGCAGCGCAACATGCTGTGGCTGTGTCTATGGGACAGCATCCATTTCAATGTTCTGACAGTAGCGCTTGCAGTCACAATTGCACTGACTGCCTAGCACTGGGTCTCTGTTAAATGTGAGGTCATGTTGGCCCAGTGGCACAGATGGTTGAGGCGCTTGTGCCACACCTGCCACCACACCGGCGACCTGGGTTCAGGAACAGACCTTGGACACTGGGGGTCAGCTGGGGCATGACAAAATAGAGCATCCAGAGGACTGCTCTCCACTCTTGGGGAGGGAGGGTTACAGTTCCAGGCATAAGCCTGACCCCTAGCATCAGTTGGGGGTATGGCAGCCAGGGACTGTCAGGATGGGGGGAGAGGTGGAGTGGTGGCTGCCAATCTTCCACATATGGGAGCATGCATGGGGATGTCTGGGTGGCACTGCACATCCACTCATCCATGGGACACTGGGAGAAAAACTGGGGAAAAAAATGGATTCCTGGGTGGCCACTGACTTCCAGTCATCTGGTAGCCCTGCAACCAATGAACACCCAGGCCACACTGCCTTTGCACGATAGTAAATCCTGGCAGAAAATCAGGGAGATGGGGCAGAGGTGGCTGGCATCTGGAGGGCTGCTCAGGGCCAGGGGTGAAATAGTATTAACTGCAAAAAAAAGTGAGGTCATGTAATATTTGCTTCTCCAAAAAGCATCATATTACAGGCACCAGGCAGATTTGTGGCAAGTTTCCCAAGTGGGGGAGGGCTTTTGTAAATAGTTTTAAACCACATAATATACAAAATAACAGATGGGCTACCACCGGCACGACTTGGCTAAGTTTCTGTCTGATGACTCACTTCACTCTTGAGGCTCATAGGATGTCATTAGAACCACTAGATGGAAACACAGTCATGTGGTGTGTATTTTTTCTTACCAAAGGAATAGCAAACATTGTAATCACACCATGAGAGGACTTTTGGAGACTTAGCCCTCTTCAGTCTATCACGGCCATAGAATCACCAATCTCTGCCCACCCTCTGCCTGCTTTTTTGCACTAGCTGAAACAATTAGCCAATCACAGTGCTAGGAAATGCAAAGTGGAAGCTCCTGTGTTAATGTGTTACTTTAATGTTTCTACTAGGAACATTTCCTGTTCTTTTTGTACCATGTTTATGCTGCTGATGTGCAGTTTGTCTTGTCTCAGTTTGCTGCAATGCTAGGGACAAAAATGTTGTGCTATACCTGCTCCTTTACTTTGATGCAGAGCAGCACTTGTTCTGTCTCTCGCACCCTGCCACCAGAACTGCTGGTTCTGATTCTCTGCTGTCAGCAGCACTTGTTCTGTCTCTCGCACCCTGCCACCAGAAGTGCTGGTTCTAATTCTCTGCCATCAGCAGCACTTGTTCTGACACTCGCACCCTGCCACCAGAAGTGCTGGTTCAGATTCTCTGCAGTCAGCAGCACTTGCTCTGTCTCTCGCACCCTCCCACCGGAAGTGCTGGTTCAGATTCTCTGTTGTCAGCAGCACTTGTTCTGTCTCTCGCACCCTGCCACCAGAAGTGCTGGTTCTGATTCTCTGCTGTCAGCAGCACTTGTTCTGTCTCTCGCACCCTGCCACCAGAAGTGTTGGTTCTGATTCTCTGCTGTCAGCAGCACTTGTTCTGTCACTCGTACCCTGCCACCAGAAGTGCTGGTTCTGATTCTCTGCTGTCAGCAGCACTTGTTCTGTCTCTCGCAACCTGCCACCAGAAGTGCTGGTTCTGATTCTCTGCTGTCAGCAGCACTTGTTCTGTCTCTCGCAACCTGCCACCAGAAGTGATGGTTCTGATTCTCTGCTGTCAGCAGCACTTTTTCTGTCCCTCACACCCTGCCACCAGAAGTGCTGGTTCTGATTCTCTGCTGTCAGCAGCACTTGTTCTGTCTCTCGCACCCTGCCACCTGCAGTATCAGAAGTGCTGGTACTGATTCTCTGCTGTAAGCAGTACTTGTTCTGTCCCTCGCACCCTGCCACCTGCAATATCAGAAGTGCTGGTTCTGATTCCCTGCTGTAAGCAGCACTTGTTCTGTCTCACACTCTGCCACCTGCAATATCAGAAGTGCTGGTTCTGATTCCCTGCTGTAAGCAGCACTTGTTCTATCTCTCGCACCCTGCCACCTGCAATATCAGAAGTGCTGATTCTGATTCTCTGCTGTAAGCAGCACTTGTTCTGTCTCTCACACCCTGCCACCTGCAATATCAGAAGTGCTGGTTCTGATTCTCTACCATCAGTAGCATTTGTTCAGTCCCTTGCACCCTGCCACCTGCAGTATCAGAAGTGCCGGTTCTGATTCCCTGCTGTCAGCAGCACTTGTTCTGTCTCACACCCTGCCACCTGCAGTATCAGAAGTGCTGGTTCTGATTCTCTGCTGTCAGCAGCACTTGTTCTGTCTCTCGCACCCTGCCACCTGCAGTATCAGAAGTGCTGGTTCTGATTCCCTGCTGTAAGCAGCACTTGTTCTGTCCCTCGCACCCTGCCACCTGCAATATCAGAAGTGCTGGTTCTGATTCTCTGCTGTCAGCAGCACTTGTTCTGTCCCTCACACCCTGCCACCTGCAATATCAGAAGTGCTGATTCTGATTCCCTGCTGTAAGCAGCACTTGTTCTGTCTCTCGCACCCTGCCACCTGCAGTATCAGAGTGCTGGTTCTGATTCTCTGCTGTCAGCAGCACTTGTTCTGTCCCTCGCACCCTGCCACCTGCAGTATCAGAAGTGCTGGTTCTGATTCTCTGCTGTCAGCAGCACTTGTTCTGTGCCTCGCACCCTGCCACCTGCTGTATCAGAAGTGCCGATTCTGATTCCCTGCTGTAAGCAGCACTTGTTCTGTCTCTCGCACCCTGCCACCTGCAATATCAGAAGTGCTGGTTCTGATTCTCTGCTGTCAGCAGCATTTGTACTGTTTCCTATGCCTTCCACCGTGCAATACTGGCAGTGCCGGTTCTGACACTATATCACTTAGTGGTATTTGTACTATTTCCTGCCCCTTCCCACCAGCAATACCAGCAACACTGGTATTTGTACTGCCCCTCATTCATTCTAACACCAGCAGTGCAGCCAGTCTCCATGGCACAATCTGCTCACGATCTTACTAAGCACAACTTCTCAACAAAAACTGGCAAGCAAACATAACTGGCCATGACATTGGCCAATGTTTGATGTTAATAGAAAGTAGTGTTTGACTCACCTTCTCCATGTATGTGTAGAGGACAGAGTCGGGAGAGAGGGAGCCATCCTTTACTTTCTCAGTGAGCTCTACCAGGGATAAGGCTAGGATCGATGTGCCACCTTCTCCAGGTTTCTGCAAAGAGACAAGAATTACCATGTAGCAGACTATTGCTGAAATGTAAGACAAGTAGTTTACTTTCAGAGTGGAGGAGGTTTTTATAATCATTTGCAAGAGGGGGAAAACTTTCAAAGACATTGCATGTCCCCCTGTCCTTTCATCCTTGTACATTTGGAAGAACTGCATTTGGTCTGATGGTATTATCCCTTTCAGATGTTTGAAAACTGCAATCATGTTACCCCACCTCTCTAGGAACTGGAGTACAGCAAATGTGGTTCCACTACACAAGAGTGGGAAAAAGGATGAACCAGGGAACTATAGGCCTGTCAGCCTGATGGCTATAGTGGGGAAATTAGGGAGTCTTTACTAAGGGAGGGTCAGGTGGAATTTTTTTATGTGAATAGGCTGCAGGACCCAAGAAAGCATGGGTTCACAAAGAGAAGGTCTTACCAGGTGAATCTGGTCAAGTTCTTTAACTGAGTAACCACAGCAGCAGACAAAGACAGGCAGTTAATATAGCATACCAAGACGTCAGCATGGCTTTTGACTCAGTCCCCCACAGGAGACTGGTCAAAAATTTTAGGGACCTTGGGGTGAAGGAGAAAAATGCAAATTGAGTGGAGAACTGGTTGAGGGGTAGAACATAAAGGGTTGTAGCTAATGGGGACTTTTCAGAGGTAAAGTAACTAAGGGGGTACCCAAGGGGTACTAGGACAGATCTGTGATATAGGTGATGTTATCAAGGGTAGAGCTGTCTCTTTGCCAGTGACACAAGGCTCTGGGCAACAGTAATACTTACTTGGAGTAGTCAAGGCAGCAGTAGACATTAGGGGCTCAATTTTTAAAGCCCCGAGTTTGACGCAAGGTGCCTGCGTCAATCATAAGTGATGCAAGTGGCACCCTCGCGGTCAAAAGGTGCAGCACTCCCAATCTTTAAACATGGTCTGCATCAAAAAGGGGAGCTGCTGCACCAAACTGGCACTGTGCCAGCCTCGTGACATAAAGATGCCAGGTTGCAAGGGGGCTTGCACAATGGAGAGGCGGCAACATCCCCTTTTTTCTCATTTTGCAAGCCCCGCTGTGGATGCAGCAAGGGGCTTCACTTAGACCAGCCAGGAGGTGGTCTAAGAGGCCCCGTGTCCATGTGGCAGGATGGAGTCATAGGTACTTGCCAGGAAGGGGCCAGGGGCAGACAGAGCATGGGGGGGGGGTTCCCTAGTGGACATGAGGATGACTGGGTTAGTGCAAGGTGGTGACATATTCCTAATAACTATTAGTTTACATGTGCAAATAAAGTGCATGGTAACTGTGCAAAGCTTCTCTAACTAGCGGTAACAGTCAGTGTGTATTTAGGAGGCAAAGGTTCCTAATACATTTATTTCCATCTGTGCAATCCGCAAAGGTCACCCCCATCTCCTTTTGCCCCTGACCACCTCCTGACATGCAGAACTCCCACAACCCTTGCAGCCCCTTCTAGTGTTGCACCAGGCGAGAGGGCCAGATCCCTGCAGCAATTCCCGTAGGTGCACCGAATGTTTGACGCTAGCCTGTGGCTGCGGCAACTCCTGGGTTTTCAGTGCAGAGACTCCCCATGCTATAGAATTGGGTGCAGGGTCTCTGACACACCCTGAGTTTGCTGCAGCCCTAGAGTGATGCAACTTGCATCACTCTAAGGGCTCTTTGAAAATCAAGCCCAATATGTCTATGTCTTAGCTACCCTGATATTAGCTTTAATAGTCTTTTAAGTTACTCCCATCCATACATTTATCTAACTTTCATTTAAAGGAATCAGTGTTGTTACGATTTATTATTTCATCTGGTAGTGAATTCCAACATCAAGTTATTTGTTTGTGTATAGTACGAGTTGCTGGTTTTTGCCCTAAAATTTGTGTTTGCAATTTGCTTATTGTTACTTTTTGTATTACGGGCTTCATTCCTAAAGGTAATATTGAGATCATTTAGTAGTTTTTCTTCAGGCTGTATTTTGTAAAATAGTAAGAGGTCCCCTCTGCTTCTTCTCCTATGTAAGCTATGCAATGCTAATTGTTTAAGTCTGTGTTCATGATGCAAGTTTTCCAGACCTCTCATCATTTGTGTGGCTTTGTATTGGATTCTTTTGATTTTATTTCTACCAGTGACAGGATTGGTTGGGCTCTGTCCCATCTGTGATGTGTAGAAAGAGTTTGAAGCAAGGATTCTTCCTACCAACTCTGTCTTTCCTATTGGACTATGCAGGCAATGCTTGCCTTTACTTGCTGTGCTTTCCTTTTCCCTTTTTCTGTCTCTACCTTGCTTATATATAGTTATAAGAAATGTGTACGAAACTGGGTTCCCTGATTTGTAAACTAGATGTAGTTATTATGGCTCAAATGATTACAGAAACAGCTCTTTGAGTGTATTAGCAAAGTGTAACAGAGTAGGACCTTCTGACCTCAGGCTGGAGGAATCTCTCAGCAAAAGAGGCCAGTTTGTAGCTGGGTCACAATACTCTGGTGGAAGCTAGAATCTGACAAGGTTCTGAAGTTCTGTGTCACAATGTTCTGGTGGAAGCTAGAATTTGACAAGGTTCCAAAGTTTTGTATGAAAAGAAAAGAGCAAGTGTCATCAGGGGGATTTGTGATTTGGAGACCAGAGGCTACAGAGAGCTGGTTAATTGTAGACTTCAGTTTTGAACTCAGAAATTGGACTTTGTTTTTGGACTACCTATGCTGAAAACCAGTCTGTACATTTCTTTTTGTTTTTATTCTTTTTTACTAATAATAAAACACTACTTGTGAATTTTACAGTTTTTCTTGGTCTGCCTATGCTTCCTGACCCAAGCCTCAGAGACACTACCCCTTATATTAAGCCCCCCAAACTGTGAACAGTAATTTGTGTATGGTCTTACATATGATTAACAAATTGGTAGCAGTACCTGTTTGATTTTATGAGTGAAGTGTCTCTTACTTGAGCTTATTAAATAGTTTGTTTTATTAAATACTTGATTCACACGTTCCCCACCCTTAAAGTCAGAGGTTATTATTAGCCCCAAGTCTTTTTTTCAGATATGATCAAGGTTAGTTGTTTTCCACTAAGAAAATAATTTCTACTCGGATTATTTTCCCCCGTGTGACTCACAATGCTTTTTTTTTCATTGTCATTTGATCCCACGCTCATCAGCCCATGGTGCAATATGATCTAAATCCCTATGCAAGCTGTTGTAATCCTCTTAATTATTAGCTGTGCTGCCAAGTTTGGTGTAATCCGCAAACTTGTCATGCCAGTTTGTGGCCCCTCTTCCCAGGTCAGATGTGAATAATCCAAACAATACTAGTCCCAACGTGGATCCCTGCAGGACTCCACTGGTCACTCTACCCTCTTTCAATAGGGACCCATTTCTCCTGACCCTCTGAGTTCTGTTTGAGAGCCAGTTAGGGATCCAAACATTCTGATGAATAGTAGGATGCTTCATTCTCAGCTTCTGTATAAATTTATTTTATTTTTATTTATTTTAGTCTTTGGTAACCGGGTAAGGCCCACTAGGCACAGGTGCCTGTTTTAAGGGGCGACCTGGGAGCATTGGGTGGTTAAGTGACTTGCTCAGAGTCACACAGTATGCAAGTGGAGGTTGTAAGAATCAAACTCAGGTCTGGTCTACTGGATGCATCAAGCTTGTTCATACCTCGTTCCTCTAACCTCTAGGCTAGACTGCCAGCCCAATTTATCATGATGCACCATATCAAAAGCTTTGCTTGGATCCAAGTAAATGATGTAGACATGGGGAAAAGGAGAAAGGAACTAAAGGAGGATCTGTGTAGCTTGGAGAGCTAGTCACAGATCTGACAGCTGAGCTTTAGCACTAAGAAATGTAAAGTAATACACACTGGGAAAAGGAACCCAAGGGTGCAATATGGGGGGGGAGGTAGTAGTGGATAGTGCTATGGAAGAAATGGATTTAACAGCAATGATATTGGAGCCCTTAAAAATATCTGCACATTGCAACATGATGGTGGGTCTCCTGCATAAACACTGTATCAGCCTTCAGTTATTTCAAATAAGATAGACCCTACTGTTGTTTTAACAGGCAATAGCAACCCCTTATATTCCAAGATTATTTGCAACCCCTTATATTCCAAGATTCTTTGCAAAAACTGTGCTAATGCACCAGTTAAGGTTCACGTTAATGCCATAAAAGTGGGGAAATGTGAAATTAGGGTTTCCAACCCTACTTCCCCACCCCCATTCCAAGCAGCATTAGGAAAAAAAAACATTATAGAGTTTTAGGTCTCCAGAGTCTTGGCAAATCATTGGTTGGGTCTTCCTTGGGGTTTGTCAACCCTGATGCCCATCCTTTCCCCTGAGCAAACAAGGGCAGAAATGATCTCTTTTCTTCATGCAGAGTCCTGTATGAAGAAAGCTACAAAATATTCTGTTGGCAACATGTGGCAAAACATACCTCTCTCCCTTGAAGAGTGTATTACTATGGGGCACTGGCTTGGAGATGTACATTGTGCTTCAGACAGGAGGCAATAGGCAGGGGGAGCAGTGAGCATTATTGTTGCCAACCTCAAGGAAGACCCCACCATTGATTCGCTAAGACTCCAGAGACCCCAACCCCTATTTCTTTTTCTTTTTTTACCTTTTTCTGGTTGGGGGGAGGGAGGAGGAGTTAGGGTTGGAAACCCTAACACCATGTTTACCTGTTTTTGTAGCATTAAGTTGAACCCTAACTGGTATATTAACACAGTTTTTTGCAAAGAATTTCCCTTTGGGACTTACATGAAGAGATGCAGATACACAAGGCCCTCTGGGTCCTACACCGAAGAAAAAGTAAATTTGCCTACAGAATAGCAGAGCCCTTCCAGAGTGCATTTCTGTGTGGCAAAAGATGCCAAGGATTTGTGGGCTGTCTGGTGAATCCTTGGGGAATGCCTGAGCAGATAGGGTGTGGGTGAATAGGATATCTCTTATACGGCTAGCTTGTGACCTGCCCTCAAGGTAAGAGAGGACCAGCTGATTGAGAATGCAGAGAGTCCTGCTGCCTCAGGCTTGTCCAGGAGAATGGGGTGGGAAACAGTGTTAAAAGCTTTGAACAAGTTAACAAAAATGGTGGAAATGTACTGGCCCTGGTCCATACCAGACCATATGGATTACGTGTGCCAGAGGAGGAAGGTGGATGTGAAGTGGGAGTTCCTTAAGCCAGACTGGAAAGAAATGAAAAAAAAAGCATTAAGGAAAGGGGGAGATCTGTGAGTGGACAAGGTGTTCCTGGAGCTTGGCCAGGGTGGGGAGGAAAGAGATAGGTTGGTAGTTACCAAGAGGGAAAGGATCACCCACTTTAGAGAGGGGCATGGCAGTAGCCTGTTTACAGGTGTCCTGGACAGTGCCAGAGGAGAAGGAAAGGTTATGGTTGGTAATAGCGACAGCAATGGCATGAACAGAGAGATGCAGAAGCTGCAGAAGCTTGAAGTCAACTCCATCAGGACTCACACCCTTGGGGGTAAGACCTAGAAGCCTTAAGAGTGGCAGGGGGTTGGGGATAAGGTGAAAGAGTGCAAGGGGGGAGGTGGTCCTCTGAAGAGAGATGCCACCATATACCCATAGACACAATGGGGGTGCCTAGCCCTTACATTTGTTCCCCAACTTCCAGGACCTCCAGTTGTTTGAGCCAACCTTCTGTTTGGTAGAGTCAAGTCCTTGCTGAAATCCAGACATAGCACATCAACTGTTTTTCCCCATTTGCTGTCTTTGTAACCCAATCAAAACCATTGATTAAGTTAGTTTAGCATGACCTTTCTGCCACAAACAAGTACTGCCTCTTGTCCTGTAGTCTGTTCACCTCCTAGAACTCCACCAGGTTCTTCTCTGATTATTGTTGCTATGGTTTCCAGCAACTTCCTTACTATCGAAATTAAGCCTGCTAACCTGTGGTTTCCCCACATCATTTCTGTCCATACTCTTTTGGAGTGGCACCACAATCAGTGTCAGTGGCGTAACAGTTTGCACACTCACCTCTGAAGCCAGAAGATCAGAAGGTTGTGGGTTCTAGTCCCACACCATGAACTTGGGGTAAAATCCCACTATCGACAAGGTAGTGCAGCATGAGGAGAGTGCTGCACTCCTGAGGTGCTGCCTTTTGGATGAGATGTTAAGCCAAGGTCACATCTGCCTGCTCTGTTAGTTGTTCAGGTGGATGCTAAAGATCCCATGGCATTTCACAAAAAGAGTAGGTGAATTTCCCCAGTATCCTGGACAAATTTCCTCCATTCACTAAATATAGGAACATAGAAATATAGGGTCCTGGGTTTCCCAATTACATAGAAACATAAAAACACAGAATCTGACAGCAGATAAGAACTTCTTGGCCAACCTAGTCTGCTCATTTTCTCTTGCCTATACTGTTACTGTAGACTCTACTTGACCGCCACCTCCCTTCCCTGTTTCCCAACTAAGATTTCCTTCTGCCTTTCCCATGCATGCTTGAAGCCTGCCATAGTTTTCCCACCCACTATCTCCACTGGAAGACCGTTCCAGGCATCCACCACTCTTTTAGTGAAGAAATACTTCCTCACATCCCTCCTAAATCTTCCCCCTTTCCAGCTTCATAGAATGTCACCTTGTTCTCAAGCACCTTCTACTCTGAAAAATGCTCCCCTCCAGTACATTGTTCAACCCTGTGAGGTATTTATAGGTCACTATCATATCCGCCCTCTCCCTTCTTTCTTCCATGGTGTGCATATTGAGATCCCTTAGCATCTACTCATAGGACTTCTGATGCAGACCCTGCACCATTTTAGTTGCCTTCCTCTGGGCAGCCTCCACCCTGTCTATGTCCTTCTTGAGATGTGGTCTCCAGAACTGGACACAGTACTCCAGGTGGAGTCTAGCCAATGTTCTATACAACAGTAACACCACCCCCTTCCTTCAGCTGGTCATACCTCTCCCTATGCATGCCAGCATCCCACTGGGCCCACCTACTACCTCGTTGTACTGCCTCACCACCTTGAGGTCATCAGATATTATTATTCCCAGGTCTCTTTCTTGTTTGTAGACCATCAATACCTCTCCCCCATCTCATACTCTGCTCATGGTTTCTGTGCCCTAGTTTATTTATTTATTTATTTGTTTTTGTTAACCAGGTAAGCACACTAGACAACAAGTGCCTATTTTCAGGTGCAACCCGGGAGGTTACAATACAGAAAAAACATGGTACATATTCAAGGTAGCAAACAAGCCCGCAATACAGGTGGGCCAGAGAGAATTCAGTACAATGAACATAGTGCATAGACAGAGAAACAAACTCACCCACACACAGGTGGGGCCAGAGTACAGTATATAGACATAGTACAGAGTCAGAGCTAACAAACATGAGTACAACTACAACTCAAATATGGTAAGCCCACAAGGTAACATGGAGTTAGAAGAACTACAGGTACAGGTAAACTAAGGGGGGAGCCTGAATCATCGAACAACCCAGGTGAGTGTCGGGGAATAGGCAAGGGGTGGAGTGAACAGTGCAGTGGGACAACATAGAGCTAGTGGGTGAGGAGAGGGTGAGGAACCCAAACTGGGGGACCACCACGGCAGAGTCTGGCTTGAACTGCAAGGAGAGAACTGCCCAATCTAGTAGCAGGCCCAGTGGGCAGGTCAAGAATAGCGAGGGGACTTCAGGTGCCACATGGGAGGGAGCTAGAATGGTAGGGGAAGCCGGACAGATGAGAGTGGGAAGTGCATGATTTTGCACTTTTCACATTGAAAACCAACTCCCATACCTTCAACCACTCTTTAAGTTTCTCAGGCCTCTGCCCATTCTCTCTACTAGGGGTATGTGAGGGACAAATAGTATTTCCTGAATCATGTGATCAGCTGTTTTACTATGACTGTCATTCACAAGAAAGCAGATGACCATGGAGGAGGGTGGGTTCTGTGATCGCCTTCCCATGCCTGGGGGGGGGGGCTTCACAATACAAAAATGATGGTACTGGGCAGAGGTGGTTGGCAGCTGGGTGCTGCTGCCAGGATGAGGGATTATTTCTATCTTTCTTTCTAGGACCAATTTAAAAAATTGCAGATGTGCTACAAGAGTTTGGACGGCTGTGGAGGAGGGGCGGGTTCTGCCAGTTGCCCATCATGGGATCGGGTGTTAAACATTAAGTTTTGGGTGCTGGGTGGGAGGGGTGGATGGGTGGGTGGGAGATGGGGTGTTGTGTATATTTCAACAGTTGAGCTGGGAGCAGGGTTGAGCATGTTTCTTACTTTTATTTTTTCTTCACAGGAATATGTATAAGGAATACAAATACCGAATTCTGAATATTTGGGAACCCGAATACGAGTATTCAGCCATATATTCAAAATAAGGTATTCGTCCACCCCTAGTGTCCACCCTACTGCAAATATTGATGCCATCAGCAAAGTGGCATACCTTCCCTTCAAGCTCCTCTGCAATGGCACTTATAAAGATGTAAGAGAGGACTGGACCCAGTACTGAGCGCTGAGGTACCCCGTTGGTCACCCTTCCTTACCCTGAGTGAATTCCATTTGCTATCACCCTCTGCCTCCTATCCATCAACCAATTTCATACCCAATTCACCACCTTAGGACCCACGCCAAACTGCCAAGTGTCCTAATGAGACTGCTATGTGGTACGTCATCCAAGGCCTTGCTGAAGTCTAAGTAGGCCACATCCACCACTCCACCCTGAGCTATTTCCCTAGTCACCTAGTTGAAGAAATCTATCAGGCACATCTCACATGATCTCCGCTCATGAAGCCATGTTGCCGCAGGTCTTGTAACATGCTAGATTCAAGATATTCCACAATCCTTTTCTTCAAAAGTGATTCCTTTAGTTTCCCCACCACTGATGTCAGACTATCTGGCTATAGTTACCAGCCTCCTCCCTGCTATCGCTTTTATGCGATAGGACTACATCTGCCCCCCCCTCCAGTCCTCTGGAACCACTTCTCCTTCCAGTGAGTTGTTGATTAAGTCTATCAGAAGTGTAGCCAGCACCTCCCTGAGTTCCCTCAACACCCTTGGGTACCCTGTCTGGCCCCATAGCTTTGTCCACTTTTAGATTTGCAAACTCTTTCAATACTCTTTCCTCTACAAAAGGGCTTGTGTCTATCCAATGTTCCTGCTGTTTTTATGTGGTTGATCTCTTTCACCTTTCACTGTGAAGACTGAAAAGAAAAGAACAGTTATGTACTTACCATAACAGTAGATCTTTGAAAGACTCTGTCATCAGGCCACACCTATGGAACTTATAGCTGCCAGGCACTAGGATCACATTGAAACTTTTGCAAGCAGTCAGCCAGGGGCCACCCACCATGATGTCAGACATCAGCATGTGCAGTATATAAACATGGATGGCCCCCTCCCCTCCTCAGTTCCTCACTGGAGATCATGCTCCGAGGACCTCTCTGTAGGGTACCAAGAGAGAACCCAGCACTCCACGAGCTAGGTGAGGCAGAGGGCTGGAAAAAGGCACAGTGGAGAGAGGATCATCAAACCCAAGTGTTGCAGGCCCACAAGGTGGGGGATGAAGGGTGGACAGCAAGGCCTGATGACTGAGAATCTCCTGAAGAGCCACTGTTATGGTAAGTATGTAACTGTTCTATTTTCTTCAATTATATCTCTTTCATCATGCAACACCTATGGAATCAGTATCAAGGGATAGGAGAAAAGACTGTCAAGGGGGTGACGATAAAGGAGGGACTCTGTCTCCACCCCCCTGGGGAGCTGGAGGAATGCGGGAAAAGGTCGACTGGTAAAGTGCAGACCAGGGAAAAATAGAATCCCCATGGGAACATGAGCAGGGGAAATGGAAGTATAGGGAAAGGGTGGAAGGTAGTCCTGCTAAATGCCAGAAGCTTGGGCAATAAAATGCCTGAGCTCCAGGCGATGCTAACTGAGAGAGCAGTGGATGTGGCAGCGGTCCCTGAGACCTGGGCCACTGCAGGACATGACTGGGACCTGAACCTGGAGGATTACACTATGTTCAGGAAGGACAGGGGGGAAGGAAGAGGAGGAGGGGTAGCAATGATAGCTAAAAACTGCATTGGCATAGGGGGAGTAGAAGAGGTGGAGGGAACCGTGGAGGCAATTTGGGTCACCTTGATAACAAGGCGGGGCAAGAGAGTAAAAATAGGAGTGGTGTATAGACCCCCTGCACTGGCGGGGGAGCTGGAGGAGAGTCTGGTGGCAGATGTTGGGAGACACTGCAGACTGGGCAGGGAAAGGGTGGTGGTGTTGGGGGACTTAAACATGCCAGGAACAGACTGGGAGACTATGACATCCTCGGTGGCCAGGGAACAGAGGTTGTTGGATGTCTTTCAAGATGCTTTCCTAACTCTGCAGGTGGGGGAACTGACCAGGGAGGTGCGGGTACTGGATGTGGTCCTGGCAGACAGTGACCAGATTGGGGGCCTGGAGTTAAGGGACCCGTTGGCGGGGAGTGACCATGCCACGGTCTGGTTCTGCCTGGACCTAGAAGGGGTAGAAGGCTGCCCAAAGACGGAGATAACTGACTTCAGGGGGGCGGATTTTAAGGAAATGGGAAGGATCCTTAAGGAGCATTTGGATGGGATTGGGTCAGACATGGACGCTGATAGTAGGTGGGAAATCATCAGGAGAGGGGTGCAGGATGCTACCAGCACCTGTGCAAGAGTAAGATGAAAATGCGGTAGGGCCTGAAAACCCTGCTGGCAGACCAGGGAGGTCCAGGAGGTGGTGCAGGGAAAGAAGGCAGCCTATAGGCAATTCAAGTGCTCAAGGAGTGAAAGGGATCGAGGGGAGTACGAGCTGATGGCTAGAATGGTCACTAGGGTGGTGAGGGTGGCTAAGGCAAGGAAGGAGCAGAACCTGGCCAGGGAAATTAGGAGAGGGGATAAGGGGATCTTTAGATACATTGGGGAAAAACTAAGGGTGAAGGAGCAGATTAGCAGGATTAAAACAGAGGAGAGATGGGCACAAGACCCGGGGGAGCAGGCTGAGGTACTAAATGAGTACTTCACCTCAGCTTTCACCAAGGAAAATGGGGGTGCTGCATCATACATGGGAGGAGACAGTGATACTGAGGAAGGAGGGACCCTTACTGATCGGCAGGTCTGGGGAGAGAGGAAGGCATCACTAGCAGGAGGGGGGAAGGCTAAGCAAGGAGAAGAGGTAGCGGAAGTGGAAATCACAGCAGAGAGAGTGAGGGAAGCTCTCAGGTCCCTTAAGATGGAGAAAGCACCGGGGCCAGATAAATTACATCCCAGAGTGCTGAAGGAACTTGCGGATGTCCTAGCGAAGCTGGAGAACTTTCACCATCTCTCTGAGGACAGGGTGGGTGCCCCAGGACTGGAAGGTGGCGCATATAGTGCCTATCCACAAGGGGGAATCAAGGAGGTGGCAGAGAACTACAGGCCTGTCAGCCTGACATCAGTGGTGGGCAAGATGATGGAGGGCATTGTCAAGGAGGCTGGGGGACCTGGAAAAGTCAGGGTGCCTGGACGATAGACAGCATGGATTTGTCCCAGGGAAATCATGTCAGACAAACCTTGTGGAGTTCTATGACTGGGTGACGAGTGCCTTGGACCTGGGTAGACCAGTGGACGTCCTCTTTCTAGACTTCAGCAAGGCATTTTACTCTGTTCCTCACGTGGGCCTGTTGGATAAGCTGGGAGAAATGGGGGTGGGGAACCAGATGATCAGATGGATAGGCAATTGGCTCCAGGACCGGACCCAGAGGGTCGTAGTTGGCGGGATAGTCTCATCCCCAAGGAGGGTCATTAGTGGGGTCCCACAGGGATCAGTCCTTGGGCCCCTCCTGTTCAACACCTACGTCTCTGACATAAGGACAGGTATCAGGAGTGAGATGAGTCTCTTTGTGGATGACTCAAAACTGGGGGTGGTGGTGGATGGGGAGGAGGGAGGTGGCCCTACAGGGGGATCTGGAGGCTCTGGAAAGATGGTCTAGAAAGTGGAAGCTGAGGTTCAATGCAGGGCAATGCAAGGTACTGCACCTGGGGGCCAGAAACCGAGCCAAGTGTACACCCTGGGGGGGCAAATGCTACAAGTCTCGATGGCTGAGAGTGACCTAGGGGTGGTGGTGGATGTCAAGATGAACAACTCGGAGACTTGTAGGAGGGCAACAGCCAAGGCCAACAGGATGCTGGGATGCATCGCTAGGGGGATCACCTCCAGAAGGAGGGAAGTGATACTCCCTCTGTATAACTGCTTGGTGAGGCCGCACCTCGAGTACTGCATGCAGTTTTGGAGGCCACACTTAAAGAGGGACATTAAACTCCTAGAGAGGGTCCAGAGGAGGACAACCAAAATGATTTGGGGCTTGGGGACAGGACCTATGAGGAGGCTCGAGAGCTAAATATGTACACATTGGAAGAGAGAAGGGCCGGGGTACATGATAGAGGTCTTCAGGTACATGAAGGGGTAAATAGGGAGGAACAGTCAGGGTGCTTCGAAGGAAGGAGGAGGGGCCACTAGAGGCATGGGTGGAAGCTGGAGGGGGAAGATTCAGGGGAGAAAGGAGGAGGTGCTACTTCACTGAGAGGGTGGTGGAGCCATGGAATGTGCTGCCTAGGGGGCTGGGGGAGGCAGAGTCAGTGGAGGGGTTCAAGAGGGGGTGGGACAGGTACAGGGGAAGGGTTCTGGAAGCAAAATCCAATGCAGCGAGAATATCCGGAACTGGGAAGGGAGAAGCCAGAGAAGGCGAGGAGGGCAGCAAGGTCAGCTCCCAGGGTGAGGGCTGACCAAACGAGCAGACGCGAAAGACCATTAGGCTTATTCTGCTGGCATTTTAGTATGTTAGTAAGCAGTACCGACAGTGAACAGTTTGGGTGTCTGGAGCCTATAGGTTTATGAAAGTGGCCTTGTAGTACAGCTAGGCCAAAGCCAACCTGTCTATGAGAAACCATGTCTAGACTGCAGTTCTTAGTGAAGGTGTGGATGGTACTCATAGCAGCTGCACAGATCTCTGCAGCAGATACATTCTTTTTTTTTTCTTTCCCCTCTGCTGGAAGCCCCCTTCGGCCCATGTGTCTCCCCCAACCTCATCTCCCACTGGCCCTGGGACTTACCTTAGGGCCACTGAGGGCTCCACAGATTGCCCTCTGTTGCGGGGCATTGGGGGTTCCCCAAGCCCCCTTCTGGTGCCACGTTCGGATCTGTGGTCCCTGTGCCCATTAGGTGGTGTGAGGTCTGCGGGGCTCCACAGGGTGTCATCCTGAAGCCATCATTTTTTTTCTGGTGTTCTTCCCTGAACCTATGGACGCTCCACGGAGTGGTGGTTTTATTTATTTTGTTTTTGTTGACCGGGAATGAGGACTAGAATTCTGCCTATTTTCAGAGAGGGGATATAGACAGATGCCAACTGACATTGAACCAGAATAAGCCGTTGATGTTATTTTTAGTGAATGGGGGAAATTTGGCCAGGACACCAGAGAAATTCCCCTGTTCTTTTCGAGAAGTGCCATAGGATCTTTAACATCCACCTGAACTACCACCAGAACAGGCAGATGGGACCTTGTTTTAACAGCTCATCTGAAAGACGGCACCTCAGGAGTGCAGCAACCCCCTCATGCTGCACTACAGTGTAAATATTGGGATTTAACCCAAGTGCCTGGTGTGGGAATAGAACCCACAGCCTTCTGATCTTCCAGCCTCAGAGGCAAGTGTGCAACCTGCTGAGCCACTGACACTGTGGTTTTGATGTGTGCATGTTGGAGGACGTGATTACACCTCCCGCCAGGGAGTGTCCCCAACTCAGAACTACTGACCAGCCATACTGCCTCCCATGATCACCTAGGAGCCGGTGTTGCTGTGGCACAATCTGCCCTCCCTCACTGGAGGAGGAGAGTATCCACTGGGATACTCAATCCACCTCCCCCCAGCCAACCCCCGAGCAGGTGTGATGGCAGGTGAGGTATGAGTGCCTCTGCCCTCTGCACCACCAATTCGGTTCAGCAGGTACACTCTTAAAGCAAGCAAGCAACAGAGGTGGCCATGCCTCTAGTCTAGTGGAATGACCACAGACCACACCAGTTAGTTCTTTACCATACTTCCTGTAACAAAAAGTAATACAGTTTGCTAGCCATTTGGGACAAGCACTGTTTAGAAACTGGGGTGCACTCTTTCCAAGTGGTGAACGAAAGAAAAAGCTATGAGGACTTCCTGCAGTCCTGTGTATGGTGTGTATAGTACCTGAGTATTTTATGCACATCTACAGTATGGAGCGATTCTTCACCTGGATTGGAATGTTCTGGATAATACACTGGCAGGTGGATGGTTTGATTTAAAGTAAACTCAAGGCAAGGCAAGGCAAATTTTATTTTTCTGGTACCCAATCCCAGAGGCTCTAGGCACCGTACAAACATACAAAAAAGTTTAAAACATATCGTCTCACAATATAATAAATAATTACACATATAAATAATAACCCTATTTACTTTAAAAGGGCTGATAGTCTGTGTTCTCATCCAGTATCTGAGAATGCCTAGCTGAACAGATGGTACTTAAGGTGGGCTTTGAATGCCTCCACAGAAGGGGCCTCCCTTACCGATGGCAGAAGCAAATTCTACAGAACAGGGCCAGTGATACTAAAAGCTCTATCACTGGCAGTTTTCAACCTTGTCCTGGGAATCACCAGGAGGCCCCTCGAGGAGGATCGAAGGGAGCAGACCAAGGCAGCGGGTGCAAGAAAGTCCACCAGGTAGCAAGGGCCCAGTCCATGTAGGGCATTAAAGGTGAGCAAGCCCACCTTGAAGAGTGCCCTCCATCAAACTGGCAGCCAGTGCAGTTTGCGCAGCACTGGAGTGACATGACAGTATTTCAACTGTCCAGTCAACACCCTGGCAACTGCATTCTGCACCAGCTACAGTCGATGGAGAGTGCCTCCAGAGACCCCAAGGTAGAGCGCATTACAGTAGTCAAGCCTAGATGTTACAAAAGCATGTACCAAGGTGGGGATGTCCAGGGGCAGAATCAGATGTTTGATCCTGGCAATGTTTCTCAGACAGAAAAACTAACCCTGACAATGGATGACACTTGATGTTCCATTGTCAGACCGCTGTCCAGAACCACGCCAAGATCGCACGCCCTAGAGGAGGCCATCAATGGGACAGAGCCTAGAACTAGTCCAGTATCTGCACCAGAGGCCATCCTATCACACCTTCTGTTCGACTCCACCACCAGTACCTCCATCTTATCGGGGTTCAGTCGCAACCAGCTAGAGGCCATCCAGTCATTGATCTCAGCCAGACAGTTGTTTAATACTTCCACTGCATTGGATGTCCCTGGGGCAAAGGATAAGTACAGCTGAATATCATCGGCATAACAATGAAACCTCAAGCTGTACTTCCTAATGATTTCACCCAGGGGTTGCATATACACGGCAAATAATATCGGTGACAAGACCGAACCCTGAGGTACCCCACAAGACAGAAGGCTAGGGGAAGAGGAGAAATTCCCCATCACCACCCTTTGCCTTCTGTTTGTCAAAAAGGACTCAAACCAGCTGATGACAGTGTCAGTGAGTCCACAAAAGTCCCTCAGGTGGTCAAGTAACACACGATGGTCCACCGTGTCAAAAGCTGAGGAGAGATCAAGGAGAACAAGAATTGTCCCCTCTCCTTGATCCCTTGCCCTGAGGAGAGCATTATGCACCCGAACTAATGTGGTTTCTGTCAAATGTCCTGCACGAAAACTCAGCTGGAGCAGCTCATAGATATCAAATGCCACAAGGTGTTCTCCCAGCTGTTGCACCACAATCTTCTCCACAACCTTTCCCAAAAATGGCAGGTTGGAGACCGGTTGATAATTCACCTTGATGTCAGGATCCAGTGATAGCTTCTTCAGAAGGGGTCTCACCAGCGTCTCCTTCAAGGCATCTGGGAAGACCCCCTTCGACTAGGAACACTGGACAATCAAGGCGAACACCGAGCCAACAGTGTCGACACATTCCATTAAGAAATGAGTCGGCATCAGGTCCTGCTCACAATATGTGTGCTTCAGTTTTGAGGCACCTCAATGACATCAACCACCTTCACTGGTTTAAACTCCCCCCAACCAGGCGGAGTGCCTCGTTGACAATCCAGGTGACCACTGTCGGCCATAACATGGCTCACTGGTGGAATTCCCTGCCTGATGGTGGACACCCTGTCTGAGAAGAATCAAGAAAACTCATTGCACTAGGCCTCAGAAGCTGCTTTTTTCAGCTATAGACAGGCTGGATGTAAAAGCCTGTCCACAGTCCGAAAAAGCAGAGCTGGTCAGTTTCTCCCTGCAGCAATCTCCCTGGATAGGAACACTACCTTCTTACGGTTGATTGCCCCCTGGTAAACACTATAGTGTGTACGCAGGGCCAGTTTGTCCGCCTCCAACATGGTCCTCCACCAGCAGCACTCCAACCTCTGACCCTTGATCTTCAATGCCTTGAGCTCCCCATCAAACCATGGGGACCTCAAGATCTGGGCTGTACACAGACCAGTGCAAGGGAGTCAAGTGCCTCAGTCATCGACCTATTATAGGCAGCAACTGCTTCGCCTACACCTCTCCTGCATGCACCATCCACACTAGATAAGTCTACTTCAGCCAGAAAACCCTCAGGGGTGAAACCCCTTAAAGGGCGGTAGCTTACCATCTCTGCAGGGGGAAGAAATCTCGGTGGGGGGGGACCCTGAGCAAGAACTCCACCGTGCAGTGATCAGACCAGATGACCTGATCAGTCCTGAGATTCTCAATCTCAAGCCCCAGCGAGAAGACCAGGTCCAGCATGTGGCCACTCTGGTGGGTCGCGGTAGTAACTACTTGCGACAGGCCCAGAGATGTCATCATCTGGAGGAAGTGATAACCAAACCTAGATGACTCATTGTCAACCCAAACATTGAATGCCCCCAGGACCAAACACCTGGGGGACTCCAATGTTTCACCGACGATGAAATCACCTACCTCCTGCAGGAACTCTCCTGCCATCCCAGGAGGATGGTAAATCAGGAGAATCCTGCAACCGGCGCCCGGACCCCCATGGATGGCCACACATTCAAAAGAACCTGGTGTTCTCACTGGATGCACGGTGAAGCCTAGCTCAGCTCTAAAACAGATAGCCACTCCTCCACCCCTGCATTCCACTCTGGGGCAGTGCACAACAGAGTACCCGGGGGGACGACGGCCTCTAACACTGGGCCAGCATCGTCCTCCAACCAGGTCTTCATAATGCAAGCCAGGTTGACCAAAGAAATCAGATCCACAATAATTGCTGTCTTATTATTGATTGACCTGGCATTGCACAGCACCACCCTCAGGGGATTGGTGGACAGTGCAGGCCTTTTAGCTGCCTGCCCACTTGGTCTCATGGGAACCCTGGGGATGGGAAATAAACACGTCTGGCATCTCTCCAAGCCCCGTCGAATCCCAAGGTACCTTCTGCACCCAACCACCTCTATCCTGCTCCCCCCGACCGTGCACGGGGTGCCCCGCCAGCTCCTGCCCAAGCGTCTCCTCCCAATCCCGACCTCCCAGCAATGACAAGCTGTAGTGCTAGATTCCGGGAGAGTGGTGAAGGGCTGCATGTCATAGAGCCGGGATACCCTGTACACAATCCTAGCCCACCCTGAATCGCCAGACACCCTCGACACATATTTATCAGTCTTAAAACAAAATATATCCCACCACACTCAACCACTCATACACTAAATAAATCTTCCCGTAACCATACAACCCACACACACACTACCACCCAACCCCCTTCCCTCCAATAAAATTTGACACTAACAGGGAGAGTACACCCAACGAGTGTGAGCAATAACAATATAATAGATACAGCACCATACAATTATTGATCCACTAGGGATCGACAGTTCGACACAGTTCTCAGTCAGATTATTACAGTCCAAACAGATCTTCTGGAAATCCCTGCTCTGATGGCTCCTTTCTCACCGGAGCCACTAATCCATACTGAGCCAATTTGAAACATCAACCACATATGCCAACAATCACCCCTCAATCCTAGACCAGGGGAAAAACCTCAAACCTCCCTCATTGTCCACACTGTTTCAAATCCCAGGGGAGTTGCACAAACAATCTTCAGCCCTTCCAGCTAGTCCAAAGTTGCTCCAAGCTCTTTACAAGGAAAATTCTCACCTCTTGCCCCCACCAGCACACCACTGCAGCCTCAGACTATTCCTCTCAGGCCATGAGCACCGACACCAAGCTCCCACTCATGGGAGTCAGATGGGGTTCTCCCGGGGGGCAGCGGAGCTCCCACCTCCTGCCACTCAGTCACCTCCACCGCTCCACCGCCACTTCAGAAGCTCAGAATGGCAAATCACCCATCACCTCTCACCCTCTAACTCAGACACCACCTTTGGGAGAAACTTAGGATTAGTAGACACACTAGCACCTGTAGCTCTGAAGTCCTTCTAGCTGAAGCGATCACAACTAAAAATAATGTTTCCATGAGAGAGAGTATAAGCCACAAGTCACGGTTGGCTCAAAAGAGCCAAAATAAGCTTTTATAAAATAAAATTTGGGTCCCAAACCAGGACTGGATTTCAGAGAGTAGGCTTTAGATGTAGAATGCCACTCAACAACATGCAAGCCACCTCCAGCTGAGCAACTGTGCACCCTCTATAGGCACATAGAAAGCTGATATGGCAGCCAGGTGCACTTTGACAGAGGAATACTGCAGGCTGGAGTCTGATAAGGACAGCATGTACTCTAGAACCTGATTAACTGGACCGGTAAAGGGATCGAGATGGTTAGAAGTGGCCCATAAAGTGAATCACTTCCACTTCATGAAGTAAGTGGATATGGTAGATGTTTTTCTAGCAGCCAACAGAGCAGCAATCACTTTCTATGACACCCCAAATCGGGCTATGGCTATGTCTTCAGGAGCCATGCATGCAGAAGTAGAGACTTCAGATCTGGATTGACCAATGTTCCCTGTTCATATGACAGTAGACCCTTGTACAGGGGCAGAGGTACTGGGGGTTTCACTGCCATCTGTTGCAGCAAAAAGAATTAGATTTGCCAAGGCCATAGGGGAGCAATAAGTATGAGAGTTGCCCCCTCCATTTTCAACTTGAGTAGTACTCTCTGAATGAGAGGAAAGAAAGGAAAGGCACACAGAAACCTCCCTTTCCAAGAGAGGGATAACGTGTCTTGCCAGAGAACTCCAGGCCCTGAAGTGAGCAAGCAGAAAAGCAGCAGTTTTGCATTGTGTGGGGATGCAGAAAGGTCCAGCTGTGGATGACCCCATCTTTTGAACAGTTCATGGATGATAGAGGTCAGCAGTCCCCACTCGTGCATCCTGGACTGTTACCAGCTGAGCTTGTCAACCAAGACATTTTGGACACCTGGAACATGTACTGCTGATAGTTGTTGACCATGTTGCAGAGCCCAGTACCAAACTCTCATTGCTTCCCTGCACAGTGGATAGATAGACAGATAGAGAGATAGATAGATAGATAGATAGATAGATAGATAGATAGATAGATACATAGATACATAGATAGAGAGACAGACAGATATACAAAATCACACATACCCCCATAATGCAAGGCATCATGGGCTGTATATACAAATCACCACAAAATCATAGGCTGGTTCAGCTTTAAGCAGGAATGCATGGTGCCGAAGGGCCTCTCACACAATCTGCAAAGGGTGTAAACAGAAGACACAGACATGTGTTTCATCCTACCCAGGACTCATCAGTGTGCCTCATCTGTATGACACCCCAGAGGAAATGAACCAGATAGATATTATTGGAATTTTGGAAACAACCTTTGAGTAAAAACTCTTTTACAAGGGGTCCACATCTGTTAAACAGTACAAATACAGACAAAATTGAGTTTACAGTACAAATACAGACATAGCTGAAATATCAGTACATAACTGAATTCACAGTACAAAGACATAGCTGGATTATCAGTACAGGAAGTAACAAAAAAACATAGAAAATAGCTAAGAGTTTCTTGTGAGTTTCATTAAGAGTTTAATATTAAGTGCTGTGTGGCATAAGGAAGTATATGAGACGGAAGCTGTTGGATAGGGAGAGGGTGGTTAGTGCATATAGTGTGAGGATAGAGCAGCCCAGAAGGAAACTGTCACATTGCATTACAGCTTTGGAGCTGAGGAGCTGGGGATGGTGCATGTCAGAGTGTGCTGATGGTGGGAGAAGGTGGTGGGGGAGAGGGAGAGGAAGAGGGAGGGGAGAGAGGGGAGGAGGAGAGACCATGCGGGGGTGGTATCATGAGAGTGGAGATTGATGGAGAAAAGGGGTGGGAGGGGTGAGGGAGAGGGAGGAGAGTGAGAGAGAGGTGATGAGGTGCAAGACAATGAGAGAGCGCAACTACTAGCAGAATAAGAGCTACAGAGCATGAGCTGCCAGAGTCTGGGGAGCAGGGGTAGGGAGTGGGGAGGGGTAGATACAGTAGAATGAGTAGATAGATATGTAGATAGCTAGATAGATAGATGGATGGATAGACAGACAGACAGACAGACAGACAGACAGACAGACAGACAGACAGATAGATAGATAGATAGATAGATAGATAGATAGATAGATGGATAGACAGACAGATAGACAGACAGATAGATAGATAGATAGATAGATAGATAGATAGATAGATAGATAGATAGATAGATAGATGGATAGACAGACAGATAGATAGATAGATAGATAGATAGATAGATAGATAGATAGATAGATAGATAGATAGATGATGGATAGACAGACAGATAGACAGACAGATAGATAGATAGATAGATAGATAGATAGGCAAGGCAAGGCAACATTTATTTAAAAAGATGCCCAATCCCGGAGGCTCTGGGCGCTGCACAGAAATACAAACACATGTTTCAGAAATATCAATAAAACACAAAAATAATTATTAATTAAAAAAATAATTCATATAAACATTAAAACTAATATCAGATTCTCAGCATCTATACTTAAAGCAGTACTCATAGATTAATATTAAACTAAAAATGCCTGGGAAAATAAGAGGGCCTTGAGGCGGGTCTTAAAAACCTCCAAAGTGGGGGCCCCCTTAACCCCAGAGGGGAGTGAATTCCACAGGGCAGGAGTGGCAACACTGAAAGCCCTGTCGCCAGCCAATTTTAATCTTGACCTGGGAATTGCTAAGGGACCTTCACAGGAGGAGCAGAGGGGACGAGTCAAGACAGCAGGTAGAGGAAGGTCTAACAGGTAACCAGGGCCCTGACCCTGTAGGGTCTTATAGGTGAGAAGCCCCACCTTAAAGAGGATCCTCCACCTGACTGGCAGCCAGTGCAGATCACGCAACACAGGTGTAATATGACAAAACTTCGATTGCCCAGTAAGCAGTCGAGCAGCTGCATTCTGCACTAGCTGCAGTCTGTGGAGAGATCCTCCCGTGACCCCGAGGTAGAGCGCATTACAGTAGTCAAGCCTCGATGTAACTAAGGCATGCATCAAAGTGGGGAAGTCCAGAGGCAGAACAAGGGACTTTATCCTGGCGACATTTCTAAGATGGAAAAAGCAGGAGTGGACAACGGAGGAAATCTGTGCCTCCATAGTCAAACTCCTATCCAAAATGACGCCAAGATTTCACAACTTAGAGGAGGTCTTCAATGAAACAGAACCCAGAACAAATCCAGTCTCTGAGTCAGAGGCCACTCTATCATGCACTCTGTTCGACTCCACCACCAATACCTCCATCTTATTGGAGTTCAGTCGCAACCAGCTAGAGGCCATCCAGTCGTTGATCTCAGCAAGGCAGCTGTTTAGCACATCCACTGCATTAGATGTTCCTGGGACAAAGGATAAGTATAGCTGGGTATCATCGACATAACAAATGAGAAACCCAAGCCATACTTCCTATTATTTCCCAGGGGCATATGTACTGCAAACAACATTGGGGCCAAAACCGATCCCTGAGGTACTCCGCAAGGAAGGAGGCTAGGGGTGGAGGAGAAATTCCCCATCATAACCCGTTGCCTCCTATTGGTTAGAATTACTCAAACCAGCAGATGACAATGCCAGTGAGTCCACAGAGTTCCCTAAGAAGGTTAAGTAACACACAATGGTCCACAGTATCAAATGCTGAGGAGAGATCAAGGAGAACTGTCCTATCTCCTCGATCTCTTGCCCTGAGGAGATTATTCTGCACTCGAGCAAGTGCAGTTTCAGTGCTATGCTTTGCCTGAAACCCTGACTGAAACTGTTCATACAACTCATGACTCACGAGGTGCTCCTCCAACTGAAGCGCCACTTCTTTCTCCACAACCTTCGCCAAAAAAGGGAGATTGGAGATAGGTCGGTAATTTGCCCTGACCTCCAGGTCCAAAGATAGTTTCTTTAAGAGTAGTCTCACCAATGCCTCCTTCAAGGCATCAGGGAAAACCCCCTCAGATAAAGAACACTGGACAATCAGAGCAAACACCGGGCCAATGGTGTTGATGCATCTCATCAAGAAACACATCGGCACTGGATCCAGTTCACAAAAAGTGTGCTTCAGATTGGTCACCACCTTGATAACCTCACTTGCCTCCACTGGTTTAAACTCCCCCCAACCAGACACAGTGCACTTAGAACACGTCTGGCGACCACTGCCAGCTATAGCATTGCTGACTGGAGAAACCCCTTACCGGATACCGGACACTCTCCAAGAAAAACCGAGCAAACTCCTCACATTCAGCATTTGAAAAAACCTTCTTCAGCTGCAGACAGGCAGAATGTAGTAGCCTGTCCATAGTCTGAAAAAGTATTGCTGGTCGGTTCTTCCCGGCAGCAATCTCCCTGGACAGGAACACTGCCTTCTTATGGTTGATTGCCCCCTGGTATGCATTATAATGCACACGGAGGGCCAGTTTGTCCACCTCCAGGCCGGACTTTCTCCAGCAGTGCTCCAACATCCAACCCTTTCTCTTCAATTCCCTGAGGTCCCCATCAAACCATGGGGACCTCAGGTAGGAAGATTTGGGTCATATACGGACAGGTGTGAGGGAGCCAATGGTGTTGGATAACACTCTATTATAAGAGTCCACCACAACACCAATGCCTCTGATGCATGCATTACCCACATCAGATAGATTTACTGCCGCCAAAAAACCCTCCAGGATCAATCCCCGCAAAGGTCAACAGCTCATCATCTCTGTTGGGGGAGGGCATCCGGTGGGAGCCCCGAACATGAACTGCACCGTGCAATGATTGGACCAAACTACCCAATCAATCCTGAGATTATTTATCTCAAGCCCCTGCGAGAACACCAAGGTCCAATGTGTGGCCACCCAGGTGTGTCGCAGCTGAAACAGCTTGTAACAGACCCAAAGATGACATAGTTTGAAGGAGGTTATGACCAAGCCAAGAAAATTAGTCGTCAGCCCAAACATTGAAATCCCCCAGAACAATACATCTGGGGGCTTCCAATGTTTAGCCGGTGATGAATTCGGCAGCCTCCTGTAGGAAGTTCTCTGCTCCCTCAGGGGCCGATAAGCGAGGAAAATCTTGCAACCAGGGCCCAGACACCCCATGGATGGCCACACACTCAAAAGAACCCAGAGCTCTCACTGGGTGCACGGTGAAGCCCAAGTCAGATCTAAAACAGATGGCTACACCACCAGCCCTACATTCCTCTCTGGGGCAGTGCACTATGGTATATCTGGGGGTGATGGCAGCCTCAAAAACAGGACCCACATGGTCTCCAACCCAGGTCCCCATGATGCAAGCCAGATTGACTGAGGAAATCAAATCCACACAAATTGCGGTCTTGTTCCTGATCAATCTGGCATTGCATAGCACTGCCCTCAGGGGATTCATGGGTAAGGCAGCCCCTCAGGTTACCTGACCACTCGGTCTGGTGGAATCCCTGGGGACAGCCACCAAACATGTCTGGCCTCTCTCTTGCATCCATCGCAATCCAGGGCACCTTCTAGTCCTAGCTGTCTCAATCCTACCACCCTCCACTGCGCACGGGGCTCACCTCCACCCAAGATCACCCCGGCCTCTCCAAATCCCCACCTCCCTGCAGCGTCTAATCATCGTATCCGATACCAAGAGACTGGTGAAGGGCCATAAATCGCATAAAAGGAAAGGCCCGTACACTATCCTACCCCTTCCCTCTTGCCCCACCAAGCAACCCCTACACATAACTAATTCCAGAGGAAATTACTGTTGAAACCCACTAAATACACTAAAATACTCCTACCTTTAGCATACAAATGACCAATTTATAATATATTTCTCTATATAATATGTATTACAGCTTACTACAAACAAAGCAGCTATAAACTAAACTGAACACAGCAGTTTTTAAAATGCCCCCTTCCCCAAGGCCCTTTGAGATACAGATTTGTACTAGTACTTTAAGCAGGTAAACCCCACAATCACCCATCCCCCAAACATACAATAAATTTAAGATATAAGTGACTCAGTCTCAAAGTCCAGGGCAGCAGTTTGATCGGATTGAAGAGGTCATAAAATAAATAATAAAAATTCCTTAGACTATAACTTAAGTCCAAAAGTATTAAATAAATCAAAATATAGCTAGAATCTTCAGCCCCCTGAGGCTCTCTCACAGCTTAAGGAGGCCAAACGAAGCACAAGTACTCTCACTACCTGAGCCAAAATGGAGTCAAAGTTTCAGATACATTCTTCACAGGTACTCTCACTACCTGAACCGAAATAATGACACTGTCTCAAGTTATTTTCAGCCCCCAGGCCCTCTCACTGCATGGGGGAGTCTGACAAAAAATGCAGGCACTCTCGCTGCCCCCGAAATATAAAGCAGTAAAACAGATAATAAAATTAAAGTCTGACCGTGGTAGATAAAGTAAATTTGAAGTGTAGATCCTCCTCTCACAGGCCATATAGTGCAGGAACATGCAGGAACGTTCAGGAACATGGCTCAAAAAAGCCATATAGGAGGACCGCAACTGAAATTACCCACAGCTGCCACATGGATCCCTGCTGGCACAAACCCACCAGTTGGCCTCAGGAGACCCTAAGAAGACCGTCGGCCCAGTCCGCCAGCTACCCAGCTAAAACCGAAGCCCAGTCCCCTGAGCACCCATGAGCCTCAGCCGCTAAACACCCCCACAGGATCGAGAACCACCCAGTAAGTTACACAGATCAATCCAACATCCTAGTCCAAATGCAGTCACAGGACCTTTAACCAGCAACTTAATCCACAGCCAAACCAAAAAGCCTGACAATCTTCCTTTCACTGTGCCGGTCACAGCTGATTCAGTTTCCATCAATAGTTGCCTCCTCTCCTTGAAATTTCCTCTCGAGCTCTCAGACCAATTCCCAGTCAGACCAGTCAGCCCAGCCAGAACAAGCAGCAAAACAGCAACAAATCACCTCCAGATAAATGTTATAAGGAATCCAGTGTTGCCGTAGAGGTTTGCAAATCTCCCACGGCGTTCAGTGGCAGCACACACCCCGTAGCATAACAACTCAGTCAGACAGACAGACAGACAGACAGATACATACATACAACTTTATTTTTATACAGGTAACATGTCATTAGTGAACAATATCCCTGTTTACAAGACATTCCAGTGTATTGGACATTTCAGTTTATATAAAACAATATGAAATATGAATTACAAATAACAATTACAAGCATTTGAGAAGCAGCTTTCCAGCTCATTTGCAAAAACAAATACTGATGGCAAACTGTGAGCAGAATACAATACTTTTTTCCAGTATAAAGCAGCCTGAAAACTTGGCGTCTTTTCACCAAATCTAGTATTACACCTGACAAAGCCAGTTGTTAATGTGCACAGATCTATTCAAGTCATTAACTTGATCCTTTTTTTATTTGTTTGCAAAATACAGTATGAGTAATGCAATAATTAGGATAAAATAACAAGTTCTTATGTAATAGTTTCAGTCAAGTTTTAGCACATCTTGTACCCAGGGACTGCCAATTCAACTTTTTAAATTTGCACAATGGTGAATAGTAAAATTATAACTCAGTGCATACTGGGCCAATTTATAATGTAACTTATCTAACAACCCATCTGTTGCAGTATGATATAGCAAATTACCATATTCCAAAGAAGTTTAATTAATTGCTCAGCAATTGGCTTCCTGGCAGATCTTTAAAGACACACAGTGGTATGTCTTAGTGCCCCTACTTTCTTATTAACATTTCCAAAAACTGAAGTTATATGTCCTGTAAAAGATAACTCAGATTCAAAAACTACACCCAAATATCTATATTCACTAACCTGGCAATCTGTTCACCATAGTTTGTCAAGATGTACAAGTGAGGTTTATTTTTTTTATCTAAAATTAACCAACTTGGTTTTCTTAACATTCATTATAAGCCTCGACCTGGTGAACCAGCCCTGCACACTGAGAAAGTCCACCTGTAGTTTTTCCCTAAGATCTGAAATGTCCCTACCTGTAGCACCCAGAGCCATGTTGTCTGCATATAGTCTCACCGAGGAAAACTGGACTCCTAGGGAAATCATTATTAAAAAAGCAAGAACAAGAAGGACCCCAGGATAAAGCCATGGGTACCCCTTGAACCACATCTTTCCTCCGTGAGAGAGCCTGAGAGATTGACACCCTCTGGGAGCAGTTCTCCAGGTAGGACCTAATTCAGTCTCTGGGACTGCCTCTCATCTGTAAAACTGCTATTTTATCCAATAGCAGGAAGTGGTCGTCCAGGTCAATGGCCTTGGACAAGTCTATAAAACTGACAGCAAAACAAAATGGTTATATTAAATGCACGCTGAAAATAGAAAATAGAGTTAAAAATCTACGTTTTAACCTTAGGTCTTCTTCAGGAAATATCTAAAAGAGAAAAAAACAAAGTTAGTGTAGAGGGGAGGTAAAATGAGGGAGGGAGATATATATATATATATGCAGTATATGTGGGGAAAGAGAAAAGGTGGAGACTCAGGGAGAAGAAGTGATAAATGGCAAGATTAAGAGAGAATCTGTGAAACAAAAAGGTGATGATGGGAAAGATAAAGCAAAATAGGAGTGAAAGAGCTAGAGAAGTCCCCAAGTGGGGACTAATTAACAGGGCCTAGTAAGAAGGCTGAAGGTGACAAATGTGGGGGAAAGAGACAGAGATGGAGACTTATGGTGAAAATGAAAAAGAAATTAAATGTGTACAGATACAAACAGACTTTAGGGAAAATAAGGGGTGGCTGAAAGATGTTAGTGGAAAATAAGTCTATCATTTAAACCAGAGGACTGCTGGGAGCCAAGGCGGATGATCAGCTTGGCTTCCATGTTTTTCTATGGTCAGAAGCCCTGCTGAAGGACACAAACAGAAAGGACATTGATATTGTGGTCCCTGGAGATAAACTGGGATACAATGGGTTTAGCAGTGTCACCATTCCTGACTGATCTGTTATGTTCCCTGAAATGGTCAGCAAGGCGCCTACCAGTCTCTCCAATGTAGATAGCTGTACACTTCCTGCAAAGAATATAATTTACCACATTAGTGGAGGTGCATGAGAACTCCTTGGTGATGTGAAAAACACCTGTAGGCCCCCGAATTTCAGTCACACTGGAAACAAATTTGCAGGTGTAGCAGTGAGTCCTATTGCAAGGTTTGGTACCTGGTAGGGAGGAACTGTTAGGAGTAGGCAGGCTGCTTTTAACCAGGAGATTCCACAGGTTAGGTGGCCAGCGGTAGGAGGCAATAGGTGGGTCTACAAAGGAAGCACCAATGATAGGGTCAGTTTGCAAAATGGGAAAGTTACTGGTGGTGATCCTGTGAAGAGAAGGTATTCCAAACGTGGGGGTGGCTGTGCTATCTACACCAGGAGCTCACTCACTGGTATCGCCCTCCCTGCACCGGTCCTTGTAAACAGGGCCCAAGCCCTCTCCCCTAAGCTTACCCCGGACCCCGCCAGATCCCCCTTTTACCTCACCACTGCCTACATACCGCCCAGACTCAAAAACTCATCTCTATTATCCCTCACTGACTACCTTGCCACCCTTCCCCACAATGCTGACAAAATCATAGTTGGGGACCTCAATGTGAACTGGCTTTGTCCCTCATCCTCCCCCACTCAGGACTCCTTCACTGCTCTGGATCTAATCCAGCTAGTCTCCCAACCCACTCGTGTGAACCCCAAGAGTGGTACTAGTACCCTCCTTGATGTCATCATCATTAACCGCCCCCCTAAAATTCTGGACATCCAAGTCCTCCCTGATTCACTCAGTGACCACTCCCCTGTGCTCTTCCGCTGGTTGACCACCCTAGCCCGACCCACTACACAGCGCGTTCCTCGCCGGCGTTTCAGACCTTATGGCCTAAAACCTTAGCAGTACCTTGAACTGCAAGACTGGTCCCCGATTCTCCATGCACCTGATATAGATACCGCTCTTGCCTTCTTTACCTCCACCTTTAATAAAGCCTGCGATCTCTTTGCTCCCATCTCTACCGTCCGCTCCAAAAGACCTAACTGGCCCTGGATTACCCCTGCTCTCTCACTGTTGCTCAGACACAGGGACAACCTTTGGTACCGTGCCACTGAAACTAGGCGCCCAGCTGACAGACAGGCCTACAATGCTGCACGGAACAAGTGTACATGGGCAATCGGGAAGGCCAAAGCCGACCACTATCAGGCCACCCTCACTGCCTCCTGGGGGAGCGCCCGTACCTTCTGGGATAAGGTCAAACAACTGAATGGGAACACCCGCTCCCCTTCCCCATCCCAGATTACCACCAACAACACCACCATCACAGACCCCACCGACATTGCAAACCTACTCAACACCACCTTTACAGACCTTAGCCCAATCCTCCCCAGTAACTTCTTTGATCAGCCACCCCCCCATCCTACCCCTGCCCTCCATCGCCCTTGCTTCCACCTTCGTAGGGTTACTACCCTGGAAGCCAGACTGCACCTGACCCGTGCTCTAAAAGTCAACAGTCCCAGTGGCGTCTCCCTGGACCACAAAATTCTCCGGTTGGTCCTGGATCAAGTCCTCACCCCACTCACCTGCCTTCTTAACAAATCCCTCTGCCTGGGACAATTCCCCTCCTCCTGGAAAACTGCAACGGTTACTCCGATCCATAAAGGGGTGACAGGTCCTTAGCTGGGAACTATCAACCGATCTCCATTCTCCCTCCCTTTCAAGGCACTGGAAAAACTAGTTGCTGCACAAATAACTGAATACCTGACCAAATACAGCATCCTCTGCCCTGAACAGCGGCTTCAGCAGGACACAGTACTAGCACTGCTCTCATTGAATCTCCTCCTTCCTTCACTCCTCTTTGGATACTGGCTCTGGCGGGCTGTGTTCCTTGACCTATCAAAGGCCTTTGACATGGTCTCCCACCCCTACTACTGGAAGCCCTCTGTCACACTGGTTTTCCTCTGGACCACTGGCTTGGTGCTCCAGCTCACCTTTCCGCCCGCTCCCAGTAGTCAAAATTGGTGGGACTCTTTGGGACCACGCAGTCCTCTCAGGAGTTCCACAGGGCTCCATCCTGGGCCCCTTCTTCTCGCTTACCTTAACACCCTGCCCAGTGCATGCCCTGGGAAAATACTGCATCATGAGACGTACACGTCCCTTTGCCACTGACCGTAACCCCACATCCTCCAGGTTTCCCTTCAAAGGGCTTTTGGCCGGCACTGAGGCTTGGCTTAAAGAGCATAGATTGGTCATAAATCTTAAAAAATCGAAAACCATGCTCTTCGCCCACCCTCAAAATAAATAATCCAACTCCCCTCTCCGTATCCTTTCCGGCTCCGGACTACAACTTGAACAAGTACAATCCTATAAGTACTTAGGGATCTTATTTGACTCAGCACTCTCCTTCCATACCCACATCGACGCACTCACTTCTGTAACCAATATCCGACTCGGTATCCTGCACCGTTACAAAAACTGTCTCCCCCCTGATGCCCTCCGGCTTGCGGTTACTTCCTCCATACTCTCCCTGGTGGACTATGGACTGCCTGTCTATGGGGCTGCCAACAGGACAGCCCTCAACAAAATTCACCTCCTCCTAAATAAGGCTTGCAGGCTAATCACAGGGGCCCCTAGCTCACTCCTTACCTGCCAACTCTATGACCTTGCAACAATGCTTGACCTCAATGAACGCCATACTATACCAAACGTATCATTTCAAAAACCTTACTTGGATTTTCTCCCCGGCTGACTTCCTCCCTCTTTCCAGCACAGCCTTGTCAGCACCGGACCTCCTGCAAAGCCACCTTCCTGGTCCTCATGCTAGGACTTCACTTGGTCAGAGATCGTTCTGCCATAGAGCCCCTGCATGGTACAACAATCTTCCTCGGGCCGTCACTGATACCCCCACCATCTCCACTTTCAAAAATGCCCTCAAAAGCGAGCTATTCAGCAAGCGCTGCTGCTCCTGTGCCTAAAGGATGCCCTAACCCCACCCCCTCCTCCCTGACAATGCCCTCTGGGCTGCTCCATCCCCTCGCCTCCTTATTCCTAACAACCTCACTACTTCAATTTTTTTTCCCTCTACCGACTATATCGCTACTGATTGGTAGCAGCTCCACGTTGCATTCGATACTACCTATGCATAACTTACTTGCTACCCAGCTACTGTTGTCAATTATACCATTTTTGCTCTGCGTTAATCACTACCAATGTTTGCTGTAACCAGGTGCCATTAATCGTGTCTGTTTATACTGATGCTCTTCTTTGTATGTACCCTGCTTTCTATTTTAACTGTATTATCTACCATTGTTGAAGAGGTACCTTTGCAAATGAGCCGTTGGCTCAAAGGTTGTAAACTGATTACATTAAATAAATAAACTAAATAAAATAAATGCTCTGATGGAAAGGAAGCACTAGTGGAATTCATCGTTGTTCTTGTGTGACAGTATCCTTCCTGCGGGTCAAGGTTACGTGGCATGTTACTGACCCGGGAGAGTGCTCTGTCCACAGTGCTTTTAGGGTATCCCCTGTTGATAAAAAAAAAAACAACTGTGCATTATTTGGGTCTGCTCAGCAAAATCATCATCTTCACTGCATAACCTGCAAAGTCTAAGAAACTGTGAATAAGGCAGGCCATTCTTGACATGTTTAGGATGGAAGGAGCTGTAGAGGAGGAAACTGTGAGAGTCAGTGGGTTTGTAATAAACGGATGTCTTCAGACCAGTGTTCTGTACTGACAGCTGGAAATCCAGAAAAGGCAGTGTAGAGGAGGATACTTCAACAGTGTATTGAAGAGAAGGATAGGCCATGGTAAACTTGTCAATGAAGACTTGGAGGGTCTCCCGGGAGCAGGAGATGGCCCCCACACAGTCATCTATGTAGTGTTTGTAGAGTTCAGGCACAGTCCCTGTGAATGAGAGAAAAAAACGTTCCTCCACCAAACCCACAAACAGATTAGCAAACTGGGACCCATCTTGGTACCCATGGCAACTCCATTGACCTGCTGAAAAAAACTATTATTAAAAGAAAAAGCTTTGAGTGTAAGAACAAGTTCTGCCAGATGAGTTAGTGTGTGTGTGTGTGTGGGTGGCTGCTGGACTTCCTGCTTATTCAAGAAATGCTGCAAAGCTGTCAGACCATCATCATGGGGGATCAATGTGTCAAGAGATTTGATGTCCATGGTGAAGATGAGCTGATAAGAGTCACTGAATCTGAACCTGTCAAATAACTGGAGAGCATGATTAGTGTCTTTAACATAGGAGGGCAGGGACTCAATGAGTGGTCTCATGAGGCTGTCCAAAAATGCAGAGATGTGGGATGTGGGGCAGGAGCAAGCAGACACAATAGGACCACCAGGGTTGCCTGTTTTGTGGATTTTGGGAAGGAGACAAAACCTGGATGTCATCCACAAAACAGGTAACCCTGGTCACCCTATTGTGTCTGCCTGCTCCTGCCCCACATCCCACATCTCTGCAATTTTGGACAGCCTCATGAGACCCCTCATTGAGTCCCTGCCCTCCTAAGTTAAAGACACTAACCATGCTCTCCAGTTATTTGACAGGTTCAGATTCAGTGACTCTCTTCAGCTCATCTTCACCATGGATATCAATTCTCTTTACACAGTGATCCCACATGATGATAGTCTGACAGCTTTGCAGCATTTCTTGAATAAGCGGGAAGTCCAGCAGCCATCCACACACACATTAACTCATCTGGCAGAACTTGTTCTTACACTCGATGCTTTTTCTTTTAATAACAGTTTTTTTCAGCAGGTCAGTGGAGTTGCCATGGGCACCAAAATGGATCCCAGCTTTGCTAATCTGTTTGTGGGTTGGGTGGAGGAACATTTTTTTCTCTCATTCACAGGAACTGTGCCTGAACTCTACAAATGCTACATAGATGACTGTGTGGGGGCCACCTCCTGCTCCAGAGAGACCCTCCAAGTCTTCCTTTACAGTTTACCACTGCCCCTCCTTCCCTTCAATACACTGTTGAAGTATCCTCCTCTACATTGCCTTTTCTGGATATCCAATTGTCAGTACAGAACACTGGTCTGAAGACATCCATTTATTACAAACCCACTGACTCTCACAGTTTCCTCCTCCACAGCTCCTTCCATCCTAAACATGTCAAGAATGGCCTGCCTTATTCACAGTTTCTTAGACTTCACAGGTTATGTAGTGAAGAGGATGATTTTACTGAGCAGACCCAAATAATGCACAGTTTTTTTTATCAACAAGGGATACACTAAAAGCACTGTGGACAGAGCACTCTCCCGGGTCAGTAACATGCCCTGTAACCTTGACCCCCACAGGAAGGATACTGTCATGCAAGAACAACGACAAATTCCACTAGTTCTTCCTTTCCATCAGAGCACACCTTCTCTTCACAGGATCATCACCAGTAACTTTCCCATTTTGCAAACTGACCCTAACATTGGTGCTTCCTTTATAGAACCACCTATTTCCTCCTACTGCTGGCCACCTAACCTGTGGAATCTCCTAGTTAAAAGCAGCCTACCTACTCCTAACAGTTCCTCCCTACCAGGTGCCAAACCTTGCAACAGGACTCGCTGCTACACCTGTAAATTTGTTTCCAGTGTGACTGAAATTCGGGGGCCTACAGGTGTTTTTCACATCACCAAGGAGTTCTCATGCACCTCCACTAATGTGGTAAATTGTATTCTTTGCAGGAAGTGTACAGCTATTTACATCAGAGAGACTGGTAGGCGCCTTGCTGACCATTTCAGGGAACATTACAGATCAGTCAGGAATGGTGACACTGCTAAACCCATTGTATCCCAGTTTATCTCCAGGGACCACAGTGTCAATGACCTTTCTGTTTGTGTCCTTCAGCAGGGCTTCTGACCACAGAAAAACATGGAAGCCAAGCTGATCATCCGCCTTGGCTCCCAGCAGTCCTCTGGTTTAAATGATAGACTTATTTTCCACTAACATCTTCCAGCCACCCCTTATTTTCCCTAAAGTCTGTTTGTATCTGTACACATTTAATTTCTTTTTCATTTTCACCATATGTCTCCATCTCTGTCTCTTTTCCCCACATTTGTCACCTTCAGCCTTCTTACTAGGCCCTGTTAATTAGTCCCCACTTGGGGACTTCTCTAGCTCTTTCACTCCTATTTTGCTTTATCGTTCCCATCATCACCTTTTTGTTTCACAGATTCTCTCTTAATCTTGCCATTTATCACTTCTTCTCCCTGAGTCTCCACCTTTTCTCTTTCCCCAAATATACGTATCCCCTATTTTACCTCCCCTCTACACTAACTTATTTTTTTTTTTTAGATATATCTTGAAGAAGATCTAAGGTCGAAAAATAGATTTTTAACTCTATTTTCTATTTTCAGCGTGCATTTAATATAACCATTTTTTTTTTTGCTTTTAGACCACATGCTGACGCAGCGCCTTGTTTTTGGTTTTATAAAACTGACAGCTGTTTCCAATCTAGAGTTCAGGGAGGACATCACTATAACATTAAATTCCAACAAAGCATTGTCATGGAGTGCCCCTTCCTGAACCCTGACTGGAAAGATGAGAGCACAGTATGTTTATCCAAACATTCAACCAATTGTGAATGTACATGATGTTCCAAGCATTTAAACAACAGAGATAAAAGTGCTATCAGTTGATAATTCCCCAGGTCTGAAGCATCTCCTCCCTTAAAGATAGGTATTACTATACTTTCTTTCCATACTGTTAGGAATAGACCTTGACAGAGGCTCCAATTAAAAAGAAAAGTAATAATGAGACTATTTCTTTGGCTGCAAGTTTTAAAAATGTAACTCTGATGGCATCAGACCCTGGGTATTTGTGTTCATTAATATCATGCAGATTTTTACAAACCTCCGAGACACTCAACACCCTAAACAGAAAGTGTGGATACTTTAAATCTATGTTAATTTTTTCGTCACCCAATTCTCCAGAAGGGGAAAGTTTCCTAAGCATGGTGAGTTTACAAAGTAGGTGTTGAAAATCTCAGAGTTCACACACGGGTCAGTAACCACATTTCCTTCATACATGAGCAGCAAGGGCTTAGCAGGACCGATACTCCCCGAATTAGTTAACTGATTAACAGTCTGCCAAAATGTGTGAGGCCCTTTATTTATATCCAATTTGTTTGCTTTGGCTTTCTTTATCTGCTCTTTACACTCAGTGTGCTTAGGTTTAATAATATCCCAATCCCGCTCTAATTTAGTTTTCTTTTTTGCCAATCTCTGCAAATTGTTTTTATCCTGACTGTTTTCAAAATTTTCCCATTTATCCAAGGAGCCCTAACTGACTTTGTTGTAATTTTGTGCCTCGGTGCATGCAAGTCACAAAAATCACCAACGGTCCCTACAAAGTATTACATGGCCCAGTCCAATTTAGGAATTAATTTGAATCATTCCCAGTTTTCATTTCTCACACTGTTCTTAAACTTTTCAGTGGAGAAATTTTGTATATCCCTAGCCCAATAATAATTACTAAGATTCTTTGGTAACTGTTCCTCTTCAATAGTGATCCATCTCAGATAATGATCCCCTAAGAGTGATTGGCAAAATCCCTGTATCTATTACCCTAATTTGTGGAGAAGTAAATATTAAATTTAAAACTGAACATTGATTATAAACATTAGTGTCTCTGGTAGGCACTCAGATATGTTGTTTAACTCCCGAAACTGAAACCAGCTTCTCTTTGATTGCTTCCCTCTCAGCTGAAACCAAGCAGAGTTCATATCACCCATTAGAATAAGAAGGTTATCTAACAGGCACTTATAGATTGTGTTTAATACCACTTCTAGCTTAGTTACTTTAACTTTGGGTGGAGAGTACAACATACGAACTGTTATCTTATGATTGACTAAATTAACTACTAAATATTCAGTGCTTTCACTGCTACCAAGTAACAAGGCCTATACGAGACCTAGCGAGTGTTTTATATGCAGTGACCCCCCACCACTACCTCTTTTGTACCTATCCGACCAGAACATTTGATAACTTGGGAGCATAACCTCCCTGTTCTCAATCCCCTTTAGATGGCCAGGTTTCTGACAATTGAAGTCTATTAGGATCTTACTCTTGTACCACAGTTGAACGCGTGTCCATTTTCAGCACTACATTACATGCATTGTCATGCAAAATCTGCAGTTTCCCAATAAGAATGTCAGATGGACCTAGGTTTAACTCAACATCACCCCCAATAACACCAAGCACACCACCCATGAAGCATAATTACTATTCAAAACAAGCGAAGACCCATTAAAAATATCAATTGTCAGCAGATTTGTGCGACGGTATCTCATCCATTTGTTAGTAAAAACATTATGTCTATTTTAGGGTGAAATAGGGGTATCATTAGAGTCCCTACACAGGGACCACTGGTTGACCAAAAGATCTCTAGACACCCCTTTAAACCCATATGAACTGAGGTACAGACCCACAAACAGCTAAAGCTCTGAAATGTCATAAATCTCAACAAATACATTTTGGAACTAAGTAACACAAATTAGAATAAAACAGGACTTCTCTTCCTATTCAAGAGAAAACTAAAACAAAATGACATTAAAGGCAAGGCAATTTTTATTTGTATGGCGCCCATTCCCGGAAGCTCTGGGTGCCTCACATAGAAATAAAAAATGAACAAATAATACAAAATATAAAATAACATCATACAATTAAAACTAACATATAGGATTGCTAAAAACTGATAAAATATCATCTATAGGGACCGGACAATTTGTTATAATTTAGAAATCATTAAATGCCAGGCTGAAGAGGTGTGCCTTCAACCTCTGCTTAAAAACCTCTACCAAGGGGGCCTCTGGGACTAGATGGTAATGCATTCCACAGGGATGGCCCAGAAATGCTGAAAGCATGATCTCCAGAAGTCTTGAGCCATACCCTAGGAATGACCAGGAGGCCCCTCGATGAGGCACAGAGGGAGCGGGCAGAGGTCACCAGTGTCAGGAGCTCTAACAGGTAGCCAGGACCCAGTCAATTTAGGGCTTTGTAGGTGAGAAATCTCACTATGAAAATGACCCTCCACCTCACCGGCAGCCAGCGCAGAGCACGCAGAACTGGGGTCACATGGCTAAACCTAGAAAGGTCAGTCAGAAGCCAGGCTACTGCATTCTGCACCAGCTGCAGCTGGCAGAGGGTCCCTCCTGTGACCCCAAAGTAGAGATCATTGCAGTAGTCGAGTCTGGAGGAAACAAAGGCATTCATTAACGTCAGTAGGTCCTTGGGAGGAATGAGGGGCTTAATCCAGGCAATGTTCTGTAGATGGTAAAAGACACTGCTGACAACAGATGACACCTGGTCTTCAAAGGTCAGCCTGCTGTCAAGGATCACACCCAGATTTTGCACCCTAGGGGAAGCCATCAACAGAATAGAACCCAGAACAAGACCAGAATCCACACCAGACAGCAACCCATCATGCCCACGACCAGGCTCGATCACCAGCACCTCCGTCTTAGCCGGGTTGAGTCTTACGCAGATGGAAGCCATCCAGTCATTGATTTTAGCCAGACAGATGTTAAGTACATCCACAGCTCCTGATGTTCTGGGAGCAAAAGACAAATACAGTTAGGTATCATCTGCACAGCAGTGAAACTCCATACTGTATTGTCAAATCGTCTCACCCAGGGGCAGCATAAACACTGCAAACAACATCGTTGACAGGATTGAGCCCTGTGGAATGCCACAAGACACAGGCATTGGGGAGGAGGAGAAATTCCCTATCACCACTCGCTGCACCCTGTCTGAGAGAAACAGGACTCAAACCACCTGATGACAGTACAGGCAAGTCCACAAAACTCACAGAGCTAATCCAGCAACATGATGTGATCCGCAGTGTCAAAAGCTGAGGAGAGATCGAGGAGCACAAGAACTGACCTGTCTCCTCTGTCTCTAGCTCCGAGCAGATCATTATGTACCCTCACTAGAGCTGTTTCAGTGCTGTGTCTAGCCTGAAAACCTGACTGAAATGGCTCATAAATGTCTAAGGACACCAGATGATCCTCGAGCTGCTGTGCCACCAGCTTCTCAACAACCTTGCTCAAAAAAGGCAGGTTGGAGATAGGACAGTAATTCGCCAGGACATCAGGGTCGTGGGAAGATTTCTTAAGGAGGGGCCTCACCAGCGCCTCTTTCAAGGCAGCTGGGAGAATCCCCTCCACCATCGAGCACCTGACAATCTTGGTGAACACCAGGCCAACAGGCTCGATACATCCCATTAAGAACCATGTCGGGGCTGGATTCAGTTCACAGAATGTGTGCTTCAGCTCTACGATCACCTTAGTCACATCAGACACCTCAACTGGCCTAAACTCTTCCCAGATAGGCGGAGTGCCTCTATTTCCCCCAGCCTGACCACTGCTGGGCAAAAGTCCAACAGGAGGAATCCCTGACTGGATGGCCGACACTCTGTCGGAGAAGAACAGAGCAAACTCTTCACATAAAGTGGATGAAAAAGCTGTTTTGGCTGCAAACAGGCAGGATGTAAAAGCCTGCCTACAGTTCAAAACAGCTGAGAAGGTCTGTTTCTCCCCACAGCAATCTCCCTGGACAGGAATTCACTGTCTTACGGGAGATTGCCCCCGGTACTCACCGTAGGAAGCACGCAGGGTCAGCTTGTCAAGACTCCAGCCGGGTCCTCTGCCAGCAATGCTCCAACTTCCAACCCCTGATCTTCATCACTCTGAGATAATAACAATAATAATAATAATATTTCTATTTATATTGTGCCTTTCAAGTGTCAAGGCGCATTTCAATAAAATGAGATACAATACAAAATACAAAAACAGAGATATAAAGAGATATTATAAAGCACACACAGGAATTAATAAGCAGTCACACCATAAGCCCTTTCCCACAAAAAGGATTTAAGAGCCTGTTTAAAACTTCCCACAGCTGTACACTCCCTTGTCCGACGGGGTAGAGAATTCCAAAGGGAAGGGGCCGCAAACATAAAAGCCCGGGCCCCAGCTGAGTTTAATATTACCCTTGGAATCTCTAGCAACCCCTCGTCAGCTGAGCAGAGCGGTCTCACAGGGTGATAAGGGATCAGTAGTTCTTTCAGGTAATCAGGGCCCAGATCATGCAGGGCTTTAAAAGTCAGTAATCCGACTTTGAAAGTGATCCGCCTCTGAACTGGCAGCCAGTGCAGTTCCAGCAGCACCGGAGTAATATGGGAAGATCTAGGAGTACCCATCAGTACTCGGGCTGCAGAATTCTGCACTAGCTGAAGGCAGCTGATATCAACCCCTGGAAGCCCAAGGTAAAGCGAGTTGTAGTAGTCCAGGCATGAGGTCACATAGGCATGGATCAAAGTTGGCAGATCGCCGGATGGAACGCCAAGGTTGGTCTTACATTTGCTATGTATGACTTCAGGCACTTTAAGCTCCCCTTCTTAATTTGACCTTACCCTGTTGCTCACCTTTCACTTGTTAACAACAACAATTGGCTCAGTATGATTTTTTATTTTGAGATTCCAGCCTGAATCCCGTTAGGTTGAGTACCCCCTTCTTCCACATTTTGCAGTCACAGAGTGAGAATCCTTTCTCAAGTGGATGATTCAAAAAGCCAAGGATAAACCTAATCTTGCATTCAGGAATTTTATAGGCTAAAAGCAAATAGTTTACAGTGCTTAGTGTAACCCCTACCAGGTATGCAGTTTCCATCTGACAGCTCTACCTGTTGGGCTGGGTTCGGGGATGAATATGTCACTCGGCACATTGGCTTTGTTTGGCTACTCTGCACAGGGACACCCAAGTAACTCCAGACAAAGGAAGAAATAAATGTAATGTCCAATACCAGAAGTGGGATTCTAAAGTGTGGCTTTTATTCACATCCAACAGAATAAACAAAGTATAGATGGACCCCCACGAGGCTACACTCCTGGTAATGCAGATTTAAGGAGACCTGAACACATCCTCATCACTTTATTCCTCAGACTCTAAAACACACTGGGCACACAGCCCGAACTTGTACGCTGCTCTGGGTTTTCCCTGGCTCAGCTCCCTTGCCAGCCACTTGGACACTTTCCATATAACATGGAAACATTTACTGGTGGCTCCCTAAACCACCTATGAGCACTTCTGCTCCATCAGGAAATCTTCCTCATCAATCCCACATCTGGGTACTTTCCTCAGGAACTGGCCAAGTACCTGAGAGAAAGCAACAAGTGTCTCAGAGCAAATCCGTAGAGATGAATTTGGTTACTACTGATGGGGGGGGGGGGTCTTACACCTCTCGCTCCCATAATTCATACCCGGCCATTTCTCTGGAATGTAACACCTCATCCTTTAACACACTTTGCTGTGTAGATTCTTTTTAAATGTATTTCACATTCAATCTCCTGTCTTTACATCCCGTTTGTGCTGGACTTGAACATACTTAAAAAGTGGCTTTATCCATTACTCTAGACCCCTCACAGAGTTAAGCAGTCCAATCCCCACATCTTCCAAACTGTACTTGGCTGTCTTTTCCTGACCCCACAGTAACAGTCCCTTTAGTTTCATCTTGATGCAGGTGAAAACACATAGCCCTTTAGCAGAGCGAACTCACCATTTGGTTGCAGGTGATCCACAGGCGTTTCCTCCTCAAGGAACTCTCTTCCAGAGCTTCTGGTGCCTCAGCATGAACTTAAACCAGGCAGCTACTTTTCCCTAGCCAGACCAAGGGGGGGTTTGCCTCTGGAAACAGGCTGATACCTTCCCCCCATCCCCGCAGGGATGGGGCCCTGAACCATTGAGAGCGGTCTCCACCACTTCAATAGGCAGTTCTTGTGTTCCTCTTCAGGTGACAACACACACCTAAAACAACAAAAGTAGCTCTTTGACAGAGCTTAGAGCTCTGAGGGCCTGCCTACAGCACAGCACCTCTTTCAGATTGCACACACTCTACTGAACTCTACAGAACTGACTTCAAATTCCCCAACATTCTACTCTAACCTCCCACTGCAACATTCCAGTGTGGCTTATGCAGCTGTGACAATTCTAAATTATGTCATCCCTCAGTCTCATCTGAGACTGAGAACAAAGTGAGACAGTGTGAAATCCATTTAACTGGAGTTTCACAAGATGCCTTCCCTGCCTACCACTAGGTCTTACTGGGATTCTAGTAACCCCGGGTAACAGGGGGGTTACATTTGCTAATTCAGCTAAAAGCCATGAGTGTAAAGACAAATCAAACAAAAAACTCAGGTTTTTCATACGTGGCATTTTGGTATTTGGTCTGCCACTAAAAGACAGCTTACCTTCTGATATTCTGCTTTCCCATGTGGTGCTTCTGCTGCAGGAGTCACTAGGTACCGAACAAACTGAGTCGGATGCATGAAATAATGAACAAGATAAGGTTTATTTAGGAGCTTAGGCTCCATGATGGCTGTGAAGGAGAAGTAGCGAAGGCAGCAGTCAAACTTCTTTACAGCAAAGACCACGGCTAGGCATTCTTTTTCTGTGATGCCGTAGTTTTGCTCAGCTGAAGAAAGAGAGTGCCTTGCATAGGAAACAACTTGTTCTGTTCCATCTTGGATTTGACACAGCACCCCGCATACTGCAAAGGAGCTAGCATCTGTGTAAAGTCTGAATGGCTCGTTGAAGCTGGGATAGGCCAATACTGGGGAAGAAATAAGTTGGTCTTTTAAGGTTTCAAAGGCCTCTTTGCAATCAGAAGTCCATATGTAGTCACATCCCTTTTCCGTGAGAGTGTACAAGGGAGCTGCAATGTTAGCATACTTGCAAATGAATTTTGATTAGTAGCCAGATAAACCTAGGCAAGCTCTAAAGCCTTTGAGGTTTGTAGGTTCTGGATAGTTTTTTACTGCAGAAAGCTTATCTGGGTCTGGTGAGATGCCATGTGAACTGACAGCATGTCTCAGGTAATGGATTTAGTGCTGTGCGAAGCAACATTTCTCTGGATGGAGTTTGAGGTTGGCTTGCCTGAGACGTTCGAACACCTCTTTGAGATACTGGAGATGTTCTTGGAAAGTTCTGCTGAAGACAATAATGTCATCGAGATACACTAGGCAAGATTTCCAAGACAGTCCTTGCAACACAGCATCCATGACGCGTTGAAAGGCGACTGGGCTGTTCCGAAATCCCATAGGCAGACATTTGAACTGGAAAAGCCCCACGTGGCAGCACCAGGCTGTGTACAGATGTGAAGCTGGATCTATAGTAACTTGGTAGAATCCACTCTGGAGATCTAGAGTGGTGAAGTAGGCTGGGCTGGCTGCATCCAGGCTCTCAAAGGCATCCTCTGTGGTGGGTAAGGGATGGGCATCCTGCACCGTGAGGGCATTGAGCTTTCTGTAGTCCACCACAAACCGATACCCTTTGTCCTTCTTGACTACCAGCAAGCAAGGTGCACCCCAAGGACTGGTGGATTCCTCAATAATGTCCTGTTCGAGCATGTCCGTGATTAAGTTCTCTAGGATTTGCTTTTGTTTGTGTCCTACTTTGTAGGCTCACTGATGAATTGGCTTTTGGTTGGGCTGCACCTTAATGGTGTGTTGCAGGATATCACAGCATCTGAGCTTATTATCAGGGCCACCAAAGACATCGGAGTAGGTTTCCAGGAACTCCAAAAGTTGCTGTTTCTCTGTGGGACAGGCTGGGAGGTTTGAGGCAGAGAGATGCTGGCTGAAGGGCATGTGCATTTCTTGTGAAGTGGGGGTGGTTGTGATGGTACTGACAGGATGACTGTTAATGGAACCAAGCTGAAGTTTGGGTACAAGCTGAAGCTGATCCCCTGAAGACAGACAAACAAACTTCCCGATACTGGCACCCTTGGAGATGACCACTGGTTCATCTGTGAAGTTGCAGCACTTTTGGAATACTGAACCTCCGTGCACAGTAGACAGGGTGTTCCCTGGAAGGAGACCTGAGGAGCGCTAAGCTGGGGATCCCATGATGATGCCAACAACACCTTGGGGAAGGGGGTCACCTTGAATCTTGGAAATCAAAACCATCTCTGACTTAGGAGATACAGTGAATGAGTCTGTAGTTGCGAGTTGCCTCCGGGGATCTAGAGACAGTTTTTTTTGAGGCAAAGTCCAGTATGACTTTATGCACCTTGAGAAAGCCCTGGTCAAAGATCACATCTGTTTGAAGTTCAGGCACTAGTAGAATTTAACCATAGCTTGCTGTGAGCTGAAGTGGAGCTTGAGATGGACCATGCCAGTGATAGGTACTGTAGCAGTGCTTGCAGTGATGATGTATTTTATGTCAGCAAGAGCAACAGTAGGTACATGGTGAACAGCTGGATTGTCTAGGATACTGCTGTGGATCACAGAGATTTCTGCTCCAGAGTCGACCAAGGCATGCTTGGACCAATTGCCAATAGTAACGGGGACGTAGTTTGTAAGGGGGGGTGAACTGATGACAGGAACTTTGTCTCCTTTAGGCGAGATTGTGCCTGACTTAGCAGCTAGAGGGTGCTGTTTCTTTGTGTTATGCGAGTCAGTGGGGCAGTCAGTTGCTTCATTTTCCTGCCCAACAAGAGCCCCTAGTTTGTTGGGTGGTGCTCGTTTCCCTGGTCCTGTGAATAGTTGCTAGCATATTGCTGATTGCGCTGAGGTGTATTCCTGTGGCTGTCTTGAGTCCTATGAAAGTTTTGCAGTTTGCAGCAGACTGCAGCAGTGTGACCCCTGAACCTGCACCACTGACAGGTCACTGGCTCCCGTGAAGATGGAGGTGGCTCAGGTCGCTGTGGAGGTGGCTGTAGGGCATTAACAGGAGTTGCAATGGGAGCTGCAGTGGGGAAATGTATACTGTTGACAGTTGAAATGATCTAGTCAATCATCTTTTGTTACTGTTGGACGCAAGTAGCAAGTGCAGCCAACTGTGAGGATTGTGAGTCCTGAACAGTGGTAGGCCGGAGCATGGAAATAGACTCTTGAGCTAACTGGGCCACTTGGATCATGTCTAGCCAGGTGGTTGGCTTTTATTGGATAACGTAGATATGAAATTTTGGAGGCAGGACCCAGACAAATGCTGTAATCTGGTCTTTTTCTGATTTTTGTAGACGTTTGCACCGTGATTCAATGTCCACTATAAATGCTTCCAATGATTTGGAGGGTTGCATAATGCGCTACCATAGTTGCTGTTCTAACAACTAGGGTGGATGAGCTTGTAAGAAATAGTCCTTGAAGGTGGAATACAGGGTGACACTGTTCCCTCTCGTCTGGTCTGGAAGGGCATTGAACCATGATATGGCCGTCCTTCTCAGGACCAAAGGCATAGTGTTGGAAATTCACAAGGGATCCTTCCAACCGTTGAAGGAGATCCAAGCCTGAAACTGCTCGAGCCAGGCGACAGCATCTTCATGAGGTAGTGCTGAGAATTGTACTAGCTGCAAGCTGGAGTGGACCATTGAGTGTGTGGAAATAGCTTTAAGGTAGGCGAGGTCATCCTGGATGGCCTGTATAGTGGGTGTCCCTTGGGCTGGAATGGATGACCGGATGTCATGCAGCATAGTTTCAATCTTGAGACCCCATGCTCTTCAGGTAGGTGAAGGTGGAGCCCCAGAGCTGGCAGTGCTCAGGGCGTTGGTGTCCTCAGAAGACATGGTTGGAGAGGGGCTGCATGGCCCTGAATGAAGGTTGTACGGATAAGTAGGAGTGGTTGTCATGGAGAGGAGGAGACGCCTTGGAAGAAATGATTTGTTGAGAGAATAAAAAGTTTTAGTGTTTGTTTTTTTTTTTTTTTTTTTTGTAAACAAGTACAGTTATATGTAAGCAATTTTCATCAATGGACGTCTCAATAAACAACTTCCACTCTAGTTTGGTGTTGTCTGTTATTGAAATAAACTTTTCTTTTGCAAGATGCAGCTATTTGTTGCAGTGTCCATTCATTGCAACAGGTGCCCCTCAAAACCATTGCCGCCATTACTTCCCATGGAGTGAGGGTAATTTTGAACAAGCTGATGCCCCTCACAAAGATGGCCACTGGACCTGTAACATAGGCTTCTTGGCTAATTTGACATTCCCAATATGACTGCCAACGGGGGGGAGGGTTACTTCCTGTTTTGTAGTTGTAGGCAGTGGCTTATATCAGGGCAAATGAAAGAATGCAATATGGCCACTCTGCAGTCTGTTCAAAAGATAAATGGCAAACTTTGGTTTGGTTGAGTGACTCCCACCCAGGCTATCCAAAGTATTTGTGTTGAGAGATGTATTACTCCCTTCAAGGTTTAGAAGCCTCGAATACTTTCTTCAGGCAGAACTGGCAAAACAAATGTCTGTGTATTGGAAGGCACCTCAGCTTAAAACAACAGAAAGCTATATGTCTCTAGTTTAAGAGTTAATGAACGGGCAGTCCCCAGCCCCTGGTGCTCAGGCTAGCATGACTGTAATTTACAGTTCATTCAGGTAGCAGGCTGGTAATATGCAGCACACATGTTTTTCTCATAGCCTACAATGTTAGAGAAGGGCTGCAGGCTGCTAATTAGCAGGGTTAGTATGGAATTTGCATTTGCTGGAGCTGCAATCCATAGACAGCATCAGGAAAAATACTTTAAAATGCTGTTGCACTTTGCTGGTTTTATAGTTTGGTGGCTGATCCCTGCAGCAAAGGGCAGTTGGGCAGGGATTGCAGTATATATTCTGTGCTTTTGCTGTCTGGGAGCTGAGTTTTAGATTTTGGTGTGCTTTCTAGACATGGAGTTTGCAGAAGCCTGCCAAGATTTGTAGCATGCAGCTCCATGGGGCTGATGGAGCCATTAAATAACTTTGTATCTTAGTTGCACAGACAGTGTCCTAATTTGGAGCACATTTATATGCAAGGAGACCTATATATGCTGAGGCAGAATGCAGGAGGCTTAATTTAACACAGAACAGTTCAGTTTTAATTTTCTTCTCTGCTGCCAAGTTTATTCTTTCTGAGCATGCATACAGTCAGGCACACTTGGGTGATGACTTTGGGGTACCCAACGACGCAGAGCAAGCGAGATAGAGGTCTGGGCAGAAGAGGAAGGGCTGCATTCTCCACCATGTGTGGTGTTTTGGTATTCAGTCTGCCACTAAAGGACCACTTACCTTCTGGTATTCTGCTTTCCCATCTGGTGCTTCTGCTGCAGAAGTCACTAGGTACTGAGTGAACTGAGTCAGACGCATAAAATAATGAACAAGATAAGGTTTATTTAGGAGCTTAGGAAGGCACATCTCATTAGCACAAGGAACATCCTAGACTGACCAGAGGACAAAGGAATTTGTCCTTCCCTAGCCCCAGCTGGACACTAATTAGCATAACATGTGAGCTTAGCTGGCTGCCCATTACTGTTCCTAGTTAAAGGGGCGGCAGCTAATCTTTAGCCCCATGCTCAACTCTGTACTCCACAATACAGTATGAGGCTGGTTAAACAACTAAAAAAAAAAAAAAAGGCACTAGAGTAGCGCCCACCCGCAGGATCATGTAGTACCATGAGAGACAAGCCAGACTGGGGTAAGGAATTTAGAATTGACTTAAAGCCAAATTACATTACCTTTGTTTTCTTGAGATTAAGAACTTTCTATGTGACAGGAAGCTCCTGCCACTCTTGAGGACCGACCTTTTCTTAAGTCTGTTGCAACATTCTTCTATTTCTTAGCCTAATCTGTCCTTTATAATTTCTAGTCCATAAGGTTGGCCACCTATGGGCACCCCTTCCCTTTCTTGACTATTCTATAGTGCCCTCTTTAATTTTCCTTTTCCCTCTCAGGTCATCACACAGGGAGGTTGCTGTGGTGACCTCCAAATGTATGTAAAACAGGTTGTGTTTATTGCTGTTGGATTTAGTATGTAATAGCACTATGTCATACACTTCCTTGATGTATATATCTTATGTTTATGAAACCTGTAAATGTTGAAAATACCATGGCACTAGGTGTTTTTGATAAAGGTAAAAAGCACTAGGTGACTATTTTGAAAATCAAGTTAGTTGTGCTATCTAAAATGCATGTAAATTGCTGTAAACTGAACAAGTCTGAAATTGCATGGTGATTTGCATATATCCCATGATGCTTTGCATTATGGAAGTATGTATGATGTTGTTTTTCTTTGAAGCTTGATTTGTTGCCAGTGTCCTTTGGGATAACCCTTTTTTCAGTGAATCTGCATTGAGGTTCTTTGTTTTTAGCTTTTTTTTTTCTTTTTTTTTCTTTTTGAGCCCCCACTATCCAAGCAAACAGGGCCCACTGTGAGACGAAGGGTGTTCACTGAAAAGTGGTTACATCAGATATCAGTGTCAGTAGGTGCTGCCTAAGTGCAGAGAATGACATACATAGCCAGTTGCTGCAAACTGATGTACTGAAGAAGGAATATGAAATTGCAGAAGCTGACTTCTGGTATTTTGAATAAATATCACACGGAGACTGTGTGTTGAACTTGAAGTTCGCTGTCTGGTCTATCTGTTGTCCCACAACCCATCCACAGACTTGGTGTTAGAAACGGGATATCTTGCTGGAAGTGTCTGGACTGGCTGAAGAGGGGCATTTCCTGGTGGATATTGCCCAGATATCCCAGGTGGACTGATGCACCAGGAGTTGCCAGAGGATAACCTAGAGAAGAAAGTCTGTGGAGTTCTGCCCAGTACCATGGCTAACAGACAGAAAGAGGCTGCTGCCTACATAGAAACATAGAATTTGATGGCAGATAAGGACCACTTGGCCCACCCAGTCTGCCCATTTCCCTACCTACTGGATAAGCTGCAGATCCTAGTTAACCAGCAGCCTACTTCTTCCTACCCCCACCCCATAGAATTGCCTTATGACTGTCCCATGCATTCTTGAATTCCACCACTGATTTTGACTCCACAACCTCCTCCAGAAGGCCGTTCCATGCATCCACAACCCTCTCTGTGAAAAAATACTTCCTTAAATTACCTCTGAGCCGCCCCCCCTCTATCTTCAAATTGTGCCCTCTTGTTCTTGCACACCTCTTTTTTTGAAAGATGCTACCCTCTTGGACTCTGTTGATTCTCTTGAGGTACTTGAATGTTTGTATCATGTCCCCCCTCTCCCTCCTTTCCTCGAGGCTATACATATTAAGCTCCTTTCGTCTCTCTTCATATGTCTTCTGGTGCAGACCCTGCACCATTTTAGTTGCCCTCCTCTGGACAGCTTCCATCCTGTCTATGTCTTGCAGAGATTGGGTCTCCAGAACTGCACACAGTACTCCAGATGGGGTCTCACCAGCTGTCTGTACAGAGGGATAATAACTTCCTGTTTTCTACTGGTGATGCCTCTCCCTATGCATCCCAGTATCCCCCAGCCCTCCTTGCTGCCCTCTCACATTGCTTGCCCACCTTTAGGTCATCTGATATGACTACCCCCAGGTCCCTTTCCATTTTTGTTGTTGTTAGTATCTCACCCCCCATTGTGTACTCTTCCACTGGGTTTTTGTTTCCCAGGTGCATTACCTTGCACTTCTTAGCATTGAATCTAAGCTGCCAGACATTTGACCATTCCTCTAACCTTGCCAAGTCCCTTCTCATCCTTTTCACCCCACACTGTGCATCAACTCTGTTGCAGATCTTTGTGTCATCTGCAAAGAGACATACTTTTCCTTCCAGTCCTTCTGCAATGTCGCTTATAAAGACGTTGAAGAGGACCGGTCCTAATACTGAACCCTAGGTACCCACTAGTAACCCTCCTTTCTTCTGAGTGGACTCCATTTACTATTACTCTCTGTGTCCTATTCTCCAGCCAATTCTTTACTCAGGCTGTCATCTTGAGACCCACTCCAGGCTGGCTAACTTGTATATTAATCTTTGTGTGGGACTGTGTCAAATGCCTTGCAAAGTCTAGGTAGGCCATGTCCACAGCCCTCCTGATCTACTACTTTGGTCACCCAGTCAAAGAAATCTATCAGATTCATCTGGCATGACCTTCCACTGTGAATCCATGCTGCCTAGGGTCCTGTGCCCTCTGGCCTCTAGATACTCGACAATTCTTTCCTTCAAGTGATTCCATCATTTTCCCTATCACTGAGGTTAAACTAACAGGTCTGTAGTTTCCTGCTTCTGCCTTGCTCCCACTTTTGTGAAGGGAATCACATCTGCCCTCCTCCAGTCCTCGGTACCACCCCATCCTCCATGATTTGTTAAAAGGGTAGTCAGTGGTGTCACTAGTTCTACCCTTATTTCTTTTGAATTCGGGATGAATCCCATCAGGCCCCATTGCTTTGTCCACCTTCAGTTTTAAGAGTTCTTTCAGAACCCTTTCTTCTGTAAATGGGCTGTATCAAGTTCTGTATCCAGAGTGTTTCTACTGTTTGTTTTAAGTACCTCCCCTCTTCATTTGTAAATACTGAGCAAAAATATTTGTTTAGTATATCTGCCTTTTCACAGTCTCCCTCTGCCCACCCTCCCTCCCTTTATTAAGCCTCACTATCCCTCCTTGGTCTTCCTTGCTTCTGATGTACCTATAAAGGTTTTATCCCCTTCTTAACTGAGTTGGCTATCTTTTCCTCGGTTTGGACCTTTGCTGTTCTGACTGCCTTCCCAGCCTCCTTTTGCTTTAACTGATACAGTTCTCTGTCCTGCTCCTTCTGTGATTCCTTGTACTTCCTGAATGCTTTCTTTTTCTCTTGAACCTTCACTTCCACTTCCACTTCCTTTGAGAACCATAGTGGTTTCTTACATTGTTTTGTTTTGTTTATTTGCTTCACACAAAGGCTCGTTACCTCTGTGATGGCAGTTTTTATTATTCCCCATTGTTCTTCCACCCCTCCTTCCTGCCCATTTGCTAGTGCATTCCTTAGGCACTCACCCATTTTGGCAAAGTCAGCCCTCCTAAAGTCCAGTACTTTTGCCTTTGTATGGCTTGACTCTATTGCTGTGTTTATTGTGGACCATACTGTTCGATGGTCGCTAGTTCCCAGATGGCTACCCACTTCTACATCTGTGATCCTCTCTCCATCTCCATTTGAGAGAATCAAGTCTAATATTGCTCCCTCTTGAGTGGGCTCCAGTACTAGTTGTCTAAGGCATGCCCCCTGGACTGGATCTGGGAGCTCAGAGGAAGGCCAAGCCTGAAGGCGACAAAGAGATGCAGGTCGAGGCAGACTAGAGGTGCAAGAGACAACACCCAAGAGGTGGAGACCCTGATTAGGATGATCCACTGGATGAGTGGGCAATGGCTGGAGGCAGACTGACTATGCAGAGAGGCAGAACACTGGTGCCAGGTGCTCAAGAGGTCCCTGCTGGAAAGTTTGGATAAAGAATTGGAGGAAAATTTTTTTGTGGGCTCAGTTTGAAGAGGACCCCCTGACTGAGCTGGATATTCCTTTGTTTCCTGTGTTCCCAGGATGTTACCTATTGGAGGTCAGAGATGCAAGTATGGAATGTGAATGTGAGACCCCAGGTAACACTGTGCCTAGTGATAGTGTGCTGGGGTTGAAGACTCCAAGCAAGCAAGAAGAAGCCTATGTGGCTGAAGGGACTTCTTCTTGTATTGATGCAGCTAAATCTATTAACAGTTTTGACTGGGGGTACACTGCAGGCTAAAGATGCTAATACTGCCAGAATGTTACAATATGTTAAGATCAAGGAGATGGTACATTTGTTTTATTTTTTTGTTGAAAAACCTACAAAGGAGGAGGTGGGTGGAAAATGGACTGGAACCTGTATTGGGGTAACACCAAAAGAGTGTCTATCCTCAGGTGTCTGTATCTGTAGCAAGTGAAATGAATCAAGAGACATAGTGGGTTTATATAGAGGGGTTAAATCTAGGACTGGGCCCCTGCTTAAAAGTGATATGTCTGGTGGGGTTGGAGCAGGTAATTACTCACCCGAGAGAAAGCCTTTCTATGGTACTGGACTTTACAGCCATCCAGATTTTTTGGTTAAGAAATATGACAGACTTTCCCTAAAAGGAGATGGGAAGGTACCGTTAGTCTCTGTTGAGAAATGTGTTAATGTCTCAGGGTAAAGAATGATGATGTTCACTATGTTTATGATAGAATGTTTATTGTTAATAGGGACCCTGAGACAAAGCTTCTGAAGACGGATGGGTAGAAGCTCCATCCTTTCCTGGGACAGGAAGGTGGTAAGCAGTCTGCAATAACTGCTTCCCTCTTAAGGTGGGGGATATGTGAAAGGAAACTCCTGCCACTCTTGAGGACTGACCTTTTATTCAATCTGTTGCAACAGTTCTTCTGTTTTTTAGCCTAATCTATCCTTTACAATTTCTAGTCCATAAGTCCACCTATGGGCACCCCCTTCCCTTTCTTGACTATTCTATAGTGCCCTCTTTAATTTTCCTTTTCCCTCTCAGCTCATCGTATAGGGAGGTTATTGTGGTGACCTCCAAACGTATATAAAACAGGTTGTGTTAATCATTGTTGGATTTAGTATGTAATAGCACTATGTCATAAAATGCCTTGATGTATATACCTTAGGTTTATGAAACCTGTAGATGTTGAAAATACCATGGCACTAGGTGTTTTTGATAAAGGTAAAAAGTACTAGGTGACTATTTTAGAAATTAAGTTAGTTGTGTTATTTAAAATGCATGTAAATTGCTCTAAACTGAACAAGTCTGAAATTGCATGGTGATTTGCATATATCCCATGATGCTTTGCATTATGGAAGTATGTATGATGTTGTATTTCTTTGAAACTTGATCTGTTGCCAGTGCCCTTTGGGATAACCCTTTTCAGTGATTCTGCATAGAGGTTCTTTGTTTTTAGCTTGTTTCCTTTTTTCTTTTTGAGCCCCCACTACCCAGGCAAATGGGGCCCACATAGGGATGAAGGGGTTTCACTGAAAAGTGGTTAGATCAGAGATCAGTGTCATGAGGTACTGGCTAAGTGCAGAGAAAGGTCATACATAGTCTCTTGCTGCAAACTGATGCACCTGAAGAAGGAATATGGCATTGCAGAAGCTAATTTCCTGTATTTTGAATAAATACCACACAGAGACTGTGTGTTGAACCTTAAGTTCGGTGTCTGGGCCATCTGTTATTCCACAACACCTCCACACACCAGTTATAAGATAGCCATTTGGTTCAGAAAAATATCTTCACTCAAGCTCCTGAGATATCCATCAGGGATTTGGCACTGCAATAGATCATCCAGTTATTAGCAAAGAGCAACTGGTTACTATACCAATATGAACTGGTGAGGGAATTTATGAAAATGGAGAATAAGAAGGGGCTTAATAGGGACCCCTGTGGAACTCCCCCTGATGTGGATAAAACCTCTGAATTGTAGTTATCAGTGGCAATGTACTGAGACTTGTCTGCTAGATAGTTCTTAAACCATGTGAAAGGGGGCGGTACCACTCCAAGGGAAGTTAATTTGGCAAGTAAGGGGTCATGATCTACAAGCTCAACAAATGCCTTGGTTAGGTCCAGGAACCATTCCCAGTAAGACAGTCCTTATCCGTGGACTGGAGGATACGTTCAGTGAACTCTGCCAATGCAGTAACTGGTCCCCAGCTTTTTCAGAGGCCATGTTGACAAGCGGAGAAAAGGTTATATCTGACTGAGTAGTTTGTGAGCTGGGATAATTAAACTCCTTCTAGCAGTTTATTCAAAGGGGTTAGGATGAAAATTTGGTGATAATTATCAAAGCAAGTGAAACAACCCCGTTTAGGGCCAGGGACAGCCCTGGCTCTTTTTCAAATAGAGGTGAAAGGAGGCAGTTATAAGAAACAGATTAAAACAGTTTAGAAAGAGGAATAACAATGTTACAGGAAACAATTTTGAGGAACCTAGAGTTACGGTCACATCACCCTCTCACTCTTAGAGAGGAGGGACTGCAGGAGTCTAAAGGTCTTGTTTGGGGTATGGATTTCAAAGAAAAAGGATGATGGCTATGGTTTATTTCAGGGGACGGGGCATTTGATATGGAGACCAAATCTGTGGGAGAAGAGTAGATGGGAAATTGTAACAATTCAGTCAGTTTTCTGTTAAAGATGTCGGCTAATTCAGCATGGTTGCCAACAAGGTGTTCACCACAGTGAGGCTCCCATGCATCTGTTTCTGGGCCAGCTTATTGAAGGAGTTTACAGTGGACCAGGAGGACCTCTTAGAATAATCAATGTTACTAGCGTGTTGTGTTCCAGATTAAGTTGCTTTGAGAGTCCTGCATTTCTTTGTACACTTATTTCTCAGCTGCTTGTAATTTAGCCAATCACAAGGCATACATGAGCCTAGAAGTAGACCACAGTTTATACTGATGCTGTTGAAAGATTGTAAGTTTTTGTTTGGCCATCTGCAATTGTTTCACACTAAAGCAACTGTTGTAATAGGAAAATGTTTGTTCTGTATGTATGTATTTATTTATTTTATTTATTTATTTATTTCAAAAGTTTTACCAGGAAAGACATACTGGGCTGGTACCACCTCATTTCCAGATGTGCCCGGTGGGGAGAGGGAGAAGAGCAGCGAACAGAACAAATACAAAGGACAATGTACAAAAAAATAATAGAATAGTAAAAAATAGGCACACGTATATCAAAATTAACACATTACAAAAATGCTTCCAAATAAAATTGCCATACAGTAAATTGCAGAACAATCAAAAGAGCATAAAGAATAAGCATCAAAACAAAACATAAGGAGCAGGGAGTAGTGACTGATGACATGGGGAGAGGGGCTAGTGTCAGTGTAGGGTGGAAGGCAACTGGTAGAAGTCCACCCCAATATCAGAAGTAACTGCAGGAGTGAATAGAGACTTCACAGAGTAGAGACGTCAGAGAGAGAAGGAAGGAGAAAAGTGAATGGAAAGGGGGGAGCCCCAAAGTTTAGGGAAACGGAATGAGACGCCCACTTGATCAGCAGTAGAGTTCATTTGTGGGAGAGCAAGAGAACGAAACCATGTGTTACAAAGGGAGTAAGAGGTAGAAGAAAAAGAAGAATCAGGATTTATATAGCGCTTTTCATACACAGTATCCCAAAGCGCTTTACAAGCAATGCTAGACTGGTAGTGAAGTGACTGAATGTATGGTGGCGGCCATATCGCACATCATCACCCACACACAGCCTGGATAATTGCATGAACCAGTTTATGGGAAGGGGAATGTTGGCCAAGACACTGGGAATGCTCCCTGCTCTTTACGAAGAGTGCCCTGGGTTCTTTTACTTCCACCTGGACACCCACCAGGACAACACCAGGATGGGCAGAAGGGACCTCGGTTTAATGTCTCATCTGAAGGTAGATAGTTGGAAAGAGAGGAGTGAAGCAAGTATGAGGGGAGGGAGCCAAATCAAAATTTGGAGATAAAGGACGCACAGTGGGAAAGGTGCCTGGTATCAAGAGAGGGGAGGGAGAGGGAGGGAGGTATACAAAGAACAGTGTTGAGAATGCAGGGATTATTCAAGGGCAAATCAACAGAAGGAGTGAAAAAGGGGGTCCAGTCTCGCTAAGATGCACTTTAGAGCAGAACCGTAAGCAATATCTCCATAGTCGAAAAAGGGGAGCATCATCTTAGTGAGGATTTCTGTGTATAGGAAGTGGGATGTTTCTCTTATTCCTGTAAAATACTCCAAGTTTGGGCTGGAGCTTCTTATTAACTGCATCCATATGAACAGAGAAATGAAGAAGGCAATCCAGCTAGTCCCCAAGGTTCCTAGAGGAAGAGACACCTTCAGTCACTGCACAATCAAACACATGAAAGGAAAGCAGGGGAGGGGGAGATTCTAGCAAGTCTCTTCCTGGTGCCAAAAGTCATAGAAACTGTTTTTGTTTTTTTGTTTTGCATTGAGGGATAACTGATTTTCCTGGAACCATTGCTGGATGTTGTTAAAGCCCAGATGGAGCTAGTTTGTGCTGTCAGGGACAGAGGAGCCAGAGGTAAAGAGTACCATATAATTTGTGTACATATGAATGGACACAGAACAGCAAGCAGTGGGGAGGTCATATAGAAAAATGGAGAAAAGAATTTGGCCAAGAACAGATCCTTGGGAGATGCTTGTGCAGCGACCTGCCCTCAAGGTAGGAGCGGAACCACTCAACTGAGGAGGCAAACAGTCCAGCTGCCTTAAGCTTGTCCAGGAGAAAGGGGTGAGCAATGTGTAGAAAGTGTTGGGTAAGTTGACAAAGATGGCGGAGGTGACAAGGACATGATCCGTGCCAGAGAGGACAGTATCAGTGAGTCGGAGGAGAAAGGTAAAGGTGGAGTGGGACTTTCTAAAGTCAGACTGAAATGGAGTAAAGAAAGAGGATGAGACAAAAAACTGGGAGAGTTGGAAGAGAATGAGGTGTTCCTGGAGTTTAGCCAGAGGGGGAAGGTGAGAGAAAGGACAAAAGTTACAAGGGGAAAAGAGGTCACCCCCTTTAGGAAGGGGAATGCCAGTAGCCAACTTTTAAGAGTTAGGGACATGGGATAAGGAGAAAGAGGTTAAGGAGGTAGGTGATAGGGAGGGCAATGGCATGAGCAGAGAGACACAAGCGTTTTAGGGCTACCCAAAATCTGCTCAAATATTGCCTTTTAGGGTCTTGTAGACCACCTACAAAAAAGCATGATGTTAATAAGGCCATGAGGGCTTTTTCTAAAATAAAAACCAAAAACATTTAGATCTATGAAGCAACAGCTCTAAGGGGAGGTGAGAACTGCTGTAGTTTGTGCTATCTAGCTGTGTGTAGTGGTTCCTACCTCATCCACCAGACCACTACACTACCTAGTTTGCACAGCAGCCTGCCTGGCCAGGCTCCTACAGCTACAAGGGAAGGCAGTGTGAGAGACACCTGGGCAGCAAGGGGAGTTCTGTCGCATCATAATGTAAGTGGCTGATGAAAGATTTACTTTGCTAAGAACAGGTTTCATATTTCAAAGAGAAACAAAATCCTTAGCAGTCTGTTTCCCATTGCAGGGAAAAGAGAGAGTGGAGTCAGAGCCCAATGCACTAAGGGATTTAAAGTGATACGGGACAGTGCCCTCCAGCTGGGCAAAGTGCCCAAACTTCTAAAGGAAGGAAAGGGGGAAGTGAAAATTGTTTAACCAAGAAAGGCACACTAAGCTGAAGCTTGCAGGATGCGACTGGGAGTAGAAGGAAGTTAAGTGACTTGCTCAGGGTCACACTGTATGCAAATGGCGGCTGTGGGATTCAAACCCAGGTCTCTAGGTTTGCAGCTCAGTGTCCTAAACCATAGTGTTATACTGCCTTCTAAACACAGAAACACATATTATGTCCAGTGAATTTATTTCCTAATGAATGGTTCTGAGATTTGTTTACTTTTGTAAAACGTTGTTTAGAAAAGAGATAGAACTGCAGTACTATTGAAGTATAGTAAATCTATAATAAAAGGTATGAGAGCATTACTACCATATAAGAAAAATATTTTTTGAATTTATTAGAGAATTTATTAATGCAAAATCAGTTGCACAGAGGGATACTGTGTAAAGTTTCTATCAGTATTAGTGGAATATTTTGAATTCATTAGAAACTCATTTCAATGCAAAAAACAGGTGCATAGAGTAGCATTACATACAGGTTTATGTCTGGCAGGGATGCCATAAAATGTTTAGATTTCCTGAAGAGAAAGTTTGGGTCATAATTAACAGCTGAAAAGTTTAAATGCTAATGGGTTCTTGGGACCCCACCTCATGAATTCAGTTACTGTCATCTCGTTATTCAGTCCCGAAAGGTGATTTTGCGGTCACTGCATGGAATCACCTTTTGGGACCAATTAACAAAATGGCAGTGTCACTGTTCATGAGGTGAGCTCCCAAAAAGCCTATGTTACAAATTTGGTGAAAAAATTCCAAGAAATGACTGTGTTATGAGCGTGCGTTGCGCAGCTTCCATGCACGCTCGTATCTTCAAGAATTTTCAATATTTTTACTCTAGATTTTCAACATTGCCATTTGTTTCACACCTGCTTATGAACAGTACAGCTGTCATTTTCCACATCCAGCCCAAAATATGTTTTCATATGTCCATCACACAATGGTGCAGTCACTGTAGGAAAACAATGTTTGGGACAGAGTGAGAAAATAACAGTAATGCTGTTCATGAGCAGAGGTCCCAAAATGCCTATGTTGAAACTTTGTTCACAAAATTCCACAAAATGACTGTGTTATGAATGTGCATTGCACAGTTTCCATGCACAGTCGTAACTTCGAGAATTTTTGATATTTTAACTCTAGATTTTCAACATTGCCACTTTTGCCCACCTCCTTACGAACAGTACAGCTGTCATTTTTCACATCCTGCCTGAAATGTGGTTTTGCAGATCTGGCGCACAATGGCGTAGTCTCAGTGGTAAATCAATGTTTGGGACATATTAAAAAACATAGTGCCACTGTTTATAAGCAGAGGTCTCAAATACCTATGTTAAAAATTTGGTGAAAGAATTCAAAATGATCAGCATGAAGGCATGCTGCACAGTTCTTTCAAGCATGCTCGTAACTTCAAGAATTTTAACATTTACACTCCAGATTTTCAAAACTGTCATCTCTTCACACCTCCTTAGGAATGGTGCAGCTGCCATTTTTCACTTCCTGCCCAAACTGTGTTTTCACACGTGGCGCAGAATGGCGCAGCCGCTGTGGGAAATTTAACATTCCGGACAGATTAACAACATCACAGCACCACTGTTCATGAACAGAGGTCCCAAATGCTTTCATGAGGTGGGGTCACAAAAAGGCCATGTTGAAAATTTGGAGTGCAAATAGCAAAAAACACCCATGGCGTTAGGGTTTCTAACCGTAACGTCCCACCTTGTACAGACTAAAAGGCGTCAGGAGTGTGCCTTTGGATTGTCAGCTTGATCCCAAGGCACAACATGACACTTATCAGAGTCTGCAGAGTAGGGTGCAGTAAAATGGCATGAACATTATGGCCGACTGCCCAAAGGCACACCTCAGTGCCTGTCACTCTCTGTAGGGTGGGGTGGGGTTGACATTGGTTCCATACTTCACTGCCATTCCTATTATGCATCTCTCTAACTCCTGCACTACCAATGCCAATGCCAGCAAGACAACATTCGGCATTGACAAATGCTTGTTTAGGTGATGGTGACTATTAAAACACTGTGATCAGAAAGTGTGATCAGAGAAAAGTGAAACTAAATACCTCCTTGTTTTACTGAGACCTGGCCCATCAAACTTAAAAATGCTAGCTGTGTGAAACCACTTAACTAAAGAAGATGAGACCTGACCTACTGTGCTGAAAAGCAAATTTAACCATTAGGCTGCCATCACTGACAGCATTAGAAGGTACAGGAATTCTGCACTGTTATATCAGTCTGCAGCACAGCAAGGGTTAATACAGCTTCGAGATTCACAGTGGAAGAGAAATGTGGTGGGCCATCAGAGCAAGGCTTCAATTTTAATTCCTTGAGACATGGGACCTGACCTATTGAAAAGTAAGTCCGAGTTTCACAGGGGAGGAGCAATGTGGTTGGGGATCAGATAAAGGCTTCAGGTTAAACTCCTTGAGACATTTTTGAACTAAAGCTTTTTTCTCCTTGTGGCAGGTGCCCCGTTTCTTTTTTTTTTTTAAAGATCCTGGGGGGGAGGTTGGTAAGCAATATGGTACACACAAACACCACACACACACACACACACACACACACACACACACACACACACACACACACACACACACACACACCTCTGTCTGTTTTTGTATGCAGAGCTAGTGGCTTCAGTGTTTACATTTATCTCCTAATTAGAATTAAACAGTGTTTTCCCAGAAAAATTAAAGAGAAGAGATGTGAAGTATTGTGGACTGAGCAGGAGAGATTTGGGATTTTCTCTTCCCTTCTCAGATTGTTTTTTTAATTTGTCTATTTTTGTGGCTGCCAAATGCTGCAATTTAAAAACAATGCTAAGGATCAGGGCTCTGTTTTAACACTGTGGGAAGGACAGCAAGGGGCCAGTCCAACTATAAATGTTCATACTGCGGGTTTAGGACAGCAGAAGGCGTGATGCCCATAAATACTGTTCCCACTACTCAGCGGATGCAACCACGAGAGCTTCTCTCTTTACAATAGATGTCCAATTTTGATTAAAAATCATCAAAGCTAGATTCCTTTACGATATCAGCTGGAAGCTGGTTCCAACATCTTATTGTCCTTGGCAGAAAAGCACTTTTTCCTTGGTTTGTTTTGGGTATATAATCTAATAATTGCGTGTTATACGTCCTCGGGTTGTGCACATGTTCCTTTTATTTTGACCCCAGTTCTAATGATAGAACATTGTCCCCCAGGATTTTGTGGAGACATAGCAAATCGCCCCTGCATCTCCTAAGGCTAAGAAGGCACAGACCCAGCACCCCAAGTCTGGCATCATATGATTTGTATTTAACGCTAGGAATTCATTTAGTATATTGGCACCGAGCTCTTTACAGCTGCTCTATGTCTTTTACTAGGCCTGGACTCCAAAACTGGGAGCAGTATTGCAAATGAGGTCTGATGTAAGATTTGTATAACAGTAACATAACCCATTTCGATTTATTTGAAAAGAATCGCCTAATACAATTTGTAAGATGGTTAACTCTTCTTACCACTTGTCTACAGTCATTGCTGCTTTTCATGTTACTGCTTACTATTACACCCAGGTCCTTAGTTTTGTCAACTACCAGGAGCTTCCTCCCATGGATCGAGTATTCTTGTTTAGGATTATTTCTGTCACAATGCATAATGATGCACTTATCCATGCTGAACTGCATCATATTCCTGTCCGTCCGATCTACAATGTAATTTAGGTTGTCTTTCATACCGAATCAACCTTGTTCATAGTTTACTCTACCTCCCAGCTTTAAATTGTCCACAAACTTTATCATTTTACTTCTTCCTGATAACTGGAGATCAAGGACAAACAGATTAAGTAAAAGTGTGCCCAAGACTGAACCCTGGGGGACCCTGCATGTCACATTGCCATCAGGTGATAACATTCCATTTATTTCACCTCTTGTTTTTGACCAGTAAGCCATCTTAACATCCATCTTACTAAATTTTTGTTTATTCATAACAATGTATTTATCATTTCAGTATGTGGTAATGTGTCTAAAGCTTTTTGAAAATCAAAGAATATAACATCCATTGCTTCACTGTGATCTAGATTCTCAGTAACCATTGTCACAAGCCCCTAGCCCCCAAGCCATGGACAGCCTAGTAGAACCTCCTGTTTGCAGTGAGGATCCCCCTTTTTAAGACCTTGTGAGCAGTTGTAAGGGTTCCAGAAGATTTACCAACCTTCCTTTTGGCAGTGGGAGGGTGGAAACTGTAGTTTTGAGTTCCCTTGACTCTGCACTACTTTCAGTATTTGAATCCCACCACAGCCACTGGCTATATCTTGCCTAAGTAGTTTGGTATGATATCCAAGCAGTACTATCTTTCAAGGCACAGTCTTTTCAAAACCCTTCTGTTAAAATGTTAGATCACACAATCAGGCCTCCTAGGCAGAGTTGATAAGAAAATCATAAAAGTTTACTTAAAATAAAAGCAATCCAGAAAAGTCTATACTTTGGAAGAACTTTGAAATGCAGATAATATCAAAAGTAAAACTGGATGGTTTGCAGAAAAACACTAGATACTGTTATTCTAAACTATACCTTGTTTTGATGTTAGAGTCCAGACAAAATTTTAAATGTCCTTGTAGAGATGAGTCCATAAGCAACAGTTGGTAGCAAGTTTGTATCCCAAGCCAGTTCTTCTGAATGTCCCTTTAAAAAGTATTCAGGTGTTTTTTTGGTGAAAAGTCTTGGTTTCCAAAATTCTGACTTAAAATCAGAATTTTCTGTTCAGTATGTGAAAAGTCAAAATTTCCACACACTCAGGTCTGGTTTTAGAGATTTTTCCAGGCCTGCACATATATTTCTGGTCTTCAAGTATATGCAGCTGGACAGGCTATCTGACCCCCAGCTAAACTGTTTATCAACTGCCCTGAGTTCAAAATGCTTGTCTTATACATACAGGCTGGTCATCTTCAAGTCACACTCACAGTGTGATGGGGTGCATCAGTTTATGTTTCCCTGTAGGTGTCACTGTGGTTCCATGTCAGGTTTCATGTCAACCCCAGTGACATCTGGTCCATGCATTTAGCTTAACCCTGACCCCTAGGTCATCCCCCTGAACTCTTCCTGTCATGGAAAGCTAGATACCCAGTTTTCTCTAAGAGTTATGTTTTCCTGGTTCCATAAAACAGTCTCCCTTATCTGGAGATGTACCAGATTCACCTTAGCCATTATAACAATTAAGACTATTTTTGTAGTGTTAGTCCTAAAAGCCTTTTAAAGAGACAGTGTCTTAATTCTAAAGTACATTACCGCATATACAATATGAACCCACATAAATGGATATTGGCCTATCATGCGACATTCATCTCAAAAAACTAATCAGGTTAGCATTACATCTCCTCCTTTTCATCAATCCATGTTGTGCATTGTCTATCAGGCCTTGACTTGTTAAGTCCCCGGATATATCCTCCTTAATGATCCCTTCTATAACTTTTCCAACAATCGACATGAGGCTTACTGGTCTATAATTTAATATGGAAAACTCTGAGGTTCAAAGCAATATTGATGGCCCAGGCTTTGCCTTAACAGAGTAGGAAATATGGTTCAGAGAAACGCCCCTGTGCATACTAATTGGGGAGAGGTGCAGCCAGGAAAGGTGATAAGTGGGCACAGAGCCTGTGTACCACCAAAGATCTAACTGCTGTGTTTAACTTTGAGAAAAAGCTGCATTGATTGTTGTGTGAAGGGATCAGAAAAGGAGGCCAGATGAAGGGTAGTGCATTGTGGGAGGCAGTGGGGAGGGTAGTTTGTGGCCAAATGCAGTGCCATAGTGTTTGAGGGTAGGTTACGTGATCTGCTAATGCCAATCAGGCACTAGCAGTCACAGAGTTCAAAAAGCACAGCCACACACTTGAGTTACAATTAAAAAAAACAATGCTATAGATCAGGGCTCTGCTTTAACATCTGTGGGAAGCAAGATGACGGACATCTCCAGACATAAATGTTACAGGGAAAACACAAGGGGGGCTGGGTAGATGATGGTGCTGTGTTGTGGGAGGCTGTGGGAAGTGGAGAGGAGGTTGGGGGAGTCAGTGGCTGAGCATCTGTGAACTCTGTTTTGGAGGGCATGAACTGCTGCAGAGCTTTAAGGGGACAAGAAATGTGTGCTAATTGGCAGTAGTTAGTAATCTCCCTAGTAAGAGAAATGAAAGGCTTTCCTCCAAACGAGCCATATTTAACTGTATCTTAATAAACACTGATAGAAAAATGTGTGCACTCAATTGTTTTCTTTTTATGGACAGCATTCTGCACAGTTCCCTTCATGGAACCAGTAATTTGGAGTTTTTACCATGTCACGGTCTGTGTACAGAATGCTGAACACGAGCTATTGTCCATTCAGAACCATGCTTAGAGTTCTGTGCACAAACCATGACATAGTTAAAACTCCAGATCACTGGTTCCATGAAGAGAATGGTGACAGAATGCTGCCTATAAAATCAAAAAACAATGCAAAATACAGTTTTTCACATTCTTATTCACGTACAGTTACAAATGGATCATTTAGGCTTATGGATAACATTTTTGGAAATGGGAACATTGTAAACAGCTACCAATTAGAAATTATTTCCTGTCCTCTTTAGCTGGCCCACCAACTGTAAATAGTATGTGCTCAAGGAATGATCTGTCATTCATAGAGCGTGTACTATTTACTGTAGTAAGCACTCAAACGGCGCTCAGTTGGCGACTGACCACGGTGGTGAGAGGTGGGCTGTCCCAGTTGCCGGATGGGTATGAGTAGGGGGGGTGCAGGGTGGTCTGGCACTGCTGGGTGGGAGGCGAGGGCCACTGGACTACCAGGGATAACGGGGATCTTTTGTTTTGTTTTTGCATATTTTGCATTACCGCTCCAGCTTGGGGTACAGGGATCAGGGCTGGGGCGGGGTTGCTCTAGCCCTGCTGGGCTTTTTTTACTGACTGTTGGGGGATTGGGGCATTGAGGGGTCCTCTAACCCTATGGGGCATTTTATACATATGTCAGGGATTGGGGTATTGGGGGTCCACTAGCCCTGTGGGGCTTTTTCTACATATATTGTGAGATTAAGGCGTGGGGGTGGGCTCTTCATGCCCTTGCTCCATGGTTGCTGCAGACTTACATCAACACGATCATGTACACCCTCCCTTTGGCGTACAGTTTAGGTTGGTGCAAGTCATGTGACTTAGCCACAGGGACCCTGCCCGATAGAGAATCAGGCGCAGGGTCCTCGGTGCAATGGCATTTGGTGCAAGTCGCATTTGACGCGACTTGCACCTTCCCTTTGAGAATCCAGCCCTATGTTTCTATGTTTAGCAGGGATGCAACCACCGTCAATAATATCTTTTTGCAGCAGTATTGGCTCTAACCAGTCCTTGCTTTGAAAAGTATTGATCTGAGCCATCTATGGATGTCCCAAGATCAAACTGATAATCCCTCTACAGAGGAAAGGCAACCTGGACTCCTTGAACAGACACACCTTAATGTTGATACCACATTCAGTACTGATGCACAAGCTGTAGAAAAAATTCTAATGGAGAACTAGCTGATTTTACAAACAGAACAAAAACTAAAAACATTTTTAAACCAAAATTCCTGCATGGTGTTCAGACGTCCCAACAACATCAGTGAACATGTGACCCATGACCTCCAACCTGTTCCCAAACAAACAACATGGTTACCGATGTTACCAGCTGGTGCCATAAATGTGCAAGATGTAGATATCGTGAAGTACTAAATAACACCACAACCTTTCTAAATCCCCTGACTGCTGAGTTGTTGACCATATGCAAATGTATTTATTGCACTACAGTGTACATTATTTACATGGAACACCCTCCCAGCAGAGGTGTTGAGTGCCAAAATGGTAACAGGATTAAAATATGCATGGGATAGACACAAGGGGACCTTAGAAATAAGGCAAGGGAAGGAAAGACCAGAGATCGAGTAGGGTCTGCGGTCGTACAGTAAGTAAGGAAAATAGGGTAGACTAGGTGGGCCAAGAGGTCCTTCTCTGCCAACAACTTCTATGTTTCTACATTGCTTATTGCACATGTGGCGCATATCATGTTGGACGAACTAAAAGAAAACTTAAGAAAAGAGTCGAGGATCACATGCAGACAATTGCAAATTGCAGTTTAGATGATGCCATGATGCCGCTGCAGTACACATTTGTCAGCCCAGGGCAACTGGTTGGCACAGATGGGCATTCATGGGAATTGAAAAGGTTAGCGTGGGTCCCTGTGACAGCAATACTGATGCTGCATTAGCACAGCATGAACCTTTTTGGATTTTCAAACTTAAGGCTGCTAACCTTCCAGGTTTAAATGATTGACCTGAGGTCACACCATTTCTGTGATTAAAGCATTAAGCTTTCAATCTGTAATGTAAATATAGCAACAAGCCACCATATTTTATGTCTGCATTATACTGGGTTGACTTCCAGTATATAAAATGAAATTGTAATTCTGATTTAATACCATTACCACAATACATAGTTTATGGAAATGCTAATGTCAACTATGTTACTGAGCACTGAATAGTATGTTGCATCAGATTAACATACATATTGGAACAGTAAGTAATACTTTTCCAACTCTCGGTAATTGCTGTTTAAGTATAGTAGTTTGTTCTATGTGTATTTTTATCTATGTTTATTTGCTAATGGATGAGTCATTTTCACTGTATGCATGTTTGTAACTATGTTTGAGCACTGTTACGCTCATTTCATGCCACGTTCGGTGTGTGCCTACCTCTTTAAGAAAACTATATATAAAATGTGATACTGTATTAAGATGGCAGCTTCTTGAAAAAGCATGCAAGCATGAAATGTTGGAGTGGTTTTCCTGTATGGTTGCTGTACCTGCACTTTGCTGCACCATCAGTGTTACTCAATCAATCAATCAATCAATCAAAATCTTTATTTATTCAGGCGAACATCATTGAGCGTAGCTCATTTACAAGATGGACCTGAGTGGTCATACAAATAAGGGTACAAGTTTTTTTACAAAGACATGAGAATAGCATAACATTAGTACAATCAAATAAATAAGAGATATATACAAAATTTACAGATATACAAGGCACAGTAAAATAACTTAACCTGTAAAAAAATGAAGAGGATAATAGATGTAGCAGGGATAATAATCAAATAATAAGGCTTTTGTAGGCTTTTATATGAAATGTGATAACTGACTGGGTAGAAGAAGGAAACTAAACATAGTGGATTACAGAAGGAGGGTGTAGGTTGATGGGAGACTAGGCCTTATGGAAGCAGTTGCACAACTCTGGAAATAGGAGTGTATAATCTTTTGAAGGAAGATAAGGGTAAGAGGGTATGCAGATTCATAGATTTTGGAGTGAGTTCCAGACAAATGCTAGGGAATAGCTGATAGCAGCCTCCCAAACCGGGTGCAGGTATTGGGAATCTTTAGCATAATGAGCTTATTGATCCTTAAGGTGTATGGCCTAGATGTGATTCTGGTGAAACAGTCTGAGATATAGGAGGGAGTTTGCCTGATAAAGCTTTAAAGATCCAGATTGCAGCATTCCTTTTCTTCTGTGCTGTAGGGATGTCCAATTGACTGCCATATAAAGAGAGCAATGATGGGTGCTGGAGGAAGGTCTGTAATAAATCTGATGGCTCTATGATACAGGGTGTCCAGCTTATTTAGGAGGGAGAGTGAGCAATGGCCGTAGAGAAAGTCAGCATAGTCAATAAGGGATAGGAATGATGCCTGGATTAATCTTTGTTTGGAGTCTCTGGTAAGGTAGTGTTTTATTCTGTAAAATAGGCCAAGCCTTTGTCTCAACTTTTTAATAGCTCTTCAATGTGGACAGAGTAGTCAAGCTTATTGTCAATCCAGACTCCAAGATATTTGAATTTATCCACAAATTCCAGCTTATCTCCAAATAAGGTGGACAATTGTGGGGTGATGAATGATGGGGTAGTGGCAGAGCAATTCTTTGTTGCAAAGAACATAGCTTTTGTTTTTTTGGCATTTAGAAGTAATTTTTTTTCCAATAGGTTGTGTTGTAGGATGGAGAATTCTGACTGTAACAGTTCACAGGCTTTTGATGGTGAGGGATTGCTGACATATAATACAGTATCATCAGCAAACAGATGAATGTTAGATTGAGAGAGGTTGGCATCAATGTTATTAATATAAATGGCAAAGATGATGGGGCCTAGGATAGAGCCTTCAGGTACACCTCTTAGCAGTGGTTTAGAGGTAGATAGGTAATTTCATTTTTACCAATTGTAACCTTCCAGAGAGTAGCACCTAAACCAATTGGAGTAAGAGTGAATCAAGGCTACAGAGCTAAGAGAGGAGATTAATGATTCATGATCCACTGTATCAAATGCTTTACTCAAATCCAGGAACACAGCACAGGTACTATTCTTTTATCCAAGGCAGTCTGCCAATCGTTAGTGACTTTGGCTAGGGCAGAGATGGTGCTATGCATTGATCTAAATCCAGATTGTGCTGGATTTAGGAGGTTGTTAGTGTCCAGATAGGCCCTTAACTGTGAATTTACTAATTTTTCAAGCATCTTGGAATGTACCGTAGGATGGAATGGGCCTGTAATTGTTAAGGTCCATGGGATCACCTGATTTAAGTAGTGGAACTACTTGAGCTGTTTTCCATATGGAGGGATGGAACCAGTAGTTAGGAAAGATTGAAGAGGTGAGTGAGGGGGCAGATAAGGTGCAATGCTACTTTAAGAAAGTAGGTCCAGGAGTCTGCACCTGCACTCTTAGAAGTATCTAAATTGGATAGGAGGTCTTCTACTTCTTTTAAGGATATTGGTTCGAAGGAGAATGTTGAAGCAACCTTTTGTCCCACAGTGGAATGAAGGTTTAATGATGATCTCAAGAGATTTGCAGGTGAAGAGTCAAATGCTAGGCCAGCTGTGGTGAAATGGTCATTGAAGGTATTTAAGATTTCTTGCTTGTCAGTGATTTCTATGTCATTTAGTAGCAGTTTGGAGGGTAAGGCAGGGGTAGAATTTTGGCCTAGAATTCCCTTTATAGTACCCCAGAATCTGGATAGGTTAGTATAGGATGCATCCAATTCAGCTCTATAGTAGGCAGCTTTGGCATTTCTTATTTGTTTTGTGCATGAGTTTCTTGCTTTTCTGAATTGAAGCCAGTCTCTAGTATCCTTTGTTTTTCTTGCCTTTTTCCAGAGTTTGTCTCTGGCTAACAAAGCTGATTTAAGGTCAGCAGTGAACCAACGACAAGATTTTACTTTAGTTCTGACACTGGTGATTGGTGCATGTATATTGGGCATTAGTGATAATGTCCTTTAAGATCTGAAGAGCTGTCTCCACTGAGGTTGTAAGGTAAAATCTTGCCAATATGTTGTATTGCACAAATCATGGAGATATCCTGAGATGTTGAAATTCTTTTGACCTTTTATGGAGAAATTTTGCAGGATTGGATGGCTTGAGTGTAGATCTTATGCCAGCTATAGGACAATGATCACTTACATCACTGGGTAGCACTCCAGCATGAGAATATAAGTGAGGCTTGTTTACCATCATAATATTCAGGAGTGAGCTGTTGGTAGTATTTTTAGGTTAATCCTTGTTGGATCTTTGATTAATTGAGTGAATCCATAGATGTCACAGAAGGTTACTAGGTGCAGATGCATTCGATAACCAATTTAAATTCAAATCACCAAGGATGATGGTATCTTCAGGCCTAGACTGAGTATTGATCCCAAGGGGATAGAGTTGGAGGCCTGCAGAGGGGCCTAGCAGCCAATCAATTTAAAGGAAGATATGTTAGAAGGGATATTTTAATTGACAAGCATTCAAATTCCTTTGGTTTCAGATGTATTGATGAGGCAGGATGCAGAGATGGTTCCTTGACGAGATGGCCACCCCACCACCCCTGGAAAGGCAATCTGATCTGAAGAGCTGGTAATTGGGAAGGTTTATATCACTGTCTTTTGTTGTAGATCTGAGCCAAGTTTCAGAGATAACCAGGAAATCAGGTAGAGTATGCAACCATGCCTGTATTAAGGAGAACTTTTAGGAGGCTGCAGGCATTGAAGTGAAGGAAACTTAGGCCATTTATGGAGGTAAGATCAGATGGGGATAAAAAACTTTCAGTGGGGCCAGGATTGATTTCAATAGTACCAATACTGAACAGAAGGAAGAAGATTAGTTTGAGGAGGGCACCAAATGATAGGGATAGGGAGTGATCAGAGCATTTCCTCCTCTTCTTGGGGAACCACTGTGTAATGGGTTAGGGTCCTGTTATATGGGTGTGGAATTTAACACAGAGTAATAATCTGATGGACAGGCATAGTGGGTTAATGTAATGCCAAAATGGATGCAAGGCACTTGAGGAGTGTTGTAAGGATAGAGAGCCTTTTTGGGGGATACCCCAGGGATTGCAGTGCAAAAATGGCAGAATATAAATAAGGAATTGGTGGGTGTTCACTGAGGATGGCAGGGGTGGGCAGGCCATATTCACTGCTTTAATCACCATAGCATGGGGTATATCATAATTGTCATTTGGGATTGAGGGAAGATGAGGCTCAGAAGCAAAGGAAGCAAAGTAGCATTGTGGAGGAAGGTGAGGGTTAAAGTAGAGGAAGAGAAATAGCTATGGGGCGTGGATTAGAGAAATGGCGGGAAAAGGTGCATAAAAGAATCAACCGAGAGCGGGAGGGGGGCGGCAAAATTTTGCGGCTTTGCCTGCACTTTTCTGCCTGCTTCTCCCGCCTCCTGGTTCCTGGTCGGCTTGTCGGTCGCCACCCACCCGCTGGCGGCTCGGAGCCCCTCCGGTCACTGGGTGCTCGAGGGCTGTGCCGGCTGGAAGGTAGGGGACAGAGGAGAAGGCAGTGAGCAAAGGCACTTTATTGCAGCAATCTGCAAAAAGGTGCTAAAAAGCCTGAATGCTGAATACTAAATGCAAGTAAATACCATATCAGTGAGTTTTCTTCTTCTTCCTATGGTTTGAGTGTGTGTGCACTGTTTAGTATTTGCTGTACAGGGCTCAGGGGTTGTAGTGCTTGGATACTGCTTTGCAAGATCTGCGCATCCTCAAATGGTTAGCCTCACTATTTGGCCAATGGAAGTGACCACCCCCCTGACCAAGCCTGTATGTCGGGTCCCCGGTTAGGTGGGGTTGGGTATCTTGACCCTCCTACAGTTGTGATCCTATTATTGGATCCTTGATCTGACCATCAGATCCATTGGCTCTGACGCCATCCAATCAGATCCATTTGAGATCCAAGGAGAACAAATTCAAGGTCAGATGCCACTATATCTGATGGTATCCAACAGCCAGTGAAAGCGGTGTTATCCACCAGGATATAACCCAAGCAGATACCATCCAAGCACCACTACCCAGGGGTGATTTGGGGGCTATTGACTGAAAAAAGCACATTGAGCCAAAACTCATTTGCAGGTGTGACCTAGAAGCACAGGAAAGATAGATGAATTGCTCATCACAGAGTATGAAAGTGGCACTTGTGGGATTCAAATCTAGTTCTGCTGGCTCTCTAGGTTCACAGTTCAGTGTTCGAACCTCTAGGGTATGCATAAAAACATAGACTTTGAAAGCAGATAAGGACCGCTTGGCCCACCTAGTCTCCTTAAGATTCTGTGGTTTACAACACAAGTTGTCCCTCCCACCTTTCCTTTCCCAGTCTAATTCCATTTTTCCCCTACCTATTCACTGTGTAAGACTTCAGAGGCATAGCAATGGGTGCCACATCCTTTGCCCTTCCTTTTGCCTGCCATGGGGGAAGGGATTCTGAACAGTCTGAGGAACAAGTAATTTTGTTTTTCTTCTGCAGAACAGCTCTACAGGGATGTAACATCTCATTTTCCATGGGAACCTGATAAAGCCTAATTTTACAGCTGGATATAGAGACTGAAGGTTGAGACTTGCTGAAGGTTACACACATGCTCTGTTTACATGTATCTACATCGACATTCAGTTGATTCATTTGCATAAGTCTGATTTATTTTCAGTTTCTGTTCTCTGTTTTTACTTTGTTTCTCATTTCCCCTCAAACTGTACCTTTTCTGCAAAGTACCTTATACTTAATTGCTATGCCCGTCCTGTACTTCTTGTACCTCACTGTTACTCTGTTACTTTACTCTTGCTACTATTGTTTTCCATACTAACCTATCTTAATGCACTAACAAGCATAGCTTGTAGTGCCTCTTGTAGTCATACTTACATTTTGTGCATTTTCTAAAGATTATTGTTACCTTTTGCATGAGTACTGTGGCAGTGCATCAGGGCAGAGTGACAAGCATCAGACAGACAGAAGGATCTGCTATGCTGTAGTGTCATCAAGGGTTGGTATTTAAGAAAGGGTGCAAGCTGGCCAACCCAGTGACACAGAGAGCTGAGGCACTGGATGCCTTACCTCATGTCAGATGGCGACCCGGGTTCAGAACGGCCTCGGGTTGTCAGAGAGCCAGCATGGGGGAGGGAGCAGGATTTTTTTTTCAACTTTCTATTTATACTGCTCCCTCATACTGGAACCCTGCTCCGTCGGGAGATGCTCATGTGTCAGCCCTACTTGACCTCCTTACTTGACTCCGCAGCTGACCCCGAAGGCGCCATGGCTGTACCCCCCAGGTGGGCATGAAGTGGGGCCCGTACACCCTGAGACTTCTAGTTTTGTTGAGGCCCTGGTGGTTCAGGCAGTATAGCACAGTGGTTTAAGGCTCTGAGTTGGAAATCTGGAGACCTGGGTTTGAATCCCACAGCCCCCGCTTGCATACTGTGTGACCCTGAGCAAGTCACTTAACTTCCCTGTGCTCCCAGGATGCACCTGTAAACAAGCTTTCAGCTTAGTGTGTCTCACCTGGTTAAACAATTGGAGAAAAAAAAAAAAGGAAGGAGCCATTAGGGTCTGCACTGGCACTCCTTCCTCTAAGCATTCCAACATTATTTTTCCCCCGTTCTGGGAGCATGGTGTGTGCTTGATGTCAAGGCATCACCGCCAACATCCACCATGCCCAAACCCTCTCTCTCTGCTTTGTGTTTGCTGAGCATCTGACTCCGCCAGAGGCCAGTCAAGCACTAGCCAGGTTCCCCTCCCGCCCCGGAGAAGGCAAGCAGTCTTATGGATGCTCCAGCCTTCTCCCCTGCCAGTCCTCCACCTCCCTAGGCTCATTCCCAAACCCAGGTCGATGATGTTGCAAGCAGTAGCACTACCATTGCGCTGGCGGGCTAGGTTGGGAGCAGGATTAAGCAGCCGTAAGACAGCTGTCCTCTCCCGGGAGGCTATCGCCCCCTGTAGTTCTGCTGCCATCAGGTGGAGGTCTGATGGTCAACATAGGTGGGAGGGGGTGGCAAAATAGCGGAAGGGGCATCCCAGTACTGCGGCATGCACGTGCCTCCACACACATGCGTACAACCAGGATAGGGGTCAGGAGAAAACCGGGAAAAAATCGTCAGCATAAACACTTAAATACAAAAAAAAAGGGGTGCAAGCCCTGCCCTTCCTCCCACCCACACAGTCCATGAGTTATTTTTGTGGATAGAACAATCCACAAGGAAGAACTGCTGCTACTCCTATATACCCCTGCTGGCATAATTAGTAAAGGCCTTTAGGGGCTGGCAGTTGCCACATCACTGCAAGCAGAAGGATGAGCAATAAGACTTTCTTGGGCTGGGAGCTGCAGCCAACATTATCAGCAAAGGCCCTGCATGAAAGAGTTGCAGTGCTCTGCTCCTGCATTTAATAAAATAATAATAATAAATTGTTATTTCTAAGGCGCCTTTCAATTATCAAGGCGCCTTACATAAATAACAGTTAAAACAGTTAAAAAGTCATTAAAAATATTCGGCAAAGCCAAAACAATTAAGTCAATCAGTGTTCCAAAAAGGCTTTTTGCCTAGTGAACCACTGCTTCAGCCATTCTGATGGTCATCTGACTTCACTGCTGCCTTCTGGGACTTGCCACACATCGGGGGGATCAGGGCTGTTGGAGAGATGTTGAGGAGACCACTATATGTAGCTAGAGGTGAGTCTTCCCTTTCCCCCAGCTGGTCTACCATATCCACTGCACTCTTCTGTTGGCTGCTCATCTTTTCCTAACTGCTGAAGCTTGAGCTCAGAGATACCAAATATTCCACCTCCATATGGCCTCTATCCCAACAAGCCCACTTCTGTTTGTTTTCTTCTTTTTCCTGGGACTGCTTGGACAACATGAGAAAAGGGCAAACTGTAAATGAAAAAAAAAAAACCAGAAATGTTCTTCTTTATGGACAAAATGCCCTTGTCTATTCCAAACACACAACTGTCCTACATGTGGCCAAGGGGACACTGCATCCTGAGTGCCCTCCAACTCCCACTTCACAATCTATTTCATGTGTACCTCATGGAGTCTAACAGTACTATCCTTCTTGGCCCATTCCAAGTGCTTCGCTGGCATCTAGAGATACCCCCATCCCTCTGTGACTCTGTTTGTATGTTCTCTGTGCTTGTGGCTCCTCCCTGGACAGTGACATGGTTCTGGGTTACTGGAGTTCATGACTGCCTGCATCAGCATATAATGGGCCAGATATTCAGACTGCGCCAGGCAATGGCGCAAGTGGTGGCGCAGCACAGCTGAGATGTGCCGGGGCCAAGACAGGGAGATATTCAAAGGTGATGTGTCATGGCGCATCACCTTTGAATATGGCACTGAATAAGCATGGCACAGTGACAATGCGCCGGTGCATTCCCCGGACAGGGAGGACTGGGAATGCGCCAGAGCAACTGTAGTTGCGCTGGGTGCAGCACCCGTGATATTCAGACTTGGGCATGCAAATTGGGCTATAATGTATGCATGGCACACATGGTGCCATTTGCATGTCATTAAGGCCCCATTCACATGCGTTGTGCAGGGTATCCTGGCAAAATGCACCTGGCACCCTGCATAGATGCCTGCAACATGGCATGAATCCCTGGTTGCCTAGTGGTCCTCCCACCCCTCCTGTGGCCCTGATCATCCTGATGTAGATCTCTAAATACTCCCTGGTAGTCTATTGGAACCCCTCTCCCTCCCTGTAGCTCTGATCGTGGGTATTACTAAGTAAATGTTAATTCCCTGATAGTCTAGTGGAACCCCACCATCCTGACCCTCAGATCACCATCGTATCATGAACAGAAACATACCTGGTGGTCCAGTGGATCCCCCCCTGCACACCTGACTCCCTGATTGCTGTGGAATGCGTACTCCACATATCCCTGGTGATCCTGTGTTTTAGCAGTTTAAATGTGATTGCCAGAGAGTGCCTGTATAGCCTCTGTGTACTGTCTCTTTAAGAGCTGCCTGGATTGCAGTCATAAGTAATCTGAGAGGAAGCTCTGTTGAAAGATGTAACTATTTTCTGAAAATCATTTAGAGTGATAATGATAATGTAGTTTGTCTAACCTGCCTTCTTTGCAGCAAGGACTATTTTGTTTATCTCCACTATCTTGGTCCTGGACTGTGAATTGGACCAATCAGTACTGGTGGGACCTAAAATGGAGCTGGACTACAGGAGCTATCTGGAGTCAAAATCTTTAGGAATTGTAGTTTTGGGCTTTTTCGCCCTTTTGCACCTGAAGGGGAGACTTTGTTGTGATTGACAGGAGGATCAGCCAACCGAACCTTTTGGATCTTGGGGAATTTCCCAGGCTGCTGCAGCTACTTTCAGTTCTAAGCTGAGAAGTGAAGAAGTAATAGCTCAAGTGATTTTGAGCAGCAGTTCTGTGTAGTTTTGCATGGGAGAACTTTGAAAGGGCTGAGTTTTGGCCTGCCTGTCTGCCTGCTGTCCCTGAGAGGGAAAATAGAGTTTATTCGGACTGAATCTGAGTTGTGAGGACTATTTAAGCCACTGGACTGTGACCAGGCTTTAACCTGAAGAAGACCAAAGATTTGCTGAATGTGATTGGCCTGTCAAGATTTCCAGCTGCTTTTGAATCCCCGGTTTGGGCAGAGACTTTGCGATCGTGACTGGAGAGCAGTTTGCCTGGTACAGTAGAATTTCCTTATATGTAAATGTGCTGTGTATTGAAAGTGGGCCATGATTTGGTTCCCCACTGTGTGAACTGTGTTCTGATTGCTGGAAGCTTTATCCGGTCTAATCGGACTGACTCCATGTTCATCTCCTTTGGCCTGGGCCCTGCCACGCTGGCCCTGCCAGACTACCCCACTGCATAGAGAAAGCCACCGATGAGAGACCTGCCTGGGGATCAGCCCCCTGCTCCACACTTGAACAGGAATGATGACTTGGTGAATCGTGTGGACCCTGCTTCTCCTGGCACTCCAAATTAACCACCTGCTGTCTCGATTTTCGTCCAGTCTGTGTCCAGTCTTGGGTCACTGTGGGAAGTCAGTGTTCAGGGCAGAGTAAGAAAATCACAGTGACACTGTTCATGAGAAGAGGTGTTAAAATGCCTATGTTGAAAATTTAGTGACAAAAGTCCATGAAATGTTTGTATTATGAGAATATGTTATGCAGTTTCAATGCACCCTCGTAATTTTGCACATTTTTTATATTTTCACTCCAGATTTTCAACATTGGCATTTTTTGGTGATTTTGAGGTCATTGCACAAAATCACCTTTCAGGACTGATTAATGAAACAACAATGCTACTGTTCATGAGGTGGGCTCCCAAAAAGCCTATGTTGCAAATCTGGTAAAAAAATTCCCAAAAATGACTGTGTTACGAGCGTGTGTCATGCAGTTTCCACACACGCTCGTAACTTTGAGAATGTTTTATATTTTCAGTCCAGATTTTCAACATTGCCATTTTTTCACACCTCCTTATGAACAGTATAGCTGTCATTTTTCCCACCCTGCCCGAAATGTGTTTTCGCACATCTGGCACAAAATGGCACGGTCACTGTGGGACATCAACGTTCAGGACAGATTAAGAAAATCACAGTGACACTGTTCATCAGCAGAGGTCCCAAAATGCCTATGTTGAAAATTTGGTTAATAAAATCCCCCAAATAATTGCGTTATGGGCATCTGTTGACCACTTTCTACGCACGCTCGTTTCTTCACCAACTTTCCATAATAAATCGAAAATTTTTTATTTAGTGCCCATGCACAAAGAACCAACAGGCATACAGACAAAAGTAAAGCTTACTAGCCCCAGCGCTTTGACTCAAAGCAGAGTCTTGAAGACTGAGAGTGCTGTTTTTGTGGATTGTGTTTCAACGCAGGCTGGCTGCCCTAAACCTTACAGCATCACACATTACTTTTTTCACCAGTCGCAACACACTTCCCTCGTTTTGTTTGTAATTTTTCATATCCTGCCCGAAATGTGTTTTCACACCTGTGGCACCAAATGGCGCGGTAACTGTGCAAAATCATCTTTCAGCTAATGAACTGACAGAGCCACTGTTCCTGAGGTGGGGTCACAAAAAGCCCATGTTGAAAATTTGGAGTGAAAATAACCAACAAACGCCCAGGGTGTTAGGGTTTCCAACTGTAATGCCCCACCCTGTAGAGACTGACAGACGTCAGGGGTGTGACTTGGGATTTTTGGCTGTAATGCTCTCGCCATTCTACCCCCAGCCTGCAGCCATTGATAGGCATTGAGGTGTTCCTTGGACTCTTTGGCCCCAAAGTTCACCCCATTCTCCTATAGTGCACCCATCTCAGTATATTTCCTTATGGAATGGGGTGAGCGTAAGACCCAAAGACCCCAAGGCACACCGTCAGTGTCTGCAGGGTAGGGTGAGGTGAAATGGTGTGAGCATTATGACCAACGACCTAAAGGCACACTCCAGTGCCTGTCAGTCTCTGCAGGGTGGGGTGGGGTTGGCTTCAGTTCAGTACTTCACTGCCATTCCTATTATGCATCTCTCAAACTTCTGCACTACCAATGACAATGCCAGCAAGACAACATTCAGCATTGACAAATGCTTGTTTTATATTGCAGTTTGTAAATGTAAATACTCCATAATTATACCCTTGTTCTCCCAGCCACCCCCCCCCCCCCAAGGCCACAACTGGAAACAAGCCTTGGGCTCTGTGTGCTTACCTGGTAAAATATTTTAAAATAAATATATAATTATTAACATCCATAGCAATGAAGATATGTGAGAACTAACCAGAAATTCAGAATTGTGCCATTTCAGTAAAGCATTTGTAGTACTTTGTAAATGGATTATTGGCTAGATACAATTTAATATACTGCACTAAACAGTCAGTAAATAGAAGCATTTTCTGCACACAAACTGCAAATTGGGACTATTTCTGCACTTGCGTGTGGGATTATTAGTGCTAACTATTCCCCTTTAAGGAAGGGTATAAACCCAGCCGTTCCTCCCCTTCCCTCACCCTATCAAGGAGCTGTAGTTGTGGGTGGAATAAGCTACAGTGGAGGCCTGCCACCACTGCTGCTGAAGCAATTAGTAAAGGCCCTTTGGGGCTGGGAGCTGCCATTCTTCTGCAAACAGCAGAATGAACAATAAGACTCTCCAGGTCCGGGAGCTGGAGCAGCAGTTGACGTCATCAGCAAAGGCCCTGCATGAAAGGGCTGCTGTGCTTAGTACCACTGGAATCTTTATTTATTTATTTATTTATTTATTTATTGAGTTAGTTTTTGTTGACTGGGTAAGTGCACTAGACAAATTCTGCATATTTTCAGTTACTATCTGTTCTGATATGTACTGTATTACTCTCTCTCTGTCCCGCTCTTTTCCCCTCCCCAGGTCGTATCTGTAAACAAGACTACTGGTTCTCTGTACTGCTTACCTGGTGAAACAATTTCAAATAATAAATAAATAAATAAAAGTGGACCAAAGGATGAGCCAGGTAATTACAGGCTGGTAAGCTTAACTTCCATCGTGGGGAAGCTGATGGAGACAATACTTAAGGAAAGGCTGGTGACCTTTATGGAAGACAATGGGCCCCAGGACAGTCACCAGCATGGGTTTGTATCTGGAAAATCCTGCCAGATGAACCTAGTTGAGTATTATGACTGGGTCATGAGGGAATTGGAAAAGGGTCATGCGGTGGATGTCATATACTTGGACTTCAGTAAAGCCTTTGATTCAATGCCGCATGGGAGGTTGGGAGGGAAGTTGAAATACGTGGGGGTGGGGATTAAGATGGCTAAATTGACTGAGAATTGGCTGCAGGGGAGACAGCAGAGGGTAGTGGTGGGGGGGGAACTCTCATCTCCAAGGGCTGTGACGAGTGGGGTGCCACAGAGATCAGTACTGGGGCCAGTGCTGTTTGGAATTTTCATAGCGGACATCTCGTATAGCATAAGGAATAAGATCACTGCATTCACTGACGATACCAAATTGGGGGCAGGAGTGGATGATATAGCAGGTTGGCAGGGGCTGCAGGATGACCTGACCAAACTGGAGGAGTGGTCAGAAGCATGGCAGTTGGGGTTCAATAAGAAAAAGTGCAAAGTCCTGCTCTTTGGAGCAAAGAACCCAGGGAGGGGTTACCAGCTGGGAGGGGTGCAGCAAGGTTCCACTGAGGAGGAGAAGGATCTAGGGGTGGTTGTAATGGGGAAGATGAACAATACAGGGCAGTGTAGGAGGGTGGCAGCGAAAGCCAACAGGATGCTGGATTGTATCATGAGAGGGATCTCCTCCAGGAGCAGGGAGGTGATCCTGCCTCTCTACAGGGCACTGTTCAGGCTGCACCTGGAGCACTGTGTGCAATTCTGGTGCCCATATCTGAAGATGAATGTGAAATTACTGGAAGGGGTACAACAGAGGGCAACAAGGATAATCCAGGGATTGGAGGACAGACCATACAAGGAGAGGCTGAGAGAGTTGAACATGTACTCCTTGAAGGAGCAAAGGGACCGGGGGGATATGATTGAGACTTTTAAGTACATAAAGGGGATAAACAAGGCAGGCACTGAAGGGATATTCAGGCTGAGAAGGTGGAAGGACACGAGAGGGTATGGCCTTAGATTGGGGGGGGAGAATTTAGGACAGAAATGAGGAGACACTTTTCAAGGAGAGGGTTGTGGCAAAATGGAATGCTCTACCGGAGGAGGTGGTAGCCTGTAAGACAGTGGGTAGTTTCAAAAGGAGATGGGACAAGGTGAGAGGGGGGTAATTGGGAAGGGGAGGAAAGCACCTGCAAGGTGAGGGTGCTAGCTGCACACTCGACCAGACTTGATAGACCAGGTGGCCTATTTCTGCTGGCAAGTTCGTATGTTCATAAATAATATAGCTGGCTTGCTATCGCTGCGTATATATTTTCATGTTGTAACGTCAGTGTTTAGTTTATGATTGCCTTGAAGCATGAACTGAAAAAGACCTTGGTCTGTTTACATTTGTAAAATACCATAAGGTTATGCAACGCCTGGAATCATTAGAATACACTGTTCTCTTGAGCACTAATAACTGACAGCTGGAGTTTCGGAGGCAATGACACTGCTACACAGGTGCATTTTCTGCTCCCTCAGCATCTTCACAGTGGCACAGAAGCTTTAGTTCCTTGGCCCTCAGGTTTTTACAACAGTTTGCACAATTTGCAGCAGCTTAAGTAAAAAAAAAATAACACAGCTACCAATTTATTTTACAGAAGTGGTGCCATTTTTGCTGCCAATCATGGCAAATGTGCCTGAAGGTTAGATCACTTTATAGAAGGCCTAATATACTGGTGGAAGGACCGGAACTGCGTCAGAAGAGTGCCGCAAATTGGTTGCACCCTTCTGAAAATCCTACCCCAGTGTTTCACCTGTTTCTGTGCTGAACCATCCTGAGCTTTCCCTCACCTAACTCCCCAATTTGGATGTCCCATGGTGCTGCAACTCTTCATAGACTGTAACACACACATTAGGCTGCAGTATGTATGCAGGGCACTATACAAAATAAGTGACCTTCATTAAATTCTTTATAGTAAAACAGACACTTCTAAAGCATTTATTTTCTTGAGGGAGGCAAAAACACACATCTCTTATTACTGAAAACCTGGGCTCAGTTCATTAAGTTCCTTATAAGTAAAATGAGACTGGTGTTCCCAGTTCATTCCAGCTCCCAGTGGTCTACAAAACCATTGTGCAGTGATCTGGCAAGGATTAGCAAACTCTTCTTAGAAAAATGTCCCCAGAGAGAAAAGGCATTATAGTGTATGGTAGAATGCTGTTGAGCATGGAAATCCATGCTCCCAACAGCGTTGTTATGCTGCACTAGCTACGTCATCGTAGCTGTTGTGCTGCACTAGCTACGTAGCTAGTGCAGCATAACACCTAGAAGGTGGGTGCGCATGCATGGAAGCTGGGTGCGCATGAGCGATCAGGCAACCAGTGATGAGCCAAGAATGGCCACAGCGATGAAACTGGCCAGAAGAAGCGAAAACTGCAAAAATGTGGATAAACGTAAGTGCCGGTCTTTGTATGAGCGACCATACACTATAAAAGACGGTGTATGATCACTCATACACAACAAGGGTATCAAGCTGTGCTCTCGAGGTCTCCAGTTACCATGGACACCTCTCGAGTGAAAAATACCCTTGTTGTGTATGAGCGATCATACACAATCCTGTATGAGTTGTTCTTATAGCGGAGAGATGGTTCCTCTAGGTCAGTACAGAGGCATAAACTGTACGTAAGGCAGAGTGGACAGTAACTATAATGTAATGTGCCCATAGCCTGGGGATAAACACACACAGGGCTTCAGTTTCCAATTGCATCGGTCCTTAATTAAGCACTTCCTTCACAAGTATTTGCTTTTGTTTAAAAAAAATTTCAGTTTCCAGCAAACAAATTCACAGCTGTCATCAGCAGAACTCCTCTACACAAAATTCACTCAAAGTTTGAATTCAAGGGTATTCCCTTTTTTATTAACGAAGACATTTTTATTAAAACAGGATATTTCTCCCACTATAAGAGAGGCAAAACAGTCCCTCTGGGACTCACACACCTCAATCTCACATGAGGTTTAAGAAAATTAACCACAGTATATTTACTGGTTAGAGCCAATAAACAACTGCTGGCACAACCACACAAACTCCATTATTCACACGTGTGAATGATGGAGTTTTGTAAACCACAGTTCTAAAAATAGCCCTCAGTGCACCTGAGTACTTGTGTGAGAGACTGTCCTCGCGCTGGCCGGTCACTCACGCTCATTACAGAAAACCGCCAGCGTGAATTACAGTTTTCTCGAACGAACAAAAACACAAACCAGGCACAATTCACAACTAAAAGTCTGACAGAAATTCATTTAAAAATGGCAAGCTGTTTCCATTTCATGCCACTGAATGAAATCAGAAAGACAAAAATGTGTAGAGGACCAAGAAAACAAGAACACTCTTAAAAAACCAAAAAGCGATATACAGCTTTTTACCAAATACCTAGAAGAGATGGGTAAATCCACCAATTTCATTATATTTGGTCCTTTAACCAGTAAATATAAAAAGTAATGAATGGGGAAGTCTAGGAACTCAGATTTTATGCATACCTTGGTGTGTGATGCCCAGTTAAAGGCAGCACACACCTCGGGTGTGCATAAAATCTTCATTAACCACACTTCCCCATGCATTATTCTATATGTAATCCTGTGGCTTTAGAGCATAAGGTCAATGAGACTCACTCACTACAGGGAATGCAAACAGGCCCATCTTGTTTTTATTTTTTAGTGACTAAAAAAGGGCAAAACACTGCATTCATCCAAATGGTTTTGACCATAGACATGGTCTTCTTTCTTTGAATGATTAAAAAATATTTATTTTTATTTTATTTTTGTTGACCGGGTAAGTGCAGTAGACAAATCCTGCCTATTTTCAGGCACGACCCGGGGGAAGGGGATACAGATAAATGCCAACTGACCTTGAACAAGATTAAGCTGTTGGTGGTATTTTTAGTGAATGAGGGAAATTTGGCCAGGACACCGGGGAAATTCCCCTACTATTTTGATAAGTGCTATGGGATCTTTAACATCCACCTGAACTACCACTAATCCAGGCAGATGGGACCTCGGTTTAACGTCTCATCCGAAAGACTGCACCTCAGAAGTGCAACACCCCTCTCAAGCTGCACTACAGAGTCAGTACTGGGATATTAACCCAAGTGCCAGATGTGGGAACTGAACCCACAACCCCCTGATCTCCCAGCATCAGAGGTGAGTGTGCTACCTACTGAGCCACTGACACTGCCAAATATGGCGGGGGGGGTCAAAAGGGTCAGACATGGAAGCAAATTCATCCTGCCCCTGCATGTGCATCCATCGACTGCATCTGAGCAGCTCTCCTTCTATTTTCAACAGATGCCTCCATTTGTGAGAAACAGTCACAATTTGCAGTAAAAAACAAAAAAAAGAAAAATTGCGATTTGCATCTTTTTTTGTTGTTGTTGCTGTAATTGTGTCTTTTTTTTTGGGGGGGTGCAACATTTACACGTAGCCGGACCATTCAAAAGCTGGTCTAACAGGTCTTTCTTTTCATAAGAGTGGCAGACACAACTTGGACAGATCCTTTTGGAAATCTTGCCCCCTGAACTTTTTCCCCTTAGACTTCATTTGCATGCATTGTTTATTCTTTCTGTTAACAGTGCCATGGAAATTATTCTAGTGTTGTCCCAAGTAGAGAACCTGTAGAAGAATGCAGTAGCAAAGACACATTAGGTTCAAGGGCAGAGTCTGGTTCATGCAAATAACCTTATTAATAAAGAATGCAATGTCCTGTCCAGTTTGTTTTAATATCATGAGAACTTAGTCCTGCTTATGGCAACAGTAATTTTTATTTTTGCAAGAAAGAAGAAATCATTTGCACAAATACCACAATTAGTTTGTATATCCTTTAGAGTAAGTTACCTACCTGCTGTTTAAACTGTGCAACAGCCTTTTTCATCTGTTTCAGTCTCTTTTCTCTCCTTGCTTGGGCACTCTCAATCTGTTGCTTTATTTTTCTTTTCTGAGCCCATTTTATGAAAAGGAAAGTTACAGCAGAACAGCCAAGCAGGCCATAGAGCGCACGTTTGTCAAATTCAGCTTCTGGAGCAATTTGCTTCAGACTGTCCAGAATCATGTTCAAATGTTGGAGTTCCACTAGCAACTGACAGCTCTGCTTTCAACTGTTGAATAAGTACACATAGGACAGGCGATGTACGGAGGAGTGTGCAGCTGTGGAATTCTGAACTGGAGTCACAAATAATGGACTGGAGCGCCTCTGTTCTTGAAGCATTTCAAATCCCTGCATCCCCCATGCTATGTTTTACTCAATAGAATCACAGAATGTGTAGCCCTACAATAGTGTCGGAGGACAGGAACATGGTGCCAGCAGAGAGGCATCTACAGGACATGCCATCTAAAATGGAGGGAACATGTCACTATTAGTATCAACAACTAACACACACACACACACACACACACACACACACACACACACACACACACACACACCAGCTGCATGTCATTAGGCGCAGCTCAAGTGGTGCGAATACCAAAGGAGTGGCCAGCCCTTGTTGCATAGAAAAGCTTCCAAAAGAAAACTTGATATGCACTGTATGTCCCAATAAGCATAAGGCTGATTTGTTTTCCTGGCCCAGGAGCAGAAGAGGGCCGGGGAATGACTATTGTGAAGCATGGCAGCAATGCACACTGCTGCGCATATCAACATTGCGCAAAAAATAGAGCCAGCGCTCCACAGTCGAAATCAAGCAATAGATCTACTTTAGAAGGTTTCCCTAGCTCCTACAACAAAAACGGAGTCAGGGCACAGTGAACTGCCGACATCAGGCACAGTCTTCAAGGTTTCCCTGCCCCAGGGAAAGCATCTGGGCCAGGAATTACAACAGAGTACTTCGCATGCACAGGACAACCAGAGTCCTAGCAACCCAGGACTATTTGTTCTGACACAGCAATAAATTAACTAAAAATAATTTCAAATGCAAAAAAAAATATATATTTATTTTCTGGTCAAAAAAATAAACAGAAACATCATAAAATTGCAATAAACCACTCCAGAGTGTGGGTTATGCTGGGATTTAACCACTTCTGGTGTGATTTGGTTACTTGCCCTGAGTTGCGTGACCGAACCACACCAGGCATGGGTAAATCCCAGCATAACCCACACCCTGTCATGGTTTATTTCTTAAGTACAACCATATGTAGTCCAGAGTGGATGTATTCATACTCTTGAAAGAATCTCTGGCCAGACTAACTAGGTGTACGATTTGACCAATGGGCCTTTCAGACCACTTGACCCCTTGACCATGGAGTTAGACCTACAAAGAGCAAATACATCATCACTGTAGTGCAGCATGAAGGAGGGTGCTACACACCCCCAGGGTGTATATGTTGACAAATCCTCTCTCTTTCCTCTCTTCCAGAGTGTACAAGCAGACATGTTGACTTGCTGTCAGGGAAAAGAGTGCTATCAGATCAAGGAGGCAGCTAGAACATTTCTAACTGGGAGGAAAATAGACAGATACTTTTTCAGAAGTATAAGGTCTGCAAGGTAAATTGGGACCTTTAGACAGGGTAAAAAAAACACAGTAGTTATCAGTGTGGCAGTCAGAGTTGGATGGAAGGCAGCTGACAATCATCCTTGCACTTAGCTAGGTGAGGACTGCTGTGAATTGTGAGGGAAGGAGGGAGGCAGTGGCTTAGGCAGAAGTGAAGCAGTTGTCAGCATTTAGACTTCCCTAGCCTTCTCACAAAAGCACTATAAAAAGACTCCCATCTAACATGTCCCATTCATGTTCATGTCCCAGTATGTGAGTGGAACAGGATTGGTGTCTTAGGTGTTGGCAGGCATTTGCAGGTTACAGCAGTTATACAGAGAACTCGGCTGGTCCACTGAGGTAAGGTAGTCTACCTGTGTACTTGTTGCAACTGAGTAAGGGATTACTGACTCTAAAAGCAGCTGTTACGTGGCATGGTCCACTGAGGTAAGGTAGTCTACATGTGTACTTGTTGCAACTGAGTAAGGGATTACTGACTCTAAAAGCAGCTGTTATGGGGCAATATATATATATATATATATATATACACATACACACAACACCCTGTCTTGGGTAAGGGTAAAAAGGATGAGAAAAAGAAACAAAAAGGAAAACTTAAAAACCCCATCTAGGGTCAGGTAACAAAGTGATAAATTAAAAAAGTGTGTGGGGGGAGTAATAATAAAAGTCTTGTAAAAAAACAAAAGAAGAAAACTTAAAACCCCTATCTAGGGTCAAGGAACAAAGGTGTAAATGAAACAAAAAGGAGAAATTTAGGAATATTCTATCTGGGGTAAGGGCACAAAGTTATTTTCCAGGATTATAGGGAGTATAGAAACTGGAATGTTGGGAGTGGTGCAGTGCAGTGGTTGTGGAATGGTAGTCTTCAGGGAGACCTTTTGGAGACTGTAGTGCTGCCCCATCTGCATGCACCTCTCTGGGCTGAGGGAGGAGGTCACTAGACTCCAAGCTGAGTTGGCCAGGATTCAGGGGGACCTCTTCCCTCACTGAGGTGCCACCTACTACCAGTGCCTCACAGGGTGCCAAGGAGAAGGCCCGACGGGACCGTAGTGGGCTCCAGGAGGGTGGGAGAGGCATGTAGGGAGCCCAGTCCTCAGCCAGTGGCACTACACAACTCACTCCCTGCTCTGGCGGATGAGATTGCCAGGAGAAGTTACCCGTGGTAGTGGCCAAGGAGGATGTGTCAGTCCTGCATAGGGGAGGCCCCAAGGCAGGAGGCAGGGGAACCCAGCAGTGGAGAAAGCAACTTCTGGTGGGGGATTTAATTGTTGGGGGGCAGTTTTGGGAGCAGGATGGGAGGGAAAGAGGGATATGAGGTTCCTACCTGGCATCTCAGCATGAAGGGATGGAGAGTGGGTCCTTAGGATCGCTAGGTCGGTGGGGCAGCAGGGGTGCTACAGGATAGGTTTTGGGAGCTGGGGTGGGGCCTGAATCAGGTAGCTTGCATGGTGGCCTTCACTGAGGTGCTACCTGAATACAGCTGGGGAAGGATGAGATTAGGGAACATCACTCCAGGGCCTTCAACAAGTGGTTGAAGGCATGGTGCAGGGAAGAGGGTTTTGGTTACATTGGGGAATGAGGTCTTACCTGGGGGGATAGAGGCCTGTACAAAAAAGATGGCCTCCATCCTTATAGTAGGGGAGTGGCAGGATGGGCCAGTTGGAAGGTGGATCTAAAGCTGAGAGAAGGGTTAAGGAGGATAGGCAAAGGGATAATGAAAAAGAGAAGGGCTATACCAGGGAAAAGAGAAGGGCAAAGGATGGAAACAGAAAGAGAGGGCAAAGTAGGGGGAGAGAGGGGCAATAAGAGTGGAGAGCCATGTGTGCCGATGAAAGGAGCCTGGGAAATAAAATTCCTGACCTTGAGACAATCATTATGGAGGCAGACCTGGATCTAGTGGCCATAACAGAGTCACGGTGCACCACCACCAACAGCTGGGAAGTGGCTATACCAGGCTACACCATGTTCCGGAAGGGCATGACAGACAGGAAAGGTTGGGGGGGTTATGTATGAAGGAAGGTATAAAGTCCATGGAGATACAGAGACACCAGGGGAATAAGGAAGGTCAGGAGATTCTATGGGTCAGCTTAGAGATTGAATCCGTGGCCTTTATCTGCATAGGGTGGTGGACAGACCATTAACACAGTGGGAGGAGTTAGACAAGGTCTGGAGGGAGGCCACTGGCAGAATAACAAGGAAAGGGGAGGTATTGATTATGGGGGACTTTAATCTCCCACAGGGTCAGACTGGCCAGGCTGGATACCTGGAAATGTCTGGGTGGGCCCTCCACAGTGTGTATTCTGGTGTATACTGGCAGGGGACGCAGCCATGGGAAAAAACAAAGTCAGGAAAGTTGCATTGTACTAATTGTAGGCTGTGTGACAACATGTCTTAATGTTCACTTCTCTCAGAGTGACACGCATGGCAGCACTGACAGGCGGGGCACCTCAGGGGGCTGGACAAATGAGTAAACGGCATTTGAAAGGGCTCAATCAGGATTCTTTGGAAACTGATGGAAGCAGCAGCAGCAGTCTTCTTTTTCAGGTCAGGAAAAGGTGTAAGCTCAAGAAGGTGACCATTCAAGGAGCAGCAGTAGGGGCTGGGCCCCTTTGTCTTCTTTGTCCAACCCGGGATCTCCATGTACATCGAAGAGGGGCAGCTGTACCAATGGGGAAAAATGATGAAACTAGGCAAAGGGGCCCAAACAATTTTACAGGTACAGCAGGTTAATGGCGTAACCTGTACCGTTCCTTACCTCTTTGGCACTCTAGTTTAACAAGGGAAGAGGCAGGTGCTGTTAAGGCAGAGAAGGGTTGAGCTTGGGGTAGGTGTGTGGCAGCCCCTCGTACTTTACTGTTTGTTGTTACTGGTGTGACATTCTTCAGGCAGCACCCAGCAGGCATTTCAAAAGCTGCTGTCTTCCTTCCTTCCTTCCTTCCTTCCTTCCTTCCTTCCTTCCTTCCCAGTTCAGTGTCCTTGTAGCTAAAAACAAACAACACTCATTCTGCCACCCATGACCATCAATCATCGTCAGTGGAGGAACTCAGAAGACAGTCTATAATTTCATCTCCACCATGACCTTTGCTCACAGTAACACAGCTGTAAAGTAAATCTCAGAAAGGGCTGCAATGAAATGTTTGTTTTTGTTAGGGATTGCTTTTTTTAACCCCTCCTCCCCGTCCAGCTGTCAATGTCCACTTGGCTAAACCGCAGTGAAAGCCTTCAGAAAGGTCAGAATTGATATGAATCCTCTCTTGGCATGCGTGTCATTGAATTTTTAGTAAAGTTGCATTTGTGTAGCCAGTGACTGGCAGTGTTCTAGAAGAAAGATGGGGTTGGACTTGGGACACTTATCTAAACAGAGTATTCTGGTTTAACTTGCTATGCAAAGCAAACAGATTTAGTCCACTTTACTCTAATCTGTCTTTGGTCACACTGCAGCTGCTCTGTTTCTCCTAACTACTAAGTGCTGTGTCATGAAGCTGAGAAGTGAGAGAGCCGACCAGTAAATTTACTTGTCTTTAATTTTTGACCAGGAGAGGCATACTAAGCTACTGTAGCTTGCTTCCAGGTGCGACCTGAGGGGTGGACTGCATGAACCTGTTTTATTGAGAGGTGGAATGTTGGTCATGGCACTGGGAAAACTCCCCAGCTCTCCGTCAATAAGTGCCATGGGATCTTTTACTTCCACCTGGACGGTGAGGCGCACGTGACTGTGTTCAGTTATCCCTGGCATCAGTGCAATGGTTAGGGTCTTCCCACCCACCCATCTGATGGAACGCCAACAATGTAGTGTCGAACAGTAGGCAAAATAAGTGGAGATGGGTGGAGAAAAAAATAAACATGACTGTGAAACTACCAGCATAGTTAAGAAAGTGCAGTATTGTACTGACCCCAAAGTTCCTTTCACGTGCGATCGGTAGCACTGTACCAGTACAATTCTATTATGTTTTTTATCTGAAGCAGTCCACGCTCATCAGAGGAGAGGACCATTTGGGAGGTCGGACCACGAGGTGCTGCAGTGAAGAGCGTCCGGGCGCTGTTCCTTTGGAGCACTCTGCAACAGTAAATGGATCATGTCACAACGCTGCAATTACCATTACTAACTTGTAATATGGGGAAGCAGACATATCAAGAAGGGAGCTGAACCCTTTTTCTTCCCCATGTTACAAATGAATCAACCCACTCCAGAGCGTGGGTGTACTTGCAAATTAATCCACGCCTGGGTGGTTGGAACCACTCGGCCTGCGGCCTCGTGGTCAACCCCTTCCCCCCAAGGTGTGGATTAATTTTCAAATAGATCCACACTCTGTCATGGGTTAATCCTTACTTTAACAACCTCTCCTGTGCTTCATAACATAGATCAAGAGAGAGAGAAGTTGCTTGAAGCTAGCAATGCGTAGCATAAAGGTGACGGATTTCTTTTCAAACAGTTAAATGATCCCTGCAGAACATTATTGTTCATTTGCCATGCCAGCTAACATCCAAGGCAGAACTAAAAACTGTAGTGCACACTGATAATGATAATGCTACCACCCGCCCGTCCCCAACAAACAGCCCTACAGGTTTCAACACAGCAAACAGCTCAGGTTCAGGGGCTACACTTATGAAAGATTTGGAGAAGCTGCAACTGTAATGCCTGCTTTTAGTGACATCCCTCTGGACAAAATAGGACCCCATGTGATTTGTTGCCTTAGACCCCTGTAAGACTGGCTGCCTTCATGTGGTACAGAGGCTTACCACAATGCATCCTAAACACTATAACTAAAATCCAGTCAATTTCTGTCTGGTTGGTAGTATGTGTGTTAGATAAATGTTGTGAATCTTTTGTTTTCTTTCTTTGTCTTGCTGATACTTTGTTCATCTTTCTTCTTATTGCATGGTAGTTAAATTCTTCAATAAAGTTTATTAAATAAAAAAAACTGAATCTGTTCAGATCACTGACTTACTACATACTGTTGACTAATATGCAGAGCGGGGCAACGTTTGTGCGGGCGGTGCAGCACACTGTTTGAGTTGTGTTTACATGGTAGGGACAACCATTCCATCAACGCTTGAGTACAAGTTTTAAATTCTTGACTGCACCCCCTGAGGGCCTGAACCTGTCAGATTACTTGGCATTTCTATTTTCCAACACTGCTTCTGGGCCTGCTGTATCTTGCTGCAAGCCTAGGGTTGAGAATCTGTGTGTGTGTGTGTGTGTGTGTGTGTGTGTGTACCAGAGTGAAATTCAAACTCAGCTGGTGTTGGACATCCCGACAGAGGATTCAGAAGTGCTTATCAGTAAGTCATCAATTATCTTTACTGCCCTAGAGTTCATTCACGCTGCTGACTGCCAGCAAAAATAACTTAAGAGTAAGAATGAAAAATATTTATGGACCAAACACGCATCATGTGACTCTGTGCCGGTGACTCCTTTGCTAGTTAACCTAGAGTCCTTGAACTAAAATGAGATTGTGGGTGCGTGCACGTGAGAGATCAAAGTGGATATGTTACACTGTGTCATTTGTATAGGCTAAATACTACAAACTGCTGGTCATCCTGTTATCCTAGATTGGGATGTAAACTACTGAATATACAATATTGTTTCATAACTGAATGAAGTTTACCTATATGTTAACATCTTTTGAATACAGTATACAAATATTTTATGCAACTCCATTTCCAGCTAATTTAAAGGGACACTGTGAACCCCCTCTGGCCTCAAAGCATTTCTAGTTTAAAAAACACACTTTGTGATTGTTTGCATTCTGTAAAGACTGCTGATGTAGCTGGTAGTTTGATTCTGAGTCTTTTTTTTCTTTTAAAATGTGAAAAACAAACTGCCCAGCATAATGGTGTCACCACACAAAAACATGTCTGTTTACATTCTTTCATCAACTCCCACTACATCTTTCCTGTACTTAGGATCACCCCAACACAGTCTAGCAACTCATAATGCAGTGGGAGTAGAAGAGTATTGCATCATGAGTGGCTGCACTGTTTGGGGGTGTTCCCAAAGTTCAGGAAGTATGCAATAAGATTAGATCAAGAATTTTAAACAAAACAAGGTTGGGTGTAACTATATGTAACCCCTAGATGGCACTATCCCAGGGGCTACTACCCCTGCCTGATTTGCCACCAACAGGTTGAGGGGCCTGGATCCAATGGCGGGTGCCTCCACCCAGAGGTCAGGGTTTGCAATAGTTAAACTAACTTGGTCACAGCCCTCTGGGACACTGCAACCCCCCTTTCTTCCCACTAGTGGCCCACACAATATATCAGAATTACCTTCACAGTATACACTTACCCCCAGGTCTGGTTCCGGCACTGGGACCTCCTGTGAAATGAGATACAGTGCAACAATCACAGTACAGTACTTTAACATAGACAAATACCTCAGGCAGTATAACTTTACTGAAACAAGCAGCTCTGATTTATTTAGGGGGATATAACAAAGACAGGGGGAAATCAGGTTAATTAGCTTATCACTCTAATAATTCCAGCCTATGGCTCTGTGTACAGGCCTATCCCTATCAGTTACTGTCCCTGGGTACCCAAGCCCTAGGGCTAGTCCAAACTGTGGCAGCTGGTAGGGGCCCTTTCACACAGAGAAAAGGAGAATTAAACAGTCAGCAGTACAGTAATTTCATTTGATTTAATGTGGCATTCAACAGGGAGCGACCCTGAATTAGTACTCACGACCTCCAAATAAGATATGGTCCTTCAATGTCAGCAGGGCTCACTTGAGGTACACAAACCTCTTCACACATCCATATAAAAGAAAGCACTATACCAGGCAGGCTGCATCTGTATCCCGATCGCAATTACTGCACAATACCCGGAGAACACACAGCAGATTCAGTTCCTGACAGACCAAGTGTAATTTTAGCAATTCCTCCAGTCTTCTACAGGGTGAGCCTGGTTTCTACTCTTCAGAGATCCTTTGATTCTTTTCACAGGACGGATTCAGTCCTAACAAGCTGTTACACAAGCTGCAGACCGGAACTCTGGGCCTTACACACGTTTTTTGACTAAAACTGCACACTGAAAAAGCACAGGGCTCCTTCCTTCTTCACTGCCAAAGCTCAACTGAAACTCCAACCGACAAAAAACGGGCACTTCCTTTGAGTTCCTCCCAGTTCTTGACTGGATTGGCTGTCACTCACAATAGACTGCTGCTGTTGGTCCAAAAAGGCACTGAAGTCTAAACTACATCTCCCAGAGTCACTGCCCATACAATCCTCTTGTGGCTGGCTCAGATTATGAGTCCAAGTTCTGATTCTGCCCAAGGCACCATTTAGAGCTAGCTTACCCCACACTGATTGGTCCAGTTCAGCAGTTCAAAACCAGAATGGGGAACTAGACAGACACTGTTCTGACTGCAAAAGAAAGCAGGTTAGACAAACTGTAATTTCATTATCACTCTAAATAATTTCTGGCAAACAGTTACATCTTTCAGATAGGTTCCCTTTGCACTCTAGTGACTGCAAAATGGAGTGAATTGGCAGCAGTTCGAGTGGTACTCAAACAGAGAAACACACAGTCCCCATATAACTAATTATGTCTGCAAGCAGACAGCTCTTAAAGAGACAGTACCAGAGGCTCTAAAAACACTCACTGATAAATGGCTTAAATGCCAAACACCATTCAGGCTTGGAGCATTCAAGCAAGCTCCTGGAAGTCTTTTGGGAACCCCCATTTGCAGGGGGGTTACATATACATTAGCATGCATTTCAGTTCTGCTAAGCAAGGAGGCAGATAAAACAACCAGCTGTATCAATGATGTTTAGAGAAGGTAAGATGCAATCATGAAATGTAGGTTTTAACCAGAAATAATATGACCCAAAAAAGGTTGACATTGTCCCTTTAAGTCATTCCATAAATCTTTGTCCCATGGTGGATTCCAGTTATAGTAAATGATTTTTCAAAGCAGTTCTTGTGTTCCTTTATGGCTAGCAAACTCATGACTTAAGGCTATTCTTAGAGATTTTTACGGCTGCAGTGGGCACAGCCCTGCAGACCTCTTGTGTCGAGAAAAGAAGCCCGCGTCACCAGATTCCAGCAACACAGGATTCAGAGTTGCGTCACTGTCACTCCACCACCAATCAAACCAGTCCACAGCACTATTTGTCCCGCAGAGGTTACAGCGGAACACGGCACAGTCCACCATGTCCAAAATGGCTGATGAGCTCTACTGCGCATGTGCTACCACTTGCACATGCGAAGTAGAGCTTGTCAGCCATTTTAGATACGGTGAACCATGCTGTGTTCCGCCATGACCTCCATTTGTTTTATTTCTGTAAAATTAGAGGTATCCCCCCCCCAACCCAATCCTCCTTCTCAGCACCCACCACCACACATACACCCTGCAGAAACATGAGAGTGACACTGGTCGTGCCGGTGTCGGAATCTGTACACCTCCATTTTTTTTTCTTATACCTACCTCCCCACCTGATCATCCATCTTAGCATCCACCACCCCCCCACACACATACACACAAACCCAGAGACACAACAGTGACACTAAGGGCGCCCAATCCCCCAGTGTTGCGATCGTGTCTCCGTACTTTTTTTATGTTCTCCCCACCTGAACCTCCCTCCTCTCAGTACCCCCTCACCTCCACCCCAGAAACAGAACACTGACACTGGGGTGCCAAATCCAGTGTCACAAACAGGAATCTGTTTATTTTCTCTAAACCTGAAAACACTGCTGTACTTTTTTAATTTTCTCCCCCACCCAACCCTCCCTCTCAGCACCCACCACCCCACCCCCCCCCCAGAACACTGACACTGGGGTGTCCTATCCCTAGCATTGTGAATGAGAAACCCTTTATTCCCCTTAAACCTGAAAAAAGAAAAACATCCATTGATGTCTTTTATGGCCATTATTGACCCCGCCAACCCTACCACTCAGCACCTACCACCTCACACACCCCAAGCCCTTACTTACCCACTGGGAGGTCCAGTGCCATATTCTTCTGTGGACCACAGACATGTCTTCATTCTTCAAAGCTGGACCGCGAACTGAGGAAACAGGCATGTGGTTCAATGTATTTCAATGGAGGTTCTGAACTTAGTAACTTGGCAATTTTTGCATATTTTGGCCCCACATTTTCAACATGCCTTCTCTGGGACCTCACCTCGTGAACAATGGCAATGTCATTAGGCAGATTTGTCCCAAAAGGTGATGTCACAGTCCCTGCATGAAATCACCTTTTTGCCATGGAGCTGAACATTTTCTCAGCCCTTATTCATGAAGTGGGGTCAAAAGAAGGCTGTGTTGAAAATCTGGTGTAAAAATATTAAAAAACAACAAAGTTATAAGCCTAATGTTGAATTTTGCGAATGCAGGCTCATAACTTTGGTAATTTTCAATATTTTTATCACAAATTGACAACATAGCTATATATTTACAGCACCTCATGAATGTGATGGCTATCATTTTTCAAATCTTTGCCAAAATATTTTTTTTTTGTCCCGAAAAGTGATTTTGTGGTTCCTGTGCAAAAATCACCTTTCAGCCAGGAGCTGAACATTTTCTCTGCCTTTGTTCATGAGATGGGGTCATAAGAAGACTATGCTGAACATTTGGTGTAAAAGTATTTAAAAAAACACTACAGTTATGAGCCTACATTGAATTTTGCGAATGCAGGCTTGTAGCTTTAGTCATTTTTAATATTTTTCCCCAAATTTACATGGCCATATTTCTACAGCATTTCATGAATGTGACAGCTGTCATTTTTCAGATCCTGGCCAAAATGTTTTTTTTACATCTCAAAAGGTGATTTTGTGACCCTGCGTGAAATCACCTTTTGGGCAGAAGTTGCAATTTTTCTCTGCCCTTGTTCATGAGGTGGGGTCATAACAAAGATATGTTGTAAAAATGTCAAAAAACACTACAGTTGTGAGCCTACACTGAATTATGTTTAAAGTCCTCCCTGTTTGCACTGTATTAAACAAATCTATACAACTGAGTCCTCATATAAATAGGGGCCCAGATATTCAGACTGCGCCGGGCAGAGGCGCAAGCCTGGGCGCAGCACAACTGGGCTGCGCCGGGACCAGGACCAGGCAATATTCAATGGTGATGTGCCATGGTGCAGCACTGTTGAATATGGCAAGGTCAACACACATACTGTGCATGGCACAGTGGCACTGCACCAGCGCAGGCCACAGATAGGGAGCATGGGGATGCGCCAGCGCTGACAGCATCACCCATGATATTCAGCAGAGGGCATGGAAATGAGGCCATAACATATGCAAGGCACAACTGGGGCCATTTACATGTCATTATGGCCCCATTTGCATGCCTTGCATCAGGCAGCCAGGCAAAGTGTGCCTGGCGCCCTGCACAGAATGACCTGTGCACAGTGGGGATCCTGGGGCATCCCCCGCCCCCATGGCCGTGATCACGGTAGAACCGCAGTACAACAATTCCCTGGTAGTCTAGTGGACCCACCTCCCTCCTGTGTCCCCGATCAGCAGCAAACATTGATTTATGTAAGCCCTGGTAGTCTAGTGGCACCCCCCTCCTTCCCTTTGTCCCCAGTCGGCAGTAAATGGTGCTGTATTCAAGCCCTGGTAGTCTAGTGGTACCCCCCCACTGCCCATTGCTGTGATCACTCCGTAAAACACTTTCCTGATTATCCAGTGGCACCCCCTCCACCCACACAGAACCCATGCCCACCCGCCCACCCCATCATCGCGGTGGGGGCTGCAACTCCGCCATACTGCCTGGCTGCCACCAAATGACAGGTACAGTATGGGCTTGCAGAGGCATACTGTACTAGACAGTCCCATATATGTGAATGAAGTCATTCACATGGATTCGTTTAGTATAGTGTGCCCTGCAAGCCCATTGGTCCACACTGTGGACCAATGGGCTTACAGTCCATACTGTACCTGTCATTCGGCGGGCGGCTGGGTGGTATGCAGGTGGATTGCAGCTGCTCGCCAATGACAGAAGGGGGAGTGGGGTGGGCATGGGGTTCTGTGTGAGTGGGAAGGGTGGAGGGTGCCACTGGATCACCAGGGAAGTGTTTTACGTAGTGATCATGGCAATGGGCGTGGGGGTACCACTAGACTAACAGGGATTCAATAACTGAACTGTCACCACCAGTCGGGGACACGGGAGGGAGGGGGATACCATTAGACTACCAGGGCTTAATTAAATCACCATTTACCACCGATCGGGGGCATGGAAGGGAAGGGGGTACCACTAGACTACCAGGGTTATGTGGGTGCTTCATGACGGTGTTCTGGTTTGGCGGGCGGCCAACCATGGCTGGCGGCTGCTGTGTTGCACCTTGCAATACAGCAGCCCACCTGTGGGTGGCCGGGAGTTGTTCCACTGTTTCACAGGCCCAACTTTGAGCCCCCTTATGCGGTGCAATGCAGGAGTGCGCTGGCACATGTGCTGCACATCCCAGGCTGAATATCGGGATGTGCCGCATATGCATAGGTACGCCCCCTGCATCTGTGCAACATACAATTACATTGCGCCCCGATGCATCGGGTTTGTGCTGCACCAGGCAACCTTCTCAATATCCTGCCAGGGCACAATGAGGGATTGTGCCAGCACAACTCTGTTGTGCCAGGCACAACCCCTTTGAATATTTCAGCCAGGGTGTCTATATTTAAATAGGTGTCAGTGTGGCTCAGTTGGTAGCAAGTTCACCTCTGGAGCAGGTCATGGGTTCTAGTACCACACTGGGATTAGGTTCACACCATCAAAGCTGACACCTGAATACAGTACAGGGGGATGCTGTACTGTCTGGGTTTGTCATCCCACACATGAGACATTAAACTGAGCCCCTGTCTGCAGAAAAATTATTTTCTCAAAGTACTAATTTTTATGTTGTCTTGCGCACGTGCACAAGCAACATCTTGCGGTAGTTCTAGCAGTAAGAGGTGTGTCAGTGTTGACGAATGCAGGGCACACTTTAGTAGGTGCGTCCCTCATTCCCCAATTAGCCAGCATGCTAGTGCTGATGCAAAACTTATGTAAAGTGACCATAACTTAGAAGAAATCTGCTGCTGCAATCAGAGGCAAGCTTATCATGTAGCGGCAGAGATGACACGCCTCCCGTACGTGCTTTTCCTGGTGAAGCATTTCAATAAATATGGCGGCCCCTACTGTCCACTACACAATCACCAGAAAGCCAACTTCAGGGGTGCCCAATCCCCCTGTCAGCATGCCACCCCCAGTTCAATTTGTTTGCCGACAGGGTGTCCAGTCCCCATCGGCATAATGTACTCCCCCCACATGCTTAATTTGTTTGCCAATGGAGGTGCCCAAGCCCCGTCGGCATAATGCGCCCCCAAGTTTAATTTGATGGCCGACGGGGGTGCCCAATCCCCATTGGCATCATGACCCCCACACACACACACACACACACACACACACACACACACTAGTTGCTGACGGGTGTGCCCAATCCTCTGTCGGCTTCAGTTCCACCACCAATCATGTGGCACACTGGGAGCCCACCCCAGTCTGCCCAAATCTATTTTTTGTAAAACCTGTAAAGAAAGAAAACATTCCCCTGACATCAGTTTTTTTGGTCCCTGTAAAAAGGAAATGGTCCCTCATTGTCAGGATGCCCTCCTCCCAACCTGCACCAACTCTCTGCACATCCACCTCCCCTCAACCCCCCCCACCCCATACTTACCTCCGGAGGTCTGGCGTGGTGATCTTTGGTGGAGCAGGAACCATCTGAACTCTTCAAAAGCTGACCACGAACGGAAGCAAATCATGATAAGCTGTATAATGGCATCAATCGAGAGTTTCAACTTAGCTGGATATCTCGCCCATTTATTTTTCATTTTGGCACCAAATTTTCAACATGGGGTTCTTGGGACCCTACCTCATGAACACATGCACTGTCATTTCGTTATTCGGTCCCGAAAGGTGATTTTGCAGTCACTGCGCGGAATTACATTTCAGGACAGATTAATGAATCAGCAGTGCCACTATTCATGAGGTGGGGTCCCAAAAACTCTATGTTGCAAATTTGGTGAAAAAATTCCAAAAAATGACTGTGGAACGAGCATGCATTGCACAGTTTCCATGACTCTCGTAACTTTGACAATTTTTAATATTTTCAGTCCAGATTTTCAACATTGCCATTTTTTCACACCTTCTTATGAACAGTACAGCTGTCATTTTTTCACATCCTGCCCAAAATGTATTTTCTCACATCTGGTACACCATGGCACAGTCGCTGTGGGAAATCAATTTTCGGGACAGATTAACAAAATCACAGTGCCACTGTTCATGAGCAGAGGTCCCACAATGCTTATGTTGAAAATTTGGTTAGCTGCCATTTTTCACATCCTGTCTGAAATGTGTTTTTGCACCTGTGACGGCAAATGGCGCAGTCGCTGTGCAAAATCACCTTTCAGCTAATGAACTGATAGTGCCACTGTTCATGAAGTAGGGTTACAAAAAGCCCACGTTGAAAAAGTGAAGTGAAAATGCTTAGGGCGTCAGGGTTTCCAACCGTAACGTCCCAACCTGTAGAGACTGACAGGCATCAAGGGTGTGACTTGGGATTGTCGGTTATAATGCACACGTCATTCCACCCTCACCCCCACCCTACAGCCAGTGACAGGCATCGAGGTGTGCCTTGGACTCTTCAGCCCCAAAGTTCACCCCATGGTGTGGAACACCCTAGCCTTTCCTACGCCATAGATGGGAAGCACCTCCGAGAAGGTTACCATGCATGCTGCTTGTCTAAGGCCCCTCCCCAATTCCACAGACTCTTTCTGCACTTCTCTAATCCCTTTCTTAGCCAGGTCATTTGTCCCTAGGTGGACAATGACATCCAGCTCCCTTCCCTGTGCAGCTGCTCCGGCAATCCTGAGGATTCGCTCCCTGTCCCTCCAAGCCATGGCGCCAGGCATGTCCCTTACCTCCCTCTCCCCTTCCTCCCCCAGTTCTACCTTCCTAACAATGGAGTCCCCCACCAGGAGTTGTTTCCTTCCCCTGCAGGGTCCCCTGCCACCCTCCTGTGGGTCTCCTTTGTGGAGGTTCCCCTTATGGAATGGGGTGAGCGTAAGGCCCTAAGACCCCAAAGCACACCGCGACCTTGTCAGTGTCTGCAGGGTAGGGTGAAGTGAAATGGCATGGACATTATGGCCGATGACCTAAAGACACACCCCAATGCCTGTCAGTCTCTGCAGGGTGGGGATGGGGTTGGCGTCAGTTCAATACTTCACTGCCATTCCTATTATGTATCTCTCTAAGTCCTGCACTACCAATGCGAATGCCAGCAAGACAACATTTGGCATTGACAAATGTTTGTTATCTATTTGTGTCCAGGTATGTCACAAAAACTGTCTTCAGAAACAGAAAGAGCAAAGGGAAACCACAGAAATTTACCCCTTGAGGTGCCTTGGCAGGGTGTTGAGCTTAACTATTCATTTTGTTTCAATCAGCAGGACTAAAGCCTCCAGCATAGTTAGGTATCACAACTCTATTGCCAGTAAAGAAATTATTCTCTTCCAAATGGAATACATGCAGTTATTTTATGGTTTCAGATTTCAATCACAGACTTTTTGCTAGGGTGTGCCTAATATTGGTACCAGGACCCCCATGGCCTCATTTCCAGTTGGGCCCCTTGCTACTCAGTTCAATCCTGATCTGCCAGATGTAGACTGGAGCACTCTGGCCACAGCTACAAGAAGAAGTAGGATCATCCTCAACTCCCTACAAGGGCATTTTTCAAGCAGCTGGTTACAGAACCCGCTGGAGATGGGGAAGTGCTGGACTTAGTACTTACAAAGAGGAACAGCATTGTAGATATCACAGTGAGTAGTCCCTGGGTACAAGCAACCACCATATTGCGTGGCTCGGCATATGAACTGGGCATAAGACTAGGGTCCTGAACATCAAGATGGCAGATTTTAAAGAAATGGGAGACTTCCTCAATAGATACCTTGACGGGAGGTGGGGGGGGGGAGACCCAATGGAATAAGATCAAGGAGGGAAAAGCTAAGGCAACAACTTACTGTTTGAAGGAAGTAAGCAAGGTAGGAGGAAGAAGAGACCACTATGGGTCTCTAATGAGGTGGCTAACGTAGTAAGGAAAAAAAAACAGCTTTCAGGAAATACAAGGAGATCCAGGCAGAGGTGGACAGGGAGGTATATCTGGAAAAACTAAAGGAGGCAGGAAGGAGGGTGGGAACAGCTAAGACACAAACAGAAAAGAGGATCACCAAGGAGGTAAAAAAGGGGTCCAGCCCGGCGGCGCTAAAGGTTGAGGCACTGGACGCCACACCTCACACCACGCCGGTGACCCAGGTTCGGAAATGGACTTGGGCTGCCGGGGGTCGGGGGGGAGGAGGATTGAGCATCCCAACAGATACTCTCCTCCTCCTGGGGTGGGTTCCTGGGGTGCTTTGAGCACCCGATGCCCCTGTGCCTGTGGAAGGATGGGCATCGGGGCACAGGTGGCTCTTTGGAGTCGGGGAGGGGAGGACATCATGGGCACTCGACAATGGCGCATGTCAGCACACCATCTATCTGGTCACTCGTCCTGTGTGCCGATGCCCTCACAGGACAGGAGGCATCGAGGGAGAAAAATGGAAAAAAACCCTCTCGGTCCAAGATGACGAACGGTCCGAATCCCCGATCACCTACCCATGGGCAGACCCTGTTGTGCAGGCACTCCTAAGAGAATGAGTAAGGAAGGGGATAACGGAGTAAGCCTGGCACTCTAGGGGCAGATTATGTGGGAGTGCTCTACAGGGAGTTGATCTGGTCTGAAGGAGTGGAACAGGAGGGCAGTCAAGCGGGGATAAAAATAAAGTGAAAAAAAGGGATAGGACTTTCTTCAGGAACGGTATGTGAGTGAAAAGAAGAAAGCAAGGAGTGGGATAATGAGAATCAGGAGTGCGGGGGGTCTGTGCAGAAAAAGATCAACAAGAAACTAAAATTTTAAATAAGTACTTCTGCTGAGCAGTGGCGTCACCACGTTGATTTTGGGGAGGCTAAAGCGCCCCAGCCCCCAATGTACGTTAAAGCCCACCCATTCATTTTTGCTGGAATTAATTAACATTTTGGTCCTTTGCCACTGCCACTTTTTCTAATAGCCTAGCCTGCATTTGTTTCTTTTCTTAATTCCTTCACTTCATAGTGGCATCGCTTGGAGCGCACGTTCGTTTTTCTCCTTTTGACTTTGTGACCCAGAGAGCACAAGGTCTAAGAGCCAGACAGACAGACTGTCTGTCTGTGTGAATGCGTGGCACCACCAGGATTTCATTAATGCAAGCCAGAAGTCAGTCGGCTCGGCTCCTTGCATTAAGAACACAGGAGAATGTGCCACCGTGCATTGCCTTGCCACTCTGAGCCATGATGAGTCTGACCAGAGACACGGACACACGCAGCGGGAGGGACTGGAGTCAGCTCAGTTGGGGAACTTTATTGAACAACCCTGGGTTAACAGGTATTGTAAGTGGGATGGCATGGGGATAATGGGGGAGTTGGGACTACTGTACCGCCCTTCTAGTGAAACATTTCAATAAATAAATAAAAAAACACAAATTTTAATGTTCCTTCTTCTTGAGAGAGATTCTAGATCCTCTAACTTAATTTGCAATTCTTAAGTTGGAGCTCTTTTGGTGTTGCTACACGAAGTTCTGTAAAGCCGTTAACTGATCTCCCCGTTTCAATCAGGCTTGTCAAAGCCCCAGTATCATTCATCCCTTCAGTATTTGGAGTTTCATCTAACCAGGAATTGCTGCTTTTGTGCAGAGGTTGCTCTGATTCATGATTCCTCTCTAGTCAAGGTCACTGAAGCAGCAGCCTGGGTCGAGACTAGCCCACTGCTAGTCACCAAATCAGACCATTTCAGATTCAATTCCTGGGTTGCCGTATCCCCATTCCCCTCGACCTTCACGCTCCTGTCCTTGGCTTGACCAGCTATTTCTTCTGTTGATACAGTTTCAGGTAAAGTAAGATAGGCAGACCCCAAGTCTCCCTTACTTTTGCCGGCCGATGTGTCATTTGCCGAAATCACAAACTGGTCCATCGGACCGTCTGAAGTATGTTTTTGCAACCTAGGAGCTACTAGTGGTAAGTTGCCTGCTTTCCCACAAAACAAAGTTTTTCCTGTTTCAGCTGAACTGCAGCTTCAGAGGGAGCACTATTGAGGATACTGTTACCAGTGTTTACATTAATTACCACTGGTGCAGCTGCTACAGAGATTAATATGTGAATGAGCGCTTGCTCGCTCTCGCTGGCATGGTGGGTTCAGTCCGTCAACTGGAGTCTGAACCTGTGCTGTCATGTGGGTGGGGCATCTGCCACTGGGAGGGAGGCATTGGCTGAGCGTTATCCCCTGAAATGGTTGTAGATTTTTAAATTCCTCTAGAATTTGATACTAAATAGACAATAATCTAACATCTGTTTGTGTTGCTGGAAATGTTTTCCATACTACCCTTCCCCCTATATAAATACGAAAACTACCTGTTTGCAGCAGTGGGAGGGGGGAGTCAGTGGACAAACCAAAAATGTCCTTGCCCTGACCCTCAGAGGTTTGTGTGGTGGCAATATTAGCAAGCAAGGTTATTAGCCAGTTCAGACACTGTCTGTATGATAGAAAATACTGCCGGTGGTCATGGTGTCTAAGTATTAGTATAACTCCCTTTTTTTAATGTACAGGGTGAAAAAGGGTTAGAGCAGGCAAGCAGGCTGTGAGCTAAGCTAACCAATCTGATTATTTTGTTTTAAAAGCCATTTTTTTTTCATTTCTTGGAAGAAGTTGGCACTTGACTCATCATACTAGTGTGTTTGGAGTAGACTTGCTGTGTATTGTAATGCTCAGTTCTGTCTGATAAAAGCCTTTTTCATATAGCATACCATGTGCAATTACTTGGCATACTTTTAGCCCTCTGTGTGTGAGACTACATCTGTTTTTTAAAAACAGCTATTTTCCAGTAGCGCACTCATTACTTCACATACTGTGAGCCCTGTGTATTAGGCTGGTCTCTTACTTGTTCTGGGGTCCTGTAATCTTCCCAGCATGTCTGCTGGGATAATGGTGTCTGGCTGGTCTCTTATTTGCTGTCTGGTCCTGTAACCTTCCCAGCAGATCTGCTGGGATAATGGTGTCTACCATCTGACTGGTCTCTTATTTGCTCTGGGGTCCTGTATCCTTCACAGCAGATCTGCTGGGATGATGGTGTCTGGCTGCTCTGGGGTCCTGTAACCTTCCCAGCATGTCTGCTGGGAAATGGTGTCTCGCTTTCCGTTGTTCTTGGTGGTCCAGTAACCAAATTGTTCCACATGTATCATTAAATTGATGGCATGATAACCAGGCTTTTCCAACATATATTCCACCATTAAAATGTAGGAAAAGCCACCATTTGAAGGTACATTTTTCAAAATTTTCCAGAGGGAGGCATGCCCCCGGACCCCCTAGCTTTGTTAGGATTTTGACTGTGGGGCATTAGCCCCCCCCCCAACTTTATACCTCTGGCGACGCCACTGCTGCTGAGTCTTCACAGTAGGGGAGGGACTGACCAACCTGCATCAAGAGGCACGAAGGGGAAGGGGATGTGAACACAAATCCATTTTCAGAGGACAGAGTCCGACGGGGATTGGAAATCTTAAAGGAAAACAACACGATGGGACTGAAGGGGATTCGCCCAAGGTTCTAAAAGAACTGAGCAAGGTGCTAACCTCCCCCTGGCAACACTATCCAGCATCTCATTGGAGACGGAGCTAGCTGCAAAGGACAGGAGGAGGGCTGATGTATTTCCCTGCAGGAGAGTGGCAGCAGGAAGGAAGATAGCAATTACAGGCCAGTCAGTCTCACATCACTGGCGGGGCAATAAATGGAGACCCTCCGGAAGGAGAGGCTGATGGAGTACATAAAGGCAAATGGGCTGCAGGACCATGGGCAGCACAGCTTACCAGGGGGGAGATCATGGCAAACAAACCTCGTAGATTTCTTTGATTGGGAGACTAGAGAAGTGGGTGAGGGGAGGGCAGGGGATGTGGACTGTCTGGAGTAAGGCTTTTGACACTCTACCACACAGGAGGCTAATAAAGAAACATAGCAGCCTGGGGGTTGGGTAGAAGGAGGTAGGCTGGGTATCAAACTGGTTGAAGACTAGGAGTTAGAAGGTGGTAGTGAATGGCAAACACTTGGGGGACAGGAGAGTGACCAGTGGGGTGTCAGGGGGATCAGTACTGGGACTAGTCCTCTTCAGTGCCTTTGTGACAGGAATGCGACCATGTTATTTATTTATTTATTTAAAGTCTTGGATTACAATATCTTTGAGCTAGAAGCTCTTTTACAAAGGTTCCATGTCATAGAAAAACAATAAACATACAATTCAAACACAATAGACACACAATTAAAAAAAAAAACTTAACAGACCAGAGTGATATAATGCATTTAACAGGCCTCCAGGAGTCAGCCAGTGCTGAACCTGACAATTTAGACAGATAGTTCAAAAGCATAAAAACAGAGTAGACAACGTGTACATTATAACATTATAACAGTCAGTAGCAAATCAGCCAAAAATATTGACCTTGTCAGGTTGCAGGGTGGGAGAGAGGAGTGGTGGGTAAGAAGGCAAGGGAGGAAGAGGGAGAGGGAGTAAGGGTGGGTAGTGGGGGAGGGTACTAGTAGGAACAAGGCAGGGGGCAGGGTGAAGGTTGGGGAGAGGGGAGGGGGAGAGATGTTTCTAGAGGAGGCAGGCTACTGCTAAGTGCGGGAAGGGGTAGGTGGAGTTTGCACTTGAGACTGGGGTGTTCCCTGCTTAGGGAGAGCAGTTGCAGCTGCTAAGCATGGTGAGGTTTGGCATAGCTTACTCTTGAATGGGCCAAGTTCAGGTTCATCCAGGATGTCCCTAGGGAGGGCATTTAGCCAACTGGGGACATGGTATGCAAAGGACCATTGTCCTTGAGAGGTATGACAGAGAGGGACCTGGTAGGACTGTCTAGTCACACCTCAAGTCTGGTGAGGGCTGGTCATTAGATTAAGGAGGTTCTGAATTGCTGAGGGAGGTGTTATGCCTAGGCAGATTTGTTTAGCTAGGAGACAGGTCTGGTATTTCATCCTACCCTTCAGGTGCAGCCAGTTAGTCAGAGTGTACAAATCGCATGCATATGTGAGCCTGTGTGCTCCTGTTATTAGCCTACAGGCTTTGTTAAGTGCTGTGGTGATTCTTTTAAGAGTCATGTCAGACGCAGCACTATGCACCACCAGACCGTAGCCTATGATGGAGATAATGGAGCTATTCACTGTGAGCCAAAGCGCCTCTGTGGTCAAACAGTGTTTGTGTCTGTATAGGAAGTATTAACCACTTCTGCGATATGGTCTATATGGTTTGCGAAAGATTAGGAGCTGTCAAGGGTTACCCCTAGATATCTGAATGTGTGCCCTTGTTCTAGTGGGGTGTTGTGGCTATTCAGTATAGTTAACTGATGGGATTTATGCTTGTTGTGTGGATTTGTGAATAGCATAACTTTCATCTTTCTATAATTCATAAGCAGTTTGTGCTTCGAGAACCAGGCCTCAACAGCTGAGAAGTTATGCTGGAGTTGTGTCTCCAGAAGGCGTGGGACAGGATTACTGGAGAAAATAACGGCATTGACCACATATTCTATCATTACTGACATGGGGAGATGTTAATGTACTCTCTTTCCATTACTGTAATTATTTTCTTCTCTACTTATTTTTATGTAAGTTCTTTCTGTTGTTGGAATGACACGGGGCGAACAATATGGAGTTTGGGTCACATGTCCCACAGCTATCTTGAGAAACCTACGAGGGAAACAGCTTGCCAGGTATAATATTGTTACTTTTCCTACAGAGGCTGAGGAAGAACCCAGGAGGAGGCCCAACAACAGGGATGATAGGGGCTCCAACAGGGAAGGATCAGCGAGAGAAATGGCAAGAGGGGAAAGGGCAAAAAGAAGTTTCAGCTGGTGCCTAAAGGAGACAGGGAAGGGGGAGCGACGGAGAGAGGAGAGCAGCAGGTTCCAGAGGGAGAGAAGGTGATAGAAGGCTGACTACCCCAGCAAAGGAGTGAGGGTGGGGAAGGGAGAAGCTGTGAGGATCACTAGAGCAGAGGGAGTATGAGGCAGAGGGAATTAATCAATCAATCAATCAATTAAATCTTTATTTATCCAGGTGAACACCATTGAGCATAGCTCATTTACAAGATGGACCTGGTTAGCAAAGGAGCACAGGATACACAATATATGAACAGTCACAACACAACACCTCAGTAATATTATACAATACAGAGATACAATAGTTAAACATAGTCATAAGTGGAGAACAGTTTGGAAATAGTGGTTCATTTCCATCGTGGTGTATAATGAGTCTAGTAACAGTAGCTGGAAGTACTAACAAGGACAATTGTTAGGTAATGGTATATTACATACAATGCCATAAGAAACAAGACAGACAGTGAGTTAAAAAAACAGTGTAACAGGGTAGAAGGGGGGGTGTTGTAGGTGAGGCGAGATAGGGTACAGGCAGGGTGGTAGGGGATAAACGAGGGACAGATGAAGCTCAGAGAGGACACAGGACAGGAGGTCAGGGAGCACAATTAGGTATTAGAGAAACATGAAGGAGAGGCCACAAGGTCAGGCGCAGCGGAGAGGACAATGCCATCATGGTACGCTATAAGTGCAGGGAAGTTTAGGATCGGAGGAAGCAGTTGCAAATTTCCTTGGCCGAATGGTCATATAGTGTCTTGAAGGAGGATAGATTGACCAGGGTATTAAGCTTTAGCAATTTTTGTATTTTTTTCCATAGAGACGGCAGCACAAAGCTTATAGCCATTCTCCCAAAGCGTGTTTTTAGCGTAGGTACCTTTAAAGAAATAAAGGAGTAGCTTCTCAGTGCATAGTTCCCAAGCTGGCATAGCAGAAGACAATCAGAGATATGTAAGCATAGTTTTTTGATAATAGCTCTGAACGTCCAGAGTACAGCATTTCTGTTTCTCCCATACTGAAAGGAGGGTCACCCCATGGCAGCATAAAGGGCACAATAATGAGTGGAAAAAGGTAGGCCAGTAATGAATCTCAGAGCCCTGTGATACAATATGTCAAATTTAGCAAGATGAGAGACAGGGCAGTGACTGTAAAGAAAGTCAGCATAGTCAACCAAGGAGAGAAACGTTGTTTGTACCAGCTGCCGCTTGGCATCGTTAGTAAGGAAACATAGAAACATAGAATCTGACTGCAGATAAGGACCACTTGGCCTACCTAGTTTTAGAAGTTATTAATCCTGAAAAAGTCCAAGCCTCTGCCTCAATTTCTTTAGCAGATCTTTGATATGGTCCATAAAGGAAAGTCCATGGTCGAGCCACACTCCCAAGTACTTGAATTTATTGACAAATAATAGGTTTTCTCCCAGGATTGTTGTGCTCTGTAGAATGGAGCCAGCACTGGCTGGGTTTGCAGCATGGAGAAGTGGAGAAAATAGCATTGCCTTAGTTTTTATGGCATTTAATAGGAGCTTTTTGTTTAGAAGTTGGCTCTGAAGTAGATTGAATTCAGATTGTAGGTCTCCACAGGCAGTTTCTGGCAAAGGATGACTTAGATAAAGAACCATGTCTTCTGAGAACAGATGGATATTGGCCTTAGTTATGTTGGTGTTAATGTTGTTTATGTAAATTGCAAACAGTAGGGGACCAAGAATCAATCCCCAGGGACCCCTCTTTGCAGAGGTTTAAGTGGAGAAAGTTCACCTTCTGCCTTAACTTTCTGCCACCGGTCAGAGAGATAGTCAGCAAACCAATGCAAGGATAGTGAGTTCAATCCTATCTCCCTCAGGGAGGAAAGGAGCAGGCCATGATCGACGGTGTTGAAAGCCTTACTTAAGTCTAAGAACACTGCACAGATGAAGTTTCGATTCTCCTGGTCTTGCTGCCAATCATTGGTCACTTTGTCTAGGACCGTAATGGTGCTATGCTGTGCTCTAAAGCCAGATTGCATTGGGTTTAGAAGATTCATAGTTTCTACATAGGTTCTCAACTGCTTGCTTACAATTTTTTCCAACAGTTTGGACAGCATAGGGAGTAGAGAAATTGTTCTGTAGTTGTTAAGATCACAGGGGGCCCCAGATTTAAATAGAGGGATAACATGAGCTGTTTTCCATAAGGGTGGGAGGATTCCGAGGGACAGCAAGAGACTGAATAGGTGGGTAATTGGTACAGCTAAAGCATGGTAGGCGACCTTTAGTAAGTATGGGTCTAGAGAGTCAGCACCTGCACTTTTTTTGGTATGCAACTGCAATAGAAGTTCTTCGACCTCATTCAACGAAGTAGGCGGGAGATAAAAGATTGAGTTGGTAAGAAGAGGTTCTGAGTTTTGTTCACCCAACTGGGAGCATAAAGAACATGCAGGGGAGTGGTCAAATGCCAGCCCTGGAGTGGCAAAGTGGTTGTTAAATGCATCCAGGATCTCCATCTTGTCGCAGATGGTGGCACTGCCAGAGGTAATCTTTGCAGGCAGGGAGTTACCCGGGGTATGTCCGGACATATCCTTAATGGACTTCCAAAATTTAGAGGCACTCCTGGCAGTAGAATCCAGTTCTGAAAGATAAAAGTAGGCCTTAGCATCTCATCATCTTGGTGCATGTATTCCTGGCTTTTCTGAAGTGACACCAGTCCATCGGTACCTTAGTTATTCGTGCTTATTTCTTAAGTTTAGCCCTGTCCAGCAGTGCTGTTTTGAGTTCTAAAGAGAACCAGCGACAGGTTCTACTCCTTACTCTAACTTTCACAAGAGAGGCACACTTATTTAATGCCCCAGTCGCAATTTCAGAAAAGATGTCATATGCCAAGTGGACCGAGTTAGCTAGGTAAAAGTCCTGCCAATGCAGCGAGTATTTTAGCTCATCAAGGTAGGCAGACTGATCGAAGATATGTCTGGACCTCTTAGTAGAGAATCTTGATGAGGATAGTGGATTCTGGACCGATCTTAAACCAGTGATGATGCTATGGCCACTAACATCAGAGAAGAAGGTTCCTGTAGGGGAGAACAGGTGAGGTTTACTTACTAAGATGACGTCAAGCAGTGTACTCTTAGCAGGGTTCTTCTTATTAGGGTGCGTAGGCTCACCAATAAGTTGTGTCAGCCCGTGGGCATCACAGAACTCCTTAAGTGGTGCATCGGCCTTGGACATCCAATCAAAATTAAGATCTCCAAGAATAACTGTTTCAAGGGAGCCATGCCCCATAATAGTAGTTAGATGAGTGAGGATTTGAGATCCAGCAGATGGGGGTCTATAGTAGCCTATGAAACAAAGTGCAGTAGAAGAGGATAGCTTAACCTTTAGTGACAGGCATTCAAATTGGTTTGCAACAGATAACGAGTCTAGGCATGAAACCGAGTATTTATCCTTGATGTTGATGGCCACTCCTCCACCTCTAGTGAGCCTGTCAGCTCTAAATAATGAATAGTCTGGGATGTTAATTTCCCTGTCAGGTGTAGAGCATCTGAGCCATGATTAGGAGATCACCAAAACATCCGGTGTGGTATGATTGACCCGGACCTGGATCAAGGTAAGCTTTTTTAACAGGCTGCATGCATTCATATGCATAAAGCACATTCCTTTTTGTTTTGCTGGATCCGATGGGGAAGTAAGAACTTTAGTTGGGCCAGGGTTAAGCTCAAAGTCTCCTGAGCACAGCAAAAGGAAAAGTAAGAGCTTCCTTAGTGCAGCAATAGTAATTTTGTAATCCCTTGCCCGTGTTCGTCAACAAGGGGTGTCGGGCCAAGTAAATAGAACCCCGTATTTAGATCTGGTCTCTCCTAAGACAGCGATTATCAAGACCCTGACTGTGAGATGTAAAGAGAGGTAAGTGCATGGTAGAGTGATGGATATGCCCTGTGGGGGCAGTTCGGCCCCATTCCCACCACTAATAGTAGTTCGAACAAAGGGCTGCAGGTGGGGGAGTCTAACAGCACAAAGATAATTATAGGATGAGTTACGGTGCACATGACTGCCCACCGGAAGGCTATGATCCCCCCAGCTAGAAGATTGGGAAAGCTTGTGTACTGTGCATGACACAAGGAAAAGAAGCAACACAAAACAGAGCCAGTGGTGCACCCACATGGTGATGCCTTGCATAAAGCAGACACAGTTGATCTTTCTGGTCCTTGCAGCCTATAGATTGAATTAGCAACCTATGCAAAGGCAAAGGTGCCAGCTACTGGGATGGTCTGGCTGTGACTGGGTATGTCACCATAGGCAGTGGAAGTGTAATCGAATTAGGGTGAGGTCCCTAACAATAGGGCAGGTTACAGCAGTAATTGAGAGGCATTAACGAGTGGCTGGAGAAAAAGTTGAGAGTACATGTGTGACCCTGAGGGTGAGACTGCTTTAAAAAAGGGCAGTAAGAAAGTGGGTCAAGTCAGGTATTGAAGACAATGAGGCCAACAGCATAAGAATGTGGAGTGACCAATCAGCTGCTAGGCTGAGGAAAGGGGCAGAGCAAGGGTCTATTTAATACTGTGAGGAGGAGGTGGTGGAGGGGGGTGGAAAAATTCAGTCCAGAACACAGCACAGAAAGAGAGTTTCCTGAGATCAGGAAGCGCCAGGCATTGGAAAATCAGCCAAGGAGCAGAAATTGCCAATCAGTACCTGGCTCCTCCACTAGGCGTCCAGTCAAAACAGCGGCATTCAAAACCATGAGTTTCAGAGGTCTGGTGTGTACCTGAATCTGTCCGGGGGTCAGTTGGGAGGTCTATTAGCTGCAGCCTGCTCAGAGAGAGCCAAGGCCACAGGAGCAGCTAGGGAAGCCCGCAGATGGGCTGTCTGTGAAGCAAAGAGGGAAAGACAGAGGATTAAATATAGCTAGAGTACAATAGCAAGCTCAGTGGGGGGCAGGCAATGGGGAAGGACAAAACATGAGGTAAAGAGGCAGCAAATGCGGGGCAATTATTTAGAGATAGAAGAGGAGTTAATGAGGGGGGGTCTGTGCTTTGGCACCGGGACATCTGAGGAGGACAGCAGCAGCAAGGGGGGTGTTAGGGAAGGGTTTGTAGGTAAGGCAGAGAAGAAATTAAGCTGTTTAGAGAGACAGCATTACAAGTGGGGCAGAGAAATTAATAATTAGCAGAGTGACCAGTGTGGGGAATGGGAACGAGGAGCTAAAACAGGTAAGAAAGCAGGGTCCTAAACCAGAATTTGGAGATGAAGGAGGCTCAGTGGAACTGGCGATATGAGGGTAGAGGTAGGAAGGATAGGGAGGAGAAGTAGAGAGAACAGTGATAGGTATGAGGTAGGAGGTTGGTAGCAAAGTGACAAAAGGTATTGCAGAGGGTGTCCCATCTGGCAGAGAAAAAGGAGAGGGTGGTGCCATAGACCACATCTGTATAGTCGAAAACTGGAAGCACCATTTTTGTAACAAGCTCCCAGTAGACTTGAGGAGTCAAGCAGTCTTTGTAACTTCTTGTAAGCCATGTGCTCATTCAGAGGTTCCCCTCGCTGCACACCCGGTCCGAAGTTCCCCAGCTGGCCATCGGAAGGGTCATGAGGGCTAAACTGAAAGAAGCCCTCCCCAGGTTCCCCTCGCTGCACACCCAGTCCGAAGTTCCCCAGCTGGCCATCAGAAGGGTCATGAGGGCTAAACTGAAAGAAGCCCTCCCCAGGTTCCCCTCGCTGCACACCCAGTCCGAGGTTCCCCAGCTGGCCATCAGAAGGGTCATGAGCTAAACTGAAAGAAGCCCTCCCAGGTTCCCTCACTGCACACCCAGTCCGAAGTTCCCCAGCTGGCCATCAGAAGGGTCATGAGGGCTAAACAAAAGAAGCCCTCCCCAGGTTCCCCTCGCTGCACACCCAGTCCGAAGTTCCCCAGCTGGCCATCAGAAGGATCGTGAGGGCTAAACTGAAAGAAGCCCTCCGCAAGTTCCCCTCACTGCACACCCGGTCTGAAATTCCCCAGCTGGCCATCAGAAGGGTCATGAGGGCTAAACTGAAAGAAGCCCTTCCCAGGGCCCCCTCGCTGCACACCTGGTCCGAAGTTCCCCAGCTGGCCATCGGAAGGTACAAGAGAGAGAACTGTGTCAGTTTAAATCTTGGCGCCTTTTTCTTCCTCATCCCAGGCACTCTACTGAGAGACTGTGTGTTTTTTATAGCTAATAGTACAGTTGCTGCAGTCTGTGAATTTGTTACTAAATCCTGGCTGGTTAATACCACTAAATACAGCTCTTGTTGCAGCCTGTTAGTTCTTAAAGAAAATCCTGTCTGCTAAGTGTAATTTCTTGAAGCAGACACTGCAGCTCACTCTGACCTGATGCTGCTTGCTGGATTTTTGCCCCCCACCCATCCCCATCCCCTCACAGTATTAAATGCTCCATCTGACTCTGCCCATTGTGACTCCCTGCCAGTGTACATTCTGTCTCCGCCTTCTGCTGCTCTCTGCCTGATATTCATTGGGCTAGGCAAACCTGCTACTCCTCTCACCAGTCAAACCTATATGCCTCTGATTTTAGAACTGCACAAAACTCATGCCATAATCTAATTTCAAAAGAGTGTTTCTTGTTTCCCTTCCTAGTCCTAGGCTGAATTTGAACCAGGACTCGTTGTTTCTTCTACTCTCTAGCATAATTATTTTAAAACATACCTTCCCACTTGTCCAGTCAGTCCTTTAGTTTTATTTCTTTTTACTTTCAGTCACTGGATATTTTAGGTACGTTTACAAAGTGACAGCCTGAATATTAACATGCAGAGCTGCTTTACTTGAGTACAGGCAGTACTGAGATTCTGTTTAACCTGCATATTTTGGCTTATTGTGCAGTACATCGACCTGTGCCTGTCACTCATTTTATCCTTAAGTGCCCCTATATTGTTGCATGGGATCTAAAAAAGGTCATTAAGCTAGGTATTGTGTGGTCAGGTCCCAATTTACACTCCTATAGTGACACCTGGTTGACGCTGGCAACTGTGATCTTTTCTCCCTAGTCTTCCACTAGGACAAGGCCGACGGACAGGGAAAACAGACACTAATCTAAAACAAGGAGTTTCTCCCACAGGCACCTACCCCAAATTTCCAACTTAATAACTGATTCCACCAGGAGATATACTGGTCTTCCAACATGGCCCCAGAATACTCTTTATACAACTATGGCACCACTTGCCTTAAGTCCTGCTGGACTAGTAACTCACTGGCCTCTCTCCCAAACAGAGGCGTATTCCTGGCCCTCGTTTACATACTGTCTCTCCTCTGGGTGAACATGTGCTTAGGGGAAGGACTTCTTGACCCCATGAGGCAAAATCTCAGTGACCCTGAGCCTTGTGGTCATTACTACTGGACCTCTCCCACAACTAAAAATGAAAGCCTCATAGCACATGAGTTGGTAAAGCGTGGCTCCTATCACGTGGCGATCCACGATGCACGCAGAGGGCTCCACAGCCTCTTGAAACCTTCAATTCGGCAAGTGTTAGCTCGACTACTTGCTCTTCTTCTGCTCTGTGGAGGAGACATTCAGCCTAAGCTGGGGCCCCCTCTAGACAATTTCCTTGTATCTACCCCCCAGGATCTTCACTGGGCATCATCAAAAGGCTTAAGGATAGTGCATATGAATGTATGCAGCCTTAGACTTAAACTCTATGAGGTCCAAGCCTGGCTTAACCTCTACAAGCCAGACATTCTTGCAATCTCAGAGATCTGGCTCAAGGCCCATATTCAAGACCACGAGATCATGATCCTTGGGTACAATACCTTCAGACAGGACAGGGCAGGAAAGAGAGGGGGAAGGGTCCTAATCTATACGAAAGACACTCTAAATGTGAGTCTACTAAAACCCAGCCTTGGTAGCTGCCAGGATGGGGAACCTATCTTCATCCATCTAACCCTTGATAATGCTAAGCATCTCACCATTGGCTGTGTCTGTAACCCTCCTAAGAATGCCCAACTTGCTCTTGAGGGCATCATCAAATTGGTTGGCAGAGAATTAACCAATGAACTCCTAATAATGGGAGATTTCAACCTGAACTGGGCCACTGGCCCCAACAAAGTCCTCAAGGGTGCAATCCAAGACGCAAACCTGGAACAGGTCATCAGGTTGTTTCCACAGCTACCCATAAAGGTGGTCACTCTCTTGATCTTGTCTTTCTCCTGGGGATCGAGGCGTCCGATTTGGTGGTGGAACCAGTTGGTTGGTCTGATCATTACTCAGTTGGGTTCAATTTTGAGGCCCCCCTGGGTAGGTCGGCCCTGTGGAGTTGGTCAAGTACCGCCCATTGTGGGATGTTGTCCCTGAAGACGTGATGGCGGTCCTTGACTTCTCGCTGTTTGACGATGTGTGCTCTGATCCTGAGCGGCTTGTGGTGGCCTATAATGAGACCATCTCAGCTGCTCTCGATCAGATTGCACCTGCCCGTGTTTGCCCCCTTCCGCGCTAGGGCTGCGGAGGTTGGGGCGTAGGTTGGAGCATTTGTTGGGGAAGACTGCCTTGGATGCTGACCATCTTATTTTGTTAGAGCATTATAAGCTCTATCAAACAGAAATTTCCCGGAAGAAGGCAGAATTCCTGTCCAGGGAAATTTCTGTTGCTCGGAATCGACCGGCTCAGCTCTTCAGAACTGTCGACAGACTGTGCAACCCAGTCTATCGGCAGATCCGTTGAGTTTTTACACAGACTGACTGTGAGGAGATCGCTCGGTTCTTCGTAAATAAGGTGGAAGACATCGGTTGCTGAGGTTGATCAGTGTTTTGTCGCGGATCCTGGAATTTCCTGGAGTACTTTTGACCTGCTGGATTTCATAGACACTACGAGGATTGTCCATGAGATGCACCCAACGTGCTGTAGGTTGGATCCGGGTCCTACTTCCCTGATTTTGGGATGTAGTGAGTTTATCGGCCCAGTCCTCGCTTGGATTATCCGGTGCTCCTTGGAGACGGGAGTTTTCCCTAGCTCTCTGAAGGAAGGGGTGGTGACACCCCTTCTGAAGAAAACTTCCTTGGACCCGGATGACCTAGCTAACTACCGACCGATCTCTAACCTCCCTTTTGTAGGGAAGGTTATTGAAAAAGGTGTGGTGGCTCAATTAGACAACCATTTGACCATCTATAGTCTATACGAACCTCTCCAGTCTGGTTTTCATAAAAGGCATAGCACCGAGACTGCTCTGGTTCAGGTGCTCAATGATCTCCTGATGGCGAGAGATCAGAGACACCGTTCTTTTCTGGTTCTCCTTGATCTGTCATCAGCCTTTGATACTGTGGATCATGGGGTTTTGCTCGAATGCCTGAGGTCCATCTGTGGACTTTCAGGTATGGTCCTCAGTTGGTTTTCATCTACCGAGGGAGAATGCAGAGAGTGGTCTCGGGATTACATTCTTCTGGGGCTTTCTCTGCCCTGCAGGGTACCACAGGGTTCGGTGCTTTCCCCATGTTATTCGTAGTATATATGCCACCTGGAGACGTTGAAGACAGTATGAGCTGAGGTTTCACTGCTATGCTGATGATACCAGCTCTACTCTGTCTTTGCACCTGACCAGGTTAGTGCTGTCTCGGTGCTGAATAAATGCCTTGCAGACATCCAAGACTGGATGAATACCAGCGTTTAAAGCTGAACTGGGAAAGACTGAGGTTATGGTTGTGGACCCCGCCGAGGGTTGGGGTTTGGGGTGGCTTCCTCCGAATAATTTGGGGGAACCAGATCCCCATTTCTGAATGGGTGCGTAACCTGGGTGTAGAGCTTGACACAGAGTTGACCCTTCATTACCAGGTGTCTGCTGTTGTCAGGACTGCATTTTTCCATCTCAGAAACATCTCCAGGATTAGGCACCTGGTTCCTCCTGGTGATTTGCTGGTTTTGGTCCATGCCTTTGTGACATCTCGCTTGGATTACCGTAACTCCCTGTACCTAGGGCTTGCTAGGTTTGATATCCACCGCTTGCAGCTAGTGCAGAATGCAGCAGCACGTTTATTGACGGGGGTTTCAAGAAGATCCCATATTACCCCAGTGTTGCGCTCTCTGCACTGGCTGCCTATACAGTGGTGGATCACCTTTAAAGTAGGTCTTTTGACCTACAAAGTCCTACATGGGTACGGTCCTGACTACTTGAAAGAGCTTTTGTTGCCCTTACACCCCTGAGACAGCTTCTCGCCGCTGACGAGGGTTGTTGAGATTCCAAGGGTTAATTTGAAGTCTTCTGGAGCCCGTGCTTTTGGTTTTGTGGCTCCATCCCTCTGGAATTCTCTACCCCATCCGCTCCGAGAGAGTACAACAGTGGATATTTTTAAAAGGACTTTAAAGTCCTTTTTATGGAATAAGGCTTTTCCATCTCTATTGTAATTGGTTTTATTTGTTGAAACTGTTGTTCTGTTTTACTGTATTTTGATGCTTGGTTTTATGAATTGTACAGCGCCTTGAAAACTTGAAAGGTGCTTAATTAAATACATTTTATTATTATTATTATCTCTCTACCTACCAGGCTTAATTATAAAACGGGGAACCATACTACTCTTGACGGGGCTCTGGTAATCTAACTCCCTCAACATACAGAAAGCAGGTATATTGGCTGACACCATTAGTGATCACTCCCCAATATGCTGTATTTGGAAGAACAGAGCACCAAAGATTCCCCCAGGATACTCACAGTACGTGACTTCTCCAATTTCATGCCAGCAAAATTTAATGACTACCTAAGTAGCCTGGACTGGAGCCTGATTAGGCTCCTCCCGGCATTGTGAGAGGCCCTTGTCTACTTCCAAAATTCACTCCTCAATGAGGCATCTCTATTTGCCCCTTTCAAAAAACTTCATACAAAAGGAGGCTGCCATAAATAGATCTCCCATTCTGTGAAATCTGAGATGAAAAGAAGGGACAAGGCTTAGAAGAAATTCCGGCTCTCCCACCTTCCTGCAGACCTGGTTACTTACAAAACCCTAAGAAATAAATGTAAGCTAGACATCAAACTTGCCAAAAAGGCATATGTAACCTGCCTCCAATGGTCCACACTGGGCAACCCTAAGCTTTTCTAGGCACAAATCAATGAACTGCTTAAGGGAAACCCCAAGCAGGGACAAGGTCAAACTGAGATACAAGGACAGTGTATCAGTGATTGCCAGCTTATAGCCTCAGCAATCAACCAGCACTTCACCAATCTTGATACATACCACCCATGCCTGTACAGACCTTTGATGAATCCCCCTGTCTGAACAGACCCCAATTTTACCTGAGAATGGTCAAGGTGAGTGAGGTCCTTAAACTTCTGATAGCCCTCAAACACAAAGGCTCTGGTGGCCCAGATGGAATCAGCCCGAGGCTACTCCAGGAAGGTGCACTGTCCCTGGCCAACCTCTGACCTGGATCATCAGCAGGTCTTTACTTGAAGGGTACATTCCATACCACTGGAAGGCTGCCAACGTGGTCCCCATTTACAAGGGTGGCTCTTGTGAACAAATTGGAAATTACAGGCCCATCTCCCTGCTGTGTACCCTGGCCAAATTGCAAGAAAGACTAGTTCATGGGCAACTGAGAGACTACCTGGAGTGCAACCAAATCCTAGCACCTTCACAGTGTGGCTTTCAGGCAAAGCATGGAACAGACACGGCACTCATCAAACCCACAGTGGACCTATTCAGGCCAATGGATGAGGGCATGTTGATGGGTACTGTCTTCATAGACCTGTCCAAGGCATTTAACCTTGTGGACCACAACTTTCTTCTTACTAAGCTTCAAGGCATTGGGCTTGATGCCCAGGCCCTAAACTGGTTCAAGAGCTACCTCTCAGGCTGCTCCCAGAGGGTCATTTGGAATGGAGAGCTTGCCGCCCCTTTACCCATCAAGGAGGGTGTGCCTCAGGGCTCAGTTCTTGGCCCCCTATTTTCTTTCTCTTCACAAATGACCTAAACCAGCACTGTGGGGATAGCTCAGTAGTTCAATATGCAGATGATACTGTCATCTTCCAAGCCAGGTCCACACCACATGATCTGGGCCCTCTCCTACAAAGGGACCTAAACATACTCGAGACCTGGCTCACATCAAACAGAATGATCCTCAACACAGTAAAAATGAAAGCCATGCTGTTTGGTCCTAGATCCCTTGCCCAGAATCGGACCAATTCCCTAAAACTTACTACCCTTGGGAATAAACGAATAGACGTAGTTGACAACATAAAATACCTAGGGCTAACTGTTGACCAGGGTCTCACCTTTAAGCCCCATGTTGACCAGGTAACAAGGTCTATCCACATCAAACTTGGCACCATGTACAGGCTAAAAAAACAACTTATCTCAGAGGCTAGACAAGCAATCGCCTCCAGTGTCCTCCTACCCACATTAACCTATGCTGCCCCGGTAATCCAGGGCATGGCAAAGTGCAAGGTTAGCAGGCTTCAGGTCCTGTACAACAGGGTCATAAGGTTTGCGACAATGTGTCAACCAAGAAGCCACCCCTGCATCTCACTAGCCCAGCTGCAATGGCCTTCTTTCAAGGCTCGTCTACAGTATCCCCTGCTCTGCCATGCATACAAATTGCAGAGCCCGGCGGCCCCACCAAGCCTAACAGGAATAATCATGGCTAAGCCTAACCCTTGAATGCTCAGAACCTCAGGTCGGTCCCTACTGGCAATCCCCAGAATCAAGACTCACGAGGGAGGCAATCCCTTTGCTCTCACAGACCCTAAACTGGAACACTCTCCCACCTCTAGTACAGGAAGCCCCCTCACTACCAATCTTTCGCACTAGGCTTAAGTCCCATTTGCTCAGGACAAGCTAATGCCACTGTAAGGGTATAGGATAATCACCCCCGATCCTAATCACAACACCCATCCCCCCTCTCTTCTCACCTTAACCTACATTAAATCATGCTTTATAGCCTTAAATCTTTCAAGTGTTGCACGTATGGTTTACGATACCCTGTATCACCTGACTGTATGTATTGTATTGCTTCTGGATCACCTGATTGTATGTATTGTATTGCTTCTGTTCCCCCGGATCGCCCCTGAAAAAGGGACCTTCGTGGGCCCAGTGGACCAACCCGGTCATCAAAATTCAATAAATAAATAAATAAATTCCGGATAGACCAAAAGCCATTTATCCCACAACTTCGGAGCCCCTAACTGGGTGCACACCCCAGCGGTGCAGCTCCTCACTCTGCTGCCACCTGCTCTCAGCTGCCTGCTACCCCAAGGAATCAAGCTTAGCTTCAGAGGCCCTGACTGGGCACACACCCGGGGCGCAGCTCCTCACTTTACCGCCACCCACTCTCAGCTGCCTGCTACCCCAAGGAATTGAGCTATGCTTCGGAACTCCTGACAGGGCACACATCCTAGCGGTGTGGCTTCTCACTCTGCCGCCACCCACTCTCAGCTGCCTGCTACCCCAAGGAATCCTTCTAAGCTTCGGAGCCCCTGACCGGGCACACACCCCAGCAGCACGGCTCCTCACTATGCCACCGCCCACTCTCAGCTGCCAGCTACCCCAAGGAATCGAGCTAAGCTTTGGAGCCCTTGACCGGATGCACACCCCAGTGGCATGGCTCCTCACTCTGCTGCCACCCACTCTCAATTGCCTGCTACCCCAAGGAATTGATCTAAGGTATGGTTATTCCACAGCCAACAACAAAAACCAAAATTTAATTTCGGGTGCCCACACTCAGCGCTCTTCTAATTGGACACCATCTCCTCCAGGAAGACACAATTGGCTCCTCAACTCTTTCTGCCTGTTTAATCTGTTTAGTGCCTGCAAAATAATGTCTGCTGAAAATGTTGTCAGAACTGGCTAAGTTTTAATTTTGCCTAGCCTTAGATTACAGCCCACTGCTAATTTAATTGCTAGAGCTGCTTAATTGCAATCTTGTAATTAATCCCCAGGTCGCATCTGGAAACGAGCGGGCCCCGCTCAGAATACTTATCTGGCAAATCTCTTAAATAAATAAATAAATAAATAAATAAATAAATAAATAAATTGTTTGATTTTCTGAACTAGCCTAAAACTGGTACTGCATAGCCTCTCCTACTCTGTTCCCTCCTCTCTGCTTCCTCAATGCTGACCTGTCCTACCCCCCTGCTACTTTCCTGCTGACCTGCCCCCGATTAAGTAAATTATCTCTCTCTCCCTGCAGACTCTTGTCCCATGCTGTTCTCCAGACTACTGCCAACCCCACCCCATGATTTGGAATAATCTGTTTATCCCTGTCCCTGCCACCTCTGGCAAACCCACCTCTCCTCCAATATTTGTCAAATGTTAATCCCCATCTCTTTTCCTTCCCACAGCTTCAGAGCTCCTGACCAGGCACACACTCCAGTGGCGTGTACTCACTCTGCCGCTGCCCGCTCTCAGCTGCCTGCTACCCCAAGAAATTGAGCTAAGAGTGCAGTTTCTACAACCAACAAAAAATTCCAATTTCGTACCTACATAATTGTCTTATAATTGGACGCCATCTCCTCCAGGAAGACGAATTACCCTCAACTTTTTCTGCCTGCCGCAAGCTCAGCCGCAGTTTCTCAGCTGGATTCTCTGCTTTGGCTTCCCCTTATGGCATCGTAGTATAGTGGGGCAGAATTTTTTCCCGTCCATCCTCCGCCACCCCTGTCCACTATTAAATACACCTTCCTCAATCAGAGCACCTCCCCCTTTCCAATCAGGCTCAAATATTATCTCAAAGGAACAACCAGACACAATGATTATCTAAAAGGGACAAACTTCCCCTAACTTTAGCAGCCACTCAGCACTCCCACTAAATTAGCTCAGCTTAACACCCTTGATACAATCTTAGCTGCCTAGCAAACCCACTCAACATCTCTGCCTCCCGCCAGGCTAGTGCAACTTATTTTCCCCTTGAGCAAATACTATGGGGCCCCTTCATTATCTAGCAGTACTCAGCATTTTTCTATCCCAGGTTCCCCATAACTACCCTAACGCCACTTGCACCCCATCATATGTCCTCCTCATGGAAACTAGGGAAATAACTAAGGGCACTGGCTTCACTTCCACATCTGAAAGATGCTCCCCTTCCCTGTTCCATCAGTACAGACCACCTGTGCTAACATATATCACCTATTAGTATGCTATCCATTCCTTCCCCACCTCACCTCACCTCACCTCCCACAACCCTCCTACCAAAGCTGTCCCCTGGATCCAGACAATGCAGAACACACTGGAAAATCCAGCATTATCTACACAGACTCCTTAAACTCCTCCTCCTCATGTCAAGTAACATACATCCCAACCCTGGCCCACCTGAGGCAGCGCTATGTTCCATTAAGAACAATTGTTCCCTAAAAATCACCTCAATAAATATCAGAAGCCTCTTACCAAAATGGATGACCTTTGGGTCTGGGTTATGCAGCACAACCCTGATGTGCTAGCCAATAATGAAACCTGGCTAACCCAAAAGTCCCAGATACCTCCATCTCCCTAGAAGGTTATACACTATTTAGGCATGCTAGAGCAGGAAAAAAGGGGGGGGAGGGCTTGTGCACTGTACATTAAAGAATCACTCAATGGGCAAGCCCTACCCCCACCCGGCTACTGAAAGCAAGTCCCAAATGTTCCCTGTTAGGATCATACCCAGATGGAATGGCAAATCAATTTCTACACTTTCCATCTATATCTCACCTAAAGATCAACCAGCAGGTTTTCAACTGGTCCCTGACTACATAGCCGACTGGCCCACCAGCAATGAAATAGTGATCCTTGGGGATATCAACACAAACTGGCTGGTCACTGAGGCTGACCCATTCAAGGACGCCATTGCAGCTGTCAGTGTTACACAACTTGTAACTACCCCCATGAGAATCAATTACAGGACTGGCAATAGCTCACTCCTTGACCTTGTCCTTACCACCCACCTGGACAGGATAACCCTCACCGAGGTATTACCAGACACGCTAAGTGACCGCTCCCAGTTGTCTGTCACTGGTCCAAAAAAAATCCTCAAAGTTGCTGCTAAGGTCCAATCCCAGCCCACCCCTCAAGAAAGGGGAAATCAAGCACCCTCCTTGCACACACTGACTGGTCCCCTATGTATACCACCCACTGTGTAGACACTACCCTGGACTATTTCATCCGCCACCTCAACAAACCTTGCAACATCTATGCCCCCTTCTGGAAAAAGAAGATAAGGAGGGTAAATAACCCCTGGCTCACCAATGACCCATTAAAAAAGATACGTGATAGGGATAATCTGTGGTACCTTGCAATTGCCTCTGGAAGACAGGCGGAAATGCAACTGTGCAAGGCCACAAGAAACTCCTGTACCCTCGAAATACAGTGCGCTAAAAGAGAGCATTATAAGCTAGAGCTCTCAAACTCATGGGGCAATGGAAGGTGTCTCTGGGACAACATTAAAAACCTTACTGGGAAGCCCTCTAAAGCACCTCTAAACCTGATCACTGCAGATGGTGGCCTCACACGAGGCCCCACCACTATAGCAGACACACTAAATAAGGCCTTCACCGACCTTTCTGGCATACTCCCCCCAACTACGTAAAGAGGAGTTCTAGTCCTCCAAGTACCCATGACTCCCCTCTTCCTGACAGCCCCCCTTCCCAATTCTATTTTAAAAGAGTCCTTATGATGGAGGTGAAGAAATACCTTCTAAGGGTATTGGGTAATGCCAGGTACAGTAGCAACTCCTTGGACCTCAAACTCCTCAGCCTCACCCTTGACCCTGTCCTCAAACCCCTTACCACAATTATCAACCTCTCCCTGTCATGTCATCAATTCCCTCAATGCTGGAAATCTGCCTCCGTACTGCCTGTCTGTAAAAGTGGAAATAGGATGCTACCCTCTAATTATCGATCTATCTCTACGCTTCCTCCCCTTTCCAAAGCTCTAGAGTGTATTGTCACAGACCAACTCACTGAACACCTGACCAAGTACAACCTCCAGTGCGCAGAACAGCACGGCTTTAGGAAAGCTCATAGCACTACTACTGCCTTGCTGGAATATACTGACTTCTTACACAGTGTACTCAGCTGTGGCCAGCTGGTGGAGTCAATCTACATTGACCTCACCAAGGCCTTTGACACTGTGAATCACTCACTCCTACTCCACTTGCTTTAGGCCATTGGTCTTTCCAACAAGGTCACCAATTGATTCACCAGCTATATTGGTGGCAGGACACAGCAGATTAGAATTAATGACACACATTCTAGCCGCTGCTCGGTAAACTCTGGAGTTCCCCAAGGCTCAATCCATGGACCCCTATTGTTCAGCTTCTTTCTCAACTCACTCCCAAAAGCTTGTCCTAACAACATCATTCTGTATGCCCATGTTGCTGTCCTCGTCTCTGCTCATACTGACCCCCAACCTACTCACCAGTGACCTTCAAGCCAGTTCTGAAGAGGTAAAATGCTGGTTTGAGGACCATAAACTGCTGATGAACTACAAAAAAACAAAGGTGATGCTTTTCACTACCCCACATAGCCATCACAAAGCAACTTGCCTTACCATACTAAACAAGCAAAACCTCCCCCTGGAGCAAGTGAAGGACTTTAAATATCTAGGCATTACATTAGACAGCACCCTGTCCTGCTCTGCCCACTTCAACCTAATCTCTAGAGCAATAAATTCTCATATTGGTGCCCTTTATAGGCACCGGCACTGCCTCACCCTGAGGCTGTTAAGCTAGCTGTACAAAGCTCAGTTATCACCAAAGTCGACTATGGTCTGATATTCTATGGTGCAGCCTCGGATACTACCCTAAAAAGAATCACTGTTGTTCTCAAAAAGGCATGTCGTCTGGTTACGGATGCACACAGGTACACCCACACCTGTGACCTTTACGCGCAAACACACTGGTTGAATCTCAAAAGCAGGATCACCTATCAAACCTGTCTGTTTGTGAAAAAAATCAGACTGGGCAAAGTTCCACCAAGCGCCCTGCCTCCTCTGCTAGCAGCCCCTAACCCCTGCAACACATGCAGATTATCTTCAACAAACTGCCTGGTTCCTTACTGCTGGACTGTCCAAAGCCAGTGATCATTTATTATACAGCCCCTTCCTGGCTAAATAACACCCCTCCAGAGATACTTAACATCCCCTCCCTTGAGCCCTTTAAACTTAACCTGCGCCAGCACCTCACCCAGCAAAGTAGTTGCGACTGCCCCCCCAATCCTAGACCCAGCTCAGCTCTAGGAACTGGCCTGCTCCTAGCCCCTATCTGGCTAGCTACCCGCTTTAACTACCCCCTTGTTTTCCTGCCTACCCCTCACCCCTCCATCTCCCACCCATCCTTCCTCCTTAACTTACTCCCATCTACCGCAATAAGAATTAACAAGGACACCTACTGCCTGCTTCACCCCCTCCCTTTTTTCTTCTGCTTCTCCCTCTTCTTTGGTACCCTTATCCTCTCTCTTTTCTTTCCCCCTCTGCTTATCCTTCTCTCTTAACCCTGAATGACAAAGTCTTAATTAGCTAACTGCACCCCCCCACACACACACACACACTCTCTCATCTCTTTATCACGCCACTCTTGTGACTGCTTTTTGGGCTATACTCCTACTGTACCGTACACTGTACCTTGTACACCAACTAGCGTGCGTTCCTGTATTTTATGTAACTGAGTGTTTATGCACCCTTGTCGCCTTGTTAATTGTTTACCATTCTGCCTTGTATTGTGAAATCCAAATTTTGTATTGACAGCCAGTGTATTTGTAACTGATGCAGAACCTTTGCAAAAGAACCTCTGGTAATAAATAAATAAATCCTTTTTGTGATCTGGAAGTGCCTGGAAGGAATCATTGGAACCATTTCTGAGGGCTTACTGATTAAATAGCCAGTTTGGCTGGCAGAATCTGAACTTCCACTGGGTGGATGGGCAAGCGCTCCAAGGGAAGGATGAGCAAATGTGGAAACTGGCAACTTTAGTCCCCTTCGATTTGGAACCCCTGTCTTTAGTTTGGTTTCAACACTTTGGCCAAAGACACTTCAGGTCCTCGATACTGTCATTTGGCAGGCTACAAATAGGGGTATAACAAACAGCAAGGGGTATGGGCAAAGAAGACTCCTGAAGATGCCATCCATCAGTGCTCAAGGCTCAAAGCTACGCTGATCAGGAACAGATGCACGCACCAAGGCATACTAACAAACAGGTTTTTATTCACCACATAGGTAAAGGAAACCCGTGCGCATTCACCCTCAAATGGGCTTCATCAAGTAAATGTGCATCACGTAACATTTCCACACACTTATAACACATCACTAATTAACATCAATAACAATAAAACGTATTTCACATACATCATGTGAAAACACACACACACAAACATCAAAATGCTCTGTAAGTGTTAAAGAAGAACTTCAGTGATAGTCCAAAAAATTACAGCTTGTAGTCATTATATGCAGTACTAGACCTGAAAAGGTGTGTGCATTTGTGATTTTTGGCCAAGGTTTACTCCGCCTTCCATAATTTGGATTTTTTTTAGCCCTACTGCACTTGCCATTGATGTTTAGCTGCTGGGCTGCTAGCTTCTGGTGACATCATTGTAGAACAGGGGAGTGACTCACACTATGCAGCGCCATGCAGTTGCAACAATGTTGCAAGGGAAACCTACCAGTACACAGTATACATACTGTGTCCCCCCTTCCCCAAGACACCCTGTTAGAAATGCATTATGCCAAAATCCAAATGCCTTGTAAGCAGGTTTTTTTTTTTCCTTTTGTGAAACTGACTCTCCCCTACAGTGATGTCAGCGGTACAACCCTAGGTCCACAGAAGCACCAGGCTTGCTATAGAAGCCCTGGTACACCCTGCAGTTTTTAGCAGCTCAGAATGCAAAAACTAACTGCAGCAGACAGTAATGAAATACAATTCCAGAATCAATGCTAGAAGGGGTAATTTATGCATGGAAGTCAAAATGACTGGTGAAGGTCCTCTTTAAAGGCTCATAACGAGCAAACATAAATCAGAACTCTGGGTTACATACATCTATTGGGCATTCTAATAATTAAGTTTGTTTTGACAGTCAGGTAACATTGTTGCAAATTCCCCAACCTCAGTGCTTTAGAATACTCCCTTTGTCTCCCACTGCTTCTTATTTAGGCAAACAGACAAATACCTGGGGGGAAGGGGGTACTTTTATGTTAGATACCTTGTGTAAGTAGAATCCCTAAACACTACAATTCATATTGAAAATTCATCTAAAGACAGGATTATATATACAAAATTACATCTTATAGATGAAACTGGCAGAAACATGTTAAGCAGGGAAATACACAGCATTTGCACTTGTCACACTCTACATACTTATGAGTGTGACAGGAATTACTTTTCGGCTAATGGAGAAACCCCTTCCCCTCAAAAATAAAGAAAAATATCTTTATTATACAGTACATCAGAAAGAGGAGTTATAATAGACCCCCCCCCATGATTACCCCTCCGAAATGGGTCTACAGGAATGGCTTTAAATCAAATACTTCAGTCAGACCTCCAGGGCACAAAGTGCTCAGTTTGTAAATCCACTCAGTTTCCTTTCTGTCTAACTTGTTTTTCCTGGCTTATCCCCTATCTGCTCTTGGCACATTTTTCAGTGCTCTAAATTTAAAGCCTTCAATAGTGCAATTATGTACCTTTTTAAAGTGCTTCCCCAAAGCACTCCGAAGACCCTACTACGTACAGCTCATATGTTCTTAAATGTTTTTTCTTTATTTATTTCACTTTGTTAACCAGGTGAACCCACTGGGACCAAGGTCCCTTTATCAGTGGCAACCCAGAATTAATGACAGTTATACAACTCTACTTTTAAGAGATCTTTTTGTCCTGCCTACATATACTATATTGCAGTCACACCGCATTGCATACATGACATACAATGCTTCACAATTGGCATAATGATTGATGGGATAACACTGTGTTGTTTCAGGGTGTAGAAAGCACAGGCCTGTAACTGCGAATTTGCAGACATTACAATTATGGCATTCTTGGAAAGTTTCCATGACTTTTGACATCTGACAGAGGCTTACCATACTCACATTCCTCTCCACATTCCACACCCTTGATGGTGCTACAATTGAGGATATATCCTCCTTTAGGTACCTTGGGGCTTGGCTGAACTGACAACTTGATTTCTCAGGGCATACTGATGCCATACACCATAAGCGCCCCCAAGCTGATGCACTGTGCTGGAACAAAGTGAGTATCATGCTTCCTTCCCACCAACAGATCATTTTAAAAGATTATTCTCTCTATATTTGACTCCGGTGACAGTTTAGAGTGGAGCTCCCAAATCCTCCCCTGCCAGACTGGACCCCTCTTTCACTATTTTTGTCATTTTGCCTTAGACTGTCCCCCTTGTACCCACCACCACATGCTCTGCTGGGTGCTGGATTCAGAGCCCCCTTGTTAATTCTTATCCCTCCTGAGATAAACAACGTAGGGGTAGTGCAATGGCCTGCAGAAGCACAGTCATGCAGCCATGTGCCTAGCGTAGCCATCACTTGGAATCTGGTCCCATCCCCAGTGTATTACTTGGTACAACAAAGGTCATCAGCCACACCTCCACTCAGGCGTATCTCTTCCTCCTTTTAATCCTTCCCAGCAATCAGCATATCTAGCCTCATGGTCATTCAGTTGTTGGAACTGGGTCTTCAAATTGGCTTTCAGGTCTTCTTAGTAATACTCCTGTTCCAATACTTAAGAAATATAAATGTAACCCCCTGTTACCCGGGGTTACTAGAATCCTAGTAAGACCTAGAGGTAGGCGGGGAAGGCAGCATGTGAAACTCCAGTTAAATGGATTTCACACTGTCTCACTCTGTTCTTAGTCTCAGCTGAGACTGAGGGATGACATCATTTTAGAACTGTTGCAGCTGCATAAACCACACTGGAATGTTGCAGTTGGAGGTTAGAGTAGAACGTTGGGGAATTTGAAGCCAGTCTGTGTGCAGTCTAAGTGAGAGACTGTAGTGCAGCAGAGTGTGTGCAGGCTCTCAGAGCTTTAAGCTCTGTTTCAGAGCTACTTTTATTGTAGGTGTGTGTTTCCACCTGAAGAGGAACACAGAAATTTGTAATTGAAGTGATGGAGACTGCTCTCAATGGTTCAGAGCCCCATCCCTGACGGGATGGGGGGAAAGTGTCTGCCTGTTTTCCAGGGGCAACCCCCCCTGGGTCCGGCGAAGAGAAAGAAGCTGCCTGTTTGAATTGTGCTGATGCACCAGAAGCTCTGAGAGGAAGATTTCTTTGAGGAGGAAACGCCTGTGGGGCACCTGCAACCCAAGGGTGAGTTCGCTCTGAAAAAGGGCCAAGTGTTTTCACCTGAACAGAAGCAAACTAAAGGGGATGTTACTGTAGGGTCAGGAAAAGACAGCCAAGTACAGTTCGAAGATGTGGGGATTGGACTGCTTAACTCAGTGGGGGGTCTAGAGTAATGGACAATGCCACTAATAAGTATGTTGAAGTCCAGCACAAATGGAAAGAAAGAATGTGGGGACAGGACTGCTTTACCTGTGGGGGGTCTAGAGTAATGGACAATGCCACTTAATTTAAGTATGTTCAAGTCCAGCGCAAAAGGGAAGCAAGACAAGTAGATGGAATGTGAAATACATTTAGCAAGAATCTACACAGCAAAGTGTTAAAGGATGAGGTGTTTACAGTCCAGAGAAATGACCGGTATGAATTGTGGGACCAAGAGGTAGGAGACCCCCCATCATTAGTAACCAAATTCACCTCTACAGATTTGCTCTGAGACACCTTTTGCTTTCTCTCAGGTACTTGGCCAGTGCCTGAGGAAAGTACCCAGATGTGGGATTAAGAGGAAGATTCCCTGATAGAGCCGAGGTGCTCTTAGGTGGTTTAGGGAGCCACCAGAAAATGTTTCCATGATATATGGAAGGTGTCCAAGTGGCTGGCAAGGGAGCCGAGCTAGGAAATACCCAAAGCAGCGTACAAGTCCGGGCTGTGTGCCCAGTGTGTTGTAGAGCCTGAGGGCTAAAGTGATGAGGAAGTGTTCTGGTCTCTTTTAATCTGCATTACCAGGAGTGTAGCCCCGTGGGGGTCCATCTATGCTTTGTTTATTCTGTTTGGATGTGAATAAAAGCCACACTTTAGAATCCCACTTCTGGTATTGGACATTACAGTTATTGCTTCCTGTGTTCGGAGTTACTTGGGTGCCCCTGTGCAGAGTAGCCAAACCTAGCCTATGTGCCGGGTGACCTATTCCGCCCAAACCCAGCCCACCTGGTATTGCTGTCAGATACAAACGGCATACCAGCCCTGGATTACAAAAATGGAGGCACCGCTGAGGATTTGGGTTTGGAATTTAGGGAGGAATGTAAGAAAGGTTGCTTGGGCAAGGGGCTAGTGTTTTGGCTGTCTGGCAGTGGGTAGCCCAAAAGCTGAAGCAATGTTAACTAATGTGCCGCTGTGTGCTGTTATCCATGTGCTGCTATTAAAATGCCAACTGTTTACCAAGGAGCAGTAAAACCTGAGAGAGTATGCCATTGTCCAGCATCAAAATTACAGCGTTTGCCAGCTTTTTAAAGTCTTTGTGACAAAGAAAAGTGTGGAAAACTGTGGGTAGCAAAAGAAAAATTGTGCCCTAGACATTGGAAATGCTTTCTTGTGAACTGAGAGACTTGTTGTGTTAATGGCCATGAAAAATGGTTGAAATGGGCTCCCGCCATGGAGTCAGTTGAGAAAAAAAGTGTGGTTTTGCAGTTTAAATTTTCCTGCTCAACAATCGCCGTGAGGAGAAGAGCACTCGAGAGGAAAGAGGCTCATTTGCATGGCGTCGAGTGATTGGTGCGACTGCAATCAGTTCCGCCCCCAAGCCAGCTCTAGAGCGACTGCCCAGCATTCGAGAGGGAGAGGGAGTGGAGTGTGCGTACTGGCTTGTTAGGAGGAGCATCGTGGTGACTGAAAGCACTGTAAAAAGTTCAAAAAACTGATTTTTCTGTCTGAATTCAGGCTCAACCTGCATCTTGATCGACTGGACTGTGAGTGTGGTGTTCAGAGGGACAATCGGCAGGACTGCCAACCCACTTCTTTCCAGAGGCCTCCAAGACTGGCTGCAGGCCATTTTCCATTGCAGCAAACAGCTACTGATAACAGTGAGTACCAACAGAAATAATTTATCAAACTAAGTGATTTTGCCAAAAGGCAGCTGAATCTGTGTGTAGCAGTGTAGTCGCTTTGGAAAGCAAGGACTGTGTTAAGTTTTACCAGCAAAAGCAAGCATTTTAAGCCATCGACTGTGAGCATAATTATAGGTTCAGCATCAGTATAAGTTTCAAAGCCATGAGAGAGACTGTGAGTTGTATCCAATATGCAGCAAGAGTTACAGGCAATCCTGTGCTTGAAATACCTTGGCTTTAAGGGACTGTAAGCTAGAGCAATGTCTTCAGCAAGTGGAAAGTCCGTGGTAAATCATATAAATGTGCTAGGGAAAAAGAACAGTGCAAGTTTGTGCAGTTTGAGCAAAGTTATCAGTAGTGTGTGTAAATCGAATGCACAGTGGCTTGACCCAATTACAGAATGTTGATGCGTAGGAGTGCTGCTGCCGCGATTACAGGGTGGGGTAGTAATGTAAACACACCAGCAGAGTAGTCATTTTGAAAGAGAAAGAAAGTGTTTAGTGATGTGGGACTTTCAATAACAGTGAGCATTTGTTTGTTTTTCTCTGCAGTCATGGCCTCAGGACCAGCCCGCTACCTGGATCATGCCCGGGCTGTGGTAGCAGTAGAAGTAAACAAGTTAAGGGACGTTGAGAGATGTTACTATGGAGGACAGCTGCCTCCTCATGTGGCAATTCCTGGATATCCAGTGCAAGTATGTTTAATGAACTTAAATGCTGGAAGGGACGTCTTCATGGTAACTCACTGTTCTGGGTACCTAGAGACATATGGTTTGTTTAAAGCGCCCAAGATTCGTTTGGCTCCCACATGGACAAAAGTTCAAGAATCTGCAGTTGGCAGCACACAGCATCAGATGGAGCCTGTTGGAGAAGGCCCCTCAGGGGAGTGTGGCACAAAGCTAGAGGGTGCAGATTTACAGACAGAGCAATGAGCTGATGTTTCGGATTCTGAGTCACAGAGAGACAATTCAGGAAGAGCATCAGTAGACCTGTGGAGAGGGGGGCCTAGCCCAAGTCTCATAGGTGAAGACGAGATGAGGGAGGCCTTTGAATGGGAGGTTTCGACCTCTGCGCCCAGCGAAGAGTGGATAGTCTCAGGAGTGAGGATGACTGCTCACTCCTGGGCACAGATTCTCGGTGAGGAAGAAGAAGAAGAGGGGGAACCTATGTGGCCTTGTGAAAAAGGAACTGGTACACAGCCTCAAGCTCTTGCCTCAGAGGAATGCATGGAAGAGAGTGGTGATTCCGCTGCCCTGGCTGTGCAAGAAGTCAGGGATCCATTTTTTGTGTCTTTGAGAATGCGTAGCTGGCAGAACCAGGACTGGCCACCCCCAAGCCAGGCCAGAGGTCTCAGGTTGACCAAAGCTAGTAAAGAGGAAAGACTGGTTCGTAGGAAGGAGAATGAAATCTTTGGGATGTCCTTTCCTACCTTTCCTCAGAGAGTCTGGGAGGAGATTGAGAACAGCAGGAAATCCTGGATTTGGGCAGAAGCAATGAAACGTGTGCATCCTGGTGCAAACAAGCATGTCAGGAACAGAATGTTTCATGAAAAATACAGCCAGTGGAAAAGAGGCAAGACACTGTTAATGGACACTGTTCGAATAGTGGATGGAGAGGGACGTGAAACCTTTCACAATGTGGATTATGAGCGCCCAGACGGGGTAATAATTCAGGCACCTGGCCCGTTGTGCTATTGGCCACAATGCAAAGACCTTTCTGCGAATGTGCCCATGCCTACCAAATGAAAAGCAGAGCAGTGGTAGCCAGTGCTCCCACTCCAGCCATTGCAGTACCTACGGTATGTTGTTCCACCAGTATGGACGTCAGGACTCAGGTGCCCCACATTCATCAGTTCTACAGTGTACTGACTTTCCAGAATCCATCGACTGGCCCACCAGATGACTTCAGATCTAGAGAGGACACCAGCCCAGCTGTATCCTGATTCATTGCCTGGTAATCAGATGACTTCAAACCAGCTGTTTTCCTTTTTGTTCCTGTTCCAAGGTTCCATCTCCAGAGATGACATCAGCCCAGCAGTTTCCAGAATGTGCCCTCCTGTCGTTCCTGGAAGATGTCCGCCCAGCTGTATCGGAAGAATGCTGCCAGGGAGAGTCTTCGGCTGAGGACCAGGTTTGGTGCCATTTTCATTCTACAAGGGACTGGTAATTCCAGACTTTTCTATTCTTATAACATTGCAGTACACACCCTGCACTAGCAGACTCCAGATGTTTGAACTGTCCTCAAAGACTCTCCCCTTCAGGACTTTGGCCTGCTAGAACTGTGCTTCACCGGGCTCCGGCCCAGGAGAGACTCTTTAATGGACTTGTCTTCAGGCACTGTGGTCACTAGATGGGACTTCTAGCTCACTCCATCCCCCAAATATGGTGTATTGTAAATAATGTCACTGTTTTTCACTGTTTTCTAATGTTTATACTGTTTTTTCTACTTTTCTAAAAAAAATCTTTTTGGGATTCTCCAGTGTTTTGACGGTAGGGTTTTAGATAGACTGTGTATGCAGATTAGGAGTGTGTGTTGTCTTTCTTTTTCTTGCAGGTGTTCCTGAAGAAGACAGAAGAGAAGACAAGAAGAGGAGGAGGGACTCAGCGGAGTCCCTCACTAGTACTTTAGAGCGTAGTGTTTAAAGTACTGTTGTTGTTGTTACTGTGTGTAACTTTTTCCTTCCACAGGTATGGTTGTGGGGGATTATGGGAGTAATGCATAGTGTATGGTATTAGGTCCTGGTGTATGGCTGCATGGTGTCAAGGGTCGGGGAGGTTTCCCGTTTGTTTTGTTTTGGGAAATTTGAGTTAGAGGCAGACAGGTTTTCCCTAGAGGGCTAGGGGAGATAGACAGGCTGTGGTCCTGAATGGCCATAGGGGCTGCAGTGCTGTTCTATTAGGGTTATGCTCTGGACAGTTCTACCAGAGCTACTAGGTACCCATAGTTAGTAGGGTAGAGTAGAGGCTGAGATGTCAGCCAAAGGCCTCTAGGCCCTTAGTGTTGCCTGCCTGTGCTAGCACATGGTAGGGGAGAAGGTAGCGCTACCTGCCCGTAGTCAACTCATGGGGTGAGATGGCCTAAGCTGGGTGAATAATGATTGTGGACAAACATTTTCCTGGCCCAGGGTGAGTGTAACCCACCTGTTACCTGGGGTTACTAGAATCCCAGTAAGACCTAGTGGTAGGCAGGGAAGGCAGCTTATGAAACTCCAGTTAAATGGATTTCACACTGTCTCACTCTGTTCTCAGTCTCAGCTGAGACTGAGAGATTACATCATTTTAGAACTGTTGCAGCTACATGAGCCACACTGGAATGTTGCTGTTGGAGGTTAGAGTAGAATGTTGGGGAATCTGAAGCCAGTCTGTGTGCAGTCTGAGTGAGAGACTGTAGTGCAGCAGAGTGTGTGCAGGCTCTCAGAGCTTTAAGCTCTGTTTCAGAGCTACTTTTGTTTAAGGTGTGTGTTCCACCTGAAGAGGAATACAGGAATTTGTAATTGAAGTGATGGAGACCGCTCTCAATGGTTCAGAGCCCCATCCCTGAGGGGATGGGGGGAAGGTGTCTGCCTATTTTCCGGGGGCAACCCCCCCTGGGTCCGGCTAAGGGAAAGAAGCTGCCTGTTTGAATTGTGTTGATGCACCAGAAGCTCTGAGAGGAAGATTTCTTTGAGGAGGAAATGCCTGTGGGGCCCCTGCAACCCAAGTGTGAGTTCGCTCTGAAAAAGGGCCAAGTGTTTTCACCTGAACAGAAGGAAACTATAGGGACTGTTACTGTGGGGTCAGGAAAAGACAGCCAAGTACAGTTGGAAGATGTGGGGATTGGACTGCTTAACTCAGTGGGGGGTCTAGAGTAATGGACAATGCCACTAATAAGTATGTTGAAGTCCAGCACAATTGGAAAGAAAGAATGTGGGGATTGGACTGCTTAACCTGTGGGGGGTCTAGAGTAATGGACAATGCCACTTAAATTAAGTATGTTCAAGTCCAGCACAAGAGGGAAGCAAGACAAGTAGATGGAATGTGAAATACATTTAGCAAGAATCTACACAGCAAAGTGTTAAAGGATGAGGTGTTTACAGTCCAGAGAAATGGACGGTATGAATTGTGGGATCGAGAGGTGGGGGAACCCCCCATCAGTAGTAACCAAATTCACCTCTACAGATTTGCTGAGACACCTTTTGCTTTCTCTCGGGTACTTGGCCAGTGCCTGAGAAAAGTACCCAGACATGGGATTAAGAGGAAGATTCCCTGATGGAGCCAAGGTGCTCTTAGGTGGTTTAGAGAGCCACCAGAAAATGTTTCCATGATATATGGAAGGTGTCCAAGTGGCTGGCAAGTGAGCCGAGCCAGAGAATACCCAGAACAGTGTACAAGTTTGGGCTGTGTAACCCAAAGCAGCGTACAAGTCCAGGCTGTGTGCCCAGTGTGTTGTAGAGCCTGAGGGCTAAAGTGATGAGGAAGTGTTCTGGTCTCTTTTAATCTGCATTACCAGGAGTGTAGCCCTGTGGGGGTCCATCTATGCTTTGTTTATTCTGTTTGGATGTGAATAAAAGCCACACTTTAGAATCCCACTTCTGGTATTGGACATTACAGTTATTGCTTCCTGTGTTCAGAGTTACTTGGGTGCCCCTGTGCAGAGTAGCCAAACCTAGCCTATGTGCCGAGTGACCTATTTCTCCCCGAACCCAGCCCACCTGGTAGAGCTGTCAGATACAAACGGCGTACATAAAAGTACACATACTCCCATATTGCAAAGCATCATCAGAAGAATATGCAAATCATCATAAAAAAACACAGATTGTTTCTGTTTTAAGCAGGAGGGTTTAGTGCCAAATAGACTCTCACACAATCTGCAAAGTTTAAAACAGAAGACACTGACAAGTGTTTTGTCCTTGTCAGGACTCACCAGTGTACCTCACCTGTAACAACACAAGGGAAGGATGAACCAGTCATATTTCGATCTTAGTGGTTTGGGACATGGTGATCCCATATTTTGGTCTTACTGGTTTGGGACATGGCAAGTCCAAAATAGGAAACTATTCTAAAAGACAAAGTACCTCAGCACAAAATCACTGAGGTAAGGGTTACCCTGAAAGGATACTGGCAACAAAGCCAGGTTTCAAAGAAATGTAAAATTACACATTCTCCCATAATGCAAACCATCATGGGGAATAATATTCAAATCAACATTAAAGAATATATAAAATGCTTCTGCTTTAAGCAGGAGAGTATGGTGCCAAATAGCCTCTCACACAATCTGCAAAGGCTGAAACAGAGGACAGACACATGTTTCATCCTTCTCAGGGCTGATCAGTGTACCTCATCTGTAACAACCCAAGGGAAGGATGAACCAGTCATATTTTGGTCTTAGTGGTTTGGGTCAAGGTGATCCCAAATAGAAAGGTAATCTAAAAGACAAAGAAGCACAGCACAAATGCACTGAGGCAAGGGTTACCCAGAAAGGGCATTGGCAACAAAGCCAGGTTTACTGATTCTGTCTCTACTCTCCATATCCCTGGTGCCAAACAAACAGCCATTGTTGCTTCTCTGGCTCAACCTCTTGAACTGATTCAGCTACCAACAGAATGCCTGTAAGGTGATTTTCTATGCCTTCACAACTTGATCTTGCTACCAGATGATGCTTCTGATTGCCACTGCTCAGTTTCTGCCAAATGTCTGGTTACCTATCAAGAGTTAACACACAGATGTCCTGGGTGGCTTTAGATAGTGATATATTCAAGGCAATGCACTAAGCAACATGCCTTACCTGTTCTATATGTGGGTCATTCTGCAGTCTTATGTCCTCTCAGTTCTTGACTCTCATACATCTCCAAATTTCAGTCTTTTACTTCAATGTCTGAGCAAGTATTTTACACACCAAAGAATCTTTTCTCAGCCCGGTGGCGCTGAGGGTTGAGGCACTGGGTGCCACACCTCGCTCCACGCTGGTGACCTTGGTTTGGGAATGAGCCCGGGTCACTGGGGGTCGGCAGGGGAGGACTAAGATTGAGCATACGACGACAGCTCTCCTAGTCCTGGGGAGAAGGGGGTGGATGCACGCCGTGCTCTGCTGGTCCCTGAGGATGCCCAGAGGTACTGCAGTTGCAAGGATGCTTAGTTGGGGGGAAGCACGGCAGACATCTGCGCATCAGTGCATGGATGTCATTGCATGCCCCTGCTTCCATCAGGAGAAATAAAAATGGGGAAAAATGGCAGCACAAGTCCGTGGCAGCTTGATGGCTACAGTTTCACCGACCGACAATGCCTGAAAGACATGTGCCAGTAGTGGATCCTCGCCGGGCGCGGGAATAAGGGGGGGCCCCTTTCACAGGTGTAGTTGCATATGCCAGCTGGGGTGCTTCAAGGGTCGGTGGTGGAAAGGAGGAGCTGTGGCTGGATATAGGGCAGGACTGTGGCTGCAGGTAAAAATTGTTAAATGATGAAAAAAAAAACAAAGAATATTTTCTATAAAAATGGCAACAGGTTATATTTTCTTCCAACTGAGTAATTAGATCAACTTCAACGAATCCGCTTGCTTTGAGTCACCATGCACCCTGCTGCACAGCTGCAGACAGTGAAAAGAAACCCACTCTAAGCTAGTCTGCCACTATATTCCTGCCTCTTTCTTAACCAAAGCCACAGCTCATGTTTTGCCTACCTTATGATTCCAGCTCCTCACCCCCAGCATTCATTCTTTACCCATCCACCTGAATCTGATTCCATTCTCTCAGGCCACAACAAAAGCTTCCTTACCAGTATTCATTCCAAGCCATCCACCATAGTTATTTGTTCTAACCTCCAATCCACTTCTGTAGATCCTGATGCCTCTGCTCCACGTATCTGATCTGGTATCTTCCTTCTCATCCAAATGATTCTGCACAAAATGAGAACTGTTATCTTTACTAGAATACCTCAAGGCTGTGATGAGAATTATTCCCCAGGGAAGAAGTTTCATATCTCTTCTTGACCTGGCGCATTCAGTCACTGCTCTGGGTTATCACCTTACCATCACTGCTTTTGCCTTTTCAGACCTCGTCATGTGGTCTCATTTACTATTGAACTGAAAAGTCATATCCATTATTCATAAAGATCTCTAAAATGAAATACCTGAGAAGATTAATATGAACTTCTTTATTGTACAGTTTCAGAACGGACTGCTTGTAAATACATCGTCCTGCTAACTTTCTTGTTGATTTTCTTTCTCATGTTCAATTACAGTAATTCAGAACTTCCCCTCCTCAAATCGATGTAGTCATGGCTCCTCCTCAGTCACTCTAGGATCTGCAAATGACTTCACTTGTTAGCAACATCATACTGCTCACAAGCATTCAGTCTCTCAGCCACATCATACTACACCAAGCAATCGTCCTGGCAGACATATCATACTACTCCAAGCACTCGGACTGTTGGCCACATCATACTTTTCAAGCATTCAGCCTTTTGGCCACTACTATAAAACAGTACCAATTAAACATTGGTTTAACTTAATATCCATCTATCCTATCTCGTACTAAGCCAGTCCAACAGGTAAAGCATTCCTTCAAGGCCTAAGAATTCTTCTCCACAGGAACAACCCTCAAGCAAGCCTGTTTTCTGTGCTCTACATTGCAAACTAATGGATCTTTTACAAGAGGTAGTCTTCAGCTCACAAACAGTTTTTATGTCATAATAGCAAAAATGTAATGGTGACTCATAGAAGAGTGAGTGCATTTCGCCAAACACAAAATCAGCTCCGCAGCCACCACAGCAATTGTCAATACAGTGATGGCACTTTACAGTGCAAGAGGGGGACAATAAAAAATGAAAATTACATACCTACTGTAATTCTTGATCTTCCTGGACAAAGTCTCCACCACTCATTCACACTAATGGGACTATGCCGGAGGCACTAGGACCCAGCAGAAGCCAAAAATCTTCAAGAGGGACGGCATCTAGGTATGGCAGAGAGGAAGTGGCACCATGAGCCCAGCTCGTGCCATATAGGCTACCTCGGCATCAACACTCCAACAGCCTCAGTACCTTTTTTACCAAGGAGGTGCAGCATAAACTAATCTAGTGAAACTAACCTATGTCGGACATGAGATAGTCCGAATGACCCATGTAAAGAGGGTCAACAGAACAGAGTCTTCACAGTCCAGCCATTGAGGGAGTGAAGACCAAAAACAAATAAGTGAGCTCGGGGGATGGAGGGTGGGCGTGTCAATGAGTGGTGGAGACTTCGTCCAAGAAGATCAAGAATTATGGTAGGTACGTAATTTTCATATCTTCCTGGACATAAAGTCTCCACCACTCAATTACACTAATGGGACAGTACCAAGTTAAAATAATCCCCCGAGAAGGGCGGCAGGAGAAAAGAGCTCATTTAGGACAGAAGTCCATTAAGGATTGTCCTGCCAAAGGACTGATGCTGTCTGGCATGGACATCCAAAGCATAGTGCTTTACAAACATGTGCACAGAGCTCCAAGTATATGGGCTAGCAGCATAGCCTAGAGGTTAGAGTAACAAGCTGTGAATGAGCTTGGTACATCCAGCAGACCAGACCTGGGTCTGATTCTCACAACCTGCACTTGCATACTGTGTGACTCTGAGCAAGTCACTTAATCACGCAGTGCTCCCAGGTCACCCCTGAAAACAGGCACTTGTGCCTAGTGGGCCTTACGTGGTTACCAAAGACAAAAATAAAATAAAAAAATTAAAGTAGCTGCATTGCAGATGTCTGCAATGGGCACATTTTGAATTTCTGCCAGAGATGCCGTGACTGCCCTTGTAGAATGAGCGTATACTCTGCCTTCCAGCTTAACCTGTGCCATGGAGTAGCATTGGCCAAGACATGCCCCTAGCCACGCCGAAATACATCTGATAGCAACAGGCTGACCCAGCCGAGCCATGCTGAATGAGACAAACAGTTGTTTTGATGTGCGGATTTCTTTAGTTCTGTCTAAATAGAACCACAAAGCTCTCTTAACATCCAGAGAATGTAGGGTATGCTCCCCCTCATTCTGGAAGTTCGTGAAGTAGGTCAGAAGGACCAAGGGCTGGTTCAGATGGAATTCTGAAACCACTTTAGAGAGAAACTTAGGGTGAGTTCACAGAACCACCTTGTCTTTGTGAAATACAGTATATGGGGGGGGCTGTAACCAAGGCATGTATTTCAGACACTCTGCGAGCAGAGGTAATGGCTACAAGGAAGGCGGTCTTCCAGGTCAGAAACTTCAGCTCACAAGTTGCTAGGGGCTTGAAAGGTTTACAAGTGAGCATGTCTAGCACAAGATTAATGTCCCAGGCGGCTACAGGTCATCTGACAGGTGGCATAGTGTGTAGTATGCCCTTAAGTAACCTCTTGACCAAAGGTAACTGAGCCAGAGACATGGAGTGTACAGGCTCATGGTATGCTGAGATCATGCTGAGGTGAACCTTTAAGGGTGAGTATTGCAGACCTGTATTTGACAGGTCTAGAAGATACTCCAGAACTTTGTTTGGTTGGCAGGAAAAAGGGTCCCAAGAGGACTTTGTGCACCATCGCCACCTTCTGCATCCTGCCTGTCAAAAAAACTCAAACCAGCTGATGACAGTACAGGTGAGTCCACAGAGCTCCCTTAGGTGATCCAGCAGCACTGCGTGGTCCACAGTGTCAAATGTTGAGGAGCGATTGAGAAGAATGAGAATTTATTGCTCTCCTCTACCCTTCACCCTGAAGAGACCATTTAGCACCTGGACTCATGCAGTTTCAGTGCTATGTCTTGACCTAAACCCCATCTAGAAGGGCTCATAGATGTCATAGGCTGTTGGATGTACCTTGAGCTACAGAGCCACCACTATCTCAGTAACCTTACCCAGAAATGGGAGGTTAGAGATGGATCTAAAATTTGTCAAGATGTCAAAGTCGAGCTATGGTTTCTTAAGGAGGGGTCTCACCATGAGGGGACTGCCAGACTCCACCCTCCTCCCTACATTAGCTACACACTCACACACATCACTTGCCTAGCGTTTTTCATAACCACCTCCCACCCCCTCCACTTTTTCCAGCTATTTGGCTCTGGTGTGGCTCTTTTAGCTACCAATTTCTTTTAGCCTTAAGAACCTTCTTCAAGCACCTTCACCCAGGGTGGAAATCCAGAGGAAAGAGTCAAGCCAAAGTAACACATCAAATTAATGGTGAAAAGCCCCACCCTTAAGAAAAATACCAGGTGCATATAGCACAACTTTACAAGTGGGGTGATGGTTGGGATTGCAGTGAGCCCTGACCAGCAGGGTGCTATGCATGCATTGTTGCCCATGGAAGTATAGAGATCCAAACAAAAGGTACCCCTCCTCCATAGGTCTGCCCCTTCCAGGCTTCAAAATCACCTATCAGTCAAGGTTTTGCCACAAGCTGCCCCCTCACATCTTTTCTGTTACAACCACTAGGTGGGAGGAATTCTAATTACATTATTTTATATATATACAATTAAAGGCAGCGAGGGACAGATTTTTTGTGTTATGTACTCCGTGTGGGAGAATGTTCAAGTCTGGCATTGGCAGCAGAGACCACTGTTGCTAAAATTATGTTTGTAAGTGTGCAGATTAACCCCACAAGTCTTGTACTAAAAGGCAAGCAACTCAAAATTACCAAATATCGGGATGAAGTCTGAATATTATGTATTGCTTTTGTCTGCAGTTTTTTCTGTATTATAACACATGAAATTTTATAAATAAGAAGTTTTCAAAAACTTAAAGATGCAAAAGCACTTATACATCTGGCAGCCTCACAGTGAATCCAAATAATGCATATTAATACTCAGTTTATTTAAAATCCTTTAAAAGTTTGACGTTTAATCATTACAGTTGAAAAACACAGCTGCAATCATTTTACATTAATTATCTAGTTATGCAAATAATAAAAAAGGATGGCCATTCAGTTTCAATATTGCATACATATACTACATTATATTGACAATCTAGTCATTTGGTATAGCCATATTTTATATCAAAAGTCCCAATCAACATATGACTTTATTATTCATTTGAAAAAAATCCTGTGCTCGCCATCCATAAATCACAAAACTACTCACAATATTGCCCCAAAAGTGTAAATTTATTACGCTAGTGCCAGTAAAAATAAACATATCAACTGATGCATTTCGGAATAAAATTCCTTTGAGGCTTCTCTTCGCTTTTCTATATTACTTTAATACCCTATTTTTATATATTATACCATTCCAATGGCAAACAATTCCATATAATTAATAGAGGACTATACATGGGTGGGGGTTGGGTGCCTCAACCTCATGGCATTTTGTTCCCCCAGCTTCCCTACAGGAAATAACCACTAAGTTCCTCTCAGGAACCTGTATCTAATGAGTTATATTGCATGGTTAGTGTAGCACCCCTTGTGGCCAACACCCCGACGGCGAAACACAGAAAAAGACCATTACGGCGACATTCACAGTAATGGTCCTTTTTCTGTGTTTTGTCTTCCCCCAGTGTTCCACCCCCCTCCCCAGACCAACTCTGACTTAGAGTTGGAATCCTAGAGTCTGGGAGGTGTGGGGGGCAGCGTCCCCACATGGTTGGTGTGGGGGGCACAGCCTCCCACAGGAAACAGTGACAGAAGAGGCGGTAGAATGCCTGCGTCAGTATTGTGCCGTCACTGTGGGGGAGGTCAGCATTCTCGACGACCAGATATCTTGGTGCTTCCCATGGTTAGGAAGAAATACATTTATTTTAGTTTATAAAAATGGGAAAACTTTTACAATGCATGTTTTTTTACTTTTACTGGAATCATGCTTTTGGATTTGGGTAAGTTTTGTATCCCAATGTCAAATATTTTAAGTGGAGACAGACTGACTGGTAATGGGGATAATTTTACTTTCTCCAATTTGCAATTACAATCCTCCCACCTTTCCATTTATTCTACGGTTTACTTGGGCTTACAAAACAGTCTGTAGTTGACATGGGGTATGTGCTCCATTCCAAAAAAATGAGATCTTTTACTATGGATTTGTTAAATTTTACTTATATCATATCTACATTTTCATGTATACTCCTGACTATGTCAGGGAATGCGGAAATAAATCCCAGGCCCCTTCATGTACCTTTTTAGGAATTACCCAAACAGAATTGAAAGGGTTTCAAATTTATGCATTTAAATACCAGGAGTTTTCTTAACAAAAAAAAATGGAAATTGAAGCACGGATAACACTTTACAAACCAGATGTACTTAGTTTAACTGAGACATGGTTAGAGACTAGGTTTGTTGGCAAAGGCAACTAGCTTCATCTGAGCTCTTTTCTTCTAGGTTTGCTTGTAAGGACAGAGCAAGGAACATTATAAGAGCAAGGAAAAAGGTTATAGCTTTTTTTGGCTAGGCAGATTTACTGTGTGATATTATTTTCTTTTGTACTCACAGGGTTTGTTACTGTCTTTTGTTAACATTTTACTGCTTTATTGTTCTCTGATTCAAATTGCTGTTGCAGGGTATACTTTCTGCTGCATTATTACAGGGTGTGCCAACAGGTTTTTTACTGTTTTGTGCTTACAGATAACTGCTGTAATTTTCTCTGATTCAAATTGTTTTTTGCAAGGTATGTCTTCTGTTACTGCTTTATTTTTCTCTGTAGCAAAGTGTTTTTTGCAGGGTATATCGTCTGTGAAATTATTACAGGTGGTGCTTTATAGGTTTTACAGTTTTATCTATCATTAGGCTAAGCTTTCAGGGCTACTGCATTTGTTGTTGGTTGATTGTTTCTGCTCTTACCTCCTTGTTTCTTTCATCTGTGGTTCTTCTTTTTCATCAGGGGAAGGGCCCAGCCACCCACCCATCCCCAACCACCCCATGCTACACTCTTTTTATAGGGTAGCACAGTCATGACATTTCCTGTAGCAAAGCAGAAAGGGGAGGATCAGAGGGGTATCCACACAGTGACCTTACTTACAGGGGCACAAGTAATTTAACTTGTTATAACAAGTTATACAAAAACAAACAAACAAAACAAAATATCAAACTTTTGCTTTCATTTTCCTTCTTCTAATTACTCAGACCAGGTTATAAACCCAGCAACTCATCTGGAATGGATATTATTAACTGCAGGTACTGCTGGACACTTTTCAAAAGGGCAATCATACAGGATTTAGGACACTGTCCTGCATGCTGGACCACTGGAGATCTAAAGGCTCAGCTCCAGGAAGCATGGGCAGAGATTGCTTGCCTCAAATCACATATTCAGGAGGAAATATAAGAACCACCTGCCATTTCCCCAACATCTAACTGAAGCACCTCGACCACAGAGAGTAGTCGGTCCGGGAGGTTGGTAGGTTGTTAGGAGGAACAAATCAGGTGTCCCATCACTCAGTACTCTCCAACGTATCACCTCCACAAACCATATAAAAACTACAAACAGGTATCTGCCTCTATCTCCAAAATCAAACAAGGGGCAGAGGACACTGCAGAGCAGGACACTGCAGCACAGGAACTAGCACAACAAAACTCACCCAAAGCAGGGACCAAAACAAAAAAAGCAAAAAGGAAATCTAAAACACTTCTGATCGTAGGAGACTCCAAGAATTGGGGAGTTGATACCTACCTCCAGCCGGAGGTAATGGTCAGATGTCTCCCAGGTACATCAGCGTGGAGAGACACTGACCGCATTGCTAAAATTGTGCAGGAGAAAAGATTGATGTCCTGTACACATAGCGACTAACGATCTCACCAGCTGGTCAGTTATGGAGACCAAGGAACACCTGACCAGGCTGGGAGACACACTGTCATCCATTTCATCTGGTATCTCCTTCTTGGAGATCCTGCCAGTCTGGGAGAGGGGGGCAGATGGATGGAAGGTCAGAGAAGGGGAGATAGGGGAGCTAAATATGTGACTCAAGGGCTGGTGTCAGGAAAAAGGACACAAATTTGTAGATAACTGGCAACAGTTTTGGGAATGAAAGTTTTTTAAATTCAATGGACTGCATCTGACTAAGGAGGGAGTCAGTGCATTGGGGCAGAAGTCTGATGTCTTTGCAGAATATTTAAACAAGCAAAAGGGGTTAGGGGTGCAGCACCCGATACATTAAACGGGAAGAACACCCCTCCCCCCTCAACCAGTGATCAAACAGGAGTTCAGCATGTTTATAGTTCATTTGCATCAACAGGTAAGGAAAAAGGTTTTGCTCCCCATACAGTGTGTAGGGAAAATGCCGGGCCTCACCCAACAACTAACACACCAAAATCTGGCCAATGGAAAATCATGTACGCAAATGCCTGCAGTCTGGGAAACAAGATCTCAGACCTGCAGGCAACAATGACAGAGGCTAAACTGGACACAGTAGCCATTAGTGAGACATGGTTCACCAGTGACCACACTCGGAAGACTTCAGTACCCGGCTATGTATTGTTCAGAAGAGACTGAGGTGCAAAAAGGGGGGTGGAGTGGCCCTTTATATCAATGAAAATATCAAAGCTACAGAAATTCAGAATACACATAAGGAGCCAGAAGAACTTTGGGTCACCCTGGAAACAGGAAATGGGACAGCCATACGAACTGGGGTTGTCTACAGGCCTCAAGACCAGGGGGAGGACATAGACACATTACTGTTAGAAGATATACAAAACTGAGACACCTTATGGTCTCTATTTTTGGACCTATATGTATGTTGTCTCAAGTTAGGCCCTTTTTAGACCAGATACAAGAGTATGCCAATAAACCCCAATGGAATCTCCAAGATATACTCCTTCCTATTGGGTACCAAATATCCTAATTCCCTTATTGGATCTAAAATTTGGTCATCTCTTCTGCCAGATTCTCCTTCAGTTTGGGGGCAGAAATGGGTGGACATGCACAGATACCTCACTCAGGATAGGCACAGGCTTATCCAATATCATATTTTAAATAATTTGTACTACACTCCGGGTAAGCTGGCCAGGTTAGGTAGATTACCTTTGAACATTTGCACAAGGTGTGGATAGCTGAAGGGATCCTGGCACATATTTTTTGGCACTGTGACAAAGTGGCTCCATTATGGCATTTAATTCAGTCCAATTTAGATCCCCTTTTGGGATTGAGAGAATTGTTTACTATAGAAGTTTATATTTTAGGGATGTTCTCTAATATTCAGGTCTTGGAACGTAGGTTTCACAAGGCTTTAATCTCTATAGCAGTTAAAAGGCTGGTTCTCAGACATTAGATGGACCAACTGGTTATATCGTACGCAGAATGGATTAAATAAATCTCTCTTTGTTTCAAGACTGAAAGATTAATAGCAAGCTCCCAGAATTGCTTGACCTCTTTTGACCGGAAATGGGGCAAATTATATGCTTTATATTTGAATTAATGTCCATGTGTGTATACCTCTGGCTGCTCTGGTTTGAATTATCCTACATTGATACTGGCTACTGCATATTGATTACTTCTTGGCATAAGTTTTGTTATGCTTTCTTTCCAATAAGGCACATCCTGGGGTGGGGTGGGGGCTGTAAGAATAGAGGGGTAGGGGAGTAGGGTGTTTTCGTGATGTTTTTTTTTGTTCAGATTTAATTATTCCCGCAGCATTCTGGGGCTTTCTTTGTACTTCTTTTGTACTCACTGTGCTTAGTACTGGTTCATGCTCTCATTGTTAGACACATTTTGTTAAGCTAAAACTCAATAAAGATGTTGAATTTCAAAAAAAGAAGATATAAAAAACATGACACTAAAGGGGAGGTACTGATAATGGGAGACTTCAACATGCCAGATACAGATTGGTCATACCAGCAGGAACATCCACCAGAACTAGACACATGGTGGATTCCCTGCAGCGGGAGGGCCTCAAACAACTGGTAGAACAACCCACAAAAGACAGGGCTATCCTAAATCTAGTACTGACTAACAAGAAAGGATCACAGATCTCCAGGTAGAAGGTCACCTGGGGGCCAGTGACCATCACATGGTATGGTTCAATTTGGCCACTACAACTAAATAATCCCATTCCAAGGCAAAAATATGGGACTTCAGAGTAGCTGACTTTGATAAGATGGCCAACAGAGTTAAGCTAGCCCTGGCAAGAAGAAATACAAGTGAGGGAGTACAGGCAAAGTGGGCAAGCATTAAGGATACAATACTTGAAGCAATATCCCATTGTGTTAGAGAGAAAAGCAAGAGCAAAAGAAGGAGGAAACTACTTTGGTTCTCAAAAACAATAGCAGAAAAGGTCAGAGCCAAAAGGCTGGCCTTCAGGAAATATAAGGGAATGCAGTGGGATGAAGATAGGGAGGCATACCAAACTTCCCTAAGGGAAGCAGGGAAGGTAGTAAGGCAGGCAAAGGCCCAAACTGAGGAAACACTAGCACAAACAGTAAAAGAAGGGGTCAAGACTTTCTATAGATACATTAGTGAAAGGAAAAAGTCCAGAGGGGTATTGCTAAGATCAAAGGGGATAAGGGGGAGTGTGTGGAGGAGGACCAAGGAAAAGCATCTATCCTAAATAATATAATAATAATAATATACTTTATTTGTACTGTGCCTTTCTAAAATCAAGGTGCCTTAACAGTAAAATACAGACGAATGAAACAGGATGCAATAAAATCATTAATTCAATAAATGCAGGGTTTCATAAAATTCAATAGATACTTCTGCTCAGTATTTACTGAGGAGAAGGTAGGGCAGGGCCCACAGCTCAGCACCATGGACACAGGGGGAGAGGACGGTATGCACTAGTCAATTCACAAAAGAAAGGGTCCCACAAGAGCTTGCTAAGCTCAGGGTGGACAAGGCAATGGGACCTGATGGCATACATCCCAGGGCACTGAAGGAGCTAAGGGTGGAACTAGCAGAGCCATTATCAGAACTGTTTAGTGAGTCTTTGAGCACAGGAGAGGTCAAAGAAGACTGGAGAAGGGCCCATGTGATCCCACTCCACAAGAGTGGTAGCAGAGAGGAGGCAGGGAACTACAGACCAGTCAGTTTTACCTCAGTAGCGGGCAAGATTATGGAGGCACTCCTTAAGGAAAGGATAGTGCAACACCTGGAATCCATAGGAGCACAATATCCAAGACAGCATGGGTTTACAACAGGAAGGTCCTGTCAAACTAATCTCATAGATTTCTTTGACTGGGTAACCAGAGTGGTGGACCAAGGGGGTGCAGTTGATGTTGCCTACCTTGACTTCAGCAAAGCTTTCAATACTGTTCCACATAGAAGATTGATTAATAAGCTAGGTGGGCTCGGGGTGGGTCAGAAGTTGGCCAACTGAGTAGCAAACTGGTTGGCAGGCAGAAAACACAGAGTGGTGGTAAATGGTATACAGTCAGAAGAGATGCAAGTCACAAGTGGGGTACCTCAGGGATCAGTCCTGGGGCCAGTCCTCTTCAATATCTTCATCAGTGACATTGCAGATGGACTGAAGAGTAAGGTTTGTCTGTTTGCAGATGACACCAAGATCTGCAACAGAGTAGATGATCCAGATGGTGTGGACAGAATGAGAAGAGATCTGGATAAAACTGGCAAAATGGTCGGAAGAGTAGCAACTGGGGTTTAACACAAAGAAGTGCAAGATCATGCACATAGGGAAGAGAAACCCAGAAGTCACCTATAGGTTTGAAGGGGAGTTGCTGGCAATCACAAGGGAAGAAAGAGACATGGGCATCATCATCACAGATGATGTGAAATCATCTAAGCAGACCACTAAAGCAGTACGTAAGGCTAAAGGGATGTTGGGCTGTATTTGTAGGGGTATCACAAGTCATAAGAGGGAGGTAATAATCCCTCTTTACAAGGCACTGGTTAGGCCCCATCTGGAGTACTGCATGCAGTACTGGAGGCTGCACCTGCATAAGAACATTAACAAAATGGAGGCAGCCCAGAGAATGGCAACTAAAATGATGCAGGGACTGCATCAGAAAACATATGAGGACAGATTAACAGAGCTCAATATGTATACCCTACAGAAACAGGAGAGAGGTGATATGATCAAAACATTCAAACACCTTAAGGGCATTAACAAGGTGAAAGAGTCTAACATGTTTCAATATAAGAAAAATAGCAGGACAAGAGAACACAGCATGAGATTAGAGGGAGGCCAATTAAGGGGTAATATGAGGAAGTTCTTTTTCACAGAAATAGTGAATGGCCTACCTCAGGAAGTTGTGGATATGAATACAGTGCAGGGCTTCAAAGCGGCATGGGATAGGCATAAGGGAGCAATACAGATGAGTATGAATAGATAGACCATTCACAGAGTAAAAGCCTATGGAACATTCATAAGGTAAAACAAATGGGCAGACTGGATGGTCCTTGTGGTCCTTATCTGCCGTCAACGTCTATGTTTCTATGTTTACTAGATAATTTTTGTGATACAAAAGGGAATAAAGTGGTTAGGAAAGATAGAATTGGTAAAAAGAATGGAGGGGGGATCATGATGTTCTATAGAGATACTTTAGAAGCAACTATACAGCATATACCTTTAAAATTCAAAACTGAATGTGGACGGTTGCTTTTTGAATTTATGTTAGGAGTGTGTAACAAGGTTACTTTCTGCACTGTGTACAATTCACATAAATATGGTAAGAAAGGATTGAGTTTCTTGTTTGTTTTCGATCCATTGCTCTTAACAAACATGTTTTGGTAACAGGGGATTTTAATTTAAATTGGGGCAGAGCAGATCAATCTGATTTAGAAACACTAGTGCTAAATGCAGGCTTTACTCAGATAATCACTGATTACACTAGAATGAATCCACATTCAAATTCACATACAACTCTGAATTGGATATTAACCAGAAATACAGATAGGATTGTTGATTGTGGGACTTTATCAGACAGCATAAGTGATCATCTCTCAGTTCTTTTGTATCTTGAATTGCACTAAAACTAAAGTTCCCCCTAAAATTATTCAATACAGAAATTATAATAATATTGACTTGGGGCATCTGAATGAGGATTTGAATTTATTAGACTGGTCATACTTGGATGCTATACCTGATCCAAATGCTGTGCTTGGTTTCTTTTTTTGTCACCACATTAAATGAATTACAGAATAAGCATATTCCACTTGTGACAAGAAGAGTAAGAGGAATAGATAACAAATGGACCCCCCCCCCGAAGTTTTTAACTTAATGAAAGAGTGAGATAGACTGTGGAAAAACTACAAAAATTAAAATGGTATTGTTGACTTTAATACATATCATTCAGTAAGTAATGTGTAAAATGTATATACAGAAGAGCAAATCTGAATTAAAAAAAAAGCACAAATGGATTCCCTAGGCGATCCCAAAAAATGTTGGTCTTCGGTTAAATCATTGATGGATCTGGTAAAAACAACTTCGTGTACAATGACATTGCTAGAACTAATCCTAAAAAAAAATGTGATATATTTCTATCCAAATTTACAGACTTTTCTAAATATGTTAAAAGTTTTGATTGCAATACTTCATCAATAAATGATGGCCAAAAGCTAACTAATTGTACTAATCCTATTTTTTATTTTCAGAAAATCTGTCCTCAGCAGATGTTTAAATTATTAAGGCAGATGTCTATAAAACAAAGTTCAGGATTAGATGGAGCCCAGGTTCTTGAAACTTATTGCACCTTTTGTCTATTAGCCTCTGACAAAAATTTTTAATTTTTCCTTGGTTACAAGTGAATTCCCATTACTATGGAAACAAACATATATAAAACCAATCCAAAGTTGGGTTCCTCCCAGGATGCTGACAATTATAGGCCTATATCAGTATTGTCACCTCTGAACAAAATGTTAGAAAAAACAGTTAACAAACACATTTCAGAATAACTCCAGGCCTGTGGACTCCGCTCTCTGGAGCAGCATGGCTTTCGGAAGTCCTTCAGTATATGTACTGCCCTGGCCTGTTTTACAGACCATACTTTAAGATCTATGGACCAAGGTAAGTTAACTGGAGCTGTTTTTGTTGATTTAGCAAAGGTTTTCGATTTGGTTAATCGTGTCATGCTGCTCCGGAGGCTGAAGGACATTGGCCTGGTGGAAGGCCCTTATATGTGGTTTAAAAGTTATTTACATAATCATCCATTGAGGGTAAATTTTCACGGTGTATGATCACAGACACATATTTTAGAGCAAGATGACCCACGAGGGTCCATATTGGTACCCCTGTTGTTTTCATTATATATAGATCCCATATCAAAAATTTCCACCATGTCTTGCCTACTGTTATATACATATGATATTATTCTTTTTACTAGTTCTACTTCTGTGGGTGAAATAAATTAATCTTTAAACAACAATTTCTCTGCTTTAATTGCATGGCTGAAGTTGCATCATCTGATGCTACATACAACAAAAATACAGTGCATTCTTTTTGGCTCCAAACCTAACTTAAATAAAAGCAAACCTCTCCAAATATTTGATTTCGCAGGAACAATGTTGCAACAGGTTACAGAGGAAAAATATTTAAAAGTCCTATTGGACCCGAATTTGTCTTTCACATCCCATATAAAGAAAACATTAAACAAGCAAACCAGAAATTAGGTGGGCTTTATAAAATAAAGGATGCCTAGCAAGAGAGGCTAGGGAAACAGTTGCTAAGAGTGTTCTCTTACCAATATTGTATCATCATTCATTTTTTGTTTACAATGTTGATGGGAAATTATTCGGATTTGGTTAACAAATCATATTATGCAGTCTGCCATTTTGTCACAGCAAAACCTTACAATACCCATCACTATTTGCTTTTTAATGATCTTGGATGGTTACCTCCTAGTTTACATTTTTTATACATAGTGGTAATCACGTAAAAGCTGCAAGGTACCGTGTACCACGTGTCATTGCCCGGTAGCAGTATACATGTTATTTAATGGGTACCACACTTGCGCACCACTCAGTACACCGCACTACTATGCAATGTTTGTGCGATTACCACTGTAACTTGAGTTGTTCTATAATAATATAATTAATCTTGAACACCACTCCCCATTATTCAAGTTGACTGAACCTAAGAAAGAGGTCAGAACACTAAGGTCCTCTTCTAATGCCCTTTAGTGTTACCCCAAACCATAACTTGTATGAGTGAGAGGGCTTCCTCATTTCAGGCACCTAAACTATGCAATGCCATGCCCAAATCTTGTCTAAATGCTAAAGGTCATTAAAATGTTAAAAAGGAGTTTAAAACTCATTTGTTACTCCAATCTATTTGAATATGTTATTGAAGTAGATTAATCAATATGTTTTCATGTGCTGTTTTATATTCTGTATTCATATTGGGCCCTATGCATGAATGGGGTGGAGTGGCTATGCACATGTATCTGGGGCGCGCCCCCCCCACTCCGTGTTCAAGAACCAGGTCATGGAGCTCCTTGGTACCCGATCCCCCAGCCACGTGGACAGCAACACGCTGGGGGCAGGCGGTGGGCAGTGGGTATGTTGGAGGCATGCCCACACTCCACACCATTCACAGAGGTGCAGAGTGCTGGGGGCAGGGGATGCATCTTACACTGGGTAACACCCAGCCATAAGGGATACGCACCCCCAGGATGCCACGGCCAGCAGCAGCGCTGATGTGGGGGCACTGCAGACCCCCCACATGCCACCCCAGACATGGATCATCATGGAGGACAGGGGGCAGCTGACTGAACACCATGCTTCCCTGAGCTTGCAGCGCATATCGTTTCCTCCACTGTCTTCATGCCTCACGGGCATAAGTTATCCATTCATGGATCGGGTCTAGGCATCCCATTGCATGCACACCCAGTCCACAGGAATGTCCTCCATGTGTCTGCTCACCGGGGAGTCAGGACGTGGACAGGTGGTGGCCGGTAGTGACCTTTCCTCATGTGCGGAACTCCAAGGGTGGGTAAGGCGCCTCTGGCATGTATTACCCACCCATATGTGAACAGGGCCATTGTTTGTATCTGTCTGTATTCTCTGTAACATCTAAGCTTCTTGATGAGTGGCTCCAGGTTGTTCCTGAAAAGGGGCCTTGGCCCAGTGTGCTTACCCAGTGAAGAAAGTGAAAATAAATAAATTAAATTAAACTGAGTGCAGGATATTAATGAAATGCAGCAGATATCAAAAGAATCTAGTCCAGGTTTTACCTGGACCATTACCTGTGGTATATCCTATTCTGATTAAATGTTCTGGTCCACTTTTGAGCCATACTGCTCTCTGTTGCTACATCCAAGTTCTTTACAACGTAGTCTGCTTTCTTCTATGAAAACTCTGCAAGTTTTCCTCTTAAGAAAATATTGCTGTCTAGTTGAAAACTACTGCCAGAATATTCCTTGTTAGAGCAACTGCGTTAGGCCTTATATGCTACAATGTTTTACACACAATATTTATGCACATGGTAGTAAATAATATGATTTGTTTTATTAATATGTTGTCTTATAATTGGCTATGTGTATGACAAAATCTTGACATTGGTTTTCAACCAGTTACAAGCCCCTAATACATATACTTAGCAGTGGTCTACATTCATTTAACAATAGCAGGTTGATCATAACTTGGACAGTGCATGACTTAAGTGTTTGACGTTTGGGTGTTGAACCTAAACATTAGATGACAGTGTTTTAACACAATTTCTTAATCAGGCAGCGGCACATACATTGTATGGACTACAAAAAAAGGTTCAAATTAAAGACAATTTAACTTCACTAATTCATATGTGAATATGATGGACTAGTATTTCTTATGCTAATCCATAGCCAATCTTTTTTTTTATCATATCATATTTTCCACCCTGCTGCGGTGCAATTGGTGGGGGCATCCAGCTGCCGGCTCAACCCGCCTGGAGGGCAGCAGGCTTACTCACATGATGAGGGGTCGGTACGGCCATTCCCCAACTTGCTGGGAGGCCCCCTATGCCTTCCCATGCTGGGCTGAGACCGAACCCCTCCAGTACAATTCCATGACAGACCTCCAGGTGGGCTGAGCACAGCCATCAAGCTGCTCATTTGCATCCAGACTTTTCCTCTGTTATTTGACCCCTCTAGAGTGCAGATGTGCAATGACATCCAGGCACTGCATGCCGATGTCTGCCACACTCCACCCACATACACCAGCTCTAGTAATGCCCCAAGTTGTCACCAGGGGCCGCTATGGCATGGTGAAGTCCCTCAGCCCTCCCCAGGGATAGTACAGCAGTCTCTGGATGCTCCATCCTAACCTTCCCCTGCCGACGACCTGGGCTCGTTCCTGAACCCAGGTCACCGGCATGGCGTGAGGTGTGGCATCCAGCACCTCAACCCTCAGTGCCACAGGGCCAGTGGCAATCATTTCTATCTTTACAGCCTCTCTGAGTTCAGGGAAATGTCCATTTTACTACTGCAAAATTTATATGACCCTAATGTAAAAGAAATAAAGAAATGAAAGAAAATGCAAATAAATATGGATTTATACTGTTTATTACACATCTCATCAACTATTGAAATACAGTGTGCCTGAATTTATGTTTAATATGATGTTCAGTATTATTTGCTGTTAACAATATATAATTCTTTATCCTGATTTAGAAAGTTAAGAATTCATCATGAGCTGTGCAGCGTTCAAGCTGCATTTTTTTAATCATGAGTGAGTTACACATGCCATACCTAACAAACACAACTTGTAGGGAACCCACTTGTAAGCAAGCCACTGCATCCTTGTGCAGTGTAATTAAATTATGTGACACAGTTTACAGGGGACATAATGACAGAGATATAATGTAAATCAAGAAACAGTGTCTAAAGATCACGCTTGAAGTTGCTTTTGCCTCAGCTCATAATTTCTCTCACACTGGAGCTGTAATGTGGTAAAGTTTTTTCCAATATGCCACATATAATAGATGGATTCCATGATTTTTTCTTCATTCAATACCTAGTATACCAATTAGTCTTGTGCAAGTTTGTTAATATTTATCTTGCTATGCTTACATTGCTAACCATCAACTCTTCCATCCCACCACCCCCTCCAACTCGAACCCAGCTACTCTCCTCCATCAAACTCCCAAAAACAAAGCACTTTACAGAATATATCATTGTGCTTTGAAGTGTCTTTTCTATATACTGTACTCAAACTTAGAATATAGTATTGATTTAATGTTATTTATTTGTATTAAAAACACAAGGTAGTTATATTCTGAATGTGTGATGACATCTTTATGACAGTGATCAAGTGTCAAAGAATGGTTCAGCCTTGTCTGATAATGAATGCAAAACTATGTGAGCTCAGTCTGGTCCATCTGATGCAACATGGTTTTAACATTTGGCAGCAATGTTTGTGCTGACAGTCAGCAGCCAGTATTTTATCAGCCTCAAAAAATTCCATTTAAAGGAGTATTACAGTACATAATTAGCAAAAAAAAAATACTTTGTGCAGAGTGTTTTGATTTGTGTGTGTAGTCCTGGTGTGTCTTCCCTTTGTCTGCTATTAAGAGCTTTTTATAAATTAGCCTGCTAGTTAATATGGAAGTTTTATGGCTCCCGGGAATCTCCATCTTAGTAAAATTTATTGCTCTTCTTTTTCATACGATGCCTCCTGTCCCATGTGACAATGATGTGTCCAAGACCACTCGTTCAACAAATACTAGAGATAATCTCCTGATGTTCTGTCCTTCACTAAATAGCTCTATTTCAATATTTTTGTTTTCTATGTGTGTGTCAGGTCTAGCCAGCAGGTATACGTTTAACATTTAACGCTTCCTTGCATCAAACTACACACAGCCATGAAAAGCACACGATTTATCCCAGATCATCAATGCTATAATTAGTAAAGACTCTAGCTGTTTTATTACAGAATAACTCATATAATTAGCCTTCAGGTATTTGCTAAACTGTAAATGAAACCATTAGTGTTCACTGGATAAGTAAAGTTATGCTGTTGTAATAGTAACTCTAAACCAGTGCTTGCTGAATCCATGGTCCCAGTTACATTACTGTCACATGGGACAGGAGACACTGTAGGAACAAGAAGAGCAATAAACCATGCTAAGATGGAGATCCCCATAAAACTAGCAGGCTAATTTAGAAAAAGACTCCTAATAGCAGACGAAGGGAAGATCACATTCAAACTACACAAGGAAATCAAAATATTCTACACAGCATACATTTTTTGCAAATTCTGAAATTCTGACTGTAGTACTCCTTTAAAGAACAACTCTGCACTTCATCATGTGCTGTCATAAGTAAGATGTCTCAGCTGTTACAATTTACCAGAGAATAATTTTTTTCATGTTTAATGTTCCTTTCCAAGATTTGCATCACATCTTGGTAATCCATCTAAAAAGTTTGTATAGAAAACATTTGCCTGTACCCTATTTACCTCACAGTGCCTTTGTTTATGACATTATAGTGCTCACCATGACAACATGATGTGATGTCACAAACAGAAATTGTGGGGTTAGAAGGGGAGAGTCAGATATAGTTTGACAGATTCAATTAAATAATTGCTGCGTTATCTATAATATTTAGCAGACCAAAAACAGGAGGAAGTAAAATAACAAATAACTAGAAAATAATAATGTAAAACACAATATTTGTAAATCTAATGTGTTAAGCTTTTCATTATAATGGAGAATTGGCTCTTTATGAGACTCTGCAATGCAAGTCAGTGATTGAATTGTGCTTATAGCAATTCAGTAATGCACTGCCCATTATGATACTCACTGAAGTGTCACTCTGGAGATTTTTTTTCTGGCAGAGGTACAGGATGATGCTGGTGGGTGACAGTTGGACAAGGGATGGGCAATACATACCATGTTTTTACCCTTTAAAAAGGTATCTTAGGAAAAACAAAACAGGCTGAGTTTGACATCCATCTCTCTGCTAGAGTGTGGATTACTCTGCATTTGTTTGGTCCCTATTTGTTGCCTCTTTAGTGCCCAAAGATGACTGGGTGACACAGCACTCTCTTGTAGGTAGTTGCAGTGGTGGGAGTGGGAGGGAGAGAGAAAGTGATACACTGACGACAACAGTGGTGATTCCGGTGAGATTCCAACCCTTCATTTTGAATTTCTTAGCTAATTAAAAATGGTCTTTTTTGAGTTGGGAGTGGTGACAGTAATTGAATGAATATTGATCAGTAAGACAGACAATAACTAGTATGACTTGGCACATGCATGACTGAGCAATCAGGCAGATGGAGTGGTACCACAGGCAGTAGTGGGGGGTTGTTGTAGATCAGATCAGACCAGTCAGCAATGCAAGCAGTGGGATCCTTTAAACATGAGTTGACTTCTATGCCAAGACTGAATCAACCATTCATAATGACTTTCTGCAATTTTTTTACTATTGCACTGACTGCAGCTGTTTGATGCGTTCACTGTTCACCGAACTAAGACTGCAATTTTTTTTTATTTTTATTCGAACCTCCATTCATAGTCTCACTAAGTGTTTGTACTGTAATGACGTGTCATATACTTGGGAATCAGTGAGATATCAGGCTATTAAAAAACACCCCAAACAAGTAGCAGTATCTATGTATTAATAAACAAAAAAGGTAACAGAACTTTATCTGTATAGCATGGGTGCTGTGTATGGATAAACTTCAGTAGTTTGTGGATTGGGGGTGTTAAAACATCCAGGCATTACATGGCTTCTTTTTTGCTTTAGTTCAAGTCTGCAGTGAGTGAGTTTGGGAATGGGATATATGCATTTATATTTGTCTTTCTTAGTTTATTTTTACAGTATTACGGAAAACATGCTTCCAGTGCCACATGAAAAACCATTACAAAACAGAACACTCTGGCTGCAGCTAAATGAGGCTGAACCACTTATAAATAGAATGCATAAACGCATACCATATGTCAACATCTGCTAGTACTTCCTGACTTGCGACTCTGAGCTAGAAAGGAATGATAGGGATCGACAACACTGCAAGATGCAATTAAGAAAAGAAACAAACTCAAACAAGTGACAACACAACAATATTTATTTACCACTGAACACTACTGGAAACAAGTAGTGCAGCCACAAATTATTTCTTGTCCCCTTTAAAGAGAGATTCGATTTTCAGAGAAAAATTCACAGTTGGCATAACAGAACTCTTTTGCAAAAAGTGCCCCAAAATGGGAATGTTGTGATCTTCCATTTTTATTACTGAAGACCTTCCCCATAACATGTCAGAAAAACTCTTAATCCCCATTTTCTTTGGAGTGTTTTTGTAACAATGGGCATATGTCATACAATTTTCATATCTTGTTTCGATGCCCGTTGTATAAAAAATGGAGAGACATATTTCTAATAAATCATATTGCTGTTGGATCTAGGTAATGTGCTTTTAAACCCAGTGATAACTGATGATGCTAAATTATTGTATAATGTTCTAAGCGCAATCTTCTGACACAGGAAAAATACTGTCTAACTACTTTGCCATTTTTATTGTGCTAATGTAAATGTCTTCAATTTTTAATTAACCAGATATATAAATATTTTTATGTAATACTGTTGAAGTGACCCAAGACCTCTGACTGATAAAAAAATCTTGAAACCTGAAACCTACTGAAGACATTGTCATTACAGCAGAGTATTTTCCCGTCAAGAGTTCATTTGTCCACATTACTTATCCTAATATTAAATCTTAACTTTCTCCTTATGACATCATAATCTTTTGCCACAGACTTGTACAAGCAGGGGATTAGGACTTCAAGGCAGGAAAATCAGCAGAAAGATGACATCTAAAGGGCAAATACCCTGATGTCATACAATTACCTTTAGTAAGACAGAGTAGAATGTGCAGAAAGTCAAACATTTTTGGGAGTGTTATGAGACTATACTCCTGTGGATGCCAGCTGTCATTTTTTGCACAAATTTGCATGAAACTGGAGAGTCAGGTCAATATACAGCATCATGGTAGCAGCCATAAATGGACTGTTTGTGCTAACAGTAACTTCACTGATAAAAGACCTGGCATCCTTGAATGTATTCACAGCAGAATTCCTGCAATATGCAGAGTTAAATCAGTGCTTTGCTTCTATCAGCAAAGTCTGACAATTATGCAAAATGAGTAGAGTTTCATGATTTTAACTGAAGAATTGTTTTTCCCTTCCCCAGTCTTGCAGAAATACTGAAAGGGAAAACAAATTAAATGTTTCTTGTAAGTATTTAAGACAAGCTAGAAATGTGACTGGTCAAATGTAATCATATGATCATGTGTTAATCTAGTGCAACAGTATAGGCCAAAAATATTTATTCATTTATTTTTTTTATTTTACTGCGTTATTTATGTTTCTGTTCACCAAGTTCAGTATAATTCACATTAAACTGTCTCACCAACTAGTTGCTTGAGCATTTCTCAATGAGTTGTGTGGGTGTTCTCAAAAATTCTCAAAATCTCAAAAAATCTTAAAATCTCAAAATAACTCAAAATCTCCATGTCGCGACATGTCAAAAAATCACAAAATTTCAAAAATTCTCATAATCTCAAAAAATCTCAAAATAACTCAAAATCTCCATATTGCGACATGTCGAAAATCTAAAAATCTCAAAAATTCTCAAAATCTCAAAAAATCTTAAAATCTCAAAATAACTCAAAATCTCCATATCGCGACATGTCAAAAAATCTCAAAATCTCAAAAATTCACAAAATCTCAAAAATCTTAAAATCTCAAAATGACTCAAAATCTCCATATCGTGACATGTCCAAAATCTCAAAATCTCAAATATTCTCAAAATCTCAAAAAATCTTAAAATCTCAAAATAACTCAAAAATCTCAATATACGTGACGTAATAGAAAAATCTCAAAATCTCTAGAGTTAGAGAATCTCAAAGGGTCTCAAGATGGCTCAGAGATCTCAGTAATGGGTGACGTGTCAGAGATCTCAGGGTCTCAGGGGTTCTCAAGATCCTCAAAGGGAGTTCACCAGGGTCTCAAGGGTCTTAAGATCTCAAGAATGAGCTCAAAATCTCCGTATGGGTGGGCGTGATCCAAGATCTCAAGATCTCAGATGTTCTCAAGATCTCAAAATCTTAGAATCTCAAAATAACTCAAAATCTCACATATCGCGACATGACAGAAAATCAAAATCTCAAGATTCACAAAATCTCAAAATCTTAAGATCTCAAGAAATGACTCAAGTCATCCGTACATAGGTGAAACATGTCTAAAAGCTGAGATCTCAGATATTCTCAAGTCTCAAAGATCTTAAAGATCTCAAAATGACTCCAAAATCTCATATCGTGACATGTGGAAAGATCTAAAGATATAAAGGAGTTCTCAAGAATCTCGAAAGATCTTAAGATCTCAAGATAGCTCTCCAAGAGATCATCAGTATGATGGGCGTGGAAGAGTCTCAAAGATCTCAAGGAGTTCACAAGATCTCAAAGATCTCAAGAATGACTCAAAGATCTCCGTATAGGAGCGTATGGGAAGGAATATCAAAATCTCAAGAGTTCTCAAGATCTCAAAGATCTTCAGATAACTCAAGATCTCATGTAGGCGACGTATGAAGGTCTCAAGATCTCAGAGTTCTCAAGATCTCAAAGATCTTAAGATCTCAAGAAGTAACTCAAGTCTCACAATACTGGCGTATTGGAAGATGTCAAGAATCTCAGGGTTCTCAAGATCTCAAAGATCTTGAAGATCTCAAGATGACTCCAGGAGTCTCCATACTGGGCATTGTCGAAAGTATCAGATCTCAAGGGTTCTCAGAGATCTCAGGGATCTCAAGAGGTCTCAAGGGTTCTCAGAGATCTCCAAGAGTCTTAAGATCTCCAGATGACTCGAGGAGTCTCACATAGCCATGACATGTCAAAGATCTCAAGAGATCTCAGGAGTTCTCAAGTCATCAAGAAAGATCTTAAGATCTCAAGATAACTCAAAGATCTCCCATGGGCATGTTGAGAAAGTATCAAGATCTCAAAGGTTCTCAAGGTCTCAAAAGATCTTAAAATCTCAACATAACTCAAAATCTCCATATCGCGACATGTCGAAAAATATCAAAATCTCAAAAATTCTCAAAATCTCAAAAAATCTCAAAATGACTCAAAATCTCCATATCGTGACATGTCCAAAAATCTCAAAATCTCAAATATTCTCAAAATCTCAAAAAATCTTAAAATCTCAAAATGACTCAAAATCTCCATATCGTGACATGTCGAAAAATCTAAAAATCTCAAAAATTCTCAAAATCTCAAAAAATCTTAAAATCTCAAAATAACTCAAAATCTCCATATCGCGACATGTCGAAAAATCTCAAAATCTCAAAAATTCTCAAAATCTCAAAAATCTCCAAATAACTCAAAATCTCCATATCGCAACATGTCGAAAAATCTCAAAATCTCAGAAATTCTCAAAATCTCAAGAAAGAACTGGAAGGGGGCAGGATCAGTTGTGTTCCAGGACAGTAGCTGCTGCTGTTTTCACAGGGTTCTTGTGGATATTACTTAGTAGGTTAGCTCTTTTCTTTCTTGCTTCTAAGGGGCTAGCAGGGTATTGTTCTGGGGATCCTGGATGTTTGTAAACTGATTTAGTGGCTGTAAGTGGGGCTCTTTTGTGGATGTTTCACTTTGTAACAGGCTGCGCTGGTAGAGGCCTATTTCTTCTGATTTAAAACCTGTTTGGTGGGATTTGCTTGGAGATGGTTATTTGAATTGGAGACCTATATCTGTTAATTTCAAGCCTAGTTTGATTTGGTGTTAGTGAAGCTGATTAAATTGGAGACCTGTTTCCTTTGGCAGCAAACATAGTTTGGGGGCTTTGACTTGAATTTTGATTCCTTGTGCTGACTCCATTAGCTGTAAAAGGTTAGTTCATAGTGGGGAGGGTGTTAATGGTCGGCCAGGTCTCACTCAGCCAATTGAGTGGAGCAGGGCTGAATCAGGTTGAGGTGCTAGCTGCTTTGTCTTCTCAGAAAGAACTGGAAGGGGCAGGATCAGTTGTGTTCAGGACAGTAGCTGCTGCTGTTTCACAGGGTTCTTGTGGATATTACTTGGTAGAGTTAGCTCTTTCTTTCTTGCTTCTAAAGGGGCTAGCAGGGTATTGTTCTGGGGATCCTGGATGTTTGTAAAACTGATTTAGTGGCTGTAAGTGGGGCTCTTTTGTGGATGTTTCACTTGGTAACAGGCTGCACTGGTAGAGCCTATTTCTTCTGATTTAAAACCTGTTTGGTGGGATTTGCTTGGAGATGGTTCTTTAGCTGCAGGGCTTGGAGGGAGACACAGGGCTGATACACTCTCTCTTGTCAGGTGTCTGCCCAAGACCCACCCTCCCACCCTCCCTCCCAGAAGTCTGCAAATTTATAGGGAAGACCTGCCTGCAATTGGAGGAAAGGCTGCTGGTGCAGCTCATGTAGTTCTAGCCACTGGGGTTGGATTTAAAGGCGGGAGAGAGGAGCTTGGGAGTTGTTCATTTTCTTTACATGTTTAATGTTTTTGTACTGCACCTAGTAACAGAGTTACTGGTGTACAGTGGGACTGTCTCTAGGATTAGTGGGTGACCTGATTAGGCAGTAGAGGTATCTTGGAATAGGGGAAACCTGGTGGCTCACCCAAGGAAAACTATTTGAAGGGGATGGAACCACACATCCTCAGCGGCATCTTTGGGAGGGTGGTGGGGTGCACAGGGTGTGGAGCAGCCATGATACTGGACTGGGCTTGGAAGTTTGGTGGTTGCCCAGTGTGCTACCAGCTGGCACAGCTAGGGAGGAGGTTGGGGATGAGGAGAAAGCTGGGGAAGGGGGTGGTATGGTTGGGAAGGGGCTGGAAATCTCCCACAGGGTTGCACCAAGCACTGGGGTGGGGGTATAGGGAAAGGAGTGCAGGAGAATACTCCAGGGTCACATAGGGACCCCGGCAGAGGGACCCAAAAGGACACTACCAAGGAAGCAGGCAGGTAACTGAGGACCCTCACAAAGGGTGGACGGAGGGACAACATTCTCAGGAAGTAGGCGGATAGCCAGTGCTGGACAGAAGGAAGCAAGGCAGGAGGTGAATCAGACCTTATACTTAGTAACACTTCAATTCTCTTCTTCTGCTCAAGATTGGGGATGTAGCACGACAGAGGTGGTTAGAGACGGAAAGGGTGTGGGAGTGGGGGCAGGAGGCAGGGCCAGATAGCAGGAAGAACAGAGGGGACCTGGAATGCAGGAGAATGTGGGGAGTAGTAAATCAGAGCAGGGGAAGAGGAGGAAAGCGCAGGAGAAGGACCAGTTGGGAGGAAAGGTAAAGAAGGACCAGAAGTACAAGGATGATTCAGTAAAGAGAGCTGAGGGGTTAGGCCAGGGAGCACGATGAGCAAGGAGGAACTAAATGGAGACAGGAAGGAAGGAGGAGGATGAGCCAGGCTAGTTTAGCAGATGGGGGAGAAGGACCAGTTCGCGAGCAGTGAGGGGAATTAACAAGGTACAGAGGATCCTCAGGAGGAGGAGGCATAGGATTGGAGGGAGGGAGTGGCCATGGTAAATAAGGAATGGGTGGCATGTGGCACCCAGATAGGGGGAGTAACAAGGAGCCAGCTGGGTGGGGGCCAGTGAGAAAGGATGAGGGACATGGAAGGGGGGAATGGAGGAAAAGGAGTGGTCAGAGTGCTCCTGCTGGGGGATTCTATGATCAGGGGTATCAAATGGGATAGGGAAGGAGAAGCCTGGCCAGTTAGAACAAGATGCTTCCCTGGACTAACGGTGCGCAGGGTTAAACACGAGGTATATCAGCTGGCAAAGGACTGTGGGGGTTCCCCAGACATACTGGTCCACCTGGGCACAAATGGCATTGAGGGAAATAGTGAGCTAGAGATACAGGCAAGATTCAGGGAGCTTGTCAGGGTCTGTCATGACATAGGATGCACAGTTTCCTTCTCAGAAATCCTGCCAGTGCCAAGGGCTAGTGGGGAACACAAAAGAAAAATTAGGGAGATAAACCAGTGGCTCAGGGAGTGGTGTGAGGCCAGAGGGTATGGGTTGATGGGGGATTGGGGGAGACCTGGGAGGATAGAGGGCTGTATGCTAGAGATAGGCTACATCTCAATTTGGAGGAAGGAATCCTTAAGTTGAAAATGGAGGAGTTCATTGGTGAAAAGTGGGGTTTAAACTTGTGAAGGGGTGGGATGGGAGAAAAGGCAGTCAGGGGATGCCGATAAGGAGGGACTCTGTCTCCACCCCTGGGGACCAGGAGGATTGCAGGAAAAGACCAACTGGCAAAGTGCAGACCAGGAGAAACAGAATCCCAAGGGAACACGAGCAGGGAAATGAAACTATAGGAAAGGGTGGAAGGTAGTCCTGCTAAATGCCAGGAGCTTGGGCAATAAAATGCCTGAGCTCAGGCGATTAACTAGAGGGCAGTGGATGTGGCAGGGTCACTGAGACTTGGGCCACTGCAAGACATGACTGGGACCTGAACCTGGAGGGTTACACTATGTTCAGGAAGGACAGGGGAGGGAAGGGAGGAGGTAGCAATGATGGTAAAAACTGCATTGGCATGGGGGAGTTGAGGAGGCAGAGGGAACCGTGGAGGCGATTTGGGTCACCTTGATAACAAGGGGGGGCAAGAGAGTAAAAATAGGAGTGGTGTATAGACCCCCTGCCCTGGTGGAGGAGCTGGAGGACAGTCTGGTGGCAGATGTTAGGAGACACTGCAGACTGGGCAGTGGAAAGGTGGTGGTGTTGGGGGACTTAAACATGCCAGGAACAGACTGGGAGACTATGACATCCTCTGTGACCAGGGAACAGAGGTTGTTGGATGTCTTTCAAGGCGCGTTCCTAACTCAGCAGGTGAGGGAACCGACCAGGGAGGCACGGGTACTGGATGTGGTCCTGGCAGACAGTGACCAGATTGGGGGCCTGGAGGTAAGGGACCCATTGGCGGGGAGTGACCATGCCACAGTCTGGTTCTGCCTGGACCTAGGAGGGGTAGAAGGCTGCACAAAGACGGAAGTAACCAACTTCAGGGGGGTGGATTTTAAGGAAATGGGAAGGATCCTTAAGGAGCATTTGGATGGGATTGGGTCAGACATGGACGCTGATAGTAGGTGGGAAATCATCAGGAGAGGGGTGCAGGATGCTATCAGCAGCTGTGCAAGAGTAAGACGAAAATGCGGTAGGGCCCAAAACCCTGTTGGTGGACCAGGAGGTCCAGGAGGTGGTGCAGGAAAGAAAGCAGCCTATAAAAATTCAAGTGCTCAAGCAGTGAAAGGGATCGAGGGAGTATGAGCTGTTGGCTAGAAGGGCCACTAGAGTGGTGAGGCGGCTAAGGCAAGGAAGGAGCAGAACCTGGCCAGGAAATTAGGAGAGGAAAAAGGGTTCTTTAGATACATTGGGGAAAGGCGAAGGGTGAAGGGCAGATTAGCAGGATTAAATCAGGGAGAGATGGGCACAAGACCCAGAGGAGCAGGCTGAGGTACTAAATGAGTACTTCACCTCCAGTTTTCACCAGGAAAATGGGGATGCTGCATCATACATGGGAGGAGACAGAGATAATGAGGAGGGGGACCCTTACCAATCGGCAGGTCTGGGAGAGGGGCATCACTGGCAGGTGGGGAGGGCTAAGCAGGAGAAGAGGTACTGGAGTGGAAATCACAGCAGAGAGAGTGAGGGAAGCCCTCAGCTCCCTTAAGACGGAGAAAGCACCGGGGCCGGATAAATTACATCCCAGAGTGCTGAAGGAACTTGCAGATGTCCTGGCGAAATCCCTGGCAGAGCTTTTCACCATCTCTCTGAGGACAGGGTGGGTGCCCCAAGACTGGAAGGTGGCGCATGTAGTGCCTATCCACAAGGGGGGATCAAGGGAGGTGGCAGGGAACTACAGGCCTGTCAGCCTGACATCAGTGGTGGGCAAGGTGATGGAGGGCATTGTCAAGGAGTGGCTAGGGGGCCCTGGATAAGTCAGGGTGCCTGGACGATAGACAGCATGGATTCATCCCGGGGAAATCATGTCAGACAAACCTGGTGGAGTTCTATGACTGGGTGACAAGTGCCTTGGACCTGGGTAGACCAGTGGATGTCCTCTTTCTGGACTTCAGCAAGGCATTTGACTCTGTTCCTCACATGGGCCTGTTGGATAAACTAGGAGAAATGGGGGTGGGAAACCAGATGATCCGATGGATAGGAAATTGGCTCAGGACTGGACCCAGAGGGTCGTAGTTGGTGGGATAATCTCTTCCCCAAGGAGGGTCATTAGTGGGGTCCACAGGATCAGTCCTTGGGCCCCTTCTGTTCAACGCCTACGTGATCTGACATAGGACAGGAATCAGGAGTGAGATGAGTCTCTTTGCAGATGACTCGAAACTGGGGGCAGTGGTGGATGGGGAGGAGGGAGGGTGGCCTGCAGGGGACCTGGAGGCTCTGGAAAGATGGTCTAGAAAGTGGAAGCTGAGGTTTAATGCAGGAAATGCAAGGTACTCCACCTGGGGCCAGAAACCCAGGCCAAGTGTACACCCTGGGAAATACTACAAGTCTCAATGGCTGAGAGGGACCTGGGGTGGTGGTGGATGTCAAGATGAACAACTCTGAGACTTGTAGGAGGCAGCAGCCAAGGCCAACAGGATGCTGGGATGCATCGCTGGGGGATCACCTCCAGAAGGAGGGAAGTGATACTCCCTCTGTATAACTGCTTGGTGAGGCCACCTGGAGTACTCGTGCAGTTTTGGAGGCCACACTTAAGAGGACATTAACCTCCTGGAGAGGGTCCAGAGGAGGGCAACCAAAATGATTTGGGGCTTGGGGACAGGACCTATGAGGAGAGCTCAAAGAGCTAAATATGTACACTTTGGAGAGAAAAGGGACCGGGGGACATGATAGAGGTCTTCAGGTACATGAAGAGGGTAAATAGGGAGGAACAGTGAGGTGCTTGGCAGGAAGGAGGAAGGGGCCACTAGAGGGCATGGGTGGAAGCTGGAGGGGGGAAGATTCAGGGGAGAAAGGAGGAGGTGCTACTTCACTGAGAGAGTGGTAGAGCCATGGAATGCACTACCTAGGGGGCTGGTGGAGGCAGAGACAGTGGAGGGGTTCAAGAGGGGGTGGGACAGGTACAGGGGAAGGGTTCAGGAAGCAAAATCCAATGCAGCAAGAATATCCGGAACTGGGAAGGGAGAAGCCAGAGAAGGCGAGGGGGGCAGCAAGGTCAGCAACCAGGGTGGGGGCTGACCAAACGAGCAGACACGAAAGACCATTAGGCCTATTCTGCTGGCATTTTAGTATGTTAGTATGTTGCTGGAGACAGCACAAAATATTGTAAAAACTGTTGCCTAAAGGGACGTTTACATAGCCACTTTTACACCACAGCAACTCGCATTCTCTGGTTGATGCGGTGCACAAATGGCTATGTGGACACTTACCAAACCACAGTAAGTTACTCACTGAACCTCTTGAAGAGCCGCATCAATCTTTGGAATGCACTGCGGTGCAAGCAACATAAGCAGTCATGTGGACGGGCTGTAATGCTTGCTCCAACATGTGCAGGAATGATCCCAGTATCCCACAGTGCCTGTCAGCACTCTCCACCCCTCTCCAGCACATACTGCATCAGCGCTAAGAGGGGTCATGTAAATGCAAGAGGCTATCACCTCATGAGATTGGGGCAGTGCAGACACACTCTGCAACAATAAGGAATGCACCTGTGTAAACATGGCTTAAGAGTTGCCACTCAGTGTTTCACTGCATTGTGAGAGAACTGCAGATGCATTCCAGTTCAATTAAAAAGTAAAACATTTTATAAAAATTGCTGTTGAGCTGGTTAAAGGTTGAAAAACAGCATAATATATGCTGCCAGTGCATTGGCAACCCTTAAAAATAACAAAGCAAAACCAACTCATTGGCATGACAAGTTAACAGGAATTGTACTGTAAGTGCACAAGGCTGATATAGTCTATTTTGGAGGAAGAAGGCAGTATAGCACAGGATAGCACAGTGGTTTAAGACTCTGAACTGCAAATCTGGAGACCTGGGTTTGAATTCCACAGCCCCCACTTGCATACTGTGTAACCATGAGCAAGTCACTTAACTTCCTTGTGCTCCCAGGTCGCACCTGTAAACAAGCTTTCAGCTTAGTGTATCTCTCCTGGTAAAATAAATTAAATGAAATTTGCAGGCACATCCTGAACACACATACAGCAAAACAGAATAACTTTCAATAAACTGAATACAGGGAGAGACAAGACATCCCTAATACAGTGTTTCCAAAATAGTGTTACATTTGTGCATATTTACTAATAGCTCCTTTAGTTCAGCTTTGAACTGGAAGTGCAACATAGTTTTTTTTTAGCAAAAGCAGGTAGAGCATTCCATAGTTCAGGTACATGGAGGAGGAAAGCTTTATGGCCCATGTTAATGACTACCCACGACTCATTGCGCAGTAATTTACCAGTGGACTGTAAGAAAAAATTACTTACCATAGTAATCTTGTTTCTTCCCAGTGATACTCAGGTATTTATAACTTTCTGCAGTAAGCCTTCTGGGTAGAACTGCCTGGAAAGATGGAACATGTGCAAATGATGGAATATTTTGTATGAGCCACTTTTTCAAATGCTGCATTCTACTAACTGCCTTAGTTCTAAACCCCTCAGATCTCCTGGAAGCCTGGAAAGACAGGCTCACGGGGACTTAGTGTAATAATAATAACAATATTAATCATAATAATAATAATTATACAGGGAACTCCCTTAACACCCAAAAAAGGTTTCCAACTGGAGAGCATAACATATGAAAGAATACCCCTGAATGTCCAAATCATCTGAAAAGGGGGAGGAGACAACAACAGTGAACACAATCACAACATATGTGCCAAAAATGGCATTTATACCCCTGACAGCACAGTATTCAGGAGTGCAGAGGCTAAAGGTTCCAGAAGAGGAAGCAGGGTGGGAAGTTATGAATACCTAAGTATCACTGGGAAGAAACAAGATTACTATGGTAAGTATTTTTTTCTTCTAACCCCAGTAATACTCAGGTATTCATAACTTTATGCAGACTACTAAGCAGTAGCTTTGGAGGTGGGCACAGAACCTTATTTGGGGAACAGACTTTGCAGGAGTGCTGTGCCGAACCTGGCATCACCACTGGACAGACTATCCAGACTGTAATGCTTTGCAAAGGTGTGTACTGTTTTCCAGATAGCTGCTTTAGAGATGTCCACCAGGGGAACATCACCGACAGCTGCTATAGTAGCAGCTGTGCCCCTTGTGGAATGGGCCCTCAACCCTGTTGGGGGCTCCTTTCCAGGCTTAGAGTAACACAAACTGGATTTGCTGTACTATCTAGTGAGAAATGGACCTTATTGGTGCTGGGTTACCCTTTCCCACATTCTCATAGGTCAGGAACAGCTGTTCTCTGTGTCCTGCCTATGGACTTTAGTGGCTGTCAAGTAGTAGCTAAGAGCTCTTTTGACATCCAGACTATGAAGACTCCTTTCACCAGAACTAAAGTGTTCAATGAAAAAGACAGGTAAGATAATGGTTTGGTTCAAATAGAAATCAGAAACCATTTTAGAAAGAAACTTCCTGTTTGTTCTCAGGACCACTTTATCTCTGTGGAATGAAATGTAGTCCTGTTCAATGCAGAGAGACTGGAGCTCACTGATTCTTCTGGCAGAAGTCATTACCACAAGAAAACAGTTTTTCATGTGACATATTTCAAATGAGCTGAAGACATAGGCTCAAAAGGAGGACCAATGAGCCTAACTAAACACACATTTAGGTCCCATGCTGGCACCGGTTCCCTGTGAGGGAAGTGCAAGTGGGCCAGACCTTTAAAGAACCTTTTGAAGATAGGGTCCGAGGCCAGAGAAACATTCTGTCCAACTGAAACGTAAGCAGATGCTGCAGCCAGGTGGGCCTTTAAGGTACTGGTCTGCAAGCCCAATGAATGCAAACAGGTAAAATAGTCCAGCACAGCTGGGACACCAGCCTGTGCTGATGTGGGGCAGGCCCTTAAACAGCCTTTTGAAGATTGGATCTGGAGCCATTAAAACGTTTTGTCCAGCTGATTTGCAAGCAGATGCTGCAGCCAGGTGGACCTTCAAGGTGCTGGACTGCAAGTCCACTGAATGTCAATAGGCAAGATAGTCAAGCACAGCTGGGACCCCAGCATCTGCTCATACCAGTTTCCTGGTTGAACTCCAAACAGTAAATCTTTTCCATTTTGAAGTGTAGATTTTCTTAGCGGAGGATTTCCTGTATCCACTTAAAATGTCCAAGACACTTTCAGAAAGATGCAAGCCTGCATATTGTAGGCTCTCAAGAGTCATGCCTTGAGCCTGCGCGACCTGAGGTTTGGGTACAGGAGCCTCCCCTGGTTGGAAGTTAACAGATTGTGCCTCTGAGGAAGGTATATTGGTTCAGACCCAGACATGGAGAGTAGCAGAGAGTACCATGGCTACCTGGCCCAGTCTGGTGTTATCAAGACCATTGATGCTGACTGGGACTTGAGCTTGAGAAATGCTCTGGACACCAGAGGGAAGGAAGAAAAAACATGCAGGTGCTTCCCTGGCCAACTCAGAGCCAGAGCATTCAGGGGGGATTGTTCCCAGATCTGGTGGTCTGCCCTAGTACTGTGGCAGATGGTGGTGCTGGTGGGATGCGAACATGTCTATCTCTTGGGTGCCCCACCTCTTGAAGATCACTTGCACCACCTAACTGTTCAAAGGCCCATTCATGATGGGACTGGCTGATTTGAGTCAGGGTTTCTGCCAAGATATTGTCCTTGCCTGGCAGATGAATAGCCTGCAGAAGCCCATGGAGCATGCTAGGTTCCATATTTTCATGAGTCCAGTGCAGGAAGGACTTGACCTTGTCCCTCCCTGCCTGTTTATGTAGTACATTGTGGTGGTATTGTTTATTCTGACCTGTACCACCTTCCCTGTACTAGTTGTGTGAAAGCCTTTAGTGCCAGAAACACTACTCTTAGCTCCTGCAGGTTTATGTGCAGGAGTGACCCTGCACTTGATCATGTGCCTTGGGAAGTGTGTACCCCAAGATGGGCGCCCCACTCTAGTAGAGATGCATCTGTTGTTAGAACAACTGATGGGGACTCTTGCTGAAAAAGGAACCCCTTTCCTTAGGTTGGTTTCTCTTCCATCACTGAAGGACCTATAACAATGTTTTTTTTGTTACTAGAATTAGTTTTGAAAGAGGGTCCTTTCTCTGATACCATGAGTCCTGAGGTGAAATTGAATGTCCCTCATCTGTAGCTGGATTCCAGAACTGTGCCAGTGGCAGGTGCCATGTGTCCAGTAGCCAAAGAAACTGTCTTGCAGTCTTTGGTTAATTCCGGTTGAATGAGCCCACTATTAGTGGAATACTTCTTGCCCTACGTAGAGGTTGGTAGACCCTGCCTTGCAGGGTACTTAGCTCTGCTCCAATGAACTGCAGTGCCTGAGCAGGCTGAAGGACAGACTTTCTCTAGATTATCAGGAACCCTAGAGACTCCAGGAGCCCCTGGGTGAGTTGGAGACCCACTTGCTGGGGTGATTTTAAAACCACCAGCCAGTTCTCTAGGTATGGGAAAACTGTGACATGTTCTCTTCGAAGGTGCTACAACCACTGTGTACACTCTAGGAGCATGACTTAATGGGAGTCTGAACCTGAAGTACTTTCTGTGAGACTCCCTTATGGGGATGTGGAAATAATTTAAGTCCAGTGATGCCAACCATTCCCCTTTTTGGAGTGTTGGCAGAATCAGTGATAAAGTTATCATTTTGAACTTTGGCTTTGTTAATTGCCTGTTTAGTACCCTGAAGTCTAAGATAGGCCACCACTCCCCATCTTCTTTGTGGAACCATTTTCTGTATTAGGACACGCTCCGCTATTTTTGACAGTAACAGGTTTTGAACCTCTTCCCAGGAGTTCTCTCTCTCTACATCTGTAGATGGATTGAAAACTTTTGTTTTTACCACTGGAAGGAATTTGAACTCAGAGACAATCCCTGACTTATTACATCCATGACTACGTGTCTATGGCACCTGAAGTACCCCTGCTGTGGGTACTGCTGATACTGAGGCGCAGCCATGGCCTGATAAAAAAAGGGCTTGCTGTGAAATGATCTGCCTTTGCCTCCCCTTCCCTATGTTTTAATAGACGGGGAAGCTCTCTTTTGCACAATTACTACTGTAGGTGGTTTTGTAACCATCCACCTTTTTCATGTAAGTTTTTATCTTTCTCCAAAGAGGGAATTACCCTCGACTGGGAAATCCATAGCCCTGGTTTGGATATCCTGAGTGAAGCTTGTGACTCACAGCCAGGCAAACCTCCTCTGAACCACTGTTTGCCATCCATCTGGCAGCAGTGACATTAGAGTCAGCAACCATTTGACTGATATTTGGCTGCTTCCAAAACAAATTTAGCTGTTTCAGCTAGATCATCTGACAGGGAAGTCTGGTCATTAAGTGCCATAGCAAGGACAGCCCAACATAGTGACTTTTGGTTTTGAGCAGCACAGGCTTGAAAGCCTGCCTGGTGGCCAAGGAAGCTGATAAATATCCCTTTTTTGCCATGTTGTCAATTTTCCTGGAATCCTAGTTAGGAGGATAGGAACCCTGGGGTATCTTTGCCTTGTCACAGGCTGTCACTTGTACCACTCCTTGATGGACATGGTGGGAGAATAAAAATTCAGCTCCTTCCCTGTCCAGCTAATATTTCTTATCCAGCCTCTCATTAAGAGGGGGAACAGAGCTTAGATTTTGTAAATTCTTTAAAGTATCTTTCCTGAAGAATTTATTCACAGGGATGAGAAACTTTTTAGTGAGTGTCAACCCAATCATTTCTCATGAATGTGAAGAGTGAGGGATAATCCTCAGATGCTCTGTGGGGAGATCCAAACTCCTGTTCAGGGGAAACCTCAGATTTAATAGGTACCCCTTCCTCCATTTCATCATAATCACATATTCTTCCACTTAGAAGAGGAGACAGACCACTTTGCAGGGGTCTGTTGCTGAGAGGCAGACAGCCCTTGTAAGCCTGAATGATCTTAAAGGCCTATGCAATTTCTGCAGGAGTTGGCAGACTTTATAGCAGGCGCAGAAGTCCCCAAATGCTGTCCAGCAGGGGGTTCTGTGTGCTTAGTTTTCTTTAATTTCTTGGAGGGAATTGGGGAGTAAGCCTCTTAGGAACTGCTTATATACTCCTCTCAAGGGTGGCAGTTACAGTAATTGTTGTGGTTTCACCCACAGTAATTTAGGGTGTCAGCAGGTCAGAGCTCAAGGGACCCTTAGGTGGTGACAGTTTTCTCTTTAGCCTTATCCAGACATTTTTCAATAGTTTTTTCAGGACATGTACTGCAGATTTCACTCTGCTTTTAAATGTTCATGTCCAGGTAGGCAACACAAAAGAATGTTTGCTTTAGCAACATTTCACCATGCTCAATGCATGGTTTGAAATCAGGATCACCAGTTTTTGTCTCAGTTTTTCTGACTTTTACAGTGTAAAACTGATAAAAATTGCAACTGCTAAAAAAATGTTTTAATTTAAAGTTTATTTAGCAGTTGCGGTCAGTTCCAGAACTGATGAGGAATCAATCAGGAATCCGGGACCAAGGCAAAATGAACCAAGGCTATCGGTTCAAGAACTGGACTTAGCGGTTCTTAAGACAAGCTAAATTTACTAAAATGAAATATAACTAATGGAGCTTTTTTAGTCAGAAAACTCAAATAAATACAAAATAAACCTCGGTTTACCCCCGGTTATACCGAACAGGGAGAAACTAAGAAAACTTACGATTTGAACACTAAAACTATGGGTTTACCTAAAATTACAGAAAGTAAAATGCAGAAAATGAAATGTAAAGAATACTTATAATATTTTATAAGGTTTTTCACGGCAAAACAAGATGATGAGGAGAGGATCTCCAAGCATCTTATCTTGACAGGTGGAAAGAGAAATCTGAGGGGTTTAGAACTAAGGCAGTTAGTAGAATGCAGCATTTGAAAAAGCGGCTCATGCAAAATATTCCATCATTTGCATGTCTCCCATCTCTCCAGGCAAGTCTACCTAGAAGGCCTACTACATAAAGTTATGAATACTTGAGTATTACTGGGGTTAGACGTTACAAGTGCCTTGTTTGTATTGCACAAGCTCAAGTAATAATCTAGGGGATTCGGTTCAAAATACTTTGTCAACAGAGCAACCAGAGATAACGACCTGGATTTTCAGTTAGCTGTGGCATAATGTGACCATACTTACTGTACTTGCGGCATGTCTACTAGATCACAGAAAATGTAGTCTTTCTTCTTGTTGCACATTCCATGAATTGCACACCGAAAATTACAGTTGAGTCAAATGCATGTATATTTGAAAATCATCTGCAACATTCTGGTAATTTTATGGGGATGCGACTGCAGCAAAACTTCTATTGCAAGTGCTACATCTAGACCTTTGGCGCTCCAAGCCAAAGTTCTTTTTTGAGGCAGCGGCAGCCAACCCAGTTCTGTACACAAAATGTTCTGGTGAGTTTTGGGGCCTGCCAGTAGTGCAAAGAGCCATATGTTGTTGAAGAGCACATTTAACTTGTTAATACCAAATTGGAGCCATTCTAATAGACTACCATGCCATATCCAATAGAAGGCAACCAAATTCCCTGGGCTACAGCCAGACTGAGGCATGCATCATTAGTGAAGTTCTGTTTAGTTCTGTAGCCCAAGCCAATGGTTAGATTTACTCATTTATGGTAAATGAGAGTGACTGGTCCCAATATGATACCCAGGTACTTGAAGTTAGTAAAAGTTCCTAAATAAGGCCCATCAGAGATAAATACAGTCAAGTTACATTTGCATGTATCAAGTTTCTGACTGGAATCAAATAACATGGCTTTGATTCTTTGTTTAGCAGTAGTTTGCTATTAACTTTCTGAATCTCATTACTGAATTTAGCAAAGCAAAAAAAAAAATAAATAAAACAGGAAGACATTTTATAATTACAATAAGGCACCCAAGGTGTTTGTAACTGTGTGGTAATGGCACTTCTCAGGGGCATACCATTATCCCATATTATAAAAAGGCTCTCAGAAATGCTGCAGTTTGATTGGCTGTTAGGATTCCAACAGCCTTACATTAATCCATGTTATACTGTCATGTACAGCCTGATCACCATGGCACATGGATTCTTCCTGTCAGCATTCCATCCTCTAGCACTGCCGAATGACTGGAATGATGCATTCTGATTTTGAACCAGCATTCTTAAACTGTTGGTGGAAGAACTATTTTATTAAAAATCTCCCTCTAAATGAGGAAAACATTCAAAAAGTATACTTTAAACACATTTCTTTTGGAACCGTTTTTTATAATAGCAAAAAGGCACTCCCAGGAATTAGATTAACAGTCAGCTAATCACCCCCTAGGGACAATATGGCACTCGGCTGCACCTCGTACCACATTACACCCCTAGGGGGTGATTAACAGACTGTTAATCTAACCCCTGGTCATGCCTTATTGCTTAAATAACGTACACCCTGACATATGTAACGTACACCCTGACATATGTTAAATAGTGAAATAGCAAGCTGAAATGTTCAAGAATGTGTAAAAAAACTTCACTACCAACATTTATAATATCAGTGTTCTTGAACACGTGTATTTAAAGCAGCACTGCAACGAAACTGGGCAAAAATGTTGGTTTCGGTGGTAACATTTTCTAGTTCCACCAAAATTTTAGTATTTTATAAAAAATCATTTCTGCCATGATTTTTCTCCCCCATTGACACTTTGCCTACTTGGCAATGGGAGAGACATTGATTTTGTAGTTTTAGCTCCCTAATTCCCTGGACCCTAGATCGCGGTCGCACATCCAGCTGGAGGTGCGCATGTGCGCCGCAGCTCTAGTGATGATATCTTCCACCCTCCCAGCCTAGTGCCAGGTTCCCTGCATGGCTTGGCGCTGCCACCTAGCCTCCACCAGGTGGCAGCCAAGAGACAGGGAAACCCCACGACCCTCCCCAGAGAGGAGAGCTGCCTTGTGGCTGCTCAATCTGACTCCTCGACCCGCCTCCCCCCCAGCCAACCCATGGTGGCCCGAGCTCGCTTCCGAACTCAGGTCACCTGCACGGTGTGGGTGTGGCATTCAATGCCTCAACCCTCCTCACCACTGGGCCGGCCATTATAAATGTTTCTGTTTAGTTTTCTTCTCATGAAAAAAAGACGGCCACCACATTTGGCTTAGAAATACCACTGTAAAATTGAAGGTTAGTATCGAGGGAAAAAAAAAAAATTATGGTGCACAGCTTAGGAGGTAACTAGAAAAGTAGATGAGTCAGACATGCTAATATTTTTTTTATTAACTGTAGGTGAATTAGTTTTCTTAGGGAAAAAAATTAACACTGCTGCTTTATGCATATTTCAGGGTGAATACAAATTAAGCTGTTGGGGTTGAAGCATTTTTCTGTCTTGTTGTTGATTTGTTTGTGCACCCCCACTGCCTCAGGCTTCATTGCAGGCATACCCACTGATACGGCTCCCCATCTGGGGTTCCTTCATCGGTGGCAGTGTTTTTTTTTTTCTGTAGCTTTTGTGGTTCCCTCCCCTCCCATCCCTCCACCTATACACCCCGATGTGCAGGACCAGTGTGCTAACACCCAGCCACCGCTAGGTGTCAGGTAGATGCCAGTCAGCAATCCCACCCCTCCCTGGGAGAGAAGAGCTGTCCTTTGGATGCTCAATCCTCTCCCTCTCCGACTGACCCCTGGTGACCCTCTTGCACCACAAACATGGGTCACCGGCATGGCAGGGGGTAAGGCATCGATGCCTCAGCCCTCCATGCCACTGGGCCGGGCAGAGTTGCAGCATTTTTACAAATTTGCCTGGATGCCCTTTAAATTGTTAAAATACTACTAAAATTGTTATCACCTGCCATGGAAGTAATTAAAAAAATACTATAATTACAAAAGAACTGTTAATCTGCTTCAGTTTAGGCCTTTTAGAAGTGGATTCTCTGCTTCCTGCTGTAGAAGTCAGTCTCTCTTCTTCTTGCGGCTCAGTTCTTCCACCTCTCTCATGAAACGAAGGCACTGCTCCTCCTGCCAGGGTAAAGCAACGCACTGTACTGCTACAGGGAGCCCGACCCCTCCCTTCACAGCCTGTGAAAGGGAATTCGAGCCAGTGAATCTTCGGTTCATAATGGCTTTACTAATGTATGCCAGTAGGCTATGCGGCCTCTTATTAACATTCTACTTCGGAAATAAGAAAATCACAAACTGAATATGTAAATCATTTGATCAATGAATAATAATGATAATAATAAATTTGATTTATATGGCGCCTTATCCAAGACCAAGGCGCCTAACAATTTAAAAACAAAATCAAAGAACAATGCATTAAAAATAAAATGTCAGTAAAATATTCATCAAAAGGAAGAGCAATCATTAAATGCTTGGCGCCACAAAAAAGTTTTAAAGCTCGTTTAAATCCTTCCACAGTTGTGCACTCCCGTAACCGACGGGGTTGAGAATTCCAAAGGGTAGGGGCTGCATGCATAAATGCTCTTGCCCCAGATGATTTCAAGCCTACCCTTGGAATCTCTAGCAACCCCTCGTCGGCCGAGCAGTGTGATTGTCCAGGGCAGTAAGGAACGAGGAGCTCTTTCAGGTAGTCTGGGCCCAGTCCGTGTAGGGCTTTAAAAGTCAGCAAACTAACTTTAAAGGTGATCCACCACTGTACTGGCAGCCAGTGCAGTTCGCGCAGCACCGGCAAAATATGACAGGACCAAGCAGATCCTGTCAAAAGCTGGGCTGCCATGTTCTGCACCAGCTGCAAGCGGTGGATTTCCACCCCAGGAAGCCCTAGGCAAAGGGAGTTGCAATAATTTAAGTGTGAGGACACAAAGGCGTGGACCAACATAGGCAAGTCGACAGACGGAACCAGGTGCCTAACCCTGGCGATATTCCTAAGATGTTAAAAGGAGGATTTGATGACAGCTGATGCCTGTGAGTGCAGGGTCAGCACTTCATCACAAATTACCCCCAGGTTATGCACCTGTTCAGAGGTCAGGAGTGAAATGCTACCAAGATAAAGTCCAGAAGGTGAACCAACCCCCAACTCCCCTATCCAGCGACCTGGGTCCACAATCAACACCTCGTTTTTTTCCGAGTTCAACTTCAACCAGCTGGAATTCATCCACTCCTGGATTTCTTTCAGACAGTTATTAAAGATCAAGAGAGCTCCATCCTGGTCAGGTGCAAAAGAAAGGTAGAGCTGGGTATCATCAGCATAGCAGTGAAACCTCAGCCCATACCTTATTACAATGTCTCGGAGAGGTAGCATGTACACCGCGAACAACATGGGTGATAGCATTGACCCCTGAGGGACCCCACATGACAGAAAGATTGGATCTGAGGAAAAGACCCCAGACACCACTCTTTGTGTTCTACCCGTGAGGAAAGATGTTAACCACCTGAGGACCGTACCAGACAGTCCACCGATGTGCCTCAGGTGACCAAGCAACACCCCGTGGTCCGCGGTGTCAAATACAGAAGAGAGATCCAGAAGGACCAAGATGGAATGGTTCTTCTGATCTCTAGCCATCAGGAGATCATTAAGCACCTGAACCAGCACTGTGGGACAATAGGTCAAGCACCGCTGCCAAGCTGTGAGAACTTATATCTCGTAAAGGACGGTACCTAACCATCTCCACAGGGGTAGGCCTATGAAGGGGGATGCTAAAACTGAACCCCACGATGTAGTGATTGGACCACCCAACTGGTTCCACCCCCAAGTCCGATGTTTCGATCCCTAGGAGGAAGACTAAGTCAAGGGAGTGTCCGTGTTTATGAGTGGCAGTGGTAACCACCTGTGTAAGGCCCAGTGATGTCATCGACTGGAGGAAGTGCTGGCCAAATTGCGAGAGTTCATCATCAACCCATGCATTAAAGTCACCCAGAACCATCAGTCTGGGTGACTCAAATGCTATGTCGATGACAAAGTCCACCACTTCCTGAAGAAATCGCTTCTCATCACCAGGTGGACGATAAATGAGAGCTATCCGATAGCCTACACCTGCCATCATGACACACTCAAATGACTCAGCCTCCTCAACTAGTACATTTGCGAGGGCCAGTTAAGTCTTGAAACTGACCGCAACCCCCCCTTGTGGTCCAATCTCGGGCGGTGTACCACCGAGTACCCGGACGGAGTTAAAGCCTCCAAAATGGTGCCAGAATTCTCATCCAGCCAGGTCTCACTGATGCATGCCAGATCCACCATTTCAACAAGATCTACAATAACTGCAGTCTTGTTCTTGGCGGACCTGGCATTGCACAATACTGCCCGAGTTGGACGAACCTCACGGGCCTTCTGAGCCACCTGCCCACCACAGTCGGCGGTGCCCTTGGGTATGGCAACCAGACATGAGGGACCACATTCTGTGTTCCATTTTGCCCCTGGGCATCTCCTGTATCCTACTACCCTGATACGGGGATCCCCTCATTCACCCTCCACTGTTCATAGCCCCCCAACCCCTTCCATCTCCTACATGCAATACCCAGCATTCTACAGCACTGGTAAGTTGTAAACTGAAGAGGAGGAGTGAAAAAAGGGCAGAGGGCACGGAGAGTAGAGGGTGGGTAGCACACAATTGCAGGGGCAGGCATCCAACACATTCCACACAACACAATAAATAAATAAAATCTTCCTTAATATCAATAGATACCCTACAAATCTAACCACCCAGACAATCCTAATTTACACTCTACCTAATAACACTTCTAAAAAATCCACCCAAATCACAATATTTTTACTTAAACAATATTCCAAAACTCATAACCCGTACTAAACAAACATAAACATAATAATATAAATACAATAAAACCACTATAAACAAGTCCTTAATCGAACCATAAAATAAATACCCTCAATCACCCACCCCCATATCAAAAAGTATAAAAGTAAAAAATATGAATGACTAAACTCAAAACCAAAACAGTAAGAAGGTCAGCCAAAGAAAACCAATCATGAAACAAATAATATAGTCCCTTGAAACTATAACTGTAACTTAGGTCCCGGAGTGTACAGTAAAATAAAAGAAAGAAAGGTAAAAGTCTTCAGCCCCCGGAGGCCCATTCACAGCCTAGGAGGCCAACAAAGCACAGGTACTCTTACTACCTGAGCCCAGTTAAAGTTATTGTCAGAAACTGCTTTGGTTTTATATCTTCCCCCAGGCACTCTCACTACATGGGGAACTGAAGTAGGCACTCTCACTGCCCAGTTAAAGTTATTGACAGAAGCTGCTTTGATTTTCTGTCTTTTCCCCAGGCACTCTCACTACATGGAGAAACCAAAATAGGCACTCTAACTGCCTTCCAGTAGCACACAAATATCAGAAAAGTAAAAGAAACAAAAATTCAAGGTCTGACCATAACCAATAGGATCAGTTTAGAAGCTAAAGTCCTCTTCTCAAAATTAAACAGGATAATTTAGACAAGGGTTCAAAAGAAGTCCTCTTCTCAGAATCAGGCAGGATGAATTGGAGCAAAAATCCTCTTCTTGGGGTCCAAAACTTCAAGGAGTGGGGCCAAAGTATCCCATAAGGGGGGATAGCAGCTGAGAATGCTAATGACTACCACTCCGGATCCCCGCTGGTGTCAACCCACCAGTTGGCCCCCGGGGAAACCTAAGAGGACTGTCTGCCCTGTCTGCTGGCTACCCGACCAAAACTGCAGTCTAGTCCCCCCATGCAACCCCGAGCCTCAGCCACCAGACACCCTACGAAATCGGGACCGCCCGCAGAAATGTCACCAATTAGTCCAAACTCCAGCACTGAGACCAAACACCCTCATAAAGCCCTCGCTAACAGTTAAATCCATGGTCCTTACAGCAGGTACATTCCCGATTCATTCCCATAAGAGAACACCTCCTCACTGTGACCTTTCCCTTCACAACTTCTCTATCCCTGGTCCACCAGAAACGGGTCATAAAGAGGCAAAGAACAGCACCAGGTAGGTCCTGAAGAGTTGTACTACCATAATAGACAGTAGGTCTCATGCCAAAAAAAAATGTTGGTGCCGGCCCGGTGGCGCTGAGGGTTGAGGCACTGGACGCCACACCTCACACCACGCCGATGACCCAGATTCGGGAACGGACTCGGGCCACTAGGGGTCGGAGGTGAGGGAGGAGGATCGAGCGTCCCAATGGATGCTCTCCTCCTCCTCCTCCTCCTCCTGGGGTGGGTTCCTGGGGTGCCCTCAAGCACCCGATGTACCCATGCCTGTGGAAGCACTGGCATCGGGGCACAGGCACCTCTCCAGAGTTGGGGAGAGGAGGACATTGTGGGCACTTGACAATAGCGTGCATCAGATCGCCGTCTTTCTGGACGCTCGTCCTGTGTACCAACGCCCTCAGGGGAGGAGGGATCAAGGAGAAAATTGAAAAAAAACCTTTCACTCCTAGATGACGACCAACCTAAGCCTCCCAATCACCTACTCATGGGCAGACCCCGATGTGCAGGCACTCCTAAGAGAGGAGTGAGGAAGGGGATAATGGAGAAGCTTGGCACTCTGGGGCAGACTCTGTGGGGATGATCTAAGATTTTGATCGGGTCTGAAGGAATGGAAAGAGAGGGCAGTCAGGCAGGGGATAAAAAGAAAGTAAAAAAAAAACAAATAGTGGTAATAACTCCATTAAACAAATAAAAGGTATTACACAAGCTAAAAATGAAAATTACGTACCTACCATAATTCCTGATCTTTCTGTGCATCTTCGCCATTCATTACTGGTGGATAGTGAGCTGGAGGATCAAGACCCCCGAGAGCTTTTTTTTTTGCAAGGGAGGTCGACATTGAGCCAGGCGCAGTCCTCGAAGCCAACGTAATACATAGCACTCGTGGGTTGGACAGTAACCATCGTCGACACCTCCTCAGCCCCAGTTCTGCATGTTGGAGAGATGCAGAGAAATAAGGAGGGTGGGAGGGTGGGCAAGGAGCCCAAGGCACAGCAAAGGGAAAGGATGTAAAACCACGGGGGGGGTACCTTTAGGGGAGGAACTGGAAGGGTAAATAACATACACTCCTAAAGGAGAGTCAAAACCAACCACAAGGAGGCAAAAGAGGTTGGAGGATAACTGAGGGAACCACCAGAGTCCCCTCCTGCCACCAGACTCCCTCAAGAGGCACAAGAGGGAGCCAGAAAAAAAAAAACAGGAGCTACCTGGGCTGAGAGGGGGGCTCTGGCGATTCCCAACAGCAGCAGCCCTCCCTGCCTGCCCATCAAGAGGAAAAAAAAAACAACCCCTAAGAGGAGGGAGTAGGAGATGCTGGAAATAGACCAAGGTCCAAATGGGAGACAAAAAGGGAGGAGGAGAGAATCGCCCAGAGACTGGGGCCTAAGAGGGGAAGGTGGGCAGTATTCAGTGACGAATGGTGAAGATACACAGAAAGATCAGGAATTACGGTAGGTACATAATTTTCATGTCTTGTCTGTGTCAGTCTTCACCATTCATCACTGGTGGGTGATTACTGAGCCCCCCAAAGGGGGCCCAGAACCTCCCTTAGGGACAAAGTCCCTCAGCCTCCAGTGGGGGGGAGACACTAGAGGAGGGAACCCAAGCAGGCTTGGCTAGGCCTGAGGCTGGTCTGGGTGAGGAGAGGTTCTCTTAGCAGGAGAAGGAAGGTGCCCTTGAAGCTCTCACCTCACCCTACAGGAAAAAAGATGGGTTACCTGGAAAGAGAGGGCAGTCACCCTATGCCTGGCCTGGGGTGACAAACCAGGAGAGATGAAGCCATGCCATCTGCCTAATGCAGATCGTTGTCCCCACCAACCTGGAAGCCACCTCACTGGCATTGTAAGATGCCCCTGCTTGGTGCCTCACTAGCTACAGGCCCCATGCAGAGAGGGCAATGGCCTGTTTGATTCCCTCCGAATCAGGCTAAGATGCTAGGATTTGACCTAGCAGAGACCACAAGTGCCTGTTGTATGTAGCATGGTGGGCCTGATGAGAAGCAATACACAAAGGAGGCATGTCTATGAGAAAGCTCTCCTCCCCCAAAAATCAAACTCAGCTGAGTCAGATTCCATGGGATTGATCATGCCATGGGCTTCTATGCCCAGTGGGTGTGTCCAGGACAGTCACGTCCAACAGGGGGTGAGGCAAGGCTCCTGGAGACCCAAGGGGGGCACAATACCTCAGGTGGAGGTCCCTCGGGGCTGGTGGTTTATTTGAGGCATGTCGCCAGGCCCGGTACGATGCCTCCTGAAAGGGATTAGGTCAGGCAGGAACCATCAGGTTGGTTGCACTGAACTCGGCTAAGGAGACGCACACCAACCAGTCAGTATTGCATTGACCAAGGGTGGAAATATGGAGCTTGTCGAGCAACCCTAATAGGAAGCGTTGATAGCTGGAAAGATCAGCCGCTAGGGATAGGTGGACAGAAGAATCCTCTCCCTCAGAGGAGGAAGATAAGGGAACTGATGAGTCTGGAGAGCCAGGTTCCCAGATGAAGGGGGCTGCACAGGGGTGTGGTGAAACACCTCCTGGTCCATGGACTGATAATAGGCAGAAAACAGTGCAGCCGTGGACCTGAACTGTTCCCAGATGAAGGGCTCCGTAGGACCAGAGTGACCTGGGAAAGGGGATGGAGCTGGCAAAGGGACCAGGCACCTCCATGGAGGGGCGCGACCTCTGCCTGGGCTAGGGAACCCACCGGAAGACCTCCAAGAAGGAGGAGGAGATCTGGTGGTTCTGGCAGATGAAGGCCGCCCAACTGAGCTGGGGCAGCCAGAGCTGAGCCCGAAAGAAGAAATTCCCCTGCGAGGTAACTGGGCCGCATGAGCCCAGAAGGGCAGCCCCTAACCTCTGAAGATGAGGTCAATCTCAAGGAGACCTAACAGGAGAAAACTGGACCAGCGCTGTGACTCCTCCCTGAACCCCCATGGGTTTCCAGGAAAGGGCACCACCCTGAAACCAACCACCTCAACCCTTCAGACTGTGAGAAAGCCCGCTTCCTCATAATCAGCTGAGGCAACTGACACCCCACAGCCACCTCCTGAGACACAACCAGAGGAGTAATGCCCTCCCCTACCTGAGGTGCTCCAGCCAACCTAGAAATAGAGTTAGTAAGAACAACCACCGAAGAGGGTATGCCTCCCAAGGTGACAGATGGATCACCAACTCCATGCTGTCCTGAGGCACCGCCTGGGGCACCAGAGGGTTGGTTGGAGCCACCGACCCTGGAATCAGTTGAAGCCATTCGCTCCACGGTTGGGGGTTGAACCGGAGTCACAACACTGGAGGTAGAGGAATCGGGGGACTCCTGAGAATCCAGGAGCCAGTCTGGATCAGCCTCAGAATAATCCTCTACAGAGAAGGCCCGAACCCAGACTACTTCCCGATCCCTCCAAGCCGTGGTGCCGCGAAGGACACCACGCACTGGCCTCATGCTGACCATAGCACCACTTCCATCCCCGGCACTGCGAATGGCACCAGAGTCAGAGACAGAGACAGTGCCGGAGGCTGGCCTTGTGCCACCCACGGCACTGCCCTGATCCCCAGCACCACAAGCGGTGCTGTAATCAGAGGTGGCACCCATAGGCGGCGCCGTCCTTAGTGCCTGCCCGGGCTCAGAGGCCTCAGACCATGACACCAGGTGAGCCTTCGCCTCCGAGGAGGCGACTGCCTGAATGGTGCCTCCCGCCTGACCCCCATGAGGGCCAGGCCAGGCCTCCTGCACCGTGGAAGGAGTTCCCACCACAGCAAGGCTGGAACTGGCAGAAATCTCCTCCTCCATGGGCTGTAGCCCATAACCCTGCTCTTGGTGACCCATGTAAATGCCTGTCCTCTGAAAGTCAGCAGCACATGTTCGACCTTCAGTGCGCGCAACTCCAGAACACAGCGATCTATGGAGAAACAGGCGTTGCATCTGTCCATATCGTGGTTCATTCCCAAGCATGTAAGGCAGTGGTCATGCTGATCCATGATGGAGTAAAATCGGCTGCATCGGCACCGACGCATCAGTGGCTGACCCACCCTCGAAGATTTTTTCTTGTCCCCTGAATCAGATATGACCGGAGAGAAAAGCAAAAGCCAAAAACAGCACTCGTCATCAACGTGAAGTAAATAGGAAAGATCTTACCAGTCGACACTGAGGACGGAGCAGCAGAATTAGGACTGTAGAAAACTAACTGATGGACTAGGCCGCAGAAATAATGGTGTACCATGCGAGGTTGTGCTCACTCAATGGCAGGAGAAGCCAAACTGGGGCTGAGGAGGCGTCGATGACGGTTACTGTCCAACCTGAGAGCACCACATATTACGTCGGCCTCGAGGGCAGTGCCGTCTCAATATAGACTCCTCCTCTTACAAAAAAAAAAAGCTCCCGTGGGGTCCTGATCCTGTGGCTCACTACCCACCAGTCATGAATGGTGAAGAATGACACAGAAAAGATCTGTAGATGACTGAGTGCCCCTCCTCCATCTCGTTCATAATAACCCCATGATGATGCTTCATTGTGTTTTGAACCCTTATATAGTCTCAGCATTTATTATATTGCTGGGTAGCTTGTTCCACCTGTCCACCACCCATTTCCTGAAAAAATATTTCCCGATGTCCTTTTTCAATTATTCTCCTTCCAGCTTGAATTTGCACCCCCTGGTCGTTGTACTGTTCCTCAACATGAACAACTCCATGCAGCTCACCTTATTCTTTCCTTACATGTATTTTTATACGAACATACGAAAAAAGCCAACAGAAGAAGACCACCCAGTCTAATGCGTCTGCTCGGTAAGTGATGCAAGGTCTTGCCTTACAATTTATGCCAATGACTCTGCTCCCAACCATCCCCCCCCCCCGGTCCCAAAGGTTCTCTTTGTGCATGTCCCAGGCTCTCTTGAATGCTCCCTCCATCCCTGCTGATACCCCTCCTCTGGCAGCTCATTCCAGTTGGACACCACCTCTCTGTATAGTAATGCTTCTTTACATCCCTTCTGAATCCATATAAATACTTCCTTACATCCCTTCTGAATCTCCCCCCATCAATTTTAGGCTGTGCCCCCTAGTGGTTATGTTCCCATAATATTTCCCTTTTCCTCCTGCCCCCCAGAACACATGTTGACACTTTCCAGTCTCTCCTCATAGAACCTACCCTGCTACCACTGGATCATTTTTGTAGCCCTCCATTGAAAATTCTCTAGCCTATCCACGTCCTTCCGTAGGTGTCGACTCCAAAACTATATGCAATACTGCAGGTGCACTGCATCCAGCTTGCCCAGAAAATGGCCATCTTTAGGGTTATTGTCCTATAAAGACATGGGTCCTGACCAACAGGGATGCAGAAAACTCTCCACCCTTTGTATAAATAATAAGTAAGCCATTTATGTTAACAATGAGTAGATCCTCACCACTGAGTAAGGTTGGTGAAATCAGCAGCACGAGAGCGAAGAATGTTGGTTTCTGTTATGAAGAGTATACTGTATGTATGACAAGCTGTGATTTTTAAATGCTGATTCTGAATCAGCGCGTGATGCTTCCTCGCTTGACTGCTGGGTCAGGGATAGGTCAACTCGTACTTCAATGATGCTGCATTGTGGGAGCGTGAATTTGATTGGTACATTCTAAAGTGTGAAGACAAATGGATTCCACTTGGCTCAACACTCTGAAACATGAAGAACAACTTTTCAAAAAATCCAGTAAAACATGCTTACAGTTTATTATATTCCTGACTCCATGATGTGATCTGTACAGGATGCTGCCCATCAAAAAACAACAACACAAAAGACTGTTTTTAGATCAAATTGTAATCTGGTACACTTAAAATAGGGCCTACTCAATGGCCTACCTCAAAATATACAATTTATCTCCAAGAGTGAGGAGGCAACCCATAACTCACGAGTGGCAAACAGTTAATGGCACCAGAAACAGTCAACAGAAAATGTTTTTAATTTTGTGAAGTAGCCAGTTGTTATTCTCTATTTCTTCAGTATTCTGTTTCCCTTTTGCTCATTAGAACGTTTTCTACTCGACAGTATTAGTTGTGACGTGAAGAGTCTGTGTGATGTGAAGGGTAGTACTTTACTTGGAGACTGACATACTGTATCAGCAGTATGTGATCTCACTCACAGTGACATCACAATTAACCAATATGGCAGATGGTGATTGGCTCTTTGTCAATTGTGATGTCACAGTCTGTGGGGGCATAATGTTAGTGAGTATGAAGAGGACTTGAACTAAGTAAGTCAGCTTCCAGACAGAGTAGTGTGACACACATCGCATCTAGTATTAGCAGGTGAAATATCTTCTAATTAGAAAAGCAAACTAAATAAGTATTTTAGATATAAAAAGTATACTTTTAAAAGGTAAAGCTAATTTCAGACAGTGCACTTGTTTTTTTCAAGTTAGAGCTGGCAATAATAGCAATACCACCACCATACCCAGAGTGACTGAGAAGTAACAATGATTCAGAGATGTTTCTCCTTGTATATAGTTTCATTTGACTTTTGGAAATAATAAAATAATCTTGCCTGTGAGAAGAGTCTAACTTCTTTACTGTTATACAGAGCTGGATTCTGATTCTGTAATTTTTATTTAATTTGATTATCAAGTTGACCCTAGGGTAAACAATGCTGGTTCTGCTGGGTGACCCAGGCATAGCTTAAAAAGCATACTGTACATTAGATTCAGGTTATAGCATCCATCCATCTATCTATCGACAGTATCTATCTATCAGCAGTATCCATCGATCTATTGATAGTATTTACTTATCTATCGACAGTATCTATCTACCAACAGTATGTATCTATCTATCAACAGTATCTATCAACATTATTTATTGACTATATATATATATATATATATATATATATCATCTATCTAGCTATCTAGCTAGTTCTTATCTTCTGTCTGTCCATCTATTTAGATATCTAAGTGTAAATAAATATTTATTCCATAATAACATGATTTAGTTACCCAACTGATTCACCACTGGTGTGGTATATATATATATATGGAATACTGTATGGGTTCATTTAAAATAGGATTGTCATTTGGCATAGAATGTTGCTGTCATTATTGGCAGAGCAAAGCAAAGCCTGGAGAAGGGCTCATGTGATCCCGCTCCACAAGAGTGGTAGCAGAGAGGAGACAGAGGACTACAGACCCATCAGTCTTACCACAGTAGTGGGCAAGATTATGGAGGCACTCCTTAAGGAAAGGACAGTGCAACATCTGGAATCCATAGGAGCACAGGATCCAAGAAGGCATGGGTTTACAACAGGGAGGTCCTGTCAAGCTAATCTCATAGATTTCTTTGACTGGGTAACCAGGGTGGTGGACCAAGGAGGAGCAGTTGATGCCATCTACCTTGACTTCAGTAAAGCTTTTCATACTGTTCCACACAGAAGATTGATTAATAAGTTGGGTAAGCTTGGGGTGGGTCAGAAGTTGGTCAACTGGAGTGATCATGAGATGCCTTCTGCCTGAGAGGATGCACAGCAGCTCTGCTCTCACCCCCTTCCTCCAAAAAGCTTGCAAATTAACACTTTTGCGACTGTAACCCACTCATTTAGCTAATAATGAAACCTCTTACAGTTCGAAGAAGTCAGCAATCATCTTCAAAGCAGGCAAAATCAACGACCTCCAAGATCTGCAATGAAGGCTGAATGCGCCAGGCCCTCCCGGCCCGTACACCTCCTCAGATGCCAGACAAAGCCGCTAAATGGTCTAAAACACAGGCCGTGACTGCAAACAAAAACTCAACATCAGTCAGCAACTCTGCTCCCTTGTCGGAAGACAAATTTCTTGCCGAAATGGTTCCAGTTAAGGAGCCTTTCTAGAGTTCGCCTCAGACTTGAAAAATATACAGGCCGACCTAAAAGAAACCAACAAGAAAATTTCTGATCTGTCAGCACGCACATCTTTGTTAGAATGCTGGCAGACCCGATTAGACCCAGAGGACGTGGCACTGAGACAAAAACTGAATAAAATGGAGACTAAGCTGGGTGATCGCGAGGGAAGGAACAGGGGGAACAATCCAATCATTTTCGGCTTACCTGAAGAAGCCGAGGGAGCCTCCACTGTTCTATTCACCCAGAAGCTTCTGGCAAAAACTGCAGGCCCTCCACCGCACTCCATTGTATATCATGTGAAACAGGCCCATCGATCTTTAAAACTCCGACCCCCTCCCGGTGCCAAGCCCAGGCCACTCATCATCTGTCTTCTGAGCTATATACATAGGCAGAATATCCTGGAGAAAACTAAGAAGCTGCAGGAGATAAGATGGGAGGATGCCCAGTTGAGAGTCTCACAAGATTTGCCAGTGGCCACCAGACAGAAGCAGGCCGAGTACCACACCTCGGTGACTAAACTAATTGCAGTCGGAATTAGATTCCAAATGAATTATCCAGCTAAGCTATCGGTTCAATAACAGGGTGGCTGGAGATTGTTTGAAAATGTGGAGCAAGACGCGGGTGAGCTAGCCATCATGTTCCCAGACCTGTTCGCCCATCGTTGAGCCTGCAAAATCGACTACATCATCTTGGCAGTACCCTGCTGTATTCCAAAGTCTCACCAGATTTTCAGTTGACTGTTTCTGACTGCTAGCATTTACTCCTACTTAAAATGTTATTTGGCAAGACAATGAGCTACTCTCGCCTTCCCCCAGAGCCTCCCAGCAAAGAGGTGCCCTCAGTATATACTATCTGCCTGACTTCTGACTGAAGAAAACCAACCCTACAACACTTGTAAAGCCTCCTAATTTGAACTACATGGTTTTTGTTGTCCTTTCTTGCAGTCTTCATCATTTCCTACCTTTGCCCCCTTGTTTGGTGTTCAGCACTGTTGGCCTGCTTACTGGACCGTGAACTCCCGAGTCTTGCTTGAATGTTCCTGCTCCCACAGTGCGAACTATCTGGCTGCTCGAATGTGAGCAGGCTCATATCGGCTACTGCTCAAACATACGAACTTCGTGGCAAGCGCACCACAATTGAAATAATTAATCTGGAGAAAGACAGTTCCTTAGCTTCCTCATGCAGGCTCAAAAACTAAAGTTTCAGTCCGGGATTTATGACTCTACAGTCTATTAACCTCCCCTCTCCCTACCTTTTTTGGGTTATCCCTCCTCTCCTTATCTCTTTTTTCTCCTTCTTTTTCTCTTGCCCCTACACATTATGCCTCCATGTAAATCGGGCATGGGATGTCCTGACATAAAGGCATATCTGAAAGCCATGCTGTTTTTCTTGTACTGCTAAAATCATTCAGACATATAATACTTCATGGTTGAGCCCATCAGTAAACCATATTACTGGGTTATCCCCCCCCTTCCCCCTCTTTTTTTCTTTCTCTTTTCTGCCTTATCTACAGCAGGAAGCCAGTCCCATAGTAATAGGGGACCACTCTTTGTTACCTGTTTTTGAAGTTTCAATGTTATATAGTTGATCACTGTACTTGTTACACATCAGTTTGTTAGTCTCAGTGCAGACGTTTTTGGATGTTCCTATGGTTGCGCTGAGTGTTAAAAATGCATCTACTCTTATCCTTTGACAAAGTTCAGGACACATGTGGAGGTTTTACCCTGGTTTTGAAATAGGTTCTAAGATGGTTAATGTTTTATGCTTTTTGGGGGGTGGGGGTGGGGATGTAATGCGCTATCATGGGAGAAGCAGTCACGTCTTTGCTATTGGGGATTGAGCCTCCACTCTACCGATTGCCCAGTATGGGGCTCATGTTAATATCTTAAGTTGGTTATGTGGGGCTTGGGATGTTGCTATTTGGTTGTTTTTTCTTCGGGTTGTGGGGTCTTGGGGGGGTGGACTTAAAAGGGTTTTGGGAGGGAGGGGACTGCCACAGGTAAGCGGGTCATGTTCTTCACTCTTCTCTGGATCCCAATTTTCTTTTATACACTGGTTTAATACTCCCTGCTATACAGCTAAAATGGCTGGTTACAGTTTTTGTACATGGAACATCAAAGGGGCACAAACCCTGGCTAAAACGATGAAAGTTTTGTTGCATCTCCGTAGTATTCAAGCAGACGTAGTCTTCCTACAGGAGACGCATCTTCTACCCACCCAAGTACACTACCTTCGTAGGACTTGGGTGGGACAAGTGTTCGGCTCAGGTTTTAATTCCCGAAAAAGGGGTGCTGCCACCCTAATTGCACGCAGAATACCATTCCACTTAATCCAAGAAATATCTGATTCAGAGGGTCGTTATGTCATTTTAAGGGCTGTCTTAGGTCAATCAGGGTTATCCTTGGTTCCATCTATGGACCCAACTCAGATGATTCAGAATTTTTTCCAGCTCCACTACTGCTGCACCTAGCAAAACAGGAGACTAATGTGTGTAGAAGTCGCTGGTCCTAGACTCTCCCATGTATATTATTAGTATGTTTACTATGAAGTATTGTACTATAACTGCCCTGTATATAGCCCATCGGGCATTCAATTCATGCACCGCTTGTCAAATCTGTTGTCAGTTGCTTGTGTACTTGCAAACATTGTGTCTAGACATGTACTCTGCCTAATGCCATCTGTGTACCATGAGAACTGGATTGCTTGTTGCACTTGCACTTTCATGGTTGATTCTCGACCCCGGGTCGACCCTGAAAAAGGGACTGTAATTGTCTCAGCGGACTTATCCGGTTACCAAAACTCAAATAAATAAATAAAATAAATCTAATGACTACATTAGCTACATGGTCTACTACCCCAATAATTCTTGGGGGGACTGGAACCAGGTCCTATCAAATGATCTTGACAGATCTGACCAACCTAGACTATCTTTGTCAGCAGGTCAAACAGCCTTGCATGAGCTAATATATTCATTAGGTCTTGCAGATCCCTGGAGAATAGCCTATCCAGACAGGAAAGAATAATCATTCCACTCCCTTCCCCATCAATCATTTTCATGCATAGACTTCTTTCTAATGAGTGTAGATCATCTCCCTGGGGTTACATTGTTCTTTCACCCCCCCCCAAAGTTTTCTCTAACCATCACATTGCCCAGCTACTCCTGGACCTTACACCCAATGTCCAAAAAGATAAAATATGGAAAATTAATAACCAAATCCTAAAATCTGATGACTATGTACAACACTTACAATCTTTCATTTCTAATTTCATATAATTCCCCATCCACGCACAAAGTGGAGAATTAATACACTTAGCATCGAAATGCAAAAAGCAGAGAAATCAAGCCCTCTCCTCTCTTTTCGACCAGATCACAAAAGCTGAGGCAAACCTATCGGTTTCATCTCCCATGGAGGACTGGGAAAAATCTGAGTCCCTTTGAGCATAGTACAATCAATTATTGGCTGAAAAGGCTGAATTTCTCATGCTCAGGTCTAAAATATCCTATTTCGATCAAGGAGAAAGAGCTGGGAAGCTCTTAGCCCCTCGGTTTTGGTCCCAAACCTCTGACAGGATTGTCACTTCCATTTACTAACATCAGGCAATCTCTTCATCTCCCCAGGGACATTTGCAAAGCTTTTAAAGATTTTTATAGCCTCTTATATACTCCGACCACTTCCTCTTTCTCTCAGCAAATGTTGGACTCCTTTATTAGTGATATCAACCTCCCAACACTTTCTAAATCTCAAACTCTCAGTCTAAAAACCCCTATTGAAATTAAAGAAGTGCTTGATGCCATTGACTCACTTTCATTGGACAAAGCACCTGGCCCAGATGGCTTTTCCTCCAATTTTTACAAAGCCCTTAAAGATACAATAGCACCTATTCTTCTAGACACCTTTCAATAACTCTACGAAAATGGCATTTCCAATATCTCCCTCACTCAGGCCACCATAGTAGTCCTTCCAAAACCTGGCAAGGATCCTCTGTTCACCCCTAATTACAGACCCATCTCTCTCATTAATGTGGGCCTAAAAATTCTCACTAAAATCCTGCCATCAAGATTAAGCCAGGTTTGGGACTCACTAATTAGTACAGAGCAGGTAGGGTTTGTTAAGGGTCGTCTTTCATCCGATCATCTTAGGAAGGTAGCTTATCTTTTTTCTGTGTGCAAGGATTCTCCCACATCCACTGCTTTAGTCTCTTTGGACCCAGAAAAAACTTTCGACAGAGTATCATGGGACTATCTCTTTTCCTTACTCCCTAAATATCGTATTCCCCAAGAATTTGTAAACTGGATTAAAATACTTTACTCTTCCCCTTCAGCACGCATACAGTGTAATGCAGTGCTCTCCACACCCTTTACCTTAAAGCAGGGGACACACCAAGGCTGCCCCCTCTCACCTTACTTATTTAACCTTTTTCTAGAACCTCTCATAAGAAAATTGAACTCCTCTCCGTTAATCACTGGTATCACAATAGGGAACATAGATTATAAACTCTCCGCATATGTGGATGGTATTCTACTACATATCTCATCTCCCTCTCAATTTCTTCCTGCTGCATTTACAATAATTTCTCAATTTGGTACCATCTCCAATTATAAGTTGAACCTGGATAAAACAGAAATCTTTCCTCTCAATAAATACTCCCAGATGGTAGAAGTGGAAAAATTGGGGCTACAATAGTGGTCGGATAAACTTAAATAGTTGGGCTACAATAGTGGTCAGATAAACTTAAATATTTGGGTATCAGTCTCCACTCTTCCCCCAAATAAATGAAAAAACTTAATCTTCACACCATGATAAACACTTTAAAGGAGGACACCAAGCACTGGTCTCGGCTACCTCTCTCTTTGTGGGGTCATATGAGTATAGCAAAAATGAATATATTACCCTGTATACTATACCCCTTACAAATGTACAACTGGGCCCTACCAAGCTCTTGGTTCTTCCAAGTTCAGAAAATCATAAACTCCTTTTTGTGGGCCAGGAAAAAATCAAGATGAAGTTATATTAAGCTCAACCATCAAAAAACAGATGGTGTCCTACAAGCTACCAATGTTTAATTATACTATCTAGCAATACACCTAACCAGGATGAGGTACTGGTTACTCCCCTCAAGCTATTCCTCCAAATCTCATTACCACCCCCTATGGCTAAAAATTGAACAATCCCTATGATCGGTGCAAGATGTAAACCCGAGCGCCCTCCCTTTCTTAATCAAAAAGAACCTTCCTAATAAACTAAAAGACTCCTCGCTAGGTTCCATATTTCAAATACAACATTAATGTAATACTCTCCTTAAGACTGTTGGCCATAGGGATGTAGCACAACCTCTCTTCAATAACCCTAATCTCTTAACTTCGGGTAAACCTCTCAAGTCTACCCCCTTGTGGCCTAATATGGGAATTGAGAAGGTTGACGACTTAGTTATCAATCACAAACTGATGCGATTCCAGGATGCCTGCACTCTTTATAAATGGTCCCCTACACACATATTTAAATACCTGCAAATTTCCCACATGCTAATGAAACACTTTGGTACCGGGCTGTGGTCTGATACTTTGTCATCTACTCTCGCCCCATATGTCAATTCTTTCCTGTCTTCCCACTTAATAACGTATGCTTATAAATTTTTGCAGACCACAACTTCTCGGCTAGAAGGCCAAAGATGTTATTGGTGGGACCAGTCACTACCAACATCTACCTCTCCCAGATTCTGGCCAAGAATCTGGAAACACTTATACAGATACATTAAATGGGATAGGTATAGGTATATGCAGTTCCAGATTAACCATAACCTATACTACACCCCAGTCAAACTTTACTGGATGGGATCCCCATCATCTAATCTTTGTACCAAATGTTTGAAGCACCCGTGGGATTTGCTGCGTATGTTATGGTCATGTGAAAAGATCTCCCCATTCTGGAGTAGCATCAAGTCCCATCTAGACCCATTACTATCTCTCTCAGGTAAGTTTACTCCTGAGATCTGCGTTCTAGGAGATTATACTAATCTTCAGGGCTGATCCCAAAGAGCTCACATGGCACTGATCTCAGCATGTGCCAAAAAGATATTACTTAGACACTGGGTGGATGCAATTACGCCTTCCCATACTGAATGGTATAGGGAAATTATGTTTGAAATACAGGCAGAACGTGTCATAGCTGGTGTGACCAATAGACTGAAAAATATAAACAGGTCTGGGATCCCCTCTTTAGCCTGTTGCTGACTCAGTCTAATCATGAAAATTCCAATACTAGTGTCCCTTTATAACCCGCTTTTCCATAAAGGATTCGTGGGAGTAGTACCCAACATTCATTTAGTGTTAAAACCTAGTGGCAGTTGAGGTGGGCTGGGGGAGAGGGAAGGGTGGAGGGGGTGGGGTACAGGCGTCTGGTTACACTGTGTTTTTTTCTTTTTGAAACTCACTGTACTTTGATGAAAAGTTTTCCTTTTGTATGCATGCTATCAGTGAAGTATGATCTTAATGCTTGTATGATGCCTGTACACATTGTTATGAAAACTTTAATAAAGTATATTTAATTAAAAAAAAGAAGTTGGTCAACTGGGTGGCAAACTGGTTGGCAGGCAGGACACAGAGAGTGGTGGTAAACAGTATACAGTCAGAAGAGATGCAAGTCACAAGTGGGGTACCTCAGGGATCAGTCCTGGGGCCAGTCCTCTTCAATATCTTCATCAGTGACATTGCAGATGGACTGGAGGGTAAGGTTTGTCTATTTGCAGATGACACCAAGATCTGCAACAGAGTAGATGATCCAGATGGGGTGGGCAGAATAAGAAGAGATCTAGATAAACTGCCAAAATGGTCAGAAAAGTGGCAACTGGGATTTAACGCAAAGAAGTGCAAGATCATGCACATGGGAAAGAGAAACCCTGAAGCCACCTATAGGTTGGGAGGGGAGTTGCTGGCAATCACAAGCGAAGAAAGAGATTTGAGCATCATCATCACAGATGATCTGAAATCATCCAAGCAGACCACTAAACTGTAGGTAAGGCTAGAGGGATGTTGGAGTATATTAGTAGGGGTATCACAAGTCGGAAGAGGGAGGTAATAATCCCTCTTTACAAGACACTGGTTAGCCCCCATCTGGAGTACTGCATGCAGTACTGGAGGCCACACCTGCACAAGGACATTAACAAAATGGAGGCAGTCCAGAGAAGGGCAACCAAAATGGTGCAGGGACTGCCTCAGAAAACATATGAGGACAGATTAATGGAGCTCAATGTGTATACCCTAGAGCAAAGGAAGGAGAGAGGTGATATGATTGAAACATTCAAACACCTTAAGGGCATTAACAAGGTGAAAGAGTCTAACATGTTTCAATATAAGAAAAATAGCAGGACAAGAGGACACAGCATGAGATTAGAAGAAGGCCGATTAAAGGGTAATGTGAGGAAGTTCTTTTTCACAGAAAGGGTGGTGGATGCATGGAATGGCCTACCTCAGGAAGTGGTGGATATGAATACAGTGCAGGGCTTCAAACAGCCATGGGATAGGCATAAGGGAGCAATACAGATGAATATGAACAGATAGGCCATTGACAGAGTAAAGGCCTATGGCACATTCATAAGGTAGAAAAAATGCGCAGACTGGATGAGCCCTGCGGTCCTCTTCTGCTGTCAACTTCTATGTTTCTGTGTTTCTATGTAAGCCAGGAGTGTAAGGGAGCAAAGTCATCAACAGTCTATACTGAACAAAAATCATATTTTAAGTCACCTCATAGAATATCCAATGTATACCATGGGAGCTAAAGAATACAGCTACTAGTAGAATAGCAAAGCTACAAGTAAATGACATACAGTAGTAGTTATTAAGAAGGTCACCAGTACCTCACTATAATGCATGGTGCAGTTGCATTACTAGTGGTACTGCTGCTTTGTGCTGCATTAATGCATAGTTGATTCTGTGGTCGGCTCTTTAGGAAATATGGTGACCGTCACTTGTCTTCATTGTATTACAGTGCAACGGAGCTAGTGTTATCCTTTGTTCCAAGTAGTGAGTCAGCATGTGACGTATTAGATGAGCAATTTAAACACTAATTGTTATTTTGTTTTTGTGCCCTGTTCTGGCTACAGATTTTGGGGATGCTCCTTTGGGATTGTACAGTTTCCGTGTGTGGCAACATCATGCATCTTTGTCTATATTTAGTGCAAGTCATTATTTCCCACTGAGAGTATTTGTAAGGTTGAAAATTGGAGCTTTAGCACACTTTTTGTTGGTGGCTTGTACTATTTTAACTCATGTTTAATATTCAGTGGTAGCGGTGGGTCCTCAACATTGTCTGCCATTTGGCATGCTGGCCGCTGGTCTGGTTCCCGTGCCCCACTCCCTCCCTCCATCTGTGGCGTAGCTCCAGTTCTCAATCCCAATCCCCTTCTCTCCCTTCCAACATCGTGTGCTGTCTGGTGCACTGGGCACCCATGTGATTACCATCCTTCTCTTCACACCGCTGACTGGAGTAGAGAACGGTGGTTGCTGTCTGTGACAGAACCTTGGTCCTTGATCCCTCCATTCCCTCTCTCCTGACATTAATTACATGATGACAGATCAGGCTCCTATCAATCAGGAGGGTGCAGAGAAAATAAATTGGCTAAAAAAGAGGCTAGATGGACTAAAATGTAAAACACATCTCCTTATGGCCTAACTGAATTATTGGATTTATCAGTTTTTTCTGTAAGAGAGTTTTAATAAGAAGTAAAGAGAGAGACTGTCGATTTGTCATAGAAATTATGGACCTTTGGCATTCACATACTAGAGCTTTAGAATAGAATCTGTATTATAGGGGCACAGTTGCACCCCTAGTTAGGGTTCAATGGTCACATCTACATTAAACCCCAAATTTTGCACTTTAATACTTTTGCAGCAGTTTGACCGATTCGCATGAACTTTTGCATGTGCCAACAGGGACAAAAGATCTTTTGATGTGGCAAGTTTAATTCCAGCCAGATGTGTAGGTGCAGAAATACAAAGTCTCAAAAAATGTGAAAATTATCTCTTTTTTTTTTGGTCCGGATCTCCCATCCTCGGACCTGCTCCACTCGCCGCCTCCAAGCCCAGGCTTGACCCACTGGGCAGGGCCACTGGGGGGATCCCCTCCCAATAGACACTGTTGGCAAGCCCCAGCTTACCCCCCGGATCAGGGCCATGAGAGTGGGACCCCCTCAGCGGACGTTGGAGGCAGTGGACGGCAGGGTAGAGCGGGTCGTCATGCCAGGGGGCCAGGTTTTTTCCAAGCTTGCTCCCAGGGGGCAGGGATGTGCAATGATGTCCAGTGTCCAACCCGCCCCCCTAACATGACAGCAGCAGTTGCGGCAGTACCCCCAGCCTCCGCCAGGGGTCTGTAAAGACACTCTTCCCCTCATTCCCCCTGGAGAAGGACAGCAGTCCCCAGGATGCTTGATCCTTCTCCCCCAGCCAGCCCTCTGACTCCTGGGTCTGTTACAGAACCAGGGTCATCAGTGTTGCAAGTGGAAATCCAACCGCTGCGCCAGCAAGCAAAATTATCATTTGTGTATAAATTCTTTGTCATGCTGTTTCTCAGAAATGGCTTGAGTGTTTATTCTGAGATTTTTAGGGTATATATGGCTTGGGTCACAGATGTGCCATTTGAAGGTTTAGTGAAAAAAATAAGCCATTCAAAAGTTATTAAATTTCAAAATTTCCAATTATTTCCAATGGGAAAGGTTAGATGTGCTGTGCAAAATGGGATTTCTTGATTGCGACTGAAAATCCTCTTTCACAAATGCAAAATTCTTTTTCGTGCTGCTGCCATCTTGTTTTCAGTTAGCAAGGCAAACAAACTTAAATATTTTTAAAAATACTGGCAGTTGGTAAACACCAACAATTGTGCTTACCTAATTAGGGCCCGAGGAATCAGATTCTGGGATCAGTTTAAAAAAAAATGTTCAGAAATGTGATTATTTTATCTGAGGAATTCTTTTACTGCAAATTGCAGAATTATTTTTCTTGAAAAAATAATCCTTTTTCACAAATTGTGAAAAAGGATTCTGTTTTACCATGAAACAGGATTCCTGCCGGCCCGGTGGCACTGAGGGTTGAGGCGCTGGATGCCACACCCTCGCCCGGCGACCAGGTTGGGTAATGGACCTGGGGAGCCGGGAGGCTTGAGGGAGGGAGGATTGAGCATCCCTACAGATGCTCTCCTCCCTCAGGGTTAGGATACCGGGACGCATGGCGTCCATCATTCCATAAAGGTCGGTGGAAGCATCGATTCCTGAAAGGAACGGGTGACTCCTACTTAGGCGGTGGGGAGGGACGTCAGGCACGCGCATGAGAGGCTCCAGCCAACACGTTACCTCTCGGGACATAGTCCCAAGCACCGGCATCCCAGGATGAGGCCGAAAGTTAGGGAAAAATCACCCTCGCGGTCCTGGATGATGGCCCCTCCACTCAGACCGCCACACCAGACAAGACCCCACTGTGCAGGAGGAAAGGAGAGGAGGCACTCTAGGGGCAGATCTAGGGGACGGCAAAAAGAGCATTGAGAGGCCCGAAGGAGAAGGACCAAGAGGGTAGGAAATACCAGGAGGGTGAAAAAGGAAGTATAAAAATAAAAAAAGAAACAGGATTCTTTTTCCACAATTTGTGAAAAAGGATTATTTTATAGAGGTGTTTCTTTGTCACTTCATCGAAAACAAATGGTTTGGAATTTTGGGCTACAATTTTCCGGGTACAGATGTGCCTTTTGTTGGTTTGGTGAAAATATATTACCTTGCTCTGAAGTTCTGCAGCTTTAAATTTTGCTTAATTTCCCATAGGATAACATAGTAATGTGAGGTGTACGCAACCTTTTCTGTGTCACTTTGTTGTGAAGAAATGGTTTTCAATTTTGGTATCCTATTTTCAGGGTACGAATGATTTCCACTACCCGTGTGCCTTTTGGTGGTTTCGTGAACATATATTAATTTGTTATTGAGTTACACAGTTCTCAAATGTTCCTGTTTTTCCTGTAGGATAACCCTGCAATGTGAGGTGTCTCTTTGGCACTGCACACTATGTGATGGGAGCGCAGGGCCCGGCATTCCTACACACAAATGTGGATACCATTAAGGAATGATGTGAGTGCAGGGCCCAGAGAGGGCCCTGCACTCCCACAAGCAAGTAAGGCTACGATTATACTTTCTCAAAACGTAAGGAAATTCTTTGCAAAAAACTTTGTTAATGCATCAGTTAGGGTTCCAAAGGGAAAAGTTTGGAAATGTGATGTTATTACCCCACCTCTCCACGCACTAAAAGACGTCAGGTGTGTGCCTTGGTGTTGTCAGCCCTAATGCTCACCCCACTCCATAAGTAAATAAGCTGAGATGAGTACAGTATAGGAGAATGGGGTGGGAGTTGGGCTATGACCCCAAAAGCACTCCTGATGCCTGTTGGTGCATGGAGGGTGGGGTGGGTGGTAGGGGTATAGGGTTGGAAACCCAACACCACATTTCCAAACTTTCTCATTGGAACCCTAACTGATGCATTAACAATGTGTTTTTACAAAGAATATAAATATACATCAGTTATAGTATTGTAATATATGTTCTATTTTTATATCGTTTTTTTCCATAACAGATGGACAAGAGATTTGATTTATTAATCACTTTTGCAGCTTGATGTTAAGATATCCAACCCTGCTGGGCTCAGTTGGAACTCATGATATTGTATCAACTAAACTTTTGAAATAACCAATAATTGTAAAAAATAGTATCTTGAAACATAAATGCAACAATGTTGTAACCATGTTGCCACCTTGTATATCGTTTTACTTTCCATGCTGTAAACATTGCCTTTTTTGTGTCACTGCAACCTATTATTATTAATTTTTTTTGTACAAACTAGTAACTAACACTCTTCACTGATGGAAGAAATATTTGTAATTTCTGCTTCGCATTTTTACTAAGATGTTCTTTTATTAAATATGGCTCTGTAATAGATGCATTATTTTATCTATCTGTCGGTCTATCTATTTAAAATTGGTAACCAGAAGGGGCACAATGAGCCTAGGATCATTTCTAGGTGCAACCTGGGGGAAAGGGGAAGGAGAGAAGCCCAATTACAAACAAAATACAGCCAGTCATGTGTTGTGGTTATAGTGAGAATGACATAAAGAGCATACATTGAGTGCAGCACAGACAAAATAGCAAAACACTGCATGTGGAGGACAAGTGAATTAGCATACACGTCATCTGTGCAAACTGGACAAGTTCAAAGTGCATAGCACCAGAGTGAAGGAAGACTGAGCTGGTGCTGAAAGTAGGAGTCAAAACAGGTTGATAAACTTCAACGAGGTTGCCAAAACTATGAGGTTAAGGGAGAGGGAGAGGTAAGGGGCAGTCAAAAGCCAGGCAAAAGTAAGGAGGGTTCAGGAAGAGGATTGGCAGGACCAGGGTGAGGAAGAGGAGTTTTAGCTGGCATCTAATAGAGGGAAGGGAGGAGGAGAGATGGATGGAGGAGGGTAGCTGGTTCCAGAGGGAAAGGAGGCAGTGCCAGAAAGCATTTTTTCCAGCTGTGTAGTGTGGATGGGGAAGGAAGAATGTGCGTGAGTCTCCTGAGAACAGAGAGCAGGAGGAAGACAGGATGGGGGAGAGGAGATGGGATAGGTATGAGGGGAGGGACCCAAACTAGTATTTAGAGATGAGGGAGACACAGTGGGGCTGGCGATGTGAGGATACGGAAGAGTAAAGGGAGCAGCGGTGAGTACGAGAGAGTGAGTTGGTAACAAAGTGTTAGAAAGCATTGTAAAGGATGTCATTCTGGCAAGGGAGGTGGAGGGGGTGGTGCCATATACCACATCCGCATTGTCAAAAACTGGGAGAACCATTTTGTTGACCAGCTCCCGGTGGACCTGGGGAGAAAGGCAGTCCTAACTGCAGTATAGACACTGACACTGGGGCAAGGTTTAGCATGGATGGCATCAATGTGGGCAGAGAAATAAAGCCTTCTATCTAACCACGCACCGAGGTACTTAAAAGTTGGGACTACTTCAAGTGGCGTGCCATCCAATGTGAAGAAGACAGGGAGGGGCAAGCCAGGCCAGCTTCTGGCTGGTGCCAAAGGTCATAGAGACTGTTTTTTTTGTTTGTTTGTTTTTAGTGTGGGTGTGTGTGTGTGTGTGTGTGTGTGTTTTGACCCAAAGTTGGTTGGACTGGAACCAGTGCAGAACACTGTGAAAGTTGAGAGACCAGAGTTGTAGAGAACTGTGCCATCTACATACATGTGAATATGCAAGTTGGCACAAGTAGAGGCGAAGTCATTTAGGAAGATGGAGAAAAGGATTGGACCCAGAATTGAGCTCTTTGGAACCCTCACCTGAATGGGGAGGGTGGAGAGATAGCACCTCCTACCTACACTGACTGTTCATGGTCCAAGAGGTAGGAACAGAACCCAGTCAACAGTGGGGGCTAAGAAACCAGCAGAGCTCAGCTTATCCAGGAGGAATGAGTGGGACACCAAATCAAAGGCTTTGGCCAGATCAATAAAAATGGCCGCTGTGATGTTCCCCTGATCCATCACTGAGAGGATGGAGTCAGTGATCTTAAGTAGAGGAGATGGTGGAATGATCTTTCCTAAAGCCAGACTGGAAGGGGGAGAGGAAGCTGGAGGAGTGGAGAAAGTCTGCAAGCCATGAGCAGACTAGTTTCTCCTGCAGCTTCACGAGAGAAGGGAGGAGGGAGTTGGGGCAGAAGTTGCCAGGTGTGGAATGATCACCCTCTTTGTACGGGGGGGGGGAGAGAACCTTTGCACTCTTCCAAGACTGAGGGACAGTGGAAAGGGTGAAGGAGAGATTTAGGAGGTGAGTAAAGGGGGACGGGATGGTAGGAGCTAATAAATGGAGAGGTTTTGGGTCCAAACCATCTGGGCTAGATTTGGAAGGGTTGAGTGAGGAAAGGTGAACAGGGTCTCCAGATGAGTGGCAGGGGGAATGAAATCCTGGAAGGGGGGTAAGAAGGAGAGAGGAGAAGGAGAGAGAGGAGTGGAGCCATGAGGTGGGAAGATGGGGAGAGCAGAAGTGGTAAAAACTCACTGAAGTCAGTGGCAACAGAGGAAGGTTCAGACACTGAGGAGCCATAAACCATAAGGATAGGGGGAGAGGACTTGGCTGAGGGGTCAAAAAGGGAGTGAATCACCTTCCAGAATTTGGCTGGGGGAATTAAAGAGCAGGTTCTGGGTAGCTGCCTGCTCAAGCCTGCTAGATGACTTACCCCCTCAGTAGCATTTTCACAAAGTGTGGCATGAAAGCTCCTCATATTATAAATTTTATATCCCTCGTAAAATTAAAACCGGCAGCCTGGGCCAAAAATGGACCAACTTCCCGGTCCTGAAAACATGCCCCCACATTGGCCCATGCAGCCCTGTTTTGTGATGTCACAAAACGAAGGCTGCATGAGCATGCCCTATTTACTTGTATGTTATTTTTATACCCTTTAGTGTCAGGATTTTATTAAATCAAAGCAATCGATTGACTAATAGGATCCCTATTAGTCAATTGATTGCTTTGATTAATAAAAGCCCAAAACTAAGGGTATAAAAATATTCGAAAATACCAGCCTCATACAAGTAAATAGGGTGCGCTCATGAAGCTTTCATTTGTGACATCACAAAACAGGGTTGCATGGGCCAATGTTGGGCATTTTCTAAGGACCAAGAGATGAATCCCGTTTGGCCTGGCTCAGTTTCAATTTCACGAGATCTCTTGTTAAATGAGGAGCTTTCTTCTCACTGATAACCACTGATGAAATCATCTAACGAACTGAGGAAACAGCACCACGTGGGGTGAACCTGCTCTTCAAGATTATTCTGGAGGTTGGTCTTGAAGTAGAGGAACTTAGCAGCACGAACAGCCTTAGTGCAAGAGTTTTTAAGCACCCTGTAGGACAGGAGGTCTGACAGGGAATGGGATAATTTATATCTTCCCAAGTTTGGTCACAGGTCTTGCATAATTTAGGAGATCAAAGGTGATCCAGGGCTGGTGAGAGGATTTAATCCTGGATTTCCTGATGGGGGTATGCTTGTCCCAGACAGAAGTAAATATCGAGTGAAAGAGGAAGAGGGCCATATCAATGTCTGGTGCGGTGACGGGGGATCAGCCAGTTGCAGCCAGGCCACTCAATAAAGCTTCATTGTTCAGTGACCAAAGGGACTTGGACCAGATATACTTTGGGAAGGAGAAGGACTTTCCTGACACAAAATGTCATGCAGTGGTTGCTGAAGGCGTCCAGCAATATACCTACTGCAATAGTGAGATGGGGGTGTGAGGCAAGAACCCAGTCCAAGAGGGTATGATTTGATGAATGGTGACTGAGTCAGGTGAGTTCTGTGATGAGCTGTGATAGTTTAAGGGACTCAGTCCTGTAGGTGGATGGCCAGGAGGCTGAGGAAAGCCAGTTAATGTTGAAGTCACCCAGCAGGATGAGCTTACCAGCAGAGGAGTGTGAGGAGAGAGCGGAGAGGGAGTCCATCAGAGACGAGGGGAAAATTCTCAGCGAGGCATAGAAAACAGCAATAAAAATGGGCAGTGAAGAAGGCAAGGAGAGTGTAGCTAGCAGAAACACGTAAGAGGAGGGTGCAGCCTCCCCAAGAGTGATGGTGCAGGAGAGGTTCTGGTGAACATATAGGGCAGCCCCACCCCCTTGTTTACCCTTATGCTGCCTAAAGAGGTGATAGACTGGAATAACCAAGCTGGAATCAGAAATCCTGTAAGAGAATCGGGTTTCAATGATACAGAGGAGGTCTGGAACGTGAAGAGAGACCCATACAGTAAGGAGATCCAGTTTAGGGACGAGCTTCCTGGCACTGAAGTGGAAAACACTTGAGGCTTCATGGAACAGACATTACTGTCTTTGTCTGTGATGTTATTGAACAACCCTGTTGTAATTTGTAACTCTGTTGTAAGGTCTACAAAGGTATTTCTGAACGTCCACATTGAGTCCGTATACCTGCATTGTATTGCCCTTAGAGAAATCTGCTTTTAAATATCACTCCTCCAGACCTCTCTAGTTCTAATACTGATTCCTCTTTCTCAGCCTTCCCTCCTCTCTCCCCTTAATAAGGTGAGGTAAACACTGACAGAGACATCCAATTTGCTTAAAATTTAAGTGAGCAACATATTTGCACAGTTCTGTAAGATAACTGTTTACATGCTTAGTGTGTATTAATGTTAAACAGTTTCATTAGGCTTCTCTCTGTACATTACCCGTGACTTTTTATACAACAATCTGTGTGGATTTTATTTTGTGTTCAAAACTGTATATAATCGTTCTGCCTTAAGTGTTCTGAGCCTGACTTGACTGTATTTCCTCTGGAACTGCTTATAGTACTTGTAATGTTTTTTTGTTTTTTTTTGTGACTATGTATTTGATGTGGAACCTTTGTAACAGCCTTTGTGCTCAAGGTAATTCTTCAAAGTTTTCAATAATTAACAAATAAAATATTGAGAGCATGAGTAGCAGTGCCTATTAGGTATATTACAGCTTTTTGTAAGCGCTCTCTTTAAGGATGTTGATTCTGATGTCTCTACCCACCCTCCCCCCTTCACGGGAATGTAAACACGGCTTGAGACATCTATTTGTATAGAAGGTGAAATTCGTAGTATTTGCTGAAGCAAGTAACCCATTGCTTGATAAATAATAAAAAAGGCAACATCTTGACCAGGCACTGCTTATAGTAGTCACAGTTTTCTATTACAACTCTCTTGGATGATGCTGATCAGGATACCTTCATGATATCGTCCAATACTGACAGCATGGCTTAAAAGAAAAAGTTACTTACCATAGTAATCTTGTTTCTCCCAGGGAATACTCCAATATTCATAACTCTTCTGCAGTGTCCCTTTAAGCCAGATCTGCCCGGAGATGGAAGGTTGTGCTAATGATGGAATCATTGGCTTGTGCCACTTTTTCAAATGCTGCCACCTATCAACTGCCTATATTCTAACCCCCAGATTTTGTGGATGCCTGGAAAGACAGGGCCCACAAGAAATTAATAATTATCTATAATTTAGTAGCTATAAACCTCCCATAACAAACCTCCAACTGGAGGAAAAAATTGCTTTAAACAACACAACCCCTTATGTCAGAAACACCAGTAGAGGAGGAAAAAAAACAGCTGAAAACTCAGTTTGAAGTAAAAAGCCAGAATGTCACATACATGCCCTTTAAGTAACACAGTATGGAGTGCAGAGGCCACTAGTTCTGGTAGGGGAGTCAGGGTGGGAGTTATGAATATTGGAGTATCCCCTGGGAGAAACAAGAGTACTATGTTAAGTAACTTTTACTTCTCACCCCAGGAATACTCCACTATCCTAACTCTTCTGCAGACTAAGAAGCAGTACCTTTGGAGGTGGGAACAGAACCTATTTTGGAAACAGGTTCTGCAGGATGGCTGTACCAAACCTGGCATCAGCCCTAGCCTGCATATCCAGGCTGTAGTGTTTGGCAAATGTGTGAACTGTTCTCCAGGTAGCTACTTTACAGATATCCACCAAAGAAACATCCCTGGAGGCTGCCAGAGTGGCAGCTGTACCCCTTGTGGAATGGGCTCTGAGCCCTGCTGGAGCTTCTTTGCCCACTTTTGAATAGCAAAACTGGATACACTGAACAATCCAGTGAGAAATGGACCTTTTAGATGCCAGGTTACCCTTTCCTATATCCCCATAAGTCAGGAATAGCTGCTTCCTGTTCTGCCTATAGGACTTAGTGGCTGTGATGTAGTAGCTCAAAGCTCTCTTGAAATCAAGACTATGTAACCTGCATTCACCAGAGCATGAATGTTAAGTGAAGAACACTGGCAGAGTGATAGTTTGGTTCAGGTGAAAGTCTGAGACCACTTTAGAGAGGAATTTCCTGTTAGTTCTGAGGACAACTTTGTCCCTGTGAAAGGAGATGTAGTCCTGCTCAATGCATAGGGCCTGAAGTTCACTGATTTTGTCTGGCTGAAGTGATGGCCACTAAAAATATTGTTTTCCATGTAACATACTTCAATGGTGCTGAAGACATGGGTTCAAATAGGGAACCCATGAGCTTGGCAATACAAATGTTCAGATTCCATGCTGGCATCGGTTCCCTAACCGGTGGGTACAAGTGGGATAGGCCTTTAAAGAACCTTTTAAAAATGGGGTTCAATGCCATAGAGGTAGTCTTATCTGCTGAGATGTAAGCAGAGACTGAAGCCAAATGGAGCATCAGGGTAGAGGGCTGCAGGCCAACAGAATGCCGGTAAACCAGGTAGTCCAGGACATATGGCACTCCTGCCTGTACTGGTACTACATGCCTGGTAGAACACCAGATAGAAAACCCTTTCCATTTTGCAGCATAGGTTTTCTTTGTAGAGGGTTTCCTATACCCCCTTAAGATATCCAAGACTCCCTCAGAGAGGTGTAAACCAGCGTTCTCTAGGTCCTCAAGAGCCAAGCTTTGAATCTGAGTGACCTGCGGTTCGAGTATGGGAGCCTCCCCTGATTGGAGGTCAGCAGATTGTGCCTCCTGGGGAGGTGTATTGGTTTGTCCCATGACATGGAGAGCAGAAGGGAGTACCATGGCTGTCTGGCCCAGTCGGGGGGCTATCAGAATCACTGTGGCCGGCTGGAGCCTGAGTTTGAGCACTACCCTGTACACCAGAGGAAATGAGGAAAGGCATACAGATACTTCCCTGACCAGTCCAGGATGAGGGCATCCAGGAGAACTGTACCCACTGCTGAAAGCCTGCAACAGTACCGTGGGAGGTGGTGACTTTCATGGATTACAAAGAGATCTATCTCTGGAGTACCCCACCTTTTGAAGATCACTTCCACCACCTGCCCGTTTAGGGACCATTCGTGATGGGTCTGGCTGACTCAACTTAAGGCATCTGCCAGGGCATTGTCCTTGCCCGGCAGATGAATGGCCTGAAGAGAAACTCCTAGGGAGTGGGCCAGGGTTCAGACTCACATGGCTTCTGTGCAGAGAGGATCTGACCTTGTGCCCCCCCTGTTTGTTTATGTAGTACATAGTGGTGGTATTGTCTGTTCTGACTTGTACCACCCTTCCCTGGATCAGTGGTGTGAAAGCTAGCATTGCCCTGAGCTCTAACAGACTGATATGCTGGAGAGACTCTGCACTTGAACAAGTGCCCTGGTAATGTGCTCTCCCAGATGGCCACCCCATCCTGACAGTGATGCATCTGTTGTGAGAATTACAGAAGGAAGCTCTTTTTGGAAGGGAACCCCTTCTCTGAGGTTGGCTTCCTCCTGCCACCACTGAGGGGCCAGGATTAATGTTTTCATTACTGGGATCAGTTTTGAAAGAGGGTCTTTTCTTTGAGACTAATGAGCCCTTAGGTGGAATTGAATGTCTCTCATCTAAAACCTGGAACCCAGGACTGTGCCTGTAGCAGCTGCCATGTGTCCCAGGAGTTAAAGGAACTGTCTTGCGGTTCTTAGCACATTCAGCATGAAAGAACCTGCTAGCTGCAGAATGCTTTTTACCCTGTCCAGTGGTAAGAAAGCTCTGCCCACTCTGGTATTTAGTTCTGCTCCTATGAACTGCATAACTTGTGAGGGAAGAAGAAGAACTGATTTCTTTAGATTTAACAGAAACCCCAAGAACTCCAGAAGTTGCTGGGTGAGTTGTAACTGTTCCTGTAGCTGTTAGTAGTATAGAATTCATATATCTCGTCAAATGTTAAATTTCAGCCAATCAGCGTGCGCCACATCATTTGACAGGTGGGTGTGGCCTAAAATGGACCAATCTAAAATGTACCCATATTCTGCAGGAAGTCCTGCCCTCTACACAGGATGTCCCGCCTTAAATGCAGGACGTCCCACGTCAAACACAGGAAGTGACGTACAAAACGCAGGAAATGACATATTCTCAAACCCGGAAATGACACATCATTCCCATTCTTCATCCCTACGTCCTTCCTCCTCCATCCCCAGCCCTTTGAACCTCTATGACACCATCCAAGCTGGAACCCAAGTCCATCCTCCGTCCCCTTGAACCACAACCACCCCATCCTAGCTCGAACCTGAATCCATCCTCCGTCCCTTGGCCCCCTGCCACAATATCTTGGCACAAACTCTACCATCCTCCCACCTAGTCCCACCATCATCCTTGCACCCATCACCTACCTTGAAACCTGAGTCTCTCTCCCCTCCTCTCACCATGCCCCACCACCATCTACCTTGCACCCATCACCTAGCTTTAACCAGAGTCTCTCTCTCTCTCTCTCTCTCAACATGCCCCATCATCACCTACCCTGCACCCATCACCTACCTTGCCCTCCCTCAATCTCCCCCTGTCAGCCTATGGGATAACTGCAGGGTGCCTTTTTACTCTGGCATTTTTTTTGGGTGAAATGTGCTTTGAAGTTCAGAGGACAGTGTGCTGTAAGAACATTTTATCTTTATTATGCAAGAAAGTTATTTTAATACAGTGCATGTAAACATTTATGAAAAGTAGAGTCCTAGCTCGAACACCTGTCCCCTCCCTCTTCCCACCTTATCCCAACACCTACCTTGCTCCATCACGTACCTTATACTCCCTTGAACCGCAACCACCCCATCCTAGCTCGAACCTGAATCCATCCTCCATCCCTTGACCCCCTACCACAGTATCTTGGCACAAACTCTCCTGTCCTCCCACCTAGTTCCACCACCACCCTTGCATCCATCACCTACTTCGAACAAGAGTCTCTCCCCTCCTCTCTTCTTGCCCCACCACCACCCTTGCACCCATCACCTAGCTCAAACCAGAGTCTCTCTCCCCCTCACCATGCCCCATCATCACCTACCTTGCACCCATCACCTTACCTTGCCCTCCCTCAACCTGCCCCTGTCAGTCTATGGGATAACTGCAGGGTGCCTTTTTACTCGGGGGAATATTTTTTGGTGAAATGTGCTTTGAAGTTCAGAGAACAGCGTGCTGTAAGAACATTTTATCTTTATTATGAAAGAAAGTTATTTTAATACAGTGCATTTAAGTATTTATGAAAAAACAGAGATTTATTTTTTAATGAGAAAAAGAAAATGAGTTCTAACTTTAAAAGTAGTGTGTGTGTGTGTGTGTGTGTGTGTCCAGTGTTAACACTGATGTTTCAAGGGTTTGTAGTCTAAGAAGACTGCTTCAAATGCCAAAGTCCGATTTAAAAACATACATAAATACATACTCTATAAATTCCTTTTTTTCAAGCTTAAAAATAATGGAATAGTATTCTATTTTGAGATCAGAAACTAAATACATTTTTCTATTTCCTTTGAAAAATATAATTTACAAGATATCCTGTTATCAAAAACACATATTTCTATTAAATATGGCGAAAGTATTTAAGAGGGTTTTAACCTCCATGCATTTCCTGTAAGAACATTTTATTTTTACTATGTAAAAAATTGCTGTTAAAAGAATGCATTTTAAATATTTATGATAAGCAGATGTTTATTTTTAATGAGAAAAAGAAAATGAGTTCTTACTTTAAAAGTAGAGCGTGTGTGTGTGTGTCCAGTGTTGAAGCTGATGTTTCAAGGGTTCGTAGTCTAAGTAGCATGCTTCAAATATAAAGACTGATTTAAAAACATACATACATACTCTCTGCATTTCTTTTTTCAAGCATAAAAATAATGGAATAGTATTCTATTGTGAGATCAGAAACTAAATATATTCTTCTATTTCTTTTGGAAAAGATAATTTACAAGATATCTTGTTATCAAAAGCATATATTTCTATTAAATATATACTAATGTTACTGGTGAAAAGTATTCAAGAGGGTTTTATCCTCTATGAATTTTCTGTAAGAACATTTTATCTTTGCTATATAAAAAATTTCTGTTAAAAGAATGCATTTTAAATATTCATGTGAGCAGAGGTTTATTTTTAATTAGAAAAAGAAAATGAGTTCTAACTTGAGAAGCAGAGACAGAAACTGCGTGTGTGTGTGTGTGTGTGTGTGTGTGTGTGTGTGTGTGTGTGTGTGTGTGTCCAGAGCTGGAGCTGCTTTCACAAGGCTCCTTAGTCTAAGTAGAATTCTTCAAATCCTAAAGTCTGAATAAAAAACAGACATACTTCTCTACGTACATTTTTCTTTTAAACTTAAAACAGATTGCATCAGAATTTTTGTATTTTTATGTCAGAAAGTAAATATGTGTTTCTATTTCCTTTGAAAAAGATAATTTACAAGATAACTGGTTATGAAAAGCACATATTTCTATTAAATATATACTTATGGTAGTGGTGAAAGTATTCAAGATGGTTCTAACCTCCAGAAAGCAACGAAGCATACTCTGCCGTACCCATTTAAAAATGAAAAACCTGTTAAACTGCTTTCTGAACTCTTTTATGCTCTTTCAGAAATCTAAACAAAAATGCCCTGCCCAGCATTACAGGATAAGAAAATCACATGCTAGTCATTTTGTAAATCATAAGTGAGAATAACAGCTATTGAATGAATGGGACCCTTCTTCTGTGTGTCATAAGGTAGTATAGTATAGGACCCTGTTTCACAAAGCATGAGCTCATCCCATGTGATCATCACATAGCGTGAATTCATACAGCATACGCTCATTCAGTTAGCCAAAAGATCAGTGGTTCACAGACGTTTTGAGAACACTATTAATATTATTATGACCAGCTGGAGTGATTCTAAAGATTTGATGGGTCATCTAACTAACAGTGACATGATGGAAGCTGTTGTAACACTACCATCACCACAATGTACCTATTTCAGCCAAAAATGTTTAAAATTGACTAACTTGGATGCTTTTCAGTCTAAGTAAAAGGCAGCCAGCTTGTGTCTGATTTGTAGTGTGCTTGTCAGATAAAATACAATGTTATGAACCTATTAGTGTCATTGGGCTTACTACATATTGTTGACTGAAATGGTGTGGGGCATCTTTTTTTGTGGAGGATGCAGGCACATATTTTTATCTTGTGTTTTGGTGGGGAGGTGGGGCTTGCTAGGGGTGCATATCCTGTCCTCTACATGTGTTTTCATCTTGGCATTTGTGCAGCTGGGAAAAATGTTGGTGTGTGTGTGTGTGTGTGTGTGTGTGTGTGTTCTCACACGCGTGCATGCGTGTGTTTTTGTGAGTGCGTCTCCAATGAGCACCTAGCTGTGATAATGTGTTTTCTGATTTGCTCAGCACCCCAAGAATGACAGTCTGTTAGTGGACGTTGTAAAGTTACAAACAATAAAGTGAAATAGAAAAGTCAAATTGTTTGATTAGTCTATGGGCACTTTAAGTATTTTTCCCATTTTATTCTGGAGTTGCTTATTCATTATATTCCTAGGTGAGTAGATGGGAAAGTCTTGTGGTTCATTGATGCATTGTGATAGTCTTGTGCTTCACAGATGTTACGTTTTTGTAATATAGTACTACCGACTTATAGTTCAGTCCCCTCCCCCCATCTGTTGATACCAAGTATGGGGATCTTAAGAGAGAGTCTACCTAGACTTTAGCAAGGCATTTGACACAGTCCCACACAAAAGATTAATATACAAGTTAGCCAGCCTGGGAGTGGGTCCCAAGATGACAGCCTGGGTAAAGAATTGGCTGGAGAATAGGACACAGACAGTAATAGTAAATGGAGTCCACTCAGAAGAAAGGGGGGTTACTAGTGGGGTACCGCAGGGTTCAGTATTAGGACTGGTCCTCTTCAATGTCTTTATAAGCGACATTGCAGAGGGACTGGAAGGAAAAGTATGTCTCTTTGCAGATGACACAAAGATCTGCAACAGAGTTGATGCACAGGGTGGGGTGGAAAGGATGAGAAGGGACTTGGCAAGGTTAGAGGAATGGTCAAATGTATGGCAGCTTAGATTTAATGCTAAGAAGTGCAAGGTAATGCACCTGGGAAACAAAAACCCAGGGGAAGAGTACACAATGGGGGGGTGAGATACTAACAACAACAAAAATGGAAAGGGACCTGGGGGTAGTCATATCAGATGACCTAAAGGTAGGCAAGCAATGTGAGAGGGCAGCAAGGAGGGCTGGGGGGATACTGGGATGCATAGGGAGAGGCGCACCAGTAGAAAACAGGAAGTTATTATCCCTCTGTACAGACAGCTGGTGAGAACCCATCTGGAGTACTATGCAGAATTGGGAGACCCCAATCTCTGCAAAGACATAGACAGGATGGAAGCTGTCCAGAGGAGGGCATTCAAATGGTGCAGGGTCTGCACCGAAGATATATGAAGAGAGAGCGAAAGGAGCTTAATATGTATAGCCTCAAGGAAAGGAGGAGAGGGGACATGATAGAAACGCTCAAGTACCTCAAGTGAATCAACAAAGTCCAAGAGGGTAGCATCTTTCAAAAAAGAGTGTGCAAGAACAAGAAGGCACAATTTGAAGACAGAGAGGCGGCTCAGAGGTAATTTAAGGAAGTATTTTTCACAGAGAGGGTTGTGGATGCATGGAACGGCCTTCCAGAGGAGGTTGTGAGTCAAAAACAGTGGTGGAATTCAAGCATGCATGGGACAGTCATAAGGCCATTCTAGGGGTGGGGTAGAAGTAGGCTGGTGGTTAACTAGGATCTGCAGCTGTCCAGTAGAATGGCACTATGGGTTGTTGTCGTTATCTGCCATCAAATTCTATGTTTCTATGTTTCTATCACTTAAATTATAGAAGGCACTAATCTGAGGTAACATGGTGACATAGTAACGTAGTATTTGATGGCAGATAAGGACTACTAGGCCCCACCCAGTCTGCCCTTATTCCTTGCCGGCATCAGTGGTCACTGACCCTACTTGGTTATTGGCCTTAGCTCTTACTACCCACCTGTAGGGGTCCCTTGTGCCTATCCCATGCATGTCTGAATCCCTCCACTGTGCTGGCTCCCACTACTTCCTGGTGCAGATTTTGATCTTGCCAGAGTTCCAGAGGAAAATTACAAAATTAACTTTTCTTTATGTCTTTCCTATCTCTGTCTTTGTGCATATGTTTGTCATTGTTGCATGGATAGATGTTGACAACAGTGGTCCACTGGCCAATTGCAGTCCAAGATTGTACTGAGGCAGTAAAATGTTTCTCTAATTAGCCCTGTGTCCTAGTGCTGGTGGAGGAAACATTTCGGTAAGTACAGAAGTTGGGCCGTTGGATTTTCTCCATTGGTAGCCCTGCTGGGCAGTTGCTCTAAAACTTAATTTTGACCCCTGCTGTTGCAAATCTAAGCTTTTTCAGTGATATCCCTAGAACACTATTTGATAGCAAAGAAACAACTTACTAAAAAACCCTTTTTATTCCTGTAGCAGGTAAAAGGTTAAATGTTTGAAGAATTTCAGGGCCTGTAAAAGATAAAAGCTATGTGTAAGCAGAGCAGTTTACAAAGTAGCCAAAAGAACAGAAAATAATGCAAGCTTTCAATCATGACCATTACCACAGTTTTTTATTCACATCAGGAGACAAAGCAGTCCTGTAGTTAGGGGGCAGAGTTTTTGAATCTGGAAACCTGGGTTTGAATCCCACACCTGCTACTTTGCTTTGCACCACCCTGAGCAAGTCACACAACCTCCTGTGATTAAGGACTCTGTATCTAAACCATTAGTTCTTAGACTTTGTCACAGTCAACCTGCTCCAAGCCATGACACTATCTTGAGCCTACACCAAATACTGAAATTATCTTGGACTTCCCCATAGAAAAATGACATACTGTACAATAAAGAGAAACTCATTTTGAGTACATACATAGATACATAGACAGTGTCGGCAGATAAGGGCCTATGGCCCACCTAGTCTGCCCATTTGAGCTTGTAAGTTCAGTTTGTTTTCCTAGAAGTCTATTTCCCCTTACCCCTGACCTCTAGAATTCCTTTATGTCTATCAACACAATTGAGTCGACGAGGGTGGGATTCGAACCCACGCGTGCAGAGCACAATGGATTAGCAGTCCATCGCCTTAACCACTCGGCCACCTCGTCTCAGGAGCGACAGAGCATCAAGCGACCGTCGGTGTTAGAGTAGTTCACTCTCATTTTAATCAGCCTATTTTACCCCTCCCCCCGGCCGACCTATTTGCTCCACTATTTTGACTTTCAAACTATTGTTACTCCTTGTTGTAATACCTTCTTAGGTTGGGCTACTTTCTCTGTCCATTCCCACTATTTGAAATAACCTTATTATCTAAATTTGTCTCTCCCTCTCTTACGCTGATCTTAAGCAAGTTCTGAGGTATCCATTTTGGTCCCTCCTGCTATTGCTCCTAGTACTGTACCCCTCTGCTTAACCCTTGTATTTGAACTGTTCTGCCACATGTCTAATTGGTCAGTGGTACATCTCATTATTTGCTTATTGTTCCTATTTCTTTGCACGTTTGTTCATTTTGTATTGCTTGACTATTTTGCATTAACTTTTTGAATTGTATTCACTCCCTATACTTCCCCAAGTACTCCTGAAGTGAGTCTTGGCTCAGTGTACCTAGCCTGGTCACCGATTTGTAAGTGAATACATATATTCACCTATTACTATCCTCTTTTAATTTGTCTCATCCCTTCACACAAAAAATGTATAACTTAAAAGTTACATACAGTACTTTTTCAGACTTACTTGAGCCTCCCCTGAAACAGGTTGGGGCTTCACCATTTGAGAAACCCAGATCAAAACTGCTTTAATCTCCCTGTGAATGTGAAATGGCAGTGACATTCTCTTCTGTGTCTCTGATTGTAAATCACTTTGGAACATTGTGTGTATGAAAGACACTATTTAAAATGTCATTGTTTTCCTTTAATCTACCTACCTCTCCTTCATTATTCCCCTCTGCCCTTACTTCTGTTTTATTTTTCACTGCTTTATCCCATTCTAACCCTCCCTAGGCATGCCTATAGCACTAGCTGACTTCATCGAGTAGTGTTCATACCCTTGAGGTTCTGCTCCTGTGGGTAAGGCTTGCCTCCCCCTCCTCCACTACATCTTCTTTCCTCTTTAGTTTTTTCCTTTTCACAATTTTTCCTTTCAGAATTTCATACCAACCCCCACTTACCCCTTCTTCCCAAACTCCCTTCACCATCTCCTTAGCTTAATATTCCCACCTTTCATTTACCTGCATTTCTGTCCACCAAACTATCCCCCTTCCCTTTACCCTGCCGATCCTTTTGCACAGTGTGCATCCTGAAGGGGTGAAGGCTCATTCTCTCATCCCAGCCCTATTCCCACCTCCCCCCATACCTACAAACTTCTCCCATCCAACCTCTAAGTTTTATGACAGCAAAATGTATCTGTGTGTTTTGTGTGCATGTATATATGTTTAAGAATGTGAGTATTAAAGTAAGTGCATGTGTTTAGCGATATACGAATATATATCTGTATGTGCAAAATGGGTATATGTATAGGACTATATCTGATGGCAAATGCTGCCTGCCTATTACTCAAAATGTTTGGTATAGCCTAAATTTATTATGTTTTAGGTTCAGACTTAGCCTTTTGTATATTTTTAGACTAAGTTTTTTATATATTTTTAATTTGCATCTGTATTCTATATTGTATCTCCTTTTCCCCTTTCTCCAGGACACATCAGCAAATAAGCTATTGCAGCACAACCTGCCTTTTTCTGGTGAAACTTTTCAAATAAATAAATACTCTTCCTTCCCTAACAGAGTTTCATAGCAAGCATGCTGCATTAAAAGCAGAATCAACTTTCTCTCTTTCTAATACCAGTGCAAGTTTTATAGCGCAAGCCTGATGAGGAGTGCACAGAGGCACCTTGACCTTTTCATGGTGTGTGTGTGTGTGTGTGTGTGTTTTTAAAATGTAACACTGGTCCAGTTGTGATTTGAGGGAGAAATGTACAAGGAGACTGAAGTGTTAAAATGCACCTCATCCCTAAAAAAAGTGTAAATATGCAGGGAATAAAGTGAAAACATGTAACGTCTTTGGAGAAGAACAGCCCTGTACCCCCTCCAAAAAAGAGTTCCTATATTGCAGCAGAGGGCGGGACTTCCTGTGGAATATGGGGAAGTTTCTGATTGGTCCATTTTAGGCCACGCCCACCTATCAAATGACGTGACGCATGCTGATTGGCTGAAATTTAACATTTGATGAGATATATGAACTCTATGTTACTGCTGTTGTGGTGGCTTTCCCACCACCAGCCAGTCGTCCAGATAGGGAAACACTGTGACACCTTGCCTTCGCAAGTGTGCCACAACAACTGCCATACACTTTGTGAACACCCTTGGAGCTGAGGTGAGACCACATGGCAGGACTGAGAACTGATAGTGACCTGAAGGGAGTCTGAATTTGAGATACGTTCTGAAACTCCCTTATGGGATATGGAAATAAGCATCTTTTAGGTCCAGAGATGCCAGCCAGTCCCATTTTTGCAGTGCTGGCAGAATCAGAGACAGTGTCACCATTTGAGTTTTGGTTTTGATAAGTGCTTGTTTAGCACCCTTAGGGCTAGGATGGGCTGCAACTCCCCACTCTTTTTTTGTGAGAAAGTATCTTGAGTACAGCCCCTTTCCCCTCTGCTGTGGAGGCACTGGTTCCACTGCTTTCAACAGTAACAGATTTCAAACCTCCTTTTCCAGGAAGTGGTCTTATATTCATTGACCTTCTTCATGTAGGCCTCTGTATGGCTCCCAAAAAGGGAATTACCCTCCACTGGGAAGTCCAGAGCTTTGTTTTGGGTATCCTGTGTGAGGTTTGTGGCTCGTAACCAGGCAAACCTCCTTTGGGCTATAGTATTAGCCATCCACCTGGCAGCAGTGTTGTTGGCATCTGCTGCCAACTGAAACTGGTATTTGCCATCCTTCATGCCAAACCTAGCAGTTTCAGCCAAGTCTGCAGACAGGCTAGCTGGGGCTTTATCAGCCATAGCCAACACAGACTGCCAAAGAGTTTTCTGATACTGGGCCACATAGGCCTGAAAGTTAACCTGCCTGATGGCCAAAGAGACTGATAAGTAGCCCTTTTGGCCACGCTGTCAATTTTGCATGAGTCCTTCTCTGGGGGGATGAGAGGCCAGAGGGACTTTTGCCTTGTCATAGGCAGCAGCTTGCACCAACCCCTGGTGGTCAGTGTGTGAATACAAAAATTCAGCCCCCTCTCTGACAAGCTGATATTTTTTATCCAGCCTTTTATCCAAAGACAGGACAGACCCAGGTGTTTGGAGGATTTTGAGTGCGTCCCTTTTAAAGAATTTATTGATAGGGAGTAGCAACTTTTTGGTTGGTGTTAAGGCCATCATTTCAAGGCACTCAGCTTCCTCCTCATCTTCTATGAATTCTGTGGTAGAGATGTCCAAAGCATCAACAATTTTCCTAATGAAGGAAAAATGTGAAGAATATTCTCCAGAAGACCTGGGGGAGAGAGCCAAACTCCTGTTCAGGGGAGACCTCAGGCTCTATAGGCTCCCCCTCCTCCTCTTCATAGTCACCATAATCTTCTCTTTCCAGTAAGGAAGATTGGTTGAAGCCAGAAGGGGTCTGAACTGGGGGCTGCAGATCAGCAGGCAGAAGACACTGCAAGGCTTGCAAAATGTCAAATGCCTGTGCTGTTTCGAGAGGAGAAGGCATGGTAGGCGACACCACAGAAGGCCCCTTAGTCTGACCAGCAGGGGGTTTAGTGTGCTTAATCTTTTTAAGCTTTTTAGCTGAAACCAGAGAGCTAGCTAGTTCAGCTGTTCTTTCTGTACCCGTATCAGGGGTAGAAGTAATGGGATCTGTGGTTTCACCCACAGCCCCAGAGGGTATCGGCTGGTCAGAGCCAGAGGGACCCTTGGGTGGAGGCACTTTTTTCTTCAGCCTTTCCAGATGTTTTTCATGCATCTTTTCAGGAAAGGTCTTGCAGACCTCACAATCTGCATTTAAATGATCATAGCCAAGGCAGATAACATGAGAACTGTGTTTATCTGCCTTGGCAAAGACCTCTCCATACTCTGTGCAGTTTTTGAAACCAGGTTCACCGGTCTTTTTCTTTGTTTTTTTCTGACATTTTCAAAAAGACAGCAACTGCAATAAAACTAAGTAAAGTTAAAGTGTTTTTAAACTAAAATTTATCAGTGGCGGTCGGTTCAAGAACCGATCGGGAAACCGAGTGGAACCGGGAACCGATAAAACTGGAACCGGTATTGGCGGTTCGGTAACTGATAAACGTGGTTACACAAAGATAATAAAAATAACTCTTTAAACTAGAAAAAAATAAAATATGGGGAAAAAAACCCTGCTAAAGCTAAAAAAGTCCTTGGTTTCTCACAAGTTATACCGAACTGTGAGAAACTGAGAAAACGAGGTAATTTAACTAAAAAACACTAACGGTTATTAAAATAAATAAAAGATAAGGGCAGCAGTTGAAAATAAAATAAAAGTAGAATACTTATAGGTTATTTTCAAAGTGTTTTAAGGTGAGATGTTGAAGAGAAAATCTCAGAGCGTCTTGTCTTGACAGGCGGAGAGAGAAATCTGAGGGTTAGAATGTAGGCAGTTGATAGGTGGCAGCATTTGATGAGGACGACAGATTTTAATTGTATAGTATATTTATTACTGTGTCTGCAATATTGTTTTAAATTGTTTTAATTTGTACTGCGCCTTGATACCTGAAAGGCGCATTAAAAATAAAGATCATTATTATTATTATTTGAAAAAGTGGCACAAGCCAGTGATTCTATCATTAGCACAATGTTCCATCTCCGGGCAGATCTGTCTTAAAGGCACACTGCAGAAGAGTTAGGAATATTGGAGTATTCCTGGAGTGAGAAGTTCCAAGTGCCCTTGGTTTGCAGCTGAAGTTATTACTTTAAGGGCTTTTACACTACTGGGTCTGCACTGATGCCAGTGGTGCAGACCAGTTGCACTGGTGCAGATCCAGCAGTGTAAAGAGATGCCAGAACATTGCAAGCTACTCCATTATGGCAAAAATGGAAATTACGTGCCTACCGTAATTCTTAATCTTCTTGGACAAAGTCTCCAGCACTCATTCACACTGATGGGACTACGCCAGAGGTGCTAGGATGCAGTGGCAGCCAAACATCTTCAGGAGGGCCGGCGCCAATGTAGGATCACGAGGAGGCAGCACCGCGAGACTGGCTTGCGCCATATAGGCTACGTCGGTGTCGACCCTCCAACCACCACAGTACCTTTTTTACTGAGGAGGTGCAGCATAAACTAACCTAGTGAAACTAACCTATGTCAGACATAAGATAGTCCGAATAACCCATGTAAGAAGGGTCAACACAATAGAGTCCTCACAGCCCAGCCACCAAGGAAGTGAAGACCACAAACAGATAATTGTGCTCGGGGGATGGCAGATGGGCATGTGAATGAGTGGTGGAGACTTCGTCCAAGAAGATCAAGAATTACAGTAGGTACGTAATTTCCATATCTTCCTGGACATAAAGTCTCCACCACTCATTCACACTGATGGGAGAGTACCGAGTTAAATAATCCCCCAAGACGGCCGGCAGGAGAGAGAGGAGCTCACTTAGGACAGAAGTCCAATAAAGAGGGACTATGGTCACAAATTACTGGCATCAATAAATTCAGAATATGGATCAACATAGCCCCAGTCACCCTCATGCCAAAATTGAGATCCCTAAGTTACTTTGTTTAAAAGTTACAAATAATTTTACAGCCCTAAATTTTCTGCCTGTTCAAAAAAGTCAGTTTCAGTGAAGAGGTGCTGATGATGTCATCTCCTGAACTCACAGTCCAGCCCTCTCTGTCAGCAAGCTTACAGGACCTTCTTCTCCAAAGTTTAAAAACTATGTGCAAATGGTTTTCTTCAGTAAAACAGGTAGCACCATTCAATACACATTGCTTTAAAACATATGTGTGTTTCAGGTTTTGTAACAAAATTGACAAATCCACAGTTTTGTTTTTGGTGCTTTTTTGTTGTAGTCCTTTTCTCCAGGTTTGCTGAATGCTAAGTTATAGCACACTAATGTGAGATTTGCAGACTGGATATCTCTGATGTGGTGAAAGGCTGTGATCATTCACACCTATCATTCAATTGAGGTGATTTCTCAGGATGGCTCTTTAAATCAATTATTCCATCACCCTGTAAATGGGGATGGGAGAGGCAGTGCTGTTTTGAAACCTTACTAAGAGTTTATATGCAGTGGCCAGCTCAATGCTTAATCACCCAGTCAATCAATCAATCAATATTTTGTTCATCATCAACGTATGAATGAATGGGATACTCAGTTGAGCAGAGTCCATTCTCCATTTTCTCATTGACAGGCTGTTACCTGAGCTATAGTCAGCCTCATCTGCATTGTACTCCACATTACAATGATTGTTGTTTTACCAGGGCTACCACTTCCACCCCTAGAAGGATTTAACACATATAAGGCCCCTATTAAAACTTATTGTAAAACAGACACTGACAAACAGCAATGCAGTTACCAACATTGCAACACTTGTAGCAAAACAACTTCCAAACAGGCACTGCAGAGTAGCACTTTACATGGTATCAGCAGCCTGGAGGCATGGTGACTCCGCATCCTGCAACTCCAGAGAAATGAACCTCACCAAAAAGGCATTAAAATACAACTTGTCAACTTTGTTGCAAAACCTGAAACACATAGATTCTATAGCACTGTTTTTAGAATGGTGCTGCCTGTTTTACTTGTGAAAACCACTGCAGAATCATCTTTTAATTTTGGAGAAACAGGTCCTGTATGCTTTCTGACAGGGAGGGCTAGACTGTGAGTTCAGGAGATGACATCATCAGCACCTCTTCACTGAACCTGGCTTTTTTGAACACGCAGTGAAATCAGGGTTGTAAAATAGCCCATAACTTTAAAATGAAGTAACACAGAAACCTAATATTTGGTATGAGATTTATTAGGGGTATGCTTATTCTAATTCTGCAATGTAGTACTTTTGACCAGAGTCCCTCTTTAAGGATTATCTTGCCAAAGGACTGATGCTGTCTGGCATGGACATCCAATGCATAGTGCTTTACGAATGTATGCATGGAGCTCCAGGTGGCCGCATTGCAGATGTCTGCAATGGGAACATTACACATTTTGGCCAGAGAGGCTGCAACTGCTCTGGTAGAATGAGCATATACCGTGCCTTCTAGCTTGACCTGTGCCATGGAGTAGCAGTGATGGAGGCATGCTACTAGCCATGCTGAAATACACCAGATAGCCACAGGCTGGCCCAGCCGGGCCAGGCTAATGGAGATAAACACTTGTTTAGAAGTGCAGATTTCCTTAGTCCTGTCTAAGTAGAACCGCAAGGCACTCTTCACATCTAGGGAATGTAGGGTATGCTCTCCCTCATTCTGGAAGTTTGCGAAGTAGGTAGGAAGGACCAAGGGCTGATTGAGATGGAATTCTGATACAACCTTGGGAAGAAACTTGGGGTGGGTCCTGAGAACCACCTTATCTTTGTGAAATACAGTATACGGAGGGTCTGTGACCAAAGCATGTATTTCCGACACTCTGCAGGAGGAAGTAATGGCCACAAGGAAGGCAGATTTCCAACTCAGAAATTTTAGGTCATGAGTAGCTAGGGGCTCGAAAGGTTTACAGGTGAGCATGTCTAACACAAGGTTAATGTCCCAGGCTGCTACTGGTCATCTGATTGGTGGCCTGGTATGCAGAATGCCCTTAAGAAACCTCTTAACCTCAGGAAGCTGAGCCAGATACATGGAGTGCACGGGCTCATGGTACGCTGAGATTGCGCTAAGGTGAACCTTAACAATGGAGTATTGCAGGCCTGTGTTTGAGAGGTCTAAAAGATAGTCTAGGACTTTGTTCGGTGAGCAGGAAAAGGGGTTCCAGGAGGATTTTGCACCATAGATGGAGAAATGCTTCCACTTAGCTGTGTAGGTTTTCCAAGTAGCTGGCTTGTGTGCCGCTAATAGAATATCAGAGACTCTACATGAAACCTTAAACCTGTTCACCTCTACCTCCTCAGGAGCCAGGCATGGAGGTGAAGGGACTTCAGGCTGGGATGGACTACAGGGGGTCAGTAGGTTCGTCTGAAGTGGAAGCGGTTTCGAAGAAGTTTCTGATAATCTGTTGATTAATGGAAACCAGATCTGATGAGGCCAGAATGGGGTGATGAGAATCATTCTTTTTTTTTTGCCAACTATTTTTATCCTCCTGTACCAGGTAGACTTCTGCATCTGCTGAGCCTACCGAACTCAGGATCCTTCGGGGGCTTCTAGTGCCATGTGTGTCCTGGCAGATCCCCAGAGTCAGTCCGGGGGTGTCATCCATGTCATCCCCCACAATGTCCTCTGTTTTCTCCCATACTACCTGGGACCCACAGAAGTGCTGGCACATGCGTGTGGAGGTGCACATGCGCACTGCAGCTCCGGACCAGGTCCCTTCTGCCCTCCCCATCGACCTATGTCAGAGCTCCTTGTGAGTGGCACCATCCCTCCAGCCTCCACCAAGAGGCGGCCAAGCTCCAAGATAGCTGTATTCCTCCACACGAGGTGGAGCGCTGCTAGCCAGCAGCATCTCACATCCTCTCCCCCCCCCGTCAGCTTCCGAAGACCCTGGCTCGTTCCCGAACCCAGGTTGCTGGCATGGAGCAAGGTGTGGCATCCAGCGCCTCAACCCTCTGCACCACCAGGCTTGCTCATGAGAATCATTCTGCCCCCCTGCACCTCCAGTTTGAGCAGCACCTTCTGAACTTGAGGAAGAGGAGGAGATGCATACAGAAAACGTTTTGTCCACCGCAGTCTGAATGCATCCTGACAAAAAAAGCCAGGTCCTGGATCTCTGGAGCAAAAGAGAGGCAGTTTTGCATTGAGTTGGGACACAAAAAGGTCCAGGTCTGGAGTTCCCCACTCTTCGAAGAGTGACTGCATAACAATAGCGTTGAGAGACCACTCATAAGGATCTGTCTCCATTCTGCTGAGATGGTCCGCCAGCTTATTCAGGACTCCCAGCAGATAGACTACCTGGATCAGAGCTTCATGCTTCAGGCACCATTCCCACACTCTCATCACTTCCCTGCACAACGGGTAAGAGTGCGCACTGCCCTGTTTGTTGATATAGTACATCACTGCTTTGTTGTCCGTTTGGAGGAGAATGGTCTTATGACACAGTATGTCCTCCAAGATGTAAACAGCATAAAGCACAGCTCTCATCTCCAGAATATTTATGTGAAGCTAAGATTCATTCTGACTCCAATGACCCTAGGTGTGGAGATCCTGGCAGTGAGCTCACAGTCCTAGTGGGGATACGTCCATGGTGATGGAGATCTGTGGATCTAGAGGGATGAAGGAAAAACCTTCCTGAAGCTTGTCCTCCTGAGTCCATCAGGCGAGAGACCATTTCACTGGTTCTGTCACCTTGACGTAGAAGGACTGTGGGTGTGTGATTGGTGACCACTGAGCGCTGAGCATCCACTGAGTTGTTCTCATGTGAAGATGAGCCAGAGGCATAGTGAACTGCAAAGTGCTTTGTAAAAACTTGAGGACTCGAGGATAGCCCAAAGGGAAGAACTCTAAATTGGCAGTGTTGACCCAACGCCACGAATCTGAAGTATCTGTGATGGCTTGGGTGTATGAGAATGTGTTGATAGGCATCCTGCATGTCCAGGAAGGCTAGCCAATCGTGTTGATGAATCAGAGGTAAAAGAGTACCTAGTGACATCATCTTGAACTTTTCCTTGTAAAAGAACTTGTTTAACTTTCTGAGATCGAGAATAGGGTGCATGTCGCCTGTTTTCATTGGAACTATAAAGTAATGGGAGTAGAAGCCTGTGTTCCACTGATCCAGCAGGACTATCTCTACTGCCCTGTTGTTCAGAAGGCCTTGGATCTTGGAAGCAATAAAGTCTGACTGACAGAGACAGCCTGCGCTGTTCTTTAGGTGGATGATCTGGAGGGGTTTCCAACAGATTTAGGGAGTACCCGTAGTGGATTATTTTGAGCACCCATCTGCCTGATATGATCGATTTCCATGAGTCGTAAAACTGAGTCAGATGTCCTCCTACTGCCAAGGAAGAGTCTCCCTCAGACAGCTAAGGTGGGACCTGAGCTGGAATCGCAGAGGGTGGCACTGGGTGCTTTGGGGCTCTGTGCCTTCTGCTGCATTTTCTTTTGCAGCTGAGAGGTTTGGTTTTTCTTAAAGCCTCCTCTGCCTTTACCACAAAAGGACTGATGGTTATGAAATGGATGCCTGTTCCCACCCCCCTTTGAGGGGCTGCAGAAGGGGGGTATGGCAGCCATGTGAAGGGGATAAACACCAGAGAGCAGTGTCAATGGCACTGATGAGGGCACCGCACAACTAGGAAGCCCCAACCACCCCGCCCACAGGTACAAAACTGACAGGCCCAAAGGCCCCGATGATGGACTCGCCGGCTCAGGCAGCCGGGACAACTGCCACGCCCATTGTTCCATAAGAGTGGCCCAATGGTGAAACTGCTCACTGGAGGGCCCCCCAGTGGGTTGGGAGAGACTCCAGAGTTGAGGATGCAAGACACCAGGGACAGAGACTGGAGGGGGCCCCGGAAGAGGCAGAGTCTGGTCTCTGCCTCCAGTAACCGCCGATCGATGCGTAGACGTACCAGAAGGCGAATTTGAGTAGTGCCATTTCTTTTTTGACCAGGAGGCTGCCATACTACGGCCCTCCCAAGGCTCCCGATCACTGATGGTCTTTGGCACCTCCTGCGCTTTCCTCTTTGGTGGCTGGAGTCATGCTGCTCTGCTCCCCATCCCCAAATTCTGGCAAAGGGAACAAGGAGCTTGGGGACACCTCCTTTTGGTTTTGGCACCTTCTGTGCCAAGTGATCTACTGCAGCTAATGGTACATAATCTGGAGCGCATGCTGCAGGGGCTCCTCCCCAGCACTCCCAGCTCCACCCTTTGCTGCCAGCACACCCGGTTATGGACCCAACACTCACCCGACTGCCACCACCCAACCAGATGATGATCCAAGAGGGCTGCTACAATACTAGATGCCGTGGCAGAATAAAATACAGTATTAAGACTTTGGGACACAGGGCTTCAACAGAACATGTCCATGGCGATCTTATTGACCCCCAGCCCTGACAGTCATCCAATCAGAGGGACAGAGAGCCCTAGTAACCACAACAACAGATTGTGTGGGAGAGAGGATGCAGTAAGGACCCTCGCAAGTGGACTGGTGGGCTAAAGGAGCCAACCACAGGGCAGGATAGTGCAGAAGGACTGAAGGACAGCCCTGCCTGTACACTGAGACACTGAATGGAGGGAGAGAGGCAGTTGGGCTCTCATGGAGCTCAGGGGAATTCAAGAGGGACACTAAGGTGTGTAGACCTGCTGTTCATAGGAACGGTAGAGAGCCCTAGCCAGGTCAATCATCCCTCAAGCCCTTGCTAGGGTTAATTTTGTAAAAGCCAAGCCTGTGCCAGTTGAGCATCTGAAACAAGAAATTGCTGAGAGTGTGAGCCTGTGGGCCATTGCTGCATATCAAAGCTGCTGAGCTGTACCGAGTGGAGACAGAGACCTGCATCCTACCCAGGCTGCTCTGGAGCCAGGTAAGGGGCCTGCTAGCCCTTATCTAGTGGGGTGGATTGGGAAACAAGGAGCTACAAAGCAAGTGCCCTGAATATGGGGGTACTCTCAATCCATGGGGGGGGTTGGAATGTGAAGGGCGCTCCTGGTGTCTGGGCTCCTTGGGAACCGAGAAGCCACAGCATATTGCTCCAGTGACTGAGACTAAACCAGAAGGGCTGCATCTTGAAAGGTGTGACAGAACCAGAAGGGCTGCATCTTGAAAGGTGTGACAGAACCAGAAGGGCTGCATCTTGAAAGGTGTGACAGAACCAGAAGGGCTGAGCTGCTGCAGAATGTTTGTGAGAGTCCAAACCTCCAGATTCTTGCCTGACCTGCTGTGTGCTGTTCTCTGCCTCATCTGAACTGCTGCATCCATGGGTCACATGAGTGCTGGCACTGTTGGCTGGGTCTTTGCACTTTTCCATCTTTGGATTACAAGTTTGGTTTCAAGACCTCCCTATTTGAATTTCAAGTTTTTAAACTGTGCTAGCACACTATGACTTGTTAGAGGGTTAAACTGCAAGTTTGCTAACTTTCATCAAGTGCACCATGAAAAGAACCCATGCAACATATCTATCAGGCCTGCACCTGGACACTAGTGTAGTTCCTGGGTACCTAGAGTCATTTGGTATTTCTGTCATACTTGAAACTGTAGTTTTACTACCTGGTATCACGTCAAGAATTCACCGCACCATGTGCTAAATAATTCATTTTCTGTGCCCCTTGATTGGGCGAGTGGTTCTTCAACCTGTGTGGGATCTGAGAGGGTGGTAGTGACCCCCAGCACAGTGGGTCTTAGGATGCATTTTTGTAGGGTGAGAGTGTTCAAAGCGACTTGCAACTGCTTAACCCTGTCTTTACTTCCAGCTGCCAGTCCTGTGTTCTCAAATAAAAATACTGTTACTGGTTGAATTTCACTTCTGTGTGTGTGCCCAGTCTGTACAATCTGATTGAAGTGTTTATTGGTGAAGGTTAACAACTGCCTTTGCAATCTCCAAGAGGTGGTCCAGTGTAGGGAAGTGGGCAGGTAGTGCATTCCAGAGGGTGGTACTGCACACAACATCTGGCAAACTTATCCTGGGTTAGGGCACCACGCTATTTATTATTTGTTTTGGGATGAACTCCTCTACCACAGGAGAAAGAACGAACCCAATGCCATTAACCAGGTGGGCCTTGTACAGTCACCAGGCAGGGGTGTGAACCCGAACATGGCTTCCTGGGGGTCACATGAACACCTACAAAGTTCAACCAAAAAAATTAAAGGAAAATGGGGCCAGCATCAGTCCAATTTTGTTATGGCCTTGTTACTCTTGGGTTATGCCCCCTATTGTCCCACATACACCTCACATACACCTCACACTGTACTCCTGGTCTATTGTACTGTGAGACTGTTATTTTGTACTTATATATAGATATGAGTGCTAGGAATGTGCTTTGCTGCTGAGATATGCTAATATTGTCATGCATGATTTATTATACCTCACTATAATACATTTATCTAGATTATGTTTGTCTTTTATATATATTCCATATATAATCTATCTAATCACTGATAAGATGACTCAGAGGGATCATCAGTGATTATTGTATACTTATATTCTCATATAATTATATGTAATGTGTTTTATACTCAGATATGCCATGTAATATGCCTGTCAGCAGTTCTCTTTGTCTAAGCAAGCTGAGAGAGAGAGACAGCTTTTGTTATGTCTCTATGTTTTATATTGTACGTAAGTAAGAAATGTGCATGTAGTTTGAATTGTCAGGATTTCTTTGGTCTAAACTATAATGCTAATGGAAGCATATTCTGCCTCATATGATACTCATTAGTAATTTTGTCTCCTAAGTCATTCTCCAATGGAGAATGACTTAGGACCAATGCATATTGCTTCTCATATCTGTAACTATGTTGTAATCTCTGTAGCTATGCTATTATCTGTAGTATTTAGCTGTCTGCAACCCATTGTAGCGCTCTCGAGACACTACTATAGCTTCTCTAGAAGGGCAGAGAGCTGGAGCGTGGGATGAGAGAGAACAAGATCTTATAGAACCTAAGATCTGCAATTCTGGAGATTATGTACATTCTTCAGGAGTGGTGAGAAACCCATCTCCCTTGTAATTTTCTCTGTCACATGCTTGGCGTAAGTAGCATAATAAACTTTATTAGTACTCCTTGCTTGTTTACGAATGTTTCTTAGCAGACTCTGAGACACAAGAATCTGTATTATTATTACTTTTATTGTTTACCCTACACACCAAGAGTGTTTAGACAACAGCCTTTGGACTACGTTCCTTTGCCATAAACTAAGCCAAGCCAAGGGGGATTGAAATCTAGGGATCCAGCACCGTGACAAACTGATCATTGCTAAACTGTACAGTTGACTGGTGCACTGGTCAGGGAATACTTAATTTATTGCATAATTAATGTAATTAATGTCAGGAGAGAAGGAATGGAGGGATCAAGGACTGTGGCTCCGACACAGATGGCAACCACCATTCTCTGCTCCAATTAGTGGTATTAAAGAAGCGAGGGACAGGAATCACACAGGTGTCCAGTGCACTGGATGGCACACAATGCTGGGAGGAAGAGAAGGAGGACTGGGATTGAGAACCGGTGCCCCACCACAGAAGGAGGGAGGGAGGGAGAGAGTGAGGCAGGGGAATCAGACTGGCAGCCAGCGTACCAGATGGCAGTTAATATCAAAGACCCACTTCTACCAATGACTATTTAAAATACATATGTATTGTCCAATACAATGAAATAAATATCTACCTCTTAATGCAGACCTGCAAACAGGAAGTGTCAGATTTGCAATCAAGTACTGTATCACCTTTTCTTTGTTGGAAGACATGCTGCTCAACTTGTTCACAACAGTAGTCAAAATAAAACAAAAACAGGCTTGTGTTATTGACATAACATGTCTGGGGAGAATGAGGTGTCTTTTTATTGCTAATTTATGCATACAAGAGGCAAGCAGGTTATGAGAAAAAGCATGTCAGAACATAATTTTCATATATACGGCATGCCATGGAATTAGAAAAAAATGGTTTGCAATGTATAGCAATTATTTTAAAAAGTGATAATGTCAGCATATCAGGATTATGTAATTACTAAACTGCAACCGAAACAAATCAGATATGGAGGGACAGGTTAACACAGAGTAAATCTGTGCTGGCTATAGTGACATTATGAACAAGCATTTGTCAATGCCGAATGTTGTCTCGCTGGCATTGATAGTGCCGGAGTTAGACGCATAATAGGAATGGCAGTGAAGTATTGAAGTGGCGCCAGCCCCACGCCCACCCTGTAGAGGTATTGGGGTGTGCCTTTGGGTCATCAGCTATAACACTCATGCCATTGTACCTCACCCTACCCTGTAGACACTGACAAATGTCATGGTGTGCTTTGGGGTCTTTGGGCATTATACTTACCCCATTCCATAAGGAAATACGCTGAGGTGGGTGCAGTATAGGAGAATGGGGTGAACTTTGTGGCCGAACAGTGCAAGGCACACCACGATGCCTGTCACTGGCTGCACGGTGGGGGTGGAATGGCATGAGCATTACAGCCAATGATCCCAAGTCACACCCCTGATGCCTGTCAGTCTCTAGAGGGTGGGGTGCTACGGTTGGAAACCCTAACACCGTAGGTGTGTGTTGGTATTTTCACTCCAAATTTTCAACATGGGCTTTTTGTGAGCCTATCTCATGAAAAGCAGCACAATCAGTTTGTTAGCTGAAAGGTGGTTTTGCACAGCAGCTATGCCATTTGGTGACACAGGTTCACATTTTGGGTAGGATGTGGAAAATGACAACTGTATTGTTCATGAGGAGGCGTAAAAAAATGGCAATGTTGAAAATCTGGAGTGAAAATATGAAAAATTGGTGAAGTCATGAGCATGCATAGAAACTGCGCAACACACATCCATAACCCAAGTACTTTTGGGAGTTTGTTAGCAACATTTTTAACATAGGCATTTTGCGACCTCTCCTCATGAACAGTGGTGCTGTGATTTTGTTAATCTGTCCCAAAAGTTGATTTCCCACAGTGACCACGCCATTGTGTGCCACAGATGCAGAAACACATTTTGGGCAGGATGTGAAAAATGACAGGTGTACTGTTCATAAGGAGGTGTCAAAAAATGCCAGTGTTGAAAATCTGGCATGGAAATATTGCAAATTTGCAAAGTTACAAGGGTGCATAGAAACTGCGCAATGCACACTTGTAACACAGTCATTTTATGGACTTTCGGCATCAAATTTTCAACATAGGCATTTTAGGACCTCTGCTCATGAACAGTGTCACTGTAATTTCTGAAAACTGTCCCAAAAACTGATTTCACACAGTGACCACGCTATTCTGCGCCAGACATGCACAAACACATTTCAGCCAGGATATGTAAAATGACAGCTGTACTGTTCATCAGGAGGTATGGAAAAATGGCAATTTTGAAAATCTGGAGTGCATGGAAACAGCACAACACACACTCGTAAAACAGCCATTTTGGGTATTTTTTTCACCAAATTTGCAACATAGGCTTTTTGAGAGCCACCCTCAAGGACAGTGACACTGTCGTTTCGTTACTCAGTCCCAAAAGGTGATTCCTTGCAGTGACCGCAAAATTACCTTTAGGACCAAATAATGCCATGTCAGTGACTGAATTCATGAGGAGGGGTCCCAATAACCACATGTTGAAAATTTGGTGCAAAAATTCCAAAAAATGTCCGAGATATGTACCAAAGTTGAAAAAACCCTATTTATGCCATTATACAGCTTACCGGCATTTCTTCAGTTCGCGGTCAGCTTTGAAGAGTGCAGACGTGTTCCTGGTCCACTGAAGATCGTTGCACCAGACTCCGGAGGTAAGTATGGGGTGAGGGAGGTGTGGGGAAGCAGGGTGTGCAGAGGGTGGGCGCAGGTTGTGGAAGGGGGCAGGGAGACCATGAGGGACTGTTTTCTCTTTTTACAGGAAACAAAAAAAAAACATAGTGGGACGGTTTTTATTTTTCAGGGGATTTGGCACTCTGGGGTGGGCTGTCAGCATGCCACCTAAGTGTTCTTGGGGGCATACTGTAGCCGACAGAGATTGGGCACCCCCATCAGCACAGCGTAGTGGGGGCAAGAGCCGGGGGATTAGGCACCTCGGCACATAACAAATGGGGGGGTGCATTATGCCAACGGGGAGTGGGCTCCCCCATCGGCACATACATTGGGGCAGGGCATGCCGACAGGGGGATTGGGCACCCCCAAAGTTGGCATTATGGCAGGCAGTGTGCCACCATGTTACATTTATTTTCTCACCAGGGAAAGCACATTGGGAGGTCCGTTGCATATGACGAGCTTTACTCGCATTGCAGTGGTCCTTTCCTTAGATGTGTTCACCACATTATGTATGCATGGTGTGGCGCTGGCATGCAGGCTTATTGGGGAATGAGGTACACACCTACTGATCCATGCCCTGCATTCACTCAACAGTGACCGTGCCTCCAAATCTGCTACTACCACAATATGTTGGCTGCACATGCGTGAGCCAACATAAAAAGGGACCGTTCGTCTCAGCAGGCTTACCCAGCCAACAAAATTCAAACAAATAAATAAAACAACAACCTTATGTTTTTATTTATGGGGAAGTACAACATTGTATGCTGAAACACTGTCAGATGTCAGTTTTTACATATAAATAGCAGAGGAACTTGGACTGTCAGACAAAAATTGTTAGCGACAGCAGGGATTAATTCCCAGTCTCAGTTAACAGCAGTATTCATTAAATATTCAACAGTACCAAAGGAAAAAGAATTATTCAAAAAGCTGTTTAAAAAATATGGTAAGAGTCATTCATGACTAAATGTCAAACACACCATGAATCCCCTCTGTCTCTGTCTGAATCTCTGAAGAAACATGAGTAAGAGGAACAGTAAAAACAAGGAACCATGATGATGCGTCTTTTTTCACTTGCCATTTGTCAGATTAAAGTAGCTCTTTACCTGACACTGACATAAATGTTTAATCAATTCATTTACTTAAATACAGTAAATAAACCAGGAGGGTGTACAAAACTAGTTGCACTGGGTCTCATTTACAATAGTGTCTTGAGAGAGGTATAAACAACAGTATGCTCTATACAGGGAAGTCAGGACGGGGAGAGGGACTCTGAAGCCAGGGTCCCACCACAGGTGGTAGCTGCTATTTTTGTATGTACTTTTTGATCGACAGGATGGGTGAAGGGAGGCAGAAGTGGGAATCAGTGGTGGGCAATTATGGCTGAGTGGGAGGGAGTACCAGAGAAGACAAGGACTAGAGATACACCAACAGGAACAGTTCAGAATAATAAGAACATTTAGAGTGAAAATAGAATTTGGCAGTACCACCTTGTGCATTTCTGTGGTTGTGTAAGACAGACAATTGATTTGGAACTTGGTACACAACTACCACATCAACACCGCATTACTGTCATGTTAGCACTAGTACCACATCTACTGTGGCATATCACACCAGTGAACTTTTTGGTAACTACCACTATAGTTACCAGTAAAATACTTTAGTGTAGCTACTCATAAAATAACATTGAAAGCTAGTGGTAAAATAACACAATTTTTGAATGTTATTTTACTAGTAGCAATGTTGGCAAGTAAAATAAAATGTTTCATTCGGCAAATTTATTTGCCTTCCTATGGTTTACATATTCAGATTTGAGTCTTGTTTCACACCCTCTAATTGCTTATCCACACAGCCTACTACCTCAGTTATCACAACATGTATATGGTGGTATTCAAGTACAAACCTGTACACTTAATGGACTTTATTCAGTTATGTACAATCACACACACACACACACTAAGTCTAAAACCTGCAGTGGCTGTGGGGCAGCCATATTCAGGCACATCTTCTGGACACTGAGGTGCTGCCCTATCTGCATGCATCTTTCTGGACTGCAGGATGAGGTAGCCAGACTCAGAGTGGAAGTAAACTGGGTCAGGAGTACCATCGCCCCTATCCAGAGACCACTCAGTCCAATGCAGCTGCCTCAAAGGATGCAGTGTACAAGGAGTACTTGGATGACAGTGGGCTCAGGGAGGGTTAGACCAGTCAGGCAGAGGCATCCCAGATCCTATTCCATCAAGAACTCATGCCACACTGCCAAACAGGGACAATCAAATAGAGGTACCCAGAGAAATGGAAGGAAAGGATGTGGAGGTTAGCCAAGTGCAAAAGATGGAGATTAGCACCCAGGAGGTGGATAGGCAGAATAGGGGCAAAATTCAGCAGAAAGGCAGACAGCAAGGTGAACCAGAGATAGAACGGACAAGAAGGAAAGGGCTGGAGTAGAAAAGCAAAACAGTCTAAGGAGGTCAAATCATGGAAAGTCATGTGCAAATGCCAGGAGCCTAGCAACAAGATGGAAGATCTGGAGGCTGTCATGGTGCAGTCAGACCTGGACATTGTGACATCACTGGAAACCTGGTGTAATGATAACCACGACTGGGAGTTGGCCACACCTGGCTACAACATATTCAGAAGAGACAGGGCAGGCAGGAAGGGAGGAGGGGGCACTGTATGTGAAAAATGACATAAGGTCCACAGAGATCCAGGAGGAACAAAATGGGGAGATACTTGTGGTTGTTGAAAGGAAAATGGGGCCAACATCCGCACAGGTGTGGTCTATAGACCACCAGCCCAGGAGGAAGAAACAGATAGGGAGCTGATGCTAGCCATCCAAAGGAGTGGCAGACAAGGGTGAGGTAGTACTGGTTGGAGACTTCAATATTCCAGACGTGGACTGGAGCATCCCAGCAACAGCATCAACTAGGAGCAGATTTATCCTGGACTCCCTTCAGGGTGCCTTCCTCAAGCAACTGGTTATGGAACCAACTCGGCAGAAGGCAATACTGGACCTTGTGCTCACAAACAGGGACAGTGTGATGGTGGTAACAGTGGGGGAGCACCTGGGGGAACAGTGACCACCAGTCACTGTGGTTTGAAATCACAGAAAGAGCAGCACCAAACCACACAAAAACACGTATCCTGGATTTTAGGGGGGCAAACTTTGGGAAAATGAGGAGATACTTGAAAGAGGCATTAAGGGGAATGGGGCAGGAATCAGGGGTTGAGGAACAGTGGGCAGTATTTAAAATGGGGATTACAAGAGCAACAGAATTATGTATTAAGCAGGTTAGCAAGAGGAAAGGAAGAGGAGACCATTATGGTTTTCCAAAGAGGTAGCAAAGAAAGTGAAAGCCAAAAAGATTGCATTCAGGCAATACAAAAAGACACAGGCAGAAGGGATAGGGAGAAGTACCAGGAGAAGCAAGGGAGGCAGGAGGTCAGTAAGGGAAGCCAAAGCTCAGACAGAAGAACACATTGCAAAATCAGTGGGCAGAGGACAAAACCTTTACAGGTACATAAGTGAAAAAGAAAGGCAAAAGAGAGGGATAGTGAGACTGAAGGGGAGGATGGGGCTGTGTGGAGGATGACAACAGTAAAGCTGACATATTGAACAGGTATTTCTGCTCAGTCTTTACTGAGGAAGAGGAGGTAATGGGTCTGAATGGAGTACAAGGGTGAGAATGTTGCAGAAATGGACACAAGTCCCTTTACACGAGAAAGGGTCCTGAAGGAACTGGAAGTAATAAGAGTTGATAAAGCAATGGGGCCAGATGGGGTGCACCCCAGGGTCCTTAAAGAACTAAGAGAGGTGGTGGCTGACCCTCTTGTTATCCTGTTTAGCTGATCACTAGAAACAGGGGAGGTACCCAAAGACTGGAGGATAGCAGATGTAGTCCCCTTATACAAAAGTGGGAACAAAGAGGAAGTGGGAACTACAGACCAGTCAGCCTCACCTCGGTAGTGGGGAAGATCATGGAAGCACTACTGAAGGAGAGTTGGTGGAACATCTGGTTGTCAATGGACTGCAGGACCCAAGGCAGCATGGTTTCACCAGGGAAGGTCATGTCAGACCAACCTCGTTGAATTTTTGACTGGGTGACTAGGGAGGTGGATCAGGGGAGGGCAGTGGACATGGCCTATCTGGACTTCAGCAAGGCCTTTGACACTGTGCCACATAGAAGACTATTGTACAAACTGGGAATATGGGTGTGGGCAGGACAGTAGTGCGGTGGGTAGGTAACTGGCTGGGCAGCAGGACACAGAGGGTGGTGGTAAATGGCTGTCACTCCACTGGGGAAGAGTGACCAGTGGCGTACCACAGGGATCAGTGCTGGGACGGTACTATTCAATATCTTCATCAGTGACATTGCACAGGACCTAGAAGGCAGAATTTCACTGTTCGCTGATGACACAAAGCTCTGTAACAGAGTAGACACACCAGAGGGTGTAGACAGAATGAGAAGGGACCTGCAGAAACTTGAAGAATGGTCAGGGGTTTGGCAGTTGAAATTCAATGCAAGGAACTGCAAGATAATGCATATGGGGCACAAAAACCCTGGCACAATATATCAGTTGGGGGGTGAGGATATAGCATGCACCAAACAGGAAAGGGATCATGGAGTTATCATCTCTGATGACCTCAAGGCAGGAAACAGTGTGACAAGGCAGCAGGTAAGCAAATAGGATGCTGGGATGCATAGGGGGGGGCATCACCAGCAGGAAAAGGGAGGTCATAATTCCACTATACAAGACACTAGTGAGGCCGCACCTGGAGTACACTGTGCAGTTCTGGAGACCTTACCTACGTAAGGACATAGACAGGGTAGAGAAGGTTCAGAGGAGGGCAACAAAGATGGTGCATGGATTGCATCACAAGTCCTATGAGGACAGGTTGAAGGCACTGAAAATGTACTCCCTGGAGGAGAGGAGGGAGAGAGGGGATATGATAGAGACATACAAGTATCTTACAGGGAGGAACAGGGTGCAGGAATGCACTATTTTTAAGCGAAAAAGATGTTCCAGGACTAGAGGCATGGGATGAAGTTGGAGGAGGACGATTCAGAGGAAACGTGAGGAAGAATTTCTTCACAGAACGGGTGGTGGACAAGTGGAACACCTTGCCAGAGGAAGTGGTGGGGACTGAAACAATCACGGGATTTAAGAATGCATGGGATAGACATAAAGGAATTCTGGAGGTCAGGGGTAAGGGGCAACAGACTTCCTGAAAAACATAAACTAAACTTACAAACTTAAATGGGCAGACTGGGTGGGCCATAGGCCCTTATCTGCCGACACTGTCTATGTATCTATGTATCTGGTCTAGATCACGTTGGGTGCTAACCAGGCTCTGGCCAATCAATATTAGCCACAACTAGAAGAATTTTTCTAACCTGAGCATTTCTTCTGTTGCAACCTCCTGGTATTTTTTTTGCCTCTGGTACAACACAGAAACAAACGTGGGAAAATTCAAAACCTCACCTGTTGAAACAGTTTATCCACAGGGTCATTAAAGTATCCTTTGTGATGCTTGAGTTCTTCCTCATCCTCCTGTGTTACTGTGGTTACCGGTACAACTCCAGCAGGAAAATCCAGAAGATTGAAGTATATTGTGTAACAGACAGCCGCTGAATAAGGGGAGGGGGAGAGAGTATGTTTTGGAGTTTATTTATCTGTGAGTCAATATTGTTTCACGAGAAAAGTCTAAACCTAGTAGAAAGCAGAGTCTAATATGGAATGTAAAATGAAAAAAGACATGCAACAGTGGGTATCTTAACAGTTAAATGTCTGAAGAAGAGCAAAATCTTATTCAAAGGATCATTCATTTTTGAAGAGATTACCAAAATAAAAAAATCCTTAATATGACAATTTTTGTTTGTTTCAATGGTTTCAGACCATCACTTCAAGATTTAAGCCAACATCACCAGTCAACGCACACCATTACATGGACTGTATTGAACCGCTTCGTCAGGGAGTCAGTCTTATTGGTTATACAGCAGTATTTGGTTTCTAAAGCCTGTAATAATTTGCTAATTATCTCCCACTTGTGTTTGCACTATTGTACTTATATGTTTGCACTATTGTACTATTGCTACTGTAGTTATCATGTATCCTCTGGCCCTGTGACTAAGCGCTACTGAGCGAAGTGCTGGGGCAGAAGGGTGGTTACTTTAGTCAGCAGCAGACCAGCTAAGTTTGCACAATTTTAGTATGTGCACTACAACATAGAATTTGATGGCAGAAAAGGACTACTTGGCCCATCTAGCCTGCCAGGTTGTTCCCTGTCTATTCTGTCTCCGCAAACCCTATCTGGTCTCCATCAACCCTCCCTGCATCCCCCATATCTATCCCATGCATGCTTGAAGTCCCCCATTGTTTTGGCCTCCACCTCTTCCATCGACAATCTATTCCAGGCACTGGCTACCCTTTCAGTGAAGAAATATTTCCTCACATCTCTCTCTCTCTCTTGAACTCCCCCCCAGCTTCACTGCAGGTCCCCTGGTCCTGGTGTTTGTTTTCATTTGAAAGAAACTCCCCACCTGTACCATGTTTACTCCTTTGCAGTACTTGCAAGTCTCTAGCATATCCCTCCTTTCTCTCTTTCCTTTCTGCTATGGGCTTCTCGTGCAAACCATGAACCATTTTTGTTACCCTCCCCTGGACCACCTCCACTCTGTCTATGTACTTTCTGAGGTGTGGTCTCTAAAATTAACACAGCATTCCAGGTGTGGTCACACTAGCAAGTAATATAATGGCAAAACCACTTCCCTCCCCCTGCAGGAGATGGTAACACCCTATATGGGCGAGTATTATTGAGTTGCTCAATATGAGCAACTCAATAATACCACTCACCTGTAAAGCAAGTGGAGAAAAAGAGCAATGAATGAATATAGCAAGCGTAGCACTGAGGGATACGAGCTACACTCGCGAGAACGGAAATAAGTAAATCAATTTGGCCAAGCTGGCCATGTGGCATAGTGACTTGAGCCACTGCCCTGGAGCCTGTGTTGCTGGGTTCAGATCCCAGTGCAAGAAGCTATTTTGCTTCTGGGGGAGTTGTTTTCTTCTATGTCCACTCCTCCTGGAGTTGTCAATCTTTATTTTGGGTGGTGTGGGGGGCTTGCCCCCCTGCAAAAGAAACTTGTTTTTATTAAGTAAGTGACCATCACTGTTTGTGACTATCGGTGCTGTGTGGTTCACCCTTTTGATGTCGGGCTGTTATTGACTCGCTTTATGTGATCGGCGGTTTTATAGACTCGCTCTTATCAGATAAAACCCTGGAGATACCCATCCCTATGCAACCCAGCATTTCACTAGCCTCATTTACTGCTTTGTCACATTGCCCTGCCACCTTGAGGTCCTCAGAAATGATTACCACTGGATCCCTTTCTTGTTAGTACCTGTTAGTACTCCCCCATCTTATACTCAGCGCCAGGGTCTTTATGGCCTAGGTCCATACCTTGTGCTTTTTGGCATTGAATTTGCTATGCTTCTGACCATTCTTTGAATTTTTCAAGATCCCTGCACATTTTTTGCACCCCTTCCTGTGTGTCCACACTATTGCAGAATTTTGTATCATCTGCAAAAATGCATGCCATCCCTTCCACCTTTTCCGCAGTGTCCCCTATAAGGATATTGAAGTGGATCAGTCCCAGTACTAAGCCTTGTGGTACCCCATTCATCACACTCCACTCTTTAGAATGAGTGTTGTTAACTACCACCCTCCGCCTTCTATTGTTTAACTAGTTTTTAACCCAGTTTACCACTCTGGATCCCACTCCTAGGTTGGTCAACTTCCTAATCAGCCTTCTATGTGGTACTGTGTCAAAGGCCTTGATGAAGACTAAATAGGCCACATACACTGCTCTAACGTGATCAATTTTGCTGGTCACCCAGTCAAAGAAATGTATTAGATTTGCTTGGTATGCCCCACATGAATCTATACTGTCTGTGGTCCTGCAGCCCGTTAAACTCAAGATATTCTATCATCCTTTCTACCAGAAGTGTTCCACCAATTTCCCCACCACTGAGGTGAGACTGACTGGCCTACAGTTGCCAGCATACTCCCTGTTGTCACTCTTATGTAGAGGGCCATCAGCCTTTTTCCAGTCCTCTGGACTAACTCCTGTTTTCAGTCAGTTACTGAACAAAGATGTCAATGGGGCAGGCAGAATCTCTCAAGTTCTGCAAGTAGCCTGGGGTGAATCCCATCCGGTCCCACAAACTTGTCTAGTGTAAGGATATCACATCCTTTCAACTCTTTCCTCTGAAAATGAACCTCTCGCCACCCATATCTCCACTCCATCACTGTTTCTCCCTGGTGGTTGTCAGAGAGGCTTAGGTCCGGAAGCATAGACAAACCAGGAAAAGTTATAAAATTCACAAGTAGCATTTTAACATTAGTGATAATAATAAAACAAATTAAAATTGTACATAATAGCTCTTCATACAGGCAATACAAGCAAAGAAAGTCCTATATCTGAGAGTCTCTGATTAAAATCTTGGTCTCTCTCTAAATATAAAACATTGCTCTTTTTTATAAGATGTCTTTTCCTGACAGTTTAATCTCTGCCTCCTGTTCTTGTAAGTTTCATCTCCTGTCTTGCACAGAATGCATCAGGCTTTGTCATTTCTTCCTGTGACCAGCCTTAAGAATACATCCAGTCTCAACAGGTGAAACACACTTCATCCCAGGGCTGGTCTCCTGTTGACAATTCTGTGAACAAGCTTGTAGAGGTCACAATGCATCTCAAGATCAACCCCCTGTGTTACAGATTTGTACTTTTTCTATTAAACCCAAATAGCTTTCTGCAGTCATTTCAATAATATATACTGTACATTTGCCAACCAATGGATTTTATAAAGATTTACATATTATTTCACCACAGAGAAGCAAGGGGAGAAAGGAAGAATGGAAACAGCAAGTGAATGAAGGGAGATATCAGGGGAAATTGTGGCACCATTGGAGTGTCCAATTCTTAGGTGCGTCAAGGAAAATTATAATTGTGCAATCAGACAGGCAAGAGACAGGCAAGTGGCAGAAATCGGAGAAGACAAAAAAAATCATTGGATCCTCGCTTTTAACTCTCTCTGCATGACAAATGGGACAGGGTCTTACTCAACCCTGTCACAGCGGTCCGTCCCCTCCACTCTTTAATGTGAAGTCTGAGCAAAAGTATCTGTTCAAAATGTAAGCTTTTTCTTGGTCTCCTTCTGCACAGTCTTCCCTTCTGCCCTTCTAATTCTTACTATTGCTATCCCTCCCCTTGTTTTCCTCTTCTCGCTTATGTACCTAAAGAAAGTTTTATCCCCTGTACTAAACCCTTGGGTAATATTTACAGTCCCCTTTAAATAACCATGGGTGCATTGTGAACATTCTTGAAAGGAAAACACTCCTTGATGAACTAACCCACCACCTGACTGATAAACCCCCAAGTAGGGGTTTCAGTTGAAAAAAATATTTTTCTTTAATTACCTTTAAACATCTTGATTTCATCTCCTAAAAAACAGTATGTAAACAGTGACTGTTCTGTGCAACACCATTTCGAGTGTGAGCACAGTTCAGTACAGCTCACTTGTATGGAATGCATATAAACGAGCTGCACCGAGCCGCACTCACACACAAAATGGCATCACGTATCATGGTCATTGTTTACATACTGGGGAGGAGGGGGAGTTACGAGATGAAATAAAGACGTTGAAACCTAAATAAAAAAAATTATAATTTCAACTGAAACTCCTGATCAGGGGGCTATTTTCCAAGTGGTAGGTTTAGTTCATTAAGGAGTGTTTTCCCTTAATAGGCTGCTACATTGATACCCATGAATGCACATACTTTGATGGGTTTGTGTTTTGTAGGGCTTGCTGTCCCATTACGCAGCAGAACTCGGCACCGCATGCACAGAGCTGTTTTTTGTTTTTTTGCATATTTCACATCTACCCTTCCCCCATGTTGCACCTGAAAACAAAGGTGCGCACAAGATTGGTGGTGCTCTAGATAGGAAAATTTCACAAGCTCACAATCTGGCACTCACCACGTCATGTAAGAAGGACACCACATAACTCCATACTACAATAACATATTTATTGCAGCAGAAAACAACTGCCCGCCTGATGCCCAAGTCCGAAATGCATCAGGTGGGCAGTTATCCTTGGGCCTTTCCCAGTCTTCAAATTTCAAATAAACTAGACTACTTGATAGAATAACACTAGTGTCATTCAGTGCAGCAGCTAATATTACTTCAGCTGTTGTCTACTGCTATCTGCAGAGGTTGGACATTTGCTTTTTTTTTTTTAAAACATTATAAACAAACTCATTTTAAACCAGAAAACATTATGGTTATACTGTAAGAGCACTGTTATATACCAATGCATACAAACACATGTACTGACGCACGGAAGTACACAGCAATATGGTACAATTCATTGTAATATATTGATATTGTAAAGTGTGTTTCCAGTATGTTGATACAGTGCAAGTGTGTATATGTAGTGTAACTAACTTCTATACATCGACCTGACTCCAAGCCTACACTTAAACAAAAAAGTTTCTAGTCAATACTGTTAAAATGTCAGCCTATTTTAAAGAACTTACTTTAAAAGAAACAGAAACATACATAGAAACATAGAATTTGACGGCAAGCAAGGACCACTTGGCCCATCCTGTCTGCCCATTCTGAGATTCTAAAACAGCTAGCTTTAGAACTGTTAAGGGTAATAACTTTTTTTAATGAAAGTTTGATATAGTTACACTATGCCCATACACATTCCGTATATCACTATAGTGAAAATGCACTTTTACAATATCAGTATCTTTATAAGCAACTGTCAATGTTAACACGTTTGCCTGCATGCAGTTAGAACAGCAGTATTTTGAGGTTACAGACAGACCTTTCTTACCCACAGTACCCATTGTTTTATGGAATCTGGGTTCCACTGGGCTAAGGGGTATAGGTCCACATATTCACAACCAGCAGTGCATACACAGACATCATGGAGGCAATATTCAGACAATTAGCATGCTCCAACTTGAGACGCCCTAACTGCCTAAATATGGGGCTGTGTCAGTGCAGGGCACAGTCACGATGCACTATACTCAGGGCCCCGATTTTTCTGAGGCACATCGGAGCAAAATTCTATAAGAGGATACCATTTGCCACAGAACTTCAAGGCACTCAACACCAATTTCTTGCAATTCTGCAGCACATTTTTACCCTTAATTTTTTCCTTTTTGTTTTTTGCCATATCTGACACAATGCACTCGTAACACAGTCATTTTATGGGTGTTTGTCACCAAATTTTCAACATAGCAAGTTTAAGACCTCTGCTCATGAACAGTATCACTGTGATTTTATTAATCTGTCGAACATTGATTTAGCACACCGACTGCGCCATTCTGGCTACAAGGGTGGAAACACATTTTGGTGAGATGTGAAAAATAACAGCTATACTACTCATAAGACAGTGTGGTGAAATGGCAATGTTGAAACTCTGGAGTGAAAATATTGAAATTTAGCGAACTTATGAGCCTGTGTGTGGAACTGCATAGCCTTGCGCTCGTTAAACAGTCATTTTTGAATTTTCACAAATTTTCAACATGGGGGTTTTGGGACCCTTCTCATGAATGATGTCACTGTCATGGTGGTATTCGATCCCGAAGGGTGATTTCGCAGTCACTGAGCAGTCACTGCACGAAATCACCCTTCGAGCTGGAATAACGCCATGACAGTGACATCACTCATGAGAAGGGGTCCCAAAAACCCCATGTTGAAAATTTGGTGCAAAAATTCCCCAAAATGCCTGAGATATGCAATAATGTTGAACCCCTCCTATCTAGCCCATTATACAGCTTACAGGCATTTCCTCAGTTCGAGGTCGCCTTTGAAGAGTGCAGACATGTTCCCGGTCCACCGAAGATCGTCGCGCCAGAGTCCGGAGGTAAGTATGGGGGTGTGGGGAGGCTGGTGCGCAGTGGGTGGGTGCGGGATGTGGGAGGGCTCGGGAGATTTGCCGTGGGACATTTTTTGTTTACAGGAAAAAAAAAAAAAGACGTTCGGGACGCTTGCCACGCTGGGTGGGCTCCCAGCATGGCACTGACTTTGAAGCGTTCGGACGGCGGATTGGGCACCCCAGTCGGCAAAAAAAAAATATTGGCACATTTGCCCACGCTGGGGTGGGCTCCCAGCGCGGGTATATAAGCATTTGGAGGATAGGCCGGCGATTGGGCAACTCTGCCGCAAATGAAGTGGACGTTGTTCCGCGGGCAGCCGAATCCGCTGGTGATGGCAAATTCCGTGGATATTTCCGCGGTTTGCTACATCCATGGAATCGCGGGAAACTCGGGGCCCTGACTATACTGACACTGCCCCAGACTGAATATGGCCCACAGGAGCCCAGTGGGACAGCATGGCCCAAACAGGATAGCACAGGGCTATTGTGGGCCCATATTTAGCCCCAACATGCTAATGAGTCCATTGGGCATTCAAGATGCTATGGGCCATTTGCATGCCTATTATTGGCTCATTAATATGCATGAGCCCCCCCAAGTGCCCATCCTGTAACTCTCTTGAATATTCCTGGTGCTATAGTGTTCACCCCACCCCCCCAACCAACCATCCAGGTACAATTTCTACTCACTACCTCAGCCAACTGCCATCTTACTGCCAGTGAGTAATCATGAGTACTGTAGAAAAATGAAAATTACATACCTACCATAATTCTTGATTTTCTCTTGTATCTTACCATTCATTACTGCTGGGTGTAAGCCGGAGGTGCATACCTGCCGCAGGAGCTTTTTTGTTTTTGTTTTGAGGGAGGAGTTGGCATTGCCAGCGCCTCCCACATAGCAGACGTACTGCGTGGGGCATGTGGATTGGCCATTAGGCGCTGCAGACTCCTCCTCCATCCCAGTTATGTGTAGCCGGAGAGGCAGAAATAGGTTATAGAAAGAGAGCAAGGCAAGGGAGCCATGGGATAGACAAAGGAAAAGGATACAAACTTGAAAAAGGTATAAGCCGAATAGGAGACAGGAAAAAGAGAACCCCACCCTAAGTGGCCACAGGGCCTCAATCCTCGGGTGCTTTTAAGGGAAAGAAGGTAAGGAATAGGAAAGGAAAGATCGGAAGAAGCAGGAAGGGATAAGGGGAGGAGGGAGGGAGGAGGGAAGGAAGGACTATCTGCCAAAATAAATTGGAAGACCACTGGCTTGAGATTTTCAAATTCCAAAGGGATTTGAAGACAAGGGAGCGAGGATCCCACCAGCTAAGGGTTAAGAATTCAAGGTTGAATTACAGGTCTTGACCGGCTTGGAGAAGGCAGACTTCTCTTCCCACCCATTTATCTGAACACTTAGGTAACCTATAGCCTAGGTCTCACCAACTGCCCCTTGGGGGGAAGCAGCTCCGCTCAGAAGAGGAGTGAGTCCTGACTTAGGTGTAGGAAAAAATCTGGTACAGTATTCTCACAGAGTACTGGTGTAGTCCCCACGTCAGAAGAAGAGAACAACAGGACAACCATGGAAGGAAAAGAGAAGGAGGAAACTCCCACAGACTCTCTAAGACTGCATTGAAGAAATGACAGCTCTAGGGTGACAAGCCAGAGGCTTATTCAACCCCCAAATGGTGGACACCCTAGGAGTAAGAGAATCAGAGGAAGTCCCCTCAGAGTGTTAAGGGTGAAGGCCCTACTCGCTATCCTCCAGGGTGAACACTCTGTGACTTTAAAGAAGGAACAGGGAGCTCTGAGGTACAGGGGGACTCAGCCCCCAACTGGCCTCAAGGACGGGGAAGGGGAGCAGGGCGGAGGAGACACCCAAGAGTTAAGGCCCATGAGGGGAAGGTGGGCGGGAATCAGTAGTGAATGGTGAAGATACAAGAGAAGATGAAGAATTACGGTAGGTACATAATTTTCATATCTTCCCTTGTCAGTCTTCACCATTCATTACTGCTGGGTGAGTACCAAGCCCCCCGGAGAGGACCCACGACAGCCCTGAGAGCACAGGTCCCTCAGCTTCCTACTGGTAAGAAGCAGGAAGGGGAGATGCTAGCCCTACTAGGCCAAGTAAGGTCTAAGACTGCTGAGGATGAGGAGGTGTCTCCTGTGGTCAAGGGGACGGAGGATGCCTCTGAAGAACTCTCCTTGCCCTGCTGGGAAAAAGGCGGGTCCCCCAGAAGGTGGAGGAAATCACCCTACGTCTGGCAATGGGTGACAATCTGGATAGATAAAGCCACGCCGTCTGCCTAATGCAAACTGCTGTCCCTGCTAGTCTGGTAGCCACTTCACTGGTGTCATAAGATGCCCTTGCTTGGTGCCTTGCCAGTTCCAGACCTTGAGCAGAGAGGGCAATGGCCTGTCTAGACTGCTCCATATCAGGCAATGACGCTAGCACCTGAGCCAGCATCAACCACAAATGCCTGTTATAAGCAGTATGGTGTGCCTGATGTGAACCTATGCACATTAACGCATGAGCCGTAAAGAAAACTTTTCATCCCCACCGGTCGAATTGTACAGAATCTGGATCCAGGGGTAGGTCATGCACCAGGCACTGAGGCCAGGAGGGAGTGTCTAGGGATGTCAGGCCTGAAGAGGGTGAGGTAGTGAACCCAGAGACTCCTCGGGGGGGGGCACAACACCAGCTCCTGTAGTCTACCGGGGCTGGAGAAGAGGCAGCTGGAAACTGCCAGGTGTGGACAGACACCTTCTAGAAAGGAATGGGCCAGGAGGGTACCACGAGATGGTGAGTACTAAATTCACTAAAGAATGAACGTGCCTCCTGCTCGGTATTGGCCCTTAGAACATGGGAGAAATGAAGCTCCTGAACCAGCCTCGAAAGGAATCGCTGAAATTCAGTGAAATCAGCATCAGAGGACAAGTGGACAGAATGTTCCTCTCCCTCAGTAGAGGGAGACGAGGAGGATGAGGAGATTGAATGTCCAGAGGACTCCTGCAGTGGGGGGATAGGCAGAAGACCTGTTTTTCCATGGCTCTAACATAGGAAGGAAAGGCCACCGCAGTGGCTCTGAACATCTCCCAGGTTAAGGGCCCCGTAGGACCCACATGGCCCTGGAGAGAAGGGGGTATCTGCAGAGGGATGGGTGATGGGTACCACACTGAAAGTGCCTGACCTCTGCCAGGGCTCTGAGATCTAGGGGTCAATGCTACCATACAAGGGGGCCCTGAGATTGTACCGAGTTGCAAAGGAGGATTCTGGTGAGGCAAACTCCGGAAGAGCCCTGAAGGGGATTCTCCCCTGTGATGCACCTGGAGTTGCATGAGTACAGAAAGGCAACCCTCTGCACTGCCAACCAAGGGTGCCTCTGAACCTAAAGGGAAAGGTGGGGTTCATTGCTGTGACTCCTCCCCACCCCCCACAGGGAGGTGGGAGGGTGTCGTTGCCCCTCGCCCCAGCCTCTCAACCCCTTGGACTCAGAGGTGCCATCTTCCTCGGTCCCAGCATGGCTGGTTTCCCAGTCCCACAGGTGCCCCAAGGGAGGCTGCAGGAGTAAGGGGTCCCACTCCACCCTGGGGGGCCATAGCAGCACCAAGAATGGCAGCTGCCTGGGCCTCCCCAGAGAAGGACACCCCGTCCCGAGTCCACGAGCTGTCACCCCCAAGGGATCCAAGGCCACCTCCAGTCATATGATCCTTGGTGGCAACAGGATCCAGGAACTCAGGGATAGGGCCGCTGGGCCCTCCGACTCCAAGGAGTCAGGCTGCCAGTCCAGATCCATCTCAGAGTCATCCTCCTCCAAAGAGGAAGTGACCAAGAGGACCTCCAGACAAGTGACCCCGAGAGAGCCCCTGGAGGCAGTGCTGTGGTCAGTGCTGCCATGGTGCTGCCCCAATTATCAGCACCACAAATGGTGCAGAGACCTAGGGCAGCAGTGCCACTCTGATCACTGGCACCGTGAATGATGCAAGGATCCGGGACAGCACCACCAGGCAGCACCAAGGGTCCGCCACCACTGGGCTCAGCAGACGTGGTATGCGACACTGAGGGAGCCTGCACCTCCGAGGAGGTGTCTGCCAGGGCAGTGCCAACAGCGCAACTCCAGAAGCAATCACACTGCTCCTCCAGTGCCACGAAAGAGGCCTCTTCCACAGCAAGGCTGGAACTGAAGGAGGATCCCTCCTCGCCGGGCCGAATAGACCCGGGAGGGGACCCAGAGGAAGGGTCTAAAGTCCTGGCCTGGGAAGCCCACAGGCAATGTCATCCTCCAAAAGTCAGCAAAGCCCTGACGACTTTAAACGCATGGATTTCTAAGAAGAGACGGCCCATGGAGAAGCAGGCGTCGCAGTGGTCCATATCATGGCTGGGTCCCAGGCACCAAAGGCAAACATCATGCCAGTCTAAAACAGAGAAATGCCAGCCACATGGGCACCGACACATGGAGGCATGGCCCACTATCGATTTCTTTTTCACCCCTGAACTGGACATGATGTGAAATAAATGGTAAACATAGTCAAAGATCCCGGTGCCATCGAAATAAAAAGAACATTCTTACCAGTCTTTAAACGGTGGTGAGATAAAATAAACCAGGATGGAGAATGGCTTTGAAGACGGTGAAGGCCCAATGACACAGCAGAAATTCTTGTAACTCACACAGCAGGTATGACCTTGATGGCGGGAGAAACAGAACTGGGATGGAGGAGGAGTCTGCAGCGCCTAACAGCCAACCCGCGGCCCCACACGCCTACACGTCGGCAGCAGCCCGACTCCTTCCTCAAAAAAAAAAAAGCTTCCACGGCAAGTGCGTGCCTCTGGCTTACACCCAACAGTAATGAATGGTGAAGACTGACAAGGGAAGATATCATCTGACTCAGGTGGGAGGGTCCCGAGTAGGTGAGTCAGGAGGAGTTGGATATCATTATTGGAGGGCAACCACTAGACCACAAGGAATATTCCAGACAGCTACAGGACAGGTGATTGGAGTGTTTTCACAATGTAGTTTTTCAGGACAGATCAGCTTAGATTCAACATCTACAGCGAGGATCTATTGTAGGGTCCTACTTTTAAACATAGTTTTACAATGCATTTCCCAGGATAGCCCAGCTGAGATGCGATATTTTATATATATGTATATATATATATATATAGCTTTTTCTCCTTTGGTCTGCTGGCAGGGAGGGCTTCAGCCTCTCCTTGAGAGGGTTCCACATCTGCCCGTGAGCCATGTTACTCTCTTCTGATCCTGGCTCACCCTGGTGAATTCCTCCAGTGGTGCTAATATTTCACATAGCACACAAGTCGCCCATCATGTGTGCGATTTATACAACAGGGTCCCCATATATGTGGTAATTAAAGAGGTTTGTTGCTTTAGTTTTATTTGCCGTCTGCTCGTTATGTTGGTGCTGTTTTTATGTGTCGTGGTATGAGTTATTCCGACTGGTTGGTTTGCGGTGGCTTCGTATTGCTATTATCAGAGATATGCTGTGTTTTGATTTGTTGTTTCAGTGTTATTCCAGACGGTGATTTCCTGGTTGGTAACATTTGTTGTTCTGATTCGTTGATTTAGGGTGGCGATGTGGTATTATTGGTGGAGATGTGGTTTGGGTGTGTTTATGTGTACCAGTTCCTTGTGGAGGTTAATGTGCTCTTCGGGCGTGTTTTAGTTTATTTGTTATTGATGGAGTTGGGGAGTGTTTTACGTGACGTATCTGGAGTTGATTATTTCAGTGCTGACGTATCAGGATGGGGTTTTATTTTAAATATCACACTCCGGATACGTCACAGTGCTGTTATTCAACGGGGCTGCTATTATGGGATTTTATCAGATGCTATTTATCTTGACCCCTATTGTATAAAACAGTGAAATGGTCATCAATTGGGGGGGGGGATTTGTCCAAGTGACTCATTTGAGATGGCAGCAGCATATAATGAAGAAGTCTGTTTCACACCCCACCCCATTTTAAGTGCATGCATTACGATCTGTTTTGGGGAATTCGGAATTTCATTGTTCAGGGGCAAAAATCTAAATTCTGGAAAACCCCTGTCAGATGCTCCACCAGAATCCTATTCTGAATCGTAAAATCTCCCTCTCCGTCTCTGTACCTTATAATGCTGCTTTTGAGGCTTGGGTCCCTGGAGGGTCAGGAGGCTGGAGACGAGAGGCGGCAGTTACGGACCCTCAGCCTAGTGACTGCAGTGTCAAAATAACATTCTTCATGCTTATGTTCTGCCTTTTGTACTGTTCATGTTGAGCACTCGTCACTCGCTCCACAAAAGGAGACTGCCCCCCCCATCCCAAGACACCTCCTCTGTTCCCTTACGTATAGCAGAAGCAGCACCATCCCCTAACCCCCCGGGCACCAACATGTAAAATGCAATATTGCTTAATATACCATACCCCACCCCAGGAGAGAAGAGGAGGCCTCCCCAATCCTGGACCACCCCGGTGCTCAGCTGCCTGGTGGAGAATGACCACAGGGCTTTCTTTAGGTCAGGCAGGCACCACTACCTCAGGTCAGTAGGGAGAACTGGGGCTGCAAGACGTACACGAAAGGGGGGGACTGGGGAAAAGATAGTTTTACCAACTCCGAGTGAAGGTCATCTGACTGGGCAGTATGAGAAGACAGGCACCAAGGTAGGCCTGGTTCAAGGGGAAGAGGGACCACAGCAGGCTAGAATCAGGGGAATATGGGATCCTCCTCTCTCTCAGGGCTCAGGGAGTTATGATATGTCCAGCGGCATTTACATTTTGCGAGAGTTTAGGAGGGAGGTGCTGCTCTTATACTTAGCGGACAAACGCTTGATAGGGGGGCAGTAATCTCCTTTTGTGCATGAAGTGAAAAGACAAAGTGGACATTACAAAGTGAACATAAAGAAGATTGAAGAATGTTATTTTTTGGCAGTGCAACCACCAGACCCATAACTGCCACCTCTCCAGTCGCTTGCTCCCCTGGAATCCCAGCCAGTTCAGCACACTGTGTCTCCGTCTCACTCTCTCTCTCTTGAAAGAAAGCCAATTTGCCCAACTGACTATATGACACATGTTGAATGAAGCTCCAGTACACAGGACCAGCCTGCCTCATATCTTGCTGTTGGTGGTCATACCATAACAGCGGGACAGAGCCATGTGGCAAGAGGCTGGGCGGGAGGACCACATAAAAAGCTGTGGCCTGAGGGAATGCCATAGAGTAACTTTGTGGCAGCAGGGTGACCAAACACAAAGTTGCTGCAGGGGATGGCATCGGTGCTCATATACAAAGTTACCAAGGCGGCAGCACCCATATACAATGCTGCCACAGGGAGGGGAGGCAGCCCAGACACAAAGTTGTCATGAGGCACCCAGATACAAACTTGCCACAGGGATGGCAATGGGGGGGGGGCGTCCAGATACAAAATGGTCCATATACAAAGTTGCCATGATGCTGACAGGGAGGAAGGGATGAAGACAGAGAGTTACATCAATTGGGTTCAGAGATAGGAAGCCATGGACAGCAGCAATGAGGGTGGCAGCAGCATCTTTCAAAGTGTAGATGTGAGGGGGGAGAGAGACAGCAATGGAGGGAGGGATTGGATATCTCCCTTGGGAGGACATTGGGGAGGGTTTCTAAAATCTGCAACCTGGGTTGCCACTTCTCCCTCTTTGGGGTTCTCCCTCTCCCTCCTAAACCGGGGAAGAGTTGCTTTGCACGTGGCTGGGAGGAGGGAACACATTGAAAGCTGCTGCCTGAAGCAACGAGATTGCAATAGAGCCACCTTGCCTGGGTAGGGCAGAAGACGTTGTGTCCCTATTTGGGCCATAGTCTCACAGATAGAAAGTCACCAGAGGAGCAGACTGATGATGATGATGGTGATGATGATGCTCACCTGCCTGCTGGGTGGGGTCTTGTAGATGAAAGGATACAGCTGCACTCTGATAGGTACAGCTGCCTCCTCTTTGGTACACAAGGTTTCCACCCATCAGCCAGATCATCAATATCAGCCTTCTCTTCATTAAGCTGTCACTGGTGAACCTCTTGCAGCCTGAGTTGTACTGAATGCCACAGTGACACAGTGACACATCTCTGCTATCCCCACTCCCGCGTAGACACAATGGGCTCAATTCTTGAAGCGGGATTAGGGCAATGCAAGCTGAAGCAAACAGCAGCAAACATCAGCTTGCATCAGTTTGCACCAGGGACCCTGCACCAGATTCTGGTACAGGAGGGGTCCCAGCACCTAAGTCCCTAAGTCCCCATGTGGCAAATGTGGTCTTTATCAAGCCCGTTCTCTTTAATAGCCCTTGTTAATTCCTGTCCTTAGTGGTCTAGTGGCTCCCCCCAGCCCCAATGTTACCATATATAGTTATGAATCATTCCCTGGTGGTCTGGTGGAACTCCCTCCCTGATCCCCAATGTCCCCAATAAATATATTTTTAAAATTCTCTGGTGGTCTAGCAGACCCCCCTACCTGATCCCTGATGTCACCCATAGGTATCAAGAATTCCCTGCTGGGCCCGCCTGCCGGTGCAGTGCTAGGGCTACCACTCATGGCACCAGCAGTCCGGGTTCAGGAACGGACTTGGGTGGCTGGAAGGCCAGCTGAGGGGAGGAAGATCGAGCACCCAGAGGCTGTTCTCCTCTTCCGGGTGGGGTGGGATGCTTGTCCCGCTGTGATGCTGCGATACCGCCACCTGGATGACCATGGGTGGAGGCGCAGCAAAAAGGACAGCATGTAATAGGGAGGGAGGATGTCTTCTGGGAGTCGGAGCATCGGCAAGTTGCGACATGCATCGCTCCTGGGCTCTCTTTGCATGTGGACTTCCTCCGGGCTGGGCAAAACAGGAAAAAGACCCCCCCTGGTGCTCCCTGTAGATGGAGCTTCAGGCCCAAGTCCCAGGGCCCCTGTCAGTGCAGGCAATGGATCCCCAACGAAACACAGATGCTCAGGGTGGAGGAAGGGGAGCACCGCCTGGTACCCACCTGGGGGTCAAAACAAGGCAGCATGGGGGGATGACTGCACCTGAAACTGGCAGATGAGCAGAGATGCATAAAGGCCATAGGAGACTCCTGAAGGTAAGGAAGCACCATGGAGAGAAAGGGGGCATAAAAATAGAATACAAAAAAAAAAAACAATGAATTCCCTGGTGGTCTAGTGGACCCCGATCCCTGATGTTGTCAATATATTTAAATAAAAAAAACTTCCCTAGTGGTCTAGTGGACACCCCAGGTACTGCCCACACCTCATCTCATCCAAAATAGAGCATGACCGCACATCCTCATCTTCAACATCGTTTGAGTTAAAGTCACCGAGCTGTCAAGGAGGAGTGTGTACTGTATGCAGTACACGCTTCTCGTTGACAGCTCAGTCAGCAGCCAGACATGATGGTATGAGGAGTGCTGTGCCAGTCGCTGGCTCTGTTTTGGGATGGGGGAGTGGGGTAGCAGGCAGTACCTGCACTAGACCTCCAGGGAAGGGAACTGGGGATCAGGAAAGGGGATCCACTAGACCATCAGGGAATTCTTTATATCTACGGGTGACACTGGGGATCAGGAAGAATGGGGTCTGCTAGACCACCAGGGAGTCATAAATTTCTACTTCTTGGGGCCATTAAGGATTGGGGAGGGCAGTCCGCTAGACCACCAGTGAAGTTAATTGTTACTTATTGTAGGATCAGGGCTGGGTAAGGTGTGCAGGTCGCCGAAGTCTGCCAGAGGGCATATTTCAAAGTACCATTAGACCAGCCTGTCCAGCCCAGGCTGGTCTAATGGTACTCAGTAATTTGCCCTCTGGCACAGTTTTGAGGATCCCCATTTAGGGGATTTAGCAGCCTGCGGCTACCGCAAGCCCCTAGCGCAATGCAACAGCCTATTTTGTGGTGCATGAACAGCACAAACCCCTTTTGGAGCTCACAGCCTGTGGTTGATGCAGGCTGCATTTAAGAATCACTCCTAGCACATTTTTTGGTGCAAGGGGCAATTTACATCATTTCTTGTGGCGCAAGCCCCTTGAGAACTGAGCCCGACATGTTCACTTCATGGTGCAGTGAAAGCAAACAAAAAGAATAAGTCAAGCTGTCAGAGTTCAATGTGCCTTTAATGGTTAAAAACCTTTTTAAATAGCTAGTAGAACCAAAACTAGCAGACAGGAAAATGTAGTCACCTGTAAGTTTTTATTTCTGAAGAATTGCCTCATTCCTTTTGCCAATAAGAATGTTTTCTATGTGACAGTATTATGCTGGATGAGTGAAATAGCACTCAGCTTGGTAGCTGACTTATCTAGTTCTATTCCTCCCACTACATCATCAACACTGTCACATCACTGCCAGTGACATCACAGGTGACTGACCTGGCAGTTACTGAGCGGCTCTTACTGAACAGTTGTGATATCACAGTCAGTGAAGTCACAGTGCTGATGACATAATAAGAGGAAGAGAGGCAGATATGTTAGTTGCCAGGCTGAGTGCTTTTCTACACATCACACCTAATAACATCTGGTAAAAAAAAAAAATCTTTATTATTAACCACAGGAAACAGAAAAAGTACCTCAGATATAAAATGCAAAAGTTCACTGCTTTTAAAAATCATTACTTTTAAGAAGTACAATAGCTCTTCAGTGAACCTTACTTTTGCAACCCCCTTCTGTGTGACACAGTTTCAATAACTCACACTGTAGCAATGCCAATGTCAAGCCCTCAAACATCCATCTGGTGATATCATTTTTTTTAATTTGCTTGCTACATTTGGATAGGTGATAATGACCGATGTGGGGTGACAAGGTTAAACAATGTTAAAGGAAACGTAAGCATATACGTGTTAGATCAAGATAAAAGAAAGAGTCAAACAAGGGTATACTCCTGTTAAAGTGGCTTTAATGGTTCCTATATACATACCTAGTAATTTCCCAGGGTATCCAATGTTAAAAGCCGGACTCAGAGCAGGACACAGCATCACATCGAGGTCACGTTTCTTCCATTCAGTAATAAACTCCTGGCGATAATCCTGAAAGGGAAATAATTCAGAGATCTCTACCACGCTAATATTAGGGTCTCACAAATAAAATCGGAAGGGCTAAGAATGATGGAGAATTATTTTATATTTACTGAACAAGCAACAAATACGTGCAGGCGTGAGGAAGGCTAAAATATTTCAATAGATGGTTTCCTTGGGGTGTGGAAACAAATACTATCCACTGGCTCTCCCCAACACCCTGTCCTCAAGGCTGGCAACTACATCACTGACGATGCTGCCGTGACTTCTTGATTCAACCCCCTTTTTACCACCTGTGCTCTTTCCCTCCACCCCCTCTCCCCCCCACCCTACCTCCTCCTTCTCTCCTACCACTCCTCTGCCTCATTCGAGGCTCTTGGCTCTCAACCCCCACAAAGACGTGAGTCCTGATGGGCTTGGCCCCAAGCTTCTGCTACCCCTCTGTTCCTACCATTGCCATCCAAATTACCCACCTCTTCAACCTCTTCTTCTCCTCCTCAGATTCAGTCCCAGTCACTGGGAAGCAGGCTACTGTTATTCCCCTCCCTAAACAGGGTGATCTTGCCTCTCCTGGTAACTAATGACCTTTCTCTCTCCTCTCCACCCTGCTAAGCTCCAGGAACACCTTGTTCTCTCTGAACGCTCTCCCTTCCTCAGCTCCTCCTCTTTTTTCACTGCCTTCCAGTCTAGCTTCAGGAAGTCCCATTCCACATTCACCTCCCTCCTCTGGCTCACTGACTCAATCCTTACTTGCATGAACCAGGGCCAGTTCACTTCTGCCATCCCTGTTGACTTTGCCAAAGCCATCAACACTGTGGTCCACCCCACTTTCTCATGGAAAAGCAAGGCGATGGGGCTCTCTGCTTCCTATACCAGCTGGTTCCACTCCTACCTTGAGGCCAGGTCTCAAGCTGTCCATACTCTAGACATCATTTCCCCTCCCCACTTTCTGCTCAGGCATCCCCAAGGGTCTGTCTTTGGCCCCATACTCTTTTCCATCTTTCTGAATGACCTCCCTGCTGCCTGTTCCTCTGTGTCCATTCAGATGTGTGAAGATGACACTGTGCTTTTTTGCCTCTGGCTCCTCTACCCTGACCTCTGTGTCTGGCTCCAACTGGACTTCAACAGCATCCAACACTGGGTCACAGCCAACCAACCGTCTCTCAATGCCAAGAAAATGTCTCCATGATCGTTGGCTCCTGGCAGAGGCACACCAGGCTCACCCCCTCCCCTTCCCTCCTTTTATACCCTCAATGGTACTGCAATTGAGGATTTCTCCTCCTTTAAGTACCTTAGGCTCTGACAGAACCACCACTTTGATTTCTCGGAGCACATCGATGCCATCCACCATATGCTCCACTCCAAACTGGGTGCACTGTACAGGAACAAAGCCAGTATCCCATTTCCTGCATGCTGAGAACTAGTTTTGAAGATTATCGTCCCTATCTTTCACTATGGTAACATCTTCTATAGTGCAGCTCCCAAGTTCACTGTTGCCAAACTGGACCCCTTCTTTTTTTTCTCCACCCAGTGGGCTGTGCCTTTATCTGAACCAACCCTCCCCCCAGCCTCACCACCTAGGCTTCTCATGGACTTACCAGCTTTCTCCCCCATATGCCCCCATGGCTTACCCCCCACCCGCTGGTGGGGTGTGGCAGGATCCCCAAGTGGTGTACATCAGGATCTGTTTCTTGGGGAGGTTGCCATGACACCAAGGTGCAAGGCCTGTGAGGGGTCGGTCCTTCACCCTGTTCCTGCCCACCTGTTTTTTCCAGTTTGCTCCCTCCCCTTGAGAGGCTTACCTTGGGGATTGATGCAAGCACCTACCAAGTGTGGTGCGCGTCATGCGCTGGCATCTCCCCTACCCTGCAGTCACTCCCAGGTGTGTTGCCATCTGTGGTCACCCAGATGGCAGTCATGCACCAGAGCTGGCTACCCTCCCTCCCAGGAGAAGGAAAGCATACTGTAGGATGCTTGATTCTCCTCCCCCCAGCTGGCCCTCGATGACACAGGCTCACTTCCAAACACGGGCTGCCAACATTGTAGGTAAGTAAAAGTTTTATTCATATAAAATGTATGAACTAGGATATACTCAATTGAGCTAATGCTCATTTACAATGAGGTCCTATACAGTCATCCAAGATAGTACAAAAAACAAACAATGAAGACATACAACAAAAAATTGACACTAAATAAATTATATAGGTCAATAATACATCAATCACATTTGCAACAGCAGGAGGGAAAAAGGAAAGATTTTCATTATGAACAACAGTACCTAAAATTAAGAACTTGCTGCCTAAACCACAATTTAATCTCCAACCAAGACGGTCTCCCCTTATGAAACGTAACATCTTCTGGGATCTTATTCCATTCAAGTGGGCCCCTATATAGGACAGAATGTCGACCTATCTCTAAATTACACTTAGGAACCACAAACTGTAGGGCATTAGCTGCTCTTAATGAGCTTAATTTAACTTGTGTAGGTACCCAGCTTCAATATATGAGGGTAAAATTCCCATCTAGCGTTTGTACATAAACCCTGGTACTACTGTCCTCCTTCATTTTACTATCCCTTCCCACACCTACTCCCCCCCGATGTCCCTACCCTTCACCACCACCCCCACCGTCTATTCTGCTACTCCCTTCTTTCGCCCCCTATAAGTCCACAGCTTCCTTCCCAGCTATCTCCTGGTCCCACTTCCCCACTCCCCCTTCCTCCCCAGCCTATTCCTTTGACTGCCTCCTTGCCTCTCTCTCCCACCCCGCATGTCCCTCACCCAGCCCCTCTACTACTGCCCCCACCCGCCGGATGGCTAAATCCCGGCCCCTCCACGTACTACACTGCCACCTTACCCTTGCATTACTCCTTCTGGCAGCAGGGGATATACACCCTAACCCCAGCCCAACCCTTACTCCGGGCTCTGACCACCCCATATCAAACCCCTCAGCCAGTGCAAACTCTGTCTCCCATCCTAGCTTCCTCCCCCTGGGGCCTGCGTCTTCTCCACCTAAATATTCGAAGCCTAGCCCCAAAGCTCGATCAGCTCCAGGTCCTAATCGCCATTACACCCCTGATATAATCATTCTATCTGAGTCCTGGCCAAACCTTAGCCTACCCGATAAAATTCGCTATCCCTGGGTTCAACATCACACGGCAAGACCGTCCCACCAGAGGTGGTGGGTGGCTATCTACATCAGATCAGCCCTCCACTTCACTGTCTCAATCACAAAATCTGTACCCAAGTCCTACGAGCTTCTGATGGTAAAACTGTCCCCCCTCTCCTCTCTACCTATCTTCGTGGCTGGTATTTACTGCTGCCCAGGCACGCCAACCTCAATAGTCACCGACCTCCTGGGCCAGCTCTCTTCCCTTGCCCAGTCGAGTGAACTATATGCTATGGGTGACTTAACCACAATTGGCTAGCACCCACTTTAACAAAACCCAAACTGAGTTAACTGCTCTTAACCTCAGCCAAACCATTACTGAACCCACTCGCTCTAACCTTAAGTCCGGTAATCACTCACTCCTCGACTGGGCGCTTACTTCCCACCCACACAACGTCGTTAGCTCAGGTCTTCTCCCTGGTTCCATTAGCGACCACCACCTAATCTACTTAGTCCGCAAAATCCACAGAGTCAAATCCCCTCCCAAATTCATATTCCAGCGTTCTTACAAATCCCTCAGCCTCTCCCCCCTTTTGGATGATCTTCACCACTGTAATTGGGTCCCAAGCACAAACCGCTCTAATATGGATTCAGCCCTTACGCACTTTAGGAACACCTTCCTCTCTGCCTGGGACAAACACGCCCCCCCTCGCCGGGCCAGAGTCCATGGTTCCCACCTACCCTGGATCACCCCTGGGCTGATTGCTTGTCCAACAAGCCCGTGATAGACCTGGCGAATCTACAAATCCTCCCCTCCTCCCAGGCGACCATACCTCCTATATCGGTGCTCATAATAGGTGCACTAAGGCCATCCGCCTAGCTAAGTCTGAATATTTTAACAACACCTTAATGCAAACCTCGAAGACCTTCCAAATTCTGGAAAGTCATTAACTCCTTTTCTCCCCCCAGTCAGCTAGCCCTCCACCTCTTCTCCTTGCCCAAGGGTCTCTACTTTCGACCCCCTGGAAGTCACCACCGAGTTTAATTCCTATTTCACTACCTGTGCCCTGGCCCTCCTTGAAGCCCTTCCACCTGGAAACACTCCACCTCCTCAGTCTCCTACCCCCCAACTATCCGGCATGAACCCCTTCTCCTTTAGACACATTTCCCCCACTGAAACCTTAGATGCCCTTCTAGCCCTAAACCCTCCAAGGCAAATCCTGATGGTCTTGACAACAAGCTCCTCTTCCTATCTGCTCCCGCCATCACTACCCCCCCTTGCAGCCCTACTAAATCTTTCCTTTAGTACCGAGTCACTCCCCTCCGAATGGAAGCATGCCATGGTTCTACCCCTCCCTAAAGGCGGTGACACTACCTCTGCATCCAGCTACCACCCCATCTCCCTCCTCCCCACCCTTGCAAAACTCCAGGAACACCTTGTGCTATCCCAACTCTCCCCCTTCCTCGCCGAAACTAACTTCTTCACCCCTTTCCAGTCTGGGTTCAGAAAACATCACTCCACTACCTCCTCCCTGCTCAGACTCACAGATCACATCCTCACTGGGATGGACAAAGGGCTAATCACCGCTGCTATTTTCATTGACCTAGCAAAAGTCTTCAACACTGTTTCCCATTCTTTCCTACTATCCTGCCTTTCTGGAGCTGGGTTGGCTGAATCTGCCATAAACTGGTTCAGTGCCTACCTCCTAAATAGAACCCAATCTACTAAAATAGCTGACCACATCCCCCCCCCAATCACCACGTACATACCCCAAGGCTCAGTTCTCGGCCCCATCCTCTTCTCCATCCTGCTAAACGACCTGCCAAACTCCTGCTCCTCTTCTTCTATCCACATGTATGCAGACGACACAGTCCTCTTTACCTCCGGCCGGACCCACGAAGAAGTCACCTCTAATCTTCAAAACGACTTCAACAAAATCCAACACTGGTTCAATATCAACCAACTCCCCCTAAATGCTAAGAAAACCAACTCAATGACTTTCGGCACCAGACAGCACCTATCCAAACTCACCTCCCCTCTGAGATTCCACACCCTAAATAACACCATCCTTGAAGAAGTACCCTCCTTCAGGTACCTTGGGGTTTGGCTTGACTGCCACCTCTCCTTTTCCACACACGTAGATGCCATCATTTCCAAACTGCGCCCAAAACTTGGAGCCCTCTATAGAAACTGTACTAGTCTCCCACTTCCTGTTAGATGAGATATTATCCTGAAAATGATTCTACCCTCCTTCGATTACTGTGATGTGGTTTATATTTCCGCTGCACAGACCACCCTAGCCAGACTAGACCCCCTCTTCAATGCTTTCTGTCGCTTTGCCCTCAATGCCCCCCCTCGTACACACCACTGCATGCTTTATCGCTCCTGTCCCTAACATCCCTGAGCAAATCGCCTAATTCATAGCACTAAATCGACTTCTAACTTCTGGCTCGGCCCTCCCTCCTCCTCCCTCCTCCCTACCTCAAATCTGCCTTGTCCTCCCTCCTACCCCTCACACGCCCTCAGGTCCACTGACCCTAGACTACTATTCATCCCTCACCGTGGGACCACCACTGGCCAATCTGCATTCTCTTACCTCTTCCCTAAACTCTGGAACGGCCTGCCCACCCAGATCCACCATTCTTCATCCAAACCTCCTTTCCTATGCCTCTCTAACTTCCTTGCACCTAATTGCTTCTGCCCTGACCACCCCCGTTAGCTCCTCCTCCCCACTCCCTTCTGCGCCTGACCAGTGGCCCGGCCATTGCCCAATTGTCTGGCATATTTACCACCCTCTGTAATTATACCCCTTCTATACTCTTCACACTCTCAAATTCTCCTCCCTTCCAAAGCAACCTAGCCCCCAGCCCCTTCCTCCCCCATACACCTACACTCCTACCCCAGCTTCCTCCCCCTTGCTCTCCAAATCCTTCCTTTCTACTTGACGATCTCCCTGAAGCTCAACCTCTGCTACTGGCACTCAAGTTCTGCTACTCCCACCCCTGTTCTGTAAACTGCACTTATGTATCTCATGTATTGCCTTGATGTGTACCCTTGTTTTTGTATTCCATGCCCTTACGATCATGTTCTGTACTGTTCTTACCTTGTTGGGTAATCATGATTTGTATAACCTGTACTTGCTGATCCGGTGCTGTCTTCTGCTCTGCCTATGCAACAAGTTCATTTGTAATCCCTCCCTTCTATGTACATTATCCGTTTTGCTACTGTAAGTTCAAATACTGTATGTATACCTGCCTCCTCTGTAACCCCCCCCCCCAGGTCGCACCGTGAAACGAGCATCTTTTTGCTCAGTGTGCCTTTCCTGGTGAAACATTTTCAATAAATAAATAAATAAAGGCAAGTAAATGTTCCTGCCTATATTCTAATGGTCGCATCCATTGCAAACGATTACATAAAAAACACTTCTGAGTAAACTGGTAAGCATCCAGAATAAATCTGGCTAATCTACTGTAACACACATCTAACCTTTCCAGATCAATTTTTCTTCCACTGGCGTAAATAAAGTCCCCATAATGCAACATGGGGATAACCACAGAACTAACCGCCTTTTCTCCTATCTCGATACTCAATTAATGTCTTACTCAATACAGAGCACCCAATTTTTTCCCTACATTATTTAATACACTATTTATATGGGCTGCCCAATTTAAGGACTCGTCGAGCTACATGCCCAGATATTTATATGTCTGGACCTGCTGGATCGGGGATCTCGCCAAGGTATCGATCTTTAATATCGGGTTTTCCTGAACTGAAAAAGAACGAAAAAATAATATTGACTGTGTTTTTTAAAATTCAGAATCAAACTACTTTCCCTAACAAAATTCTGCAACTCATTAAAAGTATTCTGTAGTTTAACTTGAATTTTGTTTACTGTAAGGTTTGAGGTATCAAGCGTTGTGAGTGGTAGCACTACTGTTGTGCCAACAGGTCGGTCCAGACTACCTCTTTCACTCCTGCTGCTTTTCCTTGGACTGCCCTCTCCATACCTGCCACTGCTCTGTGTACTCCTCCCCTTTCCTCCATTCCCTTGATGCCAGGTGCCTCAGCCACTGTGCCTCCTTCATATCCAAATTCTGACTTGGTTCCCTTCCTTCCTCCCTATTATCCCTTCGTCCTCTCTTCCCTCTTCATCCTCCTACCTTCTCCAGAACACTGTTTCCCATCCCCTCCCCCCCCAGAAGTCTTCTGCTGGCCAAGCTGCCTTTTTATGTTGTTTCCACACGCTCTGGGTTTTGAGTAGAAAAGGTGCTCAAGAACAAGGGGACATGCTATGAAGAAGCTTCGGGGGGGTAGGTTCAGGAGAGATGTGAGGAAGTACTTCTTCACAGAAAGAGTGGTGGACTCCTGGAATTCAAGCATGCATGGGACAGTCACAAGGCCATTCTAGGGGGTTGGGGTAGGAAGAAGTAGGCTGCTGGTTAACTAGGATCTGCAGCTTATCCAGTAGGTAGGGAAATGGGCAGACTGGGTGGGCCAAGCGGTCCTTATCTGCCATCAAATTCTATGTTTCTATGTTTCTAGCGGAGGTGGGGGGGGCAAAAACAGTGGTGGGGTACACGAATGCATGGGATAAGCGCAGAGGGATCATAGTGGAAAGGAAGGGGGGAGGTGGAAAGAGCTGTAGATCCGGCACGGTCTGTGGTAATTGTGTAGGTAGGAAGAAATGGGAAGACTGGATGGGCCAAGTGAGCCTTATCTGCCATCAAATTCTACGTTTCTGTGGTCCTCTCTTCCCATGGCTAGCTGCTTAGCCTCTTCCTCTGTCTCCCTTTTCTTCAGGACTTTTCTACCCCTCTTGCAACTGCACCTGACCCCTGACCTTAGGGTTCACCTCATCCCCTCCCCATTTCAGAGCATTTATGTCCACCTTAGGCACCTGGACTGTGTGGTATTCAGTCTGCTCCTAATACCGTTTTGCATCTCGTAACATATTGCATTTGCACCTGCTGTATGGTACTTGCACCTTTCATTTGTGTTGCACTGTTCTACCTGCCCATTAATTGTAGCTAAAAAGCTGAAAATGATTTTTGACAAATCTCTACCGTACTGCATTTTTGTTTATCCTTGCACCTTTTTGTATAGCCCACTTTCTCCCTTCCACCCCCGAAACATCTGGAAAACTATTACAAGCTCGGTATTTCTTTCCTGGTAAAACTTTTTTAAAATAAATCAATCAGATTGCTGGGAATTCGTATTTGTGAACATAATTATTTATTTCAGGTAACAAATAAGTAAAAACAACCTAAAAGGCTTCAAAAATAGCCTTTCCCATCCCTCCAGGAGGCCTGGCTAACCATATGGCTCCCCCAACCTCCCATCATCTTCCACCCACACCCACATATTGATCTTCCTGTGAAGCAAAAAGAAATAAAGAACCTTCCGGTTTCCTGCAAGCCTCTCCTCCTCAACCAACACCATCTTTATCCTGTCCTTATCCCAGCACCTCTACTACCCTTTTACTTCCTTACCATGATCCCCTAAAACAGACCCCTGGGACCCTAACATTATACACTTAATCTAGATTCCTACCCTCCCCTGCTCTCTGATGTACTTTTTTTTTTTTTGGCAGCTTTTTATAAAATGGTTCCTCCAGGCTAAGTTCCAGTGCTATAACTGCACATGGGGGCTGCAACTTATATATGGTTCTTCTGCAATATGTTCTCTAGTGTATGGCTTATCACCTATCGTATTGCAACTTGTATATGGTTCTCCTGTAACATGTTTTCTGTGTATGGCCTTCATGTATTGCACCATATTCCTATGTATTATTATTGCTTATGTGTTTTGTGTGTGTGTGTGTGTGTGTGTGTGTGTGTATATATATATATATAAAATGTATGATGTTCAGGGTTCGACCTTAACATAGAATTACTAGTCCGGGGTATAGTGCAGATTGCCTCGGACTAGTGCAGATGCCTCCCTACCTGTCCGTGTGGGCTAGTGCAGTTTTGGCGTCTCACGTCAGCTTCCGCGGCAGCAAAGCCCGATATTCCCCCGATATTCGATTGGCTAGCCTAGCAGCGTAATGTTACACAAGCCGGCAGGGAGGGCGAAGCAATTGTAATCGGAACAGCACTGGTAGCCGACGTCAGAGCAGAGGCTACCAATTGAATTGTCTTTTGAGCTGCAGGGAGTAGGGGCAGGAGAGGAGAAGAGAAGAGAAGAGAAGAACGTGGTGACGTGGATGGGCAGGCTGATAATGTGATTGGGCAATTTGTACAGTACAGTGTTGTTGAGCCTTGTCATTGGCAGCAAGCATGGCTGGGGAAGGGCTTAAGTGCTGGAATGGGGAATAAAGGGTGGCGTTTGGGACGCCGAAACGGCAAACCGCGGAAGAAGATTTGCAAGCAAATTCCTGGTGGCAAACTTGAGGATGGTCGGTCAGCGTCGCGAACACTCTTTGGCATCGGACTGGATCTTGGGGATTCACGCCACGGAAGCTCAGCTACGACGCGGCGGTGACGGTCCAAATCAGTTTCGGGACTCGGGACTGCTGTTTTCTGATCTTCTCCGGGGGTGTGGATTTGAAAATCAGAGGGGCAGACTGGGAGCTGGATCACTCAACTGCTACAGAAGAACGCCAGGGTCAGTCAGGTACGGTCATTCATTTATTTTCAGAGGCTTTGGGCAGCAACAATGTTGTGGTGGGCAGGTTTCAAGACAGGAATAGCTGTGCTAGTGTGCTCACTGTATGACTATCCCTCCGATTGCTAATCGCTGCTTGTTAAGCTAAGCCATTAAAGCCTGCCCAGCAACTGTGAAGTGCTGGGTGTGTAAAATGTCTAATTTTACCATATATTCTCTTCTGTTTGTTCATTGCCTGCAAATGGGGGTACTGTGGCTTACTGTGGGGCTGGTCATGTCATGAATGTCAAAATCCAAGTAATTGTGATGGGGGGGTCACGGGGTTGGTGGTGTTGGGAAGGGGAGGAAGAACAACAAACATGCCTGCTGCAAGTGTGTAGTGATAGGATGACTGCTGTTTTTAATTTTACCATTTACGGCTGAATTCCATCTGTAGCTTGTCGTCGGGCTGCTTGGCATGTGGCTTGAATAGGTGGGTGTGAGCATGTCTGTGGCTTACTGTGGGGCCAGAAGAACAATTATTTTTCTACACAAAATGTGCTGCTTAGTTCATTCGTGTGTGGTCGGGGGGGAGTGGGGTGGTGTGTTGTTCTGAAGTTCTGTGTGTGTGGGGGGGGGCTGAGGGCAAACTGTCAGTGCGCCAGTCTTTCTTTGCAGCTTCCAAACTGATTATGCCAAGCTCAGGTAAGTGTGTTTCTTTAACTCACAGCTGTTTGGGGCTTTCTGAGGTTGCGTGGGGGCAGTGGAGAACTCTTTGAAAGTGTGTTCTGGTCTGGATTTGCTGTTGTTCTCATCTGATATTAAATACATTTTGCATTTTGCAAAACAGTACATGTCACACTGGCTAGTTACATTGTGTTCTGCTTTACAGCTTCTTCCCGCAGTTTCTGTTATGTTGTGGAGCTAATGCTTTGGGGTGCCACTGACAGAGCAATTCATTTCAGACCTAAAATGTACTGCTTAGTTGAACCATTCTGGCTACAATTACAAAGTGTGGTATCCTGGTATGTTTTGCGGAGTTTGGGGCGGTGGTTTTGCAGTGAGGTTCTATCATTATAGAGCTAGCAGTGATAGTTGAACTTTTTTATTTTATAATTGTTTTTTTTTGTTTGTTTTTTTTTTGTACATCATAGAATCTTCACCAAAGTCAGTGTAAGGGAGTGGTGTGGGCAGGGGTCTGCGGTTGGGAAGTCAATTAAAAAAAATCACAGACATTTAATACACAGACCTGCGCCATCCATAACAACAAGTTAGTACAATGTGGAAATACTTCAAGGAAGTGAGCAATCCAGCTGATAATAAAAGAAAGCGAACAGAAGAAGGGAAAAAAATTAGGGATCGGGAATATGATTGAAGTAAGAGAAGCCGTTGCTTTCAGACAGCCTGGCTAGAAAAATATGAGTGGCTCAGATACAATGCCAGTAAAGATGTGATGTTTTGTAGTTTGTGTCAGAAGCATGATGATCTGCAGTCGGGCAAGGGGGGAAATAAAAATAATTTTCGCCATGGAACTGATAACTTCAGACTGGAATCTGTTACTTCACATGGCATAAGTGAATGTCACATTAGGGCCAAAAAAAAAAGAGTATGCCATCTCCGCCATCCCAGGTACGAGCACTGCAGAGCACATGCTGAAGACTATGAACCAGGCAACTCTAGATCGGCTGGAAAAACTATTCCGGACTTGTCACGCCATTGCAAAGAAAGGGCGTCCCTTTAGAGACTTTGCATGGATGTGCAGTCTGGACGATATGAAGGGATCGGACCTCGGCTCAACATACCAAATGACAAGTATGCACGCCGTTTCATTCACTATATTGCAGAGGTGGAACAGATCTCCCTGAGAGAGAAGATAAACAGCACAAAGTTCCTTTCCCTCATCAGCAATGGCACCACTGACTCTTCTGTTACAGAGGCTGAAATTGTCGATGTGCGGTTTGCCACCGCAGGCAAAGTGTGTAATCAGCTGGTGGGCCTGCAGACCATGGCAAAAGCTGATGCCCAGTCAATAAAAGGGGCTACACAAAAAGTTGTGGAAACAAAGCTCAATATACCAGCTGAGGGTGGACAAGAAAACTGGTAGGTTTTGGCAGTGATGGAGCAGCTGTGATGGTCGGCAGGACCAATGGGGTAGCTACCTCCTGAAACAAATGCAGCCTTGCGAGCAATCCGTACACTGCTTTGCCCATCGCCTTGAGGTTGGCTTACTAAGGAGCTTTGAAAACCATCCCATTTATAACAGATTAAGCAATCTGTTGCTGCATGTGTTCTGCTTCTACCACAACTGGCCGCTAAATAGAGCAAACTAAAAGAAGCACATGAAGCGCCAAGATGTCCTTTACTTCGACTAGAGTTGGTGGCACACGATGCTTCCTCACCTCCAGACGGCTCTGCAGATTCTGCTGAAGGGGTGTCCTGTAGTTCTACACATGACTCAGGTACATTTTACATGATTCTCTGTAAACATGTGACATGTGGTTTTAATTTGTGCATTTTGTTGTGCATTTTAATGTTTCTGTTTTGTGTTACAGATGCAGCAAAGGCAGGGTGTGAATCTGGAGCAGATGAACAAAGCTGCAGGCATACTGAAGATCCTTGGCAGGCAGATGTCATGAAATTCGCACACTTTATGTTTGATGTCGTCGGTGTTCTTTCAGTTCTATCCCGTGTGGCCCAGGAGAGGGATGCAACTGTAGCTGATGTATCTGCAACTATGCAGTCAACCCTGGAAACTTTAAAAACATATAATACAAGGTGAGTACTGTGGTATGAGCTAAAGAAGGAAGCAATGATCTGCTAGCATGATCTGCTAGCAGCTAGCCTAGTAGTATTTAATTTTTCAATGTATTTCCTTTTTTTTTCTCCTTTAGGCCTGGACCAAAGGAACAACAAGTGGAGGGTGTCACAGAGCTGCATGGACAAACACTGGTAGGGAATTCAGATATCACTGCTGTCCGCAAAAAGGTACTCAAATGTTTGGAGGAAAGTCTGCAGGATCATTTCCTTGATGCAAGCCCACAGCTTTTACGTGCTAGCGAAGTTGCCAGCTTCACCCTATGGCCAGACAGACAGTCACCAAGGTTGAACAGAATTTATTGTGGGCAATTAGATAATTGTGCTGGGAATGGCATGGGATGGCAGGGACAAAAAAAAATCTAACATTTTTATTTTGGGGGGTGTTTCAGAATTTGGAAACCAGGAAGTGGCCTTGATTGTAGAACACTATGAACCAGTCCTAAAAGGTGCTACTGTGAAAGTGGACATGATCGAAACAGAGTGGACTATGTTGAAATCCGAACTGTATGCAAGCTATGTGAATGTTTCTTTGTCAATTCTGAGTTGAGTGTATGTTTAAAGAACTTATTGCCTTATTTATGGAGAAAGAAAGTTAATATGTGTGTAAGTTGTCAGTGTGTTGAATGCTTCTCATTTGCCTTTCTTTTTTTATTTTCCAGATTTGAGCAGATTCACAGTCTGACTTGGGAGAGGGTGAATGCTGCTTACCAACAGAAGTATCCCAACATCCTAGCTCTTATGGATCTTCTGTTGACACTGCCTGCAAGTTCAGCTGAGGCAGAGCGAGGTTTCAGCCAGTTGAAGCTGACAAAGTCCAACCTGCGTTCCAAGCTACAGTCGGACTCAGTGACGGACCTCATGGTGGTACAAATGAATTCCCCAGACATTGACAAGTTCAATCCCCAAGAAGCAATCTGCGTTGGAACAGTGGGGACAAAGGAGGAGGCGGCCACAGACTGGAACAGTGTTGGCACGACAGCAGGATGACTATTCAGCAGACTCACAAAGTGACTGTAACACTGACTGTGACAGTGATGTGAGTGACATTAGTAGTGTGACTGAGCATCTCTCTGACTCCCAAGATGAAGATGCGCAAATCTGAACCTCGAGTCATGTCATGTCAATCCTTGAAAAGAACATTTGGGGGGTGGTGTCTTGATATTTATTTATGAGTCACAGAATGCTTATATTTTGAAACAATTGGTCATTTGGTCATTTTGTGTGTTACTTCATCTTTGTATAAACGTAAATAAATTTTTAAACTGCACTGCTTTATACATTTATTCATTGTGTTGTGAGTAGAAAGCACATGATGAGTCTGACTGCGGACTAGTGCAAATCACTGTGGGCTAGTGCAATTTTAGACTGGCCTGTCCTGCTAGCTAGTGCAAAAAAAAGTTAAGGTCAATCCCTGATGATGTTTCCCTTGTTGTATCTGACCTTGATATACCCAGGTCCATCTTGCAAATGAACATTGCTCAATGATGTCTGCCTGGATAAATAAAGATTTTGATTGATTGATTTATTAAAGGAAAACAGCATAAAAAAGAAAACACAAAATTACACATGCCCCCACAATGCAAAGCATCATGGGCTGCATATGCAAATCACCACAGAATAAAAAAAAGAGCCCTCCCCAGCCACAGCATAATCACCCAGTTAGCATTTTAAGTCAGTTGCTAACATTTTTAAGTACCCTAAAATCCATTTTTTTTATGTTTGTAATACACAACTGCACGATTGGTACAGTAGCTCACATTTTGCTAATGTACTCTTCTATTAATGGCAGAGGCTGGAAGGGCATTATTAGCATAATGTGAGCTGCCAAAGTATGTTGCTGCCTGTGAGATAGTGGTAGGCAGCCTTTGAAAAAAGTTGTGGCACGTTATTTCAATGTTGGGATTTTAGGTAGTTAAAACATTTTAGTTACTAGATTAAACCACTAATCGGGCAAATATGTACCTGCTAGGGAGGGCCCTTTATTTGGTGATATTAAACTTTAAACCACCCTCCTCTCTAACCCAACTCCCCTTGGCCCTTTAGGGGCAGAAAACGTAAAATGGGCACTGTGTGCCCCACCCTAACCCTCAACCCATTGCAGTGGGACAATACAGTCTTATTATAAATCCTAGCAATTTAGTCCATCCAGCTATCCCCTCATCCCACCCGCCCCCCCCCTAGCAGTGTCTTTCCAATCCATACCTCTCAACTGTTTCTGATTTTCAGGGATGTCCCTCAGTTTGCCTCACTATTCTCCTCTGTCCCTCATAATATTTGTGTTTCTGTGCCTGACCAGTGAGGACTGTACGCACAAGATAATGTCAGACATTACAGTTACAGACATGTTCTTTTTCAGAAAATGCATCTTACATCATTCCACTTATACTATTAGCTTTCTGGGTTAAAATTACCTGTTTTTAAGATGTGTCCTTGATTTGGGGAAATTGTCCCTTATTTTTTTAAGCCTTGGCCCTGATTTATGAAGCAAGAGGTTGAGAGGTATGTTCCAACTGTATAACTGCCCGCCCCTGAACCTGACAATGCCCCATTCAAGTGCCCAAAGAGCTCCATTACAATTCTCCAGGGCACTCTGACTAGCAACCCTAGACAGACCACCCCCACATATTTGACATTACCAATCAGCTGGCACTTTGAAAGAAAGGGGAACAAATGAGCAGCTGGGACAACTGCCCCCCACCATGGATAGAGAAGAAGAAGAATCAAGAAGAATCAGCATTTATATAGCACTTTTCATACACAGTATCCCAAAGTGCTTTACAATCAATGCTAGACTGGTAGTGAAGTGACCGAGGCTCAGAGCATAGCGAGAAATACTTTTTGGCTTAGAAATGGCACACTGACCACTTGATTGGGGCACTGGTTTAGGGATGAAGGTAGCAAATGATTGGAAAGAAACTGTGGGGAGCTTGACCCAACTGAGCCTCAAGAACTGGAGACTTTATCCCCTTCCCATCATGGATTGGGGAGGGCAACTCACTATTAGTTTTGTGCCCACAGAGGGCTGGGGAGAAGGGAGAAGAGTTGATAAACAAAGACGGCACTAGATGAGGGGGAAGGTGCTCACAGGATGCAAAAGAAGTTTTATTTTTGTTTGCACGCTTGCAGGACCAGAGGGGACAGGACAAGAGATAACGGGGGGAGGGGGGTGGGAGTTTGGAGGGGTGACGGATGCTCTTTTTATGTTGACTTGCACATGCGCAAGCAACATCTTGCGGTAGCAGCACATTTCAAAGGTGTGTCAGTGTTGTGGCCAATGCAAGAGACATTTTAGTGGGCGCGTCCCTCAGCCACCAATCAGTGAACATGCTGGTGATGACAGCAGTTTCAAAGAGAGCCGCAGAGTTGAAAGAAATCTGCCGATGCAATCCGGTGCAGTTTCGTCATTGCAGCAGTAGATGATAAGCCTCCATCCATGCACATTACAGTGCACAGCAATACGCATGGCCGGAGTTACCAGCGGAGTTTAGGTGTACCTTTCCGGGTAAAACATTTCAATAAGTAAAAGAGCCATGGCACGGCTTTCCACAATGACTCCTGCTGCCCGACACACACTCTCCCCAAAAAGCCAACATCAGGGTGCCCAATCCCCATGTTGGCATGTCTCCCCCCATTACGTGGCACACTGGGAGCCCACCCCAGTGTGCCAAAACATGGCAGCTCCTGCTGCCCGCCACAGTCTCACAAAGCTGACATTGGGAGTGCCTAATCCCAATGTTGGCATGCGTCCCACCCCCATTAATGTGCCACACTGGGAGCCCAACCCGGTGTGCTGAAATAATTGTTTCTGATACTAGGATGCCCACTCCCGGTGTCGGATGCACCCTCCAACCCATCTATGTTCTTTACCGACAATGGGGTGCTCAATCCCTGTATCGGCAATGGCATGTGCTCCCCCCCATTGGGGCATACTGGGAGCCCACCCCAGTGAGCCTAAATGTTTTTTTTTTTATTGTTTTCCCCTGTAAAAGAGGAAAAACATCCCCCATAGTGTTTTTATTTTATTTAACCTGTAAAACAGAAAACAGTCCCTCATGATCTGCCCCATCCCCGTGCCCCAACCTGCACCCTCCTTCTGCACACCCACCTCCCTGCACCCCCCACCTCATACTACCCTCCAGAGGTCAGGAACAGCGATCTGCTGTGGCGCAGGACACGTCTGCACTCTTCAAAGGCCAACCACAAACTGAAGAAATGACGGTAAGCTATATAATGAGTCAATAGGGGGTTTCAACTTAGGTTGATATCTCATCCATTTTTTTGGAATTTTGGCCCCATATTTTCAACATGGGGTTCCTGGGACCCCACCTCATGAACAATGTCACTGTTATTTCATTACTGGATCCCAAAAGCTGATTTTGCGGTTGCTGCACAGAATCACCTTTCGGGATCGATTAATGAAATGACAGTGCCACTGTTCACGAGGGGAGGTCTCAAAAAGCCCATGTTGCAAATTTGGTGAAAAAATTCCAAACAATGATTGCGTTATAAGCATGCATTCTGCAGTTTCTACGCAAGCTCGTAACATCACCAATTTTTTATATTTCCACTCCAGATTTTCAACATTGCCATTTTTTCACACCTTCTTATGAACAGTAGAGCTGTCCTTTCTCACATCCTGCCTGAAATTTTTTTTAAACATGTGGCGCAGAACAGCGCGGTCGCTGTGGGAAATCAACTTTTGGGACAGATTAACAAAATCTCAGTGCCACTGTTCATGAGGAGTGGTTCAAAAATGCCCCTGTTTAACATTTGGTGAAAAAATTCCAAAAAATGATTGCATTACAGACATGCGTTGCGCAGCTTCTACACACGCTCGTAACTTTGCGAATTTTTCATATTTTCACTCCAGATTTTCAACATTGCCATATTTTCACACCATCTCATGAACAGTACATCTGACATTTTTCACATCCTGACCAAAATTTTTTTCGCACTTGTGGCGCCAAATGGCGCAGTTGCTGTGCAAAATCACCTTTCGGGTAACAAACTGGCAGAGCCACTGTTCATAAGGTGGGATCACAAAAATCCCTTGTTGAAAATTTGGAGTGAAAACACCAACAAATGGCCAGGGTGTTAGGGTTTCCAAGCATAGTGCCCCACCCTGTAGAGACTGACAGACGTCGGAGGTGTGACTTGAGATCATAGGTTGTAATACTCATATCATTCCACCCCACCCCCTCCCTGCAGCCAGTGACAGGCATCGAGGTGTGCCCTGGAGTCTTCAGCCCCAAAGTTCACCCCATTCTCCTATACTGCATCCATCTTGGCATATTTCCTTATTTCCTTGAGACCCCAAAGCAAACCGCAACACCTGTCAGTGTCTGCAGAGTAGGGTGAGGTGAAATGGCGTGAGCATTATGATCAATGACCCAAAGGCACACCCCTAATGTCTGTCAGTCTCTGCAGGGTTGAGGTGGGGTTGGCGTCAGTTCAGTACTTCACTGCCATTCCTATTATGCATCTCTCTAACTCCTGCACTTCCAATGCCAATGCCAGCAAGCCAACATTCAGCATTGACAAATGCTTGTTTTTATTAGTTCTGAAATCAGAATAGCACTGACTTTTGCATACTATTCCGGAGTAATGAATAGTCAAATGGTCATGGCATTTGGGAATTAATATTTCTTACTTTCACAGCCATACTGTTTACTCCTGCTCTGTTTGAGCAAACACACTGTTATAGGTACAGTATGGCCTACACGTCCTCACAATTCTTCTGTTCTATGTTCCTGGAACTGGCAGCAGAACTCATTTCATACTACATAACTTATGCTTTGCCACATAATTCACTATTTGTGGCACAATTTGTTTAAAAAATCCCCGTTTTCCAAACTTCCATGCACTTTTGCCCTCTTTATTTGTCCCGGCACCCCTCCCCTTTGCTCAACATCTGATGCCATCAGTGACATCACATGGCATGTTAGCCAATCACTGGACAGGGACCCACCACAGAATTGACTGCCACAGGAGTAAAAGAAACCTGCTGTAGAGGGTTAGGAGCCATGGCACAAAACTCACAGAGACGCAAGGACCTTGCATTGGGTACAATAGTCAGTGGGTGACCCGCAGCTTGAGTAGCAGTGTTACTTGTGTAACTTCTCAGTGTTCACACCACCAGAGCCATATTAAATCTCACTGACCCTAAAGGTGGGGAAGGAGCCCTCCATCCTCAGCACCAGCAGGCAAACAAACCCATCTGTCTTTGGGGGAGCACGGGAAGGAGACTATGTTACAAATACAGATTTACAAATACGTAAATAAATGTTGACACCCTCCTCCCTGCTCTGAGTTGACAGAACTAAATAAATGTTGACACCCCCCCTTCCTGCTCTGAGTTGACAGGCAGACTATTTATACTTTTGATGTGGTGACTAGGACCAAGGATAGAGCGCTGCTGGTGGAAATCCGCCCTTGATGCCGACCACCTTAGATTGATGGACCATTATCAAGCCTATCAATCTGCAATCACCCGTAACAAGGCAGAGTTGCTGTCCGGGAGACTGCGGCCGCTCAGAATTGACCAGCTCAGCTTTTTCGAACTCTGGACAGACTGTGCAACCCAGCCCATCTACAAGTTCAAAAAACCTTTCACAAGTATAGTGCAATGAACTTGCTCGATTCTTTGTGACTAAGGTGGCTGACATCAGGGCGGTGCTCCAACCAGCACACTCTATGGGCATTGCTTTAGATCGGCACTTGGCCACTGCTCCTCAGCTTTCCTGGAGTACCTTCAACTGATCAGAGTTCATGGATATCATGTGGATTATCCATGGTGCATGCCCTACATGCTGTAGTTTGGATCCAGGACCAACCTCCCTGATTTTGGGTTGTATTGACTCCATTGGTCAGGTCCAAGCACAGATAGTCTGGTGCTCCTTGGAAACAGATGAGTTTCCTAGCTCCCTGAAGGAGGCGGTGGTAACACCCCTCCTGAAGAAAGCTTCTTTGGACCCAGACTGCCACGTGAACTACAGACCAATCTCAAACCTTCCCTTTTTAGGGAAGGTGATTGAGAAAGTAGTGGCCGTACAACTGGAGAACCATTTGACCATCCATGACATCTATGAGCCTCCCCAGTTCAGTTTTCCAAAGAGGCATAGCACTGAGACAGTGCTGGTTCGGGTGCTCAATGATCTCTTGATGGCTAGAGATCAGAAAAAAACATTCCGTCTTGGTTCTTCTAGATCTCTCATCAGCATTTGACACTGTGGACCATGGGGTCCTGCTCGGTCACCTGAGGTTCATTTGTGGCCTGTCGGGTGCAGTCCTCAGGTGGTTTACATCATTCCTCACTGCAAGAACTCAGAGGGTGGTGTCCAGGCTTTATTCCTCGGACCCAGTTCTTCTGTCATGTGGAGTTCCTCAGGGATCGGTGCTGTCCCCCATGTTGTTCGCAGTGTACATGCTGCCCCTCAGAGACATTGTAGGAAGGTATGGGCTGAAGTTTCACTGCTATGCTGATGATACTCAGCTCTACCTCTCTTTTGCACCTGACCAGGATGGAGCTCTCTCAGTCTTTAACTACTGCCTCACAGAAATCCAGGATTGGATGGATTCGAGTTGGTTGAAGTTGAACTCGGAAAAGACTGAGGTGCTGGTTGTGGACCCAGGACGCTGGATGGAGGGGTTGGGAGTAGGTTCACCCTCAAGGCTTTTTCTTGGGTGCCTATCAATCCCAACCTCTGAATGGGTGTGAAACCTGGGGGTAATTTTTGATGAAGGGCTGACACTATGTTCGCAGGTGTCAGCCATCATCAAGTCCTCTTTTTACCATCTGAGGAATATCTCCAGGGTTAAGCATCTTGTTCCGTCCAGCGAACTTCCCAAGTTGGTCTACGCCTTTGTGTCCTCATGCTTGGATTACTGCAACTTCCTGTATCTAGGGCTACCTGGGGTGGAAATCTGTCTCTTGCTGCTAGTGCAGAATGCAGCAGCCCGGCTTTTGATGGAAACCTCCCGGTACTGTCATATTTCTCTGGTGCTGCGTAGACTGCACTGGCTGCTGGTACAGTGGTGGATCACCTTTAAAGTTGGTCTCTTGACTTATAAAGCCCTACACGGACAGGGTCCAGACTACCTGAAAAAACTTCTGGAACCTTACTGCCCTGGGCGATTGCTACGCTCAGCTGATGAGGGGTTGTTAGAAACTCCAAGGGTGTGTTTAAAATCTTCTGGGGCCCAGGCATTTATGCATGTGGCCTCAACCCTTTGGAATTTTCTACCCCATCAGTTACGGGAGTGCACAACCGTGGAAGGATTTAAACAAGCCCTAAAAACCCATCTGTGGTACCAAGCATCTAGTGACTGATTTCTTTTTAATTGCATTATCTGTTTTTCTACTATTTATGATGCTGGGGTGTTTGATATGTTATTTTAAACTTTGTTAGGTGCCTTGGTTTTTGAAAGGCACCGTAAAAATAAAGATTATTATTATTATTAAATACTGAAGTCAGTGGTAGGCTTGGTAAGCATAGTGAGGGGCTATTTAATATTGGTTCGCAAATTTCTCTATGCAAGGGACACGTAGGATGAGAAGCATTACTGTGGCACTGTCTCAGGCAGCCACAGGTTTTATCACAATCTCTGGGGCAAATTCTGAACCTGCAAGTTCCTTTTAAGAATTCAAATGAAGTTCACTCTTTGGTTGCAATGTATGAGTGAATTAAAATGTTAACTTATTTAGAAATGCAAAGCAAACCAGCTCCATGGTGATGAGCAGTAAGGTACCAGTTCCTCATGCTAAAGACCTGGGTTCACTCAATAGTTCAATAGAGCTCGTAGCTGTACCATTCATGCACTCACTAACTGGCTACCTTTACCCAGAAAAATAAAGCTCCAGACCTGTTTGCTAGCCAAAAGGGCAGCGGTGTAACTAGGCATACATCCTGTATGCACAAGCATACAAAACATTTCATTTTAGTAGCTCTGGGGCAGGGGGAAATACTGTATTTTTTTTTTGATTGCTCATCTTGGAGGATGCCAGAGCTGCACTTGGACCTACCTGACCCTCGGGCAGGACTGGGATGACAAGACTACCAAAGACATAGGCTACCCCTCCCTCTACCCTTTATTTAATCTCTGCTGTCTGCTCCTTTTCAGGGTCCTGCCATTTCAGGCACCTCAGGGTTCCTCCGAGCTGTCCCCAGCCCTCAGACCCACCGACAACTTCACAGCGGCAACCAAGGTAGCCTTTGGAGCCAATCTCGGCATCCGGCACCATCTTTTAAAAATCCCTCGGTGCAGTTCTTTTTCAGACTGCTTTCCAATTAATTGGGTGTACTGTATTGATTGTAAGGTGATTAACCAGGCTAGCTCTTAGAACCAACTGTTTGACTGCAGATTGTAATAATTACTGTTTCGTGATATGCAGTTTTAGCCTAGAGTTGAAAACCACTTTATTTTTCCAGTTCTGTCTAATGTTAAAGTGTGTCAAGACTAACCCTAGGCAGTACCTACAAGGAGCTGGAACTCCTTCTGGAGTTGAAATTACTTTGTAGCTGCAGCATGTCTGTCCCTCCCCTGAATGTTCAATACAGGCTACCCCTCCCTCTACCCTCTATTTAATCTCTGCTGTCTGCTCCTTTTCAGGGTCCTGCCATTTCAGGCACCTCAGGGCTCCTCCAAGCTGCCCCCAGCCCTTGGACCCGCCAGTAATTTCACAGCTTTCTTTTTTTTGTGTCCAGTTTCCCAATAGCAGTTTATACAGATCTGCCACTAGAGGGACCCTGTTTCTTTCATTTAAAATACAACTACCCTCTAGGGTCCCAAGAGACAGTATCCCCCAAGGCATCTCCCCCTCTACTGCTTATCCCTTTTGAGAATCATCCCTGCCTTTTTCCCTCGTAGGTGTCAATATGCTCCTCCTTAGAACCCTCTGCCTTACACTCTCAGTGCCAACTCTGGCTCCCTCAATAGCAAAGGATCCTTCAAAATTCGTTACAAATATGACCCTTTATTTTGAGCACCTCAGAATGTTAAAGGCCCCTCAATTCACTGTCTAAAGACTGAAATGTCACAGGAACAAAACCTGAAAAACTCTAAAATCACTAGTACATCAATGCCATCAACCCTAAGCAACATACCCCCTACTACATGATACCATAAACCCTGTAGCCATTACGGGCATCCCCTCCTACTACTGATCCCCCTAGATATGCATCTCAGCATCTTGTTTGCCTTTGCTGCTGCTTTCTTGCACTGTGTGGAGTGTTTCAGGTCACTAGTGATCATCACTCCCAGGTCCTTCTCCTCTTCCTCCTCCTCCTCCTCCTCCTCCTCCTCTGATGCAGATACTCGGACTCCACCCAGGTAATACTCTGTCCTAGGATTGTTGGCTCCAATATGCATAACTTTGCATTTCATGTCACTGAAGCCAAGCTGCCAGATCCTGGACCACCTCCCTAGCTTTTCCAGATCTTTCTGTATGTCCCGTTTCCCTTCAGCTGTGTCCAATCTCCTGCAGAGCTTGGTGTCATACAGTTTTATTTGGTTTCTCTCTGTACATACTCTGTGACTTTTCATACAACAGCTAATATGGATTTTTTTCAAAACTGGATGCATTTGTTCTGCCACAAGTGCTTTGAGCCAAACTTGATTGCATTTCCTCTGGAACTGCTTATTGTACTTGCAGTGGTTTTGTGACTATGTATTTCACATGAAACCTTTGTAAACAAGCACTTGTGTGCCAAGGTAATCTGCAAAGTTTTCAATAAATAAATAAATAACATTTTCAAACTTGGGAACTCGAGACTTGAACACTGAACCTCCATCCCAGGATGCTACCACCAAAACAACAAACTCTGGCCACAGCTGATAGGGCTGCAGGCAAGGAATTTGGTGTAAAAATATTGAAAATTACCAAAGTTACGAGTCTTCATTAGCAAAATGTAATGAAGGCTCCTAAATTTGTTGTTTTGTAATACTGTTACACCAAATTTTCAATATAAGCTTGTTATGACCCTGCCTCATGAGGAAGGGCAGAGCAAATGTTCAAATCCTGCCCAAAAGGTGATTTCACGCAGGGACTACGAAATCCACTTTCAGGATGCAAAAACACATTTTGGGTAGGAGTTGAAAAATGACAGCTGTCACATTCATGAGGTGATGTAAAGATATGGCTAAGTTGTAAATTTGGGGTGAAATATCGAAAATTACCAAAGTTAGGAGCCTGCATTCACAAAATGCAACGTAAACTCATAACATTGTTTTTTAATATTTTTACACATTATTTTTTTTAACATAGGCTTCTTATTACCTCACATCACGAACAAGGGCAGAGAAAATGTTCAACTCCTTCCCAAAGGTGATTTTGCACAAGGATCACAAAATCACCTTTCGGGATGTAAAACAACATTTTGGCCAGGATTTGAGAAATGACAGTTGTCACATTCATGAGGTGCTGTAAAGATAAGGCTATGTTGTAAATTTGGGGTAAAAATATAAAAAATTACCAAAGTTATGAGCCTGCATTTGCAAAATTCAGCATAGGCTCATAACAGTATTTTTTAAAATATTTTTACACCAACTTTTCAACATAGCCTTCTTATAACCCCATCTCATGAACAAGGGCAGAGAACATTTTCAACTCATCCCGAAAGGTGATTTCATGTAGGGACCACAAAATCACCTTTTGGGACAAATCTGCCTAATGACAGTTAAATTGTTCATGAGGCAGGGTCCTAAAGAAGGCATGTTGAAAATTTGGGCCAAGAAACAATGCAAAAACGCTCAAGTTATGCCACTAAGTTCAAAACCCCATTGAACCACGCTGAATCTCATACCTGTTTCTTCAGTTCATGGTCCGACTTTGAAGAATGAAGACATGTCTGCAGTCCAGAAAGGATTACGGTGCTGGACTCTCAATCTGTAAGTAAGGGATTGGGTGGGTGCTGAGTGGGAGGGTCAGGTGGCGGGATCTAACAGCCACAAAAAAAAATTGATGGACCGTTTTCTTTTTACAAGGTTAGAAAAAAAAAATAAAGAAAGAACCCGAAGATTCCAGATCACGACACTGGGTGATTGGGCATCCCCCAGTGTCACTTTTCTGTTTCGGGGGAAGCGTGGCACTGGGGGGGGGGTGGTCAGGTGGGGGAATATGTAAAAAAAAAAAATATGGAGAAGTTCTGATTGGGACACTGGGGGATTGGGCACTCCCAGTGTCACTCACGTTTCTTGGGAGGGGTGCTGAGAGGGAGGGTAGGGTGGAGGGTATGTATAATTAAATTTTAAAAAATCAGCACCATCCTGATCACAACACACCCCCAGTGTTACTCTTATGTTTCTGGATGGGGTGCTGAGAGGGACAGTCTGGTGGGGAGGCTATCTCTAATTTTAAAGAAAAAAACATCGGCGGTCACGGCAGAATACGGCACACTTTTTTTTTTTTTATTTGTTTAACCAGGAGTAGCACACTAAGCTGAAAGCTTTTTTACAGGTGCAACCTGGGAGCACAGGGAAGTTAAGTCACTTGCTCAGGGACACACAATATGCAAGTGGAAGCTGTGGGATTCAAACCCAGGCCTGGTCTGCTGGATGTCACCAGATTTGGAGCTCAGAGCTTTAAATCACTGCGCTATATTGCCTCCAAAGGTGGCCACTGCTCTCTAATGTGCATGCGTGACTACTAGCACATGCGCATTAGAGTGCAGTGGCCATCTTGGATACAGCAGAGTGTGCCATTCTATGCTGTGACCGCTGTTTATTTTTTCTTTTAAATTAGGGATATCCTCCCACCCAACCTTCCCTCTCAGCACCCACCAACCCACCTCCAGAAACATAAGAGTAAGACTGAAGGTGCTCAATCCCTCAGTATCACAATCAGGACAGCAACATTTTTTCAAGAAAATAACAAATAGTGCAGTGCCAGTAGAGTGTGGAGGCAAATGTGGTGCAACTCCAACAGGTTGTTTGGCTGGAAGGAATGTAGAGTCCTGTTTTGATAACAAGAGGTCTGCAGGGCTCCACCCACTGCAGCCCTAAAAGAGCAGGTCCCCAACCTCAACTAGAAGTTCACTTTAGCCTGTTTCCCCCCCCCACTACACCACTCCATAAAAGCCTGACATATTTTTCATGATGTTTACAATCCTCTCCATGATTGAGAAATTTACCTCTATTTCGGCATGATGTTCCCAGAGTTCCTTCACAGACCTAAAATTGTAAAAGAAGCCAGATATAGTCATTAAATGTTTGCAAAATCTGTTCCATAAGTAAGTGTCAGTGGTTGAAAAAGTTGCATGCTCTCCACATGGGGGCTAGAAGATCAGGTAATCGTGTGTTCTAGTCTCACACCAGAAACTTGGGCTAGTCCCAAGCACTGACACTGTAGTACAGCACTAGCAGGGAACTGCACTGCTGAGGTGCTGTCCTTCAGATCAGACATTAACACGGAGGTCCCTTCTGCCCATCCCTGGTGGCTGCCCCGGTGGAAGTTAAAGATCCAGTGGCACTTACCCAATGTCTGGCCATCTTTACCCCTGTTAATGTCAGTTTTATATTGGTCAATAAAAATTAAAATTATGTACCTACCATAATTCTTGATCTTCCTGTGTATCTTCATCATTCATTACTGGTGGGTGTAAGCTGGAGCACAGCACCCTGCGGGAGATTCAATTTCTTTTTTCTGAGGGGGAGGAGCCAGTGCCATAGGCCAACACACTACGTGGCTCTCGCAGGAGGGCCAGTAACAACTGTTGGCTCCTCTCCGCCTCAGTTCTGCACACCGAAGAGACAGAAGGAAGCAGAGGATAGAGAAAAATACGAGTGGGGCAAGGGAGCCTGAGGGACAGGAAATGGAATGGATATAAACTGAAAAAGGAATAGGCTCACCAGAGGACAGAGTAGGAGGAGGAGGATTTGGAGGATATGGGCCGAGAGGCCCCAGCCCATGGATAGCCAAAACCAAGACAGAAGAAAAGATAAGAAGAGAAAAGAATTAGGATGAAAATAGTGGGAGGAGGACCCAAGAACCCCCACTCCCTGATCAGCTCAGAGCACATAGGAGACTGGGAAGTGAACCCCAAGAGGTGAGCAGCCAGGTGACCTGCAAATAGCTATCTCGGGTTAGCAACCTGGGTTTAAGATCCCTGAAGGGTCAGTGCTCGATTGAGAGTAGAGAAGGTCCCTTCCCTCTCACTCCACCCCCCCAACTGGGCACAAGAACCAACCCTCGTTGAAGTCTGCACCCCCTTCCCTAGCCTCTCTAGAAGACAGGAAGAACCACAGAGTTCAGAATGATGGAGGAGGAGGATCTTGCCCATTCAAATACCTCCCTCTGAGGGAGGAAGAAGTTCAAAAGGGAGCAAGAAGGAATAGAAGGGGGGAAGGGAAAGTCCCTGCCAGCCCCATTCACTCTCTCTACCCGAGGGGGACCATCTAACCAGATGGACCATACCCGGAGGCCTCCCCCAGGACAGAGAAAGAGGGGCCCACCAGGAGTCCCCCTGCAAATTTGAAGAAGAAACCCTACTGGCCCTCCTTCCAAACTGGGCCCCCTCCATCACCCCATAGGAGCGAGGGGAGCCCTTAGCACTGAAGAGGAATAAAACCTTAGAGATTCTCAGAGAGGAGGGCAAGCAGGGAGGAGGCAAGACCAGGGACTGAGACCTTCTCAGGGGAAGGTGGGTGGGATTCAGTGATGAATGGTGAAGATACACAGGAAGATTAAGAATTACGGTAGGTAAGCAATTTTCATATCTTTCCTGTGTCAATCTTCACCATTCATCACTGGTGGGTAAATGCTGAGCCCTCCCCTGAGGGACAGATATCCCTCAGCCTCCTATGGGGGGAAACATGGGAGGAGGAGACCCATTTCAGGCCAGTTAGGCCTCAGACTGGTCAGGGCGAGGCAGAGTCCCCCGTCCCCTGGGGGGAAGAAAGGTGCCCATGAAGATTATGCCTCACCCTGTGGGAGAAAAGGTGGGTCCCCCGGAATGTGGAGGCAGTCACCCTATGATGGGCCAGGGGTGAGAGCCTTGATAGGCAAAGCCACGTCATCCGCCTGATGCAGATCGCTGTCCATGCTAGCCATGAAGCGACCTCATTGGCATCATAAGACACCTTTGCTTTGTGCCTTGCTAGCTCCAGGCCTACCACAGAGAGGGCTGTGGCTTGTCTGGCTACCTCCAAATCAGGCAACGATGCTAATACCTGGCCAAGCTTCACCCACAGGTGCCTGTTATAGGCAGTGTGGTGTATCTGATGAGATGCGATGGAAAGGATAACCCGCACTGAGGAGAAAACTTTCTGTCCCAGGTGGTCGAACTCTGCAGAATTTGGATCTGAAGGCTGGTCGCAGACCGGGCGCCTATGCCTGCTAGGGGTGTCCAACTGCTCTATTCCCACAAAGGAATGGGGCAAAGTGCCTGGAGACCCCTGGGGTGCACAATATCGATGCTAGCAGTCCAACGGGGCTAGAGGCATGGTGGCTGGAAACTGCCACGTGCTGTACAATGTCTCCTGGAAGAGTATAGGCCAGGAGGAGACCACCAAGTGGTCTGTGCTGTATTTGCCTAGGAAGTGGTGCATCATATGCTTGGTATTGCATCTCGCCTGACAAGAGATATGCAGGTCCTTGACTAGCCTCGCAAGGAAGCACTGATCCTCCGTCTGATCAGCGTTGGAGGACAGGTGGACAAGGGTCTCCTCTTCCTTGATGAAGGAAGATGAGGAAGCTGAAGAACCTGAAGATTCAGATTCTGGCTGTGAAGGGGAGACAGGTGAAAGACCCGCTCATCCATCACCCTAATGTATCTAGGGAAGTCCAGAGCCTGAGCTCTGAACTGTTCCCAGGTCAAGGGCCCCAAAGGACCCACATGGCATGGGAGAGAAGGGGGCTGGACACAGAGGTAAGGGGAAAAAAAGATTTCACCATCAGCGAAACACCTCTGCCAGGGTTAGGAGACCTAACAGGCAATCCTGGACTATGAGGGGATCTGTATGTGGGATCAGCCAAACACCGCTCAACCAGCCCAAAGCTGTCAGGACTGATCCCTATAGGGAAACACCCCCATGAGGCGATCGGGGCCGCATGTGTCCAGAAGGGCGGATCCCAACCCCACCCAATGAGGACTACCTCAAAGGAGACAAGGAAGAAAACTTGGGATCAGCGCTGCGGCCCCTCCCAAGCTCTGAAGGACTGGAAGGGAGTGCCACAGCTCCTCACCTCGGCCCCTCAACCTCGCTGACTCCAAAGAAGATGTCTTCCTCACACCCTGTGCCTTGGGGCCCCCCAATTCCACAGGCCCTCCAAGGAGTGCCATAGAAGAGGGGGCCCCAGATCCAGCGTCTGGAGAGGGGTGGCACTGGGGGGCGCCGGCCAACCCCACCCCCGACACCGGAACCACCGCTCCCACAGGCCTTGGACTGCTATCCTGTGCCATGCTCCTGGCGCTGCCCTCAGCGCAGGAGCCAGCTCCAACCATAGTCAGTGGGGCTGTGAGAAGGGGCACCTGGGAAGACACAAGGGTTCTGGGCCTCGGAGAGCCCACCATCTCTGAGGAGTCAGGTCACCAGTCCGGATCAGGCTCCAGAGGGGAGGAGATCCAAAAGACCTCCAGATGGCTGACCCCGGGGGCTCTCCTACCCTCGGAGCCATGGACCCAGTGTTCCTTGTGGTGCCACCTCAATCACCAAAGCCATGAACAGCCCCAGGATCTGAGATGGCACTTGTGGGTGGCACCCAGAAATGTCCCATGCCAGACCCAGCAACCTTGGGGTCCAACACTGGGGATGTCTGCACCTCTGAGGAGGTGACTGCCAGGGTGGTGCTCCTAGCCCGGCTCCATGTGGAACCAGACTGGCCCTCTAGTACCGCAAAAGCGCATCCTCAGTGGACCATATAGGCCTGGCAGGGGACCTGGAGGAAGGGCGAAGAGACCTGCATTTGAACCGATGAGAGTGACGCTGTCTCTGAAAGTCGGCAGAGCCCTAATGACTTTAAATGCATGGTACTTGAGAATGCGTCAATCCAGCGAGAAGCACACGTCACAATAGTCCATATCATGCTGAGGTCCAAGGCATGTGAAGCAAACATCATGCCAGTCCAACATGGAAATCTGCTGGCCACAGGGACACCGATGCATAGGAGGTTGGCCCGCTTTGGAAGATCGCTTTTTGTCCCCCCCCCCCGAACCTGGCATGATGCTATGGAAAACTAAAACAATAAACAGGCAAGACTCAGCGCCGTTTAAAATAAAACAAGGAAAGGTCCTACCGGTCTTCAATAAACAGCATCGAGTGCCGAACAGCAGAACTGAGGCATCGTTTTGAACTGAAAACGGCATCGACAGCATTGAAAAGTGGCTCCAATTTGAGGTGCAGTGCCCCACTGAAAACTAGGCCACAGTATACTCTGGCTTCTGTAGCAGGTGAGGTGCTGGCTCGATGGTGGGAGAAGCAGAACTGAGGAGAAGCCAATGGCCAGTCCTGGCCATCCCGCGAGAGCCACACAGTGCGCTGGCCTCATGGGTGGCACTGATGGTGCCGGCTCCTCCCCTTAGGGGGGAAAAAAGCTTCTGCGGGGTGCTGCACTCCAGCTTACACCCACCAGTGATGAATGTTGAAGACTGGCACAGGGAAGATCATGTCCATGTAACCCATCCCCCCAGGACATACCTGGATATGAGCTGTCACAGCTCAGTGTGCCTCCCCTGGACAAACATTACAAGTAAGTAAAACAAATAATACGTGAAGTATTTTAACAGGATGCGGTACTAGACAAAAGCCTGTTCGCAGGACCGTCCTGTGTAAAATGTGTGTGTTTCTCTCCCAGTTACATCCAAATCCAGTATAAAGCATCATGGGCAGTATAGGCAGGCAAAGCCCTAAGCAGGGCAGGTGAACAAGGTTTACTTCTTGGATAATCATATCAGTTACAAGATATGATGTTTTACAGTATTCAACATTATGTAAGAGCCAAAAACAAGTGTGTGATATTAAAAAAGGCCAGCAGCAGCTGAGCCCCTTACTTTCTGTGGCCCCCAGCAACAGCCAATTCACAGCATTTATTTTACAGGTTTACATGTGTCCTTAATTTGTCTTTTCATTAGCTGTGCTCCGCTGAAACAGCACCTAGGGGAGCATCACTGAGTGGGGCAGAAACTTTCTAATGTGGTATCAGGATGTCATTGAAGTTGCCTAGAAGGGATGGATAGAACAATATACTATGGTACGGTATGGTATAGTATCATAACATAAATATTTTTTTTTAGTCTTTGGTAACCGGGCAAGGCCCACTAGGCACAAGTGCCTGTTTTCAGGGAAAACCTGGGAGCACTGGGAAGGTTAAGTGACTTGCCCAGAATCACACAGTATGCAAGTGGATGATGTTGGAATCAAACCCAGGTCTGCTGGGTGTACCAAGCTCATTCACAGCTCGTTACTCTAACCTCTAGGCTATACTGCCAGCTCCAATATAGCACCTTCAGCTCAGAAAAGGAGCTCTACAAACACATACAGAATTACACATGCCTTTTTAATGCAAAGCATCAAATCACCTTGAAGAAATTTAGGATGGCTTGGCTTTAAGCATGACTGAATGGTGCAGAAAGACCTCACAATTAATCTGCATAGATTGAGAACAGCAGGCCACAGATATGTGTTGTTTCTTTGTTAGGATGCATCAGTGTGCCATAGCTGCTGTCCTAGCCCAGAAGAGGGGCCCGGCCAAATGACCTCAGTAGCCTGGATCATGAACTCATGGTAAACCTAAATTTGGAACAACATGAATGCAAAAGTGCTGAAGCAAGGTAACCCTTAAAGGTCACTGGCAATACAGTAACATTTCAGAAAAATACAAAATTGTTCTATAACTAATTAATTCATCCATCCCTGTATCTATCTAGCCAACTATCTGTAGGTTGAAACCAGGAAAACTCACCTTATCCCGCACATTGTTCTGAATCCTTCAGCCACTCTTGGATACTAAGGTTAAGAGAGGAGAGTTACATTATTACAATACCTCTCAACTGTCCCATATTATGTGGGATGTCCCTCATTTTATCACACAGAATTACATACATAGTTACACAGTAGTTGTCGGCAGAGAAAGACCCCTTGGCCCATCTAGTCTGCCCTAAAAATGTTTCCACCTAATATGCAACTGCATATCCTACTTGATCTGCTGCCTCCCCCCCCCCAAGCCCTATTTCTAAGATCCCTCTGTGTCTATTCCATGTGTGCTTAAATGCTGCTACCATGTTGGTACCTACCACCTCTACCGGTAGTCTGTTCCAGGCATCTACCACCCCTTCTGTGAAGAAGTATTTCCTCACATTTCCTCTGAGTCTCCCCATTCTAACTTCAGATTATGTCCCCTTGTCCTTGAGCTTCTCTTTCTACGTAGAATGCTACCTCTTGTATCTTATTGATGCCCTTGAGGTACATTAACGTCTCTACCATGTCTCCTCTTTCCCTTCTATCCTCAACAGAGTGCATATTTAATTCCTTTAGTCTTTCCTCGTAGCTTTTCTGATTCATGCAATACACCATTTTCGTTGCCCTCCTCTGTACCACTTCTTCCCGATCAATGTCTTTCTTGAGATGAGGCATTGAGAACTGGACATAGTACTCCAGGTGGGGCCTCACCATTGACCTATACCGGGCAATATCACCTCCCTCTTTCTGCCTGTTATACCCCTCCCTATGCACCTCAGCATTCTACTAGCTTTTCCTATTGCCTTATCACACTGCCTTTTCACCTTGAGGTAATCAAAAATGATGACTCCCCCCCCCCAGGTCTCTTTCCTGTTTTATGATTGTCACCTTCTCTCCCCGATGGGGTGGTACCAGCAGACTGCACAGTAGCCACTGTAACGCCCATCTTTAAAAAGGGAGATAAAGCAAAAGTTGAGAGTTATAGGCCAATTAGTTTAACATCCATCCCTTGCAAAATAATGGAAGAACTGCTAAAGTCTAGAACAGAAAGCAAAGTTGCTAGCCAAAATGTTACAGACAGGCTCTGGCATGGGTTTAAACAAGGAGCATCTTGTACAACAAATCTGGTGACCTTCTATGAGCAGGTCACCCAGAGCCTTGACAGGGGGCATCCCTCAGATGTTGCACTCGTGGACTTCGCCAAAGCCTTTCCTAAGGTGCCACATATCATCTTAGTTAATAAATTACTTGCACTAGGCTTTAGCCCATTATTGGTGTGCTGGATTAATAACTGGTTCAAAGAACAGACGCAGAGTGTAAAAGTTAATGGACGTCTATCAAATAACCAGGAGGTAACTAGTGGAGTCCCCCAGGGCTCGGTACTGGGTCCAACACTGTTTGGCACATTCATCAGTGACATACAAAACGGCATCACAAACAGGATGGTGAAATTTGCAGATGATTTAAAATAAAGTGGTGAAGTTGACACGTTTAATAAGCATTTTACAATTGTAAATGACCGAAATAAGATAATGGAATGGTCAGAACAAAGTGGTATGCAGTTTAATACCAAAAAAGTGTAGTAATGCACTATGGTACCAACAATCACAATTATAATTATACTCTGAGTCATTCCATTTTATGTAAAGTCACATCTGAATCTGACCTTGGGGTTAAAATTAACAATAAACTTACATCCTCAGGTCACTGCAGAATCGTAAAACGTAAAGCTAGGGGACTAGTTAGAAAAATAAATTATACATTTACCTGTAAATCTAAACTGTGTATCATCCCCTTTACAATAGTTATGTCAGACCAATACTTAATTATGGATCCCGGCCTGGACACCGTACTTACTTAAAGACATAAATATGATTGAAGGAGTGCAGAGATCAAATACAAGACTAATTCCATGCATAAAGGGATTGCCTTATAATGACAAACTGAAAGAAATGGGTTTATTCTCTTTACAACAGAGGTGGCAAAGAGGCAACCTATTGCTTCTGTATAAATTACTACAGTCCCCAGAATTAAGTAGCCAATGTAACCTTATATTCAGTGATACCAGAGACTACCTTAGATCTCGTTGTAGGAAATTAGATGATATGTTGCCCTTGGTTCTTGTACCCTATGTGCATAATTTTGCACTTTTTAGCATTGAAGCCTAGCTGACATACCCTTGACCATTCTTTCAGTTTATTCAGGTAATTCCTCATTCTGTCTATGCCCCTCCTTTGGTATCCACTCTGTTTCAGACTTTTGTGTCGTCTGCGAACAGGCATACTTTCCCTTCCAGTCCTTCTGCAATGTCGCTAATTAAGACATTGAAGAGTACTGGCCCCAGAACTGACCCCTATGGCATCCTGCTGGTTACCTTCCCTTCTTCTGAGCGTACCCCATTTACTGTGAGCGTTGGCCCTGTTCAGTCCCCTACTGCAGAGGCAAGTGGGAACATTGGGGAGGAGGGTTATGATACAAGCGAAATACAAGGAGAAAAATTAATTTCATAAAACACACTGACTCAAGTGGTACAACTCATACGTGACAGATCCCAAGCAGTCCTCATAGGGAATGCTCTGTACCCTCCACTCAGATTAGGTATGCCCCAAGGCTCCATCCTTGGCCCCATCTGGTCATGGATCTTACTACTCCAAGGCCTGCATCTCCTCATACATTCACAAATATGCAGATGACTCGGTAATTTGGATCCAGCCCATTAGCCCTTCAAGTGGCTGCACAGCTCCAGTGTGCCTCCAGTGTGCCTTCAACAGCATCTAGTGCAGTTTCTGTTCTAACCAATTTACTATACAAGTAAACAAAAAAAGGTTTCCATAACCTCTGGTACCAGCTGGTGAGTGGTCAAACTCCAGACCACCCTGGTCTTCATGACCTAGATGGTTCTGAGTTAGAGAAAAACCTACTTCATTAAATATATTTTGGTGTCTAGCTGGGCTGTCACCTCATCTTCTCCAGTTACACAGACGACATCCACAATAAACCTCTACCCAATCTAGGCACTGAAAGAATATCTTGGCAAGTTCAAATTCTCATTCATTGAAACAGTGACTGGCTGAGGTGGTGGGAGGCAGTCTTTGCCAGTTGCATGGGGTCAGGTACTAGAGTACCTGCTGGTTGGAGGGTGGGAGGGGGTCCTCAGAGGGTTGGAGGAAGGGTGCCTTTATTGTTTTCCATTGTGGAGAAGGTGGGTGGGAAAGGGTGATGAGGGAAGGGTCAGGTTGTGGAAGATGTCAATGGGTTATTTCTATACATTACTCTTCTTGTCTGGGAGAGGGGAGGAGGGTGAGAGAGGGGTGCTGTGAGAGAAGGAGAAGTCTTATTATATTCTTTTAAGGGCTTTGGGGAGAAATGTGTTATAGAGATGGAGGAAGGGGGAAGTATTTATACAAGTCTTTTGGGCATAATACCAACTTTCAGTACCATCAGACACTTGCAGCTGGCCAGAAAACATTTCTGTGCAGCCCCAGGTATGGGCTAGTCTCTCCTCTCGCACCAAGAATCCAGCAAGGGTCTATTGTTACGTTCTCAAGAAGCACAGTGAAGGTTCTTTGTATGAAATCTCAACATCATTTATTTCACAATCTAGACCTGGGCAAAGCCCTTGCAATGCAAGGCAGACAGAAGTTTCTGGATGTTCATGTCCTCATCTCAGATTGTTCAATTACAGTACACAACTCCAGCTTCTGCAATCCTCTGGACTCTTAATGAGACACAACCCTGTTTTAGTTTAGTTAGCTAAGTAGGTCAAAACACAAACACAACAGGTATTAGTTCTTTTAATAGGAAGAGGATCAGGAAGAGGAAGTCACAAAACACAGTTTTAACACTTATACTGAATTCCCAAATACCTTGAATACCTGGACTGTATCTGTTGAATAATTGATGAATGCAAAATATCTTGTATTTATGCACCCCTACTGATTATTCCTTATTTGCTGTATTTCTGTGTTCTGAATTTGATGCATGCCAATGTCCCCTTCACCCAAGATGCACCAGGAAAACAGCTATTCTCGGCTCAGTGTTGCATGCTGCCCTCAACCCCCATTGTACCTGCTTCTAACTAGAGAAGGTCTTGCGCTATTGGTCAAAATTCACGGAAAGGAGGGCAAAAAGGCAACGGCAGAACATGTCATGTTGTATACATTACTGTGCTAATTTCTTTAACTGCAACTGTATACAATTTCTGATTATCTGAAATGAAATGAACTATAACTGGAATGAACCATAACTATCCTGATTATCTTGAATGGACTATAACTATTATCTAGAACAGGCAACAACCATATGGTGCAAGTACCCTGATTATCTGGAATGGACAGCAACTCCTGATTATCTGGACTAGACCACAACTATTCGGTGTAAGTATCCTGATATCTCGAACAAGCTGTAAATGTTTTAATAATCTAGAATAAATCATAACTATCTAGTGTAATTATCCTGATTATCTGGAATGCACTGCGAGTACTCTGATTGTCTAGAATAGCACATAACTATCTGCTGTAATAACCCAGATTATCTTAAATGGACTGTAAATGTCCTGATTATCTAGAATGGACTATAACTGTCCTAATTATATAGAATAGACCACAACAATTGTGTGTGATTATTCTGACTATCTGGAATGGACTGTAACTGTTCTGGTTATCTAGAATAGACCACAGATATCTGGTGTATGTACCTTAATTATCTGGAGTGGGCTGCAACTGCCCTGATTATCTAGAATCAGCTATATCTTCTCTGATGTGAGTAAGCAGATTATTTGAAATGGACTGTAACTATCCTGATTATCTAGAACACATCATTAGAATCTGGTGTAAGTACCCTGCTTATCTGGAATGGACTGCAACTGTCCTTATTGACTGGAATGAACAAGAGCTGCACATGCAGTTCTTCCCAGGAATAGAACACCTCAAACTTTGAGTGTTCAGTCCTCATGGACGCTAGCTAACTTTTAATACTTAATTCTGTCTTTTGACTGGTGTGACCCTGTTAGACTAGTTAAACTGGCAAGGATGAGCCATCTCTTTAACTGCCACCCAGTACCCACATGCATGCACACACACACACACACACACACACAAAACCACACACCCACACACAGACACACACACACATACACACCCACACAGACACCCACACCCACCCCACACACACACACCCACACCCACGACCACACAGACACACACCCTCACACCCACAGACACACACACATATACTGTATATATATATATATATATATATATAGATATATATATATAGATATATATATATAGATATAAAAGCTGCTGTGCCAGGAGCTGACACAGTCTTTTAAATCAAGCCCTCTCCTAGCCATCCCTTCTAATGCCCCCAAATACCATAATTAAAAAATAAACCCCCTCCCATGAACCCAGAAGCATGATTTGGAGCAGGGGGCAATCAGTATACATGCCAGACTAACTCAGTTGCCTCCACTCCCTGCCCTTCCCATTTATATATATAAAAAAACTGTAGTTCCCTGGCTTTCAGTCAGGAGCTAGTAGAATGTTTTACAACAAACCACCCCTAAGTCACCCTCCAAGGTCCCTGAAGGCACCTTGTTTAATATTGGACACCCCACTTGAACCAAGATCCACAATTTGGGGGGCAGTTAAACTTCCAAATTCTGATTAGCTCAGTCATCCTTCCCCCCGAGAGTACCTGCTTCATTTACTATTGGTAGACAGGAGCAAGCAGGTGAAGGACTGGGGAGCTGGAGCAGTTACATAATTGATGATGCTAGGTGAACTGTAATTGGTCAATATATAGATTATTTCACTGTTACTGACAGCATGTAATAGCCATAGAAACTGTGTTTAAGTAAGAAACGTTCCTTAGACTTATTATGAGCTTGTGACAATGTGATGTTTTCATTGATTTCCTTGACCTATGAAATCTGCAGTACTTTGATGATGTCATTTCAGTCCTCAGTTTCTGTTTCTGTCCCAGCCCTTCATGAAAAGTTTTTTTAATTTTTGTAATGATATACATTTATAGTGACAGGCTGTATTTTATGTACTAAAGTATTACATTTATCTCTTTTTAGTGTTTAACAAACTATGTTGAGACTAGAATCACATTCCGCTGTTCCCAATGCAGAGACAACAATGACAAAAAGTCAATTTAGTGTCAAACTTCAACATTGTTTTGTTTTTTGTGTTTTTTGTAAATAAGAAATATTTAGTTATTAATACAACCTAGCAGTATGGAATCACACACATTACAGAAAGGGTCTCGGAAATGCTGAAATCTCATTGGTCATCTGCAGTCTGAGGCTCTTAGAATAATTTCTGTTAAACTGTTATGTGTAGAATTACCGCCATGGTGTATGAATTCTTTGGAAAAAGTGGCATCATTTCATCCACTGGCACTGCTGAGTGACTGTAACAATGCATTCTGAACCAGAATTACCAGGCAACTGGCAGATGGACTACTTCACTAACAAAATTCCCTCTCAAAGAGGAAAACATTTAAAAGGTACACTTTTAACAATTATGTTAAAGCAGTAGTGCAACGAAATTTGCAAAAAAAAAAAAAAATGACCATGCCTCTTTTTCACTATACAAGATTCCAGGCATCTTCTAATTTGAACGGGTGGTACACAGTTTTCTAATTCCACCAACATTTGAGTATTTTATAAATATTTTAATTGAATTTTTTTCTCAAGGAAAAAAGATGTGTGCCGCATTTTGCATAGAAATAGCATTGTAGACCAGGTGAGTGTTAGGATTGAAAAAATAGAAAAGATTCATGCTGCACAGCATAGGAAGTGCCTAGACAAGCACATTTGACAGGTATACTGACATTTTTATTAAACTGTAGCTGAAACTGGATTATTTTGAAAAAAAATTTCCTTGCACTGCTGCATTAAAATACTTCTTTATAATAGCCATAAGGCATTCTCATGCGTTAGATGAACAATCAGTTAATCCCCCTCCAGGGACAACATGGCACTCATTTGCCCCTTGTGCTACATTACACCCCTTGAAGGTGATCAACAGACTCTTCATCTAACCTCTGGTCATGCTTTATTGCTTAACTACATATTATTATTTCCATTAAATGGACACTGTCCACTCGTTCTGCATGTATATTTTTTTCTAGTTGAAAACCTACTTTTTCTGTTTGCTTACCTTCTCTAAAATTCATTGACGTTGATGGTTGTTTTATCTACTTCCTTTCTTAGTAAAACTGAAATGACCACTAATGGTGTAATTATACCCAACCTTGTTTTGTGTCAAACCTTTGATCTACTCTTGTTGAATACCTCCTGGACAATATTAACACCGCAAACAGTGCAGCCATTCGTGATACAATAGACTACTCTCCTCCCACTGTTTCATGAGTGGCTATACTGTGTTGGAGATCTTCCCAAATCCAGGAAAAATGCAGCGGACGTTGATCAAGGACTGTAAACAATCATGTTTTTGTAAGTTAACACATCATTATGGTAGGCAATCTGTTTTCTTCACTTTTAAAAAGAACTTAAAAACAAAATGCCCGTAGTCTGTGTAACAAGCTCCCTAAACGAGTGGCCTTGATGGAAGAGGGTTGTCTGGATATTGTGGCAGTCACAGAAACATGGTACACAGAGAATCATGACTGGGATGTCAACATACCAGGATACACAATCTACAGGAGGGACAGGGAGGGTAAAAGAGGAGGAGGAGGAGCTCTCTATGTAAAGGAAGGGATCAAAGCAACAGAACTAAAGAGTAAACAGGGAGTAGATGAGGCACTCTGGGTCACCCTGGAGACAGGAAATGGCACCACAATCCGCATGGGGGTTGTATACAGACCCCCATCTCAGGGGGAGGGAATGGACAAGGAAATGATAGAAGGCTTCCTTAGAATGGCAGAAAAGGGGAAATATTGTTGATGGGGACCTGAATATGCCAGATGTTAACTGGAGCACCTTGCTGCAGGCACATCCAAGAGCAGGGTCATTCTTGATGCCCTACAGGGGGCATGCCTCAGACAGCTAGTATTGGAACCCACTCGGGAGGGAACAATCTTAGACCTGGTACTCTCAAATGGGGACGGAGAAAGAATCTCCAATTTAGAGGTGGGTAACCATCTGGGAACAAGCGGCCACCAAACAGTGTGGTTCACGATAAACACAGCCATACAATCAAGCCATAAAAAAGCAAGAGTATTGGACTTTAGGAGGGCTGACTGTGGGAAATGAGAGTGCCTTAGAAAAGCACTAGCAAACAGGCAAGAAGGAGGGGTGGACGAACAATTGGGAGTGATCAAAACAGCCATCACAGAGGCAACAAGCTTTTGTGTAAAGCAAATCAATAAAACACAACGAAGGAAAAAAACTCTATGGTTCTCAAAAGAGGTGGCAGGGAAAGTTAAGGAGAAAAGGATAGCATTCAGGAAATATAAGGAAACACAGAATGAGCAGGACAGAGAACTTTATCAGTTAAAGCAGAAAGAGGCTGGGAAGACAGTCAGAATAGCAAAGGCCCAAACCGAGGAAAGGATAGCCAATTCTGTTAAGAAGGGGAATAAGACCTTTTATAGGTACATTAGGGAGCGAAGAAAGACCTAAGGAGGGACATTGAGGCTTAATAAAGGGGAGGGAGTGTGGGTAGGGGGGACAGTGAAAAAGCAGGGATACTGAATGAATACTTCTGCTCAGTATTCACAAAGGAAGAGGAGGGGGAGGTACCTAAATCAAACAAGAGAAACACTCTGAAGATGGGGGTCGATACCAGTCCATTTACAGAAGCAAGGGTTCTGAAAGAACTAATAAAATTGAAGGTGGACAAAGCAATGGGGCCTGATGGGATTCACCCAAGAATTCTAAAAGAACTAAGGGTAGAACTAGTGACACCGCTGACTGCTCTCTTTAACAAATCATGGGAGGATGGGTTGGTACCTGAGGACCAGGGGGAGGGCAGATGTGATTCCTCTTCACAAAAGTGGGAGCAGAACAGAGGCAGGAAACTACAGACCAGTTAGTTTGACCTCAGTGGTAAGGAAAATGATGGAATCACTTCTGAAGAAAAGAATTGTTGAGTACCTAGAGGCCACTGGGGCACAGAACCCAAGGCAGCATGGATTCACGATGGGAAGGTCGTGTCAGACGAATCTAATAGATTTCTTTGACTGGGTGACCAAAGCAGTAGACCAGGGAGGGGCTGTAGACATGGCCTACCTAGATTTTAGCAAGGCATTTGATACAGTCCCACACAAAAGATTAATACACAAGTTAGCCAGTCTTGGAGTGGGCCCCAAGGTCATAGCCTGGATAAAAAATTGGCTAGACAACAGGACGCAAAGGGTAGTAGTAAATGGAGTACACAGTGAGGAAAGGAGGGTTGCTAGCGGGGTACCACAGGATTCAGTACTGGGACCGGTCCTTTTTAATGTCTTTATAAGTGACATTGCAGAGGAACTGGAAGGAAAAGTATGTCTCTTTGCAGACGACACAAAGATCTGCAACAGGTTGATACACAAGATGGAGTGGAAAGGATGAGAAGGACTTGGCAAGGTTGGAGGAATGGTCAAATGTATGGCAGCTCAGATTAAATGCAAAGAAGTGCAAGGTAATGCACATGGGAAACAAAACCCAGGGAAGAGTACACAATGGGGGGTGAGATACTGACAACAGTAAAAATGGAAAGGGACCTGGGGGTAATTATAACAGATGACCTAAAGGTGGGCAAGCAATAGGAGAAGGCAGTAAGGAAGGAAGGCTGGGGGGATACTGGGATGCATAGGAAGAGGCATCAATAGTGGAAAACAGGAAGTTGTTATCCCTCTGTACAGACAGTTGGTGAGACCCCATCTGGAGTACTGTGTGCAGTTCTGGAGACCCCATCTCCACAAAGACATAGACAGAGTGGAGGCTGTCCAAAAGAGGGCAACCAAAATGGTGCAGGGTCTGCACCAGAAAACATACGAAGAAAGACTAAAGGAGCTTAATATGTATACTCTTGAGGAAAGAAGGGAGAGAGGGGACATGATAGAAACTTTCAAGTACCTCAAGGGAATCAACGAAGTCCAAGAGGGTAGCATCTTTCAGAAAAAGAGATGTGCAAGAACAAGGGGGCACAATTTGAAGATAGAGGGGGGACGGCTCAAGGGTAATTTGAGGAAGCATTTTTTCACGGAGAGGGTTGTGGATGCATGGAACAGCCTCCTTGAGGAGGTCGTGGAGTCAAGAACAGTGGGGGAATTCAAGAATGCATGGGACAGACATAAGGCAGTCCTAGTGGGGGGTAGGAGGAAGTAAGCTGTTGGTTAACTAGGATCTGCAGCTTATCTGTTAGGTAGGAAAATGGGCAGACTAGGTGGGCCAAGCGGTCCTTATCTGCCATCAAATTCTATGCTTCTATGTTTCTAAACTGACCAGCTAAATCAGAAATTCTACTGCATGTTAACTATCGCACAATGTGTTTTTTGAACTAGGGACAAGTGGGCCTAAGGGGATTAACAGTGTCCCTTTATTCTTTAAAGGGCAGCTGTTTACACTGACATGTAGTTTTAAAATGTTTCTGCTAATACAGTTTATTACAGAATACATTTTTTCATTCCTGATTTCCTTTCCCGAATTTTTAATGAATTTTAGTAGACTATTCATAAAGTCTGTATAAACAGCTTTGATGAGGATTTTCTGACCTCACAGTCCTTCCACAACAGATTTTGATGTCACAGATACACCAGTTATGAGGTCCGCTGGGAACAGAGGTGCAATTTGAAAGACACAGTAAAATAAGTGCTACATTATTGGAAATATTTTATAGGTCAATAACAGGAGAAACTAAAAAAACAAGAAAACATTAATGTTAATTATTGAAATATAATAGCTGTATACCGTTTCTTTTAGTAACTACCTGATCTTTAAATGTACTGTACTGTTCAGCTGGAAAAATGCAACTTACCAGAGGTTTGAAGATAAAGGCTAGAATTCTCTTTACCAAAACTGGCAATCTGTAGGAAACAATCTGTTGTCTTAAGTTTGGATCAATAATGTCCCCTTTGCTGTGGAAATAAGAAAATTTCTCTCTTATTATAACATAACACAAGACATAAGTGGCTATAGATGGCATGTCAGGCAGGGATCAGACTGCAGTATAGCAAAGGCACTCACAGAGCAGAGGATACCAATAGTACCGACACATGCAAGTTCGCTACCTTAGTATGGCAACTCAGATACTATAGCTGGCACGGGGTATTTTATTTTTATTTTCTGTCCTTCTCTCAGTTGCACCTTGTGCCTTACAACCCATTTGGGTGGTGCATTTATTACAGCATAACCACATAACCTGTTGTGTGTTATTGCGTTATTTGTGTGTGTACCCTTAATTTTGGGGTGCCCAAAAGGAAAAAATATGCACCATATTAATCTTGTTTCTTCCAGGGTATTCTCTAATATTCATAACTTTTGCAGTAAGCCTTTGAAATAGAACTGCCCAGAGATAGAACGTTATGCCAATGATGGAACCATCATTGGCTCATGCCACTTTTTCGAATGCTGCCCTTATCAACTGCTGCCTTCTATAACACCTCAGATTTTGCGGAGAGCCTGCAAGGAAAGGCCCAACCAATAAAAACCTCTACCCAACAACAAAAACTAACCTAAGCTAAACAAACCTCTTACTGGAGGAAACAACCCCCCCAAAATGTCAGAATCACCTGAAGAAGGGGAAACAATACCGAACAGGGCTCAAAAAGATAGACTATGCCCGTGTGTGGCACTTTTACACATAGTTTTTCAACTTGGAGTGCAAAGGCTACTGGTTCTAGACGGGGAGGCAGAGTGGGTGAGTTATGAATATTGGAGAATACCCTGGAAGAAACAAGATTACTAAGGTGAGTAGTTTTTTCTTCTAGGGACATGGATATGTTGTTCATCCACACTGTCTGGCAGGTATCCTTGCCGCTTTAATTCTTGCCGGAAGGTCTTCAAGCTGGCTCCTCCCACCCACCCGGGTGGTAAAACTCTTGGCTCCGCCCCATGACGCCAGATCTTCTTTACCGCTTGGAAGCTCAGGTTCCCTCCTTAGCGCTCTGCGTTTGAGACTGGATCCTAATTCTTCGGTTCGTCCGAAATTGATTTTGAAGTTTTTCAAACTTCGGTCTTCTTTTCCCTCGCGGCTGCGATGGACAAATCTGTTCCCGGCTTTCGGAGGTGCCCCTGCGGGCAGAAAATGTCCAGGACGGATCCGCACTCCACGTGCGTCTACTGCTTGGGCCTGAGATCACGCACCGCAGGCTTCATGAAGCCAGCGCTCCTTTCGGCCAATGTTCTGACGATCGCGACTCGCCCGCTTAAAGCTCGGGCGCCCGAGAAACGCTTTCCGGCCAGTGAAATCCAAAGAGGCTCATGTGTCCGTGGCGGCTGGCTCAGCTGGAGCAGCTCGAGCAGATGATCGTCCTCGAGGAAGTGCCCAGGCCGCGATCTTCTTCCTTGGCCACGGCATTTATCCCGCTCTCTCTGAGTTCCTCTTATACAGCTTCGTTCAAGGAGCTTTGTCAGTCCCTTTCCACGAAGGGAGAGGGGCCTTCGGGACATTCTTCTCGGCCCAAGAAAAGAGAGTCGAAAGGTAAGTCCCACCATAGGCGTTCCTGGGAGCGGGAAAGGTCCCCCTCCCCGGGTAGCCGACCGTCGACTTCGGTCGAGGTTGCAGCTGAGGCCTCTGGCTTCACGGTGCCCCCGTCAGGCCAGCCTGCTGAGACTCCCATCAATGAAGTCGAGATTTTTCTCGATCCATTAGATGGGCTGTCGACTGGAGAAGCTGACAACCCTACTTCACTGGTTCCCTCGGTGGATACCGAGGATCTGCCTGCTCCTTCGGGACCGCAGTCCCCGGTTAAAGTTCCTGAGCTGAGGGAAGAGCGGGTATCCCCCGGCCCTTCCCAGACCCACCGTCGGTCCCCCCGGGGGTCTCGGTCTCGGTCGCGGACCTCTTCTCGGTCCAGCTGTTCCCGCCGACATCAGCAGTCTCGGCCTCATTACCAAAGTAAGCGGCGACGCCGCTCTTCCTCGGAGGAGAGACTTCGACGCAAGTTGCGCTGGCGCTACGAGGATTTGATGTGGCAGCAGTTACTGCTATCCGGGCCTAAGCCGACCCCGGCTAAGACCCCGGCTATCAAGTGGTTGTCGCCGGAACGGCCGAAGCAATCAGTTGTTCCAGTCGAGTTGCCCGCCCCAGGGCCGGTTGCTAAGCCAAAACCAGCTGGTCCATATGGTGGAATCTCCGCCTCCACAACCGAGGTTGGGGGCACCGACCAAGAATTCTCAGTCGGGTCACGGCCTGCCCCACAGGTTGTCGGTCACCCTCACTCCCGACCGTCCTCAGCAGGTGGAGGTGACTCAGGGCCGAGGCAGCTCTTCGCAGACTCTTCGGAATCTGACGATGATTCCTCCCTGTTCTCCAGGCAGTGCGATCTGGAGTCCTCCGGGGGCCAGTCAGTGGATGATAGCCCATCGTCCTTCTTGGGTCTGCTTTGGCTCATCTCGGAGTCCACCAGGATGCAGCTCGAGCCCGTGTCCAAACGGGCCAAGTATCCCCTGACGGAGATCTTGGACCAAGGGGATTCTCCTATGGAGGCCTTTCTGGTGGCTGAGGCCATTGTCGGTCCAGCCTTGGAGCTTTGGCAGTGGCCTGCTTCCTGCCCAGTGCCTTCAGCCAGGATGGCCAGGAAGTATGCGGTCCCTACCGGCTCTTTGCCCGGTTTCTCGGAACACCCCTCTGCGGAGGGGTTAGTCACCGACAGTGTCTTCCGGCGCTCCGGTAATGCTTGGGACATGGACAAGCCCCCCGACAAGGAATCCAAAAAGCTGGACTTTGCCGGGTGCAAGGTGTATGCTGCGTCCTCCCTCGGCCTCCGACAGGCCAGCTCAGCCGTGCTGATGGCACACTTCTCCCACGCCCTCATGGGCTCCCTGGATGAGGTTGTTCCTCATCTCCCGCCTGACCTGCAGACCACGGTCCGCCAGGTGCGGGACCAGGGCAGGGCGGTGGTGAAGCAGCAGCTCCAGACTGCTCTGGACATAGGTGATTCCTGTGCCAGATCAGTTGCGGCCGCAGTGGCCATGCGATGCAGGGTGTAGCTGAGGATATCCACTTTCACGGCGGATACCCAGCACAAGTTGGCAGACATCCCCTTCTTGGGAACTGACCTCTTCAGCCCTGGAGTGGAGGGACACCTCCAGCGGATCAAAAAGTCCAATGCCACTCTGGACTCGGTCACCTCTGCCCAGAGGGACAAAGACCGCCGTCAGCAGCAGAAGTTCTTTTGTCCTTCAGTCCCTGCTCCTCGACCGGCCCAGCAGCACCAGCAACAGGGCCAGCAGGCTCGCTCTTGGCGCCCCAAACCCAAGCCGACGGCTTCCTCCAATAGGAAGCAAGGAGGTAAAGGCCCAGGAGATCCCTCAGCCGGTCCTTCCTCCAAGCCTGCCCAGTGACGGGTTGAGGGATGCCGCCCCCAACCTCGTCACTCCCCCCTGGGTTCCCCCCGTGTGGGGACGGCTCTGCCACTTCCTTTCCGCCTGGTCCGCTATCACCATGGACCGCTGGGTGTCGGAGGTGGTAGGAAAAGGCCTGCCTCTGGAGTTTGAGCAGGTTCCTCCTTTTCGAGCCGTCTCCCCTCGGGGGTCACGGGGTCCGTAGCCTCGCTGTTGGCCCACCGGGCCAACATTGCCCTGCTCCTCGAAAAAGAGGTAAACAGGAAGGTGGCAGATCCTCCTTCAGACCCGGGGTTTGTGTCCAGGTACTTCCTAGTCCCAAATCGGACGGGGGGGCTGGCGCCCCATTCTCGACCTGCACGACCTGAACAAGTTCCTAAGTTCTCGAATCTTCAGGATGGTCACTCTTGCTCAGATTATCCCATCCTTGGAATGAGGCATGTGGTTCTGCTCCCTTGACCTCCAGGACGCGTTCTTTCACGTCCCAATCCGTCCGTCCCAACAAAGATTCCTCCACTTCAGAGCGGAGGGATCCCTTTACGAGTTCTGAGCCATGCCCTTCGGCCTCTCCCTAGCTCCCAGGGTCTTCACCAAATGCACGGCAGTGGTGACAGCATTCCTGCAGCGCCAAGGGGTCCAGATGTACCCTTACCTGGACGATTGGCTGATAGCAGCCCCCTCCAGACAGGAGGTGGAACGGTCCAGGGATCTGGCCCTCCAGGTTTGCTCTCAGGTTGGCCTCCTCATCAACGAGGCCAAGTAGGAACTCGTGCCAAAGCAGGTGATTCTGTTCATCGGGGCAGAGCTTGACTCTCTGCAAGCCAGAGCATGGCTCCCGGTGGACAGGGCCGAGGTTCTTTCCTCCTTTGCCCAATCATTTCTGGTTGGGCAATTGCGCCCTGCCCAGGACTTCCTGTGCCTCCTGGGCCTCATGGCGGCCTGCACCAGCGTGGTCCATTGGGCCCGTTGGTACATGTGTCCCCTTCAATGGGGACTGGCCAGCCAGTGGTCACAACACCGCGATCCGTTGGACCGGCCCGTGACAGTGACCCAGGAGATGTGGAACGTTCTCCAGTGGTGGATTGTTCCAGCTCATCTGCAGGAGGATATCCCATTCGTCCGCCCCGAGCCGACAGTCTCTCTCTCTCGACCAATGCGTCTCTGATGGGTTGGGGTGCCCATCTGGGGGAACACCGAGTGCACGGCCCCTGGTCCACTCGGGAGTCCCGATGCCACATCAACCTGCTGAAGCTCTGAGCGGTCCATCTAGCTCTCACCACCTTTGCTCTGTTTCTACGGAGTCAAGTGGTTCAGGTCCAGACAGACAACACCACGACCATGTACTATCTGAACCGCCAGGGCGGGACGCGCTCCCTGCTGTTATGCAAGGAAGCTCTCTGCATTTGGTCCCTAGTGCGCAGCCTGGAGGCGGATCTCCTAGCCATTCACGTGGCAGGAGCCTCCAACACCATGGCCGATGCCCTAAGCCGGATAGGGGCTGCGTCTCATGAGTGGTCTCTCCTGCCAGAGGTAGTACAAGATCTCTTCTCCCACTGGGGCACCCCTCAGGTGGACCTGTTTGCCTCCAAGGAGAATGCGAAGCTGAGTCTGTTCCATGCCTACCCCCCTCAGCAGGGCTCGCTGCAGAGGGATGCCTTCTTGAGGTCGTGGACCCCGGGTCTCTTCTACGACTTTCCTCCATTTTCCTTGATCCACAAGGTGCTTCTCAAGGCGAGGAGGGACAAGGCACAGGTGATTCTGGTAGCCCCAGACTGGCCCCACCAGTTCTGGTATTCAGATCTCCTCAGCCTCAGCTCCAGGCTCCCGAGGCGGCTTCCAGCCTACCCAGACCTGATCTCAGTCAATCAGGGGAAGGTATTCCATCTGGACCTTCAATCCCTGCACCTGACTGCCTGGTTCCAGAGTGGCTAGAGTTCCAAACCTCGGGTCTTTCTGACGAGGTCCTCACCGTCCTTGAGGCGCCCCGTAAGGAGTCGACCAGAAAATGCTATGCCTTCAAATGGAAGAGGTTTTCCATTTGGTGTCAGGGGAAGGGCTTGGACCCTTCCGACTGCCCCTTGGCAAGCATTCTGGACTACTTGTGGTCCCTTTCTCAGCAAGGGCTTCGGTCGATGACCCTTAAGGTGCACCTGGCAGCCATCTCTGCTTACCAGGCATGGGCCGGCAAGCAGTCGGTGGCACAGGAGAAGGTGGTCGGGCGCTTTTTCAAAGGTCTTGACCACATTTCCCCTCTGGTGCGAGAATCTCCACCTCCGTGGGATCTACTGCTGGTATTGGCCAAGCTCATGGGCAAGCCATTCGAACCAATGCACAGGTGTGATCTTTCACACCTGTAGTGGAAGACCGCCTTCTTGGTGGCTATCACATCAGCCAGAAGGATGGGAGAGCTCCAGGTGCTTTCCATCGAGCCTCTCTACCTGGTCTTCCACAGGGACAAGGCTGTCCTGCACCCCCACCCGAAGTTCCTCCCGAAGGTGGTGTCGGAGTTTCACCTTAACCAGGTGTTGACTCTGCTGGTGTTCTACCCCAATCACACCTCGGAGGCCGAGTATAGGCTCCATACTTTGGACCCTAGACGAGCGCTCGCTTATTATAAGGAGCAGACGGCTGAAATTTGGGGAGAGGTTCACCAGCTGTTTGTCACCTATGCAGAAGCCGCACCTGGCAGACCTGCAGCAAAGTGGACGATAGGCAGGTGGATCACCTCCTGCATAGAGCTATGCTACAGGTTGGCGGGCATGGAGCCTCCCAGAGGGATAAGAGCTCATTCTACCCGCCATACTGCTGCATCGGTAGCTGCTTCCAAGGACATCCCTATCCAGGATATCTGCAGGGCTGCTACCTGGAAGTTGGCACATACCTTCATTACCCACTACCACATCGACCTCGAGTCATGCCGGGATGCTGGTTTTGGGGCCTCAGTTCTCCAATCTCTTCTTTCCCAAGTAAGTATCGGGGGTGTGCGCCTTGCCTCCCTCCTCCCGGAGAACTGCTAGGAGTCTGCCAGACAGTGTGGATGAACAGCATATCCATGTCCCTAGAAATACAGGTTACTCACCTGTAACAGGAGTTCTAGGAATGGTACCGTTGTTCATCACCACATTCCCCGACCTCCCAGCCTGGCGCACAACCTGAGCTTCCAGGGCCAGATCTGGCATCATGGGGCAGAGCCGAGAGTTTTACCATCCGGGTGGGTGGGAGGCGCCAGCTTGAAGACCTTCCGGCAAGAATTAAAGCGGCAAGGATACCTGCCAGACAGTGTGGATGAACAACATATACCATTCCTAGAATAACTGTTACAGGTGAGTAACCTGTATTTCTTACCCCAGGAATTCTCCAATATTCCTAACTCTTGCAGACTAAGAAGCAATACCTTTGGAGGTGGGCACAGAACCTACTTTGGAAACAGACTCTACAGGACTGCTGTGATGAACCTGGCATCACTTCTGGACTGGGTGTCCAGGCTGTAGTGCTTTGTACCCTTAGCACTGGCCTACCTGGGCTAGCCGCCTCCGGAGCTGCCGAGTCTCAGATCTGTAGTCGCTTTTTCAGAACACTTGAAAGCCATTGTTTTCTTTCTTTGTGTGACTGTGAGCGTGGAGCTTTGAATTTGGCACGTTTTCTGTCCGAGTCTCTGCCTCAGCGTAGCACCCCTCGTGGTCAAACAAACTGGCGTGCACAGAGTAATTTTGAGACACAGGACAGGGCTCCCCGCTCTGAAACTGGGCAGCTTACTGGACTTAAATTGTGATACTGCCTTGCATGCAAACAAAATAGTCTTGATTGCCGGCTGAGGGATTTCCATACTTATTTTGCTTTGGCAAGACTGTACGGCTCCTCTCGCTACCTCAGTAGCTTACCAATAATAAAGTCTTTGGGATTGATTTATTTGTGCAGTCAGCAAGGCTGCTCATGTAAGCGGGATTTTGTGCTGCTGGGAAGCCAAGGCAAAGAGGACTTGCTGTCCTGCCACAGAGCACGGGCCAATTCTGGTTGCTGCTCGGGTACAAGGGGTCCTGTATTTACCCCACAGCCACTGCACGGCTGCTCCCCGCCCGCCCCAATACCCTTCCACCCTGAGCTGGCCTTGAATATATAGCCAGGGCTGTCACATGCACATTATCACGTGAGGTGCTTATGTGAATATCTCTATCTCCCTAATTTCTCATCTGCAGGTTATAGCTAATCGCCACTAGAGGTCTCCGTTGAACTTTTCTGGTTCTTTCTATCCAAACAGGGTACAGCAAGTTGTATTTCTGCTCGCTGTGGACTCTCTCCTCACATCCCACTGTTTCCCTACTCCTCTTTACTCCTCCTGTCCCACTAAACAGCACAATGAGGTCTCTCCTGAGAATTTGCCTACTTTCCTATCTCTCTTTACTTATTAGCTCTTGACTCTTTGTCATTAATTCTTGGGCATTCCTCTGCTCTCTCTGCTGCCTCCCAAAAAGACTTCTCCTACTCAAACTTATTACTGCAAAAATCTATAGATCGGGTACCTCCTCTGGGCCTCAGTTACAAACATATTGGTTCCATAATTAGATTTCTGCTCAGAAAGCAAATCTGCTACCATGGTTGTACCTCTTGTATGTTCCTACATGCTATTATCTGGATAGCGACCCTATCCCTCACACTTTCTGGTGACATTGAGCCAAACCCTGGCCCCCTAGGATCGCACATGCGACCTCCTTAAGTGTCCAAACCTCCTGGACTATCCATTGCCCACATTAACATAAGGAGCTTGGTAGCCAATCCCCCAGAGCTCGAAGCATTAGTTCTTGTTAACAATCCTGATATCCTTGCCTTGCCTTGTCTGAAACTTGGCTAAAGTCTTCAATCCCTAACTCAGCATGAGCTCTCCCTTGGTACAACTTGCTACGTGTGGACCGTCCTTCATCCAAGAGAGGTGGTGGCCTAGTGCTGTATTTCAAACCACACCTTAATATGTCTCTTGCACCAGTTAATCCTTTAAGTCATTGTGAAGTACTGCATTTGATCCTCCTATTGGGGGGCTCAAAGAAACTTCACATCCTAAGTGTCTACTCCCCTCCGAGAAACAGTAAGCTTGGTCTTGAAGAACTCATTGACCAAATAGCCAAGGTACCCTCCAGAAGTGATATTATCTGCCTCGGGGATTTCAACCTTGACTGACTGGGCTCGAATGGCTCCTACCTAGCATCCACCCTTAGTAGAGTTAACCTTACTCAACTTATTGCATCTCCTGCTAGAGTCTCCTCAACCGGCTCCAGTCGTACGCTCATCGACTGGATACTCACCAACACAGTGGACTGTGTTAACTCCTCTGGTGTCCTTGCAGACTATCACTGACCACTGCCTGATCTACTGCATGTGGCAGGCCTCTACCCATACTTATCCTCCCAAAATTCTAACCTTCTCAAATTTTGCCCATCTGGACTCTGCAGCCTTTCTTCATGACCTCAGTCGGGTTGACTGGTCCCCCATCTTTATTACCAATGATGTCAACAGAGCTACTGAACACTTCACAAATGTGTTACTATCACTACAGCAGCAACACATCCCCACCTCAACCCGCAGGGTCAGGGGCAAACCCACAAAGTGGCTTAGGTGCCCTCTACTCCAGCGCCTAAAACTAAGGGATAGGCTATGGGTGAAATGGAAATCCTCAGCCTTGTCTACTGACTATGAGGAATATCGCGCCCTAAGAAATGCCTGCAAAAAGGACATTAAACTGGCCAAAAGTAGCTACTACCATGAGCTACTTCACTCTTCCTCAACTAACCCTAAACAATATTGGGCCAGTATTAACGAAATTATTGGAAACAACAAGCCACAGCCTCCGAGGGAAATGTTGGTAAATGAGGTCAGTTGTAGCCACCCCTCTACCATTGCTGAAGCTTTTAACTCTATTTTCACAGCGCTCCCAACCTTCCCTGTGCCTCTCCTCTTGGCTCTCCTACTTCACCCTCTGATCCCTCTTATGCTTCAGCACCCCTGAAGCTTGCTCCTGTCACTAGAGCTGAAGTCTTAAAACTCCTCTATTCTATCTCTCCCCATGGTAGCGCAGGTACTGATGGTCTCGAACCCAGGATCCTTCGATTGGCTGCCACTCTATTAGCAACCCCAGTAACTAGACTATTCAACCTCTCTAGCTCAATCTCAGCTGTTCCCCTCATATGGAAATCAGCCAGGATTCTTCCTGTGTTCAAAAAAGGCGACCCTAGTAGACTAACTAATTACAGGCCCATTGCTATTCTACCTACCCTAAGCAAACTGCTCGAAAAATCAGTCCACGGCCAGCTTATCTCTCAACTGACCAAGTTTAATCTTCTGTCTCCCATCCAGCACGGCTTTCGGCCTGGACACAGTACCACCATGGCACTTACCCTATTTACCAGTGATGTTAAGACTAACATGGATAATGGACAACTCACTGGGGCTGTATTTATTGATCTTACAAAAGCATTCGACCTGGTGAGCCATCCCCTTCTGCTGTGCAAACTACTGGATCTTGGCGCTACCCAGCCCCCATGTCCTGGTTCAAAAGCTATCTAGGCTGTCGTTCCCAAACTACCTCTTTCTGCAAAGCCCAATCATCTCCCTCTGCTATCTCCTGTGGTGTTCCTCAGGGTTCAATACTAGGCCCATTGCTATTCTCTATCTTTGTCAATTCTATTCCAACCTTCACTACCCACTGTAAGTCTATTTTGTATGCCGATGACCTGCTACTTTACACCACCTCTGCATCTGTCAGTGATAGCAATGACCACTTATCATCCTCCTTTAGACAGATCCAGGCCTGGCTCTCCTCCAACCAATTAATTCTTAATCAACCCAAGACTCAGGCAATGCTCTTTGGGTCTCTAAGGAAGACCAATGCAGAATCCCATCACCTGAGGGTCCAATGCTCAGACAGATCTGTACTAACCAACACTAAGACCTTTAAATATTTAGGGGTGACTCTTGACCCACAACTCCACTTCACCTCACATATCAATGGGATTTTCCAACACATCAGCTTGAAGATTGGAGCTGCTTACAGGGTTCATCACTCACTGCTTCTGCCCGTGTCTCTGTAGCCCAGGGGGTCCTGCTTCCAGGGCTGATGTGTGCGCTTCCTGTCTTCTCTCAGGCTAAAATAGCAGACTTACATAAATGGGACACCACATAGAACAACATTTGCAGATTCGCTCTGGCTGCTCCCCGGCTCACCCATCACTGCCGTCTCTACTCTACATTGAACTGGTTGTCTCCTGATGGCATGCGCTCCTGCACTCTGGGTGACCTTATTGATTCCTTATCACGTCCACCGCGTCCTGACACGCTTGCAGCTATGCTTCAAACCATTACCCCAGCTCGTCTTCTACTGCTCCCCGTTCCTCTCTGCTCTACAAAAATGGGTGAACATGCTTTCTCACACCTTGTTCCTAAATACTGTAACTCTTTTCCTATGACATTAAGCACTCCCCATCTCACCACTCTTTCAAAAAAGCACTTTTTTCTTACTTGAGCTCCCCTGGTGTCTGTAGTTGTCCCTAATCCCTTTCTGGTTCCTCTGCCCACCCTATGTCTAACATTGTTATGTATTTAATACTTACCTTAAGTAATCTCCAGGATGTTTTATTGTTACTCACCCACACTTGGGTGCTTGCTATTTCTATACTCCTGTAAGTCTACCATGTGTGGTGGTCCTGTGTTTTGGTGCTAATACCAGACTGTCCTCTGTAATTTTGACTACTGCATTGTTGTACACTCCCGGGTCGTGCTTGACAATAGGCAGGTCTTTTGCCTAACGCACTTACCTGGTTACCAAATGCTAATAAATAAATAAATAAAGGTGTGTACTGTCCTCCAAATAGCTGCTTTACAGATTTCCAATAGTGGAACATCCCTGGCAGCTGCTCCCTTAGTGAAATGGGCCCTCAGTCCTGCTGGGGACTCCTTCACACCCTTCGAATAGCAAAACTGGATGCACTGACCTATCTAGTGAGAAATGGACCTTTTAGATGTTGGATTTCCTTTACCCACATCCCCATAAGTCAAGAACAGCTGTTGTCTGTCCTGCCTATTTTCCTTTGTGAGAGTCATGTAGTAACTCAGAACTCTCTTAACATCAATATTGTGAAGTTGACATTCACCTTAACTAGAATGCTGGGTGAAAAAGACTGGCAAAGTGATGGATTGATTTAAGTGGAAATGAGAGACCACTTCAGGGAGGAATTTCCTATTTGTCCTCAGAACTACCTTATCCCTAAGGAAACTACACAGAGCCCGTAGTTCACTAATCCTACTAGCAGAAGTGATAGCTACCAGGAACACTGTTTTCCAGGTAACATACAGTACTTCAAATGAACTGAAACCATGGGCTCAAATGGGGGGCCTATGAGCTGGGTGATGCAAACATTCAGGTCCCAAGCTGGCACTGGTTCCCTGTGATGGGGAGCTGGAGGGCCAGACATTTGAAGAACTTTTTGAAAATAGGGTTGGATTTAGGATGCCATCGAAACACCCTTTCCAGCTGAGATGTAAGCAGATACTGAAGCCAGATGGACCTTCAAAGTTGTGGTATGCAAGCCCAAGGAGTCCAAATAGGTAAGATAGTCCAGCAGAGCTGGAATTCCTGCCTGTGCAGGTACCACATTGTTGGTAGAACACCAAATAGAAAATCTCTTCCACTTAGAAGCATAGGTTTTCTTAGTAGAAGGTTTCTTGTAACCCCTCAAGATATTTAGAACACTTTCTGAGTGATGCAAGCCTGCATACTCTTAAGTCCTCAAAAGCCATACCTTGAGCCTGAGGGATTTGAGGTTCAGGTACAGGATCCTCCCTCGGTTGGAGGCTAACAGTTTGCACCTCTGAGGGAGGTATATTGGCTTTTCCATAGACATGGAGAGCAGCAGACAGTACCATGGCTACCTGGCCCAATCTGGTGCTATCAAGATCATTGATGTTGGCTGGGACCTGACTTTGATCAGAACCCCGATGATCAAGGGAAAGGGAGGGAAGGCATATAGCCATCTCCCTGACCAGTCCAGAGTCAGAGCTTCCCAGGGTATCATACCCCTGGCTGGTGATCTGCAGCAGTACTGTGGCAGGTGGTGGTTCTCATGAGATGCAAAGAAGTCTACCTCTGGGGTGTCCCACCTCCTGAACACTACCTCCAACACCTGCCTGTTCAAGGTCCATTCGTGATGGGCCTGGGTGATCTGACTCAGGGCATCTGCTAGGATGTTGTCCTTGCCTGGCAGATGAATAGCTTGCAGTGAAGCTTTGAGTGAGTAAGCCAGACTCCATATCTTCATTGCATCTGTGCACAGGGGGTTTGACCTTCTTCCCCCCCATTTGTTTATGTAGTACATTGTTGTGGTGTTGTCTGTTCTGACCTCTACCACTCTGCTCTGCACCAAATGGTGCGAAAGCCTGCAAGGCTAGGAGTACTGCCCTCAGTTCTAGTGGGTTTATGTGCTGGAGTGACTCTGCACTTGACCAGGTAATGTGGGTGGTGTGTTCCCCTATGTGGGCACCCCACCCCAGTAGGGATGTGTCTGTTGTATCACTGATGGAGACTCTTGCTGGAAGGGAACACCTTCCCTGAGATTGTCTTCTTCCTTCCACCATTGGAGGGCTTACAATAATGTCTTTGTTACTGGAATCAACTTTGAAAGAGGGTCTCTCCTTTGGCACCTATGTGGTCTGAGGTGGAACTGCATATCTCTCATTTGGAACCTGGAGCCCAGGACTGTACCTGTTGCTGCAGCCATGTGTCCCAGTAGTTGCAGGAACTGCCTTGCTGTCTTTGGCTTGTGCAGACTGAATGAGCCACCAATTTGTAGGATATTGCTTACCCTGTCCTGAGGCAGGTGAGCCCTTCCCTTCAGAGTGTCCTGTTCTGCCCCTATGAAGTTCAGTACCTGCACTAGTTGTAGGACAGACTTTTTGAGGTTTATTAGGAACCCTAGGGACCCCAGGAGCTCCTGGGTTATTTACAAGTGCTTTTTGTCCTGCTGTGGTGAGTTTCCCACCACCAACCCTTCATCCAGGTAGGGAAACACTGTGACACCTAACTTTCTTAGGTGTACCACTACCACTGCCAGGCACTTTGTGAACACCCTTGGAGCTGAGGAGAGACCAAATGGTAGTGTTGAAAACTGGTAATGATCTGATGGGAGTCTGAACCCGAGGTATTTTCTGTGAGACTCCCTTATGGGGATGTGAAAGTAAGCATTTTTTAGGTCCAGGGACGCCAACCAGTTCACTTTTTGAAAGGTTGATAGAATCATTGCCACGGTTACCATATTGAATTTTGGCTTTACCAGGTGCCTGTTTAGTAGCCTTAGGTCTAGAATAGGCCACCACTCCCCATTTTTCTTTGTGATCAGGAAGTACCCTGAGTAAAATCCTTTTCCCTTTTGCTGGGAAGAACAGGCTCCACTGCCTTTGACAGCAGCAGATTTTGCACAGCTTTTTCTAACAGCTTCCTTTCTGCATTTGAAACTGGTGTGAACACTCTTGTTCTTAGAGGAGGAAAGGATCTGAAGCTCAAGGACAAGCCTTGACTCACCACTTCCAGGACCCACTTGTATGTGGTAATGTTTATCCAAGCCTGGATGTAGTGGGCCAGCCTGCCCCTACAAGAGGTGAGGAGGCGGCCTTGGCAAGTAAGTCAGGGATTCTGCTTGGATTAAGGCTTGGCCTGACCAGTCTGAGATCCATGTCTAGATCCCCTTCTGCCCCTTCCTCTGAAGTACCCTGTCTGCTGGGGGTACTGCTGATATTGAGGAACAGCCTGAGCCTAGTGGAAAGGCCTGCTGTAACTGGCTCTATTCCAGCCTTCCCTTCCATAAAGTCTGATGGAAGGTGAGGATTTCTCTTTGGCAGAGTTGCTTCTATAGGTGACTTTGTACTCATCCACCTTCTTCATATATGCTTCTGTCTTAGCTCCAAATATGGACTTGCTTTCCACAGGAAAACCCATGACTTTCACCTGGGTATCCTGTGTGAGGTTTGTGGCCCTGAGCCATGCAAACCTTCCGAGAGCTACAGTAAGGGCCATCCGCCTGGCAGCAGTGTCGTTGGCATCTGCTGCCATCTGAAACCGATACTGTACTTGGCAGCCTCCAGGCCAAAACCTGGCAGCCTCAGTCAAATCAGCTGAGAGGCCAGACTGAGCTTTCTCAGACATAGCAAGGACAGACTGCCACAGTGATTTTTGGTACTGCGCAACGTAAGCCTGATAATTGGCCTGTCTGATAGCTAATGAAGTTGACAGCCCTTCTTGGCCATACTGTCCAGCTTTCTAGAGTACTTCTCAGGAGGATGTGATGCCACGGGCACCTTCGCCCTGTCACAGGCTGCTGTCTGCACAACACCTTGATGGTCGGGGTGAGTAAACAGAAACTCAGCCCCTTCCCTGTCCAACTGGTACTTTTTATCAGACCTCTTATCCAGAGGTGAAACAGAGTTTGGTGTCTGCAGAATCTTTAAAATATCTTTTTTAAATAATTTGTTTATGGAGAACAACTACTTCTTTGATGGTGTCAGCCCCATAAGCTCCAGATAGTCCACCTCCTCTTTATCTTCTACCACTTCATTAGTGGCTATATGTAAGGCATCTACCATTTTCTTCACAAAGGAGAAATGGGAAGAATAGTCCTCAGATGTCCTGAGTGGAGATCCAAAATCTTGATCAGGGGAAACTTCAGGTTCTATGGGTTCCCCCTCATCTTCATCATAATCCTTGTATTCCTCATACTCTGTGTATTCCTGGAGTGAGGCTGAAACCAGGGAAGTTGTTTGACAAACCAGGGTTTGAGCCAGTGTTTGTGGAACCAGAACCGGTACCAACCCCTGTAAAGCTTGGATTACTCTGAATGCCTGAGCAATGTCCTCAGGTGTAGGCAAACTGCTAGGCACTGCAGAAGTTCCCTTAGGCTTTTCAGCAGGGGGTTCAGTGTGCTTTGTTTTCTTTAATTTTTTATCAGGAACCGGAGATTCAACCAGTTCACCGGTTCTTTTCCCAGTTGATGAAGAACCCTTATCAGGGGTTGTCTGCTTTGGATCCACGGTTTCACCAGCATTTTGTGAGGGTGTAGGCTGGTCAGAGCCGGAGGCACCCTTCTGCAACTTTTTATGAAATCTCTCCCAACATTTGGCAAGAGTCTTTTGAGGTAAAGACTTACAAATGTCATACTCGGCAGAGAAATGTTCTTCACCAAGCCAAACGACACATAAATCATGTTTGGGAGCCTTGGCGAAAATATCTCCACACTTAGAACAATTTTTAAAACCCCAGGGGAACAGCTTTCTTCTTAGGTTTTTCTGACATTTTCAAAAGTAAACCTAGGTAGAACAATCTCAAAGAAAAGTTTTATTAATAAGAAATTTAGCAGTTGTTATCGGTTCAGGAATCGAGGAGAGTTCAGATCGGAAACCAAGGTCTGGGAAAAAACAACCAAATTTATCGGTTCTTCATTATAAAAAACCAAAACAAACTTAGCTAAAGCTATAGGGGTTTTAGTAAAAAAACTCAGATTAAACTAACTAAACCTCGGTTCCTCAGCGGTTATCCCAAACCGAAAGGAAATGAGAAAACTCAAAAATCTACTCCTATAACTAGCGGTTTACTGTTTAAACAGAAAACAAAGGCAGCAAATGAAAAAAATTCTACGAAATATATTTATATTTTTTTAAGTAACACTCAGGAATGACTGAGAGGAGAAGTCTCTGAGATGTCTTGATTTGGCAAGCGAAGAAAGAAATCTGAGGTGTTATAGGCCCTGTCCACACTATTAGCACTTTTTGAAACCGTTCTGAAAACTATTTTGTATAACGGTTTTCAAAACTGTTCTCCCTCAGTCCACACAAGCAGGCGACTTTGGAGGATGCCCCTTGGAGTTCTCAGGCATACTTGCGGCAGTCCCGCAAAGCATTGTGGGTGCCCAATGCATGCCGGGATATTCCGTAACGGGCATGCTCTGATCAGGTTTCAAGTACGGTTTCTTAAACTAGTTCAGAGCATGGTAAAAGCGTGCTGTAGTGTGAATGCAAACCATATTTGCAGGTTTTGTAACGTTACAGGCAACCTGTAACATTACAAAAGCCCTAGTGTGGACAGGGCCATAGAATGCAGCAGTTGATAAGGGCAGCATTCGAAAATGTGGCACGAGTCAATGATGGTTCCATCATCAACATAACGTTCTATCTCTGGGCAGTTCTACTTCAAAGGCTGACTGCAAGAGTCAGGAATATTGAAGAATTCCTGGGGTAAGAAAATGTATTTCTGGCCATTTGTATGGTACCGTTTAGCTAGGTTCCAGCATTTTGTTTTTTTTTAAATGACACAATTTTCATATATTTTCTCAGTTTTTTAGTTCAGGGGGAAAACAAGATTGTGACTGTCACGACACGAAAAAATGTTTTTCTGCTCTGAGAAGCAAGTGGTAAAAAATCAAAAAACAGTCTTACAGCATGGAACTTTTGTGTTGTAGCAGAACATTATCCAAAAAACCCTACTGAGCAGGCTTAGAACAGCAATAAAACATAATTTTAAATCCTTATAACTTTGCAACCGTTCAGTATTTTTTCACAAAGACTTCCAAAGGCACTGCCTTGGCATAGCATGCTTCTACCCTGAAAGTTTTGAAAAATAATTCCATTCCATGTATGCTCTACATGAGAACAAAACCAAAAACCCATGTTATGTACAGGGAAAAAAATAGATGGCTACAGGAAAATAACATGTGGATCTCAGAAACCACACAAGCTGCCAATCATGAAATGTTCAACATATCTAGACCTTGCCTTCTAGACAATGCAAGCAAAATATCAGCTAATTTTGTCAAATTGTGCCAAAGCTGTTAAATGTGCAAAATTAAGGGTTTAACGTACACTCTGTCAGTCAAACCTAACTATACTGCCACTACCTCACCAATATAATATACATATACACACACATACATACACACTCTTTGTGGAGATTCGATCGGATGACAACATTTGAGACGGAAGTCCCGCTTTGAGCTCCGCTACGGCCCCCCCCCGTGTCTTTACAATTACTTTTTTTTAGTATTTTGAAGTAGCAGGATTTCACAAAAATACTAAAGCGTACTCCTGAAACCTAAATATCTCTTCTGATCGGATCATGAGTGAGTCTTTGAGTCTACATTTTCTTGTTTAAGCTGACAGTGTGCTGCCACGGTCTGTATTTAAATGTTCACAGAGAAAACGGCCAATCAACCGCATAGCACCACATAACGTCGTCATCGCAATCTCCTACTTAAAGAAAAACAGCAAGTACATCAACTGACAGTAAACTTTTAACCATGCTGCAAGTTAATTAGCTTAATAATCTATTGAGAGGCATTATTAAAATCTCAAGCTCATTCTTCTATTAAAGGATCTAAATACATTTATTTACAATTATGGATTTGGAGCGAAACCTTGTGACTATTCAAGAGGAAAATACAGCATTAAAGCGTCCATTGTCAGACTCTGACAGCAGTCTAGATGACCATATCTCAAAGAAATCAGCCACTAGTTCTACATTAACAGTGGAGCATTTCAATATCATCATGTCTGAAATATGTAGGTCAGGCACTAAGATGTCTGAGATGCACACTGATTTAAAGGATGTTAAACAAGAGCTTGTGCCTCACAATATAAGAATTTCAGATGCTGAAACTAGAATAAGTAGCTTGGAAGACACAGTAAATAAACTACAAACAGACAGAATTGCCAATAACCATAGGATTAGTAAGCTACAAGCTAAGATTGAGGATCTAGAGAATAGAAATAGGAGAAATAATTTAAGATTGTTTGGTATTAAAGAAGGCATGGAAGGAGCAGATCCTATTTCCTTTGCTAACAATCTTCTCATGAAAATTGCTGGTCCTCCTGTTGACACCAAATGCTATGTGATCGAAAGAGCCCATAGATCTCTGAAGCCTGAACCAAATATAGGAGGAAGACCTAGGTCATTTATTCTAAGATTTTTAAATTTTCAGCAGAAAGTGCATGTTCAAAGAGCTCTTAGAGACAAGACTAGCATCAATTTTGAAGGCTGTAAAATCAAGGTCTTTAACGATCTAGCTCCTGAAACTATTCAAAAGAGAGATGCCTTCTTTCATATTAAAAAGCATCTCAAAGACTCAGGACTAAAATGCAGCTTGTTTTTTCCCAACCTTGTTAAAGGTTTGGTCTACTGAAGGGACAAAGAAATATAATGGATTTGCAGCTGCAAAAACAGGACTCAGAAATGACTTTCCTGTTCTGTTTAAAAATTTTGACTTTCAACATTGAAATGTAACATTATGATATAGGTGAGGGAGGGAAACGAAGCACACAAGGCATTGTTTTGTCTCATAGGCTGTTTTTCCTATTGGGAATGTGGGGGAAAAAAGGAGAAAAATTGTTCAGATGTAGTTGGGTCAATACCAAAAATTCTCCTTGGTAAGAGCACTGTAGGGGCATCACTGCAGCAGGCTTCTTCCGTTGGCCTTTTTTTTCAGGGGGTGATCAGAGCCTAGGTTTACTGTCCATGATAGTGCAGATTGGATCTATGATCTACATGGTGTGATTTAAGGGTAGATTAAGATCAATTGGCGCCATTCTATCACCTTAATCAGAAATCACCTTTCACAGTGGCTACCCGATTTCATTCCTGATTTAATGATTATATTATTAACAAACTGCTAAAGAAAAGCGTTGTCTGTCCTTGCTTCTCCTGGGTGATGTGGGTGGTGGTCAGTCTTCATTTGATGGCAGGCAATTATTGAAATTACCTATATCTCCTTACAATATGCCTTTTGCTTGATTGGATTTGGTGCTGATCAGTCAGAGGGAGATGGGTTGTTCTAGTGAATTTCCCCTTGTACCCAGTAACTGGGCTATTTCTCAGTGCTAAAGATTAATAAGTGAGAGAAAGAGGCATGCTGGAAATAATGATCCCTATATGTTCACTCCGACTGAAGCAGTGTAAGAAAAAAAGAGGGGGAGAAACATATTTACTAGTCTTTCATGCTTGTCTCAGAGGTGACTGTCGTGCACATTATTTTGGGGACTTGGATAGTGATTTAATAGTATCTACATATTCTAATAAATATTGATCCTGACAGAAAGGGGAAAGGAAACAAACTGAAGGCCTCTTTGGAAATAGGAGGAGATGGAGAACAATAATTTTTTTTGTTTGTTTCTTTTTCTTTGTGACCGCTTTGGAGGATAGTCCTGATATCTTGTGGATTTCTCCTTTTCTTTTTTTTTTCAGATTCAGCCATATTGATTAAAACAATCTTTTTTAAAGTTACCTCGAGGTTCCAACTGCTCTTTCCAGGAGATTCCATGTCCGCACGAGTCTGCTCCAGTGGCGTATACGCTAGGTAGTGAGGGAATCATGCGATCTCACTGCAGTGAACTATGAACTTTGAACTAGAGGAGTGTCTCTCTAGATGCTTTGTGGGACTGAAAATGGCGAGTGAGCTGCTGAAGTAGGTACATTCTCCTTTTCATCCGGGGTTTTTCCTCTTTTAAATGTGGGCACATATCTTCATGAGTAAGGTTTAAATGTGATCTAAGTGGAAATGATAATAAGAAATAATTTGCAAGCTTGTAAACTCAGGGAAAAATTGCTTATCTATTGACATGCTTTGGCAGGTTGGTTGGGGACATTAGGTAGAACCTTTACTGTTATTTCAGACAGAGCCGGGGAGAAATCAGTATGCAGTTCTTCCTGAAATTTTTTTTTACTAAGTGTTGTTCATTATACTAATAATTACATCCTGCCTGGAAGACACACAGACTAAAAAGTGATTTATATCTTTGGTTATAATGGGAAGTCACATTGCAGGCCATTCAGAAGTCTTATGAGTATTCTGGATCTTTCTGAGGGATTATTAGAAGGAAAGCATTTATTTGCAGAGTTTAGAAGTATGATGTAATATTTTTTTTTTTTTTTTACCAATCCATGTTTGCTCTCCTGTTATGGTTTTCTAGGTTATTTACAATTAGTGGGCTAATGAAGTGATGGGGGGGAGGGTCCATCTCTGAATAAATTCATCCCAGAATGTGTTGGCAAGAGGTCATTATGCTTTTGGTATTATGGGCCTCAAATTTGAGGAATATGTACCAAATATGGTCTATCTATTGCTTTGTTTTTAATGATAGAAATCTGTTATGCAACTGTATTAACAGATGCCTATTCATTCTTCTTTATGGTACAAAATCTCCTTCTTTTTTTTCTCTTCTTTTCATTTTCATACATCTGAGTATCTCTTTTTCTTCTCTTTCTATGACAAACTGAGAAATTAGAGATTTACATTTTGGAATACTTATGTATGTCAGGACTCCATTTTCTTATTAGGTACATCATACATTGGAAAAGATTGTGATGTCTATAAGTGACAAGTTAAAAATTGTAACATGGAATATTAGAGGACTAAATCATAAAATTAAGAGGTATTCGGTATTAAGGCATTTGAAGAAATTAGACACATCGATTGCCTTTTTACAGGAAACACATCTAAAAAACAACACTATAATTTAGTGCAAAAGTAGTGGGTAGGTAAAGTATTTGGAGCAGGTGATCATTCAAAAAAGCAGGGGTCTTCATTTGGTTTAAACGAGGTCTGAATTTCAGTCATATTACTACATTTGAAGACCCCTTGGGTCATTATATTATTGTGCATGGTAAATTGGGAGAAAAATATTTTATTTTCATTAATATTTATGGACCCAATTCCACTACACATGACATTTTTAATACTATTTCTTACAAAACAGATACTTTGTTGGAAAACACTATCATAATTGCTGGTGATACGAAGAGCACTCTAGACCCTAGATTAGATATATCCATGTTTCATCCAAATAAAGCCAAAACTGATAAAGATTTGGATCACTTAATAGAAAACCTGGGCTTGGTAGACGCATGGTGGATCTTTCATCCCAATGTTAAAGAATATACACACTGGTCTCAATGTAATAATTCAAGTTCCAGATTAGATCAAATTTATACAGCAAAAAACTTAATTCCCAGAATTCTTACAGTTAAGATTGAATCACAGGTACTATCTGATCATTCCCCTGCATCATTAGTATTTTGCACAGCCAATAAATCTCATAGAACACAGAGATGGAAGATTAATAATTTCTTACTAGAACAACCTGACATTTGTAATAAGATTTATGATAGCATTGAAGAATTCTTTACGTTTAATGATCCCAGTGATACTTCCTGGAACAATACTTGGGACTGCCTTAAGTGTTGTTTAAGGGAGGTTTTAATAAGAGAAGCTGCCATTACTAAAAAGGAAAATAACCAAAAGCAACAAAAGAAATTAGAGAAAATTAAAGAAATAGAAAAAACACTATTGAGTTCTAATTCTCCTGAAGTGTGGAAGAATTGGTCTACACTTAAAGTTAAATATAATGAATCCATTACTAGTGAAGCAATCTTCTCAATCAGAAAGTCTAAATTAAATTATATTGATTCTGGGCCCAAAGCCTCCAAGATTTTGGATATAAGGTTATGGCAAAATAGCAATGCCACTAACATCACAGCCCTTAGAAATAAGGCCACAGGAAATATGGTGACAGGACACACCCAAATAGAGAATTTCAAGGTTTTTTTTTTTTGTAATTATTCTTTATCTCCTCCCCTTGCCTGCCACCTCTGACCTTTCAGGGGAGACAAGTGGACATCCCACTGCCTAGAACCCAACCCAGACAGACCCTCCAGCCCCATGGAGCCACGGTTTACTCCCCGGGTGGGGACGAGGTGGGGGCCTAATGCCCCAATACTTACATTTCTTCAGTCGAGGGCAGCTGGGCAGGTTCAGGAACATTGTGGGCATGGCCTCAGTCTCCCCATCTTCCCGACTGAGGCAGGCATTTTCACATTTTTCTTCCTTCCCCGAGCAGTGAGTGGCTTCCTGACATCAAGGCGCTAATGCCGACATCCTTGCTGTTCATTGGCCACCCCTTTCTGCTCCTGAATTGGAGCTTGCATTTCCTCGAGCCTCCGCTCGGCATCATGCAAGTGTCGGGAATCGGCCAGATCCCTCCCCAGAGATAGCGAGCTGTCATTGGACGCTCAAGCCGATTTTCCCCCAGTCGACCCACCAACAACCCGAGTCCGCTCTTGAACCTGGGTCGCCAGGAATTTCAAGATTTTTATACAAAACTTTATTCGAAGGAGCATGTGATTGGCCCCTCACATTTAGATAACTTTGCAATGGTGTTACTATCCCATATGTGCCAGATACATTTAAAGAAAAATTAGGGGCCGCAATAACACAAGAAGAAATTCTAAGCGCTATTAAACAAACCAAGAAAAACAAAACACCGAGCCTGGATTGCTTCTCTGCTAATTTTTATAATAACTTTGGACAGAAACTGGCTCCTGTTTTGGTGGAAGTCTTTAATCAAGATTATACAGGGGGTACACTTTTTCGAGAGATGACCAAAGGTTTAATTACTTTGATACATAAACAAGGGAAAGATCCACTGGATTGTGCAAGTTACAGACCAATATCACTAATTAATTCAGATATTAAACTTTTAGCCAAAGTGATTGCCAATAGATTGGAGACAGGGGGTGGGATATTCAGAAGGGTTGTGCATGGCGCAACACAGTTGTGCCATGTGCAACCCACTGATGCGCCCTGGTGTGATATTCAAAAGGGAGAAAGTGCGTGGCACAAATCCCTATGCGCCGGGGTGCAGCAGTAATGTATGCAGTGCAAGTAGGGGGGGCCTGCCCATGCATACTCCGCACATCCCAATATTCAGCCCAGGATGTGCAGAAAAGATGCAGGCGCAACCCCTACCTGTGCTGCACACAGTTGAGGCACAAAAAACAGGAGCAACAGCTGGCCATCCACAGGTGAGCCGCCGTATTGCAGGGTGCAACACAGCAGCTGCCAGCTGTGGGTGGCCACCCGAGCTCCTGCGGCACCGTCCATTGTGGTAGTGCCCCCCATGCCCAATCGGGGGCATAAGTATTACTTAATTTGTCCAATATCCCTGGTGGTCCAGTGGACTGCTTCCAGCCTGATCGAGGACATAAGTATTATTTAATTTGTCCAATATCCCTGGTGGTCCAGTGGATCGCTTCCAGCCTGATCGTTAGCATAGGTATTATTTAATTTGTCCAATAGCCCTGGTGGTCCAGCGGCACCCCCCTCCCCACCTGCCCACTGTGCCCCACCACCCCGCTCCCCCCCGGTCAGAGGTGGGTGGCAGCTCCCCACCTGCAAGCCGCCCAGCCACCTGCCTACTGACTGCGTACAGTACAGCTGTATGCCCATTGGTCCACAGCGTGGGCCAATGGATCATCTGAACCATATCAGTACTCACAGTCCAGATATGTGAATGAATCCATTCACATATCTGGACTGTATAGTATGGTATAGTCACTCGCTACTGGTCCGCGCAGTGACCAATGGGTGTATAGCTGTACTGTATGCAGTCAAGTCGGTGGGCGGCCGGGGGTTGCGGGTGGGTAGCTGCCACCCGCCACTGACTGGGGGGGAGCGGGGTGGTGGGGCACAGTGGGCAGGTGGGGGGGGTGCCGCTGGACCACCAGGGCTATTGGACGAATTAAATAATACCTATGCCTGCGATCAGGCTGGAAGCAGTCCACTGGACCACCAGGGTTATTGTACAAATTAAATAATACTTATGCCCACGATCGGGCAGGCAGCTCGTTGCTGGTGGGGGCAGGGGGCATCGGTCCCCGACGGCTGCTGCCTAGCAGGGCGCCAGGCGCAAGTCGCCGGGGATCGGCACACCTGTATGCAAATGGGGCCATAATGACATGCTAATGGCCCTATTTGCACCTTGCATGCATTATGGCCCCATCTGCATTTCCACCGCTGAATACCACGGTTGATGTGCCTAGCACAAAGGCACTTGCGCTGGCGCATCCCCCTGCTCCTCTCAGGCCACTTGCGCTGGTGCAGTGCCACTGCACCATGCTCAATGCAGGTGGCCACAGTGCCATTTTCAACAGCACCATTGAATATCGCCCAGACCACACCCTGGCGCATCCCAGTTGCGCTGCACCCGGCTTGCACCCTGCCAGGTGCAGTTCTGAATATCCCACCCAGTGACTCATTTTCTAATATCTAGGCAACAAACAGGGTTCATGAAAGGGAGGCTTGCAGCAGATATTACTAGGAAATTATTTCATGTAATACAGGTGGCAAATCAACAATGGATACCTTATGGACTTGTTTCGCTCGATGTTGAGAAAGCCTTTGATCGGGTGGCTTGGCCCCATATATTCAATTCTCTCAAATTATATGGATTTCCTGATTCATTTCTGAAATGGGTACGCTTACTTTATCAGAATTCCACATCAGCAGTGGTAACTAATGGGATGATTTCTCCTTTTTTTGAAATAATTAGAGGAACTAGGCAAGGTTGCACCTTATCTCCACTATTATTTAATATTACTTTAGATCCATTGATTAGGTGGATATCTCATGATAAAGATATTAAAGGTATTAAGATAGGACAACATGAACAATTGGTGGCTGCTTATGCAGATGATAATCTTCTAATGATATCAGATCCTGTCTCATCTCTTCCCCATATCTTAAAATTACTTCACAAATTTGGAAGGATCTCAGAATATAAATTAAATGGAAAAAAACAACTTCTCACCTCTTAACAAATTCTGTGTTAAAGAAGACATTGATAATGCAGGGATTGCTTGGTCCAAAGACTTTATAGAGTACTTAGGTATTCATATTTATAAAACTATTGATAAGACAGTTTCAAAAAACCTATCAAAAGTTAAACAAAAAATTTCAGAGGATTTACTTAGATGGAACAAACTACCTCTAGGTTTATTGGGGAGAATAGAAACCATTAAAATGAATCTCTTGCCAAGGTTGCTTGATATATTTTTGATGATACCTTGTATCTTAACAAAGAAATGGATTCAAGCAATTTCTTCTCAAATAGCTCATTTCATATGGGGTTATAAGAGACACTGATTAGCTTATACAAAAATGTGTAGAACTAAAAATAAAGGAGGGCTAAAAACTCCTGATTTATATTTGTATTTCTTAGCAGCTAGAATTGTTCAATTATCTTTCTGGTTTAGGCTAGGAGCTTCCCAAGCATACATTCCAGACTGGATTCATATTGAACAAGAAATTATACAAAAACAGAGATTAGACTTAAGATCACTATTCTTCTCAAAACCCTATGAATCACTTAGAAATAAACTTCTTAATGATTCCATACGACAGATTAAACAAGTTTCTTTCTTACTCAGTTTGAACCTAAAGCAAGCTAAGATTCAACCCATATGGGGTAATTCAAACTTCCTAGAAAATGGTCGTCCTTTAGATAATGATATATGGAAACATAAAGGTGTTGACTCACTTCAAAATATTATCAGAAGTGGTCAGTTTCTTCCTTTCCAAATGGTGGTAGAGGTGTATGGAATTACTGTAGAGGATAGTATGTATTATTCTACTATTCAACAGATAATCAGAGATAAACTAAATATAGAACATCTCTGAATGAGAATTCTACATCTTTTTTAGGTTGCTTGAGAACTTCGCCATCAATCTCCTCTTTATATTTCTTTTTTGTGGATCTCATTAGGGAAACAGCCATTGAAACCGCTAGATGGTGGTCTCAAGCATTGGGCTGCTCCACGGAGGACTGAGATTGGGAAAATATATGGTCTTTACCATATAAAGCATTTAGCACAGTAGACCTTAGATTAATTCATTTTAAGACATTAAGACAACTTATATTACACTCCTGTGCATCTTCATCCCCAATATGTCACAAGTGTAAACTTAACAATGGTACATTACAACACATGTTTTGGTATTGTCCTATGGTTCAGTCGTTATGGGAGGAAGTGGGACGAATATTTCAAAACAATGCTTCCATTGCAAATCGCATACAAATTAACACATGTATTGTGGGTCATTTTGAGGAGAGTTATCATTGGACAAAGGATCAAAAATATTCACTCCTCCTAACTGGCACTTATATCAGAAAGATAATTTTGAAATATTGGTTAGAAGACACAGTACCCACCATACAAGAATGGAAGTTTAGTATATTAGAGATACTCAGACTAGAAAAACTAGCATTCTTTCTTGGAGATAAAAAGCATAGGCCTATGAGAAAATGGAATGATATTTACATGACATTATGTGGTATAAATCAGATTAACAATGTTAATTGATGAATATATCTCTCTCATATCATTTAAACTCTGATTATAAAGTCATAACACCTTCTACTAATTCTTTCAATTATTTATTTAGAAATGTTATGTTTCTTCTCTTTACAGCTCCTCCCTTTTTCTTTCTGTCATATAGCTCACTCTAGATCTTTTTTTTACTTAGCACACTACATAGCTATGAAATATATATGTTTATACATTATCATATTTTGCAGGCCTTAACTATATTGATATATGACATAAATGTATTTATTAATGTTTTGGTTCTTATTTCTGAAAATCTTTATGAAAAATGTTACATATTATTTATTACTTATATATACTGTAGTTACTCTTAAAATTGTATCTATACATACTCAGTTAATATGCGAAGTAATTAGTTAGTGATGTATCGGCTGGTGATTATATACTGATTCCTTTATGTCATTATATTTAAGAAATGCATATTATGTGTAAATAGTCACATTAATTGTATTTTAAGTTTCAAAAAGAAAACAATAACAATTATATTGACAGAAAATGCACACTCTTTGTGTTTCTATTTATTTACATGGGATACACAAACTGCCATACAGCATCTCATTTACAAGGGTTCCTGCTTTTATCCAGTTTGGGTGGCAAGGATGAAGCCTACGGAGGTCAGATGACTTGCTACTGGTCACACATTACTAAGCCAGTGACTGTGTTGGGATCAGAACCACCTGCTTCATAGTTCTGGGCTTTGACAACTGGAATATGCTGCCTTTATTTTATTTATTGATTGAATACAATCAGAATTACAATCCTTTGAGTCACAGACTCTTTTGCAAAGGCTCCACGTCAGTTACAAGGGGTGGAGGGTAAACAAATACAGTTAAAGACATACATAAACAGGCAGTATTTACAGTATCAGTACTGACAGAGCAGTCCAGGCTTGAACGTATTTAACCGGTGAGGTATTAGGCAGCATTCTTGGGATTCCTTGACATAGACTTGTAGGATGCTGATTCATGGGGTCTTTTGTTGGCAGTCACACCATATGTTTCTTTTGTTGTGTCAGTCAAGATCTACCCCAGTCTGTAAGAAGTAGATGTTATGATAGGATCCTTAACCCCTGTTTTCAGCCCTGTTTTCACCAAACTGGATAGTGAGTACAAAAGACTCATCAGATTGATGGGATACTGACCATGTTAAGATGTTCCTCACTGCTCCATGCTAAATGCATTGAGTTTACCTTACTGGAAAAACATAAATAACAACTGCCTCAAGATGATACATAAAGGTGATATAGCTCTAAAGAGGACTGTGTGGGGGGTCTCCCCTCATGGCAGGAACCCCGAGGGCCTTTGGACTGGGACAGCAGTCTATGAGGGAGGAGGAAGACTGCTATAGAAGAACTAGAGATCAGAAAGATGTGTGAACTGCTTCCTCTGTAACGTCGGATTGTAAGTATTACTTGGCCATATGGTAGGAGGAAAAGGTTGGAAACATCTGGTCACCCATGGCATTAGGGGACAAGGGCATGGAAGGAAAGATCCAATTAGGCCTTTAAGCAGGGACACTAGTGGGGCAAGAATACGAGATGGGATGGGCTGAGGAGGCCTGGGCCCAGAGACATAGGTGGGTGGGCCCTACAGTCTCATGGCTGGCCTCCTGGCCCAAACTACACTTGTTTATCTGCCATAGCAGTTGCAAAGAAAACTGCAAAAAAGCTGAGATGAGGCTGAAAGAAAATGTATCGCCTAGTAGGCATGAGGGCTTGAGCTGTGTTGAATAATTAAATACTTTGATTAGCTCAACACAGTCTATGTTATCACTTCATCTGAGAACATCAAAGATTAATTAATTTGTACACTACTCCCCAACTCTGTGTGTTAGAACTGTGGGTCTGCAGTCTGTGTGTGGCTGGTGCGGCCTCTGAACACCCAAATCCCAAATAATTTACTGATTCCCCAGAGCCAAGAAAGATTCTAGAGTAAGAGGTTACATGTGAATCTCTCCAAACCACACCCATATACCCTTAAGCCTCAAGCCCAATGCAAGGCATCGTGGGTATGTAAATCCTTGGATACAGCAGGCTGACAAGCTTCAGCAATGTGCAGCATCCATAAAGCATGCAAGGAGAGCAATGTGCAGCATCCATAAAGGATGCAAGTGGAGCAGTGTGTAGGATTCATAAAGAATGCAAGGAGAACAGTGTGTAGGATCCATAATGGATGCAAAGAAAGCAGTTTATAGGATTCATAAAGGATGCAAGAAGAGCAGTGTGTAGGATCCACAAAGGATGCAAGAAGAGCAGTGTGTAGGATCTATAAAGGATGCCAGGAAATCAACGTGTAGGATCCACAAAAGATGCAAGAAGAGCAGTGCGTTGGATCCATAAAGGATGCAAGAAGAGCAGTGTGTAGGATCTATAAAGGATGCCAGGAAATCAACGTGTAGGATTCACAAGAGATGCAAGAAGAGCAGTGTGTAGGATCCACAAAGGATGCAAGAAGAGCAGTGTGTAGGATCCATAAAGGATGCAAGAAGAGCAGTGTGGAGCATCTGTAAAGGATGCCAGGAAATCAGCGTGTAGGATCCATAAAGGATGCAAGAAGAGCAGTGTGTAGTATTCATAAAGGATGCAAGGAGAGCAGTGTGTAGGAACCATAGCGGATGCAAGGAGAGCAGTGTATAGCATCCAAAAAAGGATGCAGGGAGAACAATGTGCAGGATCCATAGACAATGCAAGGAGAGCAGTGTGTAGGATCCATAGAGGATGGAAGGAGAGCAGTGTATAGCATCCAAAAAAGGATGCAAGGAGAGCAGTGTGTAGGATCCATAAAGGATTCAGGGAGAGCAGTGTGTAGGATCCATAAAGGATGGAAGGATAGCTGTATATAGGATTCATAAAGGATGCAAGTATAGCAGTATATAGAATCCATAAAGGATGTAAGGATAGTAATATATAGGATCCATAAAGGATGCAGGGAGAGCAGTATATAGGATCCATAATGGATGCAAGTATAGCAGTATATAGGATCCATAAAGGATGCAAGAAGAGCAGTATATAGGATCCATAAAGGATACAAGGAGGGCAGTGTATAGGATCCATAAATGATGCAAGGATAGCGGTATATAGGATTCATAAAGGATGAAAGGAGAGCAGTTTATAGGATCCATAAAGGATGCAGGAAGAGCAGTTTATAGGATCCATAAAGGATGCAAAGATAGCAGTATATAGGATCCTTAAAGGATGCAAGGAAAGTAGTTTATAGGATCCATAAAGGATGCAGGGAGATCAGTATATAGGATCCATAAAGGATGCAAGTACAGAAGTATATAGGATCCATAAAGGATGCAAGGAAAACAATTTATAGGATCCATAAAGGATGCAAGGAGAGTATATAGGATCCATAAAGGATGCCAGTAGAGAAGAGGTATCCAAATTGTTGTTGTTTTTTTCCATCTCTCCAAACTACAAGCATACTAAAGTTTCAAACCTAGTGCAATGCATCATGAGTATTCAAATCTTTATGTGGTGCAGGGTGACATGACTTCACCAAAACAGAAATACTGATTTGTGGGGAATGTTATGAAACGTGAGTCTTGCGGATATGACCTGATGTTTTTTTTTGCAGGCAACTGTAAAAACACTTTAAATGTTTTAGAGGTCTTTCAACCCCTTATCAAAGGAAATTGTCTTTACAGAGCACATCAGGAGGGGATGGGGGTATAAATGGGAAAACTGCCCATGTAATTATCTAGTGACGGCCAACCTCTACTCATATGCCATAGGGTGTGCCCACCCTCAAGGACCTTCCTCCTCCATTGCCTGATTTGCCCCTAGCCAACCGCTGTGCCAAGCTCCTACCCTTACAGTCTGTCATGGGGAGACCCAACTGTTAAGGACAGAAACAAAGTCTAGGTCATCTCAACTGCTCAGGCAGGAAACTGCCCTGGATGTGGTACCATGGCAAGAGATGAGACATTGGCAGGTCCTGAAGCATAGATGAAGAAGAGGCCTGGTAAGGACTCACAAAAAAATAAAGCCAAAGCAGGGAAACATTAACTAAGGAAATGTTTATGCAAATTTCAGCTATTTGACAGCAATATATTTTCATTGGTGATTCTATGATCTTTCAGCAAACTATTCTGTACCCTCACAATACTTTTTTTCTGTGATTTTTCTTAGCGATTTTAAAATTGCCGAGTTCCATGAAGAGTGACTATGCAACAGCAGTAATTCTTCACTGTCAATTATTGGTGCCACCTATTGTAAAATCTAATTATTAACTCTTAAAGATCTAATAGTGTCAAAAATAGCAGACAGATAATATAGCCGGTCGTTACATTTCATTTTTTAGTATTTTTCTTTTTCCATTTGTTCATTATAAGATGTTCTACCTGACAGTATTGTGTGATCTGAACAGCAGTAGTTTAGCTGCACACTGACATATCTAGTCCTATTCCCCATCATTACCTCATTAGCATTGTGACCTCATTTATTGGCTATCTGGCTGATCTACTGCTACCTGCCACTACAGTCTACATCCTCCGCTTCTCAGTCAGGGGCCTCCTCGTTGTTGCAAGGGCCAGATCAAAACCCTGTGGTGACCGTGCCTTTGATGACACCAGACCTGCCTTTTGGAACTCTTTTCGGGTCTCTGTTAGGGAAGGAGTTGGGCAAAATCATTTTTTTAGTACTTGCCCCAGGGCAAGTAGTGGTATAAAAATTACTTGTCCACAAACTTTCTTTACTTGTCCTACCCCTGAAAGACGCATGGATTAAGGCAAGGTGACACACGACTCATATAGAAACATAGAAACATAGACTTTGATGGCAGATAAGGACCGCTTGGCCCACCTAGTCTGCCCATTTTCCTACCTACAGGATAGGCCGCAGATCCTAGTTAACCAACAGCCTATATCTTCCTACCCTCACAAGAATTGCCTTATGTCTGTCCCATGCATTCTTGAATTCTCCCACAGTTTTAGACCCCACAACCTCCTCAGGAATGCGGTTCCATGCATCCACTACCCTCTCTGTAAAATAATACTTCCTCACATTGCCCCTGAACCGCACCCCTCTATCCTTAAATTGTGTCCCCTTGTTCTTGCATGTCTCTTTTTCTGAAAGATGCTACCCTCTTGGACTCTGTTGATTCCACTGAGGTACTTAATTCACGTTCCCCCTCTCCCTTCTTTCTTCAAGGGTATACATATTAAACTCCTTTAGTCTCTCCTCATACGGCTTCTCTTGCAGACCCTGCACCATTTTAGTTGCCCTCCTCTGGACTGCCTCTATCCTGTCTATGTCCTTGCTGAGACAGAGTCTCGAGAACTGGACACAGTACTCCAGATGGGGTCTCACCAACTGTCTGTACAGAGGGATAACAACTTCCTGTTTTCTGCTGCTGATGCCTCTTCCTATGCATCCCAGTATACCTCCAGCCCTCCCTACTGCCTTCTCACATTGCTCGCTAACCTTAAGGTCATCTGATATGATTACCCCCAGGTCCCTTTCCTTTTGTGTTGTTGTTACTACCTCCCCCATTGTGTATTCTTCCCCTGGGTTCTTGTTTCCCAGGTGCATTATTTTGCACTTCTTGCATTGAATCCCTAGCTGCCATACTGGCCATTCCTCCAACCTTGCCAAGTCCCTTCTCATCCTTTCCACGCCTCCTTGTGTATCAACCTTGTTGCAGATCTTTGTGTCATCTGCAAAGAGGCATACTTTTCCTCCAGTCCCTCTGCAATGTCACTTATGAAGACATTAAAAGGACTGGACCCAATACTGAACCTCGTGTACCCCACTAGTAACCCCACTTTCTTCAGAGTGGACTCCATTTACAATTACCTTCTGTGTCCTGTTGTCCAGCCAATGTTTTACCCAGGCTACCACCCTGGGACCTACTCCCAGGCTGGTTAATTTGACTATTAATCTTTTGTGGGACTGTGTCAAATACCTTGCTAAAATCTAGGTAGGCTATGTCCACAGCTCCTCCTGGTCTACTACTTTGGTCACCCAGTCAAAGAAATCTATTAGATTCATCTGACATGACCTTCCCGCTGAGAACCAATGCTGCCTTGGGTCCTGTGCCCCACTGACCTCTAGGTACTCAACTATTCTTTCCTTCAGAAGTGACTCCATCACTTTCCCTACCACAGAGGTCAGACTGACAGGTCTGTAGTTTGCTGCCTCTGTCTTGGTCCCACTTTTGTGAAGGGGAATCACATCCACTTTTCTCCAGTCCTCGGGTACCACACCATCCTCCTATGATTCATTAAAAAGAGTAGCCAGTGGTATCACTAGTTCCCCCCTTAATTCTTTTAGAATTCTGGGGTGAATTCCATCAGGCCCCATTGCTTTGTCCACCTTCACTTTTAGGAATTCTTGCAGAACCCTTTCTTCTGTGAAAGGACTGGGATCGACCCCCTATCAAGAGTGCTTCTGTTAATTGGATTAGGCACTTCCCCCTCCTCTTTTGTGAATACTGAAGAGAAATATTCATTCAGTATCCCTGCTTTTTCACTGTCCCCCCTCTGCCCACCCACCGTTCATTCTATTCAGCCTCACTATCCCGCCCTTTGTCTTTCTACACTTGCTGATGTACCTATAAAAGGTTTTATCCCCCTTCTTAACTGAGTTGGCTATCTTTTCCTCAGTTTGGGCCTTTGTTATTCTGACTTCCCACCCTGCTTCCTTCTGCCTTAACTGGTATAGCTCTCTGTCCTGCCTTCTGTGTTCCTTATACTCCGACATCTTCATCTTTTTCTTCCTGACTTTCACAGCCACCTCTTTAGAGAACCATAGTGGCTTTTTCTTTCATTTTGATTTATTTGCTTCACACAAAGGCTTGTTGCCTCTGTGATAGCAGTTTTCATGATTCCCCATTGTTGCTCCACACCTCCTTCTAGTCTGTTTGCTAGTGCTTTTCTGAGGCACTCTCCCATCTTGCCAAAGTCAGCCCTCCTGAAGTCCAGTACCCTCACTTTTGTATGGCTTGACTCTGTAGCTGAGTTTGACATGAACCACACTGTTTGATGGTCACTTGTTCCCAGATGGCAACCCACTTCTAGATCTGAGATCCTCTCATTGCCCTCATTTAAGAGAATGAGGTCTAAGATTGCTCCCTCTCGAGTGGGTTCCGAAACTAGCAGTCTGAGGCCTGCCACCTGTAGGGCATCAAGAATGGCCCTGCTCTTGGATGTGGCTGCAGCAAATGTGCTCCAGTTAACATCTGGCATATTCAGGTCTCCTATCAACAGTATCTCCCTTTCTGCCATTCTAAGAATGCCTTCATCATATCCTTGTCCATTCCCTCCCCTGATATGGGGTCTGTACACAACCCTTGTGGATTGTGGTGCCCTTCCAGTCTCCAAGGTGACCCACAGTGCCGCCTCTCCTCCCTGTTTACTCTTTTATCCCTTCCTTTACATAGAGAGCTACTCCTCCCCCTCTTCTCCCCTGCCTGTCTCTCCTGTAGGTTATGTACCCTAGTATGTTAACATCCCAGTCATGGTTCTCTGTGTACCATGTTTCTGTGACTGCTACGATATCCAGGTATCCCTCTTCCATCAAGGCCACGTGCTCAGGGAGCTTGTTGCCCAGACTATGGGGATTGGTACTCATTACCCTCCATTTCCTGATGGCCTTACTCCTTTTTGCCCCATCCCTGTCCTCCTTGCCTTTGTCACTTTCTGCATTTACCCCTGCCATTCTCCCTATCGACACCTCTATGTTGGTGTTTATCGCACTTACTACCGTGATTTTTTTTGGGGGGGCTAGTATTTCTCTGCTCCTTTCCAGTGAATCCCCCCTTGGCTAGTTTAAATGCTTGCCAATGAAGCATTTAAACCTATCACCTAGGATCCTGGTTCCCCTCCTGGACAGATGCAGCCCAGAATGCCAGTATAGGCTTGCATCACTCCAGGTGGACCCCCAGTCCCCAATGAAGCCAAATCCCTGAGCTTCACACCAGTTTTTCAACCACTGATTGAATCCCATGGTGCAGAACACCCTAGCCTCTCCTACGCCATAGATGGGCAGCACCTCCAAGAAGGTTACCGTGCATGCTACTTGTCTAAGGCCCCTCCCCAATTCCACAAACTCTTCCTGCACTTCTCTAATCCCTTTCTTAGCCAGGTCATTTGTCCCTAGGTGGACAATGACATCCAGCGCCCTCCCCTGTGCAGCTGCTCCAGCAATCCTGAGAATTCGCTCCCTGTCCCTCCAAGCCATGGCACTAGGCAGGCACTTTACCTCTCTCTCCCCTTCCTCCCCCAGTTCCACCTTCCTAACAATGGAGTCCCACACCAGGAGTTGTTTCCTTCCCCTGTGGGGTCCCCTGCCACCCTCCTGTGGGTCTCCTTTGCGGAGGTTCCCAGCATCTGCCTTGGTCTCCACTGTGGGTGCCTCCATAGAGGAACCACACTTTGCCAGAATGGCATAGGAATTGTGGAGAGGTACAACTGGAGGGATGCGCCTCTGTTCCACCACTCTCACCCTTCCTGAGCCCACTGTTGTCCAACCACTCCTCTTTCTTGGCAACCTCTGAAGCAACGGCAGTGGCACTGGTGATCCCTGGATGGAAGAGGAGGTCCCACAAATCCTGGCCAACTCAGCCTGGAGATGAGTAACCTCCTCCCTCTGCCCAGAGAGGTGCCTGCAGATGGGACAGCACCGCATCCTCCAGAACATCTCCCGGAAGACTGCTGCTCCACAGCCACTGCACTGCACCACTCCCATCATGTCTTATTTCTGGCCTCTTAACTGTTTGCAATCCTTACTCTTTCCTCTGTTTTTTTTCTGTCTGTCTCCTTACTTTCTCCCTATGTGCCCTTTAAGCTCCTGATTGTCCTGTTCTGAGACACAAAGAGCCTATATTTCTCAGTAGACCCCTTACTTGCTCAGAGGCAGATCTCCAGCAGCTAGAGGGGGCCAGAGAGCTATTCTTGCCCTTCTAGGATGGTGGGTCTTTTGTGGCTCTGTGATCACTCACTTCCTGCTCTCAAACAGGAAATTCCTGTTGTCAGTCAAATTATGTGCCTATAAAAGTAGAACTAGCTTTGGGTGGGAGGGTGGAAGGGAGGGAAGGAGGGCAATATAGTCCCAGCAGAGAAGTCCAGTCACACACCAGTCCTTTCCTGTGTCTTCTGCCAAGCTACTAGAAAATCTTTCTAAGGCAGTCTTTAAATGTAGCTTCCTTCTAGCCTGCTTCACCCCTACTTACTAGATCTTTCTACATGTAATTTAAACCTCACAGCTATCAAGTCCTTTCAATCACTTGAGATTTACACCTAGATAACTGTTCAGATAGCCATTCAGTTCAGTTAACTCAGACAAACACACACTTTTTTTTGTTTTGTTTGTTAGTTTTTTTTACCCTAAATTAAAGTTCCAAGTACAAGAGTTCTACTTCTTTATTCCCAGCAGAGAAGTCCAGTCACACAGCAGTCCTTTTTCCTGGTGTCTTCTGCCAAGCTACTAGGGTGTCTTCTGCCAAGCTACAAGCGTCCCAAAAATGTTGTATCCCGAGTGTGCACAGAAGCCTCTTTCTGAAACAGCTGGCAAACAACAGAAACCATGCTCCTCATGTCCCTCATCCATGTCTGCCTCTGCCAGTCCCATCTCACCATGCACGGACCGTTTGAAGATTTGATGAATGGACCCAAGCTTATTTTACTTTACTTTTCTAAAATAGATACATAACATGACACAACTTCCCATTCCATCACATCACCCAAGTTTTCCACTGTGGCAAGATGGGGAGGGTTATTACAAACTACAGCTACTGTTTGACTTAAAAGTTGAGCACATTCCACAGCCCTACATAACATGACACAGTCAACTCAGCAACAAAAACAAACAGCACCTTTCCTCTCCTATGTGCCAACGACAAGCCATCGGCCACACTGCCGGGAAGTACAAAACCAAATGGCAATATTTCATAATCTCAGACCAGTCAAAAAGGTCATCAATGCTATTCATCAGATCCTGGATGATGGAGGTGGTCTTATTACTGGATATGGCCTGGGCTGGAGTACAAGACGATGGTGCACTTGCTGGCGGGGTGCACTCAGCAACGATTCTTGGTGGCAGTTGCTATGTGGCTCTTGCGGCTGTGCTGCGGCCAGTACAATGCCAGGGAGAATTGGGGGGGACCACTTAGTGTTGGCTCTGCTGCAAGGGGCCATGGACTAGATTGCTGCATGTATGATGATTATTTTTAAACACGCACACACACACACCCCTGCCGTGGACCGCCAGCAACAAAGGACCGAAGGAGGTCAAGTGGCCAATGTAAGCCATGGCACCACATAACACACTACCGATGGCTCAATTTCAGCGAGCCCAGCCACGAGGTTGGACACCAGCCCAGGACAGAGGCAGTCTGGGACTGATATTCTTCTGGGTTTTTGGTCAGGACTCAAACTCTTTGTCTCGCTGCCACCCACTTTTGCTCTCTCACACTCTTTACTTTAAAAAAATAGTTTTAATGTAAACTTTCCCTTCACCTGCTTTGAGTCAGTCGAGGGGCAGGGCTGAATCGCATTCACAATTCTGCGCTTCTCTGAAAGGCAGAAAAAGAGGGTGAGTCATATTATCACCCCCTAGCACTTGATTGGTCCCTTTTGTTATTTCCTACTCCCTGAATGCCTTGTACAACTGTTGATCATTTACTCATTAGCAAATTGCAATTCAAGGAGTAGAACAGGACGGAAACTTGTGTGCTAACAATCACAGCAGAAAATAATCTCTGCTCCCCACCACAAAGTCTATGCCAGGAAACAAACAGCAAATCAACAGAAACAAATTCTAGCGCCATCTGTAAAAATCACTTGTCCTCGGACTAAAGTCGGCAGATCAAAGGATCTGCCCGACAGAGATATTAGGTCAGCCTCAGATGTCAGGCAATGGGATTTGCACACCTCTGTGTTAGGGAGGCCCTGATGGTAGAGATGTTTAAAAAGGGTCTAAAGGCTTATTTATTCTGTTTGACCTTCCCTGATGAACTATGACTGACCAGAGTAAGCTTAATTTTAGATAATATATTATTATGTTTATTGTTTTAATATTGTATTGCATGCTGTATGTGTCTTTTGTATTTATTTGTATCACACTACCTGTTTTTATGTAAGGCACCGAGAGCCTCAGGGATTGGGTGCCATATAAATAAACGTGCCTTGCCTATTGTGATATCATACGTGACCAATCAGACACCAGGTCATTGACTCCTCCTCCTGGTCAGCTGCAGTATTACAGTCAGTGAGGGTACAATGCTGATGAGGAATGAAGGGAAAATAAAAAAAACTAGGTATAGTCATCCCCACCTGCAAGGTGTGCTGACTAAGTCTGCAGACGGTAAAGGGCAAAGTCTGTTATGCCTTTGGGTGAATGGAGTTTGGGTTCGTGGTTAGAAATGAGCTTGGAAAGTGGAATGAGGCCTACACCTACAGGGATCCATGTGACAGAGTGCTGCCAGGGTGTTTTCCCACAGAAAATAATGTAATCCCCACCCTCTGTGACAGGGAACACAATAACACAATTACTTCCCTACTTATCCCACTAAGCATGCAAATAAACAACAAGGCAATAATGGCAAAATGCATCAGCAGTTGCAAATAAATAACTAATGGGTTTATTTGGAGGTTGGAGAACAAGGTAGGGGCAAGAGAAACAATGATAAAAGTAAACAAAGACCAGAGTTTCCATTCACCCCCAACATAACGAGCGTCTTAGCACCTCTCCCCCCAGTTGTGCACCAGTTGTATTTTGTTTATTTTTATTTAGTTTTTTGCTGAACGAGAAATGAAGACTAGACCACCTCAGGGCATCCTGGGAAATCCCCAGATTTAGTAATCTTTCTAACAAAATTGAAGGCCTTGGTCAGGTTCACAAAGATAGCACTGGTTAAAGGAAGCTCAAGCCACTGTTGTATAGATTGCAGCTCCAGCACCCCCCCCCATGAGTCCCAATATTTATAAAATAATAAAAATACCTGAATGCACGTCAATATCATTTTCCCGTAGGCTGTAGCCGGCATACTGACAACTGGAGCACAGCCCCTAGGAGATCGCGCTGGCAAACAGCGCGAGATGATGACGCAGTGTTGCCTCTTCCTCCCCATTGTGTATATGTATGGAGATATTAAAATCTTCATTTATACTCTGCCAGGTGTTATTTTTACAAAAGGTACATATATATGTCATGTGGGTACCGCACTGAATGATGGTCTGAATCCAATTTACCATCAACTGAAATCTTCTCAATTTCTGCTCTCTCTTTAATTCCCCATGTATTTTTGGGTGAACCTCAGAAGAATTTTGGATCAGTTAAATTCATTTCTAATTTTTGTTTACAATAATCACTTTTATTTTTCCTTACTCCGTCCTTGCAGACATTCCTACACTCACAATATTTGCTAAGATGAGTAACATCATTGCTCACGTTCAACGGATCCTAATATTTATCCATAGTTTTTATAAACTTTAGTGAGTTATATATGTGCTGACAAGATGATGTTTCCTATTGTGGAGGAGCACCATCTTCCACGACAAGGGCAGACAGAACTGTTCGGTTTGACTTTACAGTCCTCATGCCACAACTACACAAATGATACTTACTATAAACGACACCTTGCATAGCACAATAAACTTATAAAGTATGGTGGATCTGCCAAGATCAGGTGCCTCATCCTGCATACCTTTGCAGAATTCTGCAGGAAACAGTGCAATTCAATTGCAGTTGTCATGCAGGAAACTGTGACACTGGGTCTGATCCTACAGGAAACAGAGCAATTCAATGGCAGTTGTCATGCAGGGAACTGTGACACACTGCGACACTGTCTGATCCTGCATGAAACTGTGCAATTCAACAGCAGCTAGCATGCAAGAAACTGTGACACACTGTGACACTGGGTTTGAGTCCTGCAGGAAGCTGTGCAATTCAATGGCAGTTGCCATTCAGGAAAATGTGACACCCTGTGACACTGTGCCTGAATCCTGCATGAAACTGTGACACTGTGTCTGATCTTGCAGGAAACAGTGCAATTCAGTGCAGTTGTCATGCAGGACACTGTGACACACTATGACACTGTATCTGATCTTGCAGGAAACAGTGCAATTTAGTAGCAGCTGTCATGCAGAAAACTGTGACACACTGTGACACTGTATCTGATCCTGTAGAAATCAGTGCAACTCAATGACAGTTGTTCTGCAGGAATTTGTGGCACACTGTGTCTGATCCTATAGAAATCATTGCAATTCAATGGCAGTTGTCATGCAGGATACTGTGAAACACTGTGACATGGTGTCTGATCCTGCAGGAAACTGTGCAGTTCAGTGGCAGCTGTCATGCAGTAAACTGTGACACACTAACATTGGATCTGATCTTGCAGGAAAAAGTGCAAAGCAATAGTATTTGTCATGCAGGAAACTGTGGCACACTGTGACACTGTGCCTGATCCTGCAGGAAACAGTGCAATTCAATAGCAATTGTCATGCAGGAAACTGTGACACACTGTGTCTGGTCCTACAGAAAATAGTGCAATTTAGTGGCAGTTGTCATACAGGAAACTGTGACACACTGTGACATTGTGTGTGATCCTGCAGGAAACAGTGCAATTCAGTAGCAGTTGTCATGTAGGAAACTGTGACACTATTTGATCCTGGCAGACAGCACTGTAAATAGTTGACTTATTTTCAAAGTTAATGCAGTATTGCCCTGGAGGCCATTTTGTGTTAAGGTTAACTAGTGGAAAGCTTGGACTTTAAAAAGCACTTAAAGTAGTATAGGTGTTAATATTTAATTGTAAAGTAATCAATTTTAGAACATATTTTCAGAATCTATACTGTAATGTGATAGGCTCACTGTTTTTAAAATGTACCTGAAAATGCTTCTGGGAAACTCTAAATCTACTTGTTTTATATAACGTTTGTTTCATTTGTGAAGATTGGTTTGTATGTATACTAGATTATAATTTTTGTATGTTACTTATTCAGTGTTAAATGTATACTGGTCACTATGAGAAAGGGCAGTGTTGCTCACCTGCTTACCAGTTAAAATAAAAAGAAAATGAAATATTTTGAGTAATGAATATTAATTTCAGGAAGTGTACCTTCTTATATCTGAAGTATATTTTTTCTGCTTTGCAAATACGTAGATGTTCCACCTGACAGTACTAGGTGTGATGTTTGGAACAGCAGTCTACCTGGAGGCTGGCAGAGTCAGTTCTGTTTCTCCCTGACCTCACTGACTATGACATCACTAGTAGCTAAGAAGAGCCACTCTCTTGCTGCTTGACTGGTAACTTGTGATGCATGTCACCAGTCAAGAAGCAGGGCCTCTGATGTCACAGTCAGTGAGGTCACATGCTGATGATGCAGTAGGAGCAACAGAACTAGATAGGTCTGCTTCCAGGTAAAGCATCACTATTCACATCACACCCAATACTATTAAGTAGAAAACTATCTGATGAGCAAATTGAAAAAAAAAGCACTTCAGAAATATAAATAAGGGACTGCTTTTAAAAATTACTAACATGTTCTGCCTACTATTTTATGGTACTACCAGCTCTTTAAGTGAGCCTGGTGACAGGTAATTAAAACCCCCTTGGGATGCTCATCGAACACTGTGCCCTGCATCAGTTTGATCATACCCTGTGAATTACTGACTACTTTGAGTGCTGGGCCTTCTCCTCCAAGGGGGGGGGGGGATTCTGTGGATTGTGGGGGAGTTTGCAGGGACTGAAGGGAGCACCATCAAATGCCACCCACGCAAGCCTCCGATCAGCTGCTCGAGTGAAGGGAATGTTTTAGAGTGGCAGGGCAATGCTTTAAGCCGACTGGGCTAAATTAACATCACTTTCATTCATCAAGCACTGTGTCCTGCATCAGCCTGATCATACCCTGTGAATTACTGACTGCTTTGAGCGCTAGGCCTTCTCCTCCAATCAGGAGACATTCTGTGGCTTGTTGGCAGAGTTTGCAGGGATTGACTGGAGCAGCACTCAAAACTTTTTTAAACCACTAAAATGATTAAAATGAAGGAAAAAGCCGCTAAGGTTCTCAAAAGAGGTGGCAGGGAAGGTTAAGGAGAAAAGGATAGGATTCAGGAAATATAAGGAAACACAGACGGAGCAGGACAGAGAACTTTATCAGTTAAAGCAGAAGGAGGCAGGGAAGGCAGTCAGAATAGTGAAGGACCAAACTGAGGAAAAGATAGCCAACTCTGTTCAAAAGGGGGATAAAACCTTTTATAGGTACATTAGGGAGTGAAGAAAGACCAAGGGAGGGATACTGAGGCTTAATAAAGGGGAGGGAATGGGGTAGAGGGTGACAGTGAAAAAGCAGGGATACTGAACGAATACTTCAGCTCAGTATTTACAAAAGAAGAAGAGGGGGAGGTAACTAAACCAAACAATAGAAACACTCTGGTTGGGGGGGGGGTCAATACCAGTCCATTCACAGAAGAAAGGGTTCTGAAAGAACTCTTAAAACTGAAGGTGGACAAAGCAATGGGGCCTGACAGGATTCACCCAAGAATTCTAAAAGAACTAAGGGGAGAACTAGTGACACCACTGACTACCCTTTTTAACAAATCATGGGAGGATGGGGTGGTGCCTGAGGACTGGAGGAGGGCGGATGTGATTCCACTTCACAAAAGTAGGAGCAAGGCAGAGGCAGGAAACTATAGACCTGTTAGTTTGACCTCAGTGGTAGGGAAAATGATGGAATCACTTCTGAAAGAAAGAACTGTTGAGTACCTAGAGGCCAGCAGGGCACAGAGCCCAAGGCAGCACGGATTCACAGGAGGAAGGACATGTCAGATGAATCTAATTGATTTCTTTGACTGGGTGACCAAAGCAGTAGACCAGGGAGGGGCTGTGGACATGGCCTACCTAGACTTTAGCAAGGCATTTGACACAGTCCAACACAAAAGATTAATATACAAGTTAGCCAGCCTTAGAGTGGGTCCCAAGGTGGTATCCTGGGTAAAACATTGGGTGGACAACAGGACACAGAGGGTAATAGTAAATGGAGTCCACTCTGAAGAAAGGGGGGTTACTAGCAAAGTACAGCAGGGGTCAGTATTGGGACCGGTCCTCTTTAATATCCTTATAAGTGACAATGCGGAGGGACTGGAAGGAAAAGTATGTCTCTTTGCAGATGACACAAAGATCTGCAACAGGGTCAATACAGAAGGTGGGGTGGAAAGGATGAGAAGGGACTTGGCAAGGTTGGAGGAATGGTCAAATGTATGGCAGCTTAGATTCAATGCAAAGAACTGCAAAGTAATGCACCTGGGAAACAAAAACCCAGGGGAAGAATACACAATGGGGGAGATACTGTCGACAATGGGGTGAGATACTAACAACAACAAAAATGGAAAGGAACCTGGGGGTAGTCATATCGGATGACCTAAAGGTGAGTAAGCAATGTGAAAAGGCAGTAAGGAGGGCTGGCGGGATACTGGGATGCACAGGGAGAGGCATCACCAGTAGAAAACACGAAGTTGTTATTCCTCTGTACAGACAGTTGGTAAGACCCCATCTGGAGTACTGCATGCAGTTCTGGAGACCCCATCTCCACAAGGACATAGACAGGGTGGAGGCTGTTCAGAGAAGGGCAACTAAAATTGTGCAAGGTCTGCACCAAAAGACATATGAACATATGGTTAGCATTGAGTGCCAGTGCCTATAAAGACTCCATCTCAGCTGCTAACCTCACGCAAATGGTAAACTCCCCCTACTAGGATTAACTACAAGACTGGCACCAGTACCCTCTTGGATTGGGTCCTCACCACTCACCCCACAAGGACTTCTCGTACGACCATTCTCCCAGACTCACTCAGTGACCACTCCCCAGTCATGTGTGCATGGTCTAACAAATTCCTTAAGCCCCCTGCCAAAATTATCGCTAGCAGAATTCTTCCTCATGGAAAACTTCCACATCTCAAACAACACCTGCTTCTACAAGACTGGCTACCCATCTATGAAGCAACAGATGTTAACTTGGCTCTTGATCACTTCATCTCAATTTTCAACAAAGCCTGCGACCTCTTTGCCCCTGCTAAAAGGCACAAAACAAAATCTCTCTCTAACCCATGGGTCACCTCAGCTCTTCTGTCACAGCTGAAACTAAGGGATCACCTCTGGGCAGTTGCCAGGGCCACTGGCAAACAACTGGACATCCAAAATTACAAACAAGCACGAGATGCCTGCAAAAAAGCCATACGGCTAATGAAATCCACCTATTACAAAGATGCTCTCACCAATACATGGGGAAATGGTCGTGCGTTCTGGGACAATATCAAGGATGTCACAGGGAAGCAGCCAAAAACCTCTCCGGCCATGTTAATGGTTGATGGATCCTCAACCCTTGACCCCAAGGTGATCGCAAACATCTTTAACACAGCTTTTTCAGACCTTAGTGCTGTTCTGCCCCATGACCTTTTCGAAAACAGGGCCTACTCCCCAAATACCTCAGCCCCTCAGTCTAACCATCCCCTCTTCTACTTCAGGAAGGTAAGGCTCAATGAAGCTCGCTGCTATATTACTGCAGCTATCTCTAAATCTAGATCTAGTAGCGACACCCTGGACCTTAAGCTTCTTTTGCTCACCCTCGATGAGGTAATTCATCCATTAACAAAAATCCTAAACCTCTCTCTCAGCTGTGGAAAATTCCCGGACCTATGGAAAACAGCCACCGTGACACCCATCCATAAAAGTGGGGACAAGACGATTCACTCAAATTATCGCCTTATCCCCATACTGCCCCCACTCTCTAAGGCACTTGAGCGCATCGTGGCTGATCAACTTACTGACCACTTGGATAAATACAATATACCTTGTCCACAACAACACGGCTTCTGGAAAGGTCACAGCACCACCACAGCCCTTCTTGAGTTCACTGGAGCTTTGCACAAATCCCTTGACAACGGACTTCTCACAGGGGCCGTTTTCGTCGACCTCTGCAAGGCCTTGATACAGTACACCATGGATTATTAATACACCAACTACTGAATGCCGGGCTATCACCTGACTCTTCTCTCTGGTTTAAAAGCTACCTAGAAAACCAGTCACAGAGAGTAAAAATTGCGGACGCTCTTTCTAACACCCTGCCTGTTCACTCGGGTGTTCCACAGGGATCCATACTGGGACCCCCTCCTTTTTAGCCTTTTCTTAAACTCCCTCCCTTACCACTGCTCTGAGCAGATCATACTATATGCCAATGATGCTGTTGTATTCTCCACTCACAAAGATCCTGCAACTCTTCAACACAACCTTCAACTTGGTTTCAGTTCTGTAGAGACATGGTTTCTTAATCATAAACTGGTCCTCAATGACAAGAAAACCAAATCTATGCTCTTCTGCAGCTCTCATAACCCACAAAGCTACACCACTTGCTATCTCTACCACCCAGGGGAGCACTCTAGATCAGGTGGGGTCCTTCAAATACTTAGGGATACAGCTTGACCCTAATCTCTCTTATGGACTTCATGTAGATAATGTAGCTAGAGCTGCTAATACACGGCTTGGTCTCCTCTACAAACACAGACCACACCTCACGCCAGAAGCTTTGAAGGTTGCAGTCCTGAGCTCTGTGATCTCTGTAATAGACTATGGTCTCATCATTTATGGCTCGGCCACAACCACAACCCTTAGATGCCTCTCAACTGCCTTAAATAAAGCATGTCGGCTCATCACTGGTGCTCACCGTCTCACCCACACATGTGACCTGTACACTCAGACCGGCTGGCTCCAACTATCAAACCGCATAAAGTTTCTCACCTGCTCCATGGTGAAAAAAATCTACCTTGGCCTTGCACCTTCTGGGGTCTCAACTCTGTTACAACACCGAATTAACAAATGGCACCTTAGGAGATCCACGCTATAGCTACTGAAAGTCCCCCACTGTCACACTTCATAGGGACAACGCTCTTTTGCTTATCGAGCGCCACTCTGGTTCAATGGCATCAGCCCAACCATCTCCTCTGCCCAACTATTGGTATGTTTAAAACTAGGCTCTGGGACTATCTCACTACCAACAGCTCCTGTGACTGCCCAACTTAACCTTGTTCTCCACTTCCCTTTCTGCTCTAGTTGTCCCCCCTCCACTGGATTCTACCCTCACATCTTGGTATATCCAATGCTGCACTTTTCACCCTCTTGCCACCCTTCCTACATTCCTTCTCCCCCCCCACCCTCTTCCCTCTCCCTATGACTCTGGCACTTCTTATCTGTTGTCTATCTTCTCTGACTAATGCCGCTGGCTGCCTTGTTACAATGCTACCCTTGAACTGTATTAATCTGTACTCTGTTTGCAATGTCCACATTGTTGTAATGCCTGTCTTGATGTTCCCCATAATTTGTATTTCTCTGACATGGAACCTTTGTAAAAGAGCCATGGCTCAAAGGTATTTGTAATCCTAGACTTGATAAATAAAAAAAAAAAAAAAAAAGAGACTAAAGGAGCGTAATATGTATACCCTCAAGGAAAGGAGGGAGAGAGGGGACATGATAGAAACTTTCAAGTACCTCAAGGGAATCACCAAAGTCCAAGAGGGTAGCATCTTTCAGAAAAAGAGCTGTGCAAGAACAAAGGGGCACAATTTGAAGATAGAGGGGGATGGCTCAGAGGTAATGTAAGGAAGTATTTTTTCATGGAGAGGGTTGTGGATACTGGAACGACCTTCCTGAGGAGGTAGTGGAGTCAAAAACAGTGGGGGAATTCCAAGGTTTTAAATAATTGATTAGCAGTTTTTTTCTTGGGACAATGGTAACTGTACAGAAAGCATTTATACAGGTTTTCTAGAAGTGTTATGTTTGTTAAACACAGTGAGGCAAGTGCTATACATTTTCACAATGTTTTAGAGCTTTTATGAGCAAAACACTAATCAATTTTTAGAGTTAAATAAAACCATGGAATTCAAGAATGTGTGGAACAGACATAAGGCAATTCTAGTGGGGGGTAAGAGGAAGTAAGCTATTGGTCAACTAGGATCTGCAGCTTATCCACTAGGTAGGGAAATGGGCAGACTAGGTGGGCCAAGCAGTCCTTATCTGCCATCAGATTCTATGTTTCTGTGTTACTGTTTCCTCTAGCAGTCCTCTGCTGTGGTCCTTTACCCGAAGGGCTGTAGCTTAACAGCGTCAAACTGTGGGTGTCAGCATGGGGCAGCAGTTGCCAGGAGATGCTGTAACCTAAGTGTGACACCCAAAGCAGCCCTGAGATTTAATTTAATTCCAGTACAAGTAAAGTAACAAGGGTTTTTCAACTGTAAGAGTGCAGCACCCAGCATCAAGACATTGAATACTGTAAGTAAACAGTAGGTTAAATAATAGTAGATCTGAGCAGATTACACTGAGGGGTGAGTAAGTAGTATACATTATAAAAAAAAGAGGGGGGCTAAAAGGTGTATGCTGTTATATTATATCTTTAATAAACCCTGCTATTATTTTTTTTTATTCTGAACATATAAATATGCTATGATACTGGGGTGTGTTACCTAACTTCAATAGGCAAGAATGATTAGTTCACATTCATGGTCTTTTACTGTACATGTGGTTAACTGAGTAAAATTGTGTAAAAGTTATTACTTAGAGTGGTAGTACACCCTTGTATCTTGTAAATGTTGTTTTCTTGTCAACGGATAACTCTTTTGTGTAGCTGTTCGGGATTTATGTGATATATGAGTTTGCTTTAGTTTGTTTTCACTGTTCACACCAGCCCCTGTAATTAGTCTGGGGGTTCCCTTTTTCTGATTGTTGAAATTTAATTGTCCCCAACAGCTGCATTAGCAAATGAGAATATGATGCCACAGCAACCATTTGCACCATGTAGCTCTATGCTGAACATATACAACCTGAAAAAACTCTAGAAACACATAGATTGAATGCAGTTTAAGGGAAAAAAACTTGTATTACATCTAAGACCGTTTGTAAAGCTAACTGAAGGTAAATGTGGCATTTCACATCTTGCTGCAACTTGTTTTGTTGCATTCTAAGCAGACAAGCATACTGCGGAGTTTAAAGGGTGCTGACACATCATGTTCTAATATGCTAATGCAGCTCTCTGGAACAATGAGATTTCAACAACCAGAAAATGGAGATCCCCAGACTAGTTACAGAGGCTGGAGTGGATAGTGAAAACAAACTAAAGCAAACACATATATCCCCAACAGTAACACGAAAAGAGTTGTCTGTTGACAAGGAAAGAAATAACATTTACAAGACATGAGGCTATACTACTCCTTTAATGTAATGTACTAAGGTGTAACATGGAAATACTTCTTAATTACAGTGGGGATAACAAACAAGTGGGATAGGCCAAATGTAAGCCAAAAGCCCAGTTAAAGTGGGTAGAACAGGGAGGTCAGGACTAAAGTGTATAATCTGGGATCAGACAGAAATAGGAACAGGAAGGAGGGTTAAAAAGGGGAAAGCAGAAGACACCCTATCTAGGGTAAGATTAAAAAATAGCTTCGGGGGGAAAGGTAGTGGAAACACAGGAGTAGTAAGGAGGTAGTAGAGTAAACTGAAATACCATAGACACCAAGCAAAGGAAGGTAAGGAACATTGGAGTGGCGCAGTGTGATGGTCGTGGTGCAGCAGTCTTTAGGGAAACCTGCTGGAGACTGAGGTGCTGCCCCATATGTACTCACCTCTCTGGGTTGCAAGCACATGTTGCTGGACTCCAGGCCAAACAAGGGGCCACCAAGACCGCCGCTGTTCCCCCAGAGGATACCTAGACAGAGGCAGAGTGGATGGACCACGACGGACTCCGGGAGGGTGGGGGTTGGGGGAAGGGTGCATACTCCTCTACCTATACTACGGCAAGATACCTTTGCCTTACTGGTGAAAAGGGTCAGCTGAGAGGAGGTAACCATCACAGTGAGAAGGGAAGAGGCAAGGGTTATCAGAATTGGAGACCCCCAGGAGGGAGGGAGACTCCACCAACCAAAAAGGAAGCAGCTGCTGGTGGGAGACTCAGTTATGATGGGGATAGACTTGGGAGCTGGGAGGGTAGGGAGGTGAGGTGCTTAAGCGGTGCCTCAGCTGGGAGAGGAGGAAAGCAGATCCTGCAGATCGCTAGGGCAGCAGGAGCTGGGAGAGAGCTGGATATCATTGTCCATACTGGGATGAATGCTAAAGCACAGGAGAAAGTAGGAGCAGGTGAAAGGGAATTTCAGGGATCTGGGAAGGGGCCCCAAGCAAGTAGAATGCATGGCTGCTTTTTCTGAGGCGTTACCTAGGTACGGCCAGGGAGCGGCATGAGAACTCTAAACCAGGGCTTTTAATGAATGGTTGAAAGCATGGTGCACGGAGGAAGGTTTTGGATTTTTATTTTTATTTATTTAGTTTTTGTTGACTGGGTAAGTGCACTAGACAAATCCTGCCTATTTTCAGGCACGACACGGGGAGAGGGATACAGATGAATGCCAACTGACCTTGAACCAGATTAAGCTGTTGATGGTATTTTTAGTGAATGAGAGAAATTTGGCCAGGACACCGGGGAAATTCCCCTACTCTTTTCGATAAGTGCCATGGATCTTTAACATCCACCTGAACTACCACCAGTCCAGGCAGATGGGACCTTGGTTTAACGTCTCATCCAAAAGACGGCACCTCAGAAGTGCAGCACCCCTCTCGTGCTGCACTACAGTGTCAGTAATGGGATATTAACCCAAGTGCCAGATGTGGGAACTGAACCCACAGCCCTCTGATCTCCCGGCCTCAGAGGCGAGCGTGCTACCTACTGAGCCACTGACACTGCTTGGATACATTGGGACTAGGGACCAACCTGGGAGCATATGGGCCTCTATGGGAGAGATGGCTGCATCCTTCTAGGAAGGGGTCCACAGTCTTTGATAGCAGGTTTACATGCCACATGGATGAACATTTAAACTAGACAGGGGGAGGGAGGGAGGCGGTGAAACCAAAGAAGGCAAAAACCGCCTCCCTTCAGATGGTAAAGTGATAGTGAGAGGAGTGTTAGGGACGGAAGACCACAGTGGAGAATACTCCCCTAGAGTAGATGCACGAAAAGTACAAAGACAAGAAAAAAGAACGGGAATATAATGCAGGTAGAGGAAGACAAAGGATTGAAGGGGCCCAGATATGGTAGAAGTAAAAAGGGAAGGGACAAGTTAAGGGGTAAGCCAGGGAACAGAACAGACAGGAATGAAAGGGAACATTGTTTAACCAGGTGTAGGACACTAAGCCAAAGTGTGTTTCAAGATGCGGCCTGGGAGCACAAGGAAGTTAAGTGACTTGCTCAGGATCACACAGTATGCACCTAGGCAGCTGTAGGTTTCAAACCCAGGTCTCCAGATCTGCAGCTCAGAGCCTTAACCCACTGCGCTATACTGCCTCCAAGCTGCTGTCTTTCCCATGCCAGGAGTCGAACCCAGGCCACCTGGGTGAAAACCAGGAATCCTAACCACTAGACCAGAATGAGAAGGAGAAGCAGGATAGTAGATGGGGCGGGGGGAGATCTGCAGATTTGGAAAGTGATGGGCACTTATGCAAGGAGCCTTGGTAAAACAAATTCCTGACCTGGCAGAGGCTGATCTAGATTTAGTGGGTATAACTGACTCATGATGTACTGAGCACCACAACTGGGAAAGGAACATTCCCAGCTACACTCTGTTCAGGAGAGACAGAGCAGGGAGGGAGGGAGAAAAGAAGGAGGGTGATATTATATGTGAGGGAGGGTAACAAGACCACAAAGGTATAATTAGTGGCTGGAATTACTGTGGGTCAATCTGGAAGTAGGCTCTGGGTCCACTATACATACTGGAATAGTTTACAGATGTCCAGCACAGGGCAGGAGACGTATAGGGCACTTGGGAAAACCAACAATAAAATGGCAAGTGAAGGGTGGTGCTGCTAGTTGCTAACTTCAGTCTAGAAGGCCATCCTTAACTTCCTGCAAGAGGCTTTTTCTTGGGCAGTTAATCAAAGAACTCACTAGGGAGAGGGCAGTGCTGGGCCTTATGCTTACAGGCAGGGACAGCATTAAAGACGTCACAGTGGGCAGTCCCGTTGGTACTAGTAATCACCGCACAGTGTGGTTAAACGTAGACACAGGAGCGCAGTAGAGTCACATGAGGACAAGGGTTCTGGAAATTAAGAAGGCCAGTTTCAAAGAAATGGGTGACCGTCTCAGGCACTGCTCAAGAGGGGTGAAGGAGTGCCAGGGAGAGGTAGAGGCACAGTAGGGAAGGGGAAGGGAAGGTATAACTAAAGCAACCGTCTTATGCATGACCGAAGTAAGGAAATGTAGAAGGAAAAGGAGACCTTTATGTTATTCCAAGGAAGTGGCAAGGGTGGTAAATGAAAAAAAGGGTGGCATTCAAGAGGTATAAGGAAATGCAAAGACAGTAGGACAGGGAGGTGCACTTAGAAAAGCAGAAGATAGCAGGCAAGGTGGTGAGGGGAGCAAAGGTGTAGACAGAGGAAAGGATTGCCAAAGGGGGCACTATTGGGGAGAAGACTTTCTCTGGGTACATAAGTGAGAAGAGGAAAACAAGGGTAAGGATAATAAGAACCTGAAGGGCAGAAGGTGGAGACTGTGCAGAAGGAAACCAAGAAAAAGCTGACATGTTAAACAGGAACTTCTGCTCAATCTTCACAGTGAAGGGTGGTGGGGACAGACCTCCAGGGAGAAGCAAGGATAGGGTGGGGAAGAGGGTGAACACTTGTCCATTTTCAGTGGTAACAATACTGAACCTTGCAGCCCTGAAGGTGGACAAGGCTATGGGACCAGAGTAGATTCACCGCAGGATACTAAAAGAACTTAGCAAGGTTCTTGCTGCCCCACTTACTGTATAGCATTGTTCAACAACTCACTAGAAACAGCAGTGATTCCAGAGAAATGAAGAAGGGCAGATGTCCCTCTACATAACAGCAGCAGCAGTGGAGAAGGCTAGCAACTAAGAAAGGATGACAGAGTATGTTGAATCAAATGGGCTGCAAGACCACAGACAACAGGGATTCATGGGAGGGAGGTAATGCCATAAAAATCTAACAGACTTCTACTGCTGGGTGACCAGTGAAATCAAGCAGTGAAGAGCAGTGGATGTGGCCTATTTAGACTTTAGCAAGGCCTTTGATACTGTGTTGTACAGAAGGCTTATTAGGAGGTTGACAAATGCAGGCGCGGGATCCAGAGTGGTAAATTGGGTTACAAACCAGTTAAAGAATAGCCGACCAAGGGCTGTAGTTAATGGCACTTATTCATAAGAGGAGAGCGTGACAAGTGAGGCACCACATGGCTCTTTATTGGGGCCAGTCCACTTCAATATCATTGTAGGGGATACTGCAGAAGAGCAGGCAGGGAAAGTATGCCTTTTTGCAGATGATCCCAAAATCTGCAATTGGTGGACACTTAGGAAGAGATGGAAAAAATACGCCCGGATCCTGGGAAACTCGAATGGTGAAAAACATAGCAGTCAGGGTTCAATGCCAAAAAGTGCAGAATTATTCATCTAGAACATAGAAACCCTAGCACTGAGTATAGGATGGGGGGGGGAGTACTAAGTCACGAGGCTGGAAATGGACCTCAGGGTTATCATATCTCAAGACCTCAAGGAGGCACAGCAGTGTGACAAGACAGTGGGTAGGGCTAGTGGAATGCTGGGTTGCATAGGGAGGGGTATCTCAAGCAGGAGGAAGCAGGTGGTATTGCCATTATATTGCTCACTGATGCAACCATACCTAGAGTACTATGTTCAGTTTTGGAGACCGCACCTTAGGAAGGGCATAGACAGAGTAGAGGCAGGCCACAAGAGGGTAACTAAAATGATGCATGTTTTACACATGAAGTCCTATGCAGAGAGATTGCGTGATCTCAACATGTACACGCTGGAAGAAAGGAGAGACTGGGGATATAACAGAGACCTACAAGTACCTCAAAAGGGTGAATAGGGTATGGGTGGGGAATCTCTTTCAAATGAGAATAAGCACCAGGACCAGGAAGCATGCAATTAAGCTGGGGGAAGGAAATTCAAGCATGATGTGAGGAAATACTTATTTACTGAAAGGGTAGTGGATGCCTGGAATAGATTGCCAGCAGATGTGGTGGAGGCTAGAACAGCAAGTGGCTTCAGGCGTGCATGGGATAGACGTAGGGATATATCAGACAGAATTTAAACAGGTGGATGGGACAATCGATGGTGACCAGATAGGGTCTGCAGAGACACGATAGGTAAGAAACATCTGGGCAGACTAGGATGGCTAAGTAGTCCCTTTCTGCCATCAACTTCTGTTTCTATGCTGTACCTGCCCACCCTTCCAACTGTGGTCACCCTTGCTGCAGGGCCCATACAATACCAAGCAGTCCCTCAAATAGCATGTATTTAACTTTATGTAGAAAATAAGGAGCAATAGCATCAAAAAAGAATACACCAAAAAGGGGAAAGGGGGATTAGTGCAGTAGGTCCAGCACAAACAACTCAGTTTTGGTAGCCGCTACTACATTCCCTGAGCAGGAACAGCCAAATTAATAGTTTTCCTGAGCTGCCACTAAAAAGCCCTTTCCAGTTATAACCCTAGCTTTCTACCCACCCCCACCACACCACAATGCACAGTACACAGTGACCTTGTCCTTCTGTATTGCAGGCTACTACCCTCTCCTGCCTGGTACCAATATTTCACATTTTTGAGCCCCTCTACAGAAATCCCTTGCTAGTTACTGTTTACCCAGTGCAGAATCAGTGCAGGCCTGCTGACTGTTTCAGCTGGTTAGCCAGCAGTGGGGCACTTTAACTCAAATAGTGAGCGACTGCTCAGATAAACCCCAACCCTTTATAATGCTCTCATTAAACCACACTTTGATTATTGTGCAAGATTCTGGGCACCGTCAACTAAAACACATATCCACAAAATAGATGTGCAGCGCAGAATGTCAAAATCTATAACAGACATGCAAGGCCTGGGTTATGCGGACAAGCATAAAAGTTTAAACCTGCAAACCTTGGAATGAGGGGAACCTGTGCCTAGTATACCGTGTAGGCAGCAATGATGATCTTTGGGATGCTGCGGGCCTGGAATTAAAATACTGTCGGCACGCTATGAGATCGGACGAGCCCCATTTGAAAGGTAGTGTCAATCGTGACAACGGAAGAGCACCATGGTTCTCTGAGAGAGTGGTATCTGTGTGGAATTAGCTGCCACTAGAGATAATAGGTAGCAGATCAGTTAATGGGTTTAAAGTAAAATTGAATAACTGCCGCCTCGAAAACAACATCCAGGGTTACGTCTATTGAAGTGTTTCGAGCAACTATGGACAAATTGTCCTTCTAGAGCATGATAAACCTATGAACCCAAAGGCAATGCAAGCACAAAAATAACAAGTCTCAGACCTCATCTCTGAAGTGTTTAGAACTTCCTGGCCCAATTGCCAAATGCAAAACACAATCCCCTTAAAAGTATTCACTTCACTTGAAACAGGGGCAAGCCACAATGATAGTTCTGACCCTGGGAATCATTCCTCACTCTGCAGTGGTCTGGATCTGAGCTCTCTGAAGTCTACCTCAGCCAGCTGGATATCCCCTCCATTCTCCCACTTCACTTGCTCTGGTGCTTGCTTCTTGATGCTGGCCTAGAGGTTCAGCTGTTCTCCAGTGATACAACCACTGCCTGTCCACAGGACCCACAGGTCAAGACCTCTGTACTCCTAGGACAGTAGCAGCTTGACACCTGGCTATGGTGCTTGCCAGCAACTCCTGTAGGAGCCTTGCTGAAGCTCCTTCTCGTTCTCTCTAGGTTACACTGGCACTCCACAGTGTTGAGCTTCACGCTAGCTAGCATGCGAATGCCTCTTTTTTTCTCTCACTGGGCAACTAGCTTTACTTACAGTTCATTTCACCTACTGTAGATGTAAAAAGCCTGTTGAAGCTCTCTGAGCTCTTTAGGACAGTAGTCCCTCTTCACTGAGCTCTCCCACAAATCTTTCTGAGTAGCAACACAGCCCATGTTCATTTTCCTGAACAGGTCAGGTCCCCATTGATTCTCAGGGTTGTCAGTCAGGCCAGACAATCCTTGAGAGCTGATCCAAGATTGGTTGTCAAAAGGGTGCCTGAATTAATAGGTCCTCCTGCAGCTCATGAGCCTTTGTAACTCCCAGGTCCAGGCTTAGCAACACAACTGGTGGAGTGGCTGGGTCATGGGGCACCAGCATGGTGGCCGTTACGCTGATCTGGTATACTGTTCCCCGAAGGTCATTTCAAAAAGGGCATGTGTCCTTACAACAGTCAGTGGAGCCCCTGGTTGGTCCTTGTACTGCCGGCACTGAAGTCTATTTGAGTCGAGTATGACCCTCAGTAATGTGCTTAGCCCCCAACCAGCTCTGGTGAGGGATTTCAGGCTAAAACAAATGCTTTGTCTCCCAGGTGGCAGAACAATGTGATGTCCCCATGTCCCCATGCCACTTAATCAAATTTGAAGCAACCTTGCAACAGCTGAGTGCTGTGTCTGTCCCCTCAACCTAAGCAGATACACTTCTAGCCTTGCTGGAAATCAAACCTGGGACTCTGAGTTCCGAAGGCAGCAGCTCTAACCATCACGCTTAACTGAAATCTGAAATTCCCTCTAAATGGGAGGTTAAAGTGCTCCTTTGACTTTCGTGCTTGCTACCCCATGGATTACCACTAGATGGCTGTATTGCTTTTGTCTTTTTCACAGCTTTCACTACTAGATTGCATTGATAGACTGCCTTTTCCTGTTTTGAAAGTTTTCCTAAGCTCTCAAGGTAGTAAAACATGAACACAAATGGAAAGAAAGGTGGAGTTTAATATCTATGATCATCCAAACAGGAAGGAATTAGTGTGTATTTAAAAAGTTTACAAAAGTAATGGCAAAGGGATTTGTCTTACAGTTTCTCCAGCACAGATGAGGCCCCATCAGCAAACAGACCCTTCACAATGAGTTCATTGAAAGCATACTCCATCCGGGGGACAGGAAACGGGACCAGCTGCAAGAGAAAAAAAAAAACTTGATCTGTCAAAAAACAGCATGACTCTCTATATCAGCATAGGATCTGAAGCTAAAGATTATAAGCTAGTTATAAAAGTAGATGCCATCATTGGGGAAAAAAAGAGATTTGAACATGACAAATAAGGGTGGAGGGGCTCTAAAACATTCTGACCCTTTCATCAGAACGGAACAGAGTTCTAATGAAACAGGATTTCAGTGACATCAGAACCATTGACAAAGTAATAATGACAGAAAGGAAAAGAGTTTGGTTTCATGTAGCTCCTCTGATACATATTATCCCAAAGTGCTTTACAAGCCAGGAGAAGGAGGGAGAGAATGTCATTGCCAGTAAGGCAGAGAGATTAGGAAGAGTTCACATACAGAATAAATGCTAGAAATGTGTAGTGCACAAGGAAATAATGCCATCAAAGGGGGGCTAACAATTTCAAAAACCATGGACCTTACAGGCAATTAGATTTATGACCTCTTCAGTCCACCCTCCCCCAACAAGTTGGCCTTATTTCATGAGTTCAGAAAACGTTTTTGTATTTCCTTTATATACAACACCAGTGCTGACCACACTGAGTAAATAAATAAGGTTATTTTGGGATACATATTTATTTTCACTTAGAACACGTTATTACATTTAGAATACGTGTTATTTTACTTATCACATGATATGTCCATTTAGAATCTGGAAATATAACGCAGAATAAAATGGGTTGGACAGAGAGTTTACGTAGGAAAGAAAGGTAGTTTTAAGCAAAAACAATGTAAAACACTAATGCAAACATTAAAAATTGTGTGATATATATCAAATACATAATTAATTGTGGTCATTTATCTCCACACAAGAATGTTAAGAATTTCATAAATAACTTGTGGCTTTACAACTTGTGTGTTATATATTTTTTGTTTTCATTTATTCTTTTGGATAACTGGGTAGGCGCACTGCTACCACATGCCTTTTTCAGGCACAGCCTGCGTACAGTACGTTTCAAAACAGTGGTACGAGATACAAGTTAATAAAACAGATAAATTCATGATACATAATAACGTGACATGGTGCAAGCATCAATATTTAGCTGTACAGTAGATTTACAAGATTGGTAAATTATGTAAAGCACGTACAGACATTAGACTGCTGAAGATGTTACTTCAGTTTAGCAGCAAAAGCTTTAGGGGTGGGAAAAGCTCTCCGTGAGGATGGGATGGCTTCAGAAAGATGCTGCTCTATATCTGAACGAGGTTTAGCCCATGCCTGTGCGTATGAATGGAACCTTTAATAAGTTGTTGGTGGAAGAGCGGGAGGAGGGGTTGTCCACAAACATGAAAAGTTTGGAGAGGTATTGGGCTGCACGTCCATGTTAAATTTGAAACATAAAAAGTGCCAGGGTTAACTGAGCTCTGAGTTCAGGTTACCGCCATCTAAGACATTCGAAATTGGTACAATGAGGTGACAGTGGACTCTGGGAGGTTGCACATTTAGTAACCTCATCAGTTAAGACAGTCTTTTTGCTCATCCCATAAGGGGTGTAGCATCTATCACAATAGAGCTGTATTCAGTCACAGGGAGAATGACACTTTGGGCAATTCTAATTCTTGTGTCAGGTGGTTAATGTGCTGTGGTGCAGTAAAATAATTCCAGTTCTGATGTACAGCTCAAACAATATTGGTCATATGATTGTTGAAGTTAAGATAGGGATTGGTGGTAACACCAAGGTATCTGAATTCCTTAACCAATTCAAGTTGGACACCACCTAGGGTTGAGATACTGAAGTCTTGGGAGTATATTTTGACCTTTGGGGCACAACCAAGTAGCATATATTGTTTTGGGGACATTTAGGACCAGTTTTTCATTCATAAACCATTTTTGCAGGGAGTGGAAGTTGTGCCCAGGGACATCATTAATAATGTTAATGTATTTCCCATGCATGTAGATGACTGAGTCATCTGCCTAGAGTAGAGTTCGGCAGTATTGAAGATCTTTGGTAATCTGTTAATAAAAAAAGTGAACAAGAGAGGACCTAGAATGGATCCTTTGGAACACCAAAAACAAAGAATTTGCCTTGGACATGACTTTGTCAATTCTGACTATTTATGATCTGTTCTGCAGATAGTTAGAAAACCAAAAAGTAACGGAGTCCACTATTCCCTGTTCAGACAACCACCAAAGGAGCAGGTAATGGTCCACCAGATCAAAGGCTTTAGTCAGGTCCATGACAACAGCACTGGTCAACAAACACTTGACCATGGCTTAGTGGACTATATCTGTGAAACTGACTCGTGCTGTACAAATTCTGTGGTCCTTCCTGAAACTGTGTTGCTCCTCACAAAGTAACCTGTGCTGTTCCAGATAAGAAGTAAGCTGATAATGGACTATCCTTTCCTATACCTTGGCCAAGACCAAGAGAATGGTGATAGGTCTGTACTTATCCAGGATGTGATGACACACCCACTACTGTGTTAACCTCTGGCCACAGGTGGGACCATTCCACACAGAGATAGGTGACATCAAGGGTTCTTTGTTCCTTCCCCTGTGACAATCTTTTCCTAGTTGGGTACCACCTGAGTACAGTTCCTTATCTCCCCAACTGGAGTAGTTAAGAGCTGCCCAGGATAGGGACTGCTGCACCAGACAGCTCTGGAGACCTGTAGGAATGCAAGATACTGGCTCTGTAAGTAAGGACACTGGCACTTGGATTGTTGAGGAAAAAAGGTAAATTTTTACTGAAAATATGAAAGAAATCTCTGAAATAACAGCCACAAATGGCACAATTCACTTTTTGAATGAATGATGAATAAATACAAATAAATTAGCAATATGTTTATCTCTTTTACTTTTTCCCATCAGGGCAAAACCACCCTATTAACCTTCTTGTACTTCTCCCCTGGAGACCGCAGGCACTCATCACCCACCAGCCCTCCAGATAACACACAGATCCCAGGATAAGCACCCTCCCTGGCCTTGATCCCTGAGCTTATTCACATGTTAGATATATAGAATGCAAACTACTGGGCCATACCTCCTAGCAGTCAGCCCACTAACCCCTTCTGCCAGATATCCACCCTGGTATCTAGTTACACTGTTCATACTTTAGATATAAGGAATGCAGTGACCACTGGGCCATATCTCCGAGCAGTCAGTCAACTGACTCCTTCTGCCAGATACCCTCCCTGGTATCCAAATTACACAATTACCAAGCACTAGGCTTTACCTCAGACCCCAATGCCATATGATTCACTTGCCTTAAGGGTGTACAGTGACTACTAGGCCTTATCCTACCTCAATCCACCCACTGACCCCTTCTGCCAGATACCCAACCTGGTGTCTTGTCACACAGTTGCTGTACTTAACATTATACTTTAAAACATCTAAAAATCCTTGGACATTTCTACACACGAAATAATAAAGCAAAACATTCAGGAATGACAGTACCATAAAACATATTGAATACTGGTACATTAAAATCTGTGACATTATCCCCCCCACCCAGTCCTTTCAGTGTTCAGTCCTTCAGTTGACAAAAGTCTTTTTAAATTCAGAAGGACGGAGGTAAATTCTCTGTAAATCAAAGTCACTTTGACTTTTAAAATAGTCCCCAAACTGTATCAATAAGGTTTGTACAATACCACACTCCTTTGGGTTTACTGAAGAAATTCTGTTGTTGAAGTTGTGGCAGCTTTGTTGTTGTTGGGGGGCCCTTGAGTCGGCAGTTTTTTGGTGTCATCAAGAGAACTGAGTATTTCTTCAGGTTGTAGCTTTTCTTCTTATGTGAGGAAAGCTTAGCGTAACAGGATCATCAGGCACTTGAAGCAACAGGCTTTCTATCTGTACCTTGTTCTCATTCACTGCCCTATCTGACCCTACACTGGGATTCAGGTGATCCCCTAATCCTATACAGTATTTAAATAAAGGCTGTCACTACTGTCAAGCTTTAGCACTGTATCAGGCCTCTTCAGACAGGATACCTTCTTGGTCACTATCTCTGCTCAGACTCCCTGCACACTGGCTGTTCAGCTTCTTTTATAACCAAAACTCATTTGCATATGCTAATTTGTGGTCACTGGGTAGACATTGACCTGTCCAGAGGCTTAGCACCAATCAAAATCCTCTCTGCCGCAGCATAAACCACAATGGAATACTCAGTTTTGAAGTTCAGCTGCCCCTCTCAATATTCTAAGGTTCCCTCTTTTTTTATAACTTTGAGTCTCATTTTAAACTACATGTCTTTGTCATGCTAAATAAGTACTTTCTTCAAGATTAAGCAGGTTTTCACCATAATGGATAGAAAGCGGTCATCCTAAGCTCTCTGCTGAATTTCTTCTGTACAAAATAACCCTCAGGAAAGCTAAACCATAAGATTAACAATCTTTTATTATTAAACTAAATAAATAATCATTTCTAAGCATTTTTCTCTTAACTTTCCATTAAAACAGTCATTTACCCTTTAATTAAAGTGACCTTAGTAGTTTGTTTTCATACAGAAGTTAAATATTCATTTTTCCATGCTTGGCTCCACCTCCAGTGCACTGTAACTGCCTGCATGGATTTGTTTCATTCAGGACCCACTCTTTCTAATAAGGTTAGTGACTCTCTTGTTTTGCATTTTTACCACTTGAAACTATTGTTATGTGTTGCAGGACACTTTATTCTATCTCTCTGCCAAGGTTGGTACAATTCTGACAAAAAACAGCTTGGTAGCACTATTTTGAAAAGTACATGTGTGCAGCAAATGTTTTGTGACTGAATACAATGTCCATAAGACAGCCTTGCTTACAGCTGCGTCATTTTTGCTTGTGTTTATTTATTAAAATTCGGAGTACTTGTATTAGCTCCTCAGGACTCCTATAGCCCCTTGTCTGTCTTTATTTTATTTAAAATGTGTGTTTTCTGGTGTGTAAAGCCATGGGTTCTCCCACTTCAGATCGCACCCCTTTTGCCCCAAAATGGCTCCCTTGAGCGCTCACAAATGTGCTTGCCTCCTGCTTGGGTGTGTCACTTCCCCGAGTCCCTTAAGAATGTGCTCCTTTATTTTATCTTTGTTTTATGTGGGCCAGTCCCGAAAATATTTTCCCTGGCGCTTGTCGTCTATTCAACTAAAAAGAAAGGGAATATATCTGGTTAATCCTGCCCGTGAGAGGAGCGCCTTAGTGCGTCTCCCTCTCACACCTTCGCGCAGCAATGATCCGTTTGTGCAGATCACAGCCTGCCCGCCAACCGCTGCTCTATTTCGGAGTGGCTGCCCACAAGCAAGCCCGGGGATTCCAATACTGAGCAGCGATACGTGAGGCTGGGTTTAGACTGGGTATTCTGAAGTTGTGACAGATGGAGGAGAAGCAAGCCCCCAAACGTCCTCTCACGGCTCAGACTGATTGCATATGTCTGCATGCTTTTGACAAGCGAACATAAAACTGTGTTCTTGTGCGTAAATGAACTCCAAATCAGGCTCTCATGCTCCAAGAGCTTTTGGAGAGGGCAACAAACTAAGTGCTCTTTAAAACTAGCACAACTGTACAGCATTTTAAACTCTGTGCTTTTATACCCCACTGCACTAACGCACCCCTATAAAAATATTGCATCTCATTGGGCCATTATGCACAGTACAAATCCGGTCTGGCCTCCAATCCTGCAAAAAAAAATAAACAAACATACAGAGGAGTTTGTTCCAATATTGAGCAAAAACCTATATTTCACGTAGCCTTCATGTCACCTGTTTGATGCAAGTTTCAATACATAAATTAAAATTAGATAAAAAAAGGGGTGTGCACTGGTGAATCCATCCCTATACCAGCACAGCTTCTATCACCCCCCCAACACTCAACTCACACAGTAACAAGCTCTGGCAGAGCTACTATGACTGTGAATGCATTAACTAGATGAGTGTGTTTCATGGGCTTATACACAAACATTTATTTATTTATTTATTTAAAAAAAATAACAGATTTACAAACCTTTGAGTCAGATACTCATTTACAAAGGCACCTCATTGAAACTAATACAAAGACAGCACAGTTAACAAATCCAAAAACAATGGCTTGGAGAGAAGACAGTTAAAACAATCATTCACTGGAGATACATGGGTAACAGTAGATAAACAGATTACATAGTTTAGGCACGCAGGCACCACATCAAGAAGACCAAAGCAGTTCAAACAATATACAATAGCTAAAGCAAATAGACATCAGGAGTCAAAGAGAAGCCCAGAATGTTCACATGAAGGCTGTTGCATACGCTAACTGAATCAAAGTATAGTACATTGAGAAAGGGCATATTTAAGCAATAAGGCACGACAGAGTGTGTGTTATGCAAGCAATAATACCTGACAGGGTGGTCAGTATTGGGCAATACCGGACCACCCAGGGGCGTAATGATGCCCGACGCCACAGCATTTTAGAGACAGCCAAGCAAGTTGTGGAGTGGGAGCTGCTCGTCAAGCACCAGCACGAGTGGTCCCTCTTTGACACATGACCCTGCCCCCCCGTCATGTCTTTATACTGTTTTTTTCTTAATTTGTGGATCTCGGCTCTGGATATAATTGCCAGAGATGTGAAAAGAAAACCGAGCTGGTAGTAGAGTGGGAGCCGCTCGTTAAGCAGCAGAGCGGGTGGGCAGCTTGTGGAGAATCGGCGCGAGACAAAAGCGAGGAGAGAGAGAGCCACGTTTTAAAGTAAGCGTGGTTTGGTAAATTGCTCGCTTTTGTTCCCACTGTTTTATACATTTAAAAATGCATGTTTTAAGATATGGCCCGCCAATTTATCGTTAAATGCCGATCGGTCAGCAGAGCAGCTTGTGAGAACTGACTGACTGCCATGAGAAGGTGCGCTGGCGATCAGCGTGGTATGGGGAAGTTCAGTTTGATAGCTGATTTATTTACAAAGCATTTTTTTACTTCAGTTATGGAACTGTTCAGCTAACGTTACTTTTTTTATGGCAGTGGCAATGGTAGTGGGGGGGCATAAGTTGCTCGCTAAGTGTTGAAAAAATATGGCGGCAGTTTGAATTGTGTGCCCAGTGCTTCAGCCAATGATGAAGCAAGCTGGGCACAATGATACCTAGCTGGGCATGGGGAAGGTTTGGGCTGGCACTTTTTATTTGCTGGGTGTCTATTGAAAGTTAATGTACCCCCCTGGAAGGGGTACAAGCCAATCAGAGCTCAGCAAATAAAAATACCATTTTCTAACATGTAATAACATCACTCCTGGGGTGGGTTGAAGCACGAGATGAAGCCGAGTATTTATTTATTTATTTATTTGCACATATTTGTTTGATCCAGTGGATCAGCAGTATCTGCACAAGCTGTGCCCCGTGCAGATTTTACAGCACTGATCCTACTCTGGTTATCTGTGTTTTACCCATACCACACTGCATATGGCTTAGTGATATACTGTACAGATGGCTGCAGAGTCTAACCCATTGCAGGTTGAAGTTTCAGAAAACCATTATGCTACAAATATCAAGACTCACTCCCTCCCTCAGCCCCCAGTCACAATTAATCCTCTACCAAAGTCATGCTTAAATACTGGTGCCTCTACATCCACACCACTAAGCTTTTAATGCCAACATGCTTCTTCTGCTGCTGTGAGTTAAACTCTTAATTTAAAAACATTTTGTTGAGAAAGTTTTATTTTAGTACATCCATGGTCAGGAAAAATGAATTTGTAAAAGAAACCAAAATCCCCATTTATCAGTTCATTGAATCACAATACAGCACGTCATGAATTTTTCAGATTCTATGTGTAACCTACAGTAAGTCAAACAGAAATTAGACACAAATGCCTACCTATTTGCAAGTGAAGCAAATGTGGTTATTATCATTCAGTTGTAAACACCTATAGTCACAGCCAGGATTCACATTGCTAGACTCTGGGTAAATATGACAAGTTTCCTAAATAATGGTACCTTATCTAGCTGTGTTCTGCTTGGGGTGTGTGTGTGTGTGTGTGTGTGTGTGTGTGTGTGTGTGTGTGTTAAACATGTAACTTTCTATAGTATATTGTACAGCACTGTGAATCCTGGCTGAAGTGTTTTTTCTCTGCTGTGTCTAAGCAAGACACTGTGGCAAGACACTGGCCTGCTGAAGGGGCTATTAGACATCAAACCAAAGGGTACTCTGTGAAGACTAACTTGGAGAAGATGCAATAAAACAAACTTGAATGACAGGCCCCAGACATTATAAAACACACAGGGAAAATTAGAAAAAAACTCCTCTAATAGCCTAGGCAGAAACAAAACACTGGATTGAAGTGAGAACTCAAAACTGGTAGTAATACATATATTCCTAATTTTAACATGCAGTTTTCCTTTAAGAAGATTCAGTAGAATATAAATAGTAGCCCAGAACTGCCTGCCTGAGAATGAAGTTGGCATACTATTTGGAAAAAGGGAAGGCTAGATCTCTTGCTATGCAATGTCCTGTAAAGTAACACACTGACTTCTTTTAGGAGGGTAGTGTCAAATGCTGTGAGGTGCCACGGGGAAGTTGTTATGCAGAAAGTTCCAGGAAGTGTTTAACCAATTCTACTTCTAATGGTGTCTGTACTATCCATTTGTGCAAGTCAACTCCACTTCTCAAACTTGAAAAGAAAAATACACTTCATCACAGATTGTGTTTAGCAAGCACTGTGCCCATGATTAAAATAATTTGAACCCATCCCCCACAAAATGTGCCCTCACATGAACATGCATGATTCATCTATAAAGACAATTAAAAAATGCATTTCTAAATGCATTAGTAACACCAGTGCTTTCAAGGTTATCTGTAAAGACAATTTAAAAAAATGTATTTCTAAATGCATTAGTAACACCAATGCTTTCAAGATTTTGAAACTACTAAAAAGACAAACTATATATATAGATAGATAGAGTATGGTGAACAACTATTGTTAATCTCAAAAGCTGAACTTTGTTTTTAAACATAGAAACATAGAAACATAGACTTTGACGGCAGATAAGGACCGCTAGGCCCATCTAGTCTGCCGATTTCCCTACCTACAGGATAGGCCGCAGATCCTAGTTAACCAACAGCCTATATCTTCCTGCCCCCCACAAGAATTGCCTTATGTCCAGTGGTGTAAGTGGTGAACAAGAAGTACAGGAACTCAAACATTTGCACAGATGAAAAGCAGAATTAAGATCCTCGCTCTGAAGGATAACTCTTGGGACTGTAAGGGCCATTGGACCTTTTTCTGCTGTCCACATCTATGTTTCTATACGTTTGTCAATTCCAGACACATCAGTATAGATACTGGTGCACCCAATCAGAGATGTCAAAATATTTCTAAAACAAATTAAATTGTTCTGCAAGTCAAATTGTGTGATGGAATCCACTGATCTCATGTCACAGGCCAAGAAACTGTCATTATGTTACTGGTTTAAGACTTTCATTTCAAATATCAGTAGGAAAAAGTACAGGAACTCAGTTCCTACTGCAAAAAAGGTACAGGAACTGAGTTCCTGTTCGTTCCTGCTCACTTTCATCACTGCTTATGTCTGTCCCATGCATTCTTGAATTCTCCCACAGTTTTAGACCCCACAACTTCCTCAAGAAGGCTGTTCCATGCATCCACTACCCTCTCTGTGAAATAATACTTCCTCACATTGCCCCTGAACCGCCCTCCTTCTATCTTTAAATTGTGTCCCCTTGTTCTTGCAAGTCTCTTTTTCTGAAAGATGCTACCCTCTTGGACTTTGTTGATTCCCTTGAGGTACTTGAAAGTTTCTATCATGTCCCCCCTCTCCTTCTTTCCTCAAGCGTATACATATTAAGCTCCTTTAGTCTCTCCTCATACGGCTTCTCTTGCAGACCCTGCACCATTTTAGTTGCCCTCCTCTGGACTGCCTCTATCCTGTCTATGTCCTTGAGGAGATGGGGTCTCAGAACTGAACACAGTATTCCAGATGGGGTCTCACCAACTGTCTGTACAGAGGATAACAACTTCCTGTTTTCTGCTGCTGATGCCTCTCCTATACATCCCAGTATACCCCGACCCTCCCTACTGCCTTCTCACATTGCTTGCTAACCTAAGGTCATCTGATATGATTACCCCAGGTCCCTTTCCTGTTTTGTTGTTGTTACTACCTCCCCACCCATTGTGTATTCTTCCCCTGGGTTCTTGTTTCCCAGGTGCATTATTTTACTTTTTTGCATTGAATCCTAGCTGCCATACGTCTGACCATTCCTCCAACCTTGCCAAGTCCCTTTTCATCCTTTCCACGCCTCCTTGTGTATCAACCCTGTTGCAGATCTTTGTGTCATCTGCAAAAAGGCATACTTTTCCTTCCAGTCCCTCTGCAATGTCACTGATGAAGACATTAAAAAGGACTGGACCCAATACTGAACCCTGCGGTACCCCACTAGTAACTGCCCTTTCTTCAGAGTGGACTCCATTTACAATTACCTTCTGTGTCCTGTTGTCCAGCCAATGTTTTATCCAGGCTACCACCCTGGGACCCACTCCCAGGCTGGTTAATTTGACTAATAATCTTTTGTGTGGGACTGTGTCAAATGCCTTGCTAAAGTCTAGGTAGGCCATGTCTACAGCCCCTCCCTGGTCTACTACTTTGGTCACCCAGTCAAAGAAATCTATTAGATTCGTCTGACATGACCTTCCCGCTGTGAACCCATGCTGCCTTGGATCCTGTGTTCCACTGACCTCTAGGTACTCAACTATTCTTTCCTTCAGAAGTGACTCCATCACTTTCCCTACCACAGAGGTCAGACTGACAGGTCTGTAGTTTCCTGCCTCTGTCTTGGTCCCACTTTTGTGAAGGGAATCACATCCGCCTTCCTCCAGTCCTCGGGTACCACACCATCCTCCCATGATTTATTAAAAAGAGTAGCCAGTGGTTTCACTAGTTCCTTCCTTAATTCTTTTAGAATTCTGGGTGAATTCCATCAGGACCCATTGCTTTGTCCACCTTCAGTTTTAGGAGTTCTTGCAGAACCCTTTCTTCTGTGAAAGGACTGGGATCGACCCCCTATCAAGAGTGCTTCTGTTAATTGGATTAGGCACTTCCCCTCCTCTTTTGTGAATACTGAGCAGAAATATTAGTTTCAGCATTCCTGCTTTTCACTGTCCCCTCTGCCCACCCACCGTTCATTCTATTCAGCCTCACTATCCCTCCCTTTGTCTTTCTCGCTTGCTGATGTACCTATAAAGGTTTTATCCCCTTCTTAACTGGAGTTGGCTATCTTTTCCTCAGTTTGGGCCTTTGCTATTCTGACTTCCTCCCTGCTTCTTTCTGCCTTAACTGGTACAGCTCTCTGTCCTGCTCCTTCTGTGTTTCCTTATACTTCCGAATGCTATCTTTTTCTTCCTGACTTTCACAGCCACCTCTCTTGAGAACCATAGTGGCTTTTTCTTTCATTTTGATTTGTTTATTTGCTTCACACAAAGGCTTGTTGCCTCTGTGATGGCAGTTTTGATAATTCCCCATTGTTGCTCCACACCTGCTTCTAGCCTGTTTGCTAGTGCTTTTCTGAGGCACTCTGCCATCTTGCAAAAGTCAGTCCTCCTAAAGTCCAGTACCCTCACTTTTGTATGGCTTGACTCTGTAGCTGAGTTTAACGTGAATCACACTGTTTGATAGTCACTTGTCCCCAGATGGCAACCCACTTCTAGATCTGAGATCCTCTCACTGCCCCCGTTTGAGAGCACGAGGTCTAAGATTGCTCCCTCACGAGTGGGTTCCGAAACTAGCTGTCTAATGCCTGCCACCTGTAGGGCATCAAGAATGGCCCTGCTCTTGGATGTGGCTGCAGCAAATGTGCTCCAGTTAACATCTGGCATATTCAGGTCTCCATCAACAGCATCTCCCTTTCTCTGCCATTCTAAGAATGCCTTCCATCATATCCTTGTCCATTCCTTCCCCTGACATGGGGGTCTGTACACAACCCTGTGTGGATTGTGGTGCCATTTCCAGTCTCCAAGGTGACCCACAGTGCCTCCTCTCCTCCCTGTTTACTCTTTTGTTCAGTTGCTTTTATCCCTTCCTTTACATAGAGAGCTACTCCTCCCCCTCTTCTCCCCTGCCTGTCTCTCCTGTAGGTTATGTACCCTGGTATGTTAACATCCCAGTCATGGTTTTCTGTGTACCATGTTTCTGTGACTGCTACAATATCCAGGCATCCCTCTTCCATTAAGGCCACCAGCTCAGGGAGCTTATTGCCCAGACTACAGGCATTGGTACTCATTACCCTCCATTTCCTGATGGCCTTACCACCTTTTGCCCCATCCCTGACCTTCTTGCCTTTGTCACTTTTTCCATTTACCCCTGCCCTTCTCCCTATTGACACCTCCATGTTGGTGTTTGCCACACTTATTACTATGATTGTTTGGGGGGGCTAGGATTTTCCTGCTCCTTTCCAGTGCCTCCCCCCCTTGGCTAGTTTAAAAGCTTGCTAATGAAGCATTTAAACCTATCACCTAGGATCCTGGTTCCCCTCCTGGACAGATGCAGCCCATCATGCCAGTATAGGCTTGCATCACTCCAGGTGGACCCCCAGTCCCCAATGAAGCCAAATCCTGAGCTCACACCAGTTTTCCAACCACTGATTAGAATCCATGGTCGGAACACCTAGCCTCTCCTATGCCATAGATGGGTAGCACCTCCGAGAAGGTTACCGTGCATGCTACTTGACTAAGGCCCCTCCCCAATTCCACAAACTCTTCCTGCACTTCTCTAATCCCTTTCTTAGCCAGGTCATTTGTCCCTAGGTGGACAATGACATCCAGCTCCCTCCCCTGTGCAGCTGCTCCGGCAATCCTGAGGATTCTCTCCCTGTCCCTCCAAGCCATGGCGCCAGGCAGGCACCTTACCTCCCTCTCCCCTTCCTTGCCCAGTTCTACCTTCCTAACAATGGAGTCCCCCACCAGGAGTTGTTTCCTTCCCCTGCAGGGTCCTCTGCCACCCTCCTGTGGGTCTCCTTTGTGGAGGTTCCCAGCATCCTCCTTGGTCTCCACTGTGGGTGCCTCCATAGAGGAAGCACACTTGCCAGAATGGCATAGGAATTGTGGAGAGGTACAACTGGAGGGATGCACCTCTGTTCCACCACCCTCACCCTCCCTGAGCCCACTGTGGTCCAACCGCTCCTCTTTCTTGGCAACCTCTGAGGCAACGGCAGTGGCACTGGTGGTCCCTGGATGGAAGAGGAGGTCCCACCAATCCTGGCCAACTCAGCCTGGAGATGAGCAACCTCCTCCCTCAGCCCAGAGAGGTGCCTGCAGATGGGACAACACCGCATCCTCCAGAACATCTCCCGGAAGACTGCTGCTCCACAGCCACTGCACTGCACCACTCCAATCATGTCTTATTTCTGGCCCCTTAACTGTTTGCAATCCTTACTCTTTCCTCTGTTTTTATTTTCTCTCTCTCCTTACTTTCTGCCTGTGTGCCTTTAAGATCCTGATTGTCCTGTTCTGAGACAAGAATATCCTATATTTCTCAGTAGACCACTTACTTGTTCAGAGGCAGACCTCCAGCAGCTACAGGGGGCCGGAGAGCTACTCTTGCCCTTCTAGGATGGTGGGTCCTTGGTGGTTCTGTGATCACTCACTTCCTGCCCCTAAATAGGAAGTTCCTGTTGTCAGTCAAATCCTGTGCCTATAAAAATAGAACTAGCTTTGGGTGGGGGGTGCAGGGGAGGGAAGGAGGGCAATATAGTCCCAGCAGAGAAGTTCAGTCACACAGCAGTCCTTTCTCCTGGTGTCTCTGCCAAGCTATTAGCAGAATCTTTCTAAGGCAGTCTTTAAATGTAGCTTCCTTCTAGCTAAGCCACTCCCCCTACTTACCAGATCTTTCTACAAGTAATTTAAACCTCACAGCAGTCAAGTCCTTTCAGTCACCTGAGATTTACACCTAGATGACTTTTCAGTTACCCATTCAGTTCAGTTGACCCAAACACACACTTTTTTTTTGTTTTGTATGTTAGTTTTTTAACCCTAAATTAAAGGTCCAAATACAAAAGTTCTTCTACTTTAGTCCCAGCAGAGAAGTTCAGTCACACAGCTGTCCTTTCTCCTGGTGTCTTCTGCCAAGCTATTAGCAGAATCTTTCTAAGGCAGTCTTTAAATGTAGCTTCCTTCTAGCTAAGCCACTCCCCCTACTTACCAGATCTTTCTACAAGTAATTTAAACCTCACAGCAGTTAAGTCCTTTCAGTCACCTGAGATTTACACCTAGATGACTTTTCAGTTACCCATTCAGTTCAGTTAACCCAAACACACACTTTTTTTTTTGTTTTGTATGTTAGTTTTTTAACCCTAAATTAAAGGTCCAAATACAAAAGTTCTTCTACTTTAGTCCCAGCAGAGAAGTTCAGTCACACAGCAGTCCTTTCTCCTGGTGTCTTCTGCTAAGCTATTAGCTTGTACATTAGTAGCTAAGTACATAAATGTTTAAGAAATACCTGAAATCTGTCTATTTTCCTTAGTTTTTAGACACTTCTTAGTCTTTCCTTTTGAAACACCAGGTGACACTGATAATCATTTGTTCCAAGGGGTTTTAAGTCAGTTTGAAGGCATTTTAAGTATCTTCTGTTTTAGTCCTTAACAAAATGCAGAGACTCCACAGACTTCTGTTCCTTGGTCCACATCCCAAACATGTGAGTCTTCTTTCAGGATGATAGATCCACCTCATGCCCCTTCCACATGAATAAAAAAAAAGGTGGGATGGACCTTTTGGAGCTTCTTGGGTGGAGGTGGGGTGAATCTTACTTCCCCCCAAAAAACAATGCTGCCTCCCACTACTCAGGTTCCAGTTCTTATACCACCCATTTAAGAAACAAAATAGTACCCTGCAACCATTAATTAACATGAAAGCATATTTATTTGAGGGCAGAAAACATTTTTTAGAGGAGGTAAGGCGGAGGAGACTATTTACACCTTCAGTCAGTTCCATGGACAGAAAACATGACATCATTCCTTTTGTACATGCAATACTCCTATAGGCTCCGCCCACAGTCATAAAAATAAGCAACATAGGAACACCCCAGTAACAGGAACTCAAGGCTCCTCACCTGAACAGAATCTCTTCCAAAAACAAATATAATTTTGGGACTGATCCCTAAATACCTCTGAGCTTCAAGTGGCAATACTTACAGTGTGTCCTGCCTCCTCCAAGAGTCGTTTGGTCTCTGCAACAGCACGCCTCATACTGGGTGGTGGCAGCATGTAGCCGTCACTCTCATAATACCCTACTCGCAGTGGCCTGGTACTGGCATACACCTGGAAAGAGAAGAAGAGTCTGTATAACTGGAAACATTAGCAGCCAATAAGAATTTCTAGACACTCATTACTCCCAGCTACACAATGTTAGTGACACATCCAGCTAATCCAAGCAACAGAAATGTAATTTGTATCAGGCTCACAACTGTTTTCCACTTTAAGGAAGGCAGTCTGGTGTAGTGATTCCATGGAACTGTAAAGGAGGAGAAGGAGAAGGAAAAAGAGAAAGAGGAGATGCAGAGAAAGAGAAAGAGAAAGAGGACGAGGAAGAAGAAGATTTTATATAGTGCTTTTCATAAGCACTGTATCCCAAAGTGCTTTACAAGTAATGAGAGACCAGTAATAAAGTGACTGTAAACAGTTAATGGGAAATCATAAGGATGCATTACTTCACAAAGAGGGTGGTCAGTAAAAGGAATAACCTACTCAGTGAGGTTGTGTAAGACAGCACTGTTCAAGATTTCAAAACAGGATGAGACAGATTCCTGAGGAGGAATACCATTGAGGAATATATATCCTGAGTGGGGGAGAACATTCAATCTGTTAAGCTTCCTCCCCCTCTACTGTTACCTCCAGAGGTGAGAGTGGGGGGAAGGATCTCCCTACATCTGTCAAAGTGGAGGGAGATTATGACAGTTAACTGGGTCCAGTAAATAGTGAAAAAGGAACATGCTCTGGAGTTGCTGTCTAACCCTCCAGTTCACCCTCCACCTCCTTGTCATTTTCCTCCAGCAGATCACAGGTTCAGATTTCACCACTGTCTCTGGGTCACTCTGCAACCATGAAGAAGTAATTGAACCCCCCCTAGGCTTCAGTCCACCCGCTGTGAAATTCAGTAGAAGGATGATCCCTCTGAAATTGAGACATTGCATCTTGGTTTGCCAGCCTGGGTAAATAAAAGAACTATTACTCATCAGTAATAGCAGATCTTCAAGAGAATCTCCTCCATCGGGCCGCACACAGAAACATAGAAGTTGACAGACGGTAAGAACCACTTGGCCCATCCAATCTGCCGATTTCTCCCTACCTACACTATTACCGCAGACCGTGCTCAATCTGCAGCTCTTTCTCCCTCCACCTTCCTTTCCACTATGAGTACCTTGTGCTCATTCCATGCATTTTTGAACCCCACCACTGTTTCCACTCCCATCATCCACACAGGAAGGCAGCTCCAGGAATCCACAACTCTTTCTGCAAAGTGCTTCCTCATATCTCTCTTGAATCTACCCCCTCCAGCTTCCTAGTATGTCCTTTTGTTGTTGAGCACCTTTTCTTCTGAAAAATACTCCCCTCTGTACCTTATTTACCCCATGAAGGATTTAAATGTCTCTTTCATATCCCCCTCTCCCTTCTCTGTCTGGGGTGTACATATTGAGGTCGTTTAATTTCTTCTCATAGAGCTTTTGATGCAGATGCTGCACCATTTTACTTGCCATGCTCTGGACTGCCTCCACTCTGTCTATGTCCTTCTGGAGATGTGGTCTCCAGAACTGGACACAATACTCCAGGTGAGGTCTTACCAGTAATCTATACAGAGGCATACCACCTCCCTCTTTCTGCTGGTAATACCCCTTCCTATGCACCCCAGCATCCTACTTGCCATCCCTACTGCCTTGTTGCACTGCCTAGTCACCTTCAGGTCATCAGATATGATTACCCCCAGGTCCCTTTCCTGCTTGGTGGTCGTCAATACCACTCCACCCATTTTGTACTCCACTCCTGGGTTTCTGTGCTCTAAGTACATTATTTTGCATTTTTTCACATTGAAACCCAACTGCCATACCCTTGACTACTCCTCTAGTTTTCTCAGATTTCTACTCATCCTTTCCATCCCCCTGGAGTGTCCACTCGATTGTAGATGTTGGTGTCATTTGCAAAGAGGCAGACCTTCCTTTCCAGTTCATCTGGAATGTTACTTATACAGACATTAAAAAGGACTGGTCCCAGCACTGATCCCTGAGGCACACCACTGGTCACCCTCCTTTCCTTGGAGTGAACTTCATTTACCATCACCCTCTGTCAGCTTTCCCCTAACCAATTTCGTATTCAGTTTACCACATTTGGACCCACTCCTAAGCTACCCAGCTTGCTTACTAGTCTCCTATGTGGAATGGTGTTGAACGGCTTACTAATCTAGGTAGGTCACGTCCACCACTCCACTGATCTAGTTTCTTGGTCACCCAGTCAAAGAAATTTATCAGCTCCATGTGACATGACCTCCCCCTGTGAAACCATGCCATCTTGGGTCTTGTAACTCACTGGATTCAAGATATTCCACAATCTTTTCCTTCAGCAGTGATTCTATTAACTTTCCCACCACTAATATTACACTGACTAGCCTGCAATTGCCAGCCTCCTCCTTGCTACCACATTTGTGTAGTGGGACTACATCTGCTCTCCTCCAGTCCTCTGGAACCACTCCTGTTTCCTGTGAGCTGTTATACAGAACTATCAGAGGTGCAGCCAGTATTTCCCTGAGCTCCCTCAGTACCCTTGGATGAACCCCCATCTAGCCCCATTGCTTTGACCACCTTCAGATTAGCAAGTTCCTTCAGGACTCTCACCTCCAAAAAAGGACTAGCATCCACCTCCCTCCCTTTGAAACTATAAGCCATTAGTGTCAGAACCACTCAGAAACTTTTGTTAGCCAAGGGCCACCCATGATAACATGTAACATCAGCACTGTCAGCTGATCTACTTGTACCTGAACAGTCCAATGCAGTATATGCATATGGAGACAAGCAAAGGGAACCGTAATGATGGCAGCCATCAGCCCCAGGAGATGTAGCATCATCCGAGCTGACACCCTATGACTCATGTGCATCAGTTGGTCCTGGGTAACAAGAGCCTCCACCCTGTTGGCAGGTAGAAAGATACTGTTCATTACTATGTCCAGCACTGCATTAATATATTGGAGGCACTGATATGGAACGAGTACAGATTTTGGTACCATATCACCCAATTCCTCACACAACTGTCTTGATCTGGACAATGTGCATAGAATCACTTCCCTGGACAGGGCCTTCACAAGCCAGACATCCAGATACAAGAATACATAAAGTCGTTCCCTATAAAAGGCTATGGTCGCAACCATTAAGCATTTGTTAAATATGTGCGGTACTGAGGATAAACCAAAGGACAAGACCAGGAATTGATAATGGCTGCCCTCCAGAATAAAGCAGAGGTACTTCCTGTGGCAGATCCAGATCTTGATACGAAAGTATGCATCCATCATGCCCAGGGCGCAGAGTCAGTCCCCCTTTTGTAACAAGGAGATGAGGGCATGAAGAGACACCATCCAAAACTTTTTGTATTCCATGAGCAGGTGGTCTCTGCAGTCCAGTACAGGATGCATATCTTCTGTCCACTTGGGAACTGGGAAGTATCTGAATGGAACCCTTTGTTTCTTTCTTGGGGAGGAAGGGGTTCAATAACCCACTTGTGTATAAGCAACTGAACCTCTTCTAACAGAAGGGACATGTGACCCAGAGGATAATGACAAGGAGGTGAAGGTTACACTGGAGGGGTAGACAGCAGCTCCAGAGCATGCCCCTTTAACACAATTTCAAAGACCCATTTCTCTACCATGATCTCCCTCTACTTTCAGATGAAGGGAGATCTTTTTCCTAGTCTCACCCCTGGAGGCAACAGAGAAGGGGAGAAAGTAGGGAGTCAGAAAGCTCCGGGGACAGCATGGGCACCACCATGACTAATACCTTTGGATGCCTCTGCATGATCACCAGAGGGAGGAGACCCAAGAAAGGACCACCACCACAGCTCTGTACATGGGGCTGCTGATGGGAGGTATGGCCACCAGCAGCAGGTCTGTGAAATGTGCCCCTACCATGCCCCCTGGTGGTCTGAGGGGTTAGAGGTTTGAGTGACCTTAAACTCATTCTGAAGGATTGAAGCTCACATAGAGCATTTTCAACATCACTTCCAAACAGCCTGGAACCTCTAAAATGGGCATTCAGTACAGCCTGTTGTACATCAGTAGCAAATCCAGCTACCCTAAGCCAGGAATATCTCTGAAGGCATATGCTGAATGCAGCAGTCCTGGCAGAGGCATCAGAAGCATCATATCCAGAGCGTAACATGTGCTTTCCAGTATCCACACCAGCTGAAGTGGCTTTAAGCAAGTCAGTCTTGGAAGGATCATCAGGCAGAGCCCGAAAGGTAGACATAGCAGATTTCCTCAGGCCATTCTGATATTAAATCAAGGTAAGCTGGTAGTTTGCAATTATTAGGCCTAAGGATACAGAGGCATAAGTTATTTTGCCCTTAACGTCTAGCCTCCTGGACTCTGTCAGGATGCAAAAAGTTCATGTTTCCAGGAACTGTAGAATGGTCATCAGAAGCCATTATAATGACAGAATCTGTCTCAGATTGGAAAGCATAATAAGGCTTAACAGATGGAGCAGGATACTGTTAATCAGCTTTCCTAGACACTGCAGGCAAGGTATTAGGCCTATGTCAGGTAGCAAAGGTAGCATCCTCTAAGGTAGAATATACAGGATGAACCACAATGAAGGGTGCAGTGGGAACCTCCATAAAATCCATTAACATTTTTCTTAATAGAGCCTTCCTCTTCAGCTTCAATCCCATGACATTTTGGATTTGTACAAGTAAATCCTGAAAAGAGAGATCCTCAGGAGGCGATCTGTGAGTATATACCACAGACTCTTCACTACATGAGGAGAGGGTAGAGCTGGAAGACCCCCCCCCCCAATAGGGATCATTATCCCTGTCATCAACCTCCAAATCCTCCTCCATATGAAAGAGATCAGGGTTGTATTCCACCTCATCATCTGGAAGGGATGGGAGCAATCGACAGAGCCAGTGATAGAGGTGGTGGATATGACAGAGGAATGATAGGTGTACTTTTGGATCCTACTGATGACAACACCAGTGCAAACAGGGAAGGCCCCGTTAATGGGACAGCCATTATCAGCAGTGGGTGTGACAGTAACAGATGCTGAAACAGTTCAGAGAATGACAGCAGCACTACCTGGGAGTCAACAGCACCCTCCAAGGACCCAGGGCAACCAACATCATAGGAGCAGAACCTGACAATGGGGGCTGCATACTGCCCATAGCAGGTACAGCAGCGCCAAACCCCAACCTTGGTGCCTCATCAATGGTTATGGGGACTGCGGTCATCACCACCATAGCAGATGATGACAAGGACTTACCCTCCTTCAGTGAAGACTTTGACCTCACTGGTGAAGTAGGAGCTTTATCCTTTTGCTTGTGGTGATGACCGGAAGAGCAGGACTTCGATGAGTCATCCTTGTCTTTGTCATTAGTCCTTAATGACCAAGGTGGTGATGGCATCACTGAATGCTAGGAGTTCCATTCATGGAGGTGGTCAAGCAAGAGGCAGTAGACAGCTTGGAGTTTGCTGCCATGGCTTGAGCTTCCATGACCTCAATGATGACGAAGATTTCTAGAGACTTCTTTTAGTGTCTTGTAGGCAGAATAGCTGCCATAAGCCACCAGACCCTGCCAAAGTGTAAAAAGGATTCACCTTGAGTCTCAGCTACCTACATGCGCCTAAAAAGAACTGGACACAGAAACATTTTCTTTTAAACCAAGCAGACCTGCAAATGATGAACCCTGGTATATGAAATTCACCTCAACACACGGGAAGCCTGGCACAGTCTACATTGAACAATATGATTGCAAGCTTGCTGGTTTCAAGGACATTCAAATGCCAACCAAATAAATCCATTAGATTCAGACATTTTCTAACAGCTTCAAAAGGCACTGTAAAATCAGGACCCAGCATTTCTTAAGGTCACTGAGTCATACCACAAGAAGGGGGCCTCACCTCTGAAACCATATAGCCTAGGAACTGGATCCTCGAAACAGGGAACTACCTACTACCAACTACTCTAGCACTATAAGACTGCAATGAGATAACCTTCTATCACCTCATCTTGAATATGCACAGTAGAGGGTCTTGCGGTTATGAATCTATTGTCTGTCACCTTATGGACAAAAGTTCAAAAAGACAAATAGGCAGGTCAATGATGGAGCCATAATGACCCAAAACATTTCCACACATATGCTATAAGACTTCCGACCCAAGGCAGGCTTCTGCCCAAATATGGCTATACCATCCCAAAGCCTCATGCTACTCCTGAGGTAGAACGAAACCGCAGGACCCTTCTGAGGAAGTATTCTGCCTAGAAAGGACAGCCCCAAGGACCAATACTTTATGATCATCCACTCGCTGTTTTCTAAATCTACATTTCATCACTGGAAGAGATCTCACATCTATGCTACTGCTACTGACTCTGAAAGAACTATTACTCTACTGAAGTTACAAAGACCTTGGCATCTGCCATAATGAAAGAGACACTGAAACTTGTACTGACTATCCTTTTCTATTTTGCAAGCCTCAAGGAGAAAAGAACTCAGAAAGCCAGGAAGAAATCTTCTGCACACAGCCATCTAAGATACTCCAAAATCACCAAGATGAAAGGGAGACAAGAGACTCTTTTGAAAAATTGGTGAAGTATATACAGGTACATATACCTTTACTGGTTTAAGGGTGCTTACTGAAATATTGAGTCTTTTGAGAATCACGGTTCTAGAAATAGATACACAAATACTGCAGTGAAATGTTATTTTAAATGCTAGCAAAACTTAGTAGTACTAAGGCATTAGGGGCTGGTTAGTAAAGAATATTTTAGGAAAAAGATACTGCCTTAAAAGTGTCTCCTGAGAAGGAGAGCTAGGCCTCATACCTACGAAAGGAAAACTGAAAAGATTTACTGTGCACAAAGCAGACAAAGATCTGGGTAGAATTTTCTAGTGAATGTTTTATAATGCTTAAATATGAAACATATGTTAACTGTTAACTGTGTGTGTGTTGAAATAAACAGCTTTTAATGGTACTCCATGTCTAAGGAAATCTGTTGTCTCAGAAAATTACCACAAAAACAAGTAAGCACAAGTCACTTACACCCTTCAAATAAGAACAGTCACAGAGGTAAAGTTAATTAATCGTAATTGTGCTTACAGTCTCTTCATGGCCTGAGTAAATCCCTGGCAGATCTTGAAGGCCCTGACATCGTGGGACAGGTCCAAATGGAAAACACAAACCGTGTGAGTGTCACCCTTGCAGATGTTGTAACCACAGGTACAACCCCCTATATAAAGGTTGCTTTGATGGTGGCCTGAAAGAACAATGCTGATAAGGTAAAATAAAGTTTAGAAAATAATAAAGTCTGAGAAATGACAGTGTTGTTACTCTACTGGTCCAATGAGCAGTCGACAGTAGGAGAAACAACTGAAGAGCAATGGGCCACCCACAATTATATAGGCACCAATGTTGCACCACATAGTTGGCAACCCCCGACTAGCAAAAGTTTTCAAGTGGCCCTGACACTAACAGCTTATATCTCCAAAGGTGTGGCCCAATGGAGGAGATATCATCGATGATCACTACCGTAATTATGAAAGGTTCCATGAAGATGTTATTTTATTCCATACTTATTATAAGGATTTTGGGGTTCTCATTAGTTTTGAGGGTAACCTGATGTCAGGAAAAGCCGGGCATTATTTAAAGCAGTCATAACTGACAAACTGCTGAACTTGGTTCCAGTTTGCTATCCTGTTGAACCATGCACGATGGCATCAAAAATACTACTGGGACACCTGCAGAGCTATTTGCAAGTGCCTAAGCACAGGATAATAAGTCAGCAGCTAATGGCCTAGGAGGAATATTCAAAAGAGTTCATCCAAGATCAGTCAGGCACTATTTTTTAAAGGAAAATCCATCCAAACTTTGTGCAGCCAGAAAAATACACCACTGCAGCAAAAAGACGCAAACTGCATTTGCAGCCAATTTTTAATGCAAATCATGATATCTTTTTTTTGTCAGAAATTAATGAGCTTGTGAAAATAGCAGCAAGGCATCTCCGACACAATCGGACAGACAGAGACGCAGGTGCAGCAGGTGTTTGCATCAGCGAATGTCCCTTTGGAAAATCCTACCCCTTACATTCATTGCTGATCAGGTAATGGGCTGCAATGGATGCCCTGAGTGACTGCCAATTGTTACTTTGTGAGCAGAGGTGGGGTGTTCTGGACATGGGATGGACCACTGGATGCCAGAAAGCACATGACCCGGCTGAGTTTATGTCTCCGAATTTGAGGGTTTTGTTAGTACCATAACTAAATAGCCCTCACTCGTGAGCATTTTGGGAACCACGGTCCTGGGCTACCATTATCGGCTTCTCATCTCAAAGCTTATATTTTCTTTTTAGCTGGGGAGGGGTGGACATGATGGTCGCAGAGCCCCTTTTGACCTTAAAGTGCTACTTAACTAAAGAGAAGCATCCTCTGTAACTTCAGTCAGTATGCTGAACCTTAAAGGGGCACAGAAACTCTGTAGCAATCCAAATCTATATTTGTCTACCCCTTGTTCTCTTTCAGTACATCTTTCTCTCTCCTTTTTTTGTTTTCTGTCTACCTCATCTTTAAAGATAACCCTGTATGTAGCCCTCTACTGTGCCATCATAAAGGAACACACCAACCAGCGGCATCATCAGTCAGATTCAGTCAGTTGCTTCTGACGCTGATAATGCTACTGGCTAGGGCTGCTACATTAATGAAAATGTAGCAGATCCACAATGTGCTCTGATAGATGCCCTGTCCACACTTGTGCTAGCGGCAGCATAACGGTATTGGCAACGGTTTAAGTTTTACCGTTACAGTTCATCCACACTCTGCCACAACCGTGCTCCCCATTCTGTGCTCTCACCCACCTCGTATCCGCACTGCTGCACTCCTCAGCAATCCCACACAGTTCCTCTGCACAATGCAGACACAGTAATCCTGCAATCAGTAAGGCAAAGCACATACATCAGGCACAGGTTTATTTAGGGGAGAGGGGAACAAGGCCAGGGGGAAGGAGTGGATAAAGAGTAAGAAGAACATGCAGTAACATACTGTGCAAGTGACAGTCCCACACGTACCCTCTTCCATCAGTCTCACAATGTTCTCTAACTGGGACACCAGAATTAAGCACTCAGTCACTAGTACTGAAGCGCCCTCTGAGAGGGAAACAGCAAAGTGCACCGTGCTCCCTCATGGGATGCCTGGAGCGGCCATGGAGGACCAGGAGGACCGAGATCAAACACTCACCCATCTGCACTGGTGAGCATTCTGCTTCATGAGCGTTTTCAAGTGGCAAACATTCCTGCTACCGATCTCGAGACTACCTTCCAATAGGTCTTGAGATCGGTAGCAAAAATGCATCGGATACCGTTACCAATGCGGACATGAACCGTTTTTGCAAACTTCTGTAACGGTTGCAACCCGCAGTAACGGTACCAAGTGGCGAGTGTGGACAGGGCCTTAGTGTTGCTCAGTCAGTATCCTACCAGGTCGGATAACATCGGATACCATAATTTTTGTTGGATATCCAATAGACTTTGCTGGCATAGACATCTGGACCAAGGATCCCACCTCCTAGGATCCACAGGTAAGTGCCCGAAGTATTCGCGGATCCAACCATCGGATCCAGGTACCCAAGCACCACTACTCCGGCTGCATCAAAGCAGCAGCCCATGCAAGTAGCAGTATTAGCATAGGAGCCACAGACTGATTCTCCGGAAGAGATAAACATTGGGCAAAGACTAGGTACACTAAGAGTCCAGCAGACTTGCAAGACTTCCGAACGGCTAGGAACGCATGTGTAAAAAGCATCCATGCTGCAAAAGTACACTTTTATGTGTCCACCTTGGAGCGTGCCAATGAGAATTCCCATAAAATTTGGAGGACATTAAAATCGATCGAAGGCCGGTCCTCAGCTCCATCTATTCCATATAAGATATTCACTAATGGGAGGGTGGTGGAAAACAACTCCCAAATTCTCGAAGAACTTAATTCACACTTTGTTACCTCTGGACTTGCATTTGACTCCTCGTCCTATGCAAACCATGCAAACAAAAGTGTCAGCGCTACCCCTGTCACGTGCGCTCCAGTCCACCCATTTCAACTGCGTACTATTACCTACAAAGAAGTCGAAGATTCACTCCTCAACCTAGATCACAGGAAGAGCGCCGGAGATTATGGACTTGGACCACTTTTCCTGAGACTAGGTTCTGCCCATCTCACTGCCCCTATCCTTCATATTTTCAATCTTTCCATTACTTCTGCCTCCATTCTAACCTGCTGGAAATCTGCTTACATTCTTCCGCTTTTCGAATCAGGAGACCCCTGCAACCTAAATAACTATAGACCCATCTCTATCCTGCCCATCCTTTCAAAAGTCTTCAAAAAGCTAATCTACAACCAGTTAAAACAACATATTGAATCTCACTCTCTCCTAAACTCTGCACAGTCTGGCTTCAGGTCTAAACACAGCACTGTTACAGCTTTGGCCAAGGTCACCAATGATTGGAACTCTGCTGTGGACTCTAAGAAGATTACTGGTGCAGTCTTTTTGGATCTTAGTAAAGCATTTGACACTGTTGATCATCCCCTCCTACTTAACTGCCTTACTAACCTAAGTGCCACTCTCACTACCGTACAGTGGTTTACTAGCTACCTCACTGATAGGACACAGAAAGTCAAAGCGGGTGGTCTCCTCTCAGTCTCCCTTCCGATAACTAGGAGAGTTCCTCAAGGCTCCATTTTACGACCGATTCTATTCTCTATCTATATCAATGACCTTGATTCTCATATAATGAACTCTAATCTTCATTTTTTTGCAGATGACACTGTCCTGTACATCTCTGGCACCTCCCTAGCAGAAGTTAGGGAAGTTATGCAAGCCGACTTTGCGCAGCTCGAAACTAATCTTATTAATGCTAAGCTCCTATTAAATGCCAAAAAAACCAAGACAATGATCCTTTCACGTAGTTCTTCCATTTATACTCCCCCTTTGCCTCCGACGAATTTTATTGTTACCTCCCAGGGTGAACCCCTCGAAGTTGTTACTAAATTTAAGTACCTCGGCTTCTGGATAGACAATAAGCTTTCCTTTAACGACCACATCGAAGACTTATCTAGGAGGCTAAAATCACGGTTAGGGTTTTTTGAAATAGGTCCCTCTTCCCTCTTATAGTCCGTACCAGGCTTGTGTTGGCCACATTTCTTCCTCTACTAGATTATGGTGATCTTATATACGTCTCTTCTGCAACTTCTAGTCTAAGTAAGCTGGACGTTCTCTGTCATCATGCCCTAAGGTTCATCTCCAGTTCCCCTTATAGAACCCACCACTGTGTCCTGTATGCAGCTGTTGGCTGCTCCTCACTTGTCATCAGACGCTTGCTCCATGCTGGCATCTGGACTCTCAAGTTACTTCTTCTTAAACTGCCGGATTACCTGACGTCTCTTATTCGCCTATCTAGCAGTTCATATTCGCTTAGGAAATCAAACTTTACCCTGCTTGACGTACCACGAACTCGTACTATCTTTGGTCAGCGAACAGTTTCTTTCTTCCTTCCCACATCAGGGAACCAACTCCAATCCATACTGAAACTTACCAGCACAGTCTCAATTAATCTCTACAAAGCTTTAGCCTCATCCAAAATAAAAAGATATTTGTAGCTGCCACTAATCCCCCCCTTTTTCCCTTATGTTATTCAATTGGGTACTGTCTGCCCGTGCTTGGCCCAACTGGGTGCATAATTGATAAAAATAATTTGTCATAGTGTAGATACCCAGTTCTTGCTTACTCTGTCATTTTCCTCCTGATCTCCTAATTACATAATTTCCCCCTTCTTCTCCCTTACTCCTAACTCCCCCTACTTTTCTTTAACTCTTAACTATATCTGTCCTCGAACATTTGTCTGTACTCCATATCCATATCTGTCCTTTGATGCTCTTTTCACCATCCGCGCTCTCTTACCTTCTCTCCGGTTGCACCTAACTGTATTAGCTGATAACCAAATCAGGTTACTGTCTGAATTCTGCCTTATAAGTTGTACCCATTCATGAGGTGACAGAGATGAACTTTGTTTGCACTTATTTCTTTTATTGTAATAATACCTTGTATGTAGTGTTTCGTATGTCAGTGTAAATGTTCCAGGACCTCCTTGTGAATGAGCTTGTTCAATGGAGTTTTCCTACAATAAACTTGAACTTGAACTTGACCATAGTATCCAACCATCTGAGGCTGGATCCAATTGATCTGACCTCGGATCCACAACTATCTGACTATGGATCTGGAATCCAATTTTGGTCTGATCCCAGGTCAGATACCAGCACTATCCAACTGAGGGTAGTTGGGTCCATAAAGGAACTACCCAAGAACCACTACTCCGGCTGCATCAAAGTGGCAGCCCGTGCAAGTAGCAGTATTAGCATAGGAGCCATGGACTGATTCTAACTGATGATGTCATTGGCTGGAGTACTTATAATGGCGCAATGGGGGGGCTACATACTAAGGTGGTTTTGAAGATGATGGAGCTAGAAAGCTAAAATGGAAGGATATGTACAGAAGGAGCATAGGGCACCAGTAAATATGAATTATGAATGTTGCAGTGTTTTGTGCCACTTTAAGATTTATTTTACTTATGTTATTTGGCAAGTCTGTTAGCCAGGATAGCCCAGCTGCAACACAACATCTCAGTTTCAGTGGGGCCCTGCTACTATCAAATTATATAGCTGGGAGGGCAGAAGCACATGGAGGTTGGTGACATGGCTGCGGTGGGATTCAAACCTATGACCACCCATTATGTGGTTCTTTGCCCTAACCACTAGACCATGCTGCTTTCCAGAGGCAAACTGGAAGCAAAATGTAATGAAATGCAGCACTACAAACAAAAGTCGAGTGTTCAACAAGCAAGTTCAGTGCAGGCAAAGGACTAACATTTTATTTAGACTACCTCCCCTTCCCCCTCCGTATCTTTGATCTGGCTACAAGCTATTTTTATTAGCCCAGAGCACAACTTGAATCCCTCTTGGCAAGCTGACAAGGCAAGATAAACATCTTACCTCATCATTGAATGGAAGGGGTGGCACAGCTGGGTCCAGTCTGAACATATCCTCACACAATAACGCCTTCATACATAGAGCCAGGCTGTCGACGTCCCGTGCCATGGGCCCCACCGACACAATCACTAAAAAAAAGAACATCATAAGATGCAATCATGTGCACATCATCAGGGCAACTGAACAGGCAAAACGCACACATGTCCAATAAAAGTTTTGGGATTAAGCCCACAAAAAAATAATCTTTTACTGAAAACATTTTAAAAACCCCATCATACATTCAGTGATTTATTCTGCAGCATTCAGTTCATTGTATGGGTGGGAAAAGCAGACAAGCCTGTTTCATTTCAGTGTGGGCTATTTACTTATAAATTTATTTATTTGAAAATTGGTAGCCTTGGGCTAGAGAAGTTAGGTGCACTCCCCTGGTGCAGTATATACCCCAAATTATATCCTGGTTAAAAAAATGGTGCACAAACTAAAAATAGCCAAAGATTCATTGACGATCACTGCAGGGAAGATTGACTGACCTACAGCCAAGTCAAATTTCTATTTTCATTTTTATTTTTTATATTTTATAATGTTTGCCCGGGAAAGACACACTAAGCCACAGCTCATTCCCTGGGTGCAGCCCAGGAGAACAAGCTAGGTGACTTGCCAAAGGAAAGAATTTTGGACTATCTTGAATCCAGCAGGTTGCAAGACTTGAGGCAACATGGGTTCATGGAGGGGGGGGGGTCAAGTCAAACAAATCTGATAGATTTCTTCGACTGGGTGACAAGTGAAATAGATCAGGGCGGGGTGATTGACTTGTCCTACTTAGATTTCACTAAGGCTTTCGACGCCATTCCACGTAGGAGGCTTATAAGGAAAATGGGCAGCTTAGGGGTGGGTTCAAAGGTGGTAAACTGAGAAACAAATTGTTTAAGGGGTAGACGCCAGTGGGTGGTGGTAAATGGAGTTGACTCTGGAGAAGACAGAGTGAGCAGCAGTGTGCCATGGGGTTCGGTATATGGACCAGTCATCTTTAATATATTTATAGTGTATAGCGGAGTGTTGTTCTGTATAGAATTCCATCCCTTTCAAAATGCCGTTGTACCACAGTTCAAAGGTCATAGAATGTGATTCTACCCTATTGTGGTAGAACAGCATTCTAGAACCTCTAGAGACTGCATGAGTCAGTTTCATTTTTGAAAGCAAAAGAACTCACAAACACATATTTCACACAGTACTATACACTATAAAAAAATACAGGATGAGCAACTCTATGCACAACCAGTGTGTTTTGCCACTTCGGGGTTCTGATTCTCATGGACCTCTCGAGCTTCACTCTCGAGGTCAGAGGGAATCGGAGCCCCTCTGTGGCAGAACACACTGGTTGTCCATAGCTGCCCATCCAGTATTCTCTATATTAAGTGACACTGCAGATAAGTTGGATGGGCAGGTCTGCCTCTTTGAGGATGAGACCAAAATCTGCAACAGGATAGACCTACACAGGGGGCAGAAAGAATGTGCAGAGACCTGAGAAAACTCAAAGAGTGGTTAAGGGCATGGCAGCTGGGTTTCAATGCAAAAAGTGCAAAATCATGCACTTACAGTAGGGCACAGAAACCCAGAAGTAGAATACAAAATGGAAGAAGAGGTCTCGATAGTCATCAAACAGGAAAGGGACCTGGGAACAATCATATCTGAGGACCTCAAGGTGGTGAGGCAGTGCAACAAACCAGTGAGTAGGGCCAGTGGAATATTGGGGTGCCTAGGGAGGAGTATCACCAGCAGAAAGAGGGAGGTTGTGCTGCCTCTGTAAAGATCACTGGCGAGACCTCACCTGGGGTATTGTGTCCAGTTCTGGAGACATAGACAAGAGTGGAGGCAGTCCAGAGGAGGGCAACTAAAATGGTGCAGGGTCTACATCAGAAGTCCTATGAGGACAGAATGAAGGATGTCAATATGTACACTGTGGAAGAGGGAAGGGGGGATATGACACAATCCTATAAATACCTCATGGGGGTAAATAAGGTACAGGAGGGGAGTGTTTCCAGAGGAAAAGATGTATGAGAACATGGGGACATGCAATGAAGCTGGAAGGGGGTACATTCAAGAGAGAGGTGAGGAAGTACTACTTCACTGAAGGAGTGGTGGATGCCTGGAACAGTCTTCCAACAGAGATGGTCATGGTGAAAACAGTGGTGGGCTTCAAGCATGCATGTGGATAGGCACAGAGGTGTCTTACTGAGAAGCAGGGGTGACAGAGATCAAGTAGGTTCTGCGGTGACAGTATAGGCAGGGGAAAGTGGGCAGAGGAGGTGGGCTAAGCAGTCCTTATGTGCCATCAAATTCTATGTTTCTATGACTTTTTTTAATTCAATAAACTTTATTGAGCTTGAAAGGAAAACAAGACTCTTGAACATTAAAGAAGGAACTAATATACCAAATACAAATCACTAACCATAAGGAAATACTGGATTAATTGTACGTGAAAAACAGACCTTTACAAAAAAGTAGTCCCGAACAGGCAGATTTCCCAATCAAGCTATAGGGTTAACAATACCCTCCAACCCCTCTCCCACATCACACATGCCCGCGACCCCCCCTCCACATCCCTCCGCACTTTTCCAGAGGCTGGATTAACTCAGAAGGCAGCTGAAATTATAATAGTTACTGTAAAACATAGCCGGAAAAAGGGGTACCCTAACTTTAAAAGGAAAAAAGAAAAAGATGTATCAAAACTAGTACGCAGGTATAAGCAAGGCAAGACCCACCCTTCCCCAGGAATGTGAGATGCAATGGCTATAATTGGTGATTAATAAGTGACCGACCATCACCCAGCCTCCAGGGTCAGCAAAGTAAAAAGAGGTTCCTATACTTGCTTGTATTTTTTAGTATTGTGTGACATATTTGCAATAATACATTTGGCCTGTAGTGCAAAGAGAATTTCCTGGTACCATTCCACATGAGTCGGGTAGTCTGGTCACACCAGTGTTGAAGAATAATCTTCTTGGCACAAGCCAATATTAGTGCCATATGTCATTTCTGATTACCAATTAAGGCCTCAAGCGAATTCCCCCACTATACATATTTCAGGTGTGAAGGCATGATCAAGCCATAAAAAGGGATCCAAGTGGGGTCTAATCTCTTCCCAAAAAGGCACGACTTTATCACAGGTCCAAAAGATGTGGAGTAATGAACCCCGTTCTTTCTGACACCTGGTACATAAGTCTGAAGCCATCCTACCCATTCTGCAAAGTTTAATCAGTGCATAAAACATGCTATGCAAGATTTGAAACTGCATGAAACAATACCTATCCCATTTAATATGCTTATAAACATCCTTCCAGATACAGGGCCAATTACGAGGACCTCCCTGAGAGGGAAGAGCCTGATCCCAAGAATGGAAGCAATTAGGCTCCTTCTCAGGGAGAAGCTCCCTCAGCCGCACATGATAAAAGGCAATAGCATGGGAGGTAGGGGTGACAGATATCAATGGAAGCAATATGTCCCCATACTTTTTAGACTAGACGCCGGCACCAACATGGTGAAACAGCATATGCCTTAGTTGGAAATACCGGAAACACATAGATGAGGACCAACCAAATTTCTGTTGAGCTTCTGTGAATGTGACCAGTTTTGCCTTCTGTGATACACCTGCCAGAGCTTTTCCCACAGGGCATTTTGATATTGCACCATGTGGGTGAGAAAATTCAAGGACCTAATCTAGCAAGTAGCGGAAGTGTAAACTTTCTTGCCCAGCTGATCCAGATGTTTGGACTCTTGGTCAGGAGGCTGGTTGCTAAGGTGCTTAGGCCTCTTAGACCTGTCATGGGCCACAGTAATGACCACTGAGTCAGTCACTGGATGTTCCGCAAGAAAGGGCTCATCCCTGGGTGCCTTATAGAGCCTATCTGATTTCATGGATATGACTGAAGAAGAAAAAGAAGAGGGGTGCTTCCAGGGTATCCTAGTAAGGTCCTGGAAGGTGTCCACCAACGGGCACCACCAAAGACTTAGGCTCCTTCTGGCAAAGGTATCTGGCCAGCCTGCACCTCTCTGGGACCAGGTCCTCCCTCTCTCAGCTGTTACTGGCCTGCATATGCCTCTTGACGTCCATGAATGTTGGATTGTCAGGAGGGGATGTGAGGGGATCTTTATTGTCCAGTGTGGGAGGACAATCCCTGGGTTTTGAGTCCCTTGAGGAGGAGGAGGAAGACAAGCTGTGACTTGAGTCCTGCAAATCAGAAGAGAAGGAGGTGTCGTGCCAGTGTCTGCCTGAAACACAGTGCTGATGTCGGCTTGGTAACTGAGAGGAAGAGTGCCTGTGTCTCTGATCCTTGTGCTTGGACCTGCCCCTATGCCCATCATCAGAGCGCGGGGATGGGCTTTTAGGTTGCGGAGTCAGCTCCCTAAGTGAGGTTGGCTCCCTGGGCGCCGGTTCAGGAACAAACCACTACTGGTTCAGAAGGTTTAGGAGGGACAAGGTCACCCTTGATCTCATTCCACCAGAAGTGGAAAAGGTCCTTCACCTCGTTCAGAGGAAACTGAGGACCTGAGGGGCCAGCAGGTGCCTGGGGCTGAGGATCAGCAGGTGTTGGAGTAGCTGGCATTGGGTCTGGCATCGGGTCCTTAGGAGCAGGAGCCTCAGATATCAGGCCCTCCATCATCGGCATAGGAAAGGTGTTCACGTCTACCAGTGATGCAGGAGGGTCTGTCAGTGGCTGGGGCGTCATCAGGTTGGATGCCAGAGAACCCGTCGTTGAATGGATAGTCGTCTGCTGACGATGGTCTGGGAATGTGGCCATCATTGGCTGAGCAGGAGCCCATGGTGAAGACACTGTGGAATGAGGCACAGGCATCACTGAAGCCACGGGGGTGGACACATGCTCCGGGTGTCAGGGGACCTTGTCCGAAGATTTCAAGGCTGAGTCCGACATCGTGGCCAGGAGGACGACAGGTGCCGACCCGCCACCCGACTTAACACTGGTGGCGCCATGTGAGGAGGCCGAAGACTTACGGATAGCCTTCACCTTCAGGGACTGCAGGGCCGGGATCAAAGCCCCAGACCCTGATGAACATTCACCTGTTGCCAGCACCAAGGCAGGAGGTTTATCCACCGCCTGCCTGGAGGGAGTGAGGGCTGGTTGGGGAGAGCAGTCCGATTTCTCATGGGAGGTGGAACCGGAAGTGGTTTTCTTCTTGTGAGGTGATCGAGAGTGGGAGTGTGTCCATGCCTTATCCTTGTCCTTGTCCCTGGACTTGTGCGTCCCTGAAGACTTCTTCTCCCAGTGTGTTGCTGACGAGGAGGAGGAGGAAGAAGAAGAGGGACTCTTCCCCGAGGATTGCTTCTGCATGGCGGCAAGTTGTTTTTCAAGAAGGTGGTTTTAAAGGCCTTCGGGTGGTGAATCCTAGTCCTTTGGTTAAAGCACTGACAGTGCCGGCAGGCCTCCATATCATGGCCTGGGCCCAAACAGAGGAGGCAGGTATCGTGGCTGTCTTTTGACAGGAGCTGCTTGCAACATGCACACTTGGACTTTCACTGCTCAACTGAAGAAATCAGAGAAGATGACATGCAGAGATAACAAAAAAGAAAATACTACTTTTTAAAAGAAATTAAAAGAAAAGTGGGTAAACAAGCAATGGCAGTCGACTGTATCAGGAGGCATCTGTGGAGCCGATGCGAATGAGTCGACAGTAGGAAAAGAACTGAGATGGAGCTGGGGACCGGCCCTTTTATACCACTGACTGACATCGTGGGTGGGCCAATGTCAGGGGCGGTCCCAGCTGGAGACTGCTAACTAGACATTTTCTGTGGGGTCCTAGCGCCTGGTGGCTTAGTCCTTATGGTTATAGCCTGCTGCAAGAGCTCCAACTCGAAGTAAGATCAAATGGTATTATTAGCAAAGTTACAATCCAGCATTTTATAAAATTTCTTTGTGCTTTTAAAAAACAAGTCATCATAGAATTCAGCAGTTTAATTTTATAGGAGGTGTGACATGAGTCTTTTACCTGATCTTAAATCCACTAAGCTATTAAATTGCACATTTGGTCCAATGTCAACATAGTAAGTGCTATGACCCAATTTTAAAATGTAATAAATGTATTAATACAGTCATGCAGTAGTACTTCCACTATGACTAATGTGTTTTGATATATCTTTTGCATGTTAAGCACTTTATTAACACATGGTTTATGATTTGCACTTGAAAGTATTTGCACTTGTTAGTATTTGGAGGCAGTATAGTGTAGCGGTTTAAGGCTCTGAACTGCAAACCTGGAGACCTGGGTTTGAATCCCACAGCCCCCACTTGCATACTGTGTGACCCTGAGCAAATCACTTAACTTCCTTGTGCTCCCAGGTCGCACCTGGAAACAAGCTTTGGCTTAGTGTGCCTTTCCTGGTTAAACAATTTCCCCTTTTCTTTCTTTTTCGCATACTAGGATGTGGGGTATTTAAACAGCTAGTGTACTGCATAAAACCAATATTAGATTTTAAAAGCAGCCAACCAGTACCTTTTATAGCTGAGGTACGTTTTCTTTTCCCTTTCTTTAGTTAGAAGATTGTTTACCTGATGTTAGTAGATGTGATGTGTGGGACAGCTGTTAGCCTGGCAGCTGACATATCTTGCTCTACTGCCCCACATTACATCATCAGGATCGTGACCTCCCTGACTGTGACATCACTGCTGCTTAGGAACAGCAAGTGAGTGACTGCCAGGTCATTCACCTGTGATGTCACTGTCAGTGAGATCACAGTGCTGATGATGCAGTGTGGGGCAGTATAGTCAGATATGTCAGCTGCCAGGCTAAGAGCTGTTCCACACACATCCAGCACAATATTATCACATGTAGGACTTTCTGATGAGCAAAAGGAAAAAGAAAAATACTTCAGAAATAGAAAGTTACAACTGACTACTATTTAAAATTTGTATTATTTTCCTGTCTGCCTGTTTTGGTTCCATTAGCTATTTGAGACTGTGTGTTTCTTGTCAGTTACACCCCCGAGGTAGCCTGATAGTAGGGGACACATAAGGGTTGCTGCCTTGCATGTTTCTTAAAGGAGAACAGTACTTGCGTAAAGCTCCCCGCCCCCAGAAACCTGACTGCCCGATTTAGCTTTTGGCAAGAAAAATTACAAATTAAGTGCCTGCCCTTACTCGCTACAACACTCGTAAATTCTGATGGCAGGCAACATGGCGGGCGCTGCACAGTGCCATCTCGTGTTAGTGTGCGGCGCCGCACTGCTCACTTGTATGCTGAGCGAGCAGTGCGGCGCCACACACTAACACGAGATGGCACCATGCAGCACCCACCATGTTGCCTGCCAGCAGAATTTACGAGTGTTATAGTGAGTTCAGGCACTTAATCTCTTATTTTTCTTGCCAAAAGCTAAATCGGGTAATCAGGTTTCAGGGGGTGGGGAGCTTTATGTAAGTAATGTTCTCCTTTTAAGCTGCACTAAATAAAATAAGTTCCAATGAGCCTGATACATGCGCTGTTATTTTTATGTTTTACCTAATCTCCTGAAGCAGGAGGGCAAGATGTCTGAGAGGGTAATGACTTAGTAAGAGAGCGTGCACCAGAGGGACAGAGAGGAGTTCTAGGGTGTGTCCTCACTGAACTACATCCAACTCCCAAGCATCTATAGTGATCAGCTTCCATTTTGGTAGGAATAGGGAGATCCAACCCCCACCAGGGCTCTCTGAATAATATAGGCTAGAGGAAGGGGTGGAGAAAGAACATGCATGGGGGTTGGTGGGAGCACTGCTGATACTGCCACCTCTGAAGGAGAGATCTGTGGCCACTGGGAGCCACAGCCAGGAGCCCTCAAGTAACCCCTCCTGGGGTGGGCATAGGGCCTGCAAAAGGAACCCTGTCCCCTACCTCAGGGCTTAGGATTCAATGTAAGCAGAGATCGCAGGGTCATTTTCAATGCCTAAAGATCCCGCAGGGCAGGCTCAACATCAGTGCCTGAATGCAGTTTTCCTCTAAAAGGATGCTGTTTCCCTCCATTGCCTTGATTGTGAAATAAAGTTTGAAGCCCTTCTTGTGAAGTCTCCGAGCGGCCCAGTTGAAGACCTGACAAATGCAGCAGACCTTCATGTTGTGAGCAAGGCCTAAGCAGTGAATGCATATGGAGTGGTCATCACCTTTGCAGATCTTAACTACACTGCAACGACAATAATGAAACAATGGTTCCTTTTCTTTCATCAGTGGCATAAATGTTTTAAGCAATTTAAAATAATAAATAGAAAAGTAGAAGCGTTAGCGATACTTGCAAAGATCGGTGGCATTCCTCAGCAGTGGTGAACCAACAAGCAGTTGATGGTGGGAGAAAGAACTAAGGCATGATGGTGCCCCCCATGTTATATAGGCGGCAGTGATGCACACAGACGTGGGCGGCCCCAACTAGCAACATTTTTCAGATGGTCTTGACACTGACGGATGATAGTTCCAACATGTGGCTCAATGGAGGGAGATATCCTCAAAGAATATCTAGCTTTTCCTCTTCACTACTATGACCTCCTCTTCACAAAATTATATTTAAAAAAGGTTATTTTCTTGCCAGCCTGCTGGCGCAGAGGGTTGAGGCACTGGACGCCTTGCCTCGCACTGCGCCGGCGACCCAGGTTCAGAATGACCTCAGGTCATCAGGGTGACGGCTTGGGGGAAGGGGGCAGAGCAGGACAGAGCATGCCAGTGGGCAGCTCTCCTCTCCCGAAGGTGATGTGGGTGGGTTGGTGCCCCCCCCATAGCTCTGCTCCCACTGGGTGGAGGTCCGGTGGGTGGCGATGGCGAAGACAGGATGGCAAACAGTTATGGGAGGTGGAAGGGGCTGAGCTGGTACCATGGGGTGCAAGCGTGCCTCCACATGCTGGCATGGCTGTGTGCCAGGGCCTTGGGGGGCAAGGGGAGAAAACCTGCAAAATAAAAATACATATGTGTCCCCATCGCCAGTTGGCAGGAGGAGGCAACGGGGACCAAATAGCTACAGTATATAAAAAAAGGTTATTTTCTTAACTTTGTTTTAATTATTTACCCTCTCCCTCCCCATTGATGCCTACTGTACCTTCTTACTCCTTGAGCTGTCTGTGTAACCTCCTGCGCTCCTTCCCACCTAGGTTTCCATTCCACATCCTCCTGGTTCAGCTCAGATTGCTGCCTGCCTTCCCTGGCACCCTATATGAAACCCCCAATGGTGGGGCCCAGACTAGGGAGTACATTTCTGGAGCAAGCCTGTTCACAGTCAGTCGATGAACAGGTGGAGCTGGGAGCAGTGCCATGTCTCATAATATGAGTACCCTCAGAGCACTGTCATTCATGCATCAAGAGCTGTTTTCTATCACTGCAGGAATCCCACCCACTTCCCCAACTCCTGACATGCTCCATCTGCTGAAGCCAGCCTTTGGGAGAGTGGGGACCAATGCTGCATGGTTATCTATGATGTTAGCATTCCCAGTGTCTACAGGAGTCACCCACACAGTAAGATGGCTCTCTCCATCCTCCAGACACTGAACACAGTGCCTCTGCTGCACATCCTAGACTCAGCTGACTCGGAGCAGGGGAATGAGATTGGGCATCAACCCAGGTCTCCTGCATGGCATTGCAGTGCCCCCCACTAGCACTGTTACTTGCACATCAAATGGTTAAAAGCAGTAACTTGCCAGCCCAGTAGCACACCTGTAGGCCCTCTCACTCACTACACCAGTAACCCAAGTTTAGGAGCACACACATGTCACCATGGGTTGGCCGATGGTCATAGGATCGAGCATCCGAGGGATTACTCTCTTCTCAAATGGTGAGTGGGTAACATCTCCTGCAGTGCGCCTGACACCTAGCAGAAGTTGGGTGTCAAGGCATTCCAGATGCCCAGAAGGACGTTGGATGACAATGGACGCTCAGCGTCAGTGGACGTCAGATGTTCTGGGGGATGAAAACATGATGGAAAAATGCCTCAGCAGGCAGGATGAAGGACAGCCACCCACTGGCCTGGCACCACAGACTAGGTATCTGATTGGTTCCTGCCTCAGAGAGGCAAGGGCATGCCCCTCCAACCCCTCCACAAGGAGTAAGTTGTGGGAAAATAGAATTAAGTCCCAGAGATGGTGGGTGATTGGACTTGGGGGCATCCAGATGGGGGCCAGCAACGCAGAAAGGGAAGAAAACACAAAATAAACACTAACCTGATTTTATCCCAGAAGCAGGAGCCCCCAATCCATGATTGCTGTAAAATAACATAAAAAAGAATGCCTCATTTGGAGCAGAGCACAGGGTTATAAAGTAATGCTAAGAAAATTAAAGCCTACTGAATACTGTAAGAAAACATTAGGCCACCTCCGGGAGCCTTAGACTCATTAGCTGCACAGTCTGTTTATCATTTGGGAAGGGGGCAGAATAAGGGGAAACTTTAGAAAACATAATTTCGCACTGAGGGTGGTTGACATGTGAAATAGGACTACTTGGTGGCAAGGATGCTAGTTCTGTCAAGTGTTCCAGCGCAAGACTAGATATATTCCATATTCAGAATGACACTGAGGGTTGCATACCATGAGTATGGGTAGCAATGCAGCTAACATCTCCATTGTCCAGCTTAATATGTTATAGTCACTGCCATCTGGCAGAAGGGGCAAACGCTGTGGGCCCGAAGACCCTCAGCACAATGTTATGCTACTATTACTATATTTTATTTGCATATAAGAGCCGGTTTGAGCAATAAACCCTGCCACTTGGATTACTAGTCTAACAAATATCAGCGATTGACATGTTTACTTATAAAGATAGGCAACCATTTTAAAAAAACTTAGTGCATCTTCCATGTAATAATATATACACTTCCGTCTTTATTTGCTGTTTTTTTCTTTAGTTCAGAATCTAAAATGTGAGGAATAGAAACTTAAAGTACCAGTGCAACAAAAAATGTTTTCCCAAAAAAGCTGGTTTCAGTTACAGTTAAGAAAAATATCAGCATACCTGTAAAATGTATTCATCTAGGTACCTTCTATGCTGTGTACCATAAGTCTTTTTTTTTTTATTTTCTCAATCCTAAACCTTGCCAGAGGCCTAAAATGAAATTTCTATGCAAAATGTGGCGGCCATCTTTTTTTCTTGAGAAACAAATTCAAATAAAACATTTATAAAAATACTCAAATTTTGGTGGAATTAGAAAATTAGAAAAGTGTACCACCAAATAAAACTGGAAGATGCCTGGAATCTTTCATAGTGAAAAAAAGGCTGAGTCAAATTTGTTGCCCAATTTCACTGCACTGATGCTTAAGTTGTTTTTTTTTCTATGAAGGTTTTTTTGTGCTGCAGTGGGTCAGCTATCAGCTGTGTCCCAGTTCCCTCCAACCATCACCCACCTCTCCCCCCAGGCATCAGAAAATCCCTTGTGGACTGCCTCCCTTGGCGGGGCAAGCCATCCCACCCAACCCGGTACATAAATCCAGATAGATGGTGGACAGGTGGCTATGCAGGTCAGAGGAGACCGGCCACAGCTTCATTAAGCCTGCCAAGCCACTTTTCTGATTTCTCCCAACCCCCCCAGCTGTGACCCCTCCCACTGAGTCGCTCACTACCTGCAGTACCACTGGGTCTCCACCCGATGGCAGTTAAAGGCCAAGAAGGCCTGGCACCTCCCCCCCCAGGAGAGGAGAAGAGAAGAGAAGAGAGTAGTCCCTAGGAAGCTTGATCATCTCCCCTCCCCCCCAACCTCTGTAACCTGAGTCCATTCCTGAACCCAGGTCATTGGTGTGGTGGCAGGTGAAGTGCAAACTCCTCGGCCCCCAGTGCCACTGGGCCAGATAAAACTTCAAGGGGAACTGTCAGCATTCGACAACAACACGGGACCTATAGGTCCCGATTAGGTAAAATGCACTAGCTGTAATATTTTTAAATATCTTATAGAGCTGCAATTAGTATTTTATCTGGTTGATCCTGCCACCTTTCACCCACCATTACTGTGCCAGAGTTCCCAGTGGCAAGCCCTTTGATGATGCAACTGATGGGCTAAGCCATGGGGGAATCCTATATACCAGTACAGTCGTCAAAAAATATTGAAAGATATTCAGCACGTTTGAACTTCTACTCCAGTACCAACTGACCAAGGAAAGCGCTCTTCATATTATCAGTCTTAAAGGTACAGTATAAAACCTGTGTAAAAATAGATAAAACTTCATGCAGTGCCCAAATCCCACCTACCATCCCTATGGAATAAAGTACATACCCAGTGCATCTTAAAATGCATACCAAGGTTAAAATTGATAGACACAGAAAATGGGAAAAAGGGGTGAGGGAAGGAAAGAAACGAGGAAAAAAGGAGAAACAGACAGCAAGAAGGAGAAGGGGTTGGTGAGAATGGAGATTGAATAGAAAAGAAAGGAGGGGAAACTAGTTTATGGGAAGCATGAAACTGCTGGCATTGTGGGGAGGTCTGATTGCTGTCACCATCGTCGTTTTTTAGCAATTTTTCTATAGTAAAGATTTTGTATACAAGAATATGAATTAAAGTTCAGTTTTTTTGCTTCGAGCTAGTAAGTGCACAAGACTAGAGTCACTTTGAGTTTATTTTCTTGTAAGTACCATGGACTCAGGAGCTGCTGTTACAGGAAGCTATGTGTCTGCTAGAAGGCTTCCTAGCCACAATCAGGGTATCAGCAACCTTAGGGGAACACTCTAAACTGTGCAATGGCTAGAGACCCGTGTTTTTCTTATGTAACCCCCCTGCAAATGGGGGTTCCCAAAAGACTTCCAGGAGCTTGCTTGAATGCTCCAAGCCTGAATGGTGTTTGGCGTTTAAGCCATTTATCAGCGAGTGTTTTTAGAGCCTCTGGTACTGTCTCTTTAAGAGCTGTCTGCTTGCAGACATAATTAGTTTGTATGGGGGGGACTGTGTGCTTCTCTGCTTGAGTACCACTCGAGCTGCTGCCAATTCACTCCATTTTGCAGTCACTAGAAGTGCAAAGGAACCTATCTGAAAGATGTAACTGTTTGCCATAAATCATTTAGAGTAATAATGAAAATACAGTTTGTCTAACCTGCTTTCTTTGCAGTCAGAACTGTGTTTGCCTAGTTCCCATTCTAGTTTTGAACTGCTGAACTGGACCAATCAGTGTGGGATAAGGTAGCTCTAAAATGGTGCCTTGGACGAATCAGAACTTGGACTCGTAATCTGAGCCAGCCACAAGAGGATTGTATGGGCAGTGACTCTGGGAGATGTAGTTTGTACTTGCGCTTTTGGACCAACAGGGCAGTCTATTGTGAGTGACAGCCAATCCAGCCAAGAACTGGAGGAACTCAAAGGAAGTGCCTGGTTTTGTCTGCTGGAGTTTCAGTTGAGCTCTGGCAGTGAAGAGGAAGGAGCCTGTGCTTTTTGGTGTGCAGTTTTAGTCGGAAGCGTGTATAGGCCCAGAGTTCCGGTCTGCAGCTTGTGTAACTGCTTGTTAGGACTGAATCCGTCCTGTGAAGAGAATCAAAGGATATCTGAAGAGTAGAAACCAGGCTCACCCTGTAGAAGACTGGAGAAATTGCTGAATTGCACTCGGTCTGTCAGGAACTGAATCTGCTGTGTGTTCTCCGGATATTGTGCAGTAATTACGATCGGGAGAGAAGCAGCCTGCCTGGTATAGTACTTTCTTTTACCATATAAATGTGTGAGGAGGCTTGTGTAGCTCGAAAGAATCCTGCTGCCATTAAAGGACTTTTGCCTGTTACTGTTCACCATATAAATGTGTGAGGAGGCTTGGTTAGCTCAAGTGAATCCTGCTGCCATTAAAGGACTTTTGCCTGTTGCAGTTTGCCATATAAATGTGTGAGGAGTCTCGTGGAGCTCAAGAGTAGCCCTGCTGACATTGAAGGACCCTATCTTGTTTGGAGGTCGTGAGTACTAATTCAGGATCCCTGTTGAACTGCCACATTGAATCCAAATGGAATTACTGTACTGCTGAATGTTTAACTAATTTTCTTTTCTCTGTGTGAAAGGGCCCTACCAGCTGCCACGGTTTGGACTAGCCACTAGGGCTTGGGTACCCAGGGACAGTAACTGGTAGGGATAGGCCTATGCACAGAGCCATAGGTAGATGAGTAAAGTGATAAGCTAATTAACCTGATTTCCTGTCCTTGTTATATCCCCTAAATAAATCAGAGCTGCTTGTTTCAGCAAAGTTATACTGCCTGAGGTATTTGTCTATGTTAAAGTATTGTACTGTGATTGTTGCACTGTATCTTATTTTACAGGAGGTCCCAGTGCCTGAACCAGTCCTGGGGTAAGTGTATACTGTGAAGGTAATTCTGATATATTGTGTGGGCCACTAGTGGGAAGAAAGGGGGGTTGCAGTGTCCCAGAGGGCTGTGAACAAGTTAGTTTAACTATTGCAAACCCTGACCTCTGGGTGGAGGCACCCGCCATCGGATCCAGGCCCCTCAACCTGTTAGTGGCAAATCAGGCAGGGGTAGTAGCCCCTGGGATAGCGCCATCTAGGAGTTACATCTAAATAAGAAATAACAAGAATTCAAGGTATAAAAAGAAATAACAAGAAATTCAAGGTATAACAAGAAATAACAAGAAATTCAACATATCAAAAGAATAAAACAAAAAACACATGAATAAAGTGAAACAAAATTGCTTTTTGAGGGGCAAAAACTAAATAAATGCTTGCAGCAGTTGTTGTTTAGGCTCCGTTGTTATCACAGAGATGGTCCACAAGGAAGCGACTGTGGAATTGTTTCATTCACAAAACCTTTCGAGACCATAGCATAATGTTGCTCAATACAATGTAGTATACTAGGAATGTGATTTCTAGTGTATACGGTCATTTTGAGAAAGTTTATGAATGTAAATGTAATAACAAGAAATAAAACTAAATTTTCAATGAATAAAAAGAAATAACAAGAAATTCCAGAAAAAGAAAAAGAAAAATTATAAAAAATAAAAAGAATTTCACGGGTCTCTAGCAATGGCTATGTTTTCAGGAGCCACGCATGGAGCAGTAGGGACTTTAGGTCTGAATGGACCAGAGACTACTTGTCCTAGGACAACAGACCCTGACACAAAGGTAGAGGAGCAGGAGGCTCCACTGCCAGATGTTGTAGGAGTGGAACCCACATCTGGTGAGCTCAGAGTAGAACAATAAGGATAAAAGTGGCACTCTCCACCCGTAACTAGAGCAGAACCCTCTATATTAGAAGAATGAGAGGAAATACATACAGGAATTTCCCTTTCCAAGAAAGGGATAACGTGACTCATCAAAAAACTCCTGGTCATGGAGCAAGCGAGCAGAAACACAGTAGTTTTGCATTGCATGGGGATGCAAAAAGGTCTGACTCTGGAGGACTCCATCTTGCAGAGAGGTCATTTACCATGGAGGTCAGCAGTTCCCATTAATAAACTATGGACGGGGACCTGCTTAACCTGTCTGCCATGAGGTTTTGGAGACCTGGAAGAAATATGGAGGACAGCTCAAGGTTGTGAGACAAAGCCCAGTACCATGCTCTCATCACTTTCCTGCACAGAGGGTAGAAGTGAGTGCCCCCTTGTTTGTAGATGTAATGCATCCTACTGACATTGTCCATCTGAATTAATAGAGGATCAGGACAGAGATGATACTGAAATGCCTGAAGGCTGTATAGGACAGCCCACATCTCCAGGACATTTATGTGTAAGCTTGGCCTCCAACTTGGTCCATGACCCTATTATCTGAAACAGGCCAACATAAACCCCCCCAACTGGAGCCTGAGGTATCTGTGGTGAGGATCTGTACAGGAGCTGGCACAAGGAATGGAAGGCCCTTGAGTAAACTGTCTTGTTCCATCCATCATAGCAACATACTACGAAGAGGAGACATGACGAGGACCATTTACTCCAATTCATACGTCAGCTGATCCCACTGGACCATGAATGCCCACTGCGGGATTCGTGTATCAAGTTGAGCTCGTCGCACAGTCACCATAGCTGCAGCCATTAGGTCCAGGAGATGTAACATCATTCAAGCAGAGACGTAGTTTCTCTTGTGAACCAAGTGTGATTGAGCAATCAATGTGTCTGCCCTGTCCTGGGGTAGGAAGGCACATCACTTTTGCACATCCAAGACTGCCCCCATCTACTGCAGTCTTTGCTATGGAGTCAACTCAGACTTTCGCACATTCACCATGACCCCCAAGTCGTTGAACAGCTGATGTGTTCGGAACAGAGTATGAAGAAGAGCTTCCCTGGAGCTGGCCTTCAGGGGCAAGTCTTCCAGACAAGGAAATATATACTGCCATTCCCTGCGAAGGGCTGCTTCAAGCACAGCCAAGCATTCTGTAAAGACCTGTAGTGCAGAGGACAAGCCAAAGGGCAACACTTTGAAATGACAGTGCCTGCATAAAGCAGAGGTACTGTTTGTGGGACTTCCTGATCTTTAAAAGAAGGTATGCATCCTTCATGTCCAGTGAACAAAGCCAGTCCCCTCTTTGTAATAGTGGAATCAGGACTTCCAGAGACATCATGCAAAACTTTTTGTATTTGATGTACAGGTTGGCATGTCTGAGATACAATACAGGAGGTAGATTTCCCATCCATTTTGTAACTAGGAAGTATCTGGAACAGAACCCTTTGTTCCTGTCTTGAGGAGGAACCAGTTCTGTGGCACACTTCTGAAATAGAGTCTGAAGCTCCTCTTTTAGAAGAGACAAGTGGTCCGGAGGATGAAAGAAAGGCAGAGGAGAATGATCTGGAGGGATTCTGTCAAGTGCAGAGCATGCCCCCCTGACAATTATCCTCAGAACCCACTTATCTGTAGTGATCTCCTCCCACTGTTTGAGATGCAGGGAGATCCTGCCCCCTACTACCCCTGGAGGCAACAGCTGAGGAGGGAGGAGACAGAAGACAAGCAGAGCTGGGTGTGCAAGACCATCAGAACCAATTCCTTTGGGTGCTTTGGCATGAGCATCGGGGGAGAGGGGATCCTGGAGGGGATCACCACCTCTACAACAGCCTTGCTGACAGTATAAATGGTCACCCTTGGCAGCAGGCCTATGAAAACAGCCCCTACCATGCCCTCTAGAGGATGTAGGTGTAACCCCCCTGCAAATGGGGGTTCCCAGGGGACTTCCAGGAGCTTGTTTGAATGCTCCAAGCCTGAATGGTGTTTGGCATTTAAGCCATTTATCAGTGAGTGTTTTTAGAGCCTCTGGTACTGTCTCTTTGAGAGCTGTCTGCTTGCAGACATGATTGGTTTGTATGGGGGACTGTGTGTTTCTTTGATTGAGTACCACTCAAGCTGCTGCCAATTCACTTCATTTTTGCGGTCACTAGGAGTGCAAAGGGAACCTATCTGAAAGATGTAACTGTTTGCCAGAGATTATTTGGAGTAGTAATGAAGTTACAGTTTGTCTAACCTGCTTTCTTTGCAGTCAGAACTGTGTCTGCTAGTTCCCCATTCTAGTTTTGAACTGCTGAACTGGACCAATCAGTGTGGGGTGAGCTAGCTCTAGGGTGGTGCCTTGGACGAATCAGAACTTGGACTCGTGAACTGGGCCAGCCACAAGGGGATTGTATGGGCGGTGACTCTGGGAGATGTGGTTTGGACTTCGGTGCCTTTTTGGACCAACAGCAGCAGTCTATTGTGAGTGACAGCCAATCCAGTCAAGAACTGGGAGGAACTCAAAGGAAGTGCCCGGTTTTGTCGATTGGAGTTTCAGTTGAGCTTTGGCAGTGAAGAAGGAAGGAGCCCTGTGCTTTTTCAGTGTGCAGTTTTAGTCAAAAAACGTGTGTAGGGCCCAGAGTTCCGGTCTGCAGCTTGTGTAACAGCTTGTTAGGACTGAATCCGTCCTGTGAAAAGAATCAAAGGATCTCTGAAGAGTGGAGACCAGGCTCACCCTGTAGAAGACTGGAGGAATTGCTGAAAATTGCACTCGGTCTGTCAGGAACTGAATCTGCTGTGTGTTCTCCCGGGTATTGTGCAGTAATTGCGATCGGGATACAGATGCAGCCTGCCTGGTATAGTGCTTTCTTTTATATGGATGTGTGAAGAGGTTTGTGTACCTCAAGTGAGCCCTGCTGACATTGAAGGACCCTATCTTATTTGGAGGTCGTGAGTACTAATTCAGGGTCGCTCCTGTTGAATTGCCACATTAAATCCAAATGGAATTACTGTACTGCTGACTGTTTAATTCTCCTTTTCTCTGTGTGAAAGGGCCCCTACCAGCTGCCACGGTTTGGACTAGCCACTAGGGCTTGGGTACCCAGGGACAGTAACTGATAGGGATAGGCCTGTGCACAGAGCCATAGGTAGATTATTAGAGTGATAAGCTAATTAACCTGATTTCCCCTGTCCTGTTATATCCCCTAAATAAATCAGAGCTGCTTGTTTCAGCAAAGTTATACTGCCTGAGGTGTTTGTCTATGTTAAAGTACTGTACTGTGATTGTTGCACTGTATCTCATTTCACAGGAGGTCCCAGTGCGGAACCAGACCTGGGGTAAGTGTATACTGTGAAGGTAATTCTGATATATTGTGTGGGCCACTAGTGGGAAGAAGGGGTTGCAGTGTCCCAGAGGGCTGTGACCAAGTTAGTTTAACTATTGCAAACCCTGACCTCTGGGTGGAGGCACCGCCATTGGATCCAGGCCCCTCAACCTGTTAGTGGCAAATCAGGCAGGGGTAGTAGCCCTGGGATAGCGCCATCTAGGGGTTACATCTTGGAGGCACCGCTGGGATTGTGTGTCCTCTAGTGGCCATATTTACGAACCACTGTTAAGAAAAAATGGGTACCCGACAAGTGGCTGTGCAGGCTGGTGGAGTGGTGTACTGGGAGAGATCGACCCCCAAAATGCTATGCTTATCCTGGACATCCCCTGGGTATCAATACGGACACTGTGCAGGAGTACTTTCCAAGGTGGAAGGTTTACAAAACCCTGTGGTGGTGGGTCGGCATGCTAATCTGCTCACCCACACTTTCCTGGCCCTAGTAGAGTTTAAGGATCCCATAGATAGCTCCAAAGTGCCACAGACCATTACCCCAGAGGGAGCCCTCACTGCTTGGAGAGTGATAACTAAGGACAGTAAAGACCCGGGGGGGAATCAGCCCCCACCACTATCTGAAACTTTTGAGGAGAAATTTGCTGAATGGTTGCTGGGAGAGGGGAAAACTGTGGAGGACTTGAAGAAACTATTCTTGCCACCTGGGGGTGTTCCTCCCCCAACACCCTCTCCTGCTCCAGTGCCCGTAATGGTGGCTGAACCAATGCAGACTCCTATTTCTGCACCTGCCATTAGTCACGACTCTTACCGAAGGTTGAGGATCTTCTCTGGCACCCTCCCCACCCCCCAAGGGGAGGATGACTGGGAGACCTGGATAGACTATGTTGCCCCCCAAGTGCTAGAATGGCAATGCTCGGAAGGCGAAAAGCGAAAGAGGGTTAGTGAGAGCCTCCGAGGTCCTGCCCTGGCTACCATCCATGCTAAACGGGCCAGTAACCCTGAAGCGACTGCACAGGCCTATCTTGAGGCCTGGAGAATGTGTATGGGAGCCCAGATTCTGATGAGGACCTATGGTGGAGAGTAAGAAATGCACAACAGTACCAAGGGAGTTGTTGTCTGTGTATGTCTCTCTGGAAAAATTGTTGCAAGAATGCCTCAGAAAGGGTAGTTTGCCAGCGATTGAACTGGACTGAACAAGACTGGACAGAATCCTTAAGTCTGCCCCCTTCTCAGAACTGCTGTTGCTTCAGTTACGCCTGGCAAATCGAGCTGAATCCCCACCCTCCTATGATGAGTTAATGAGAGAAATTCGAGGAGTTGAGAAAAGGCGACTCGGGAGGTACCTGCACCAACAGCTGTGGCTACGCACCCGTGACTGAGGGTGACCCATCAAGTGAAGTTCAGGGGCAGAGGTTGACAGTCAATGAGTGCTCTGACAAGGAAAAAGATATGCCACAATGGGGCGAACTGTTGAGAGAGATCCGGGAATTCAAAAACAGTCCCTTTATGAAGGCCACGCCTGCAAGTACGGGCCCTGACCTATATCCGACTGCATCTGCTATGGGGGTGGGGGTACCCACCCATGTATCTCCTGCTGATAACAGCTCCAAACTCAATTCCTTGACCATGGAAGTGGAGAAACTGACAAGATGTCTCCAAATGCTTATCACGCCGCAGACAGAGATGGCACCCAGGTTTCCAGTTAGTAATACCCCCGCCCTGGCTCCCAGTGTGGCGCCTCGGCCAGCTCAAACTCCAGAAAGTATGTTTTGCTATAATTGTGGGAAAGATGGGCACATGAAAAGGAATGCCAGTCCCAAAAGACACTGACAAAGTTGCATATAGGCTACAAGAGAGCTTCGAGAAGAAATCAGTGGTTAAGAGGTGCACAACATGATCCCAGTGAGGGCACCAAAATGCTAATTCACGTCCTTTTGTGGCAAGGTCAGTTGCCCAGGCCCCACTACCGCCTCTCCAGACTGGTCCAGAATAGTGGGTCCCTCCATGGAGACCACTGTAAAGGTGAATGGAGTGTCTACAAGAGCTGTATTAGACAGTGGCTCCCAGTGACAATTATGTTCCAGGATTGGTATCAGAAGCATTTGTCAGGCGTACCCTTACAACCATTAGAAGGACTGCATGTATGGGGTTAAGTGAGAGGCCTACCCTATTCGGGTATATCCAAATTTGGCTGTCTTTCCCACCTCCCTGGCTGGAGTGGCGAACAAGTAGAGACCCTAGCCTTAGTGTGTCCCCCACTGGACTGTATGATGGTGTCCCTTTGTTGATTGGAACAAATGCTCATATGTTCGAAGGCTGCACAGTTGTGTTATGAAAACAGGGTCAAAGACTAGTAGAGCTTTAAGAGTTCCGGCTTTAATTAAGAAGGCCTATGAGGCACAGAGAGATGCTGAAAAACAGAGCCAGAGGAACCGGTCGGAATTGTATGGAAGAAGGATCCTGAGTCTCTGATCCTGGCGCTAAATGCCCAGTGTACCTTACAGGAGAGGTCCGCATCAGAAAGGATGTTAAGAATAAAATATTAATGTTGGATGCACCAGGCGATGGAAAATTGCCAGAGGGACTGCTGGTCAAGCCTAGTATTTTGCCCGCTAGAGATCACGCTTATGCCAGAAGGGTAATGGTCCAAGTTCATAATGTGTCTGAAAGAGACATTCGAGTAAACAGAGGTTGCATCCTGGCTAATGTGCATTGTGCAGACACTGCAGTGCTACCCAGCAGCAAGAGTTCAAGGAAGAATGACAGAGTAACGCCTGACTTGTTTGATTTGGTGACTCCCGCTGCCAGCTGAATGGAAAGTGAGGATCAGTGAGAAGCTTGCCCAGAGAGACCAGGTGTTTTCTTTAAAGGAATGGGATGTAGGATGTGTGCAAGGAGCTGAGCACAATATCCGCCGCACGATCTAAAGACCATTTCGTGAGAGGTCTCACGCCTGGCACCTGCTGACATAGATGATGTGAGACGGCATCTGCAAGAGATGTTAGCTGCTGGTGTAATACAAGAATCCAGAAGCCCTTATGCTTCCCCGTGGTAGTGAGGAAAAGAATGGAACAGTAAGGATGTGTGGATTATCGCACTTAAACCGGGACTATCCCTGATCAGTACACAATGCCCCGCATTCAGGATGCTTTGGACTGCCTAAACGGGAGCAAGTGGTTCTCTGTGCTGGATCTCCAGTGGGTAGTACCAGATCCCGATGATGCCCCAGAGGACCGTGAGAAGACGGTCTTTATCTGTCCGCTTGGCTTCTATGAATTCATGAGGATGCCTCAAGGGATTTCAGGTGCCCCAGCCACTTTTCAACGATTGATGGAGCGTGCAGTGGGGGACATGAACTTACTAGAGTGCCTGGTATACCTAGATGATGCTATTGTGTTTGGCAGCTCACTGGAGGAACATGAGAGCAGATTATTTAAGGTATTGGACCGACTGGAGAACTTTGGCCTTAAACTGTCCATTGATAAGTGTCAATTCTTTCAAACATCAGTAAAGTATGAGGGACACATAGTATCCACCGAGGGAATAGAGACCGACCCAAGTAAAGTTGAGGCCTTGACCACCTGGCCACAGCCCAAAAATCTAAAAGAACTGCAAAGATTCCTGGGATTCTGTGGTTATTATTGGCACTTCATCAAGGACTATTAAGAGTGATCCGCCCTTTACTTAACCTTACTCAAGGGTATCCCCAACCCACAAAAATACCAAAGTCAGCGTCCTCAAGACTGAAAGAGTGTATTTTCATCCAGTGAAGTATTTGGGGCCCGCTGGACCCTGATTGTGAGACTGCTTTTCATGAGATCATATATCAACTTACCCATGCTCCAGTGCTGGCCTATGCCGATCAAGAAAACCTTACGTCCTGCACACTGATGCTAGCTTGCAAGGGTTAGGGCTGTGTTGTACCAAGAGCACGAGAATGGCCTGAGACCAGTGGCTCTTGCCAGTAGAAGCCTGACCCCATCCAAAAAGAACTATCCTGTACATAAGTTAGAGTTCCTAGCTTTGAAGTGGGCTATTGTTGACCAATTCCATGAGTACTTGTATGGGGCTAAAATACTAGTAAAACTGACAATAATCCTTTGACCTATGTGCAGACCTCAGCTAAGTTGGATGCCACTGGCCATAGGTGGCTTTCTGCATTATCTACATATGATTATGCTCATAATACCGAGCAGGTCTGAACCACATAGATGCTGATGCTCTCTCCCGGAGGCCTGTTCCCCAGAATGATTGGTCCGACTGGCAGAACCTGACATTCGGGGACTCTGCCGGAAGTTTGACAGGGAGGAACAAATGTCCACGACCAGTGGACTGCATGGTGGATTGCTTGGGAGCTCTGAGAATTGCATACCTGCTGCTTATTGCCACTTTTCTGCAATCGACATTGGTGCACTGCCTCAGCTGGACAATGACAGTATTCGCGGGCTCAACTCGCGATCCCATGATCAAAGCAGCTTTAGAAGCCCTCTATGCAGGAAAAGATGTGTCCAAATTACGTTCCACTGATTTGAGAACTGCACTGTTATACAAAGAAGGTCCTAAGTTGAAACTGATCAATAAACTGTTATACAGAGAAACAGAAGACAGAGGGGACAAGTAGACAAACAACAACTAGTGCTGCCCACTGCTTTTCGAGACCAGTACTGAGGTCCTTGCACAACCACATGGGGCACCTTGGTATAGACAGAACACTTGACTTGGTGAGATCCAGATTCTATTGGCCCTAAGATGGGGGCTGATGTGGAGCAACACATTCGAACTTGTAGTCGCTGCCACAGAGGAAAGCTTTGCCCCAGAGGGCTGCCCCTTTGTTAACATCACCACCAGTGCACCCATGGAGCTGGTCTGTATTGATTTTCTGAGTTTGGAGTCAGATCAAAGAAATATCAGTAATGTGCTGGTGGTCACTGACCATTTCACGAATATGCCCAAGCTTTCCCACCAAAGACCAGAAAGCATCCACTGTGGCCAAAGTACTTGTAGAAAACTTTTTGTTCACTATGGGGCTCCACAAGAATCCATTCTGATCAAGGGAGAGACTTTGAGAGTCGTCTGATCAAGAGATGCTTTCTCTGTGGGGAGTCAGAAGTCCAGAACCACTCCTTTACCACCCCCCAGGGGGACCCACAGCCTGAACGTTTCAACCGCACTTTGCTAGATATGCTAGGCACCCTGCACCCAAAGGACAAGCCTAGATGGAGCCAACAAATTAGCACCCTGGTACATGCTTATAACTGCACCAAAAGTGATGCCACTGGATTCTCCCCCTACCGCCTGATGTTTGGAAGAGAAGCTCGACTACCAGTAGATGTGTGTTTTGGGGTCTCTCTTGATGGGGTTCAAGCTGACAACTATTTACAGTATGTGCAAAGTTAAAGGCCCAGCTAACTCATGCGTACTAACTGCTCAAACCATGGCTGCCAAAAGAAATCTGGCCAACAAAGAAAGGTATGATAAAAGGTGAAAGCACAGGAACTCCAGGAGGAGATCGGTATTGCTAAGAAATCTGGGACTGCATGGCAAGCACAAGATTGCTGACAGATGGCACCATCTCCCTCACATTGTAGTGGGCAAACTAGATGATCTGCCAGTGTACAAAGTAAGGCCTGAGAATAATTCAAAAGATGTAAAAACAATGCATAGAAATCATTTACTGCCCATTGGACAAATCTTAATTGAGTCTGAGCCCCTAGAAGATGCCCCTCTGGACCAGTGACTAGAGCTGCTGCTAAGAAAGATCAAGAAAGTCTGCACCTACAGAAGCAAAGTTAAAGTGTTCCCTCCACAAGTCCCAGTTGAGCATGACTGTCAGTCCATATCGGAAGAAAGTGAGTGACTTTGAATACTATCCTTCTTATGAACTGAGTCAATTGTTTCGGGGCAATCCCTAGTCAATACTGGAGATGAAGCTGGGCCTTCTGGACTGTCTAAGCCCCCAGCTTCATCCCTGGAGCCAATGCTCCCAGAAAGTGAAGTGCAAAGCATCAGATCAGATGAAATGGAATCATTGTGCATGGTTGAACTGTTTGAGCTTTCACGGGAGGAAAATGATAGATTGGGGCAGACTGGTGATACACCCGAACAAGAAGAGTATTTTGAGTGCCCTGACAGTCCACTGCCAGTGTCCGAAAGCTCTCCATGCGAGCCAAATGTTGTGGACTCAGAAACTGTAACTCCTGGAGCTGAAAGTGCCCCAAGTTCTAGCCTCTCTACCCCATGGAGACTCCTGACAAGTGAGGACAATGCTGAAAATGAGGCTCAGAGTGCAGAGACTATAACAGTTCCCCTAGAAAGACTGGTCGAGCTGTAAAGCCTGTGGTGCACCTCAGTTATGATTCACTTGGGAGGCCTGTGGACTTGCCTCTCAATGTTGTCCATAAAGGTGTATGTGTCCCGAGCTCATTGCCCAAACTGAGCATCAGTGCTAACTCAAGTTACTTGTGTTGCCCTCTAAGTATGGTGCCTTGCCCCATCCAGCCCCAAGGTAACTGATAGGGAAGGTCCCTCTCTTCAGGTTTCATGTACAAGAGGTAATAACTTGAGTTATGGTACAATGTGTATGTAATACTGTGTAAAGAGTGACGTACTGCAATGTTTCAGAAATGTGTTCTTGGTAAATGATATATTGACTGATGATTACATATGCGAGCCTAATGCAAATGAATATGGTTGCAGTTGAAACTTATAGGGTACTTGCTTGACTGACGCTCAAGCTTTCCCAGGCCAGGAAGGGTGTAACCCCCCTGCAAATGGGGGTTCCCAGGGGACTTCCAGGAGCTTGCTTGAATGCTCCAAGCCTGAATGGTGTTTGGCATTTAAGCCATTTATCAGTGAGTGTTTTTAGAGCCTCTGGTACTGTCTCTTTGAGAGCTGTCTGCTTGCAGACATGATTGGTTTGTATGGGGGACTGTGTGTTTCTTTGATTGAGTACCACTCAAGCTGCTGCCAATTCACTTCATTTTTGCGGTCACTAGGAGTGCAAAGGGAACCTATCTGAAAGATGTAACTGTTTGCCAGTGATTATTTGGAGTAGTAATGAAGTTACAGTTTGTCTAACCTGCTTTCTTTGCAGTCAGAACTGTGTCTGCTAGTTCCCCATTCTAGTTTTGAACTGCTGAACTGGACCAATCAGTGTGGGGTGAGCTAGCTCTAGGGTGGTGCCTTGGACGAATCAGAACTTGGACTCGTGATCTGGGCCAGCCACAAGGGGATTGTATGGGCGGTGACTCTGGGAGATGTGGTTTGGACTTCGGTGCCTTTTTGGACCAACAGCAGCAGTCTATTGTGAGTGACAGCCAATCCAGTCAAGAACTGGGAGAAACTCAAAGGAAGTGCCCGGTTTTGTCGGTTGGAGTTTCAGTTGAGCTTTGGCAGTGAAGAAGGAAGGAGCCCTGTGCTTTTTCAGTGTGCAGTTTTAGTCAAAAACGTGTGTAGGGCCAGAGTTCGGTCTGCAGCTTGTGTAACAGCTTGTTGGGACTGAATCCGTCCTGTGAAAAGAATCAAAGGATCTCTGAAGAGTGGAGACCAGGCTCACCCTGTAGAAGACTGGGAATTGCTGAAAATTGCACTCGGTCTGTCAGGAACTGAATCTGCTGTGTGTCTCCCGGTATTGTGCAGTAATTGCGATCGGGATACAGATGCAGCCTGCCTGGTATAGTGCTTTCTTTTATATGGATGTGTGAAGAGGTTTGTGTACCTCAAGTGAGCCCTGCTGACATTGAAGGACCCTATCTTATTTGGAGGTCGTGAGTACTAATTCAAGGTCGCTCCCTGTTGAATGCCACATTAAATCCAAATGGAATTACTGTACTGCTGACTGTTTAATTCTCCTTTCTCTGTGTGAAAGGGCCCTACCAGCTGCCACGGTTTGGACTAGCCACTAGGGCTTGGGTACCCAGGGACAGTAACTGATAGGGATAGGCCTGTGCACAGAGCCATAAATAATTATTAGAGTGATAAGCTAATTAACCTGATTTCCCCTGTCCTTATATCCCCTAAATAAATCAGAGCTGCTTGTTTCAGCAAAGTTATACTGCCTGAGGTATTTGTCTATGTTAAAGTACTGTACTGTGATTGTTGCACTGTATCTCATTTCACAGGAGGTCCCAGTGCGGAACCAGACCTGGGGTAAGTGTATACTGTGAAGGTAATTCTGATATATTGTGTGGGCCACTAGTGGGAAGAAAGGGGGGTTGCAGTGTCCCAGAGGGCTGTGACCAAGTTAGTTTAACTATTGCAAACCCTGACCTCTGGGTGGAGGCACCCGCCATTGGATCCAGGCCCCTCAACCTGTTAGTGGCAAATCAGGCAGGGGTAGTAGCCCCTGGGATAGCGCCATCTAGGGGTTACATAGGGTACAGGGACTTAAACCATAAAGTCATCTTAAATATCTGAAGTCCATGGTTGGCTTCCTCAACATCATAACCAAATAGCTCAGAGTCTTTAAAAGGAGCAGTCAAAACTGCCTGTTACACTTTGGCGACACAACCGGCCATTCTGAGACAAGAATAATGTCTCATGCAAATATCAGAGACTGTAGCACTGGAAGAAGCATCAGAAGCTGAACGCAACAAATGTTTGCCAACTTCAGCACCAGCAGATAGAGTTTTAATCAAATCACTCTTGGCTGAACCATCTGGCAAAGCCTGGACAGCAGTACGAGCAGCTTTCCAAAGGCTGTTCTGGTAGTTAATCATGTGGACCTGAAAAATTTGCAGTCCTAAGGCCCATGGATGCTGAGGCATAAGTATGCTTGCCCACAACATCCACTCTCCTAGATTCTTTATCTGGAAGCAAATGACTCCTGTGTCTAGGAGCTTAAGATCAATCACAAGCAGCCGTGATGACCACAGAGTCAGTTCCAGGCTGATTAGCATAATCAGACTTAGCTGACAGAGCAGGCTACTGCTTATCAGCCTTCCTTGGAACTGCAGTCAGGGAGGTAGGCCTGTGGCATGCAATAAAGGTAGCATCCTCCAGGGCAGGATATAGTGGGGGAATTATGGAGGAAGAACAAGGCACCTCCAAAAATTCTATCAGATTCCTCTTAGTGGAATCTTCCTCGTCAACAGTGAAGCCCATAGCAGACTGCATTTACTGCAACATGGCCTGAAAAGAGGCGCCATAAGGAGATGTTGGAGTATAAACCACAGAGTTCTCATTGCAGGATGAGAAGGTGGAGCTAGCGGGGCAGGCTCCCTTATTCAAATTTCACTCCACCTTCATATACCTCCTCTAAATCCCCCTCAAGATAAATGAGGTCAGGATTATATTCCATTTTGTCATTGTCATCATGGACAGTGATGGGGGCCATAAAGGGAGTCAGTGACACAGGCAACAGCTGAGAGACAGGAATCTGTAGCATGCTTGTGGAAGCCGTCAATGAAGGCCCTGCAACAGATGGCCCCAATAGAGGCAGAGCTACCTGCTGTGGCAGTGACGGAAGCAGGCACTGTATCACATCCGGAAACAATGCTAGCACAACCTGGGAATCCATGGCACCCTGAAAATAGTCTGGGACTACCTGCACTGAAGAGCCGAAGCCCAACAGCGATGGCAACATATTGTCCATAGATGTGGCAGTGCCCAAGCCAAGCCCCAACCTTGGTGTCACAATGATGGTTGGAGGGAACTTTTGCTGATGCCACCAGAGCAGGTGTTGATGAGGACATACCCATTTTCAATGACAACCAAGACCTTGCTGGCAAAGTAGCATTGTCTTTATCTCTGTGTTTATGCTTATGGCTGGACGAGGAGGAGGCCCAAGACGATACCCATTCCTTGTACTTTTATTTCCATTTCAATGACCATTTGTCAGTCAATGGCAAGGGAGAAGCAGACCTGGAACCCATACCCTTCTCCATGGCTTTTAATGCTTTTCAAGCAAGGAAGTTTTCTAGAGCCTTCTGACAGAGTCGCCCTGTAGCCTGGTTGAAACTCTAGCAAATCTCACAATCCCTCACATTGTGAGAGAGGCCCAAACAGCACACACAAATAGTGTGAATGTCATATTTTTAAATCTTATAACTGCCGGCACAACATCAGAACAAAGACTCTTTGTCCTTCAGCATGCAGAGATGATGACAGATATACTGAAAATATAAGAAAATGACAAAATGGTAATGGCTACGTCGACATTGTTTCCTTCATCAGGTCCAATGAGCATGATCAATGGCAGGTGAAAGAACTAAGGAGTATTGGGGCTGTCAACATTATATACATGTTGACACTACATATCATTGTGGCCAGCCCCCAGCTAGCAAATAGATTCCATGTGGTCCTGATACTGATGGCTTACAGCTCCAAATGTGTTGCCTAATAAAGGAGACATCCTTGATGAAGATCGGGGTAATTACAGGCCTGTCAGTCTTGACTCCATTGTACATAGCCTGATGGAGATACTAATCAAAGAGGACATGTTGGACTGCCTGGAGAGAAATGGGCTCCAGGATAGTAAGCAGCGCAGGTCTGAGGCAGGGAGGTCTTGTTAGACCAATCTAACAGTAGTTTTTGACTGAGTAACAAGGGCAATGGATAAGGGACGAGCTCGAGCAGTCGATTTACTCTGTTTCAACTTCAGCAAGGCTTTAACTCAGTGCCACACAGAAAAGGTTTGAGGAAATTAGAAAATCTGGGAGCAGCAAGGACCTAGTTAGATGGGCGGGAAGTTGACTGGTGAGGAGACATCAAAGGGTGGAGATAAATAGGGTCAAATTGGGAGAAAGGGAGGTCGCGTGTGGGGTACTGTAGGAGTCAGTCCTGGGACCAGTTCTTTTCAACATGTTCATCAGCAACATAGCAGAAGGAGTCCAGGGCAAGATATGTCTCTTTGCAGATGACACTAAGCTCTCCAACAGGATAGTCAGAGTGTAGGGGGTAAGAGAGTTGCAGAGGGACCTGCAAAGGTTAAAGAGAGGTAATCCAGGGTCTGCCTGTTAAAATTCAACTCCAAAAAATTAAAGGTAATGCACAGAGGGAACAAGAACCCCAGAAAGGAATACTGTGAGGGAGGGGTTTAGCTGGACACTACTTCAGAGGAAAGGCACCTAGGGGTCATCATAAGTGATTCCCTAAAACAAACTAGCCAATCTCACAAGGCCTACAGCAAGGCAATGTCTTACAAAGGTGAGGCGGACTCAAAACTCCTTATATTTTAAATTGAATTTTTGTTTGTACTTTATGCATGGCAACATAGCCACCTAGTAATCCAACAAAGCTAACATTTTGTAGCCCCCAGGCCACTTTTCATGTTTGCTTGCGCACGCAGCACACAAGAAACATACTGAGGTTAGTAGAGCATTGCAGAGGTGTGGCAGTGTGTGGCCAATGCAGTCCATGCTTTCAGGGGCCCATCCCTCAGCTACCAATCAACAGAAAAACTGCCAATTACAGCAGTATGAGAGAGAGCACTGGACTTAATAGAAATGTGTTGCTCCAATCAGGGATAGTTTCGTCATCCCTGATTGCAGCGGCAGCTTCCCCCTCCCTCACAACCAGGAATACAGAGGCAGCCAACAAGACTCTCCGCCCATGCACATTACAGTGCACAGTAATGTGCATAGGTGCAGTTTCCTTCCTGTGGGCTGCTGCCCTGTGCCCCAGCCCTAGTGTGCCTTTCTTGGCAAAACATTTAATATTTAATTGGCAGCTCCTGCATTGAGCCCACACACTCCCAGGAAAGCCGACATTGGGGTGCCCAATCCCGTTTGGCATATCCCTATAACTGGCACACTGGGAGCCCACCCCAGCGCGGCTAAAAAATATGGCGGTTCCCTGATGCCCGCCACAAGTCCATAAACTGACATGGAGTGCCCAGTCCCCATGTCAGCATACCCCCCCTTAGTGTGTCTTTCCTGGTTAAACAATTCCCACTTTCTTTTCTGACACCAGGATGCCCACTTTCATTGTCAGATGTGCCTCCCCAGCCCGTCTACACCCCTTGCCGACATCGGGGTGCCCAATCCTTGAGTCAGCATCCCACCACCACCATTGTGGCACACTGGGAGCCCACCCCAGTGTACCAAACTTTTTTTATCCTGCAAATGAAGAAAACCACCCCGTGCAGTTTTTCTTTTAACCTGAAAAAAAGAAAACGGTCCCTCGTTGTCTCCCCGGGCCCCCCTCCCCACCCTCCTTCTTGTACCCCACCTCCCCACACCCCTCCCATCCCATACTTACCACATGAGGTCCAGCGCTGCAATCTTCTGTGGACCGGGAACACGTCTGCACTCTTCAAAAGCCAACCGGGAACTGAACAAATGCAGGTAAGCTTTATAATGGCAGGCAATGAGGGGTTTCAACTTAGGTTGATATCTCAGCCATTTTTTTGAGTTTTGGCCCCAAATTTTCAACATGGGGTTCTTGGGCCTGCACCTCGTGAACACTGTCACTGTTATTTCATTTCTTGGTCCTGAAAGGTGATTTCACAGTTGCTGCGCAGAATCACTATTCGGGACCGATTAATGAAACGACAGTGCCACTCTTCATGAGGTGGGGTCCAAAAAAAAGCCCATGTTGCAAGTCTGGTGAACAAACTCCAAAAAATGACTGTGTTATGAGTGTGCATTGCACAGTTTCTACGCACACTCGTAACTTCACCAATTTTTAATATTTTCACTTTAAATTTAAAATATTGCCAGTTTTTCACACCTCCTTATGAACAGTACAGCTGTCATTTTTTGCATCCTGCCTGAAACGTGTTTTTGCTCCTGTGTCTCAGAATGGTGCAGTCGCTGTGTGAAATCAACTTTTGGGACAGATTAATGAAATCACAGTGCTACTGTTCATGACGGGAGGTCCCAAAAAGGCCATGTTGAAAATTTGGTGAACAAGTTCCAAAAAAGTACTGTGTTATGAGCGTGTGTTACGCAATTTCACGCGTGCTCGTAACTTCACCACTTTTTCATATTTCACCATTGCTATTTTTTCACACCTCCTCATGAACAGTATATATGTTATTTTTCACATCCTGTCTAAAATGTCTTTTCGCACCTGTTGTGCCGAATGGGGCATTCGCTGTGTGAAATCACCTTTTGCCACTGAGTAACGAAATGATACTGCCACTGTTCATGAGGTGGGGTCTCAAAAAGCCCATTTTGAAAATCTGGAGTGAAAATACCAACAAACGCCTGGGGCATTAGAGTTTCCAACCGTAACGCCCCACCCTGTACAGACTGACAGGCGTGGGGGGTGGGGCTTGGGGTCGTCGACCGTAATGCTCATGCTATTCCACCCCCACCCTTCAGCCACTGACAGGCATCGAGGTGTGCCTTTGGGTCTTTGACCCTAACATTCACCTCATTCTCCTGTACTGCACCCATCTCAGCTTATTTCCTTATGGAATGGGGTGAGCATAAGGGCCGAAGACAGCAAGGCACACTGTGACACCTGTCAGGGTCTGTAGGGTGGGGTGAGGTGGAATGGTGTGAGTTTTATGGCCAACAACCCAAAGGCACACCCCAGTGCCTGTCAGTCTCTGCAGAATGGGGGTGGGGGTTGGCGTTAGTTCAATACTTCACTGCCATTCCTATTATGCAGCTCTCTAACTCTTGCAGTACCAATGCCAATACCAGCAAGCAAACATTCAGCATTGACAAATGTTTGTTTAAGACCTGTGGTGGTTTACTTCATCTGTTAAAATGAATTTACACCTTTTATGAGGTTTGTATTCTTGTTCCTGTGTCTTACCATCCTTTCAAGTGTATTTAAGCTTGCGACAGCCCACTCACCACTATGCCATGGATGGTGTACGTTCATTGTAACAGACCAAGCAGACCACTGCAGGCCTTGAAAAAAACATTGACCTCATTAGATTATTAGGTGGCTATAAATATATACAAACAATAATTCAATTTAAAACATAAGGCGTTTTGATTCCACCTTGTCTTTGTATAGAAGTGTTTACATCTGCACCAAAGAGGCCTAACTCCTCCAAATTATCTTAGTTATATATATATGATCCTATATAGAGTGGTCAGAAGGCAACTGGATAACCAAACACACACACACACACACAAACACACACACACACACACAAAATTGCCTACAGCAAGGCAACCAGAATGTTGAGGTGTATTGGAAGGGGGGTTGATAGCAGGAGGTATCTATTGAACACTAGTGAGATCCTATGTGGAATACTGTGCGCAGTCCTCACCTGAGAAAAGACAGAGACAGACTAGAGACGGTGCAGAGTAGCATAATCAAAATTATTCAGGGCCAACACAGCAGATCCCATGAGGATCGACTCAGGGCACTAAACATGCACTTGGAGACCAGAAGAGAGAAGGGCAGCATAATAGAGACCTTCAAGTTCCTGAGAGGAATAACAAGGTAAACTGAAAGGAGCTATTTAGCAGGAATAGAGGGTTGAAAACAAGGGGGAAAGAAAGTAAGCAGGCGGAAGAGAGATTCAGGAGGGATGTGAGCAAGTTTTACTTTACAGAGAGAGTGGCAGAGCACAGCCTACTAGCAGAGGTGGTGAGCACAAAAAAAACAGTAACGGGTTCAAGCATTTCTAGGACAGAGTAAAGGGCTTAATAGTTATTTGAGGGTGGCAGTGAGGTAGGGATCGGGGAGGAAGGGTGAAAACCCTGGCTAGACAATAGGTCATGGGATAGAGTAGAGTAGGATAAAACTGAGCAGACTGAAAGGACCACTGGTCTTTTTCTGATGGCACTCTATGTTTCTATGAGATATAGGCTCATGATGGAGCAGGCTCACTGGAGGTCCAAGTTCACTGTGGTGATGACTTTCTCAAGATCTAGCCTCACCATGGAGATGATCAAGTTCCAGACTCATCACAGATATGGCACTCTCCTGTTTCAGACTCATCATAGAGATGGCACTCCCAAGTTCAGACTCATCATACAGATGGCACTCTCAAGTTCCAGACTCATCATAGGAGGTGGCACTCTCAAGTTCCAGACTCATCATAGAGATGGCACTCCCTAGACCCATCATAGAGATGACACTCTCAAGTTACAGACTCATCATAGAGATGGTACTCTCAAGTTCCAGACTCATCATAGAGATGGCACCTCCAAGTTCCAGACTCATCACAGAGGTGACACTCTCTAGTTCCAGACTCATCACAGAGATGACACTCTCAAGTTCCAGATTCATCATGAAGATGATACACTGAAGCTTTTGGGAGGCTGTGTTGATTAGCGCACTATGAGAAACCATGCGTGGATAGAGCAACCTCTACTGAATTAAGGAGGTGGGGTTAAAGGGGAGCAATCCCTCCAGACATTAATGACAGCTCCTGAGAACTCTTCAGCCTTTCCCCAGTAACAAAGAAGTCTCCAAGGACCCTGTTGCTGGGGAAGGTAAGAGGTTAAACACAATGTTGAGGATGGAGAGAGGGAATCAAGAAAGACTGACCAGGCACCTCATGTGGGGACTGAAAGAGGACAAAAAGAGAAAGAGAAATAGAAAAGGAATTGTTAAGTTGCATACATCCTTCAGTGTCAGTGGCTCAGTAGGTAGCATGCTCGCCTCTGAGGCCGAGAGATCAGAGGGCTGTGGGTTCAGTTCCCACATCTGGCACTTGGGTTAATATCCCAGTACTGACACTGTAGTGCAGCGTGAGAGGGGTGCTGCACTTCTGAGGTGCCGTCTTTCAGATGAGATGTTAAACCAAGGTCCCATCTACCTGGATTGGTGGTAGTTCAGGTGGATGTTAAAGATCTCGTGGCACTTATCGAAAAGAGTAGGGGAATTTTTTATTAGAAAATAGACCATACATCAGAAAATACAAATCAGAATAACATCAGCAAATGAACAAAAGAAAATAAACTTGGTTAACACAAAATAAAACTAAGAAGGATAAATTACACATCTTGTAAAGAAATACCAACAAAAAAATCAGGTGTAGCGATCTGAAAAAAAGGAAAACCTAAGACACCCAACTTAGCAAATCATGTAATCCAAGTAATATGTTTCCAAAAACTAAGAAATACTTGATTATCCAAACAACTGTGTTCAAAACTCTTTTGTTTAACCAAAGCTAGTTCAATACGGCTAAGAATAACACTGTTAGGAATAATGGTGTGTTGTAAGGAGAACTGGCATCTGGCTTGCCATAAATGGTATTTAACACATGCAAAAATCACAGTAAGCGTACTAGGATGATACCTCCCTTAAAAACCTGAATAATCCCCCAAAATTAAACTCTGATAAGAAATGTGTCGTATAACACTCTAGCACCACCTGGTGGCCATATCAGACCAAAAGGCAATAGTATAAGGACATAACAAGAAAAAACGTTCTAACGTTTCTACCTGTTCAAAACAACCCGTCCTGAGACATAATCTATCTGAAATAGGTTTATGTTTTGTTACCCCGAACTCTTAATTTCCCATGACAGCAAAGCCATTGAATATCCCACATATGAGGAGGTACCCTGTGATCCATTAAGAGACGTAAAGCCTGTGAGAGTTTAGTAGGGACACAAAAGGGGAAATCTACTTGAACGTAGAAAACATTACCCATAATTTCCATATAAAAGTCCTTTCGAGGTACTCCATGTAATTGTGCCTTTCCCAATTTCCACTCCCTAAGTTTCCGCACTGTGGAATCTGCATAAGACGGTGCTGCACCAGTCATATTCCGTTTAGGAATGCCTCCACCCTCCCAGTGTAACAAAAATTGAGAAAACAAAAGCTGAGTCCATGCCGACCATGGGTGGTCCTGAGGCAGGACTGTATCTTGAAATGAGGCTATCATAAAAAAGGAATGGAAAAAAAACTATAGGATTTATCATCCCTTAACCCCCTTGACCAATTTTCAAATAAGTGAAAGCCCGTTTGATAGGGTTCAACTGGCTACCCCACACCATTTAAAAAAACAACTATATAACCTGGTTTCTAAAGAGATGGGTACCGGAAAAACAGAACACACATGTAAAAAGATAGGTAATAAGAATTTCTTAATTATTAACAGTCGTTTCTTTTTCGAAAATCCCCAAGATTTCCATTGATGTACTTTGTGTTCACATATAATGAGACACTTCGCCCAGTTTAAAAAGGCTAGATCCCCTTTCCCAAAGAGGAGTCCTAAAATATCGGAGACTAAAATACCACCAATATTAGTAAGAAGTGAAGTATCACCAACTGCCAAACACCTACATTTCTCATAATTCAGCTTGGTGCCATTAAGAGCTGAGAAACGGGCAACCATCCGCAGCGCCTCCAGTCCAGAAGGGGCACCCGCCACCAATAAGCATATATCATCAGCATAGGCTGAGATTTTTTGGGCTGGTATGGTAGCAGAGGGAGATAAACCCTGAATGGACCTATTATTTTTCAATTTCCCTTAAGAGGGGGTCCAACACAAAAGAATACAGTAAAGGGCTGATGGGACAACCCTGCCGAACCCCTTGAATCAACTGAATTTCTTTACCTAAAAAATTATTAATTAGCGGGCAAGAGCATGCCTGGGAGTACAATATTTTAAGAAATTGGACAAGGAATCCCATATCGTCCTAACACTTGAAAAAGGAAAGCATGAGACACAGAATCTAAAGCTTTTGCCTGATCAAAAGCCAGAACAAAACCCGATAACTTTTTTTGGACACCAGATTCACAGATATCCCTAAGGAGTTTCAAATTTTGTTGAATTGAACGATGGGGCACAGAACACATCTGTGCCAGATGAAGCACCCCTTGTGCCACCACTTGAAGCCGTTTACACAGTACAGTGGAAAGGATCTTATAATCGGTATTCAGGAGACTAATCGGTCTCCAGTTACCAAAATCAGTACCATCTCCTGCTTTATGAATAAAGGTTAAAATGGCCAGATTAAACTTTGAATTACCAAAACCAAATTGAAGAATATCATTATAGACAGCAGCTAGGATGGCACACATGTCTTCCTGAAAACATTTATAAAATTCATTCGTGAGCCCATCCATTCCTGGCGAAACCCCCGTACGAAGGGAGCCAATGACTGCCTGTACCTCCAGGGGGGAAATAGGCCCTTGCAATATATCTGCTTCTTCCTGAGAAATAGTAGGGACTGGAAAGTGCAAAACATCTTCCCAAGAAACCGTAGGAACAAATCCAGTACCAAACAGTGAGGATACCTGATGTTCAGCAATTTCCAGCATTTCTGCCAGAGAAGTTTTCAGCTGTCCTGATGAATTACAAAGCCCTGTCATGAGCTTCCTCTCTATTTTCTGTTTACATGCCACATAAGGGTCCTTGAAAGGTTGTTGTGTACCAAACTTTAGTTCAGCATGAATTGAAACAGCCCTCTGATATTGATACTGAAGCATTTTTCTCTTCACAATCCTCATTTGAGACTGGATATCCAAATCCAGGGACCGAGGATGAGATTGTAATTTATAATACTGATTCCTAAAATCCAAGTATTGTAAATATTCAGAGGAGCTTTCTTTTTTTTCCATAAGCTATAAAAAAATCCTTGACAGCCAGTTTCATATCCGTCCACCAAGAAATCCAATCAGAAAACACACCAACTTTCTGAGGGTCAGAAAATCCCTCAGCTGGGCCAAAAAACTGCCTCAGACAATAAGTGAGAATTCAATTTCCACCAACTGGAAATAGCAGGAAAGAAAGTAGGGATCTGATGTAAACTTATCTCACCATATAAAACCCTATGGTCAGAAAAATCACAAGGTAGTACTGAACAAACGAAAGGGACTAAATACTGGGAAAGAAAAAGATAATCAATCCTCGTTTGAAAGGAGGCCCTTCTATAAGTGAAACCATCAGCTGCATGTAATCCTCTAAAAGCATCTTTCAATTTAGCCACCGTCTGTGAAAAAGCATGAGCATCACAATACGTTTTCTGCTGGATATTATTTTTAAGCGGACATCCAGGCTACAATTCGTATCCCCACCCCAGACCACATGTTTGGAGGTGAATAAATATGGTTTGATTTGTTGAAATAGAGCAATCCTAGCTATTTTCATTTGTGGTGCATAGGTATTAATCCATCGGAAGCAAAAACCCTGGAAAACGCAGTCCAAAAGTAAAGCCCTTCCCAGCTGAATATCCACCAACCTTGTAATGCGAACCGAGGGGTGAGAAAAAAGAATACCAACCCCATCCGCAGCATCCGCACCAAATGACCAAAAGGAGGGTCCACCCCACCAGAGTTTTTTAACCTGAGTTACCTCCAGCATGGAAGACAAATGTGTCTCCTGAAGAAAGATGACATCTACTTTTAAATCCCGACACTGCTGTAAGCAAAGTAAACGTCTTTTGTGGTTCTTTATGCTACAGCAGTTGATAGATACCATCTTTAAACAGGCCATGAAAATGAAAAGGTTGAAATTCAGGGTTTATCTTGTTTCTGCTTTTTTCCTTTTTTTTTCTTAACATCCAATAAATCTGTTCCCCCCTCATCCTCTACCTCCATAGTAGAAGTCCCATCAGGTCTCATTAGCTCAGATCCGACATCTCCCTCGATGTCAGACAACACAGAGAAGGAACTCTGGGTAGGGCAGATCCCTACCACCCCTACATTATGACTGCTAGCCCGAGTCACCCTCTGAGGTGTTTGGAAAGGAGTGTCCGAAGAATGTACTACTAAGGGGCCCTCTAAAAGGGGTTGCAAAACAGATGGCTCGGAACTTTTAGAAAGGGGGGGGTTCCAAAACCTGTTGGGGAACCAGGGGTACCGACTGTCCAGAGGTGTCCTCCACTATACCTTGTTCTGCAACAAGGACCTCTGGAACCTGTACCTGTCCCTGTCGGTCAACCGGATTTGACTCCTTATGCAGAGGAGGGGCCGTACGGGGCTGGCATCTACCCTGTGCCTGGGATATCAACTCTTCCTTATTGAGACCACCCTGTCTATTCTGGCCTGCCCACGGGCATTGATGATAGGCATGGCCAGCTTCATCGCACAGATTACACTTAAAGACATTTCTACAGACTTCACTATCATGATCAAAATCCCCACAAGCGCATGATGACTTTATCACATGCACTGCTTAAATATGCGTGACTACCACAACGATAGCAAGCCTTAGGCTGTCCCGGGTAGAAACAGACTCCCCGGTCCTTACCCAAAAAAAGCTATTTGGAATGTGCACAACTTCGTTATTGATAATGTGCAATTTAACTTTAAAATGCCAGGCCCCTGTCCAAATCCCCTCAGTGTCAAGAATTGACTCAGGAGGGCTCAAAACCATGCACTTATGTTCCAACCAATACAAAATGTCCCCCACATTCACCCCCTCATTCCTGAATATAACATTAATTGTTTTAAAGAGAGGTTTAGTGATTGGTATAGCCCAGAAGGGTAACCACAACGGCAAAGATTTACAACCCTCATATTTCTGCCAGAATCTATCTAATCCTGCAACCTGCTTAAAACTAATGTCAAACATATCCTCCCCCCGTATATTAATTAAGGCATAAATATCCACGGGTAAAAACTGCATTGAGTCCAACAATAATTTTCTTGCCACATATAATCTGTCCGGATGTTCTGGTAAACCACCCCTATATCGTAAACGGACCGCATTTCGTCTCGGGGCTTGTTCCAATTTATTGTTCTTGAAAAGATCTGAGAAACGAGGGCCCTTCCTTGTCTCCTGGCCTCCAGGTGACTGTATTGGCAAGTGCAACAGCGGGCTAGCCGCTTCATCAACAGTACTAATGACAGCCTTAGAAATCCCCACAGTGGTAGGAGACTGTAATGTACTGGACTGACCTGCCTGAAGAGAGGAATCACCATTCTGTGTTGTCGTTCGGGAAGGACCCGATTCCGACGGAGAAAACATCAGCCAGGTAGGATCCAGCAACCACCTACCATCTGGCTGTTGAATCCAACCAGCCTGCGACAAGGCCAATTCCTCGGACCATTCCTTAATAGTGCCCGTAGCCACACTCTCCCTCTCTGAGCTTCCCTTCAGTACAACAGGCGCAAACACTTCCGCATTCACCGGGGCAACCATCGCAATGTCCAAAGGACCCACATCCGCTGCGTCACGTAGTTCATCTGGCGTCACACTCCGATCCTTAGTAGCAGAAAAAAACATATCGGGGTAGCCAAATCTTCAGCGTTGTCCACAAGCAACGCTACAGGTAAAGGTTCCGTCGTCCTCATAAAACTCCCGGCTGCACGCTCAGTAGCCTGCAAATCACCGTTGAAATCCAAAACTGGTAACATCGTAGCAGGCTGAGCCTGCTCAACAACCTCCTGTAGTTCCATCGGCAGAGCCTCTGCCTGCGCGTCCTCCTCCAAGTCGATCCTCGCCCTGTCTGCCATCGTTGCAAGGCCAGACGCCCTCTGCTGTCCCCAGCAGAGTAGGGGAATTTCTCCGGTGTCCTGGACAAATTTCCCTCACTCACTAAAAATACCACCGACAGCTTAATCTGGTTCAAGGTCAGTTGGCATTCATCTGTATCCCCCTCCCCCGGGTCGTGCCTGAAAATAGGCAGGATTTGTCTAGTGCACTTACCTGGTCAACAAAAACTAAATAAAAAAAAAAAAAATGATTCTCTGTGTTTTGGGGGAAATCATTGTTTCCAGTTATCTCGGGATATCTTCATATAGCCCTTCCTGAGAGCTCTAAATCACAGAAAGCCAGAAGCTTTAGAGTAGTAGAGATGGCAGACAACAACAAATGTAGTCTACCGTCTGGCCTTTTTTTAATCTATATGTTTATGAAGTCAGTTGTGTTGTAATAAGACGTTTGCTATTTTAATGCATACCTGATCAGTCACTGGCAGTCAGATGTGTTCAGAGACAGACAATCTAGAATGTATTGGTTTATATGAATCTGAAATTGCATTGATGAACACATACTGTAAAGTATTAAGATTAGTAAAGCTACAGTGATTACATTTTACCTTAATGTTTCTAGGTTGTTGACTTTGTCCCATTATTGGTTGTCTAAATACTTTCACATTAACTAGCATCCTGGCAGAAGGTAAGTAAGCAATAACCAGTGTGCAGTTCTGGGGTCCATATATAATGAAGGATAAGGATAGATCAGAGACAGTGCAGAGAAGGGTAACAAAGATGATACATGACAACAAGACAACACATATGAGGAAAGACTGAAAAGCCTTTCATATACCCACCGGAGGATAGATGGGAGCTGGAAACATGATAGAGATTCAGTTCATGAAAAGATTTAGCAGAGTGAACACGATAAATTTATTTAATCTGAGAAAGAGTAGGTCCACTAGGAGTCACGTGTTTAAGATGCAAGGGGGAGAGGTTCAAAAATACTGCATGTTAGACAATTGTATTTATGGGAGTCACGTAATGTCTGGCTAGAGAAAGCAGTGTCCTCGTTTCTTTCCTGCTACTCCGTCTATTTTCTGGCTTTAAATTTGGGTTAAGTTTGCATTAAATGCTTTTTTCCCTGAAAAGGAACCACCTGGCAGTCTTTTTGGGCATCGCATTGAGAAGTAAGCAACATTTTCAGGCATGGAGGTCGATATGAAGCAAGAGCTCCAGCGCCATACTCCACCTGCCTCTCCCAACAAGGCCACAAAAAAAGCCATATAGCAGCCTACCGAATCAGCCTTTACTCCTTCGCCTAAAACTGCCGCTTCACCACTCACAGAGGAGCGCTTTCTATTGGAGATGAAGCCGCTCCAGGATGCTCTGCTTTTGTTGACCACAGAAGTAGCTGCACTGAAAAAAGACCTGGTGGACGTGTTGAGACAAATAAGAGATACTAAGGTATGGGCTATTTCACTAGAGAAGTGGAGGGCTAAGATCATAGCTCTTAAAAAAACAGCTAAATAAGATGGAGCTTAAGTTGGAAGATCTCGAGGACCGTAGTCGCCACAACAACCTGGTGGTCATCGGTCTCCTGGAGGACGAAGAAGGGTCCTCCCCCATCATCTTTACTCAGAAATTGTTGGAAAAAATGGCCAGTCCCTCGCCAAATGGGCCCTCATATACTGTGGAGTGGGTCTATCATGCGCTACGCCCCAAGCCAACCCCAGGTTCACCCCCTCGACCCTTCTTGCTGAGATTACTCAATTACTTGGATAAACAACATATTCTGTCTAAACTGAGGGGCATACAGGCTTTGATATGGGAAGGTCACCAAATACGCATTTCACAGGACTTGCCAGTGTCGGTTAGACAAAAAAGGGGCACATTTCACCCTACAATTTCTCGGCTCATCCCTGTAGGTGTCCGCTTTCGGATGTTGTACCCCGACCAGCTGCAAGTCCGGGTGCAGGAGAAGTGGCACTCGTTTGAGACCAATGAGCAAGCCGTGAAAGAGCTACAGGGACTGCTACCAGACTGGTTCAAAAAGTGAACTTTCACTTAATGTCTGGGACTTTCCTACTGTGATAAGTTCTTTTGCGGAACTCTATGTGATGTGTGATATTTTAACTGGTCTAGTGCACGTACTCATGGTGGGATTACCTGTACCTCATTGTTCTCCGCTTTAGTAGCAGACTGTAACTGATATTTTATGGCTTATGGGGAGGAGCGTCGATGTATAGACATAGCTGGTTGATCATTGCCACGGATTTCTGGAGGTGGTGTTAGCATGGCACTCTTAACCTTCTCGTGGTGTCACCGGTTTAACCGGAGCTCAACAGTGATGCTTGTGCTCCCTCCCACAATGTAGACTGGATGTGCAAGAAGACTTGCTGCTGCTCGAGGGTGCGCACAATCGCTCGACTTCAGCTGAGACATTCTGCGGACAAGGCTACTGCACGAATGTGCGCATCAGCACAGGGCTGCAGCCAGCACCATTTACACCTGCAGTTTTTCTTCAGATGCGCACATTTTACGTTCATAGCCGATGTGAGCGCAAGGACAAAGTCTAATTTCTGGGGACCTGGATAAAATGTACCCTCACATAGTTGAAAAAGGGGCTCTCTGCCAGTTTTATTTTTTTGGTTTTTCACCTGGTACCCATTTACAGTCCTTGGGCCAATAATGTTGTTATAAGGCTTTTCTATGAGTGGGGGTTAAATGCGTTACACTTCTTTGACTGCATTAGTTAGTCCGTTCGTGGTTCAAATCTAGAAGGGGGGATGCAGGAGGAGACTACCTCTCTGACTGGGCCACAAGTAGGAGTCTCATAGCAGTTTTGATGTTTTGGGCTGTTTGTACTGCTGTTAGTTTACTAGAGTTTAATTTCTAATGTTAAGTGGGGGGGACAAGGTCTTTAAATGCTGTAAATGTCAGCATCGCGTACCATATCGAGGGGAAGGGTGGGGTTTTCAACACTGTTCATTCCTGTATCTGGTTTATATGTATCTGGAAGCTTAATCAGTGGCTTGGGAAGAGTATTTTTACACATTCTGTATAATCTTTTCAAATTGGGAGGAAGGGGGTTAGAAGGGGAGGAGGGATTGACATGGTCTGTTCTGTATTTTGGGTTTGGTTTGGGTGGGACCAATTGTATCAGCAGAAGGTACTCATTCTGACAATTTAACTTGTGGAATACCACTGACATATGGGCTTAAAAGGTATGGCTAACTGTGTAAATAGTGTATCTTGGAATGTCAAAGGTGCACGCAACAAACACAAACAATACAAATTATTGAAACACTTGCAAGTGGTTAAGGGACAAATCTCTTTTTTACAGCAAACCCACCTCCTTGAATCGGAAGCAAATTTATTAAGGAGGTTACACATTGGGCAAGTCTTCGCTGCAGGGTCAAGTACACAGAGTAAAGGGGTAGCCATATTGTTATCCAGAAACCTGGGTTTTAAATGTAGCCAGAGTATTGTGGACCCCTTGAGCAGATACGTTTTTGTGGTCGGTACCCTGGAGAGATCTAGCATAATCCTTGGATCCATTTATGGCCCTAATACAGATACTTCTTCATGGAAATCCTTAATCTCCTGTTGTCTTTCCTGTCTGTGCCGCTTTTGTTAGGTGGGGATTGGAACCTTCTGTTCTCTCCAGACGCAGACAGGACAGGCAAACAGAGGGCGGGTTTATCACTGGCACAAAGGGTTATTAGGGACTTGATAGACAAACTAGAACCAGCAGGAATATACCTTCCGGTCTCCAGTACATGGGATTGCTTCCCACATAGATTACTTTTTAATAAGTAAACAACTCCTTCCAGGACTTATGGAGTGTCAGATCTCTCCAGAGGTCATCTCGGACCATTCTTTAGTGTCCTGCACCATCTCAGTAACACCAAATCACCGGGTGGAGACAGCCTGGAAAATCAATAATAGATTATTGAAGGATAAATGGGTGCTAGATAAGCTAAAGGCCTGTATTGCACAGTATACACAAACTAACCTAAACACTACAGGTCACCCTGATATGGAATGGAGGGCCTGAAGTGCTTTTTAAGAGGGGAACTTATCAGGATTGCCTCTGTATAGAAGTACAAACGGGAAGGTCAGGCTAAGGAATTACTGGATAAAATAAGGCAGCTGGAAAATATTGTCTCCCCACCGTCCACTGAGAAGCTTCGACAGGAGTTTATCCATGTTAGGGTGCTGTATAATGACTTGCTGGGAGAAAAGGCGGAATACGCAGTTCTTAAAACAAACTCCATTTATATTGATCAAGAGTAGAAGGCGAGTCGCCTGCTGGCACTGAGGGTGAAGCAGCAAGAAGCCTCACGGCTGGTTAATGCAGTCTGTTCAAGTGTAGATAGCCTCCTCTTAACCACCCCGAGTGATATTGTAGCCGGATTCCACACCTTCTACAAAGGCTTATATAGTGCCAGACCTGATCCCCCTTCAGTGGCTCAAGTTGATGCTTACCTGGACACTCTGAATCTACCCATCCTATCTATGGAGCAGCAGTCCCTTTTGATTTTTCCGCTTTCAGAGACGGAAGTTAGGTTGGCTATTCGTAACTTGCCACTGGACAAGGCCCCGGGTCTGGATGGCTTCTCCCCTAATTTTTATAAAGCGCTGGAAGAGGATCTGGCCCCATGCTTACTTCACCTGTTCCAGGTTATCCTGACTGGGGAGTGCCAGGACCTACACCTCTTTGAGGCCCTAATAGTTGTATTGCACAACGAGGGGAGGGATCCAGGATGGGTATCGAATTACTGCCCTATCTCACTCCTGGATTATGATATCAAGATCCTCGCTAAAATACTGGCAAACAGATTAGGTCGGGTTATACCCTCTCTGATCTGCATGGAGCAGGTGGAATTCATGGCGGGCAGGTCATCTTCGGACCATGTGAGGAAATTGGATCACATCTTCTCCGCATCCCAAACTAACACATTTCCTGCTGCACTGATGTCCTTGGACACTGAAAAAGCATTCGATAGAGTGGACTGGTGTTTTCTCTTTAGAACTTTACATAGGTTTGGATTCCCTCCCCTCTTTGTGTGATGGATCAAGGCCCTATACACTAATCCCACTGCCCGTATATATTGCAATAGAACCTTTTCCTCTTACTTTCCCCTCCACTCCAGCACTAGGAAGGGCTGTCCCCTATCCCCCCTTTTGTTTAACCTATACCTGGAGCCACTTCTGGTGTGGATTAAAATGGACCTGGAGAATAAGGGAGTGACTGTAGGAACACAGGAATTCAAACTATCAGCGTATGCTGATGATATTCTCCTCCATTTATCAAATCCGAGGGCCTCGATTATCAAGGTCTTGGGCTCGATCCAAGAATTCGGAACCGTAGCTAATTATAAACTGAATTTGGAAAAAACTATAGTCTTCCCTCTTAACTCTGTCACCCACCGCAAGGAAGTTGAAGGCTTAGGCCTACGTTGGGAGCACAAAAAAACTTAAATACCTGGATATGTACTTGGCCAGAGACCCTTAATCTTTGAGGGTCAATAACTTGGACACTGGTGCAAGTAATTCAGCAAGACCTAGATAGATGGAGGAGGGTGCCGTTATTGCTCTGGGGGAGAGTAAGTCTAATCAAAATGAATATTCTACCCCGTATTTTCTATCCCCTCAACATGCTGAACATCTGGTTACCTCAAGCCTGGTTTTCTAGGTTACACTCCCTGATCACCGAATTCATATGGAAGGGTAAACATGCTCATAGGGCCTATGGGAAACTTACTGTCCCTAAAATAAAAAGAGGACTGAGGCTCCTCCATATCAAACTCTATTACTGGGCAAGCCATGATGCGAAATATTTGAAATGGCTAGAATGGTCTGAGGATCTAGGTCCAGATCAGTACAGACCCTTGTGGCTAGTGCTGGAAAAAGAGCTCATTTTGACCCAAGGCCTCTCCCCCCTTACCCGTTATCACATTCCCTTTAAGTCGCTCCCCCCCCCCCGCATTGGCCGATACCCCCGTCAGTGTTTCGGTCAAAGTCCACTCTCAGTTGTATGCCTCCCTAGCTTACAGGCATATGCAAGACCCTACCCAGCCTTTAGTGGGTAACCCGAACTTTAAGATAGGGGGGAAACTGGTTAAGGTCTCCTAGCTTCCCCAACTGGCAAATGTCAAGATTGCTGACTTATGGCATGATGGGCAAGTCAGGACATCAGCAGACATTATTCATAGATTTAATCTAGGGCCCTATACAAGCTTTAAAGTGTTCCAACTCCGACATCTGTTGACCGCCTCTCAAATAAAACAAGAAGCAGAAGATGGGAGAAGGTTCCTGCAATCACTCGGTGCTGTAGCTACTCAATTGCATGCGGTTTCTGGTATATATACGACACCAATAGAAAGAGTTTTCCTACACCAAGATGGGTCCTCTAGTGACTGGAATACCCTTTTCCCAAACGCAACATTTAATTGGGGGAAGATTTGGAAGGATATTCACTGGTTTATCTCGCAGGATAGGCTGCGATTGATGCAATTTCAGATCATTAATAATATGTATCATACCCCGATCAAGTTAGTTAAGATGACTAGGTCCCCCCACTGACTTGCAGGCATTGCATGCAGGATGTGGGTTCTCTATACCATATCTTTTGGGAATACCCAAAAGTTGCACCTCTATGGGCCCTCATAAAACAGAGAGCAGACCCTTTACTGGGCATTGCCGAATATATAGAAACGGTGTCCTGCCTAGTGGGAGACTACTCTCTTATACCCGTTACCGAAAAGGAATATCATTTAGCAATGACAGCAATGTCAGTCAGGAAGTTAGTACTCTGACACTGGTTAGATACGGAAATTATATCCTACTGAGAGTGGTTGCAGGAACTCTCGTTCAGTCTCTCAGTGGAGAAGATAATTGCTAGTGTGCTCAACAGGATGCCTAAATTCGAGAAGTTTTGGAGTACATTGTAAACCTTATACTCCCTTTAACAGGCATCGTGGATGTCCCAAGAGTGCACCTCTTATACTAGGCCTCACTGTAACAATACTGATACCATAGGTGGGGAGGGGAGAGGGATTATATGTTCTGTCTGTCTATTTTACTGTTTGTGACCATGTTGTGTGGTAAACCGGCCTTTTAGGGCCGAAAGAAAAAAGAAATAAAGCATTTTGAATTTGAAAAAAAAAAAGAAAACTGTATTTCACAGAAAGGGTGATGGATGGCTTGAACTAGCATCCAGATACGGTCGTGAAGGTGGACAGTAGGAGGGTTCAAAAGAAATTAGGATGCATTAATGGGAGCGATAAGACAGGATAATGTAGTAAGGAAAGGGGATCATGAGGGAAATAATTAACGTTAGTTAAGAGTCCAAGAAGGGAATCTTGGAATTGAATATATGGACTGTAATGTACACCAGGGAGTGCATTTGTTGGGGAACTTAAGTTTGCCTCTGAGTGCTGTTACAGAGCAACAAAAAAGTAATTTAAGGTTGGAAAGGACTCCTGGTCCACCTTAAACCGCCCCCCCCCCCACACTTCACAAGCAGGTATAAAACAAGTAGGCTTTTCAAACATCTGCCCATCCAGAGGGATCCTCTACCTCCTTTTGGCCTTTAAATACCCACAGACGTGCATGTATTCCAACAACTACCACACAGCTGGCAGTGTGTTACTGCACATATAAAATGGTATCACATAAACCAAAGAGACCATTTGGTAATTTAAATATAGCTAATAACTGTAGGATGTCAAGTTAAATTTGTTTTCAAAACTACATGTTTGGCCACTGGGTGTCACTGCAAGACCTTTCTCTGGAATAAAGATGTACAGTATGGTAAATACTTCATATGGGTTGTGATGAGGGTTATACTGCTTGTGCAGTTGTAACTGTGCTGTAGTGGAAAATTGGCGCATACTTATTAGCCAATAAGATTTCAGGATTTTTTTCTAGCCCTTTTATAAACAGAAACACTGAGTCACCTGTACACCAGAGATGGTCAGAGAGTAAATTGTCTGCACCAGATCATTATCTGTGTATAGCACAATTATCTATACACAGGTGGATAGTTACCAATCAGAGACCATTTTTCTAGGCAATCCTGATTATTTAATTTCAGACATTTACCAGGAAAGACTTGAAATGTTTTGCAGCACGGAGATCAACTAAGGTTGGTGGGTGAGATTAGAGCCCTCAGTAGGAGAGTTTGAGAAGACTTTTCCTCAGTCTAGCTCAGCATCCTTAGCAGCTAAGCCAAATTTTTCCTGAGTTTACTGTTTAAGTTGTAAGTTTGTTTACTCCAGGAGCATTGTTCAATCGCAAACAGGTTGGGAGTGGAATCATACAGAGTTTTTTGGGCCTATGGGGTTTTACCTCTGTTGTTTCATCCTCCCTGAGAGAGGTTAATTAGATGTTATGCTCACTGAAGTTTCAATACAGTGTATATAGTTAAGATTATCACTGTGTTTTGTTGCAGCCCTGTGTTGTCGGTTAGTCTGTGTGCTAGTGCTCCGTTGCATGTAGATACAGATGGTACATAGATACATAGACAGTGTCAGCAGATAAGGGCCTATGGCCCACCCAGTCTGCCCATTTGAGCTTGTAAGTTCACTTTATGTTTTCCTAGAAGTCTGTTGCTTCTTACCCCTGACCTCCAGAATTCCCTTATATCTGTCCCATGCATTCTTAAATCCCGTGATTGTTTCAGCCCCCAACGCTTCCTCTGGCACGGTGTTCCACTTGTCCATCACCCATTCTGTGAAGAAATTCTTCCTCGTGTTTCCTCTGAATCACCCTCCCTCCAGCTTCTTCCCATGCCCTCTAGTCCTGGAACATCTTTTCCACTGTCAAATAATGTGTTCTTGCACCCTGTTCCTCCCTGTAAGGTACTTGTATGTCTCTATCATATCCCCTCTCTCTCTTCTCTCCTCCAGAGAGTACATATTCAAGTCCTTCAACCTGTTCTCATAGGACTTGTGATGCAATCCCTGTACCATCTTGGTTGCCCTCCTCTGAACCATCTCTACTCTATGTTTTTACGTAGGTAAGGTCTCCAGAACTGTACACTGTACTCCAAGAGGGGTCTCACTAGTGTCTTGTATAATGGAATAATGATCTCCCTTTTCCTGCTGGTGATGCCCCTGCCAATGCATCCCAGCATCCTATTTGCTTTACCTGCTACCTTGTCGCACTGTTTCCCTACCTTGAGGTCATCAGAGATGATAACCCCAAGGTCCCTTTCCTGCTTGGTGCATGCTATATCCTCACCCCGCAACTGATATGTTGTTCCAGGGTTTTTGTGCCCCATATGCATTATCTTGCATTTCTTTGTATTGAATTTCAACTGCCAAACCCCTGACCATTCTTCAAGCTTCTGCAGGTCCCTCCTCATTCGGTCTACACCCTCTGGTGTATCCACTCTGTTACAGAGCTTGGTGTCATCAGAGAACAGGGAAATTCTGCCTTCTAGGTCCTGCACAATGTCACCGATGAAGACGTTGAATAGGACCGGTCCCAGCACTGATCCCTGTGGTACCCCACTGGTCACTCTTCCTTCTGTGGAGTGACAGCCATTTACAACCACCCTCTGTGTCCTGCCGCCCAGCCAATTACCTACCCACCACACTACTGTCCTGCCTACACCCATATTCCCCAGTTTTTTTAATAACCTTCTATGTGGCACAGTGTCAAAGGCCTTGCCGAAGTCCAGATTGGCCATGTCCACTGCCCTCCCCTGATTCACCTTCCTTGTTACCCAGTCGAAAAATTCAGTGAAGTTGGTCTGACATGACCTCCCCCTGATGAAACCATGCCGTCTTGGGTCCTGTAGTCAGTTGGCAACCAGAAGTTCCACCAATTTCTCCTTCAGCAGTGCTTCCATGATCTTCCCCACTTGTGAGGTGAGGCTGACTTGTCTGTGGTTCCCCGCTTCCTCTTTGTTCCCGCTTTTGTATAAGGGGACTACATCTGCTGTCCTCCAGTCTTTGGGTACCTCCCCTGTTTCTAGTGATCGGCTAAACAGGATAGCCAGAGGTTCAGCCACCACCTCTCTTAGTTCTGTTAGGACCCTGGGATGCACCCCATCTGGCCACACTGTTTATCAACTCTTATTCCTTCCAGTTCCTTCAGGATCCTTTCCCATGTAAAGGGACTTGTGCCCATTTCTGTGCCATTCCCACCCCTTGTACTCCCTTCAGACCCATTATCCACCTCTTCCTCAGTGAAGACTGAGCAGAAATACCTGTTCAGTATGTCAGCTTTACTGTTGTCATCCTCCACATAGCCCCATCTTCCCACTTCAGCCTCACTATCCCTCTCTTTGCCTTTCTTTTTTCACTTATGTACCTGTAAAAGGTTTTGTCCCCTCTACCCACGGATTTTGCGATGTGGTCTTCTGTCTGAGCTTTGGCTTCCCTTACTGACCTCCCTGCCTCCCTTTGCATCTCCTGGTACTTTTCCCTATCCCCTTCTACCTGCATCTTTTTGCACTGCCTGAATGCAATCTTTTTGGCTTTCACTTTCACCGCTACCTCATTGAAAAACCATAATGGCCTCCTCTTCCTTTTCCCCTTGTTAACCTGCTTAATGCAAAACTCTGTTGCTCTTATAATCCCCATTTTAAATATTGTCCACTGTTTCTCAATCCCTTATTCCTGCCCCATTCCCATTAATGCCTCTTTCAAGTATCTCCCCATTTTCCCAGATTCTGCCATCCTAAAATCCAGGATACGTGTTTTTGTGCAGTTTGGTTCTGCTCCTTCTGTGATTTCAAACCACAGTGACTGGTGGTCACTGTTCCCCAGGTGCTCCCCCACTTTTAACCCTTATCACATTGTTCCCATTTGTGAGCACGAGGTCCAGTATTGCCTTCTGCCGAGTTGGTTCCATGACCAGTTGCTTGAGAAAGGCACCTTAAAGGGAGTCCACAATAAATCTGCTCCTAGTTGATGCTGCTGCTGTGATGCTTCAGTCCACATCTGGAATATTGAGGTCTCTAACCAGCACCACCTCACCCTTGTCTGCCATCCTTTGGATGGCTAGCATGAGCTCCTGCTCTGTCTCTTCCTCCTGGGCTGGTGGTCTGTAGACCACACCTGTGGGGATGGCTGGTCCCATTTTCCTTTCCAGCTTAACCCACAGTATCTCTCTCCCATTTTGTTCCTCCTGGATCTCTGTGGCCTTTATGCCATCTGTCACATAAAGTGCCACTCCTGCTCCCTTCCTGCCCTGTCTCTTCTGAATATGCTGTAGCCAGGAATGGCCATCTCCCAGTCATGGTTATCACAACACCAGGTCTCTGTGATGGCCACGATGTCCAGATCTGACTGCACCATGACAGCCTCCAGAACCTCCATCTTGTTGCTAAGACTCCTGGCATTGGCACACATGGCTTTCCATGATTTGAACTGTTTAGCTTTTCTACTCCAGCCCCCTTCCTGGTTGTCCTTTATCCCTGGTTCTCCCTGCTGTCTGCCCTTCTGTTGAATTTTGCCCCCTTTCTGCCTATCCACCTCTTGGGGTGCTTATCTCCATCTTTTGCACACTGCTTTGTAGATATATATATATATTTTTATTTAGTTGTTTTTTGAACCAGGAGTAGCACACTAAGCTGAAAGCTTTTTTACAGGAGTGACCTGGGAGCACAGGAAAGTTAAGTGACTTGCTCAGGGTCACACAGTATGCAAGTGGAAGCTGTGGGATTCAAACCCAGGTCTGGTCTGCTGGATGTCACCAGATTTGCAGCTCAGAGCCTTAAACCACTGCACTATACTGCCTCCTCCTGTTCATTGGTTCCACGGCTAGCTGTGGGGGGTGGGCAGTTAGGTACCCTCCTTGCTGGCCTGCCACCCCCCTTGGCTAGTTTAAATGCTTGTCCATGTAGCATTTACATACATACATACTAAACTTATCATTGAGTGCTTGGATTTCCTTCCAGGATGGATGAAGGCTGTCAGGCTTGCCAAAGCGTCCAACCCTCCAGGTGGATCCCCAGTCACCAATGAATCCAAACCCTTCCTCACAGCACCAGTTCTTCAACCATGAGTTAAAGTTCCTGGTGTGTGCGCCCCTTCGCTCTCCAATGCCTCTCACAGGTAGTACTCCTGAGAAGGTGACAGAAGTAGCTACTTGCTTGAGACCCCTTTCCAATTTCCTAAACTCTTCCTGAACTTCCTTAGGCTCCCCATTTGCCAGGCCATTAGTACCTAGGTGGATGACATCCATCTCACCCTCTTGTCTTGCCTTCCCAGCAATCCCCAGGATCTTCATCCCATCCCTCCATGCCATGGCACCTGGTAGGCACCTCAGCTCCCTGTCCTCCCCTTCCTGTGTTCCTAGTGTAACCCCCCTTCAAATGGGGGTTCCCAAAAAGTCTTCCTCGAGTTTGCCTAAATGCTCACTTCCAGGCTGGGGTCCTGCGTTTTAGCAGTTTAAATGTGATTGCCAGAGAGTGCCTGTATGGCCTCTATGTACTGTCTCTTTAAGAGCTTCATGGATTACAGTCACAAGTAATCTGAGAGGGAGCTCTGTTGAAAGATGTAACTATTTGCGGAAAATCATTTAGAGTGATACTGATAATGTAGTTTGTCTAACCTGCCTTCTTTGCAGGAAGGACTGTTTTGTTTATCTCCACTATCTTGGCCCTGGACTGTGAATTGGACCAATCAGTACTGGTGGGACCTAAAATGGAGCCGGACTACAGGAGCTGTCTGGAGTCAAAATCTGTAGGAACTGTAGTTTTGGGCTTTTTGTGCTTTTTTGCACCTGAAGGGGGAGCCTTTGTTGTGAATGACAGGAGGATCAGCCAACTGAACCTTTTGGATCTTAGGGAATTTCTCAGGCTGCTGCAGCTAGTTTCAGTTTTGAGCTGAGAAGTGAAGAAGTAACAGCTCAAGTGATTTTGAGCAGCAGTTCTGTGTAGTTTTGCATGGGAGAACTGTGAAAGGGCTAAGTTTTGGCCTGCCTGCTGTCCCTGAGAGGGGAAAATAGAGTGTATTCAGACTGAATCCGAGTTGTGAGGACTATTTAAGTCACTGGACTGTGACCAGGCTTTAACCTGAAGAAGAGTGAAGATTTGCTGAATGCGATCAGCCTGTCAGGATTTGCAGCTGCTTTTGAATCCCTGGTTTGTGCAGAGACTTTGTGATCGTGACCGGAGAGCGGTTTGCCTGGTACAGTAGAATTTCCTTACATGTGCTGTGTATTGAAAGTGGGTCGTGATTTGGTTCCCCACTGTGTGAACTGTGTTCTGCTTGCTGGAAGCTTTATCCAGCCTAATCAGACTGAATCTGCGTTCATCTCCATTCAGCCTGGGCCATGCCACGCTGGCCCTGCCAGACTACCCTACTGCACAGAGAAAGCCACCAACGAGAGACCTGCCTGGGGATCAGCCCCCTGCTCCACACTTGAACAGGAATGACGCCTCAGCAAATCGTGTGGGCCCTGCTTCTCCTGGCACTCCAGGTTAACCACCTGCTGTCTCGATTTCCGTCCAGCCTGTGTCCAGTCTTGGGTATCGTGAGTAATCATCAGGGTAGCTCCCTGCAACAACAACCTAATCTAAAAGTGTGTCATCTGATTGTTTTGTTGTTTTCTTTTCATGAACTGAGCCTGCCAGCTCCGGATTACAAATAGTGTGTGTTGTGCATGTTGTTTTCTTCCAGCACAGGGCCCCAACCAGCTGCAACGTTCCTGGCTAGCTCACCATTCTCCATTTGGGTACCCAGAGTGTGTGACTGTTTATAGACCCTGAAGTGCATGCATAACTGTTTGATTGATAGAGCCTTTAAGCAAATTAACCTGATTACACCCCTCCCTTTTAAGTCCCTTAAACAAATCAGATCTAACTCTTTTTTGCATTTACCCTGACTGTGGTTCCAGTTTATGCAAGAGTACTGTACTGCTGTTATTTGCTGTGTATAACCTTGTTTTACAGGGGGTCCCCAGGGCCGAGCCAGAGGAAAGCCCTGGTGGTAAGTGCAAACAGTGTGGGTACTTATGTGGTGTATCAGGGGTATTGTGAAAGTGATTATTGTGTATTGTTCTGGCCACTAGTAAGGAAAGAGAGGGGTTACAGTGCCCCAGAGGGTTGTGCCCAGGTTAGCTTGACCACTACCAACTCTATCAATCAAACAGTTATGCATGCATTTCAGGGTCCATAGTGGGTAAACTACCCCCAGCACCACCTACAACCACATGGCATCAAAAGCTCAAAAAAGGAGGCCTTAATTGCCTCAAAGAATACCTTGCAAATAGCAACTGGCTACCCTTATATAACGCACAGTAAGTGGATACCGCCCTCACCCACTTTATAACTACTTTTAACAAAGCCTGTGATATATTTGCCCCCCTCACAAAGCAGGTGGTGAAAACCAGGACTACCCCCAGATCACACCTTCCCTCATAAACCTTATGCAACACAGGGACAACCTTTGGCACAGGGCCATAGACACCCAATACACCAGAGACAGACAGCTATATAGGGAGGCGCAAAATAAATGCACCTGGGCCACACATCGGGCAAAAGCTGAATACTACCAGCATACCCTCTACTCCTCCTGGGGAGACGGGAAAAAATTCTGGAGCAACATACAAGAAATCAGTGGCAAAACATGCTCCCCTACCCCTACCCAACTCAATTTGAACAGGGACATTACCCAAGATCCAGCTAAAATCGCTGAAGCCCTCAACGACTCCTTCTCTGACCTCTCACATATCCTCCCGCCAAATTTCTTCCACTCTCCCAAACCCCCCCCACCTCTTTCAGCGAGTATAGACCTCCCACCCCCTTTCCGGCTTCCGAACCATTCCCTGCAACCTGGCCAAATGCTATATCTCCAAAGCTATGGCTAACACCCGCTACAGCAATGACTCCCTGGACCTAAAACTCATTAGGCTTACCCTCAATGTCACACTACCCCATCTCACAGAAATTCTTAACCTTTCACTTTGCCTCGGCCAGTTCCCCTCTACCTGGAAAAAAGCCTTAATCACTCCTATCTTAAAGAACGGTGACCCCACCCACACCAGTAATTATAGGCCAATCTCAATACTCCCTCCTCTCTCCAAAGCGCTAGAAAAAATAGTCTCAGACCAGCTAACAGAGCATCTAACGAGACACAACCTCCTTAGTAAGGAACAATATGGGTTCCGAGCTGGCCACAGCACCATCACAGCCCTCACTGAACTCACAACGTTCATCTATGGGGTCCTAGACCAAGGGTCAATTGCAGGGGCCATCTATGTAGACTTAACAAAGGCATTTGACACGGTCAATCAAGATCTACTCCTCCAAGTCCTGCCACAACTAAATGTGGCCCCTGAGGCCTCGGCCTGGTTCAGCGACTACCTCTCGGGACGCTCACAGCAAGTAAGAATCAACTCCACCATCTCCACCCCTAAATCTGTGTGCTGTGGCATTCCGCAGGGGTCAATTCTGGGCCCGCTGCTTTTCACACTCTTCCTTAACTCACTCCCCAAAGCTTGCAGCAGTCATCTCTTACTTTATGCTGATGATGCTGTTCTCTACTGGCAACACCCTCAGCCAAACACCCACCAACTCACCCTCCAGGGGGTTTTCAGGGAGCTGGAGAACTGGTTCGCTGATCACCGTCTGATCATTAACTATTCCAAAACAAAGTCCATGACCTTTGCTGATCGCCAAAGCCCACACAGCCAGATGGCACTCCATATTACAAACTTGGATGGTACCCATCTGGAACACGTTACTCATTTTAAATACCTGGGCATCACCTTAGATACCTCCCTCTCCTACCACAGACACGTACGCCTCCTCTCGTCAGCGATCAACTCCAGAATTGGTACCCTCTACAGGATCAAAAACAGCCTGCCTGCCCAAGCCATGCAGATAGCTGTCACCTCCTCCATCCTCTCACTTATCGATTACGGGATTGTTATCTACGGCACTGCTGACAACTCCACCCTAAGTAGCATAATCACAGTGCTTAATAAAGCCTGCCGCCTAGTTACTGGCTGTGACAGACTCACCCACACCTGCAATCTGTACACACTGACAGGTTGGCTTAATTTCCATCAAAGACTCAAATATCAAACCTGCATCCTAGCAAAAAAGATCCACCTCCAGCTTACTCCAGCCGGTCTACTCCCCATCGTCAGCCCCATCCCTCACAGGCGTAATACCAGACTCTTGACTACCTCATCCTTCACGGTCCCCCCATGTCGAACGTCCCTAGGGTAGAGATCCTTCCGCTACCATGCCCCCAAATGGCTTAACACTCTTCCCCCTACTCTCTCCCAGGCCCACAGCATCTCACTCTTCAAAACAGGCCTTCGAACCCACCTCTTGGAAAACGCTAAATGTGAATGCCAATAAGGCCTGCCCATACTCCTCCATCTCCCCCTCTACTGACTCAGGGACTTCCTAGACCCTACAAACCGCCCTCCACGTAAGCTCTGTCTTGGGCTCACATGTATGCCTCCTAATGCTCTAAAAATAAGCTTCTCAACTACCATGTCAGTTCTGTAACCAGTAAATAATCTAAGTGTATATAAAAATTGCTTCTTTTTATTGTTTTATACTGTCTTGTGTCTCTCCACTACCTGTAACCACCGTGGAGCCATTGTATAAATATTGTCTGAACTGAAACCTGTATATAATTGCTCGTTCCGTCTGTCATCCTTGAACTTTGTTCTTTCTCCACCCCCTGTAAACGACGTGGAGCCTTTGCAAAAGAGTCTATGACTCAAAGGATTGTAATTCCGATTATACAGTAAATAAAATAAATAAAAATTAAAATGACATCTGGGTGGATGCACCCGTTTCAGAACTCAGACCCCTTAACCTGCTACTAGCCAAGCAGGCAGGGGTAGTAGCCCCTGGGAAAACACCACCTAGGGGTTACATTTTGGAGGCTCACCGCTGGGATTTTGTGCCTTCTAGTGGCCAAAAATTATGAATTATTGTTAAAGATTGATGGCTACCCCAGTAGAAATGGCTGTACACCAGTTGGTGGGGTGGTGTACTGGGCAGAAGGTCGACCCCCAAAATGCTCTACTTATACTGGATATTCCCCTGGGTACCAGTAAAGACACTGTAGTGGGAGCACTCTCCAAACTTCAATGTTTAAAAAACCCTGTGGTGGTGGGTCGACAGGCCGATTTGATCGTCCAAACTTTCATAGCCTTCGTAGAGTGTAGTGACCTTGTGGACAGCTCTAAAGTGTCACAGACTATTGCCCCAGAAGGGGTTCCAGCTGCCTGGAGAGTGATAACAAAAGACAGTAAAGACCCCAGGGAGGATGAGCTCCCACCGTTATCTGAGACTTTGGAGGAGAAATTTGTTAAGTTGCTGCTGGAGGAAGGGAAAACCATAGAGGACTCAAAGAAACTATCCCTGTTAGCTGGGGGTGTTCCTTCCGCAACACCCCCCTCCCACTCCAGCACCTGTTACTGCCCTGCCTTCTGTGCCTATGCCAATGCTGGCCCCTATATCTGTACCCGCCATTAGTCATGACTCCTACCGAAGGCTGAGAATCTTCTCGGGCACCCTCCCCACCCCCCAAGGGGAGGATGACTGGGAGACCTGGATAGACTATGTTGCCCCCTTGGTACCCAAGTGGCAGTGTGCAGAGACTGAGAAGTGGAAAAGAATCATAGAAAGTTTGAGGGGTCCCGCCCTCGAAGCCATTAAATTTTTTAGGTCCACAAACCCTGAAGCATCTGCTCAGAAGTACTTATCTGCTCTCAAATTAAAAATTACCGCCCCATCGCCATACTCTCGGCAGTCAGTAAGCTCCTAGAAAAGGCTGTTGCCTCTCAACTCTCCCACTACCTTCAGGAGTATACAGTTCTCTCCCCAGCCCAGCATGGCTTTAGGAAGTGGTATAGCACATCGACAGCGCTTGCTGTAGTTACCTTGGAGATCCGGACAGCCACTGACCAAGGCAAACTGACCGGAGCCATCTTCATGGACCTCTCTAAAGCCTTCGATCGTGTTGACCACTCCATCCTCCATTCCCCTCTACAGTCCATTGGATTCTCCAACTGAGCCCTTGAATGGTTCTCTGACTACCTTGGGGGAAGGCAGCAATATTCTTGCTTCAACCACGCCCTCTCTGCCCTTTCCCCTGTCACCCTCGGGGTTCCCCAGGGATCCGTCCTCGGACCCATTCTGTTTTCCCTGTACATCAATGGGCTGCCCTCCATTGCTACCCATGGGCACATAACCCTATACGCGGATGACCTAGTCTTATTGTACAGTTCTCCGGACATGTCTAGCATAAACACGTGCCTGAACCTTGACTTCTCAAGTGTCCAGAACTGGCTGGTGGATCACAAGCTCACCATCAACCTGGATAAGACCATGGCCATGCTCTTCAGGTCTTCAGCCAAAACCAATGCCTGCCCCACACCCCTAAAGATTTATGGGGCAAATGGCACCCCCCTAACGGTCCCTGTTGCCATGAAATACCTAGGCGTTATCCTTGATCCACAGCTGGATCTTACAGTGCACCTTAGAAGTGTCTGTATGGCCACTAACGGGAAGCTTGGACTTGCATACAGGGCTTAAGATTGCCTCACCCCGGCTGCTCATCTCGCCATAGCCAGGGGGATACTCCTGCCCTCACTCTACGGGCTTGTAGCCTTTGTCCCGGTCCCAAACTCTAGCCTAGCTAAGTGGGATACAGCATACAACAACATCTGCCGCTTCGCCCTCTCCACTCCTCGCCTCACACATCGTTGTGAGCTATACTCCAGGCTGGAATGGCTCCCCCCAGAAAAACACTGTGCGTTTGTCCTGGGCAACTTTGTTGACAACATAGTCAGAACATCCACTCCTCCTGCACTAGCCCTCCCCCTCAAGCATGACACCCTTGCCTACAACCTACGATCTGACACTATTCAGGTCCGCCTGGTTCCTAAGACCTGTACTCTCACTGGTGACCGGGCCTTCTGAACCTGCGCGCCTAGGCTGTGGATCTCCCTTCCTGTACTTGTATGTGCATCTCCCTCCCATCACTGCTTCAAAACCTCATTCTGGAACTTCCTCAAATCCACAGCTGCCTGTCTTTGTGCTTCATAGCTCCAGAAATGTCCCCTCCTCCTCTGGATACTCTAGGGTGACTGTGGGTTGATTCACTGCCCGTGGCTAATCTATGATGGTTACCTGCACTATCACACTTAAGCCCTCCTGGGGTGGGGGGGGCGACCCTGGCTAGCACTTCCCACCTCTAGCTGCTCTTGGAGGGTAGCGTTTCTCTCTAAAGATAGGCGCCCTCGAAAGATCATGTATTTTGTTGTACACCCTGTCAAGGGGTGTTTTCCTGGCGCTCACCCTCCTCCCTACTGCCAATTTATAACTTGTTTGCTGTATATCGTACCTAACTATGTTACCCTGGTTACCCGATTTTTATCTTGTTTGCTGTATACCTTACCTTGCTATGTTTTCCTGGTGCTTACCCACCTCACTACTGCCAATTTATATCTTGCTGCTGTATACCATACTATACTATGTAATGACATGGTACCTTATTGCTGTTCCACCCACTTGCACGTGGGCCTGATTGTACCCTGTCCCTGTATTGTGTTTCCTATGTACTCTGTAACCTCCCGGGTCGCACCTGAAAATAGGCACATGCTGTCTAGTGTGCTAACCTGGTTAACAAAAGCAAATAAATAAATAACGGCAATTTGGGGAGCATTGAGTCAGTGGAGAATTTGATGTGAAAATTCCGAGGTACCAAACAATGGAAAGGGGAAAGTTTGTCTATGTGTGTTACTCGTCTAGACAGAGCTTTGCAGAAAGCTTAGCGGAAAGGTGGGGTAGCCACCAGTGACTTGAACCATGTGAGATTGGGGCACATACTGCAACATGCAAAGCATTCTAAATTGCAGATCCTCCAGTTAAGGCTCCAGGATAGGAGAGGTAACCCACCTGACTACTGTGACTTGATAAAAGAACTCCAGGAGGTTGAAGGGGAAGAGGGAGATTGTAATTATAGAGTGAGTGCAGCTCAAGTGATCATGGCACCGGAAGGCCCTTCCGAAATGGAGACCACTAAGAGTGTCCTGCCGTGGGCTAAACGGTGGGGAAAGGAGTTGCTGAAGGAAGTCAGAAAGGTACAACCGGATGTTCTCACTGAGGTGTCCCCTGTTGACAAAGACCCTGGTCCCTGTCAGAACGTGACTGTTATGGGGGTGGGGGTGCACCCTCAGGCACCCTCTACTGAGGTGGCTTCTTGGCTGAGCTCAAGGAACTGACTGCCGCCCTAAAGGAACTTTTGAGACATGGTACACTATCTGCAGAAGTCAGATCACAATCTCCCGTTGATGCTCCAGCATCCCCTGCTATGTTTTCCACAAGGATGCCCCGAGAGTGTGTCATTTGTCACAATTGCAGCAAGGATGGCCATATGAAGAGGGAATGCCCGTCTCAGAAGGACTTATAGAAAGTGGTGAACCAGCTTCAAGGAGAGCTTCGGAAAACAAGTCAGTGGTCAAGGGGTGCACAAAATGACCGCAGTAAAAGCTTTGGCCATCCTAACTCAAACCCATCTGTGGCTAAATCGTCTGTCCAGACCCCTGCTGTTGTCCCTCTAGACTGGTCCAAGATAGTAGACCCTTCAATGGAGACTAATGTGGCTGTGAATGGTATTCCTACTCGGGCTGTGCTTGACAGTGGGTCGCAAGTGACCATTGTATTTCAGGACTGGTATGACAAACACTTATCTGATGTGCCCTCTCTGGGCTGAGAGAGGAGGTTGCTCATCTCCAGGCTGAGTTGGCCAGGATTTGTGGGACCTCCTCTTCCATCCAGGGACCACCAGGGCCACTGCCGTTGCCTCAGAGGTTGCCAAGAAAGAGGAGCGGTTGGACCACAGTGGGCTCAGGGAGGGTGAGGGTGGTGGAACAGAGGCGCATCCCTCCAGTTGTACCTCTCCACAATTCCTATGCTGTTCTGGCAAAGTGTGTTCCTCTCAGGAGGCACCCGCAGTGGAGACCAAGGAGGATGCGGGGAACCTCCACAAGGGAGACCCACAGGAGGGTAGCATAGGACCCCACAGGGGAAGGAAACAACTACTGGTGGGGGACTCCATTGTTAGAAAGGTAGAACTGGAGGAGGAAGGGGAGAGGGAGGTAAGGTGCCTGCCTGGCGCCATGGCTTGGAGGGATAGGGAGCGAATCCTCAGGATCACCAGAGCAGCTGCACGGGGGAGGGAGATGGATGTCATTGTCCACCTAGGAATAAATGACCTGGCTAAGAAAGGGATCAGAGCAGTGCAGGAAGAGTTTGTGGAGTTGGGGAGGGGCCTTAGACAAGTAGCATGCACGGCAACCTACTCGGAAGTGCTGCCTATGGCGTAGGTGAGGCTAGGGTGCTTCACACCATGGGATTCAATCAGTGGTTGAAAAACTGGTGCGGAGCTCAGGGATTTGGTTTCACTGGGGACTGGGGGTCCACCTGGAGTGATGCAGGCCTATACTGGCATGATGGGCTGCATCTGTCCAGGAGGGGAACCAGGATCTTAGATGATAGGTTTAAATGCTTCTTTGGCAAGTATTTAAACTAGCCAAGGGGGGAAGCACTGGAAAGGAACAGGGAAATCCTACCCCCCCAAAAAAAAAGTCAGTGTAGTAAGTGAGGTAAACACCAAGACAGAGATGTCGATAGGGAGAAGGGCAGGGGTAAATTGAGAAAGTGACAAAGGCAGTAAGGACAGGGATGAGGCAAAAAGGAGTAAGGCCATCAAGAAATGGAGGGTAATGAGTACCAATGCCCGTAGTCTGGGCAACAAGCTCCCTGAGCTGGTGGCCTTAATGGAAGAGGGATGCCTGGATATCGTGGCAGTCACAGAAACATGGTACACAGAGAACCATGACTGGGATGTTAACATACCAGGGTACATAACCTACAGGAGAGACAGGCAGGGGAGAAGAGGGGGACAAGTAGCTCTCTATGTAAAGGAAGGGATAAAAGCAACCGAACAAAAGAGTAAACAGGGAGGAGAGGAGGCACTGTGGGTCACCTTGGAGACTGGGAAGGGCACCACAATCTGCACAGGGGTTGTGTACAGACCCCCATGTCAGGGGAGGGAATGGACAAGGATACGATAGAAGGCATTCTTAGAATGGCAGAGAAAGGGGAGATATTGTTGATGGGAGACCTGAATATGCCAGATGTTAACTGGAGCACATTTGCTGCAGCCACAGCCAAGAGCAGGGCCATTCTCGATGCCCTACAGGTGGCATGTCTCAGACAGCTAGTTTTGGAACCTACTCATGAGGGAGCAATCTTAGACCTCGTACTCTCAAATGGGGACAGTGAGAGGATCTCAGATCTAGAAGTGGGTTGCCATCTGGGAACAAGTGACCATCAAACAGTGTGGTTCACGATAAACTCAGCTACAGAATCAAGCCATACAAAAATGAGGGTACTGGACTTCAGGAGGGCTGACTTTGACAAGATGGGAGAGTGCCTTAGAAAAGCACTAGCAAACAGGCTAGAAGGAGGGGTGGAGAAACAATGGGGAAACATCAAAACCGCCATCACAGAGGCAACAAGCCTTTGTGTCAACAAAATAAACAAATCAAAATGAAAGAAAAAGCCACTATGGTTCTCAAAAGAGGTGGCGGGGAAAGTCAGGGAGAAAAAAATAGCATTCAGGAAGTATAAGGAAACACAGAAGGAGCAGGACAGAGAGCTATACCAGTTAAGGCAGAAGGAAGCAGGGAGGGAAGTCAGAATAGCAAAGGCCCAAACTGAGGAAAAGATAGCCAACTCGGTTAAGAAGGGGGATAAAACCTTTTATAGGTACATCAGGGAGTGTAGAAAGACAAAGGGAGGGATAGTGAGGCTGAATAGAACGGACGGTGGGTGAGCAGAGAGGGACAGTGAAAAAGCAGGGATGCTGAACAAATATTTCTGCTCTGTATTCACAAAAGAGGAGGAAGGGGAGGTGCCTAATCCAATTAATAGAAGCACTCTTGATAGGGGGGTCGATCCCAGTCCTTTCACAAAAGAAAGGGTTCTGAAAGAACTCCTAAAACTGAAGGTGGACAAAGCAATGGGGCCTGACAGAATTCACCCCAGAATTCTAAAAGAATTAAGGGGAGAACTAGTGGTGAAACCACTGACTACCCTTTTTAACAACTCATGGGAGGATGGTGTGGCACCTGAGGACTGGAGGAAGGCGGATGTGATTCCCCTTCACAAAAGTGGGACCAAGACAGAGGCAGGAAACTACAGACCTGTCAGTTTGGACTCTGTGGTAGGGAAAGTGATGGAATCACTTCTGAAGGAAAGAACTGTTGAGTACCTAGAGGCCAGTGGGGCATAGGACCCAAGGCAGCATGGGTTCACAGTGGGAAAGTCATGTCAGATGAATCTAATTGATTTCTTTGATTGGGTGACCAAAGTAGTAGACCAGGGAGGGGCTGTGGACATGGCATGCCTAGACTTTAGCAAGGCATTTGGCACAGTCCCAAACAAAAGATTAATAGTCAAATTAACCAGCCTGGGAGTGGGTTCTAGGGTGGTAGCCTGGGTAAAACATTGGCTGGACAACAGGACACAGAAGGTAATTGTAAATGGAGTCCACTCTGAAGAAAGAGGGGTTACTAGTGGGGTACCACAGGGTTCATTACTGGGTTCAGTCCTTTTTAATGTCTTTATAAGTGACATTGCAGAGGGACTAGAAGGAAAAGTATGCCTCTTTGCAGATGACACGAAGATCTGCAACAGGGTTGATACACAAGGAGGCGTGGAAAGGATGAGAAGGGACTTGGCAAGGTTGGAGGAATGGTCAGAAGTATGGCAGCTTGGATTCAGTTCAAAGAAGTGCAAAATAATGCACCTGAGAAACAAAAACCCAGGGGAAGATTACACAATGGGGGGGGGTAGTAACAACAACAAAAATGGAAAGGGACCTGGGGGTAATCATATCACATGACCTTAAGGTTAGCAAGCAATGTGAGAAGGCAGTAGGGAGGGCTGGGGTATACTGGGATATATAGGGAGAGGCTTCACCAGCAGAAAACAGGAAGTTGTTATCCCTCTGTACAGACAGTTGGTGAGACTCCATCTGGAGTACTGCGTCCAGTTCTGGAGACCCCATCTCCAGCAAGGACATAGACAGGATAGAGGCAGTCCAGAGGAGGGCAACTAAAATGGTGCAGGGTCTGCAAGAGAAGCCATATGAGGAGAGACTAAAGGAGCTTAATATGTATACCCTTGAGGAAAGGAGAGAGGGACATGATAGAAACTTTCAAGTACCTCAATGGAATCAACAAAGTCCAAGAGGGTAGCATCTTTCAGAAAAAGAGATGTGCAAGAACAAGGGGACACAATTTAAAGATGGGGGCGGTTCAGGGGCAATGCGAGGAAGTATTTTTTCACAGAGAGGGTGGTGGATGCATGGAACAGCCTTCCTGAGGAGGTTGTGGGGTCTAAAACTGTGGGAGAGTTCAAGAATACATGGGACAGACATAAGGCAATTCTTGTGGGGGGCAAGAAGAAATAGGCTGTTGGTTAACTAGGATCTGCAGCTTATCCTGTAGGTAGGGAAATGTGCAGACTAGGTGGGCCAAGCGGTCCTTATCTGACGTCAAAGTCTATGTTTCTATGCCCTTACAATCCCTGGAAGGCCTACATGTGTGGGGGCTGAACGACATAGGATATGCCCGCATCTGGTTGTCTTTTCCTGCAACTGTCACTGGCGTGGAGGAGCAAGTAGAGACACTGGCCCTAGTGTGTCCCCCCACAGGACTGTATTATGGGGCTCCCCTGTTATTGGTGTAACCCCTAGATGGCGCTATCCCAGGGGCTACTACCCCTGCCTGATTTGCCACTAACAGGTTGAGGGGCCTGGATCCAATGGCGGGTGCCTCCACCCAGAGGTCAGGGTTTGCAATAGTTAAACTAACTTGGTCACAGCCCTCTGGGACACTGCAACCCCCCTTTCTTCCCACTAGTGGCCCACACAATATATCAGAATTACCTTCACAGTATACACTTACCCCAGGTCTGGTTCCGGCACTGGGACCTCCTGTGAATGAGATACAGTGCAACAATCACAGTACAGTACTTTAACATAGACAAATACCTCAGGCAGTATAACTTTGCTGAAACAAGCAGCTCTGATTTATTTAGGGATATAACAAGGACAGGGGAAATCAGGTTAATTAGCTTATCACTCTAATAATCTACATTATGGCTCTGTGCACAGGCCTATCCCTTATCAGTTACTGTCCTGGGTACCCAAGCCCTAGTGGCTAGTCCAAACCGTGGCAGCTGGTAGGGGCCCTTTCACACAGAGAAAAGGAGAATTAAACAGTCAGCAGTACAGTAATTCCATTTGGATTTAATGTGGCAATTCAACAGGGAGTGACCCTGAATTAGTACTCACGACCTCCAAATAAGATAGGGTCCTTCAATGTCAGCAGGGCTCACTTGAGGTACACAAACCTCTTCACACATCCATATAAAAGAAAGCACTATACCAGGCAGGCTGCATCTGTATCCCGATCGCAATTACTGCACAATACCCGGGAGAACACACAGCAGATTCAGTTCCTGACAGATCGAGTGCAATTTTCAGCAATTCCTCCAGTCTTCTACAGGGTGAGCCTGGTTTCTACTCTTCAGAGATCCTTTGATTCTTTTCACAGGATGGATTCAGTCCTAACAAGCTGTTACACAAGCTGCAGACCGGAACTCTGGGCCTTACACACGTTTTTTGACTAAAACTGCACACTGAAAAAGCACAGGGCTCCTTCCTTCTTCACTGCCAAAGCTCAACTGAAACTCCAACCGACAAAACCGGGCACTTCCTTTGAGTTCCTCCCAGTTCTTGACTGGATTGGCTGTCACCACAATAGACTGCTGCTGTTGGTCCAAAAGGCACTGAAGTGTAAACTACATCTCCCAGAGTCACTGCCCATACAATCCTCTCGTGGCTGGCTCCAGATTATGAGTCCAAGTTCTGATTCGCCCAAGGCACCATTTTAGAGCTAGCTTACCCCACACTGATTGGTCCAGTTCAGCAGTTCAAAACTAGAATGGGGAACTAGCAGACACAGTTCTGACTGCAAAGAAAGCAGGTTAGACAAACTGTAATTTCATTATTACTCTAAATAATTTCTGGCAAACAGTTACATCTTTCAGATAGGTTCCCTTTGCACCCTAGTGACTGCAAAATGAAGTGAATTGGCAGCAGCTTGAGTGGTACTCAATCAAAGAAACACACAGTCCCCATACAACTAATTATGTCTGCAAGCAGACAGCTCTTAAAGAGACAGTACCAGAGGTTCTAAAAACACTCACTGATAAATGGCTTAAATGCCAAACACCATTCAGGCTTGGAGCATTCAAGCAAGCTCCTGGAAGTCTTTTGGGAACCCCCATTTGCAGGGGGGTTACATTGGAACAAATGCCTATATGTTTGGGAGACTGGAGCAACTCTGTCATGAGAAACAAGAGCGACGGACTGGGAGGGCCCTGAGAATTCCAGCTCTGATCAAGAGGGCCTGTGATTTGCAAAAGACACCTGAAGAAGTAGACCAGGATGAACTGGTGGGGATTGTGTAAAAGAAGGATCCTGATTCAATGGTACTGGCCCCTAACGTGCAGTGTACCATTCAAGGGGAGGTCCACCTCCAGAAAGATGTCAAGAACAAAATACTGATGTTGGAAGCACCAGGCAATGGAAAATTGCCAGAAGGATTATTGGTCAAGCCCAGCATCTTGTCTGCTCATGCCCATGCCTGTGCATGACGAGTGATGGTCCAGATTCACAATGTGTCAGATCGGGAGATCCAGGTGAACAGAGGGTGCACCCTAGCTACAGTACACTGCACAGACACTGCAGTATTGCCCAGCAACAAGCACCCTGGTGAGAAGGAGAGAGTGACCCCAGACTTGTTTGACTTTGGTGACTCCCCATTGCCAGCTGAAAGGAAGGCTATAATTGGCTGTTTTCGTTGAAGGAATGGGATGTGGGATGTGGGATGTGTCCAGGGTGCGGAGCATCACATACGCCTGCACGATGAATGGCCATTTCGAGAGAAGTCCCGATCCCTAGCCCCAGCAGACATAGATGATGTGAGAAAACACCTGCAGGAAATGCTTGCTGCTGGCATGATACAAGAATCCAGGAACCCAAATGCCTCTCCCATTGTGGTTGTGCGTAAGAAGAATGGGTCTGTGAGGATGTGTGTTGATTATCGAACCCTGAACCAGCGGACCATCCCAGACCAATACACTATGCCTCGTATACAAGATGCCCTGGACTGCTTGAATGGGAGCACATGGTTCCTGGTGTTGGATCTTCGCAGCGGATACTACCAGATCCCAACGGCACCGGAAGACCATGAGAAAACAGCCTTCATCTGTCCATTGGGGTTCTATGAGTTTCTGAGGATGCCACAGGGGATATCGGGTGCCCTGGCCACCTTTCAGCGACTGATGGAATGTGCGGTGGGAGATATGAATTTGCTGGAATGCCTGGCGTATGAGAACTGACTCTTTAAAGTCCTAGACTGACTAGAAGACTTCAGCCTCAAGCTGTCCATTGACAAGTGCCAATTTTTCCAAACCTCCATGAAGTGTGTGGGGCACATAGTATCTACAAAAGGGATAGAGACTGATCCCAATAAGGCTGAAGCACTGACTACTTGGCCCCAGCCCCATAATCTGAAAAAACGACAATGTTTCCTGGGGTTCTGTGGCTACTACTGCAGGTTCATAAAAGACTATTCCAGGGTGATTCGCCCACTCTTGAACCTTACCCAGGTTTACCCTCCTACCAATCATAAATACTAAAAAGGGCCCGACTGTGAAGCAGCCTACCATGAGATCATAAACCAGCTCACCCATGCCCCCATCCTCGCCTATGCTGACCCCACCAAACCCTATGTGCTGCATATGAATGCTAGTCTGCAGGGTCTAGGAGCGGTGCTGTATCAAGACCATGAGGATGGCCTGAGACCAGTAGCTTTCGCCAGTAGGAGCTTGACCCCGTCCGAACAAAATTACCCTGTGCATAAGTTGGAGTTCCTTGCGATAAAATGGGCCATCATTGACCGGTTTCATGAATACCTCTATGGGGCAAAGATATTGGTGAAGACTGACAATGACCCATTGACCCATGTACAGACTTCAGCTAAGTTAGACGCCACTGGGCACCGGTGGCTTTCTGCATTATCAACCTATGATTATGCTGTCGAATACAGACCGGGCTTGAACCATATTGATGCTGAGGCCCTATCATGAAGGCCCACTTCCAAGAGTGATTGGGTCAGGCTGTCTGAACCTGACATTCGAGCATTGTGCCACAAGTTTGATAGAGATGAACAGATGTCTGCGGACACAGTGGACTGTTTAGTAGATGCGTGGGCCCCTTCTGACACCTGCATACCAGCTGCTTATTGCCACTTCTCTGCTCTAGATCTTAGTGCACTACCTCAATTTGACAATGGCAGCATTCAGTGGGCTCAATGCCAAGATCCTATGATTCAGCCAGCACTTGATGCCCTGCGTGCAGGGAAAGATGTGTCTAAGTTAAGTTCCACTGACTTGCGAACTGCTTTATTGTTTAAAGAAGGCCCCAGATTGAAGTTGCTCAGTCAGTTGTTGTATGGAGAAACAATAGGTCGTAGTGGCAAAGTAGACAAGCAACAACTGGTCCTGCCCATGACCTTTAAAGATTTGGTACTGAGGTCTCTCCACACTCACATGGAGCACCTCGGTACTTACAGAACCCTTGACCTGGTATGATCTCGCTTCTACTGGCCCAAAATGGGGGCCGATGTTGAACACCATGTAAAGACTTGTAGTCGCTGCCTGCAAAGAAAAGCCCTGCCTCAGAGGGATGCCCCCCCTTGTTAATATTACTACCAGCACCCCCATGGAACTAGTCTGCATAGACTTCTTGTGTTTAGAACCTGATCGGCGGAACATTGGAAATGTATTAGTAGTTAGGGATCATTTCACACGGTATGCACAAGCTTTCCCCACCAAAGATCAAAAGGGCATCTACTGTGGCCAAGATGCTAGTGGAAAATTTCTTCGTTCACTATGGTGCCCCCCAGCAGATTCATTCTGATCAAGGCAGAGACTTTGAGAGTCAGCTAATCAAAGAAATGCTCTCTCAATGGGGGGTGCGAAAGTCAAGAACCACCCCCTATCACCTGCAGGGAGACCCTCAACCAGAACGTTTTAACCGCACCCTTCTAGACATGCTGGACACCCTTAACCCAAAAGATAAGCATAAATGGAGCCAGCAGATTAGCACCTTGGTACACGCATACAATTGCATGAAAAATGATGCTACTGGGTTCTCCCCCTACTGCCTCATATTCGGGAGAGAGGCCCGGCTGCCTGTTGATGTCTGTTTTGGGGTCTCTCCAGATGGGGTCCAAGCCAAAAACCACTTGCAATATGTACAAAAACTGAAAGCTCAATTGAACCATGCCTATCAACTGGCCCAGACAATGGCCACCAAGAGAAATCTAGCCAACAAACAGAGACATAATAAAAAAGTAAAGGCCCAAGAGCTTCAACCTGGAGACCATGTGCTGTTACACAATTTGGGACTGCAAGGTAAACACAAAATTGCTGATCGGTGGCACCATCTTCCCCATGTAGTAGTTGGAAAGTTGGATGATTTACCTATGTACAAGGTGCGCCCAGAGAACAACTCCAAAGCTGTCAAGACCAGGCACCATAACCACTTGCTACCTCTCAGCCAAGTCATGATTGAGGCTGAACCCCCAGAAATTGAGCCCCCTGGGCCAGTGACTCGTGCTGCTACAAGAAAGAGACAGAGTCAACCTACCCCAATGGTCACAGATTTAAGGTTTCCTCCGCAGCAGGCCCAGAATGATAGTGACTGTCAGTCCACTTCTGACGAAAGTGAGTGAAACTATGCGCATTACCCCTCTTATGAACTGAGTCAGCTATTTCGAGGTAACCCCATGATTAATTGTGGGGATGAAGCTGGGCCTTCTGGACTGCCTAACCCCCCAACTTTGTCCTTGGAGCCAATGCTCCCTGAAAGTGAAGTGCAAAGTATCATGTCTGAAGATGCTGAGTCTCTGTGTATTGTGGAACTGTATGATTTGCCTGAGGGAGGGGCTGATGGAATGAGTCTTTCTGGTGACATACCAGAATTTGAAGAACACCATGAGAGTGCTGACAACCCCCTTTCAGTGCCTCAGAGTTTGATTGTGCCTGAGCCTTCACAAAATCAGTCAAGTGTTGTAGAAACAGAGCCTGCAGAGCAAGGAGCTGACAGTGCCTCAAGTTTGGACATTCCCATCCAGGCAGAGGCACCCTCACAAGTGACGATAGTCCCCAGACCAGTGCTAAGACTACAGAGACTATAGTTGTCCCCCTCAGAAAGACTGGACAAGCTATCAAGCCAGTAGTATGCCTCAGTTATGATTCTCCCAGGAGGCCAGTGGATTTGCCTCTCAATGTGGTGCACAAAGGTGTTTATGTCTCACCAAGTTCACTGCCCAAATTGAGCTTGACAGCCAATTCCAGGTTACTTGTCTTTCCCTCTCACCATGGTGCCCCAGCCCCTCTAGCCCCAAGTTAGCTGATAGAGAAGGGCCCCCTCTTGCATTGTTTAAGGTACAAGAAGTTATTACCTGATTCAGTATAGCAATGTTCAATTTACCTGTGTGAAATATGTCTAATGTATTGTCAGAATAGACAAAGTACTGGGAAATGTAGTGAATATGTATAGTAAAGTAATAAGTTTATGTTAACTGATGCATGATGGTACAAACTTGATGAGGACGCCAAGTTTTCTCCAGGTAGGGAAGGGTGTAACCCCCCTACAAAAGGGGGTTCCTGAAAAGTCTTCCTCGAGCTTGCCTAAATGCTCACTGCCAGGCTGGTGTCCTGCGTTTTAGCAGTTTAAACCTGATTGCCAGAGAGTGCCTCTATGGCCTCTGTGTACTGTCTCTTTAAGAGCTGCCTGGATTGCAGTCATAAGTAATCTGAGAGGGAGCTCTGTTGAAAGATGGAAGTATTTGCTGAAAATCATTTAGAGTGATAATGTAGTTTGTCTAACCTGCCTTCTTTGCAGCAAGGACTGTTTTGTTTATCTCCACTATCTTGGTCCTGGACTACGAATTGGACCAATCAGTACTGGTGGAACCTAAAATGGAGCCAGACTACAGGAGCTGTCTGGAGTCAAAATCTGTAGGAATTTAAGTTTTGGGCTTTTTGTGCCTTTTTGCACCTGAAGGGGGAACCTTTGTTGTGACTGACAGGAGGATCAGCCAACCTAACCTTTTGGATCTTGGGGAATTTCCCAGGCTGCTGCAGCTAGTTTTAGTTTTGAGCTGAGAAGTGAAGAAGTAACAGCTCAAGTGATTTTGAGCAGCAGTTCTGTGTAGTTTTGCATGGGAGAACTGTGAAAGGGCTGGGTTTTGGCCTGCCTGTCTGCCAGCTGTCCCTGAGAGGGAAAATAGAGTTTATTCGGACTGAATCTGAGTTGTGAGGACTATTTAAGTCACTGGACTGTGACCAGGCTTTAACCTGAAGAAGACCAAAGATTTGCTGAATGCGATCGGCCTGTCAGGATTTCCAGCTGCTTCTGAATCCCTGGTTTGTGCAGAGACTTTGTGATTGTGACCAGAGAGCGGTTTGCCTGGTATAGTAGAATTTCCTTACATGTAAATGTGCTGTGTATTGAAAGTGGGTCGTGATTTGGTTCCCCACTGTGTGAACTGTGTTCTGCTTGCTGGTACCGTAGAATTCTTTACATGTAGATGTGCTGTGTATTGAAAGTGGGTCGTGATTTGGTTTCCCACTGTGTGAACTGTGTTCTGCTTGCTAGAAGCTTTATCCAGCCTAATCAGACTGAATCCGCGTTCATCTCCATTCGACCTGGGCCATGCCACGCTGGCCCTGCCGGACTACCCCACTGCACAGAGAAAGCCACCGATGAGAGACCTGCCTGGGAATCAGCCCCCACTCCATGCTTGAACAGGAACAACGCCTCCGTGAATTGTATGGGCCCTGCTTCTCCTGGCACTCCAGACTAACCACCTGCTGTCTCGATTTTCATCCAGCCTGTGTCCAGTCTTGGGTATTGTGAGTAATCATCAGGGTAGCTCCCTGCAACAACAGCCTAATCTAAAAGTGTGTCATCTGATTGTCTTGTTGTTTTCTTTTCATGAACTGAGCCCTCCGGCTCCGGATTACAAATAGTGTGTGTTGTGCATGTTGTTTTCTTCCATCACAGGGCTCCAACCAGCTGCAACATTCCTGGCTAGCCCACCATTCTCCATCTGGGTACCCAGAGTGTGTGACTGTTTATGGACCCTGAAGTGCATGCATAACTGTTTGATTGATAGAGCCTTTAAGCAAATTAACCTGATTACGCCCCTCCCTTGTTCAAGTACCTTAAATAAATCAGATCTAACTCTTTTTTGCATTTACCCTGACTGTGGTTCCAGTTTGTGCAAGAGTACTGTACTGCTGTTTTTTGCTGTGTATAACTTTGTTTTACAGGAGATCCCCAGAGCCGAGCCAAAGGAAAGCCCTAGTGGTAAGTGCAAACAGTATGGGTACTTATGTGGTGTATCGGGGTATTGTGAAAGTGATTATTGTGTATTGTTCTGGCCACTAGTAAGGAAAGAGGGGAGTTACAGTGTCCCAGAGGGCTGTGCCCAAGTTAGCTTGACCAGTACCAACTCTGACCTCCAGGTGGAGGCACCCATTTCAGAACCCAGGTCCCTTAACCTGCTACTAGCCAAGCAGGCAGGAGGAGTAGTAGTAGGCCTTGGGATAGTGCCAGCTAGGGGTTACACTAGCTGTATCCCTCTTACGATAGAGTCCCCCACCAAGATTCGCTTCCTCCTCCTCTGGGGTCCACTGCTCTCCCCACTGAGGTCACCTCCTTGGTTGACCTCCACATCCTTCCCTTCCACTCCTCTGGGTACCTCTGTTTGGTTGTCCCCATCTGCCAGTGCGGCATATGAGTTCTGGAGTGGAATAGGATTTGGGATGTGCCTCTGCCTGACGCCCTAACCCTCCCTGAGCCCACTGTCATCCAAAAGCTCCTCGTTCTTGGCATCCTTTGAGGCAGCGGTGTTGGACTGGTGGTTTCTGGATAGGGGTGAAGGTACTCATGACCCAGTTTACTTCCACTCCGAGTCTGACTACCTCATCCCACAGTCCCACAGAGAGGTGCTTGCAGATAGGGCAGCACCTCAGTGTCCAGAAGGTCTGCCTGAATATGGCTGCCCTGCAGCCACTGCATTGCACCACTCCCCACATTATACTGCACTTATACTGCTATTCCAGTACTTGTCTGTTACTGAAGCTCTCCTAGTTCCCTCTTTATTAATTTACTGTCCTGAAAATCCTGCCACTGATCCTCAGATACTTTTATTTTTTAAAGAACGAAAACAAACAAACAAAAAAAAAAAGAGTCAAAACACTTGTGCCGAGGGTGGACTTCCTCCCCCTTATGCCCTTCCTACTCCACAACCCCTGTTATTCCCTGTGCCTAGCTCCTGTCAGTCAGATTTAACAGGGCATATAATTAAGACTGGGGGACACTGGAGGGAGTGGGGGCAAAAATTTGCAGCAAGTAAAGAGAGCAAAGGAAACCAGCACCACTACAAGCACACCAAACTAGGTTTTAAATTTTCAACAGCCCAAAAACAATTCTAAGTAAAGACAACAAATAAATAACGCTACCACTAAGTAAAACAAAAACAGCAATGAGCAGTTACTGCACTGCACTGAAATGAATCTGGATCCTTCCCCTTCTGGCTTCTTCTGAGAAACCAAAAATCAACTTGCTACTTCAAATCTGACTTAGCCCCAACTCCAGTAATCACGTAGCTGAGGTCAGAAGTCAGACAATTAGCACCCCTCCCCCAAACTACAGGACAAGACAGACAAGACAAGACAACATTTGCAGCAAGTAAAGACAGCAAAGGAAACCAGCACCACTACAAGCACACCACACTAGGTTTAACATTTTCAACAGCTCCAAAACAATTCTAAGTAAAGACAACAAATAAATAATGCTACCACTAAAAGCCCACAAATCTCAGTTTAAAACAAAAACAGCAATGAGCAGTTACTGCACTGCACTGAAATGAATCTGGATCCTTCCCCTTCTGGCTTCTTCTGAGAAACCAAAAATCAACTTGCTACTTCAAATCTGACTTAGCCCCACCTCCAGTAATCACACAGCTGAGGTCAGAGGTCAGATAATTAGCACCCCTTCCCCAAACTACAGGGCAAGACAGACAGGACAAGACAAAATTTCAGCAAGTAAAGACAGCAAAGGAAACCAGCACCACTACAAGCACACCAAACTAATTTTTAACAGCCCAAAAACAATTCTAAGTAAAGACAGCAAGTAAATAACAGTACCACTAAAAGCCCACAAGAAAAATGACTTACCATAGTAATATTGTTTCTTCTAATGGAGTCTTGCTGTATTCTGACAAATGCAGTATGACTGACCGGTTCAGCTGCCCCGGAGAACAAAGAGTTAAACTCTATGCAAATGCATAGAACACTGAGCTCGGGCTCAGTTTTCAAACCACCATCCTCAGTACATTCTAGTAATTGATCAGATTCTTATGAAGCTACCAATAACAGGATATAGGAAAAAAATTCTAACCAGACCTAAGCATCACCAGGAGCAAACACAACAATTAAACCGGGCATGGAGAAGACTCAAGTCACTGACGCCCAAGAAAAACACCCTACTCACTGGTGGGTAAAGCAAAATTACTGAAATATAAAGGACCACCTTTTTCCCCCAGGTTCTGGAGGGGAGGCAAGGTGGGAGGTCAGAATACAGCAAGACTTCATTAGAAGAAACAATATTACTATGGTAGGTAATTTTTTCTTCAAACAACATGATGTCTTGCTGTATTCTGACAAATGCAGACTACCAAGCAGTGCTCCCTGGAGGTGGGCACAGAACATACTTGGGAAATAGGCTCTGCAACACAGCTGTGCCAAACCTGGCATCACTCCTGGCCTGGGTATCCAGGCAGTAGTGCTTAGTGAATGTGTGAAAAGTTTTCTGGGTGGCTGCTTTACAGATATCTAGCAAGGGGATGTCTCTGGCAGCTGTCACTGAGGCAGAAGTACCCCTAGTGGAATGGGCCCTCAGACCCGAAGGAGGATTCTTGCCTAGTTTGCCATGGCAGAACTGAATGCAAGCCACGATCCATCTGGCTACAGTTCTTTTTGTGGCTGGCCTGCCCTTACCTACCTTCCCACAGGTAAGGAACAGTTGGGAACAGTCATGTCTATGTTCCTTAGTCCTGTCCATGTAATAACTAATGGCTCTCTTTACATCTAGACTGTGAAGCCTGCATTCACCTGAGCTGGAATGGTCTGTGAAGAACACAGGCAGTGTGACAGACTAGTTAAGATGAAAGTCAGAATCCACCTTGGGAAGAAACTTCCTATTAGTCCAGAGAACAATCTTGTCCCTGTGAGGGGCAATGTAGCTGGGCTCCACTGACTAGGCCTGGAGCTCACTGATCCTTCTGGCAGAAGCAACAGCCACTAGAAATACAGTCTTCCAAGTCAGAAACTTGAGTTCTGCTGAAGACATGGGTTCAAAGAGGGGCTGCATAAGCTGACCTATGCATATATTGAGGTCCCAAGCTGGGGTGGTCTCTCTGTGAGGTGGATGGAGATGTAACAATGCCTTAAAGAATTTCTTGAAGATGGGATGTTCAGCTAGGGAAGGGCCCTTCCCTGCTGACAGGTAGGCAGAAACAGCTGCCAAATGCACCTTTAAGGTAGAAGGCTGCAGGCGTAGTGACTGTAGGTGTACCAGATAATCCAGCAGCACTGGGAGACCAGTCTGCTGTGGATCTAGACCCTGTTGGGAACACCAAATGGAGACCCTTTTCCACTTAGGGGAATAGGTTTTTCTGGTGGAAGGCTTTCTGGACACCCTCAGTATGTCCAGACCACTTTCTTAGAGATGCAGATCTGCATACTCTAGGTCTTCAAGAGCCAGGCCCTGAGATGAAGGGACTGGAGATTGGGGTAGAGAATCCTCCTCTGAGAGGATGTCAGCAGGTTCTGCCTCCTGGAGAGGCAAATCGGGTTGGCCACTAACAGAGACAGTAGCATCGAATACTATGGTTGCCTGGCCCAGTCTGGGGCTATGAGGATCATGGTAGCAGGCTGAGACCTCAGCTTGACTAGGACCCTGAGAATCAGGGGAAATGGAAGAAAGGCATACAAGAACCTGCTCGATCAGTCCAACAGCAGGGCCTCCAGTGGCACTGAACCCCAAACAGGAGGCCTGCAACAATACAGAGGCACCTGGTGATTGTCTGGGACTGCAAAGAGGTCTATCTCTGGCACCCCCCACCTCCTGAATACTGACAGGAGGACTTGTCTGTTTAGTACCCATTCGTGGATGGCCCAGGCTGATACTGCTGAGTGCATCTGCTAGGACATTGTCCTTCCCTGGCAAGTGGACTGCTGACAAGGAGATGACCAGGGAGTAAGCCAGACTCCAAATTCTCATGGACTCTGTGTAGAGAAGAGAGGATCTTGTTCCCCCTGTTTGTTGATGTAATACATGGTAGTGGTGTCATCTGTCCTGACTTGCACCACTTTTCCTTGTAACAATTTGGCAAATTCCTGAATTGCCAGGACCACTGCCCTGAGTTCCAGAAGGTTGATGTGCAACAGAGACCCCTACGGAAGCCAAGTCCTATGAGCTGTGTGCTCTCCCAGGTGAGCACCCCAGCCGAGCAGGAAAGCATCTGTTGTCAGCACCAGAGAGGGGGCTGTTGGAGAAAGGGGACTCCCACTCTGAGGTTGTCCATGTCCTGCCACCACTGGAGAGCTTGCAGAAGGGTGGGAGACACTGGGATAAGTTTGGACAGGGAATCTTTCTTTTGGAACCAAAAGGATCTCAAGTGGAACTGAATGTCCCTCATCTGAAACCTGGCTCCTGGGACCACAGCTGTGGTGGAGGCCATGTGTCCCAGGAGTTGCAAGAAGTACCTTGCTCGGCAAGGAACTCGAAGGTGGAAGGACTCTGCCAGCTGAATGAGGGCCTTTGCCTGGATGGTGTCCAGCTCTGCCCCTATGAAGCCCAGAACCTGGACAGGTGTCAGGACTGACTTTTTGAAATTCACTAGGAAGCCTAGAGACTGGAGTGTTACCTGTGTGAGCTCCAGTACCTCCTTTACTTGCTGGGAGGACTGGCCCACCAGTAGCCAATAATCCAGGTAAGGATAAACAGAAACCCCTTGCTTTCTTAAGAAAGCCACTACCACTGCTAGGCATTTCGTAAACACCTTTGGTGTAGAGGTCAGTCCAAAGGGCATGGCCCTGAACTGGTAGTGGCATGAAGGCAGTCAAAATCTGAGGTATCTTCTACGGGACTGCCTGATGGGAATGTGAAAGTAGGCATCCTTTAGGTCTAGGGATGCCAGCCAGTCCCCTTGTCTGAGAGTAGGTAGGATTGTAGCCAAAGCAGTCATTCTGAACTTTGGTTTTGAGAGATGCCTGTTCAGGTATCTGAGGTCTAGGATGGGCCGCCACTCCCCATTTTTCTTTAAGGAGAGAAAGTACCTGGAGTACAACCCCTTTCCCCTATGCTGGAGTGGCACAGACTCAACTGCCCTTGAGAGAAGAAGGGTGGAAACCTCTGACTCCAGCAAAACTGTTTCCGAAGGATTAGCAGGCTTGAAGGGCCTTGCTCCCAATTTTGGGAATAGCTTGAAGCTGAGAGTAGGACCCTGACCTACTATCTCCAGGACCAATTTGTCTGATGTGATGGATTGCTAGGCCTGGAGATAGTAGGCAAGTCTGCCCCCTACAGGGATAGGGGAGGCGGCCGGAGCAGACTACTCAGGGTGTCCTCTTGGCAGGAGTAGAGGACTGTGAGGTGGAAGCAGCTCTGCCAGCACCTCTCCTGCCCCTTCTTCTGAAAAACCTCCTGGGTTGTTGGAAAGAAGGGATGGCCTGGGCCTGATGGAAGGGCCTGGGGTATGGTCTGCCCCTGCCCCCTCTGGCCTGTTGTCTCTGAGGAGTGGCAGACTTCTCCTTTGCAGATGCACTTCTGTATGCCACTCTGTACTCATTCATTTTCTTCATGTATGCTTCTGTCTGTTCCCCAAACAAAGAACTCTGAGTGAGGGAAAGTCCAGTGCATTATTCTGGGTATCCTGGGAGAGGCTGGTGCATCTCAGCCAGGAAAAATGTCTAACGGAAATGGCAGATGCCATAACCCTAGAAGCTGCATCATTAGAGTCCACAGCCTTATTAAACTGGGACTTGGATGCCTGTATTCCCTTGAAGGCCATCTCCTGAAGGTCAGCTGCTAATTCAGGGGAAGTCTTCTGAGCCAACTGTTGAATTAATTCCCAAAGGGACTTTTGGTATCTAGAGGCATAGGCCATGTAAGAGACCTGCCTGATACCCAGGGAGGAAGCCAAGTAAGTTGCCTTGGCAAGAGAATCAATGTCCCTGGAATCCTTATGAGGAGAATGGGAAGCCAGGGGAATGCCAGCCTTTTCACAGGCTGCAGTCTGAACTACCCCCACATGGCTGCAATGACTGGACAAGAACTCAGTACCATTGCCAGCCAGGACATACTTTCTGTCCATCTTTTTATCAAGAGGAGGAACGGAAAAGGGGGTCTGGAGAACCTTTAGGGTCTGTCTCTTAAGGGACTTATAAATGGGGATGGAAACTCCCTGGGAAACAGGGAGATCCATCATTTCCCTGTAATCTTTCTCCTCATCCTCCTTCTGCCTGGCCTCCTGAGCAGACAACTGCAGGGTCTCTGTCAACTGCCTCATAAATGAAAAATGGGAGGTAACCTCTGAAGAGACTTGAGGAGGGGATTCATACTGTGGATGGTCGGGGGAAACCTCAGGTTCGGTGGGTTCCTCTCTCATCCTCTTCTGCTTCTGCATCTTCATATTCAGACTCATAATACTCCTCAGGGTCCAAGGGACCAGAAGGTGTAGAACTGGCAGGCACCTGAACCGGTTGATGCCCAGCTGGTCGCTGAGCCAGTTCACCAATACCGGACTGCAGAGACTGAACAATGAAAATGGCCTTCGTGATTTCTTCAGCGGTTGGAGCTGCAATCATTTGTTTGTGCAGTTCCAAACCGGTGTTTTTAGATTTTTTGGATGGAACGGAATCTGGAGTTGACTCCGACCGTCTCCTAACCAACGAAGGCTCACCTTGGTCAGAAGGGTCGATAGACAGATCGGCCGGTTCGGTTGAACCGGACCCAACCTCCTGAGAGGATTTTTCCATTCTCGCCTTCAATTTACCCAGCCTTCTATCAATGGTAGATTGGGGAAAGTTGTTGCAAATCTCGCAGTCTGATCGCAAGTGGTCGAAACCCAAGCAATTCAGTGCAGGTCGGCTTTGGCAAATTGCTCACCGCACTCGGTGCAACGCTGAAACCCAGTGGGACCAGTTTTTCTCTTGGGTTTCTGTGACATAACCCTTCATATCTGATGCTTAACCCAACGGCTTAGTCAGGCCGGTTACTGTAAGCAATGCCCAATCTATTAATTTATCCACAATTGGCTTAGTCAGGCCCGGATATAAAAGTTTTTTTGTTTTTTTTTAATTTTGTAAGTATTTACCCCAGTGGCTTAGTTAGGCTGGGTAAAGAAGAGAGACAAAGTCCTGACAAACCAACAGTTTAGCACTGGAAATAAAAAACAAGAAGAACTCGGTTTTAGTCAGAACTTCGAACCGGTACCCCAAATTTAGAAAACACAGTAATTTACCTTACTCTATGGAAGACATAGAGATTCAGTCTCCTACGGTCCACGGAACCAATTGGAAACCAAGAAACTTACCCAACCGAGAAAACTACGCTATACCGAGGACAGAGGTTTGAAATAAACACTAAAAATAACAAACGGATGGTTGAAAAACTGATGAATTTACACTTCAGCCGAAGCAGAAGAGGAACAATCTCCGAGGCGTCTTCACTGGTGAGCGGAGCAAAGAATCTGATCAGTTACTAGAATGTACCGAGGATGGTGGTTTGAAAACCGAGCTCGAGCTCAACGTTCAGTGCATTTGCATAGAGTTTAACTCTTTGTTCTCCGAGGCAGCTGAACTGGTCGGTCATACTGCATTTGTCAGAATACAGCAAGACTTCACGTTGTTTGAAATCTAAGTGTAAAATAAAAATAGCAATGAGCAGTTACTGCACTGAAATGAAACTGGATCCTTCCCCTTCTGGCTTCTTCTGGTGTCATTTCAAATTAGGAACAATGTTACGTACACTGTGGTGTCAACTGTGCTGTTATATATATATGACATAACTCTTTGCCACAGTGTTGATACAGATGGTATCAGTTGAATTAGTAGCAATGTTATGTTTGTTGTGACATTAACTGTACTGTTGCACACATGATACAATTCTTTGCTATGGCCTATGCAATAAAAGTGCTGTGTAACCTATTACTTGTCTGGGTTATAGTGTAGGAGGAACAAAACTTGTTTTTTCTGATGGGTGCAGTTAGGTAGAAAATACTGAGCTGTACAGCTCATTTCCAGATGCATCGGGGGGGGGGGGGAATGGAGAATATTACAACTAAACAATAAGGTGCAAAAAAAAAAGAAATAGATTGCAACTTACAGTTGGTAAACAGACAAATATAGATATCAAAAACATACAGCTGTGATCAATGTGCAATTGTAATAATAACAGATTCAGAACTAAATAATGCGTGAAAACCCAGATTTAAGGCCAGCCTGGTGGCGCTGAGGGTTGAGGCACTGGACATCACACCTCATGCTACGCCGGTGAACCAGGTACTCGGGAATGACCTCGGGTCACAGGGGTGCCGGCATGAGGGGGGTGGGAGCAGGATCGAGCAGTGGCTCTCCTCTCCCGGGATGGGTTGCCCGCCCGTAGTCCCGCTGCCACTAGATGGAGGTCCAGTGACTGGCACAGGCGGTTAATGGTGCAACTGGAAGGGTGGGGCATCCCATAAGGCATGCACGTGCATTCCTCCACGTGCATGCGTCGCGTCAGGGACGCATGGGAAATGGGCCGGGAAAAAAAACAAAAAAAAACCCCACAAAAATGTAACTAGAAAAAAAACAGATTTAAACTGATCTCATGAAGGATGATTGCTGGAATGCTTGGAAGCCAGGTCATAATGCAGTCAAGGGTAACTGAAGGAATGGGTAGAGAATTCAGAGAGAAAAGAGGAATGAGACAGACCAGACAGCAGGGAGAAGGAAAGACCAGAGTTTAAGGAACCAGAAGGGGAAAGCAGTTTGGCCTACAGAAGTTTCCATATGAGGGAATGAGGATCAGAGTTATGGCGGGAATAAATGGGGAGAGGGGGACAAAGGAAGGGAGGTAAGAAAGGGAGGGGAGGGACTTAACCAGACAATGACAATGACATGGGTGCTTCATCATCTGCTCTTGTAAAAAAAATGTAGGTAATTTATTTCTATTATTGAAGTATCAGAAATATGCCACAGATTATTAGAGTACCTCTACTGTAGAGAAGCCAAAATTACTGTACATCACTAATATTTACACTAAATAAAAAACATTATAATTTAATAATAATGACTGAGAAGCCGGTTATTTCTGAAGGATTAACGACCGTGGCCACCTCACTCCATTCAGTCGTTAATCCAAGGAAATAGCTGGCTTCGAGGTTGTTATTGTGATTTTGAGTCTAATCGCAATAGCGACTTTCTTTTTTCCTGTTATTTTTATCCCTATTTAGCTTTTAAGCAGAGTAGCACAGGTCGTGCGTATGTCACAGGGCCAGTTTGCAGCTGGATTGGTCATTTCTAAGACAGTAATGACCGATCCAGTAGCCAATCAGGAGCCTCGCTAGGCTTGTTAATAATTAATTAGACTTACAATACTTTTTAGTGCTCATCTCATGAGTCTCACGAGAGCTCACCTCAACCTGTTGCCAGTGGGTTTTAGCCCACAGATTCCACAGAAGCTGGCTGGCAGGCGGATGCTCCCTCCGATATCAGTTCCAATTCCAAGGACTGAGCCCCCTCCAGCGATCAGTGCACCTTCCCCTCCTGAGGAGCCACCTGGGGTTTTCTTTTGATTCAGAGGGTTTCGTGTCTGTCCATAAATAGGGTTACTGCATTCATAGCTAGAAGAAACCACAGTCAGAAGGCATAAATATTGGATTCAAGCAAATATCTACTAAAATAAAAGGCTTATAGCAATTAGGTTTAGTGCTGATGTCTTCTAATTGTTATAGTTTTTTTTTAATTTCTCCTGTTATTGACCTGCTAAATATTTCAGAAAGCACAGCACCAATTTCACTGTGTCTTTCACGAAAGACTCTGATGAGCCCTAACTGACCTCGCAGTGGCTGTTTGTGACATCCCAGTCATGGCAAAAATATGATGTTTTAAACACTTGGGGACAGGTCATTGCTTTTTACAAATGTCATGTCTAGGCTAGCAAGATATTGAATACATTCTGGAAATGCAAACTGAAAATGAGACCAAATGCATTCTCTAGTGGCATGCGATAGCCAAAACCTGTTTGTGAAAGCAGAAATATAGAAACATAGAAACTGTTGGCAGATAAGGACCACTAGGCCCATCCAGTCTGCCCGTAAACCCTGTACTTGATTACAGCTTCGGACCCTCCTCCTGCTTTACCTCTATGGTTCCCCATGCCTGTCCCATGCATGTTTAAATCCAACCACAGTGCTCACTCACACCACCTCCTGTGGCAGACCATTACATGTGCCCACCACCCTCTCTGTGAAGAAAAATGTCCTCACATTCTCTCTTAACCTGCCACCTTCCAATTTCATGTCATACCCACTCATTCTTGTACTCCTCCTGTATTGGAAGATGTTTTCCCCCGTACCCTGTTTATGCCCTTCAGGAACTTGAATGTTTCTATCATGTCGCCTCACTCCCCCCTCTTCTCCAGCCAGTGCACACTCACTGAGGTCCCTTAATCTCACCTCGTAAGTTTGTGGTGAAAGCCCTGTACCATCTTAGTCACCCTTCTCTGGACCATTTTCAGCCATACATACATAGATACATATGTATGAAGCACTGAGTTGATCTTTAACCGGCCATCCTCTCTTTTCTCACCAAAACAAATGCTCTTAGATCAGAAAGAGACTTGAAAAGTTTCTCCATTGTGTGTCCACGACAAAAAATCTTTTGAGAATAGAGTCCACTCCTTAGTTGTGAACCTTGAGACGTGGAAACCCAGGTTGGAATCCCACTACTACCACATGTGTATTATCACTCAGTTGTGTACTATCACACAAGTGATAATACATATAGAACAATGCCTGGGGAATTGTTAATAACTGAGCACTTTTTTTTTCCATGGGAAAATCTGGTTATAATTCACATGCCAGCTCTTCCTATGGAAAGTGAATGTGACAGCTCGCGCTCACGCTCGCTCTACAGCCTTGCTGTCACAATACTCACATTGCTCTTCCTTCAAACTTCTTACTGGTGAAAAACTCGCCTCAAGACAGCACACCATCAGAATCACCCCCCGCAAAGTTTGAGTCGTGATAGCAGCACGATTCCAGTTTGCTGACCTAAGCGAAAGAGAAACACTGACCCCTCTTCTCTCTCGCTTCATAGAAACCAGCGACCTCTGAACCTGCGTCATTGTAATATTGCCATGGATACCAATATTCAGAGCTGAGCCTAATAAGGACTTTTTCACACATTTGGACTTCTGTTTACAGCTATTTTCAATAAATAGTTACCATCTATGAGCAGCATCTATCTGTGGAAAAAAAGAATATTAAATTAAACACACTTGACACTGGTCTCCTGTTTTTCTAACAATTTATTTCACCAGAAATGGCTGACAAAAATACAGTCCCAACAATTAGATAAAACAACACATGGGAAGTAATGTTAACTCTAATTTTATAATTACCCTTGGTGCGGAATGCTTTGATAAACCCCTCAGGCTTCACCCTTGGGGCTTACATAGCATCCCACACCTTGGGTGTCCATAAGATTCTCATCATACTGCGTGGATTATTCTATACTTGATATACACCCGAGCTGTGGGATGCCATATAAACCCCGAGACTGAAGCTCAAGGAGTTTATAATAGTATCCCACACTGAGAGTGTGTATAACATTTCAGTTTTACATAGTCCCCTAGGCTTTGTTTTATATAATTGATGGGCTCTGTTTTTTGCCATAAGCCCCCTTCCCACCCTCCCCCCTCCGACACACACACACACACACACACACACACACACCGTGGGAACAGGCTGCAACCTGCGCTCCATATGGGCTGGGAGCTGGAAGTGTCATCTGGAACTTTCACTTCCCGACCACGCATGTTGCAGCAGCTTGAGTGTGCACGGGGGTCTAGGGAAACCCGTCACATGAATGTTGTTATAACCAGCTGGTTATAATGGCAAATTATAACCTAGTGGAGCCCAGTTATTTTATGAGAAGTAATACTCAAGTGATAATACACATATGTGTATTATCTCGTGTGTATAGAGACAGACAAAGTCAGGGAACTTCACTTTGTGAAGTACTTCACAAAGTGTCCCTGACTTCGCTTTGCCTGTGGCCTCACTTTATGTAGTTTTCACCTGACTAAGTTTTCACCTTTGCCTTGTGAAGACTACACATAAGGGCAGTTCACCAATGAAACTGTCAGTAAAGTTCCACTACATGTAGTTTTTGCCAGGCAAAATAGAAATGAAAACTACACAGTTTTTTTTGTTGTTGTTGTTGTTGTTTGCTTGTTTTTAACTTTTTTAGACTGTAACCTCACCCCCACCACTAGGAAAAACAGTTCCCTGTGTTACCACCCCCTCCAACCACCCAGAATTTTGGCAATGAAACACCCCCACCCTAACATCTTCTAGCACCCACCTCACCCTCCCCTACACAGTCCTGCAAAGTTTAATATGTAAAAGATATCCCTTACCCACACCATGCCATGTAAAACACATCACCCACCTCCCCATGCCTGTGACACTCCTGAGCCAATCACAGTGAATCCCCCACCCAGTCTTCCTGTATCACCCAACCCCCCCCCCAAATTTAAAAGAATACTGCCATGTATGGCCTATAAAATAGAAAACTGTCCAGTGCTGGAGTGAGACGCCTTCTTCACTCAGTGTCCTGCAACAGAGTAAATCATGATGTCTTGGCCTATAATAACACCTGATGGGTTGACAAGTGGCCCAACAAGTAACGTCATTATTTTCGATGCAGCTGCCATCATGTTAAATGTTTCTGAATATCTGTGCCCTATTTTTAAATATGCTGATGTATTTACAACACTTTACCCATTTATGGCAAGAAACTGATGCATGCGTCATTATTTTGATGCATGCAGCATTTTTGGTGCACATCTTGCAGCAGCTGTATCCAGAAGTTAGACAAGTTTTCTGATGGTCTAAAGTCTTGATGCAAGTAGCACAAGTGCATCGCAGCTGTGACACTTGTCATTAAAAATCCAGCCCCTGGACTTTGGGAGGTCTGATTTCAGAAGAATGAAGGTGCTGCTGTAAGGGAAACTGGCGGGGGGGGGGGGCAACAGAGGGGGTGGAAGCTACATGGGAATTGATAAAAAAAATGGGAAAATAGGATTACAAATCCCCATGTAAGGGTAATTAGTAAAACAAAGAATGGTAAAAAAGCATTATGGTTCATGAGGGAGGTAGGAGAGGCCATGAGGGTTAAAAAATGGGATTTAAAAGATTCAGAACCAGCAAAGTAGAGGGAGACAGGGTGGAATTTAACAGCAAGATTAAAGACACCAACAGGGTGGAGAGGAGGGCTAATGCTGACCTGGAACTGAGAACTGCAGAGGGTACAAAGAAGAAGACAAGACCTTCTTTCATTACACAAGGGAGAAGAGGAATATGAGGGAGAGAAAAGTCAGGCTGAAACAAGGACAGGAGAGGAAAGAGGAAAATAAACGTAAGGCAGACATCTTGAATAGATATTTCTGCTTGGTGTCCATGGTGGAGGACAAGGGGCTGATGTCTGACTGTGCCATCAGAGTGGGGGACATGGGGTCACCATGGATCCTATTCTAGTTAAAAGGGAACTGGAGGGCTTAAAGAAAAGCTGTCCTTATTCCGATTCCCCCACCTAAACCTTACCCCTGAGTAGGGTTTCACAATAAAGCACCTTTTTCTTTGTTCAGTTTCACTTACTTTTTTAAGTCCGCATTTGGCAAATGGCACATGCTGTGTGTCTCATTTCATGGCAAGGTGTGGCACTGCACCACTCGGCTCCAATACACTTGTATTTTGCTGAACGCCGAACTTTTTAAAAATAAAAAAAGTAAGTGAAACTGAATAGAAAAGGGCGCTTTATTTGCGAAACCCCTAATCAGGGGAGGGTAAGGCTTGCGGGGGAGGGGGTGGAATCAGGGATAAGGACAGCTTTCCTTTAAGAACACTACAAGTGTGATTTACATGGAAGCTGATCTCAGAAAACTGGAAGAATGGTCCAGGACTTGGCAGCTAAAGTTTAACGCCAAGAAGGGTAAGGTAATGCCCCTGGGAAAACGAAACCCAGGGAAAAAGTACATACTGGAAGGGCATCAATTAGAGGAGACTAAAATGGAATGGGATCTAGGCATAATCATTTCAGATGACTTAAAGTTAGGAAAACAAGGAGAAAAAGCTGCGCAGAAGGCCAGTGGCATCCTCAGATGCATAGGCAGGGGCATTACGAGCAGAAAACAGGAGGTAATCATGCCACTCTACAGATCCTTGGTGAGGTCACACCTGGAATACTGCATCCAGTTCTGGAGGCCTCACCTGAAAAAGGACATTGACCATTTAGAGACGGGACAGAGAAGGGCTATAAAGAGGGTGCAGGGGCTGCTCCAGGAACCATATGAACAGGGCTCTAGATAAGATTTTTGGGGATGAGTACCTGTACTCCTCATTTTGAAAGTGAGGTGAGTAAAACAAAATTCTGATGTGTACAAATGTCTTGCTAGAGTGGACTGAGGAGTACATTTATTAAAAATGTAGTTTTCTTTTCTAGATAAGAATTTCAGGTGCCAACAATGCTCCAAATAATGTTGTCAGGTATGAATTTACTCACCAGTTTTACAACATAGTGAGTAAAACAAATGTGGGATGCATACAAGTGCTGTAAATCTGGCAAAAAACTGTTCCTTTTGAATCACCAGTTATGTTATGAAGCACTATTTTTTGGCGTGTGGAGTATTTACAAATGTTGGGTAAGTACTGGTACTCATTAAAAAAATTTCGGAATAGTATTTCCTAAAATGAGGTAAGCAAAATAGGCTGGTACACACCTTATCTGGAGCCCTGCATATGAAACAAGACAAGGAGTTGAATTTATTCTTTCTAGAGCAGAGAAGAGATAGGGGGGACATGATAGAAATATCTAAATACATCAGGGGAATTAGCACAACTCAGAAGGGAAACCTCTTCCAGGAAAACAGGGCTGCGCATACAAGAGGGCACAACTTGCATCTGGTGGGAGATAGGTTTAAAAGCAACTCTAGAAAGTACTTTTTCACCAAGAGGGTGATAGACCCATGGAACAGACTGCTACCAGAAGTGGTAGCATCAAAGTCAGTAAGATAATTCAAACTCCCATGGGACAAGCATTATGAGCGGCTTAGGGAGAAAAATAACTGGGGGGGGGTAGCCACCATGGGCAGATTAGATGGATCACATGGTCCCTGTCTGCCGACTACTTTCTTATGCTTTTATGTAGACACCAACCCACATTTTCTGGGCTGGCCTGATACTGCATCTCATTTACAGTGTAGTGCTACTTCTACAGCTGCAAGGACAGACGTACAGGGCAATCAAACAACTTGCCCAAAATCACGCAGCAAACTGCCTGCATTATTATTTCATACAGCAGATCCTCTGGTTACAGTCTTGTGCTTCAGCCACTAGAAAACACTTCCACCCAACTTGTTGTGGTGCAAATGTTTCAAATCCTGTCCAGACCAGTGGTGCAAACAGTGTGACATCTGTTCCTACACTAGCAGGGAGACACTGGTGTTAGCATCTGCAACTTCTGTCCAGCCTGTCAGTGCAGCAGCAAAGACGCAGCCCATGGCATTAACAATCTGGGGGTTGGGAATGAGCCCTGGATGTCGAAGATCAGCTGAGAGGGGCTGAGTGACCCAGAGGATGCTCTCGCCCTTCAGGGAGGGAAGTCATCTATCTCTGCCGCTCTAGCACCATCTGGGTGATCACAGATGGTAGTGAAGCTGGGAGGGGGACTTTGGCCGTTTCCACCAAAGCATGCCAGCAAGCTCCCTCACAGGACCCTTAACCAAGGACCTGCCGGGGGGGGGTAAAGTAAAAGCCAGGAAAACCCCAGCCCAGCAGGAGGGAGCAGCCAGTATTCTCATGCCCAGTACTGCCTTTGCTCCACAGAGGTTGCTACTGTGTGGTTTGATCCAGATTGGTTGCCACCATGGGGACGCTCCAAGAAGAGTCAGAGCATTGAGCATCAGAGAACAGAACAAGAAGGAGGCTAGGATGAATGGGGGGGGGGCAGGGCTAATGAATGTGGCAAATCACAAACAAAAACACCTGCAACTTCTTTCAAACTGTCAAAACCAAATTGCAAATTACCTCATCATGGTCTGTGGGATATTGGTGGCCACAAAAGGGATGGCACCCTGTCTCTTCAACACCTGGGTGATCACACTGTCTGTTTCAGCTGGCTTGTCAAGGAAGAACACAAGACCACAAGTTGAGTCATGCCCCTAAAAAAAAAGGAAAAATAAGAAAGATTATTGAATGTACTGTATGGTGTCCAATGGCTTCCACAAAATCATCAGTCCAGGAGGGGTTTGATAGTGTGTCCATAATGGTTCCCACATAGACATCAACCCAGAGTGGTTTTGATACTGTATTCCAACAATGATCCCCATATAAACATCAACCCAGGTTAGTTTTGATACTGTAGCCTGACAATGATCCCCACAGGGACATCGGCCAGCGTGGTTTTGCTACAGTATCCTGACAATGATCCCTATATGGACATCGGCTCATGGTGGTTTTGATCTAGTATATGATTCCCACATAGAAATTAACCCATGGTGGTTATGATAATACAGTATTCAGAGAATAGTTTCCATATAGACATTAGCCCAGGGTGGCTTTAATACAGTATCCTAACAATGGTTCCCACATAGTCGGTCCCCACATAGCCATCAGCCCAAGTTGGTTTTGATACAGTATCTTGATAATAGTTCCCACGTGGACATTAGCCCGGGGGGGGGGCGGTGATACAGTATCTTGGCAATGGTTCCCACATAGATATTAACCCCAGGTGGTTTTGATACAGTATCCTGATAACAGTTCCTAAATGGACATCAGCCCAAGGGAGGAACTGATACAGTATCTTGACAATGGTTCCCACATAGCCATCAATAATAGTCATCAGCCAGGATTGTTTTTGATACAGTATTTGGATAATGGTTACCACACAGACATTGGCCATGTTTTGTTTTGATACAGTATCCCCAACAGTGGTCCCCCCATAACTGTACATCAGCCCAGCATGGTTTTAATACAGTAACCAGACAATGGTTCCCACATAGACATAAGTCCAGGGTGGTTATGATACATTATTCAGATAAATGAAATAATGGATTTGGGACTTCCTTGGTCACCTGATAAATATATTTTACCTCCAGACCGAAGCCAACCCATCAAACTTAACCTAGATGACTCGATACTGGTTCTAAAACAAGATGTGAAAAGACGGCAGAATTTACCGCTCTTATTTCTAGGCAGGGTAAACATAGTGAAAATGAATATCTTCCGCAGACATTTTCATCCAATTAATATGATAAATGTATATTTATCTCTGAACTGGTTTTAAAAAAATTCACTCAGAAATTAACAAGTTTATATGGTGTGGGAAAACTCCCAGGATAGCTTTAGAAAACTTATTTCATACCAAGACTCAGGGTGGGGTCAAGATACTTAACTTCTTTATTTATGTAATAGGTGTGGAGCCAAAACCCATAGAATAAATCCATTTATATCCACATATGTGGGACAAATCTAAGCACCCTAAATTTATCTCACATATGTGGGATAAACGCAAACTGTCAATCACCCCCCCCCATCAGCACTACTTCATCCATATTTCACTTTACATCCAGCTTTCACTTTACCCCACAGCTCTCTCAAAAGTGGGGCGATAGTGGAGAGTATCGGACCAGTGATACGCTAGTAGCGTAAAACTTTAGTGAATACAGCGCATGCTTGTGCATACTGTACTTGTTGTGTTAGTTTGTTTGAGATGGGGGGCTTCGCCCCCCACACCCCCTTTGTTTGTTTTTTTTTTAACCGTGGGGTGTTAGGACTGAAGCCCACCAACTCAAATAAACTACTAAAAATAACCCAACGACTGATTTAAGACAGTAGCGTAACTTACTCCCACGCTAATAGCGTAGGTCCGTTGATGGTCCAATACTCTCAACTATCTCCAAAAGTGGTACTGTTACACAACTGCTTTCCCTCTTCACCCTCTTTCCCACTAATTAATGTTCTCTTTTATCTCTACTCCCAAAAACCAGCTCCACACAGAAACAAATCTTTTTTTTGTAACAGACTCCAGTCGCACATTGCAGTACACCTCACACTTCCAGTTCACCTCCGATCCCCATTCACTTCTCCAGACTGCACCATCACTTGAACACCTAGCACATTCAAAACTCATATGCAAAAAAATTACACCAAACCCTGTCAAAATTGTTACCTTCAGACAGTTTCTCTTAAACTGCCAAAATAATAGTCTGACACACACCCCTCATCTCCACCTTTCGTTACGATTTCTAACTTCTCTGGTTCTTCCAACACCAGACAGTCCAACACCGCTACATCGCTGCTCCTTCTGGCTACTCCTTGGAACCCGCTCCAACCGTAACAAAATGGGTACATCCCCTATCCCTCTTAATACTACTTGAAACACCTTTTTACATTTACCAAAAAAAAAAACTAATGAATCCTTCACACAGTGTCCTTTGCTAAGACCAGCCGCCATTTTTTTAAAAAATTTTCTGTGGAGACACTCACTCCACCAATCAACAATGATGCTGCTTTGTCATTACGCTGCAGATCCATGACAACCCCTACCACCCACTCGGACCAACATGAGAACACCACTAAAAAGTCCACTACATTCTCACTATTTTTAACCAAAAAGCCAATCAAAAGCTATTTTTACTGCCATTACCCAAACCTGTGCCTATTGCATAAATTGGAAATGCGATGGGGGGGGGGCCTTGGGATAAAGAATTTCTTTTCACTCATTCCCCGGTGACCTCAGGTCAATCATTTGTGGCTCTGCTATGCTCCACCACTCATGAGGTTACCCGAGGTCACCAGGGCACTCATGAAAATAAATCCTTTATCCCACGGCCCCCCATCACATATTCCATATATATTATATGGCTCATCATGTAAATAAATACATTAAATGGATACAGGTACCAGATTCTCACAATCACTATTCACCCATCTTCTTAGATACAGAATTTAATTTATTGAAGGAATTTAAATTACATCCAGAAGTTATTTTATATTGTAAACCAAAAAATATTCCATTGAGACTAAAGAACTCAATGATGGGAACATCTTTGAAAGTCCACCATTAGCTTTGCTCCTTTCTGGAGGTATCTTTATTCTTCGATACCAACCAACCTGTTCTGGGCAATCTAAATTTTAGGATAAATGGGAATTTTATTTCTTTCAAATGTCTTTCTGGGATGGAAAATCTTACAGTTAATTCCTTTCTCAAAGATGGACTCTTACTTCCATTTAATGTTATTTTGGAGAAACTACAATTAAGCAGAAAGCATTTGATCAAGTGGTTGTTAACTAAAATAGCTCTAAAATCCCACTTTGGATCTACCCCATGGTTAACTGATTTCCAAGCGTTATTGAGTAAAACAAAAACTTGCAGAGTAAAACTGCATCCAATAGCCAATATTTATTCATTAATTCTAACAAATAAATATACAGGTGACCCCATAATTTCTTCTTACTGGAATAGTGAATTTAAGGACAATACACATGATTGGACCAAACTTTGGAGGAAATCATGTCAGTTTACTCCTATGGATAACTCAAGATTGATCCAGTTTAAATTTTTACACAATGCTTACATGTTACCATATAAATTGTATTGATTTGGGCTGGCAAGTTCTAATTTATGTATTAAATGTAGCTTGAAAGAGGGTACGCTCAGACATATTTTATGGTCTTGTTCCAAAGCGAAGCCTATTTGGAATATAGAGAAAAGCAATATTGGCACTAAATTATCTCCACAGTATGCCTTTAATTTTGAGACATGTTTTGGGAAATCGAGAGTTAGTAAATCGTTCCTCTGATAAATCAGTTATTACTTTAATGGCCATTTCAATGAAACAATTATTAAACACTGACTTGACAAAGATAACCTATCTTTTAAGGAATGGTCTTCAAACATGATATTTAATTTACAAATCATTAAATTAATATTTATGTTTCATAATAATCTACCCTTATTTCAACAATGATGGGGAAGACTATATAACTTACTCTTTTGAATTCTTTTTACAAATAATTTGCTCCCTCTTCTTAGATAACATTTGACTCTGAGGTCACAATGTGCTCTTTTATGTTCAATATTTCACCTGGTAATACTAAATATATGTCCTTATAGGCCTATACTATGTACATTTCGCACACCATTATTTAGTAATATTATGTTATATTGGGGGTGTAAGAGATAGGGAAGGGTTAATTTGCAGAATGAAGGAATTATATATATATATATATTTCTTTTTCATGTTGTTATATTCATGTTAATTGCTTTATGTGTATGCTTAGCTGTTGGTGTTACTGCGATTGTTTTTTCTAATAAAAAGAAGAAAGTTAAAAAAAATAAATGTATGATATAGTATTCAGACAATGGTTTCCACGTAGACATTAGCCCAGGGGAGGTTTTGATACACTGTCGTAACAAGGGTTCCCACAGACATCAGCCCAGGGTGATTATGATACAGTATTCAGACAATGATTTCCACACAGACAATAGTCCGGGGGGGTTTTGATTCAATATTCTGACATGAATTTCCCATAGACATCAGCCCAGGGTGGTTATGATACAGTATCCTGACAACGGTTCCCACGTAGATATCAGCTTTGTGGGGGGGGGGGGTGATACAATATTTAGACAATGGTTCCCACTCAGACATTAGCCCAGGGGGTTTTGAAACAGTAGTCAGACAATGGTTCCCACATAGGCATTGGGCCAGGTGGGGGTGTGATACAGTATCCTGACAATGGTTCCTACACAGACATTAGCCGGGGAGGAGGGTGATACAGTAGACAGACAATGGTTCCCACATCGACACTAGGCCAGGTGGAGATTTGATGCAGTAGTCAGACAGTGGTTCCAACATAGACACTAGGCCAGGTGGGGATTTGATACAGTAGTCAGACAATGGTTCACTTCCCACATAGACACTAGGCCAGGTGGGGATTTGATACAGTAGTCAGACAATGGTTCCTACATAGACACTAGGCCAGGTGGGGATTTGATACAGTAGTCAGACAATGGTTCCCACATAGACATTAGCCCAGGGGGAGTTTTGATACAGTAGTCAGACAATGGTTCCCACATAGACATTGGGCCAGGTGGGGGTGTGATATAGTATCCTGACAATGGTTCCTACACAGACATTAGCCGGGGGGGGGGGGGCGATACAGTAGTCAGACAATGGTTCCCTCATAGACACTAGGCCAGGTGGGGATTTGATACAGTAGTCAGACAATGGTTCCCACATAGACACTAGGCCAGGTTGGGATTTGATACAGTAGTCAGACAATGGTTCCCACATAGATACTAGGCCAGGTGGGGATTTGATACAGTAGTCAGACAATGGTTCCCACATAGACACTAGGCCAGGCGGGGATTTGATATAGTAGTCAGACAGTGGTTCCCACATAGACATTAGCCCAGGGGGAGTTTTGATACAGTAGTCAGACAATGGTTCCCACACAGACATTGGGCCAGATGGGGGTGTGATACAGTATCCTGACAATGGTTCCTACACAGACATTAGCCGGGGAGGGTGATACAGTAGTCAGACAATGGTTCACACATAGACACTAGGCCAGGTGGGGATTTGATACAGTAGTCAGACAATGGTTCCCACATAGACACTAGGCCAGGTGGGGGGTTGATACAGTAGTCAGACAATGATTCCCACACAGACATTAGCCCATGGGGGGAGGTTGATAACAGTATTCAGACAGTGGTTCCTACACAGATATTAGCCCGGGGGGTGATACAGTATTCGGAAAATGGTTCCTACACAGACATTAGTTCGGGGGGGAGGTTGATACAGTAGTCGGACAATGGTTCCCACATAGACACTAGGCCAGGTGGGGGTTTGATACAGTAGTCAGACAATGGTTCCCACACAGACATTAGCCCAAGGGGAGGGGTTGATAACAGGAAACTGAAGTGAAAATGTGGCTTGTCAGCCATGGTAACAGTAGTCAGACAATGGTTCCCACATAAACACTGGGCTAGGTGGGGGTTTGATACAGTATCCTGACAATGGTTCCCACACAGACATTAGCCCAGGGGGGTTTGATACAGTAGTCAGATAATGGTTCCCACATGGACACTGGGCTGGGTGGGGGTTTTGATACAGTATCCTGACAATGGTTCCCACACAGACATTAGCCCGGGGGGGGGCGGGGGGTGATAAAAGTATTTGGACAATGGTTCCCACGTAAGAAACATCAGCCCAGGGTGGTTTTGATACAGCATTCTGACAATGGTTTCCACATAGACATTAGCCCAGGTTGGTTTGGACAGTATCAAGACAATGACTTTCACATGGACATCAGCCTAAGAGAGGTTAATACCGTATCCTGACAATGCTTTCTACATACACACTGTACAAGTGGGAGGTATTTTTCAGAGGAAGGGGTGCTCCAGAACAAGGGGCCATGATATGAAGCTGGGGCGGGGGTAGGTTTAGGAGAGATGTCAAGAAATACTTCTTCACGGAAAGGGTGGTGGATGCCTGAAATGGTCTTCCAGCAGAGGTTGTGGGACAAAAACAATGGTGGGATTCAAAAAAGCCTGGGATAAGCACAAGGGAGTTATACTCTGTTAGACATAACTCTGGTATTGTTTGCATCCATCCTACCTGTACCAGCTTGTTTGTATCTATGTCTTAATTTACTGTTATACTTATGTGTTGTACTGCTATACTGTGTATTTTGGTTTGTCTTACTGTGACAAGGTACCTTTGTAAATGAGCCTATGGCTCAAAGGTTTTCCAAACTGCTGTTTAAATAAAAATAAAAAAAAAATAAAAAGGGATAGGTAAGAGGGTGGCAGAGAAAGTAGCGTAGACCTGGGGGGGGTCTACAGTGTAAGCAATGCAACAAAAAGGGGCAGACTGGATGGGCCATTTGGCCCTTATCTGCTGTCAGCTTCTATGTTTCTGTTAGCTCAGGGTGGATTTGATGGGTTCCACCAAGACACATCGACAACAAAGTTGTTGAAATACGGCTCGACGACAGAAACAATGTTGCAGTCATTTCGCCTTCTCTGCATTAAGTGTTTTTATGGGAGTTTCACCCCCCACTGCACCCTCCTTCTTACAGATAAACTCTTGGTTGGAGTTTATTTGGGGTGGGACACTCAGAATTGGTGAAATTAACTATTAGGTCCAGTACAGTGACAACCTCAAGGTTGTCGCTGTACTGGATTCCACTGTCGAAATTTCGACTTCGTAACAAGATACAGATTTGATGCAGTCTCCTGAAGTTCTGCTCCAATAGGAAAAGCAGTTTTGGCTGTGCATCAGTAGTTTTAGTGGCTGTGTGGCCTTGAAAGCTTTCAGAAACCTACAACCTCCTCTGCATGCTCCACGACACCCAGGCAGTCCCTTGAGGTATGCGAGTGACACCCCTGTGTAACGTGGGGCCCTGGTGTCCGTGGCATTGCTATGCCAAAGAAAGAAAAGCTGCAGAATGGTTTCACTTCCTGGCCACACTGCCACAGTCCGTGGGGGCCAGGAGATTTATTTATTTCAATTGCAGACATACCTTTGAGCCAGAGACTCGTTTACAGAGGTTCCACGACTTCAACGGTTAACAGAAAAGAAACAAACTACAAATTGAAGCAAAATTACAGCTTGTTGGCCATGGTAAAAAGAATGCTTATATGCCTAGAGACAGATGAAAGGGACCAGTTCAGTCACCAGGTCCTATAGCTACAATACGGACCAGAACTGGTGAGAAAGAGCAAGGCATGGGGAGGCAGCATCACTGCTCCAGAGGAAATTAGAAGGCAACCCCCTTTTGGGAGGGGGTTACATTTCTTCTGTTTTACTGTATTTTTCTTTGTCTTAATCAGTTCAGTTACTTTGTAATAGCCCAAAATGAGAAATAACATCACATTTTCAGTGGGGTCCCGCTGCTTCTTCTAACTAATATCACAGCAGTGAGGATTTGAAGCACAGGGAAGTCAAGAGACTTGCCCAAGGTCACACTGTGCAATACTGGCTTTTTTTTTTTTTTTTTTGCGATTTACTCCTCTTTTACTGGCCAAATCCCCTATCCCTGTGAATGGGCTCTCCCCGGCCACGGCACCCGACCCTTACTCCAGGAAGCCACCCCGGGAGTGGAGCCCGGCGGGAAACTGTCTTGGCTGAAGGTCAAGCACCGTGCCTGGCTCATACGCGGGGGCCGGCAATTTTTCCTAATTAGAGTTCCCTTGGAGCTAGAACGTGCAATGACGCAAGGGTGAGTGCGTCTGTCCTAGCTCCACCACACGTCTAGATGTGGCATGCTTGTCCCTCAGCCTCCACTAGAGGGCACCGACGCCGACACCTGGAGTCCCCCACCCCGAGAAGGAGAGTAGTCCTCCAGATGTCGATCCTTCTCCCCTGCTGATCTCGGCGACCCGGCGCTCATCTCGAACACGGGTCGCTGGCGCATGAGGTGTGGCATCCAGCGCCAACCCTCAGTGCCACCGGGCCACAATACTGGCTTTTTGACGATTCTAACCTGGACCTAATGGTAGGGAAGGGGAGTGAAGTGTTTAGATGCTTTTCTGGTGCTTTTAGCCATCCATTATACAGACAGGATATGGAGGATGGCAGAGAAGGGGGAGGGGAGCTGGGGGTGCTGGTACATTTGGGTGCCAATGATCCGGTACACCAGGCTGTGGAGGCTGCGAAGAGAAACTTTAAGAGGCTGGGAAACAGATTAAAGGGGGTGCACTCGGCTTCCCTGGCCTTTTCTGAGGTCCTCCCTGTGTGGAATAAGGGGAATGATACAGTAAGGGAAAAGGAGACTGGGGAGTTGAATGGGTGACTAATGGAATGGTTTTAATTGGAGGGGTACCACTTTGTGGGAGGCTGGGTGGCTTCAAGGACAGGAGACTCTTCAGGGGTGATAGCCCTCGCCTGACAAGAGAGGGGGCCACTGCTCTGGGGCAGAAGTTTGACATCTACACTGGACAGTTAAACTGACTGCAGGGGAGACTAAGGCTAGGAAAACCACTGAGAAGGAAGAGAGGGTGGGGAATATAAATAGGCCTCCCTCAACAGGGAACTAGTAGCAGCAAGGTGGGTAACTGTAAGGTTAAAGTTCAAATTAGGTTAGGGAACAAGGACAATGAGTGAGGGCTGACAAAGCCTACACTCAGCATGAAAAATAAAAAAAAATTAAGGAAACTAGGGAAGGATAAGGGAGAAGGAATAGGAAAGAGCAAGAGGAGGATCAGGAGAAAGATGGAAAGGGGTCTGCCTTATTGCCAGGAGTCTGGAAAACAAAATTAGTGAGCTCCAGGCAATGGTGACAGACACTGAAATAGATCTAGTAGCCATTGCAGAAACTTGGCCATTAATGACTGGGACCTGATGGACCCAGGTCACACCACGTTTAGACAGACTAGAGGACAAGGTGAAGGAGGAGGCGTAGCCCTATATGTCAGCGAAGGCATAGAAGCAGTGGAAGATGGAAACATCAGAGTAAGTAATGGGGAAACCAGAATCACAGTGGATTCAGCTCATGGCATCCTCAGGCAAGAAACTATGGATGGGGGTTGTCTGCAGACCTCCAGGACAGGGGGAAAGAGAGAGAAGGAGCTAGGGGCAAAACAGAAAGGAGGTGATAAAGGGGGAGGTGGTGGGAGATCTAAACCTAACAAATACTGATTGGGTCACTCCAGAGGCCAGAAGCTTCAGATGTCAGGCCCTGTGGGATACACTGCACGACTGCCTGCTGGTGCAGCTAGTTAAGGAACCCACTAGGCAGGCTGCCATTTTCATTGTGGTGCTCACCAACTCAGAAGTGGTAGGAGGTGTGAGAGCAGAGGAGCCATTAGGGTCCTGCAACCACAACTCTATATGGTTCAACTTGTCTCTTGGGACAAATAAGCCCTCATCAAAGGCTGAAGTCCTAGATTTTGGAACAGGAGACTTCAACCAGATGAGGGAGATTGTCTAAGACAACTTAGTCAGAGTGAACAGCATCAGGGATGTGGAGGAAGAAACGGGGGAATGAAGAGATGTTTGTGAAAATGGGTATTTTTGCTCACATACCTTCTTGTATACATATAAAAGATTTAAAAAGATTTGAGGGCCATTGTTGAAGCACAAAAGTCTTGCATAAGAACAGCAATTAAACTGAACAGGTACAAGACACCAATATGGTTCTCTGCAAAGATCAGGGCAGCAGTGAGAGCCAAAAAGAAGGCATTCACCAAAAAAACAAGGGAAGTATGAATGGGAAGACTGACAAACTAGAAAAAGGGAAACAAAGTGTATTGTTCTGCTTTTACTGCCCTGCCCCTTTCCCCTGGGTCACCATCTGAAAATGAGACACGGCTCAGTGTGCCTTTATTTATTTATTTAAACGTTTTACCAGGAAGGCACACTGAGCAGTGTATGGCTTGATTCCAGGTGTGTCCTGGGGAAGGGGGACAGAGGGGAATATACATGACATATAAAAAGAATGCAATTCATGCAACAATGGATGACATTTTTACAGAATACAATTAGCACTTGCAATGAATATAACAGCGGTCGGCGGTACAAGATGGCAGAAACAATTAACTACATAACACGTGAATTACAGTAGCAAGGTAAACGAGGATAATCAAAGCGTCAGTCAAGCAGGGTCAATAATCAGGCCAAAAATAGCGAACTAGGCCATAGTGCGTGAACAAACTCAACTTAGCCACAAGCATAGGTGGAGGAGAAATGCGTATTGATGAGGGAGTTGAGGAGCTGAGTTGGGGGGTGCCGGATGTCCATGGGGAGGGAGTTCCACAATTTGGGTAAGCGATGTCTGAAGACTGACTGGCCAGCCAATGAGGACATGTGCAGCACATCCAGGAGACAGATGTTGAAATTCTTGAGTGAGTATGTAGGAGGGGGATGAGCTGTTAGGACGGAGGTGAGATATGTTGGCAAGGAATGGGACCAGAACTTGGCCGCGAGCCTAGTGCAGTGGGACTGTCTACGATCCTGGAGCGAGGGGAGGTTGAGAGTCTGGTAGAGAATGCAGTGGTGAGTGGAGGGTGGGCAATCAAGGGTGAAGTGGCAGAATAAGTGGAAAAGGGGGTCCAGTCTGGCCAGGGTGGACTTAGGAGCTGCACTGTAGACTATGTCCCTGTAGTCAAATATAAGGAGAATTATTTTCTGTACAAGTGCACAGCGGGATGCAACCACGGTTACGATATAGGGCACCCAACTTGGGGTGGAGCTTTTTGTAGATGGCATCAACGTGTACTGAGAAGTCGAGGTGCTGGTCGAGCCAGATCCCGAGGTATCTAAAGGAGGTGCAAGTCTCCAGACTGGTCCCGTCCAGGGTGTGGAGTTACCAGTTTTCAATAAATATATAAGAGGGTGGTCAGAGAAGCAAAGGCAAACACAGAGCTGCATATTGCAGGGGGCATCAAGGGAAGTGAAAAACGGTTATTTAGATATATTAGGGAAAAAAGAAAGAAGGGAGAAGGAATTGATAGGCTAACAGAGGGAGGTAGGGTAATTGAGGAGGATGGGCAGAAAGCAGCTGTTCTTTTTTTTGTACACTTTATTTATAGCTGTTACCTCTGGCAGACTCTCTCCGGTGGGGATACTCGGCTGGAACTCTGGTGCCCGCCTGAAGCCCCCAACACACACACTCTCCATTTCTCCCCATACCCTCCATCCCCCTCTGGCTGCATGATGCCCCGGCCCTGAGCCCCCTGGCGTAGGACTGCCAACTCCTCCAGCACTCTATCTATGATCAAGTAGAGTGACTGGAGAGGAGGACAACCAGGAGCATGGTGCTGTAAGGTCCAGCACTGAGCATTGGGTCCCCGCCACTGATCCCCACCATCGCCTACCACCATGGCAGGGGATTTTCTTGCGCTTTCTTCCCCTTGGGACACAGCATGCTATGGCATCCTGCGTGGCACTCATGCCACTGGTACCTGCCAAAGTCCCATTCCCTTTCTGCAGCCTGATGTCTGTGCCACCCTTGGTGTCCACCAGTGGCCCCTACTGCGCCAGACGCCCCCAGAAACCCACCTCGGGAGAGGAGAGTAGTCCTCCAGATGCTCAATCCTCTCCCTCCCTCCCCCGCCAATCCCCCCACAGCCTAGGTCCATTCCCAAACCCGGGTCACCAACATGGCACGAGGTGTGGTGTCCAGCGCCTCAGCCCTCAGCACCATCGGGCCGGCTAGAAAGCAGACGTTCTTAATGGCTACTTTTGTTGTGTATTCACAAGGGTAGACAGAGGGTCTCTGCCAAAGGGTGACATTCGGGCAGCTGTAAGGAGGATCTGTGAGATGAGGTAGCAAGTATTTACCAGTGAAAGGGTTTAAAAAGGGCTAGCAGCCCTAATGATAGGTAAGGCCCCAGGGCCAGATGGGATGCATCCAAGGGTGCTCAGGGAATTGACAACAGAACTAACTGAACCCCTGGTAGGGCTATTCAATTGCTCATTTCAGACAGGGTAGTTCCAAATGGCTGGAGGGTAGTGAACGTAGTCCCCCTCCATAAGCGGGGAGGATAAGGAGCAATGGGTAACTACAGACCTGTCAGTCTTGCCTTCATTGTGGGTAAACTGATAAAAAACACTAGTCAAAGAGGACCTTGTAAACTATGTGGAGAGCAATGGATTCCAGGATAGCAAACAGCATGGGTTCTTGGCAGGGAGGTCTTGTCAGACCAACCTAATAGTTTTCTTTGACTGGATAATGAGGGTAGTGGATAAGGGCAATGCTGTGGATTTAGTCTACTTATTTTTTTTTCAACTCAAGAAGGTTTTTATTGATCTCAAGCAAATATTAACATATGTCAGGTAACGGAGTAAGACCTTTAATTACAGCTTTTGTAGTAGTCACATAAAGCCACAATTAAATATATCCAGACAACAAACAAAATGTCAAAAACCAAGAAAATACAAAATAGGGGCGTAAAGTATACTGGTCCTTCTATAACAATAATTCCAAACTACTGCATCGCCCCATCTACACATGTGGAATACTAAGTAAAAACACTTTACTCTAAGGAGAAAGAAATGTTGAAGTCTGTAGAATTCTAAACATATCATAGGTGGATTTACCAACATATAATATCTAAAGATAAAACCTAAGCAAAAGATGTAAGATAAACTTAAACAATTAAACAACATGACACGTACCCCCCCCCCCCCAGCACAAGCTAAATGATACATATAGGCACCAGTTAAGGGATCCAGTGATCTAACCCAGTCATGGGTCCAGAATCCCACTAGGCACTCTCCCCCGCACATCTCCCCCTCCAGTGGTCTAAACAATATTTCCTGTTGCTTACCTCACCACCCTTGCATGCCACGAGTGCCAGATGGCTAAAAATTTCTCACGGTATAGGCGTAGCATGTATGTTATCTTTTCCATGCATTCTATCTCTGTAACCTGGGACACCTGCTGATTTACTGTGGGAGGGTCAGGAAAAAGCCACTTGGCAGTTATACACTTGAGGGACACAACTCTCAGGATCTGTCCTAACTGCGCTGCCTGACTTTTCCTGGACAGCAAGCCAGGGAAGCCCAGGACAACATCTGTAAAAGTAAAGGGAAGGGAGACACCCATCAACCCCTGGATCTCCCTGTGGATATTTTGCTAAACTCCAACAAGCTTAAAGCAGCTTCAAAAGATACGATAATGAGTGCCCTTTGGCTCCCCACACTGCATCCAACACTCCCCTATAAGGTTAGCATTAAAATATTTTGTTATTGTGGGGGTCAGAAAGAAACGAGTAGAGACCTTCCAATTAAATTCTCTCCATGTTGCAGATGAAGTAACCTGCCATCCACTAAGAAGTCGACAAGACCACTGAGCAAGTAGGAATCTGCACTCCACTCTCCTGTTCCCATCTACCCCAGATCTCATCCAATGGGGAAGGATGCGTAGGTGTTATGATTGTGTAGAGAACTGAAATATATCTAAATTTGTCTTTAAGTTTGACTACATCATTAAAGAAGAATCTAACTGTGTCTGATCCCTACGTATACATTGCAAGTGGCAACCTGCACCGTCTGTGCATTGAAAAAAGGTGATAAGGCTCCGACATTCCCAATAGGAGTAGTCAGGGTCCAGTTGAGATAGGAGAAAAGAATCTTTGTGGTGGATGATTGAAAGAGGACTGATTAAATTGGAGGTATTAGTGAGTTTACGAAGGTGCAAGAGGATGCGCAGGGAGTGTTTAAGCCGAGGATCTGGAGTTTGTGACCAAATGTGGGAAGGAATGGTGCTCGTCAGCAGCATCCATAATGCTTTACCAGGTAGAGTAGCTTCCTCAGTCAGGTACCATCCCAAATCCATATGTTGTTTTGCCCAAGTACACAGCTGAGCTCCCAGCGCAGCCAAATAATAATGATATAGGTGTGGGAGCCCCAGGTCGCCACTCTCCCGAGAGGCTCGGAGTGTTTTAATTTATTCTGCTTTGATTTCATCAAGGTTTTCGACTTACAGAGGGTTACTGAAGAAGCTACAGGACATGGGTGCAGTGAAGTACACAGATTGGTGAGAACCTGGCTGGAAGGGCGATAGCAGAAGGTTGTGGTTAATGGAGTCAAATCAGAAGAGAGAGAGAGAGAGAGAGAGATTACCAGTGGGGTACTAGAAGGATTGATCCTGGGTCCACTCCTTTCCAATATGTTCATCAGAGACGTGGGCGAAGGAATTCAGGGCAAGATGTGTCTCTTCGCAGATGACACTAAGCTCTGTGACAGGGCAGACAGCGAGGAGGGGGTTAGGGAGAGCAGAGAGACTTGCAAAGGAGGTGGTCAAAGGTTTGACAGTTGAAATTCAATGCCAGAAAGTGAAATGTGATGCACACAGGGAACCAGAACCCCAGGACAGAGTACTGGGTTGGGGCATAAAGTTGGGCATGACCACTGAGGAAAGAGACCTAGGGGTCATCATCAGTGACTCCCTAAAACAATCAAGCAAGTGTAACAAGACTTACAGTAAGGCAACCACTATGTGGGGTGTATAAGAAAGGGTATTGACATCAAAAGGAAGGAAGTATTACTACCACTCTATAGATCACTGGTGAGGCCCCGCTTGGAGTACTGCACCCATTTCTAGAGTCCTCACCTAAGGAAAGACAAGGACAGGCTGGAGACAGTGCAACATAGGGTGACCAAAATGATTCAGGGCCAGCAGGGTGGATTTTATGAGGATTGGCTCAAGGCACAGAATGTGTACTTTCTGGAGGCCAGACGAGAAAGGGGAGCTATGTTAGACCTTCAAGTCCGTGGAAGGAATGAACAAGGTAAACTGTGAGGAACTGTTTAGCTTTAGCATAAGTAGTGGATCAAGAACATGGGGACATGACTGGAAACTGACGGTGGAGAAGTTCCAGCAGGAAGTGAGACAGTTTAATTTTACAGAAAGGGGGGTGGAGCCATGGAACAATCTGCCAGGGGAGGTGGTGGATGCCAAAACTATCAGTGGTTTCAAACATGTCTGGGACAGAGTGACGGGCTTAGTGGTTGCCCAGGATGGGAGCGGTATAGCAGGGAGCAGGGGGGTGGATAGTGTGGATTAGAAACCTGTATGGACAATATGTCCTGGATTTGTTAGGATATATGGGCAGACTGGCTGGATCAGTGGTCTTTATCTGCCATCACTGTCTGTTTCTGTGTTTCTGTTGTCATACATACAGTCTCCTGTGGCTTATCCCTGGCTCCAATGTCAGCTGTGGGAGGTTATGGCACTCACTGCCTGTGTCACTGTATTTAAAAATGTCAGGTGAATGCATGGCAGGATCAACCAGATATACAGAAGAATACCAGAACACACCATAAGGTAAAATTCACCATTATAGATGCAAAGCTTATCAGAGACAACCCCACAATATGGTGTGGGGCACGATTTTGGGGACATTTCGCCTTAAAGGCATGTACAGTCTGCATGTCTTCTGTCTTCACTATTAGGCTGTTCCATACAACCCATACCCTCTGGGTGAAGATGTACCCCCAATGTTGCCCTTGTGTTTACCACCTTTGAGCTTCAGGAAGAGCCCCCTCAAGCTGCTGGACCACACCAGATCAAATATCTCCATCTGTTTGACCTTGTCGATAACCCTTCAGCATGTGGAAGGCTGCGATCATGTTCCCCTTATCCTCTTCTTCTCCAGGAAGAACATGTTAACAGCCACCAGCATCTCCTCATAGGTTTTTGTCCCTCGTACTAGATCATTTTGGCGCCCCTGTGTGGCAACCTCTTTACTGCCTCGACGTCTTTGTATTGCAGAGCAAAGAACTGAATGCAGTATTCCATATATACTTTTATATACTGTACTTACACATATATAACTGAGCATGTATTATAAAAACTGCAATAAAATGTCAATTAAGAAATTGAATAAAAAGCAACATACATGATATATGTGCAGAGGTCCAAGGTGTTTGGGGAGAGATATATACAAGCAGATAAATTCAGACATATACAAATCAGAATAGCTGCAGGGAGCTCAAACCTTGTAGTTGACACACTCCTTCAGACTGACTGGGACTCCATAAAGCAGACCCCTGCCCTGCTTCTTCACCTCCTGTAGCTGGACCTGACACTCCTGAAGGAAGTCTGTCACACAGTTCACCTCTTTGTTTACTTCTAAGGCCTGTGGTTTAAAAAAAAAGCCAAATAAACAATGGAAATAGGGTAATGCAGCATCCTTGCCAACAGAAATTACCACAACACTGAGCTCTTCAACTCACCACCATTTTTTTCCCTAGATTCCAGTTCTGCCCACCTCCATATCAGCACTTCCCAGTCCCATCCTCCCCTTTTCCATCAGTTACCCTCCCCAATCCCCACGGCATTCTTCCTGTAACAAGCCTCTCCTGCTACTAGGGTGCAGGTTATTGGTTACCAGGCTGCTAGACCCAGAGCCTATTCTCTGGCAATGACTTAGTCAAGTGGACCGACCTTAGTGACAGACTGAAGGGTGCCAGGATACCCACTAGGTCAATGGTTGTCAAACTGCTCTAAGGAGGCAAAGACCTCATACCCTGCAGCTGTCGACAGATTTAGATTTTAAGATCACATCACCACGATCCCAGTCATCCAGTGACCTCCAAGGACAGGAACAAGTCAGCAGTGGAGATCCCAGGGAAGGGATCTGGGGGCATTTATGATAGATAGCTGTTAACTCTGGGGAGTGGGGGTGTGTGAACCATGAGGGGCTTTGCTGGCAGCCTTGTACCACAGAAGGGGTTCCCCACAACAGAGGGTGTCACCTTTGGGGCAGTAGCGGAGCCAGGTTGGGGAGCATTTGGGAGCCAGGGGGTCATTCAGTCAATCACAGGCTTTACAATTGGCACTAAACAGTGAATAAAGATGGTGGCGGGGTGTCACTACTCACACTGGGGTAGCCGCGAGGGGATATCGCCCCCAGCCCCCCCTCTAGCTCCACCACTGCTTTGGGGGAGGCATTTGGAGTTCTGTGCTGAGTGGTGCCACCTGCTGAGCTGCTTATGGTGAGAAATATGGTGAGAGAGACAAGAATTCTAACTAGGGTAGGAGATATGCCTATGTTATGTGACAGGAGATCCCAAGCTGGGATGGGTACCAGAGCTACTGCCTCTGGTAGAAGGGCTGCAGTTATTGCCAGTCGCTGCCAGAGGGCAAGCTGAAGTACACACTCCCACGCTGTGCCAAGTACACTTTCCAGTGAGTAAGGAGAAGCTGTGATGTGAGGCACCCAGCAGCAAGGGAGTAACCTCTGGGCTCCAGCATGGAGACTGGCCTGTGACAGAGTGGCTAACCTCAGGACCAGGGGCCCCATGTATGCCCACCAGTGAACTAAAGTCTGAGAAGTGTTCTGCCTACTACAGTGGATGCCTTCTGTATCAGTAACTGACCAGGCACCATGGTGCTATAGATGTGTAAAACATACAGTAATCCAAAGCAGATAGCATACCAGAAAAGCTTACAAAGTTTGTGCCGAGTAGAAAAGGCTCTGCCCCAAGGTTTAATTTCACCAACTGATGTGTGTGAAAAGGAAGAATAGGAGAGGTCATGTGGCCCCTACTGTAAGAAGGGGGTACAACCTCTATTATGGGACCCCAAGGTTCTGATTCATGTCCTGGGTCAGGATTGAACCTATCTGCACAGTGCTAATATGCAGAATGATAAGGGACTGGTGTTGTCCCATATGTAACTGCTGACTCCTCAGTGAAGTCTGACTACTGCTTAAAAACACAGTGCAATGTGATTTTTTTTTTTCCTGTCACAACGAAGGTCTGAGCTGTATTCAGCCCACGACTGGGGTCCCAGAGGTGTGCAGTGATTGGGTATACTGTTGTAGGGGAATCCTCTGATGAGCTGTCCATCTTACTGTTAGATACAGAGGGTCATCCCAGGCCATGCCCACCCTAGCTGGCATCAAGAGAGGGTCATCATGTGGTTTCAGCAGAGCAGAAGGTCCATTCCCCCATAGCAGGGTCTTTGGGGGCTAACTTTCTGGTGATGGGGAGGCGGATATTTAGTTCTGCTCGGGCCCAACAGTAGCTGCCATCAGTCTGCTGTGCACTGGGGCTTTTTTATTTGCTGTTTCTCCCCATGGACACAAATAAAGTGCCCCAAGTGTGCTTGCAGCAGAACATGTGCAAAACATACTTCTCCCCAGTTAAGCCACAATCACTGCAGTACCACGTGTGATCGCCCAGTGGCAGTCCAGCGGTGATGCTTCTCTCCTCCCCCCTTCCCCAAGAAAAGAAAAGTATCTGAGACGCTGAATCTTCCTCCCCTCACCAGCCCTTCAATAACATGGCTGCAACCATCGCAGGTGGCAATAATGCCACACAGTGATGCTCTGTCCTATTTTTTTTTTCATTTATTTGCCCAACACAGCCCAGCTGAGATAAAATATCTCATTTTCAGCAAGGTCCTGCTTCTAGCCAGTTTTGCAGCTGGAAGGACTGAAGCTGAGGAAGGTCTTGTCAGAAAGGACATAGAGTAGAAACAGTTCAGAGGAGGGCAACTAAAATGGTGCATGGTTTTCACGAGAAGCCCTACAAGAAAGAGACTGCAAGATCTTAACATGGAAACCCTGAAAGAAAAGAGAGAAAGAAAGGGGATATGATAGAGACCTACAAGTACCTTAAAGGGGAAAAAAGGGTATAGGTGTCAAGTCTCTTTCAAATGAGAACAAGCACCAGGTCCAGGGGGCATGGAATAAAGCTGGAGGAGGGGGAATTGAAGAGTGATGTGAGGAAATATTTCTTCACCAAAATGGTAGTGAATGTCTGGAATAGATTGTCAGAGGAAGTGATGCAGGCTAGAACAGTGGGGGGGGGGGCTTCAGGCATGCATGAGATAGACATAGCGGTATATTAGATAGGATGCAGGAAGGTGGGAGGTTCGGCAGAGACCAGATAGGGTCTGCAAAGACAGAATAGGTAGGGAACATCTGGGAAGAGTAGGAGGTCTAAGCCGTCTTTTCTACCATTAAATTCTGTTTCTATGTGACTCAGTCAGGGTCAGAGGGCAACCTAGTAATGGTGGGATTCAAACTTGCGATCTCCTGCTAACCACTAGATCATACAGCCATCCAAAATCCAGTGAAATGGAGCATCATGTAACTTCCTTTTTATCTTGCAACATCCATATGTTGTAACTAAAGATTTTGCAAGGTAATGTGGAGTTACCTGAGCGTCTCCATGGTCACAAAAGGTCAGAGAAAAGTGACAGTTGTTTCCTAACTAGCTCAGTTTCTAAAACAGTGGAATTACTTTTTTTATAACATTTTATTGGCCAGGAAAGGAACACTGAGCCTCAGCTCGTGTCCCATTGTCTCCCAGAAGCACAGAGATGTTAAGTGGCTTATTCAGGGTTACACAGTTATGCAAGTAGAAGTTGCGGGAATCAAACCCAGATCTTCTGGATGTATGAGCTGGTTCACAGCTTGTTACTGTAATCTCTAGGCTACACTGGCAGCACAGACACTCATGCTTGAATCCAGTTTGGGAGGAGATGAAATATTGTTCAGATAGGGACTTAATAGTGATTCTGTTTACTGGTAAAAAGGTGCAGTCATGTTTGCACCGGCATCTTACGCTGCCAGGGCAGCTAGACTGTGTAAATGGAGCAAACGATGCAGACTACAGATGTTCCCAATACCTAGTCATGCTTTTTCTGCAACTGTTGCACTAAGAAGCTGCCTGCTTTGCACTTTTGTTAACTTGTGTCCATTTTTAATGAGCCTGGCTGTATATCTTTGTATATTTTTTGTACTTCTTTCTTTTAATGATCAGGTTCAATTGTTGTGTTTTTGCCTGTGATGTTAATGTAATGATAGCCTTCGGCTCACTACTACTAATAAATTTTGACTTTGACTTAATGATTTACTGCCTACCAAAAGAACAAAAGAATGTTTCTGAAAACCTGGGTGGCAGCCATATACATAAACAAGGGCGTAGCTACTGATACTCCAAGTAAGCTATGGCATACCAAGTTCAGTAGCAGGGGGTAGCAAACAAGCTGGCCAGCATTCATTTGCTCTGCCCTCTCTAATAAATTGCATTTAAATTCCTTTGTTTGGTTTTGCAAGCTTTTTCTTTTCTGTTTCAGCTTTGTTTTTTTTTTGGGGGGGGGAGTGGACTTTGAAGCTGAATGTCTCAATTAGGTCCGCACGGTCCGCCTGCACAATAAAAATGGCTATGGCATCTGATAGGGGATGTGCCAAGTCTGGGGCGGTGAGTTGAAATGCCCCAGCAAAGTTAGAAGCCATACTATTAGTTCAGTTGTACTGGGAGAGAGAGAAACAGTAGAAGAACTGAGGAGCAGCAGATGGAAGAACAGACTTCAGAGCCAGCTAAAAGAATGAAGACTTCATGTGGAGCGGCAAGTGCAGCAAATCTGCCTACCTGCAGGAGAGAGAGAGAAGGAATTTCTGCCATGGTTGTGGACTCGTGATGCAGTCAGTGGTGTCTACCAGTGGGCAGCAAGCACCACACTAGCAGCACAGACAGACAGCAGGTCTAGTGTGGCAATCATCTGAGTAGACCCAGGAACCTAGGACTCAAGTTGTGGGGGTGCAGGCATGAACAACAGTGGAGGAGGGGGTAACAGTGTGGCAGGTTGGTGTACAAATCTGAAATGCCTGGCTACACCCCTGTTCATAATTGGGTGCTTTTAATTGTTTTAACCACAAAAAATGGTAAAGCAGAGACAAAACAGAAATAGTGTTAAACAGGGACACTTTGCAAGAAACGGGGTAACAAGACAAACTGAAATAGAATAAAAAGGAATCAAAACCCAGCATTGTGAGTGACACTGGCAGTACATCACACTTCCATACACAACTGAAATCTGCTCATGAGCCCCGGCATCCCACACAGAGTCTTCCACCCCTCTACCCCCACCCCACCCCCATCCCTGGTCATATGATTGGGTAGGAATACAGTATGTTATTTACTGCGGTCCTTTTAGGTATTCATGTAACCCCCCTGCAAATGGGGGTTCCCAAAAGACTTCCAGGAGCTTGCTTGAATGCTCCAAGCCTGAATGGTGTTTGGCATTTAAGCCATTTATCAGTGAGTGTTTTTAGAGCCTCTGGTACTGTCTCTTTAAGAGCTGTCTGCTTGCAGATATAATTAGTTTGTATGGGGGGACTGTGTGCTTCTCTGAGTACCACTCGAGCTGCTGCCAATTCACTTCATTTTGCAGTCACTAGGAGTGCAAAGGGAACCTATCTGAAAGATGTAACTGTTGCCAGAAATTATTTAGAGTAATAATGAAATTACAGTTTGTCTAACCTGCTTTCTTTGCAGTCAGAACTGTGTCTGCTAGTTCCCCATTCTAGTTTTGAACTGCTGAACTGGACCAATCAGTGTGGGGTAAGCTAGCTCTAAAATGGTGCCTTGGACGAATCAGAACTTGGACTCATAATCTGAGCCAGCCACAAGAGGATTGTATGGGCAGTGACTCTGGGAGATGTAGTTTAGACTTCAGTGCCTTTTTGGACCAACAGCAGCAGTCTATTGTGAGTGACAGCCAATCCAGTCAAGAACTGGGAGGAACTCAAAGGAAGTGCCCGGTTTTGTCGGTTGGAGTTTCAGTTGAGCTTTGGCAGTGAAGAAGGAAGGAGCCCTGTGCTTTTTCAGTGTGCAGTTTTAGTCAAAAACGTGTAAGGCCCAGAGTTCCGGTCTGCAGCTTGTGTAACAGCTTGTTAGGACTGAATCCGGTCCCGTGAAAAGAATCAAAGGATCTCTGAAGAGTAGAAACCAGGCTCACCCTGTAGAAGACTGGAGGAATTGCTGAAAATTGCAATCGGTCTGTCAGGAACTGAATCTGCTGTGTGTTCTCCCGGTATTGTGCAGTAATTGCGATCGGATACAGATGCAGCCTGCCTGGTATAGTGCTTTCTTTTATATGGATGTGTGAAGAGGTTTGTGTACCTCAAGTGAGCCCTGCTGACATTGAAGGACCCTATCTTATTTGGAGGTCGTGAGTACTAATTCAGGGTCGCTCCTGTTGAATTGCCACATTAAATCCAAATGGAATTACTGTACTGCTGACTGTTTAATTCTCCTTTTCTCTGTGTGAAAGGGCCCCTACCAGCTGCCACGGTTTGACTAGCCACTAGGGCTTGGGTACCCAGGGACAGTAACTGATAGGGATAGGCCTGTGCACAGAGCCATAGGTAGATTATTAGAGTGATAAGCTAATTAACCTGATTTCCCCTGTCCTTGTTATATCCCCTAAATAAATCAGAGCTGCTTGTTTCAGCAAAGTTATACTGCCTGAGGTATTTGTCTATATTAAAGTACTGTACTGTGATTGTTGCACTGTATCTCATTTCACAGGAGGTCCCAGTGCCGAACCAGACCTGGGGTAAGTGTATACTGTGAAGGTAATTCTGATATATTGTGTGGGCCACTAGTGGAAGAAAGGGGTTGCAGTGTCCCAGAGGGCTGTGACCAAGTTAGTTTAACTATTGCAAACCCTGACCTCTGGGTGGAGGCACCCGCCATTGGATCCAGGCCCTCAACCTGTTAGTGGCAAATCAGGCAGGGGTAGTAGCCCCTGGGATAGCGCCATCTAGGGTTACATCTTGGAGGCTCACCGCTGGGATTGTGTGTCCTCTAGTGGCCATATTTACTTAACCACTGTTAAGAAAAAAATGGGTACCCGACAGAAGTGGCTGTGCACCGCTGATGGAGTGGTGTACTGGGGAGGAGATCGACCCCAAAATGCTATGCTTATCCTGGACATCCCCTGGTATCAACACGGACACTGTGCAGGAGTACTTTCCAAGGTGGAAGGTTTACAAAACCCTGTGGTGGTGGGTCGGCATGCTAATCTGCTCACCCACACTTTCCTGGCCCTAGTAGAGTTTAAGGATCCCATAGATAGCTCCAAAGTGCCACAGACCATTACCCCAGAGGGAGCCCTCACTGCTTGGAGAGTGATAACTAAGGACAGTAAAGACCGGGGGAATCAGCCCCACCACTATCTGAAACTTTTGAGGAGAAATTTGCTGAATGGTTGCTGGGAGAGGAAAACTGTGGAGGACTTGAAGAAACTATTCTTGCCACCTGGGGTGTTCCTCCCCAACACCCTCTCCTGCTCCAGTACCCGTAATGGTGGCTGAACCAATGCAGACTCCTATTTCTGCACCTGCCATTAGTCACGACTCTTACCAAGGTTGAGGATCTTCTCTGGCACCCTCCCCACCCCCAAGGGAGGATGACTGGGAGACCTGGATAGACTATGTTGCCCCCAAGTGCTAGAATGGCAATGCTCGGAAGGCGAAAAGCTTAAAGAGGGTTAGTGAGAGCCTCCGAGGTCCCGCCCTGGCTACCATCCGTAAGCAAACGGGCCAGTAACCCTGAAGCGACTGCACAGGCCTATCTTGAGGCCTTGAGAATGTGTATGGGAGCCCAGATTCTGATGAGGACCTATGGTGGAGAGTAAGAAATGCACAACAGTACCAAGGGAGTTGTTGTCTGTGTATGTCTCTCGGCTGGAAAAATTGTTGCAAGAATGCCTCAGAAAGGGTAGTTTGCCAGCGATTGAACTGGACCGAACCAGACTGGACAGAATCCTTAAGTCTGCCCCTCTCAGAACTGCTGTTGCTTCAGTTACGCCTGGCAAATCGACTGGAATCCCACCTCCTATGATGAGTTAATGAGAGAAATTGAGGAGTTGAGAGATGCATCTCGGAGGTACCTGCACCAACAGCTGTGGCTACAATTCGAGTGACTGAGGGTGACCCATCAAGTGAAGTTCAGGGGCAGAGGTTGACAGTCAATGAGTGCTCTGACAAGGAAAAAGATATGCCACAATGGGGCGAACTGTTGAGAGAGATCCGGGAATTCAAAAACAGTCCCTTTATGAAGGCCACGCCTGCAAGTATGGGCCCTGACCTATATCCGACTGCATCTGCTATGGGGTGGGGTACCCACCATGTATCTCCTGCTGATAACAGCTCCAAACTCAATTCCTTGACCATGGAAGTGGAGAAACTGACGAGATGTCTCCAAATGCTTATCATGCCGTAGACAGAGATGGCACCCAGGTTTCCAGTTAGTAATACCTACTCTGGCTCCCAGTGTGGCGCCTTGGCCAGCTCAAACTCCAGAAAGTATGTTTTGCTATAATTGTGGGAAAGATGGGCACATGAAAAGGGAATGCCAGTCCCCAAAAGACACTGACAAAGTTGCATATAGGCTACAAGGAGAGCTTCGGAGAAGAAATCAGTGGTTAAGAGGTGCACGACATGATCCCAGTGAGGGCACCAAAAATGCTAATTCACGTCCTTTTGTGGCAAGGTCAGTTGCCCAGGCCCCACTACCGCCTCTCCAGACTGGTCCAGAATAGTGGGTCCCTCCATGGAGACCACTGTAAAGGTGAATGGAGTGTCTACAAGAGCTGTATTAGACAGTGGCTCCTAAGTGACAATTATGTTCCAGGATTGGTATCAGAAGCATTTGTCAGACGTACCTTTACAACCATTAGAAGGACTGCATGTATGGGGTTATGGAGAAGGCCTCACCCTATTCCGGTATATCCGACTTGGCTGTCTTTCCCCACCTCCGTGGCTGGAGTGGCCGAACAAGTAGAGACCCTAGCCTTAGTGTGTCCCCCACTGACTGTATGATGGTGTCCCTTTGTTGATTGGAACAAATGCTCATATGTTCGGAAGGCTGGCACAGTTGTGTTATGAAAAACAGGGGTCAAAGACTAGTAAAGCTTTAAGAGTTCCGGCTTTAATTAAGAAGGCCTATGAGGCACAGAGAGATGCTGAAAAAACAGAACCAGAGGAACCGGTCGGAATTGTATGGAAGAAGGATCCTGAGTCTCTGATCCTGGCGCCAAATGCCCAGTGTACCTTACAGGGAGAGGTCCGTATCAGAAAGGATGTTAAGAATAAAATATTAATGTTGGATGCACCAGGCGATGGAAAATTGCCAGAGGGACTGCTGGTCAAGCCTAGTATTTTGCCCGCTAGAGCCCATGCTTATGCCAGAAGGGTAATGGTCCAAGTTCATAATGTGTCTGAAAGAGACATTCGAGTAAACAGAGGTTGCATCCTGGCTAATGTGCATTGTGCAGACGCTGCAGTGCTACCCAGCAGCAAGAGTTCAAGGAAGAATGACAGAGTAACGCCTGACTTGTTTGATTTCGGCGACTCCCCACTGCCAGCTGAATGGAAAGTGAGGATCAGTGAGAAGCTTGCCCAGAGCGACCAGGTGTTTTCTTTAAAGGAATGGGATGTAGGATGCGTGCAAGGAGCTGAGCACAATATCCGGCTGCATGACGAAAAGACCATTTCGTGAGAGGTCTCGACGCCTGGCACCTGCGACATAGATGATGTGAGACGGCATCTGCAAGAGATGTTAGCTGCTGGTGTAATACAAGAATCCAGAAGCCCTTATGCTTCCCCATTGTGGTAGTGAGGAAAAGAATGGAACAGTAAGGATGTGTGTGATTATCGCACCTTAAACCGCGGACTATCCCTGATCAGTACACAATGCCCCGTGATTCAGGATGCTTTGACTGCCTAAACGGGAGCAAGTGGTTCTCTTGCTGATCTCCGCAGTGGTACTACCAGATCCCGATGGCCCCAGAGGACCGTGAGAAGACGGCCTTTATCTGTCCGCTTGGCTTTTATGAATTCATGAGGATGCCTCAAGGGATTTCAGGTGCCCCAGCCACTTTTCAACGATTGATGGAGCGTGCAGTGGGGACATGAACTTACTTAGAGTGCCTGGTATACCTAGATGATGTTATTGTGTTTGGCAGCTCACTGAGGAACATGAGAGCAGATTATTTAAGGTATTGGACCGACTGGAGGACTTTGGCCTTAAACTGTCCATTGATAAGTGTCAATTTTTCAAACATCAGTAAAGTATGGGACACATAGTATCCACCGAGGGAATAGAGACCCACCCAAGTAAAGTTGAGGCCTTGACCACCTGGCCACAGCCCAAAAATCTAAAAGAACTGCAAAGATTCCTGGATTCTGTGGTTATTATCGGCGCTCATCAAGGACTATTCAAGAGTGATCCGCCTTTACTTAACCTTACTCAAGGGTATCCCCAACCCACAAAATACCAAAGTCAGCGTCCCTCAAGACTGAAAGAGTGTATTTTCATCCGAGTGAAGTATTTGGGGCCCGCTGGACTCTGATTGTGAGACTGCTTTTCATGAGATCATATATCAACTTACCCATGCTCCAGTGCTGGCCTATGCCGATCCAAGAAAACCTTGTCCTGCACACTGATGCTAGCTTGCAAGGGTTGGGGCTGTGTTGTACCAAGAGCACGAGAATGGCCTGAGACCAGTGGCCTTTGCTAGTAGAAGCCTGACCCCATCCGAAAAGAACTATCCTGTACATAAGTTAGAGTTCCTAGCTTGAAGTGGGCTATTGTTGACCAATTCCATGAGTACTTGTATGGGGCTAAAATACTAGTAAAACTGACAATAATCCTTTGACCTATGTGCAGACCTCAGCTGTTGGATGCCACTGGCCATAGGTGGCTTTCTGCATTATCTACATATGACTATGCTCTCGAATACCGAGCAGGTCTGAACCACATAGATGTTGATGCTCTCTCCGGAGGCCTGTTCCCAGAATGATTGGGTCCGATTGGCAGAACCTGACATTAGGGCACTCTGCCGAAGTTTGATAGGAGGAACAATGTCCACGGACGCAGTGGACTGCATGGTGGATTGCTTGGGAGCCTCTGAGAATTGCATACCTGCTGCTTATTGCCACTTTCTGCAATCGACATTGGTGCACGCCTCAGCTGGACAATGACAGTATTCGGCGGCTCAATCCCGCCGATCCCATGATCAAAGCAGCTTTAGAAGCCCTCTATGCAGGAAAAGATGTGTCCAAATTACGCCCACTGATTTGAGAACTGCACTGTTATACAAAGAAGGTCCTAAGTTGAAACTGATCAATAAACTGTTATACAGAGAAACAGTAGACAGAGGGGACAAGTAAACAAACAACAACTAGTGCTGCCCACTGCCTTTCGAGACTCAGTACTGAGGTCCTTGCACAACCACATGGGGCACCTTGGTATAGACAGAACACTTGACTTGGTGAGATCCAGATTCTATTGGCCTAAGATGGGGGCTGATGTGAGCAACACATTCGAACTTGTAGTCGCTGCTAGAGAGGAAAGCTTTGCCCCAGAGGGCTGCCCCTTGTTAACATCACCACCAGTGCACCCATGGAGCTGGTCTGTATTGATTTTCTGAGTTTGGAGTCAGATCAAAGAAATATCAGTAATGTGCTGGTGGTCACTGACCATTTCACGAGATATGCCCAAGCTTTCCCACCAAAGACCAGAAAGCATCCATGTGGCCAAAGTACTTGTAGAAAACTTTTTGTTCACTATGGGCTCCACAAAGAATCCATTCTGATCAAGGAGAGACTTTGAGAGTCGCCTGATCAAAGAGATGCTTTCTCTGTGGGAGTGCGAAGTCCAGAACCACTTACCACTCCCAGGGGACCCACAGCCTGAACGCTTCAACCGCACTTTGCTAGATATGCTAGGCACCCTGCACCCAAAGGACAAGCCTAGATGGAGCCAACAAATTAGCACCCTGGTACATGCTTATAACTGCACCAAAAGTGATGCCACTGGATTCTCCCCTACCGCCTGATGTTTGGAAGAGAAGCTCGACTACCAGTAGATGTGTGTTTTGGGGTCTCTCCTGATGGGGTTCAAGCTGACAACTATTTACAGTATGTGCAAAAGTTAAAGGCCCAGCTAACTCATGCGCTCAACTGGCTTCAAACCATGGCTGCCAAAAGAAATCTGGCCAACAAAGAAAGGTATGATAAAAGGTGAAAGCACAGGAACTCCAGGAGGGAGATCGTGTTGCTAAGAAATCTGGGACTGCATGGCAAGCACAAGATTGCTGACAGATGGCACCATCTCCTCACATTGTAGTGGGCAAACTAGATGATCTGCCAGTGTACAAAGTAAGGCCTGAGAATAATTCAAAAGATGTAAAACAATGCATAGAAATCATTTACTGCCCATTGGACAAATCTTAATTGAGTCTGAGCCCTAGAAGATGCCCCTCTGGACCAGTGACTAGAGCTGCTGCTAAGAAAAGATCAAGAAAGTCTGCACCTACAGAAGCAAAGTTAAAGAGTTCCCTCCACAAGTCCCAGTTGAGCATGACTGTCAGTCCATATCGGAAGAAAGTGAGAGTGACTTTGAATACTATCCTTCTTACGAACTGAGTCAATTGTTTCGGGCAATCCCCTAGTCAATACTGGAGACAAGCTGGGCCTTCTGGACTGTCTAAGCCCCCAGCTTCATCCCTGGAGCCAATGCTCCCAGAAAGTGAAGTGCAAAGCATCAGATCAGATGAAATGGAATCATTGTGCATGGTTGAACTGTTTGAGCTAGGAGTAAATGATAGATTGGGGCAGACTGGTGATACACCCAACAAGAAGAGTATTTTGAGTGCCCTGACAGTCCACTGCCAGTGTCCAAAAGCTCCATGCGAGCCAAATGTTATGGACTCAGAAACTGTAACTCCTGGAGCTGAAAGTGCCCAAGTTCTAGCCTCTCTACCCCATGGAGACTCCTGACAAGTGAGGACAATGCTGAAAATGAGGCTCAGAGTGCAGACTATAACAGTTCCCTAGAAAGACTGGTCGAGCTGTAAAGCCTGTGGTGCACCTCAGTTATGATTCACTTGGGAGGCCTGTGGACTTGCCTCTCAATGTTGTCCATAAAGGAGTGTATGTGTGTCCCCGAGCTCATTGCCCAAACTGAGCGTCAGTGCTAACTCCAAGTTACTTGTGTTGCTCTCTATATGGTGCCCCTGCCCCATCCAGCCCCAAGGTAACTGATAGGGAAGGGCCTCTTCAAGTTTCATGTACAAGAGGTAATAACTTGAGTTATGGTACAATGTGTATGTAATACTGTGTAAAGAGGACGACTGCAATGTTTCAGAAATGTGTTCTTGGTAAAATGATATATTGACTGATGATTACATGTGCGAGCCTAATGCAAATGTATATGGTTGCAGTTGAAACTTATGGTACTTGCTTGACGCGACGCCGCTTTCTCCAGGCCAGGAAGGGTGTAACCCCTGCAAATGGGGGTTCCCAAAAGACTTCCAGGAGCTTGCTTGAATGCTCCAAGCCTGAATGGTGTTTGGCATTTAAGCCATTTATCAGTGAGTGTTTTAGAGCCTCTGGTACTGTCTCTTTAAGAGCTGTCTGCTTGCAGATATAATTAGTTTGTATGGGGACTGTGTGCTTCTCCGAGTACCACCGAGCTGCTGCCAATTCACTTCATTTTTGCAGTCACTAGGAGTGCAAAGGGAACCTATCTGAAAGATGTAACTGTTTGCCAGAAATTATTTAGAGTAATAATGAAATTACAGTTTGTCTAACCTGCTTTCTTTGCAGTCAGAACTGTGTCTGCTAGTTCCCATTCTAGTTTTGAACTGCTGAACTGGACCAATCAGTGTGGGGTAAGCTAGCTCTAAAATGGTGCCTTGGACGTAATCAGAACTTGGACTCATAATCTGAGCCAGCCACAAGAGGATTGTATGGGCAGTGACTTGGGAGATGAAGTTTAGACTTCAGTGCCTTTTGGACCAACAGCAGCAGTCTTTTGTGAGTGACAGCCAATCCAGTCAAGAACTGGGAGGAACTCAAAGGAAGTGCCCGGTTTTGTCGGTTGGAGTTTCAGTTGAGCTTTGGCAGTGAAGAAGGAAGGAGCCCTGTGCTTTTCAGTGTGCAGTTTTAGTCCAAAACGTGGTAAGGCCCAGAGTTCCGTCTGCAGCTTGTGTAACAGCTTGTTAGGACTGAATCTGTCCTGTGAAAAGAATCAAAGGATCTCTGAAGAGTAGAAACCAGGTTCACCCTGTAGAAGACTGGAGGAATTGCTGAAAATTGCAATCGGTCTGTCAGGAACTGAATCTGCTGTGTGTTCTCCCGGTATTGTGCAGTAATTGCGATCGGGATACAGATGCAGCCTGTCTGGTATAGTGCTTTTTATATGGATGTGTGAAGAGGTTTGTGTACCTCAAGTGAGCCCTGCTGACATTGAAGGACCCTATCTTATTTGGAGGTCGTGAGTACTAATTCAGGGTCGCCCTCGTTGAATTGCCACATTAAATCCAAATGGAATTACTGTACTGCTGACTGTTTAATTCTCCTTTTCTGTGTGAAAGGGCCCCTCACCAGCTGCCACGGTTTGACTAGCCACTAGGGCTTGGGTACCTAGGGACAGTAACTGATAGGGATAGGCCTGTGCACAGAGCCATAGGTAGATTATTAGAGTGATAAGCTAATTAACCTGATTTCCCTGTCCTTGTTATATCCCTAAATAAATCAGAGCTGCTTGTTTCAGCAAAGTTATACTGCCTGAGGTATTTGTCTATATTAAAGTACTGTACTGTGATTGTTGCACTGTATCTCATTTCACAGGAGGTCCCAGTGCCGGAACCAGACCTGGGGGTAAGTGTATACTGTGAAGGTAATTTGATATATTGTGTGGGCCACTAGTGGGAAGAAAGGGGGGATGCAGTGTCCCAGAGGGCTGTGACCAAGTTAGTTTAACTATTGCAAACCCTGACCTCTGGGTGGAGGCACCCGCCACTGGATCCAGGCCCCTCAACCTGTTAGTGGCAAATCAGGCAGGGGTAGTAGCCCCTGGGATAGCGCCATCTAGGGGTTACATTCAGTTTTCCAATGCAAGTGCTACTGTTTTGAAAGTTTTAATTACATAGATACATAGATACATAGACAGTGTCGGCAGATAAGGGCCTATGGCCCACCCAGTCTGCCCATTTGAGCTTGTAAGTTCAGTTTGTTTTCCTAGAAGTCTATTTCCCCTTACCCCTGACCTCTAGAATTCCTTTATGTCTATCCCATGCATTCTTAAATCCCGTGATTGTTTCAGCTCCCACCACTTCCTCTGGCAGGGTGTTCCACTTGTCCACCACCTGTTCTGTGAAGAAATTCTTTCATGTTCCTCTGAATCGTCCTCCTCCAACTTCATCCCATGCCTCTAGTCCTGAAACATCTTTTTCGCTTAAAATAGTGTTTTCCTGCACCCTGTTCCTCCCTGTAAGATACTTGTATGTCTCTATCATATCCCTCTCCTCCTCTCCTCCAGGGAGTACATGTTCAGTTCCTTCAACCTGTCTTCATAGGACTTGTGATGCAACCCATGCACAATCTTTGTTGCCCTCCTCTGAACCTTCTCTACCCTGTCTATGTCCTTACGTAGGTATGGTCTCCAGAACTGTACACTGTACTCCAGGTGGGGCCTCACTAGTGTCTTGTATAGCTGAATTATGACCTCCCTTTTCCTGCTGGTGATGCCCCTGCCTATACATCCCAGCATCCTATTTGCTTTACCTGATGCCTTGTCACACTGTTTCTACCTTGAGGTCATCAGAGATGACAACCCCAAGATCCCTTTCCTGCTTGGTGCATGCTATATCCTCACCCCCAACTGATATATTGTGCCAGGGTTTTGTGCCCCATATGCATTATCTTGCACTTTTCATTGAATTTCAACTGCCAAACCCTTGACCATTCTTCAAGTTTCTGCAGGTCCTTCTCATTCTGTCTACACCCTCTGGTGTTGTCTCTACTTGTTATAGAGCTTTTGTGTCATCAGCTAACAGTGAAATTCTGCCTCTAGATCCTGTGCAATGTCACTGATGAAGATGTTGAATAGGACCCGTCCCAGCACTGATCCCTGTGGTACCCACTGGTCACTCTTCCTCTGTGGAGTGACAGCCATTTACCACCACCCTCTGTGTCCTGCCACCCAGCCAGTTACCTACCCACCACACTACTGTCCTGCCCACACCCATATTCCCCAGTTTGTGTAATAGTCTTCTATGTGGCACAGTGTCAAAGGCCTTGCTGAAGTCCAGATAGGCCATGTCCACTGCCTCCCTGATCCACCTCCCTAGTCACCCAGTCAAAAATTCAATGAGGTTGGTCTGATGCACCTCCCCCTGGTGAAACCATGCTGCCTTGGGTCCTGTAGTCCATTGACAACCAGATGTTCCACCAATCTTCCTTCAGTAGTGCTTCCATGATCTTTCCCACTACCGAGGTGAGGCTGACTGGTCTGTAGTTCCCTGCTTCCTCTTTGTTCCCACTTTTGTATAGGGGACTACATCTGCTGTCCTCCAGTCTTTGGGTACCTCTCTGTTTCCAGTGATTGGCTGAACAGGATAGCCAGAGGTTCAGCCACCACCTCTCTTAGTTCTTTAAGGACCCTGGGGTGCACCCCATCTGGCCCCATTGCTTTATCAGCTCTTATTACTTCCAGTTCCTTCAGGACCCTTTCTCGTGTAAAGGGACTTGTGTCCATTTCTGCACCATTCTCACCCCTTGTACTCCCTTCAGACCCATTACCTCCTCTTCCTTAGTAAAGACTGAGCAGAAATACCTGTTCAATATGTCAGCTTTACTGTTGTCATCCTCCACGCTGCTCCCATCCTCCCCTTCAGTCTCACTATCCCTCCCTTTGTCCTTCTTTTTCACTTATGTACCTGTAAAAGGTTTTGTCCCTTTAACCACTGATTTTGCAATGTGTTCTTCTGTCTGAGCTTTGGCTTCCCTTACTGACTTCCCTGCCTCCCTTTGTTTCTCCTGGTACTTCTCCCTATCCCTTCTGCCTGTGTCTTTTGTATTGCCTGAATGCAATCTTTTGGCTTTCACTTTCTTTACTACCTCTTTGGAAAACCATAATGGTCTCCTCTTCTTTTCCTCTTGCTAACCTGCTTAATGCATAATTCTGTTGTTCTTATAATCCCCATTTTAAATACTGCCCACTGTTCCTCAATCCCTGATTCCTGTCCCATTCCCTTAATGCCTCTTTCAAGCATCTCCCATTTTCCCAAAGGCTGCCCCTAAAATCCAGGATACGTGTTTTTGTGTGGTTTGGTTCTGCTCTTTCTGTGATTTCAAACCACAATGACTGGTGGTCACTGTTACCCAGGTGCTCCCCCACTGTTACCCCCATCACACTGTCCCTGTTTGTGAGCACAAGGTCCAGTATTGCCTTCTGCCGAGTTGGTTCCATGACCAGTTGCTTGAGGAAGGCACCCTGAAGGGAGTCCAGGATAAATCTGCTCCTAGTTGATGCTGCTGCTGGGATGCTCCAGTCCACGTCTGGTATATTGAAGTCTCCAACCAGTACTACCTCACCCTTGTCTGCCATCCTTTGGATGGCTAGCATCAGCTCCCTATCTGTTTCTTCCTCCTGGGCTGGTGGTCTATAGACCACACCTGTGCGGATGGCTGGCCCCATTTTCTTTTCCAGCTTAACCCACAGTATCTCTCCCCCATTTTGTTCCTCCTGGATCTGTGTGGCCCTTATGTCATTTTTCACATACAGTGCCACTCCTCCTCCCTTCCTGCCTGCTCTGTCTCTTCTGAATATGTTGTAGCCAGGTATGGCCATCTCCCAGTCATGGTTATCATTACACCAGGTTTCAGTGATGGCCACAATGTCCAGGTCTGACTGTACCATGACAGCCTCCAGATCTTCCATCTTGTTGCTAAGGCTCCTGGCATTTGCACACATGGCTTTCCATGATTTGACCTCCCTAGACTGCTTCACTGTTCTACTCCAGCCCCTTCCTTGGTTGTCATTTATCCCTGGTTCTCCTTGCTGTCTGCCCTTCTGCTGAATTTTGCCCTTTCTGCTTATCCACCTTTTGGACACTAATCTCCATCTTTGCACACTGCTTTGCAGAGATAGCCACTCCTCTGGTTCACTGGTTCCATTACTAGCTGTGGGGTGAGCAAGTAGGTACCATCCTTGCTGGCCTCACCCCTTTGCTAGTTTAAATGCTTGTCAATGTAGCATTTAAACTTATCATTGAGTGCTTGGATTCCTCCAGGATGGATGCAGGCCGTCAGGCTTGAATAAACCTCCATCCCCAGATGGGTCCCCAGTCACCAATGAATCCAAACTCTCACAGCACCAGTTCTTCAACCATGAGTTAAAGTTCCTGGTGCATGCACTCCTATGCTCTCCCTTGCTCTCACAGGTAGTACTTCTGAAAGTGACAGAAGTAGCTACTTGCTTGAGACCCTCCCAGTTTCCTAAACTCTTCCTGAACTTCCTTTGGCTCCCCATTTGCCAAGTCATTAGTACCTAGGTGGATAATGACATCCAGCTCACCCTCCTGTCTTGCCTTCCCAGTGATCCCCAGTATCTTCCTTCCATCCCTCCATGCGTGGCATCTGGTAGGCACCTCACCTCCCTGTCCTCCCCTCCTGTGTTCCTAGCTGGATCCTCTTATGATGGAGTCCCCACCAGGATTCGCTCCTCCTCTGGGGTCCACTGCTTTCCCACTGAGGTCACCTCCTTGCCTAACCTCCACATCCTTTCCTTCCACTTCCTGGGTACTTTATTTGGTTGTCCTCATTTGCCAGTGTGGCATATGAGTTCTTGAGAGGAATAGGATCTGGGATGTGCCTCTGCCTGACTGCTCTAACCTCCCTGAGCCCACTGTCATCCAAGTGCTCCTCGTTCTTGGCATCCTTTGAGGCAGCTGCATTGGACTGGGTGGTTCCTGGACAGGGGTGATGGTACTCCTGAACCAGTTTACTTCCGCTCTGAGTCTGGCTACCTCATTCCGCAGTCCCGAGAGATGCATGCAGATAGGGCAGCACCTCAGTGTCCAGAAGGTCTGCCTGAATATGGCTGCCCCACAGCCACTGCATTGCACCACTCCCCACATTATACTGCAATTCCACTACTTATCTGCTACTGAAGCTCTCTTAGTTCTCTTTTTATTTATTTACAGTACTAAAAATCCTGTAACTGATCCTCAGATATATATTTTTTTAAGGAAAAAGAAACCAATAAATAAATAAATGAGTCAAAACACTTGTTGAATAAAATATAAATGATTAACTACAAAAAAAAAAAACTGTATCTGTCCTCTGCCCTTAACAGTTATTTAGATTGCAGCAACCAACAGTTCCTAACTTCAAGGGCCTTATCTTCTGGCAGCTTTTGATAAATGCTACACTGCTTTTAATAGCGCTGCTCAGATAAAGCAAATGTTGGGAGTCTGAGGGCCCGATTCTCAAAGCTCCCAGCGCAGCACAAAGACCTTGCACCACAATGAATGGCTCCAAGTGCCCCTTGTGCCAAACACTGCACCAGAAGAGATTCTCAAAGGCAGCCTATGTCAACCACAGGCTGCCTGCACCAAACAGGGCTTGTGCCACCCATGTGCCACAAAATGGGCTGCAGCATAGCACTAGGGGGGGCATGTGACAGATGCAAGCTGCCACATCCCCAAAAGTGGGATTCACAAAACTTACCCAGAGGGAGAAATTCTAAGTACCCTTAGACCAGTCAGAGCTGGTCTAAGGGTACTTAGAAATATCCCTCTGGTAGAGTGAAGCACTTTGCAGCAATATGCTGTGGTCCCCCCCACCCAAGCCCCAATCCCCCGTCACATAAAGTATGGATCCCTGGTGATCTAGCACTCCCTCCAAGCCCTGATCCACTGTAAATATATGTAAAACCTCCCTGGTGGTCGTCTAGCGGATCCCCCTCCCAAATCCCTGATGTCACTTATAAAATACTTATTGTACATAATTCCCTGTTGTGATCTAGTACCCCTCCCCCAAGCCCTGTTATGATATAATAAGTCATCATTGGTGGTCTAGTGGACCACCCCTCCCTGATCCCTGATGTCACTAATAAACATATATACATAATTCTCTGGTGTGATCTAGCACCCCCCAAGCGCTGATCACCCATTATGAAATAAGTCATCATTGGTGGTCTAGTGGACCCCCCACCCCAGCAGGCAGTGTCCCACCATCTCGCTCCCCCCCACCTCCCAAACTGACCGACGACTGGCACAAACCACCACTCACCACCACAGCCAGCTGTTGACTGAGTCCTCAGCGAGCACTGTACTGTATTCAGTACATGCCCATTGATTGACAGTGAGCTGTCAATCAATGGCATGTACTGAATACAGTACAGCGTTTGTTGAGAGCTCTGTCGGTGGCTTGCTGTGGTGGTGAGTAGTGGGTTGTGCCAGTCGCCGGCTCAGTTTGGGAATTGGGGGGAGTGGGGTGGTGGGACACTGCCTGCCGGAGTGGGGGGATGGGGGTCCACTAGACCACCAGTGATGGCTTATTATTCCATAATGGGGGATCAGGGCTTGTGGGGGCACTAGAACACACAAGGGAATTACGTATATAAATTTATTAGTGACATCGGGTATGGGGGGGGTCTCCTAGACCACCAATGATGGCTTATTATTTCATAGTGGGGATCAGGGCTTGTGTGGGGGGGCACTAGATCACCAGGGAATTATGTACATAATTATTTATTACTGACATGGGATCGGGGCTACTAGACAACCACGGAGGTGTTATATATATTAATGGGGACTGGGGCTTGGGGGGTGTTTACATGTACTAACAGAGGATTGGGGCTTGGGGGTGCCGCTAACCACCAGGAGCATGCTAGAGTGGTACACAGCCACCCCATAGTTTGCAGTACACCCCTGTGATGTGCCACCTGTTTTGCGCATGCCCAGGGTTGCTGCAAACCGATGGACATTGCCGCCAGGACCTTGCCTGATAGAGAATCGTGCACAGGGTCCCTGCTGCACCAGGCATTGATGCAACTGCCTTTAGTCGCAGCTTGTGTCAATCTAAGAACCCTTTGAGAATAAGGCTCCAAGTGTTTAATAGGCACTGTTGGACATCTTTCTAAAATAAATAAAAATGAAAAGATCTTTGTTTTTTGGCATAGTGAGATAATGACTAGATGGGTATTCTGCAGTTGGGTGCAGGGTAAGTTTTTTCAACCAAAAACAAGAATTTGTCAATGCCGAATGTTTGCTTGTATGTTGTGTCAGGCAGGTTTTGGTTGTGTTGTAGAGAATGTTGAAAGCAGAGTAGTATTTTAGTAAGAGAGTCTGCAATTGAGTCAATGAATAGAATGTTTGTCATGCATTTTCTTTTCTTAAGCAAGATAAAGGATTTTGAAGATTTTAAAAGTTCCTAGTTTCCTGCCATTGGAGCTATGTCAAAATGAAATACAGTGGTATAGTGCTGTGGTATTTTCCATTACAAATATGTGATAACGTCATCTTGCTACATCCAGAGTACGGATCTAGCATGTACATTGAACAGGTAGGATCAAGGGAAGAGATTTTTAGAAATTGCAAGTGGCAATCATGTTTAATGACATGAGTAATTAATTACAAAAGTAGGTCATGAGACACATAGCAACCCGTCTTTGGCTCCCCAGCCCATCACAAGGTGCCGTCTGTGCAACAGAACACTGCACAATATCTTCCTCAGGCTTGGAGCAATGTCAGCGTGATAGTGGTGGTCCCATCCTCATGCTGTCCAGCTGTCTCCCTGAGTTCATCCCTGAACTTGAGTCACTGGCATGTGAACACAGCACCCTACCTGCTGGGCCAACATCCGCTCCTGCACACAACATTTCTTCAGTCTGCATTCCAGCCATCTTCAGGTGTCAGCATGGCTCAGTTGGTAGCACCTCTGCCTCTGGACCAGAAGGTCATGGGTTCTTGTCCCACACTGGGACTGGACTCGTACCTAAAAATGCTGGCACCCCAGTGCAGTATTGGGGGGGGTTGTACTGCTGGGGTGTGCCGACCTTCAGATGAGATGTTAAACCAAGGTCCCTTCTACCCGTCCTGGTGCTGTCCAGGTGGAAGTAAAAGAACCCAGGGCACTCTTCACAAAGAATAGGGGACATTCCTGGTGTCCTGGCCAACATTCCCCTTCCCATAAAACACTGGTTCATGCAATTGTCCAGGCTGTGGGTGATGATGTGTGATGTGGCCGCCACTACACATTCAGTCACTTCACTACCAGTCTAGCATTGCTTGTAAAGCACTTTGGGATACATTATGTTGACATCCCAGTCATGGTTCTCTGCGTACCATGTTTCTGTGACTGCCACAATATCCAGGCATCCCTCTTCCATCAAGGACTATATGACTAGTGACAGAGTGACCATTCTGAATTTTTTTTTTTTTTCAGATGTTTGTTTAAATATTTGAGGTGTAAGATAGGTTGCCACTCCCCAGTTTTCTTTTGTATCAGAAAGTACCTGTAATAGAGGCCATTGCCCCTCTCATGGGCCAGGACCCTCTCCACTGCACACAGAGCTAGGTTTTGTACCTCCAATTCCAACAGTGGAACCTGTGTTGGGGACAGAGGTCTTGACACCTTGGTACGCTTGAGGTCTGGCATCTGCTTGAACTGTAGTGGCAGACCTTTCTCCTCTATCCCCAGAACCCACTTGTCCAACATAATGAGGGACCAGTTCTGAAGATAGTGGGAGAGTCTGCCTCCCACCAGAAGTGGGAAGGCAACCTGGACACTCACATCAGAACTTAGAATGCAAGGCTGCCAGCTGGGTAGAGGTGGCCCTTCTTTGGCCCCTTCTGCCCCTGCCTCTGAAAGACCCCCTGTACTGACCAAAGTCAGATTGGGAATAAGGATTTTAAGGCCTGGGAAAAAAACTTCTGCCCCTACTGCCCCAGGGTCAGGATCTCTGAAGGTCAGTAGGGTTAGGTTTGGGGGAGAGACTCTGCCAAGAGGCCTTGTACTCGTCGACCTTTTTCATGTAGTCAGTCGTTCCAGAATCAAACAACATGTTCTGATCACAGGGAAAACCCATGGCCTTATTCTGGGTGTCTGGGGTCAGACTGGTCGTTCTAAGCCAGGCAAAGCATCTCAGAGAGATGGCATGGGCCATTGCCCTAGAGGTGGCATCATTGTTGTCATCTGCCATGTGGAATTGGTATTTAGTAGCTTCCAGCGCAGTTTTTGTTGTATCCACCAGCTCCAGCACCATAGAATTTGACCCACTGCGGGCAATGGCCAGGACAGACTTCCATAGGGCTTTCTGATATTTGGCTGTGAATGCTATATACGAAGAAAGTCTGATAAGCAGGGAGGCTGTGGCATACATTTTCTTTGTTATAAAGTCAATTTTCTTGGAGTCCTTGACCAGAGGTAAGGGGGACAAGGAGACTCCAGCTTTCTCACAAGCTGCCTGCTGCACTATACTCTCATGGCTAGGGTGTGCAAACAGGAACTTGCTACCAGTTCTGGACAATCTGTATTTTTTCTCAACCCGCTTGTCAACCCCTGCCACCGAAGTGGGGGTTTAAAGCACTTTCATGGTATTTTTTCTGAACGCATTATAGACAGGGACGACCAGGGTCTTGGGAATTGAAATACCTCTTGTCTCCCTATAATCTTCATCTTCATCGACATCCTGGATGGGCTCCTGCGTAGGAAGGTCCAAGGTGTCTAGCATATTTTGTGAAAATGTAAATATAGAAGAGGAATCCTCCTGCTCACCCGGGGGGGGGGGGCTCCGAATGGAGGGTCCGGGGACTCATGGGGCTCAAGGCCCTTAAAATCCATGTCAGGGGCATCATAAAAATGTTCTGTGTCACCCTCACAGTCTCCAGAGGAGAGAACTGTGGGAGAGTGCTTGCCAGCCCCAGTAAATATAGGCCCCGTCTTCTGTAGGGTCTGAACAGGTTGCCATGCTTTTGCCATGTCTTGCACAGATTAAAGATCCTGCTCAGACTTTGGTTGTATGTGTTTTGTTTTTTCTTCATGCTTTAAGCTGCCTGCTGTCTCAATATTGGCTTTCCCAGGAGGAATAGGATCATTTTTTTCTTGACAGAGTTTCTTTTTAGCCACTTCATCAGCAGCCTGATCAAGCATCCTTTTTCCATCACTTTTATTATTTTTTAATTTGTGAGGAACTTCATCAGCTCCTTTGGAAGCTTTATTTTTGGGCTGGGATCTAGAAGCTTCATCAGCACCCCTGCTTACATTTTTATTGTTATACATTTTAGATGGCCCCTCATCGGTAGCCTTTGATTTGTCCTCAGCCATAATACTTAACTGTTTTCTTTGCTATGTGCCAATTTAACAAAGCAAACCCAAGATCTGGGCCACAACCAACCGAGTGCAGGTTTCTGTGAAATGCCGTGAAGCCAGTCCTGCCCCAGTTAAATAAACTCTGTCTATTTCATAATGCCTTTTTTTTTGTAGTACTGGGATCTATACCAGTGCCAATTTAATAGAAAACCTAGTAATACCAGTCAACTGCGCACAGGTTTCTGCTGATGCTGTGAAGACTGGCCCGTGAAAGATGACACCTCAGGTCCAGTTTTTATATAAATATTGATTTCTCTGATAATGCCAGTCCTCAGAGAACCCAGAGGCAACTGTCAAAGTTTGAAATCCCAATGGTTGCCTCATGGCAAAGCCCACGAGGTCCGAGGTGAAAAACCGGGCAACTGACAAAAATTCAATGGTTCCTTCACAAATTAAGTTAAAAAAGATAGGAACTGTCGAAATTAAGCATCTGCAGTAAAAATGACATGTAATTTGAGCAGATGCAGTAAAAATTAATTCAAATAGCGCAGGTGCGCTAAAAATAGAAAAATAGTATGTCGCTAACGGAAACGTAAAACTTTCAATCAGCACACTACAGAAATGAATTTATGAGGAAAACTTTACCCAGATAAGCACTAGGAGGCTGTCAGCAAGGCAAGTTAAGAGGCACCTCAGGGGCAATGTTGCTCAGTCAGCGGAGAAAAAATTCTGAAGCCTTCCGGCTGCTCTCACTCAGCTCACTCCCCTCCTGTTTTTTGATTGGCCCAAAGCTGATATAAATAAAATTCTCTTAAAGGCATTTGCACCTGGCCAACTAACTGCTAAAGTTACTGATGCTAAAGGACTCCTGGGGTAGGAAGTGATACTCTCACCATCACAAACCCAGATGAAAGAGCAACACTCGCTGGCAAAAGTCCTGGGGAGTACTCCCAAGTACCTCCTTCTGCTTCTAAAGTTGGCAGAGAGAGAGGGCTTTCTGATGACATTATTGGTGTGGAACGTTTGATTCACAACCATAGCAACTGACAGAAGAGGAAGTACCTCATTTTGTCTCGCTCGCTCCCTCTCCCTCCCCCCCTCATACCCAAACAGCTCCAAGGTGAGACCTTCGAGAAATCAGTCCATTCAAGTGTCACATTGGCATACAGCACAGGTCAAAGATTATTTTTAATTTACAGAAGTGGTTGTGTATGGTTGTTGTCACAACCGTAAACAGCAAATCATGCACAAGATTTTTAGACTTTGTTCCCATACACAATGACTTTTAGTCATGCACAACAGGGTTTTGAGTGGCCAGTTTTCCACACACAATAATGTCAAACTATACACTGTAAACAACTGGGAAAGGACAGGTCACACATTTAGGAGTTTTACGGAGACACGATTAGATTTTTCACTATCTGCTAACACCATGGACCTCAGCTTATTCTGTACTGTAACTGTTGACATGATTACCCATCACCCAGTGGGGATGCCTGGGTCCCTGAGGGGATGCCACATGGACCTTTTAGTTAATATCAGATTTGGCAGGACCCGAATACCTTATCTGTGTAACAACATGATGCAACACATTTCCCACTGCGGCTAGGGGATTAAATATCAGTGTGGTTACCCCCAGTAAGGCAGACAGCTGTTTTTTACTGCAATAAAAAGTACTTCACCTTCTCCATGTACGTGTAGAGGACAGAGTCAGGAGAGAGGGAGCCATCCTTCAGTTTCTCAGTGAGTTCACGCAGGGACAGGGCTAGGATTGATCTGGAATAGTCTGGGTGCTCCTGCAAGGAGAACAGAGTTATAGCAGAACTGTTTTTTAACGTGTATGTCTACTGCACCTTAGATTGAAAGTACTGTACATTACATCAAGGGAAAAGTCAGTCAAGACTCACACCCCATGAGGCGCACACAGCTTTTTCTGCCCAGATTTATTTATTTACTGAAAACTGGTAACCAGGAAAGGCACACTGAGCCGAGGCTGGTTTCCAGGTGTGACCAAGGGTGAGGGGTACAGGGAGACAAATAATGTACACTCCATGGAAAAATGTAGTCAATATTAACAAAACAGTGTAAAGACAAAATAATCATTAGGAAGGTACAGACAACATATACAGTAAAAAAGAGCAGACAAAATGAACAATCATGACAATATAAATGCGTGCAGTGAGGTTGTACTGAAAACAATGAAATATACAATTGTGTTAGATGAGACATACATATATAGCACTCAGCAGCATTCCTAGAGACAGTCATGGACAACCGCATTTGAACTTATTTTTTTTAAACAACAGAAAATTGGCCCAGACAACAGGATAATACTGTGTCATGTTTGAAAAGGGCCAGGGAATTATGCTGTTCCAACTGAAAAACCACCAGAAACAGAATTCTCTTATGTAGCCCTCCCCTCATGTTTCTTGGGTTTCTATTAGGCAACTGACGAAAGGTGACAATGAGACGTGTTTTGGTGTCGTATTTGCCACTGCTAAGCAACTTTAATCACAAACTGTAGTGAGAAAGAAGTAATGTAACCTACTGGGAACTGAACCCAGGTCCCAGTAGGTCACATTATTTCTCTTTCACTACAATTTGCAACTCATGAAAGGTAAGAGTAGTGGTGGGACTCAGGGGCGTCATTTAGGGGTCGCCAGGGGTCGCATTCGTGACCCCTATGAAAATTATGCGACCCCTATGACAAGGCTTGCGACCCCTGCTGCCCTGCCTGCCGGGCGCCTGACAGTCTGCTGCTGTGCTGATAAATGATAAAAGAAAAGTAGGCTAGCATTAGCAGACTGCACAGCACAGCACAGACTAGTAATCAGGGAGGGAGGGTGGATGGCGCCAACTCTGTCTGCAGGCTGCAGCGTAGTTTGCACCCCCCCAGGTGCCTCTTACTTGGTGCTGGAGCTGGCGCTGCTGCGAGCCTGCGATTGGCTGAGGAGAGACTGGAGAGGATAGAGGAATGAGGAGATTGGCTAAGTAAGGGCTTAGGCGCGCGATATGTATTACGCGCATGCGCGTGGGAATGATCGGCGGGATTTTGACCCGGGTCTCGTGCAGACAGAAGAACTTACAGAAGATTAGTCGCAGTCAGTCAGAGAGAGAATCTTCTGGCCTGGGGTCACTCAGTTGGGCTAGTGTAGTGACAGTCCTAGGCAGGCAGCCAGAGCCAGCAGTAAAAAGTGTATCGCGATTCGCGGGCGCGGCGCGGGTGTGACAGTGAAGACAAGAGTCAAGGAGGGAGCGGGAATATAAGCGTGCCGCACTGCCGCTGCGTCAACGAGAGCTGGAGGGAGCAGCTGATCCAAGCGGCCGTGTGTGGGGCAATCCTTGAATTATCCTCCAGATTTGGCAGGGCGCGCAGCGCGGGCAGGCAGCTGGTGGGGCAGGCAAGTACTGTCGGCGGCGGGCGCGGCCTCGGCCTGGCAGAGAGAAGAGAAAGACAACAACTGCAGTGCGAGGGACTGGGACACACTCACACAGACTACTTTATTGGCAAAGTCGGCAGCAGTGTGTGTCTGTGTCTTCTGGGGAGACTGGAGAAAGCCTTGTTCGTTTGTCCAGGGCAGGTGAGGTCAGGAGTCAGGACTGGGTTGGGAGTAGGACTGGAGTCAGAGTCAGCTAGTCGGGAGGGAGACCAGTGACCACCAGGCACTCCAGTGCTGTAGCTGCAGGGCTGCCACTGGGGTCTACTGGGGAGAGAGAAAATAGGGTGAGTGAGTGGGGTCAGGAGGGTAAGGTACTTAAAAAGAAGTGCTTCCTCATAAGTCCCGCTGTTGTCCTCTCTACTGTTGAGGCCTGACGGTCCTGAGGCTGTAGTCCCCATCCTTGCCCTTGCCCCTGACCTGATCGCCACACTTTCACACAGCTGGGAAGGGTGCTAAGGATTTATCATTTAGGCATCTGGCAGGTGAGGTGAGACAGCGGAGGAGCAGAAGCCAATGGTTTTCTTCTGTTGGAGCTGGAGTGGAGCCACGGAGGAGCAAGCGAGCGAGGGGGGAGAAGCTGCAGTAGCAGAGGAGTTGGAGAGCATCCGTCAGCACAGCCAGCCAGCATCGCCCAGCAAAGGTGGTAAGGTAAGTAGCAGGCTAGGACATTTTTTTGCTCACTTGTGTTTGTTTGGACTGAGCAGTTGACAACAGAGCTATTCTTTCACCGAGTTGGCACTATGATGACAGATTACCTCAAGAGTGCCAACAAGGTGAAAGATGCCCTGTTGTCAACTGTTCCCCATGCACCTTTGTTTATAGTGTATGGTGGAACGTCGTCTTTTGGGAAAAAAAATCACTACAGCATGTTTCTGCTTCAATACAGGACTGTGTGTGTGCCCCCCATGCATGGGTATATGCAATCTCCGCAAAGACATAGATGATGAAGCTGTCCAGAGGAGGGCACTACAAATGGTGCAGGGTCTGCACCGGAGGACATATGAAGAGAGACTTAAGGAGCTTAATATGTATAGCCTCGAGGAAAGGAGGGAGAGGGGGGACATGATAGAAACTTTCAAGTACCTCAAGGGAATCAACAAAGTCCAAGAAGGTAGCATCTTTCAAAAAAAGAGGTGTGCAAGAACAAGAGGGCACAATTTGAAGATGGGGGGGCGGCTCAGAGGTCATTTAAGGAAGTATTTTTTCACAGAGAGGGTTGTGGATGCATGGAATGGCCTTCCGGAGGAGGTTGTGGAGTCAAAATCAGTGGTGGAATTTAAGCATGCATGGGATAGTCATAAGGCAATTTGGGGGTGGGGTAGGAAGAAGTCGGCTGCTGGTTAACTAGGATCTGCAGCTTATCCAGTAGGTAGGAAATGGGCAGACTGGTGGGCCAAGTGGTCCTTATCTGCCGTCAAATTCTATGTTTCTATGATTAAAGCATAAGGAGGCCAATTGACCTGCTCAAGGGTTCACCCAAGCTAGATGTGTCGAGTTGTAGTGGGATTTGAACCTGAAGTTTTTGTGCTCTTCTCTAACCACGGGACAATAGTCAGTTTTCCTGCTTCAGCTAAATCTGCCTAAATGATAAGCAATGAGCAAGCAGGACAACTAAGCTTTAGGGTGTGTGTGTGTGTGTGTGTGTGTGTGTGTGTGTGTGTGTGTGTGTGTGTGTGTGCTGTGTGTTTGGGGGCCTTCCTATGAAGAGGCACAAGGATGCAGGACATTTCAGTTTTGTTAGTGGTTCAGACAGTGCTAAATGCTTACAGTTGATTACAGTCACCCTTAATTTATGTCTGCTGAGCTGCTGGGCTGGGCTCTGAAGATTCTGCAGCAGCAGTGCAACAGCTTACTCAATGTGATTGTCACTGTGAAAAGGAATGCAGACACAATTACCCTTTTTATTTGTAACTGTACACTGCTTTAACAAAAAAGTCCCATGATGTCATGATGCTTTCAGATGTTAGCAGCTGTGTTTGGACAAGTGAGAGAAGCCCAATAAGGCGTGACCAGGGGTTATGTTAATGGTCTGTTAATCACCCTCTAGGTGCATAATGTGGCACGAGGCATTTACAAGTACCACATGCCCCTAGAGAGTGATAACCCTGGTGTCTTATTGCTGTTAGAATAAAAATGTTTTTTTTAAACAGTGTTAAACCTTGTTAAATATATGGGTGTTGCATAAGTATATACTATATTTATCCTCCAGCATAGGCATATACTGGAGGATTTACCACAGCTGGTGCACCTCGTGACCAAACCACACCAGTCGTGTTAAGTCCTCCAGTATACCCACACCCTGGAGGGATAAATTTATATTATACAATGGTAAATGTAGTTTTATTTAATTTTTTTAGATATGTTATAAGTAACTGAAGTCTGTACGGTTGGAAGATGTAATTTTTTTGTAATATTTACCGAGGTGTTTTAGCGATGCGGCAACAGGACAACTGGTTTCTATCAAAATGAAAGTGACCGGATTGGCACGTTATAAGATTGGCTGGTACTTTTTCCAGTGGGGTACACTGGAGGATTTACCACACTGGGAAAGGTAGAAGCCGAAGCCAACCAATCAGGTTGCAAGATTTGGCTCATTCGATTTACCACACATCATATATCAGAATATACCCTCCAGGGTGGGTGGGTATACTGGTGGATTGATTTACCACACCAGAAGAGGTAAATCCACTGGTATACCCACTCCTGAGGGGTATATTGCTATTATGCAATGACTTACATTTTGGGGTGACTAAAATATATAAATACTTTTTGTTTCTCTTCTTAATCATCATTTTTGTTATTTTATTGCTGCACCAAAGTGAAATAGTTCCTTGTTGCTAGGCAGAGTTAAATTAGTGGTGATGCCCCCCCCCCTTAGTTTTTCTTTATCTCGTTTGTCGAAGCTCTGCACTGAATTGTGTGTGTGTGTGTGTGTGTGTGTGTGTGTGTGTGTGTGTGTGTGTGTTGGGGGTTGTGTTTCTTTTTTCTTTTTTTTTTGCTGTGAGCATTAAGATTTGCAGTTTGATATGTTGTTTTTTCGTGCATCTTGTTTGGATTCTGGCAGTCAGAGTGATTGTTTTGCGAGGGTTCCTGCTGCAGCTGACTGGAGGCTGGCACCTTTTCCAGTGGGTACACTGGAGGATTTACAATGCTGAAAAGGTGCCAGCCAGCCAATCAAAATGCAGGACTGTGTGAATTTGTTTGTGCCTATTGTATAATAAAAGATTAATATAAGGCTGTTTGAATGTTTACAGCCAATCAGAAAGCTTCATTTCTCAGACCATTGTTATAATTTTATTTAATAAAACTGAGGAATTAGCTTAATGGTGCTTCATGTACACTTATCACATTACCTGAACTATATTCTGAAAATGAAATGTCTTCAGAGTGATGCTGTAGGCAGGCAGGCAGCATTGGTGCCTCCAAAAAAAAAACCACTAAAAGAAGAAAAAATCTCACTGGTGAAGAGGTTGAGAAACTGATGCACGTTATGACTTACTGGGAGACAGTCAGTGGCCCAGTGGTTAGAGCACAGAAATGTGATCCTGAGACCTGGTTTGAAATTTTGAATCCTGAACTGACACTTGCTGTGTGACCCTGAGCGAGTAAGTTAACTTCTCGCTTAGTGGTCTCTCTGTTTTTTCTGTGTGCTCTCAATCTCCTGTGTGCTAAAAGTGGCAGCAACATTATAACATGAAAGGCGCTATTTAAAATCCAGTGGGTCCAAACAAACTACAGTTTTGAGCTGCATGCTCAAACAAATTGATGCTGGTAGTTTGTAACCACTCTGTGCTGACCATTTATTAATAAGACACTGATGTGTAGAACTATCTTGGTAGAGTGGACTGGAATGAGGACTAAATTTATTTAAAAAATGCAGTTTTTTTTTTCTAGATAAGAATTTTAGGTGCCAACAATACTCCAAATACTGCTGTCAATTTACTCACCAGTTTTAAAACATAGTGAGTAAAACAAAAGTGGGATGCAAAGAAGTGTAAATCTGGCAAAAAACTGTTACTTTTGAATCACCAGTTATGTTATGTTATGTTATGTTATGTTATGTTATGTTATGTTATGTTATGTTATGTTATGTTATGTTATGTTATGAAGCACTATTCTTTGGAGTGTGGAGGAGTATTTACAAATGTTGGGTGAGTGCAGGTACTCATTTAAAAGAATTTCTGAAGAGTAGTTCTTAAAATGAGTTGAGTGTAAAAGACTGGCACACACCTTATCTGGAGCCGTGGTCACGACTGTGTGGGTAAATGCCATCTGGACTGTGACATCATGACTACAGATAAATGTATTTATTCAATGGCTCTACAGTTCTATTACACAGTGGTGAGAATATATGCATTTATCCAGTGGTTTGACCACTCACCCCTATTGTATAAATATAAATAGATATTTTATTTAAAACATCTGAGGTTGAAGGTATTTTACAGTTGACAAGGACTCGAAAGTCAAAACAAACCACACAGACCGGTCCCATACCATCTTACATCAACATCTTTAAACATAACCCTTCACTGGTTACAATAAGTACTTCCAAACTGGTCACAATTAATCTGCCATGGGCAATTGGAAACATTAAGGTTTTTAAGAGACTTAAAGCAGCTTAAAGACGTGGCCAGGGCTCCAGATAAGGTCTGAACCAGCCTATTTTACTCACCTGTCCTCATTTGAGGAAATATGCTTCAGAAATTTTTTTAATGCGTACCAGTACTCACCCAACATTTGTACATACTCCACACGCCAAAGAATAGTGCTTTAAATCATAACATAACTGGTGATTCAAAAGTAACATTTTTTTGACAGATTTACAGCACTTGTATGCATCCCACTTTTGTTTAATTACAGAAATGTTTTTGCGTCCTTGCATTCATAAGATTATTTTTTAAATTCAGAATTATAATAGACATTTTTTTAGGTTCATAGGTACAGTTAAATGTAAAATTTACACCCATATGTTAGTTTTAATTCCCTGATGTCATCACTATTTGCAGATTTCCACGCACACTGGTGATTTCTTTAGACTGTGTGCACATTTGAATTCATAGCTGTTTTTCAGGGGTTTCAAAACTGATATCTGATTTGCTAATCACTGGGCATAGCTGCTGGCAGGCTGTACATTGCTAAATTTCTTCTTTAGTAGCCTTCACTGATTGAAATTTCTTTGACGTTGGCTGCTAAATAAGTATTACTGAAATGTCTCTGTCTAAGAAGAAGGCAACTAGTGATCCAAAGCAACCATCGGTGCTTCAGTTATTTGCTAAGAAAAGAATTACAGCAGATACTGCACATGCTGAACATACAGTGAAGAAATCAAGACCTGAAGATAGTGTTCTGTCAGCTGGCATGCATGAATCTGATAGTAGTACTATAGTTTCAGAGCCTAGTTCTGCTGCTACAGGCCCATTACTTGTTGCTTCGCCTCACCCTCTGATGCATGTGAAGCACATCCTCCGATGCATGTGAAAGCACGCCATTGCCATCTAGTGAAGGCCACTCATTTTCAATGGGTGAGTGTGTTGATCACGATACTGTGCCAAGTGACATATCTGCTAGTCCTTACCAAGCTCCAGTTCAGCCGAAGTGTGTTTTCCCTGTGACAAAATCACGAAATTTAATGGTGATTACAAAACTCATAAGTGGGTAGAATATTCAGTACAGAGAGATGCTGTATACTGTTTTGCATGCAGGCATTTTACTAGCACTCGTACTGCACCTGAGGTGGAGGTCGTGAACGTGAAACGCCTTTTGTCGATATTGGTTTCTGTAAATGGAAAAAATTGGTCGTGCCTTCAGAAAGCACAGCGAGTCTGAGAAACACAAAGCATCTGTTGTAGCATGGTGTGAATTTAAGCATATACAGTCTTCATCAGGACATCAGTCAGTTGTGAGACGGTTGAAAAAATAGGGACATTGAAATTGAAGAAAACAGACGCCATGTTGAATTACTACTACATGCAGTGTGTTATCTAGGACGCAAGGTCTTGCCTTCAGAGGTGATGATGAGTCGACAAATTCGATAACAAAGGCAATTTTATTGAGTTTCTGGAAACATTATCTGCACATGACTCAAAATTAAAAGAAAAATGTCTAGAGATACGGTCATTATACCTCCAGAGTATCAGAATGATTTGATTAACATAGTTGCAATATTAATACGAGAAAATTGTAAGTAAAGTTACAAAATATTTTCTGTTTTAGTCGATGAAACTAAGGATGTATCACGCAAAGAGCAGCTCAGCTTTGTAATCAGTTTTGTTGATGGAGATGGTAATATCTGTGAAAACCACTTGGCTGCTACCACATGGATAAACTGGATGCTGGTAGTTTGGCTGGTGCAATCAATCAGGCAGTATGTCAGGCTGGATCAGTGGGAAGCACTGTGTAGCACAGTGCTATGATGGAGCTTCGTGATGAGTGGGTGCTTCAGTGGCGTACAAGCAAGAATAAGAGAGATTGCTCCTCGTTGTTTATATTCATTGTCATGCACACAGACTGAATCTTGTCTTGGTGCAAACAATTAATAATATATCAGAAGTGAAAGAATTTTTCAGCATCTTACAGGCTGTATATGTTTTTATTTCTCAAAGTTCACCAAGACATGAGTTGTTTGTTAAAGCTCAGAAAGAAGAAGGTCTACAAGTTCTGGAACTGGAATGACTGTGTGGTACACGGTGGTTTTACTGGTACAACTGTGTCAAGAAATTTCAGTTGCGTCTAGAGTCCATTATGATAACACTTCATGCTATTCAGTCACAAAACACTGACAGAGAGGCAAGTAGTGAAGCAAAAGGTCATCTGTTTAAAATTCAGAACTTCACCTTTGTAGTAACACTGTACAGCCTAGAAACAATTTTAAGGAAGATACAATCAGTGTCTGAGGAACTTCAGAGAAAAGATCTGGATTTGCCAAGTGCTTGTAATCTTGTCCAGTCTTCGAAAAGTGAGCTCTTGTCTCTACGTAATGATTCACAGTAGCAGAAGATTTACAAGGAGGCACAACAAGCTGCTGATCACTGTGGCATTGATTATGATGTAGAAGCCACTCAGCACACAGGAAGGCCACTGCGCAAACATCAGTTGAGCCAAGCTGACAGAATTTTTGTTTCATCCACTTTGGGAAACGGATCGCAAATATAGAAATTCAGGACATTTCTGCAAGATCTAACAGTGATAGGCTTAAACAGGAAATATACCTGGCCTGCATTGACAGGTTTGTTACTGAACTTGATTCACGCTTCACAAGTAATCTGGACCTCTTAAAAGCTGTTGCTGCTCTCAACCCAAAGGATGACAGTTTTCTGAATTACTCTGTTTTAAGGGTCCTAGCAGAATCTTACCCAGGAGTAAATATAGACATAATTGTGTTAGAGTCACAGCTGGAATCAGCAAAGGCATACCTACAGAACAAAAATATGCAAAGTATTCATTGTGTCAGACAACAGTTGCAATGCCTTTGTAATGCATTTTCAGAAGTCCTGGAGATTTTGAACCTGGTGCTGGCACCCCTGTGACCACAGCTTCAATGAACGTTTCTTTTCATGCATGAAAAGAGTGAAAACTTACTTAAGAAACAGTTGTGGTGATAGACGACTCAGTGACTTAATGATGATGGCATGTGAGCCACTGGAGGTGAAGCAGCTAGACCTGTCAGTAGCAATAGACAGATTTGCTCAGATGGTTCAAGAAGATACCCATTACTGAAGTAACTTTACTATCTACAGTCAGCCATCAGTCATGTGTGCTACCAGTGTCTCCAGTCAGCCACCAGTCCTGTGTTCCAGTTCTGTCCCAGTCAGTTCAGCAACGAGTCCCATTTGCAACTTGTGCCCAGTTGGCAACCAGTCCAGTATGTCAGCAGTGTTACCACCAGTCAGCCAACCAGCAGTCCCATCTGCCAGCAGTGTCTCCAGTCAGCCAGCAGTCAGTGTGCCAGTTCTGTCCCAGTCAGCTCAGCAACGAGTCCCGTTTGCAACTTGTGCCTCCAGTCAGCAACCAGTCCAGTATGCCTGCAGTGTTACCACCAGTCAGCCAACCAGCAGTCCCATCTGCCAGTAGTGTCTCCAGTCAGCCAGCAGTCAGTGTGCCAGTTCTGTCCCAGTCAGCTCAGCAACGAGTCCCATTTGCAACTTGTGCCTCCAGTCCAGTATGCCAGCAGTGTTACCACCAGTCAGCCAACCAGCAGTCCCATCTGCCAGTAGTGTCTCCAGTCAGCCAGCAGTCAGTGTGCCAGTTCTGTCCCAGTCAGCTCAGCAACGAGTCCCATTTGCAACTTGTGCCTCCAGTCAGCAACCAGGCCAGTATGCCAGCAGTGTTACCACCAGTCAGCCAACCAGCAGTCCCATCTGCCAGTAGTGTCTCCAGTCAGCCAGCAGTCAGTGTGCCAGTTTTGTCCCAGTCAGCTCAGCAACGAGTCCCGTTTGCAACTTGTGCCTCCAGTCAGCAACCAGTCCAGTATGCCAGCAGTGTTACCACCAGTCAGCCAACCAGCAGTCCCATCTGCCAGTAGTGCCTCCAGTCAGCCAGCAGTCAGTGTGCCAATTCTGTCCCAGTCAGCTCAGCAACGAGTCCCGTTTGCAACTTGTGCCTCCAGTCAGCAACCAGTCCAGTATGCCTGCAGTGTTACCACCAGTCAGCCAACCAGCAGTCCCATCTGCCAGTAGTGTCTCCAGTCAGCCAGCAGTCAGTGTGCCAGTTTTGTCCCAGTCAGCTCAGCAACGCAGTCCCGCTTTGCAACTTGTGCTCCAGTCAGCAACCAGTCCAGTATGCCAGCAGTGTTACCACCAGTCAGCCAACCAGCAGTCCCATCTGCCAGTAGTGTCTCCAGTCAGCCAGCAGTCAGTGTGCCAGTTCTGTCCCAGTCAGCTCAGCAACGAGTCCCGCTTTGCAACTTGTGCTCCAGTCAGCAACCAGTCCAGTATGCCAGCAGTGTTACCACCAGTCAGCCAACCAGCAGTCCCATCTGCCAGTAGTGTTCCAGTCAGCCAGCAGTCAGTGTGCCAGTTCTGTCCCAGTCAGCTCAGCAACGAGTCCCGTTTGCAACTTGTGCCTCCAGTCAGCAACCAGTCCAGTATGCCTGCAGTGTTACCACCAGTCAGCCAACCAGCAGTCCCATCTGCCAGTAGTGTCTCCAGTCAGCCAGCAGTCAGTGTGCCAGTTCTGTCCCAGTCAGCTCAGCAACGAGTCCTGCTTTGCAACTTGTGCCTCCAGTCAGCAACCAGTCCAGTATGTCAGCAGTGTTACCACCAGTCAGCCAACCAGCAGTCCCATCTGCCAGTAGTGCTCCAGTCAGCCAGCAGTCAGTGTGCCAGCTCTGTCCCAGTCAGCTCAGCAACAAGTCCAGTTTGCAACTTGTGCCTCCAGTCAGCCAGCATTTTCTCCAGTCAGATACCAGTCCAGTGTGCTAGCAGTGTTCCAGTCAGCCAGCAGTGTGCCAGCAGTCTCAACTCAGATACCAGTCCAGTCAGCCAGCATTCATTGTGCTAGCAGAGTCTGCAGTCAGATATCCGTGTGCCAGCAGTGTCACCAGTCAGCTTGCAGTCCAGTGTGCCAGCAGCCAGTGTCTCCAGTCAGCTTAGCTACCAGTCCAGAGACAGTTTGCCAGTTTTGTCTCCAGTCAGCTACCAGTCCAGTTTGCCAGCAGTGTCCCGACTAGTCAGCAGTCTAGTGTGCCAGCAGTCACCTACCATCCCAATCTCCAGTGTGCCAGCAGTGTCTCCAGCCTCCAGGCAGGTAATAACACTCCTATGTCCTTTACTTTACCATTTTCATAGGTGTTTGAGAGGGAGTTTATGCTCTTTTAAATTATTGTAAGAGGGGGTAGTAGCCTTGGTGTGGAGAGTTAGAGTACTTTCATTTGCTTTGTTGCAGTAATTGGAAGTCTGGAAGACTTTCTTTGTGTAACCCTGGGACTCGGTTCTTTTTCCTTTATTACAGTTTTCTTTACAGGTTTTTTGGTGTACAATTTTACTAGGATCTTTTCTTTTCTTTTATTTTTTTCTTTACAGGTTTTTGGTCAGTGAGTTTTAATTGTTTTTTTTCCTTTTATTTTTTCTTTGCAGGTTTTTGGTGTGATTTATTTATTTATAATGTATGTTAGAACGCTGTTAACCTTAGGAAATCATCATTTCCTAAGGTTGTTAACCAATCGATGTGACGTAGATATGTTGTTAACCTATCGATCCTATGTCACATTGATAGGTTAACAGCAGTGAGTGGTCTGTGCATGTGCGCGCTTTATTTCCGACGGGGAACCGACTAAAGGGAAACAGACAGGGAAGGACTGAAGGGCCGCAGCTGTGACTTTTTAAAAAACGTAAGCCATTCAATTTTTGATAGTGGGACCATACACTATAAAAAATCATGTATGGTCCCTCTATCGGCAACCGGTCAGTTTTAACCGTCTCGAGGTTGCCATGGCGACGTAAACCTCTTGAGCTTTGCTCTCGAGGTTTATATGGTCGCCCTGGCAACCTCTCGACTGTTAACTGACCGGTTAACGATAGAGGACCATACATTATCCTCTATTTTTTTTCATCAGTTCATTTTCCTTTTATTACTTCTTTTACAAGTTTCATTGTCATTTCTTTTACTAAGCTCTTGTTTCAACAGAGAAGAAGAGTTCTCTCCATGGTTCAAGGTTCAGAGTATGCTTTCATAACAGTATTATTTCTCTCATGTTTTGATGTGTGTTTTTATGTACTGTAAGGTATTGGTTTAGAGACGGCTCTTTATTTTTAGCAATGTGTGCCTTAGTTAGCTTGTATTATAGTACCAGTCATTTGACATGAACAGTGTGGTAATATTTTTTTGGAAACAGTGTGGTAATATACAGAGGATATGTTTGATGTACAGGTGATAACCATGGTATAATCACTCAGGTGGTGTCTAGGGCATCAGTAAACCTAGAATGCACAGCTTGAGAGGTTTACAATTGCCCTAGCAACCACGAGAGGATTACACCCTGGTTATCACCTGTACATCATGCATTGTCATTTATAGTGTATGGGACTCGACATGAGAAGTCCCCCCCAACATAAGTAATTTAGCCTTACCTTATTAATGGATCTGCACTACACCCACATGATTGTTTAGGAAAACAATTTATTAGGATACACGGACTGAATGACAGTGGGCCAAAATAGCACCAGAGTTAAAATCTCCATCAGACATAGTGATTGCTAGACAATAAACTGTGACAATTAGAATGTTATTTGAATACTGTACTGAAACTAACAATCACATTCTAGGTAAGTAGAATACTGAATAATACTGGCATTCCATTTTGTAAACCCACTGCTATGACACAGAGAGATAGGTTTATAAGGTTCTGACATCACAACAGTGGGATTACAAGGTTGTAATCTGTTTGATTTCAATGGGTAATAAGGGCTACCCATGCATTAAATAGAGGATAATGTATGGTCCTCTATCGTTAACCGGTCAGTTAACAGTCGAGAGGTTGCCAGGGTGACCATGTAAACCTCGAGAGCGAAGCTCGAGAGGTTTACGTCGCCATGGCAACCTCGAGACGGTTAAAATTGACCGGTTGTCGATAGAGGGACCATACATTATTTTTTATAGTGTATGGTCCCACTATCAAAAAAAAAAAGGGCTTACGTTTTTTAAAGTCACCGCCACCCTTCAGTCCTTCCCCGCCGGTTTCCCTTCAGTCGGTTTCCGCGGTCGAAAAAAGCGCACATGCGAGACTACTGCGTTGTTAACCTATCGATGTGACGAGGATCGATAGGTTAACAACATATCTACGTCACATCGATAGGTTAACAACCTTAGGAAATGATGATTTCCTAAGGTTAACAGCGTTCTAACATACATTATTATTGTTTAACATTTGTACAGTTGAGGAATGGGACTTTCACTATACTGATGATTCCATAATTTGATGAAAACTAGCTATTTAAGTTGAATCAACATCTGTAATGGCCCATTTCAGATTTATACTCAGACTTTACTATCCAATTCATACCCATTTTTATTTTAAATTACTTGTTGGTAACTAGCTCTATGTCACATTGAAAATGCCACCCTCTCTGGCTCCACTCACACCTTGGCCCCACCCACACCGTGGCCCCACCCACATCATGCCCACCCCACCTTGCTACCCCTATGATTTTGCTGAAATGACGCCCCTGGTGGGACTCTGAGCTGCATTGTGGCCAACAGGGTCATTCCCTCTTTGTGGAACGCAACACAGTTGTAAACACAAACTCGGAACCTGCAGTTAGGCTTCTGGAAACTTCTCTCCCTTGATACGTTCCATTATACTCTGGCTTCCCTGCATCACCCAAAGGATAGTACCTTTATTTGGTTTATTTTGTTTAGTAATAACTTTTCTATTGTGTATGGTGGAACGCGATTATATATAGAGAACCATACACCGTAAAAAGTCATTTTGCTGCAGTAGTGACATAGACAGTAACGCAGAATAACTTTTTGTTCTGTGTTAGTATATACATCCCACTGGACTGTTGGTGCTGAATTGTCATGCACATGTGCTGGATGACGGGCAGTTGGTGGAGAAGCGCTGGTGGCGGACATCAGTGACTGACTGTTTTTACATACAAAAGTAAGAGATTCTGTGTTTTTAGGACTATACACTACATAGAAAAGCGTATGGGAGCTGAAATACACAACTACACTATGCTTATACCTTGTGGTTACCATGACAACAGAGGGATTTCTTGAGCTTTGCTCTCCAGGTCCTCGTTGTCTTGTTAACCACTCGGTATAAGAATAGCATTGTTGTGTATGGGCTCCCATACACTATGCTATATATATATGATATTTTTTAAACAAGTGATAAAAGTATCATATTGGTGATCTAGAGGGTAAGGCACACTGCATCGAAGCTCATTTCGAGGTACTATGACCCATGCCCAATAAGGGAGTTCAAGTGGGAAAGGGAATACAGGGCTCGGATGCAGTGTCTGCAGGATGGAAAATGGGAGATGAGATTTCGATGTCAGATGAGTTTTAAGCATCATAACAAAGTCTCCTCTGATGATGTCTATGATCATGGCAGCACTTCAGTTACAATCTGGGTACTGGTATTGGTTGCGGTGGTAGTGGTAGTACAGTAGTAGGAGGAGGTGGGGGATCAGGTAGCAAGAACGGCTTGGGGGGCCTTGTCCACCAAAACTAACCAATCAGCTATTGTGGGGTGTTACGGGTGGCACAGCCTCCCTCCCCGATATGTTCAGCAACAGTTGTAATTTCACATGTGAAATCATGTCATCGCCCAAGATTTCACATACGAAATCTAGGCCGCCATCTTCCCCATCCTGCACAAACTTCACCTGCCCTGGAAAACAGCGAAAAACAATCAACAAGTGACATCATGGGGCCACCGCAATGGGCCCACGGCAGCAGATCATGATGATGTGAAGGGAACCTGGGTTTGGGAGTGACTCGAGTCACTGCATCGGGAGGCAGGCCTGGCTGAAGTGGCTACTGCGTGACAGAATGCTTCAACGGGAGAGGACTGACGGCAGACTACAACACCACAGTAACCCCTGCAGCTGTGCTGGACAGCTTACTCCTGCCACAGGGGGCATGCTGTTAGCATGCAAGGCCATTAAATAAGGCTGCGCTCATGTTTGGGGGGGGGGCTGGAAATGACCTAAAAAGGGAGAAACACCCATGCCCATTGAAATGACAGTCGGGGACTCTGGCATTCCACTGCCTGCCAATAGTGAACCCTGAGATTGGAGGCCCGGTGGTCAGAGTAGGCAGTGGGGGCGACACATAGCGGGTGTGTACCTTGAGATGCGGCGTACACATGCCTCCGTGTGTGCGTGCGTCTGAGGTAAGGGGCTGGATTACGGGGAGAAAAACAAAAAAAATCACTACAAACTACAAATAGAAAAAAAAAGAAATTCCACAGATGTAGAATTTATGTATTATGAGTGATGCATTGTATTGTAAATGTTTTGTGTGAATTATGTGGGTCGCACATGAAAAGGGAATTGATTTTCCAGCGTGCTTATCCGTTAAGCAAATAAAACAAACAAACTTAGATTATGTGCCATTATCTGTTTCTATCCGACTTAAAATAGGATAATTTGGTTGGATCAAATAATGATTATCTGATATAATTATCAATTATCTGATCTGATTATCTGATTATCCAACATCTCTAATTAGGACTCTAGATGCAGAAAGTTGGGAAGCTTCACTATGGGAAATTATTTACCAAGTTTCCCAACTCTATGTAGCAGGAAGTGGCATTTCACGTAGTTTTATGCTTGGCAAAGTTCCCATTTCACGAGGCACACACTACAGTACACATAGTGGCAATACACCCCCCTCAACTGAGTCCCTTAACCTCTGTGATCCTGGGCCGCCTATTTCCCGTGTCGGCCAGCATCACTTTAGGGCAACCCCCCCTCCCCATCAATTAACTTCGCAAGGGGCCTCATTCTATTAGGCTGCCCTATTTTCTCTCTCTAGTATGTGTCTGATACCCTTTCTTCCCACTGCCCTTCTCTATGTCCCTCCTTCCTCTCCTCACTTGTACTCTATAAGCTACAACCTGTATATGTTGAACTTTAAATGCCTATATTTGCACTTGCTTTACATGTCTAATTCATCCAAGTACTGAGTTTGTTTATTGTAACTGCCTGTACCGATGTCTATTTTTGTATGAAGTGTTGTCTACTATAAGCAAAAGTGTCCTCTGTGTCCAGGACCATCTTGAAAATGAGCTTGCTCAATGATGCAACTGCCTGGTTAAATAAAGTTTGATTGATTGATTGATTGATATGTAGTTCTTTGAGTGGTGAAGTGGATACTTCGCCAGTTGACGAGGCCCTTCACTGGCAAAGTGCCACTGAGCTTAGTTGCTTTTCTTTGGAGTGTTTAAGAAAGCGCCTCACCCACAATGCTATGTTCTCCAACTCCTCTCCCATCAGCCCCAGCCATAGAAATGAAAGCCACAATACCCACTCTCAAAGCCCTACTACCCCCCCCCCCTCCTTCCCCAGTCCTGGCAAAGTTGCATATTATTTGCACCCTTCCCTCCACCCAATGTCCACTTCAGAGCCACAGTATAAAATACAACCCTGCCACCCACCTCCCCAACCCAATCTAGTAAACCCAGACAGAGAAACCTTTAGCACATTGGCATCCCTCCACCCCCAGTCGCCCCCCACAAATACTAAGTGATGTCTCGACAGACAGTGAGGTGACCTGTAATGAAGTAAATGTCCCTCATCAGGGTAACCATTCATTAATATCCTCAGTCTTTCCAGCTTTTCCAGATCATGCTGTAGGTCCTGTATCCTTCAGCTGTGTCCACTGTCACAAAGAGCTTGGTGTCATCTGCAAATAGGTACATTTTGTCCTTAATGCCATCTCCAATGTCATTGATTAAGACATTGAACAACACCGGCCCTGGCACTGAGCCCTGCGGGACCCTACTGCTTACCTCTCTGGTGTCAGCTAACTCTCCCCCCACAACCACCTACTTGGATCTGTCCCTCAGCCAGTTTTCCACCCATCTGGCCATCTTTTCCCCGACTCCAAGATACACCACTTCCTGATCAACCTTTTGTGGAGCACAGAGTCAAAGGCCTTGCTGAAACCCAGACAGAGGATGTCTACCACTTGTCCCCTGTCTACTGTCTTAGTCATCCAGTCAAGGAAGTCAATCAGAATAGTTTGACACAATCTCCCCCCATGAACCCGTGATGCCTTGCATCCTTGCGACCATGCTCTTCTAGATATTCTACTAATCTTTCCATAAGTATGGTCTCCATGAGCTTGCACATGACTGAGGTCAGACTGACTGGTCTGTAATTTCCTGGGTCATCCTTGGGACCGCTTTTGTGGAGGGGCACCACATGTGCTGTTCTCCAGTCCTGCGGTACCATGCCTGGCTCCAGTGAACTATTAAATAGGCCTGCCAGTGGCCCTGCCAGCTCCTCAGCCAGTTCCCTTAGTACCCTTGGATGTACTCTGTGCGGGCCTGGTGATTTGTCCACCTTCAATGCTAGCAGACCCTCTTTCACTCTATCCTCCGCTATCACTACATAAGTATTCCCCCCCCGCTCCTCTTCTCCCTCCTGAAGGCACTGGTCCATCCTTCTCCCTGGAGAAGACAGAAGTATTAATTTAGTAACTCTGCTTGCCCCCCTCCCATTATCCTCCACCCACTCCTCCCTTTTCTTAAGTCTAACAATCCCATCCTTCTTGTCCCTTTTCTCACTTATATAGTGAAAGAAGGCCTTCTCCCCCTTCTTACTTCCTTCAGTTATCTGCAGCTCCTTCTGTGCCTTTGCTCACTGGACTTCCTTACTTGCCTTACTAGCCAACCTTAGGTAATTTTTCCTATCCACCTCTCTCTTGGTCTTCCTGAATATTCTGTAGGCCAAATACTGACTGGGCAACTCCAGAACTGAAGAAGCTGGGTGCTTTGGCTTGTGTTCTTCCCCCTGAACCTAACACACTCCTCTGTGGCAACCAGTATTCATTACTTAATGAAGAACCACTTTTGGTCCACCCCTATATTTATTTATTTTTTTATATAATAACTGGTCAGCAATTTCTCTCAATGTATTGACCAGGATGATATTTTCCATAACAACCGTCTGGTTGTTATGACATTCATGAGCCATGCCAATCAAACTATGCTGCTGCCTCACTGACCAACGTTCCATGTGTGGGAGGGCCAAACAGTCTCACAAACATGGCGGCTCCATCTCTCGCTTATGGAGCTGCCACCACAGTGACCTCACACTCGCATTTCTTTATTTTACTTTTTTTACACTACCTGGTTGATCCTGCTATTTTTTTTTATATTTCAAACTGTCTGGCTGATCCCTCCCTTCGTCTGCTTCAGAACGGCAATTCGCTGTCACACACAGCACCAGCCCAATCAGGACAGCTCTCTTCAAATGTAAGTGGAAAAAAATAAGAAAACAAAGGACAAAAAGTTTTAAATAAATAATGAGAGGTACAGTGTGTGCGTGTGTGTGTGTGTGTGTGTGTGCACGCGCGTGTGCACTGACTGAGGGTTACAGAAACTGGGCAGGAGAAAAATTGCTGGCCCATTATTATAACAAATTAAAGATGGGGAGGGTGTGCATATGAGAATTTAATGCACACCCTCATTGTGGGATGCTTTGATAAACCCCTCGGGTGTAGCATCCCACAACTTGGGTGTGCATTAAATTCTCATATCACACCCTTCCCCATCCATTATTCTCTATTTATTTATTAGGCAATCAGAATTACAACCCTTTGAGTCAATAACTCTTTTGCAAAGGCTCCACATCAGGAATAAAAGAATACAAACAGTGCAGGAAAATAAACTGTGGCAAAGCTTAGAAGGTACATGCAACATAGGGTCAGTGGCCCAGCATCAGGTAGAATCACAGTATAAAATTGTAGATAAAAGCAATAAGAAGTAATTAACAAAACTAAGATATCAGGGGGATTGCTTAAGGGAGAGCTAATGAGCAAGTCAGGACACTATATCTGCTCTGATGCCTGCCCGGTGGCTCCTTAGCACTTTGCCTGGCTTCCTGAAGTCCACCCTCCTAAAAGCCAAGATTTTGTTCTATGTGATAATGGTGACTTAAAAAGAGCGCCGACAACAACAGCAAACCCAACATCGCTGAAAGTGAAAACAGCGATATGAATTACAGTGATCGCTACAAACAGCGATGGTCACTTACTTTCTGTGCAGGGGCAATATAAATTAAATGTTTATGCTAGGGGCTATGCCCCCTGCAGCCCCCATAATTAATATAATCAACTCTGGGGGGATGGACACGGGAAAGGAGAAAACCCGGAGAGGGCAACCTGCGGGCAGGAGGGAACAGGGAAATGGGACTTTCTATATATGTACATATATATATATTGAATTATATATATATATAAAATTCAATCCCCATAGCCAGACCCGAACCTGGGTCCACCGCATACACAGGCAGTGACTGAAGCCACTGCACCAAACGGCCAACTGGAAACTGCGTGGACAAATACAGCCCTATAACCTAATACAGCAAATGTAGCTCATGGAGACACTCGCTGTATACTCCCCACGCTATTGTTTCACACTCGCTATTGCTGTAGGTGCTCAGATTGAGTCGCTCAATCTCACTGACCCATATTACGGGACACCCAAGATTTTGATCTTAGTCGGAATGCTTTCCCTGCCCATATCCAACTGGACCCATACTGTGCAATGGTCACTCCCACCCAGGGGCTCCCTAACCATTATTTCCTGTATGTACTCCCCATTTATGAGAATCAGATCAAAAATTGCCTCTGCTCTTGTTGGTTCTGTGATGCACTGAGTCAGGAACCCACTCTGCAGTCCTTCCAGGATCACCTGACTCCTAGTATATGTTGTGGAGGGTATGCTCCAGTCCATCTTGGGCAGGCTGAAGTCCCCCCACAATTACCACCTCTCTTTTCCCTGCAGCTTCCAACATTTGCAAGCTCAGTTCCCTGTCCCTCTCCTCATCCTGGTTGGGTGGTCTGTAAACCATCCTCAATCTCACCTTTCTCCCTCTGTTATCTTCTCCTCTTCTCCATCTGATCCATGCTGATCAACTGCCAGTCTGTGCTTGGCCTCAGTACATCACCAAGATCTCAAAGTGGCAAACCGGAGCTGTTAATAGCTTCGTCCGTAGGCTAATACTATACACACTCCTGTGACTGCTCCCCAGTTCTGACAGCCATGGGTAATTGTGGGATGCGATGCTAGAGGTGTTCCATTTGAAATGCCAGCAGGAGTGACGACAGGATCAACCAGATGAAAGAAAATTTCTTCAGACGCAAGTACTGCAATTTTGTATACAGTGGGCAAACACACTAATCGAGGTGGGGGGTGCCCAACACTGAGGTGTGGAGCTTGCTGATGTGGACATTTCCCTTTAAGCTGGAATAGTACAGCTATGTTTCCCTTAGCGGGAGCTGCACTGCTGATGCAGAATAGCTACCACAATAAAATAGAAATATTAAGGTCAGAGCTAATGTTATAAAAGTTATGCAGTCTGTATGGTACAGTCATCATAGTGGCATTATTAGAGATTTGAAATTGCCTACTCTGTATATATCAAAATGCCAGTAAATACCATACTGATATGAGATATATATACAATAATGGATAGGGAAGTGTTCTTAACGATGATTTCGCCCTCAGGGTTCATTACAGCATCCCACACCGAGGGCAATCATTAAATCCAAGTTACGAAGACTTCCCCATCCTTTATTATTTATAATTGCTGGTTAGCAATTTTTTTATTTAGCTTTATTTCGCACTTGCATCTTACCTGCGGTTACCACTTCCTGTTCTGTGCGGCCGCCAAACAAGTGAGCCGACTAGAGAGCGTGAGTCAGAAATGTTGTGCGCTGGAGTTTCTGAATGGTAGGATCAACCAGATATATTGCTTTTAATCCTAATATGCGTGTGTTTTTTTGTTTGTTTTTTTTAAAAGATAAGGCAAGGAGAAGTCAGTCGGACAGCTCCTCGCTAAGTGAGTGAGGAGCCACCATGTTTAAAAAACTGTTTAGCCTGCCCAGAGAACATGAACAGCCAATGAGAGAGTGGCTGTGTCTGAGTGACTTGGCTCGTGCTTGCCGTTATAACCCGCGGGTTATAACAACAAATTATAATTCGATCAGACAATGGAAAAAATTCCTGACCAGTTATTATATTTAATATGTTAAAACAAAAACTTTTATTATGAATGAGTCTCCTAAGGAAAATGCACAACAGAGTGAATCGTGTCAGCAGCAGCTCCAGAGCAAATGGAGTTTGTGATAATCCCCTTCCCCATGCCTGTCAGGGCTGCCTGTACTGGTTAATGCCCTCCTCACCACTAAATGATAATATTTCTCTGGTGTCCAGTGTTCACCCCCAACCCCTTCACCCTTCTGGTACTTTGAAAATATATTCCTCGTGTCCAATGACCCCCCCCCTCGTATCATCCCTCTAGTACTGCCCCCCAGCATGCATCCCCCCATCCCCAACAAGCAGCACAGACCCTCCGCCACCCTCCAGGTCTGGCCGCTGACTGACAGGTTGCAATGGCACACCTACTGTAATCAGCTGTTACTGCAGTAGGCATGTGATCATGACCGGTCGGTAAGCAGCCGACTGTAGAGGTGAGCGACGAGTCTGTGCCAGTCGCCAATGGGGGGGTGGGGACAAGCTGGGGATAGTCTTTATAGCATCTTGTCTTCTTTGTACCAGTCCCTACCTTACATCACTCACTAACATTTCCATGATGTAAACAGGCATGGCTTTGAGTGAAATGTGCATTCCGGGGCGGTCTAATAAAGGGGATTACTGCAGCTGTTTGTTTTTGGGCAGAACAGTATTGCAGTTTCCCTAATTACCATCACAGGTGGCTCTGAAGATCACTGGAACAATGTAATTAACTCATGCCAGTTGCTCTTTAAAGACTCCGGATTCATCTGCTTTCCTGAGTCAGAGATACAAGCTTAAAGTCACACTGTTCTGTTGACTGCTCCATTCCATTACCCCCCAAAGAATTAAAGCACTGAATCCTTGTAGATCTGGGAGTCCTGTTCGGCCCACCCGGCAGGCAAACACCTACCCTCCATCGTCTGCCCAGCACCCCCTGCTGGCTACTTCAGTGAAAAGGCATTACAGGGGTGAGATTGTCATGACGTAATCCCACCTATCGTGCGCCAAATTAGCAAATGAAGTATGCTGTGAGGTTAGGCTCACTTCCTGGTAACAGCCCTCCCCTCCTTGCCTTACTCAATTACAAAATGGGGAAAGGTATTTAAGGTCCCTCTTTAGGAAGAGACTAAAAACACTTTAATGGTAGCATCCTGCATGCGCCCTTGCATGACCAATGGGCAGGGAACACATGATTCATGAGGATACTATACCCACAAAATACCTATCTTGCATAGTCTACACTACAATAAACTGTCAACCTCCCCCCCCCCACCCCGATTGCCCACTCTATCAACTACATACATGAACATCTGACAATGCCTACCTTGGGCTGCTCCCCACGCCCCCCATTCTCACCCCTGGCCTCCACTGGTGAGCTCAGCCTACCACTCTAGCAACCGCCCATGCCCCACCCCCACTGCCCCCTGTACTACCCAGCAGAGACTCAATCCCTGGCCTCTCCCCCTCTTTCCTGTTCCTAACACTACTATGCCTGCACTTAGCGCTGTTACTTACAATTTTAGACTCCTATCTACTAGTGAAACTTACAATGTTTGACTCGTATGTACTAGTGAAACCCAGACTCCTATGTATTAGTTAAACTTAAAAGTATGTGCAACCCTCTGTAACTTTATTTTGTAATCCACTGCTGTGCTATGTGTTATGTTGTCTGTATCTGTTCGTTTAACTGACTCCGAACCTTTGAAAATGAGTCCTTGACTCAAAGGTATTAATCCTAAACTGAAATAAATAAATAAAATCAATAAATACCAATCAGAGGTATGGGAATCCCTGAACAGTTTTATAGCATGAAGCAGAGTAGGGTGTTGCCATTGCACCAGAGGGCTGGCCCCTGTTATCTCACCATTTATTTATTTGTTTTTGGTTACTGATTAAACCAATGGGGAACAACGCCTTTTCATAGTGTGACCTGCACAAATTACAAAAAGTGCAACGACAAACGATAACTCCATACAGCATCAAAAATCATAATAAAATCCACAGTCACTCTAATCACGTATTTATTTCAAATGTTGTACCAGGGAAAACAACATAGATTTGACTAACAAAACATTTTTTTGAGACTAGCCTTCAAGAATTTTACTCCCTGGTAACAGGTCAGTCAAATGTTTTACCAAGAAGAGCACATTGAGCTGATAACAGGCAACAGATCCATTTCCAGATGTGTCCTGGGGAGGGCCGGGGTTGATAGTGCAGGCCTTTGATCTGGTTGATTATAATAACATCTTGATGCTACATCTTTCACAGGTTAACATGTCCCCAACAGTAATGGATTGGTTCAGGTCCGACCTTGTTGAAACAGCATTCTTGGGAATGTTTCGTCAGATAAGGAGTAACTATTTAGAGGCATCACACAAGCTCATATTTATGTCTGATCTCATTCAAGATCCGTATTTACTAACTGAATTGGGTCTTGAGTTTAGGGATGACCATTATGCCTCAAGGGGGCGCCCTCTACAATTAATGAGAAAAATGATTTCATCACACGAATCGAAAATACTTTTTCACTCAAAAGAATTAGTAACCCTTGGAACAGGCTCCCGCTGGATGTAATCTCTAGTAAGTCTAAATCAGAATATAAACTGTGTCACAGAGTGTGGGAATAAGCTTCAGACAAGGAAAATTTACAGGTTTAAAACTATTTATTTTTCAAAAGTTAGAAAAATAATAAATGAAAAAAAAAGAAATTGCAAAGAAAATCACTACTTAACATCAGTAGTTTCTCACATAATACAGTCCTGGGTCTTAGAGCTCCTAAGACACTTCTCATCTGCACTCAACAGCTTGTTTACAGTAGCACCTCTCTCCTCCTCTCTCTCAGGGCTGAGCCCCACTGGACTGAATTGAAGTGAACTCAGTGAAGAGGTTTTTATATCTTTTGGTGGGGGTCACCTAAGTCCTTTCTATTTTCATGTCTGAACATGCTGTTACATGTCTGGACATGCTGTTTTAAAACAAAGGAAGTTTGTTTGTTCCAGGGGACTTCCTGGTTCAATTAAAGGTACAGTGTATATATCTCCACAGATACTGACTCTGTATCTCTGATTCATAATGACTAAGCATTTTTATAAAGCATATCAAAGTCTCATACATAAAACCTTATACAGTGACAGGTTTATAATTTGAATTTATGAAAATACCTTAAGGATTTTGTATAACTGTGCCAATCATGAAATTATTAGTTTGATATGGCTTCTGAATCATTTTTCTTTAAAAAGGCTTTATTAACTGTATTTATTCCTACTATTTAAAACAGCCTTTATGTTTCTTTTACACAAAATGCACTTATGCACTTTACACAATACCTCTCTGGGTGTTTGACATCATTCCAGGGACTGGATGGATGGAAATGGAAAAAGAATGAAAAGCGAGAACTAGTAGGAAATTTAGTAGGGAGAGTAAAGAGCTACGATAGGTGGCCAACCTAGGGTGGGGGGGGGAGAAGAAAAGCAAAGAGAAAAGCATTAACTGTTATGCAACAGAAGTTTTGGTAGCTAGGAAATAAGGAGATGGAAAAGTTGTCCATCAGTCACAGCTGAGGGTGTAGCCTAACTCCACCACAAACTGTGCCTTAATAATTACATTATGGCAGGGTTTGATATTAGTCATTATAAATAAAGTAACAGGTGCAACCATGGGCGCATAACCTTCTAATACCTTTCAGACCTTAGTGAACCTTAGTGAGGTCAGTCAAACGTTTTACCAAGAAGAGCACATTGAGCTGATAACAGGCAACATATCCATTTCCAGATGTGTCTTGGGGGGGGGGGGATGATAGTGCAGGCCATTGATCTGGTTGATTATAATAACATCTTAATGCCATATATTTCACGGGATAACATGTCCACAACAGTAATGGATTGGTTCAGGTCCTACCTTGTTGAAAGAACATTGTTGGGAATGTTTAATCAGATAAGGAGCCACTATGTAGAGACGTCCCACAAGGATCCATTTTGGGCCTTTGTTGCTCCTGGTCTATGTGAGCCCCCTCCCAAATTTCATGACAAACAGTGAAGTTTGTCTTTATGCTGACAACACAGTACTTATTGATGAGGCAAATGCCAGACTGGATTTACAAATCAAATTACAAACAGATTTTGACACACTGTAACATTGGTTTATTAATTCAAACATGTCTTAATTGCCAAAAAAGTTCAGGTTATGGAATTTCAAATAAAAACCAAAAAACAAACTACTTTCAAGGATTTGGAAATATATCTAATAAATGGGCAAAAATTAATAAACCTATAACTATCTGGGAGTTTACACAACCACAAATTAACGATCCCGGAACATACTGAAAAACAACAAAAAACTAAACATTAGATTGTGGGTCTTAAAGCAGTACAGTCAGAATTCGCAAAAACATATGTTGTGCAGAGTGTTTTAACATGTGTGCACAATCCTAGTGCGTCCTTCCCTTTGTGTGCTATTAAAAGTGTTTTTTTCTAAATTAGCCTGCTAGTTTTATGGCCCTGGGGATCTCCATCTTAGCATGTTTTTTCACTTCTTCTGTTCCTACAATGCCTCCTCTCCCAAATGACAGTGAAGTATCCAGGACGATGGATTCAGCAAGCACTGGTTTAGAAACATAGAAACATAGACTTTGATGGCAAATAAGGACTGCTTGGCCCATCTAGTCTGCCCATTTCCCTACTTACAGGATACGCAGATCCTAGTTAACCAACAGCCTATTTCTTCCTACCCCCCACAAGAATCGCCTTATGTCTGTCCCATGCATTCTTGAATTCTCCCACAGTTTTAGACCCCACAACCTCCTCAGGAAGGCTGTTCCATGCATCCACCACCCTCTCTGTGAAATAATACTGCCTCACATTGCCCCGAACCGCCTCCTTCTATCTTTTAAATTGTCTCCCTTGTTCTTGCATCGTCTCTTTTTCTGAAAGATGCTACCCTCTTGACTTTGTTGATTCCACTGAGGTACTTAAAAGTTTCTATCATGTCCCCCCTCCCTTCTTTCCTCAAGGGTATACATATTAAGCTCCTTTAGTCTCTCCTCATACAGCTTCTCTTGCAGACCCTGCACCATTTTAGTTGCTCTCCTCTGACTACCTCTATCCTGTTCATGTCCCTCGGAGATCGGGTCTCCAGAACTGGACACAGTACTCCAGATGGGGTGTCACCAACTGTCTGTACAGAGGGATAACAACTTCCTGTTTTCTGCTGCTGATGCCTCTCCCTATACATCCCAGTATACCCCAGCCCTCCCTACTGCCTTCTCCACATTGTTTTCTAACTTTAAGGTCATCTGATATGATTACCCAGGTCCTTTCCTTTTTGTTGTTGTTACTACCTCCCCACCCATTGTGTATTCTTCCCTGGGTTCTTGTTTCCCAGGTGCATTATTTTGCACTTCTTTGCACTGAATCCTAGCTGCCATACTTGACCATTCCTCCAACCTTGCCAAGTCCTTTTCATCCTTTCCACGCCTCCTGTGTATCACCCTGTTGCAGACCTTTGTGTCATCTGCAAAAAGGCATACTTTTCCTTCCAGTCCCTCTGCAATGTCACTGATGAAGACATTAAAAAGGACTGGACCCAATACTGAACCCTGCAGTACCCCACTAGTAACCCCTCTTTCTTCAGAGTGGACTCCATTTACAATTGCCTTCTGTGCCCTGTTGTACAGCTAATGTTTTACCCAGGCTACTACCCTGGTACCCACTCCCAAGCTGGTTAATTTGACTATTAATCTTTTGTGTGAGACTGTGTCAGATGCCTTGCTAAAGTCTAGTTAGGCCATGTCCACAGCCCCTCTCTGGTCTACTACTTTGGTCACCCAGTCAAAGAAATCTATTACATTAATCTGACATGACCTTCCCGCTGTGAACCCATGCTGCCTTGGGTCCCATGCCCCACTGGTCTCTAGGTACTCAACTATTCTTTCCTTCAGAAGTGACTCCATCACTTTCCCTACCACAGAGGTCAGACTGACAGGTCTATAGTTTCCTGCCTCTGTCTTGGTCCCACTTTTGTGAAGGGGAATCACATCCGCCTCCAGTCCTCGGGTACCACACCATCCTCCCATGATTTATTAAAAGAGTAGCCAGTGGTTTCACTAGTTCCTCCTTAATTCTTTTAGACTTCTGGGTGAATTCCATCAGGACCCATTGCTTTGTCCACCTTCAGTTTTAGGAGTTCTTGCAGAACCCTTTCTTCTGTGAAAGGACTGGGATCGACCCCTCTCAAGAGTGCTTCTGTTAATTGGATTAGGCACTTCTCCTCTTTGTGAATACTGAGCAGAAATATTCGCTCAGTATCCCTGCTTTTTCACTGTCCCCTCTGCCCACCCACTCGCTCATTCTATTCAGCCTCACTATCCCTCCCTTGTCTTTCTACGCTCGCTGATGTACCTATAAAAGGTTTTATCCCCCTTCTTAACTGAGTTGGCTATCTTTTCCTCAGTTTGGGCCTTTGCTATTCTGACTTCCTCCCTGCTTTCTTCTGCCTTAACTGATACAGCTTTCTGTCCTGCTCCTTCTGTGTTTCCATATACTTCGAATGCTATCTTTTTCTTCCTGACTTTCACAGCCACCTCTTTTGAGAACCATAGTGGCTTTTTCTTTCATTTTGATTTGTTTATTTGCTTCACACAAAGGCTTGTTGCCTCTGTGATGGCAGTTTTGATGATTCCCCATTGTTGCTCCACACCTCCTTCTAGCCTGTTTGCTAGTGCTTTTCTGAGGCACTCTCCCATCTTGCCAAAGTCAGCCCTCTTAAAGTCCAGTACCCTCACTTTTGTATGGCTTGACTCTGCAGCTAAGTTTAACGTGAACCACACTGTTTGATGGTCACTTGTCTTCAGATGGCAACCCACTTCTAGATCTGAGATCCTCTCACTGCCCCCATTTAAGAGTATGAGATCTAAGATTGCTCCCTCACAAGTGGGTTCTGAAACTAGTTGTCTGAGGCCTGCCACCTGTAGGGCATCAAGAATGGCCCTGCTCTTGGATGTGGCTGCAGCAAATGTGCTCCAGTTAACATCTGGCATATTCAGGTCTCCCATCAACAGTATCTCCCCTTTCTCTGCCATTCGAAGAATGCCTTCTATCATATCCTTGTCTATTCCTCTCCCTGACATGGGGGTCTGTACACAACCCCTGTGCGGTTTGTGGTGCTCTTTCCAGTCTCCAAGGTGACCCACAGTGCCTCCTCCTCCCTGTTTACTCTTTGTTCAGTTGCTTTATCCCTTCCTTTACATAGAGAGCTACTCCTCCCTCTTCTCCCTGCCTGTCTCTCCTGTAGGTTATGTACCCTGGTATGTTAACATCCCAGTCATGGTTCTCTGTACCATGTTTCTGTGACTGCTGCGATATCCAGGCATCCTCTTCCATCAAGGCCACCAGCTCAGGGAGCTTGTTGCCCCCAGACTACGGGCATTGGTACTCATTACCCTCCATTTCCTGATGGCCTTACTCCCTTTTGCCCCATCCCTGTCCTTCTTGCCTTTGTCACTTTCTCCATTTACCCCAGCCTGTCTCCCTATCGACACCTCTATGTTGGTGTTTGCCGCACTTACTATCGTGATTATTTGGGGGGGGCTAGGATTTCCCTGCTCCTTTCCAGTGCCTCCCCCCTTGGCTAGTTTAGAGTTAGAGTTTAGAGTTAATTTTACAACAGCAGAGCTGTGGTATTAAGTAAACTTTCCTTATCCAGTGAGCACTAACGGCTACATTTACAGTTTAGTAAATATAGCATTGATGATCTGAGGTGATATGTGTAGTTTCTATGGTTTGTGTGTAGTTTGATGAAATTAAAAGTTTTAAAAGCAAAATATTTACTCCTGTTGGCTAGATCTGATACACACACAGAAAACAAAAATATTGAATTAGAGCTATTTAGTGGAGGCCAGAACATCAGGCTCCTATCTCTAGTACTTGTTGAATCAGTGGTCCTGGACGCATCACTGTCACATGGTACAGGAGGCATTGTAGGAATAAGAAGAGCAATAAATCTTGTTAAGATGGAGATCCTCATTGGCCATAAAACTTAATTTAGAAAAAAACTGTTAATAGCAAAGAAAGGGAAGAACACACCAGGACTACACACACACACACATCAAAACACTCTGAACAGCATGTGTTTTTTTATAAATTTTCACTGTACTACTCCTTTAAAGAGTTAGTGAAGCAAAAACAGAAAGACAGGAACGTAATAAATTTTAAGTAGTAGTCAGCTGTAACTTTGTATTTCTGAAGTATTTTTCTTTTTCCTTTTGCTCATTAGAAGGTCTTCTATGTGATAATATTGTGCTGGATGTGTGGAACAGCTCTTAGCCTGGTAGCTGACATATCTATTTTTACCACCCCCCCCCAACATCAACATTGTGATCTCACTGATGGTGACATCACAGGTGACTAACTTGGCAGCCACTGAGTGGCTGCTCCTAAGCAGCAATAATGGCAGAGCCAGTGAGGTCACAGTGCTGCTGATGTGGTGGTGGTGTAGTGGGGGGGGATACAGCTAGATATTTCAGCTCTGCAGGCATAGTGCTGTTCCAAACATCACACCTACAAGCATCAGGTAAACACTCTTCTGGTTAAAGGAAAAAGAAAAAAGTACATCCGATATAAAAAGTAATGTTTGACTGCTTTTACAAACTAATATTATTTTTATGCAGTACGCTAGCCCTTTAAGAAGAGAGGCACATATTCTACCCAGAGAGATAAGAAACAAACTAGTCCTGCATTTATTTATTGCTGCTTATATTGGAGTATAGCAGTATGGACTATGAACACGCTAATGAAACTTCATTGTACAAGTTTGATAAGACTTACAGAATGGTACATATTACGCTGCAAAGTTTGATAAGACTTACAGAATGGTACATTTTACACTGCACTGTCGTTTTGATTGTCACCACTGACATATAGTTGAATTGCTGGGATGGGACTTCTTGGAGCTGAGAAGAAGGAAAATGCTAGCAGTGGTGGCTTTCAAAGAACTGAAAATGAATTAGAGTAAATGCCCGAAAATCACTGAATCTTTTTATTCCAAAAGTTACCATCACCATTTTAGAGCAGTAAAAACTGAAGGAATATGTGTCCCAGTGGTGACAAATAGCTCTACTGAAATGCCCAAAACTTGGAATGAATTGGCCCCAAAAGTGGGAGATATAAACAAATTAACAATTCTTAAAAAAGCTATAATGAAAGAATTCACCTAAACCTGTTCCTGTGTCTAACACCCGTATGTATATTTGTTCTCTAGCTGTTAGGTCTTGTGGATTTTATAGCTTGTATTGTATTCATGTTATTTTCAAATCAAACCAGTTGCTCAGCTTTCAAATCAGCCAGTTTATGTCCAGAAGAGCTAAGTTATACAAAACATTCTGTCTGTTAGTTATGTAACTACGGGCCGGATATTTAACAGATACACAAGTGTGGCGTAGAGGCGTGTGCCGCACTTGCGCTTCTGTCTGACCCGGCAGTTGCTATAGTCAGTTGGATAGCAGACCGGCACTATCTGACTGAATATCAGGCGGTGTTAGCGTAGCACTACATGAAACTGCACTGCCCCAACATGGATCTGGGCTGTATCTAGCCTACAAGGACTACACTCCTCAGAATGGAGAACACTGGGACCCCTGTGGGCTATATTCAGTTGCAACATGCAAATGAGCCCAATGGGCATGCAAGGCGCTAAGGGTCAATTTCCATGCCCATTATGGGCTAATCTGCATGGCGTGCTGCAGCCCATTAGCACCCATCCTGTGTGTGCCTGCCAAATTCCCTGGTGTCTAGTGGCACTACCCACCCCCAAACTCCCATTCAGTGTATTTTTACATATGCCTGGTGTCTACTGGCACACCCCACTCCCTGAACACTTGGCCCATGTAATGTCAATATCCCTGGTGTCTAGTGACATCCCCCACCCATTTAATGCATGTTTTCCTGGTGTCTAGTGGTGCCCCACCCCCGAGCACCCATGTGCAATGATACAGAATGTACTGATTAGTGATTCCTCTGTACACTCCAGGGATATGTAACATTACAAGGCATGGGTATTTGGGGGTGCCACTAGATACCAGGGATATGTAACATCACCTGGTACAGGTGTTTGGGAGTGGGGGGTACCACTAGACACTAGGGAATTTGTACACGGTATAGGTGATTGGGGTGTGGGTGGAGCCAGTAGACACCAGAGAATGTTCAGATGATACAGATGTTCAGGGGGTAGGGGGCACCACTAGACACCAGGTAATGTGTACATAGTACAGAGGTTTGGGGGGTGCCTCTAGGCACCAAAGAATATGTACATAGTATGAGTGTTCGGGGGTGGGTGGTGCCACAAGACACCAGGGATGTGTGTACACGGTACAGGTGATTTGGGGGGTGGGAGGCAGCACTGAACACCAGGGACCACAGTTTCACAGGTGTGATGTGTGATCGGAAGACAGTGGCTGCAGTACAGTTGCCCTGCCAATCAGTGGGGTAGGGGTTGAGCTTATTGCCCAGGTAAGTTGGGATTTTCCATGGCAGTAAACAGCTCCACTTTGGGAACTGTTTACTGCCATGGCAAACCTTTGAACATGCCGCTTCACCCATATACAGGAGGGAACCCCCCCTCATGTGCATGGGTGCAGTGTTATTTTAGCACCTGGGCACAGCTGGGTATAGGGCGTACTGACTGGGCTTCTGAATATGCACCCCCCTTCCCCCACAGTACAAGCCACAAATCCAGGTAGTGCCAGGGCAAGCCACATTAGCATTGACACTAATGTTTGAATATCGGGCCCTACATGTTTAACAAATCTACAGAATGCAGACTATGCAAGCTTTGATTTGTGTCAAATGTTACGTTCAGCTATCGCATTTATCTGCAGCCATAAACCTGCAGCAGGACAACTTTGCGCAATAGGGCCTCACAGTCTGAAAGTTCTATCCTGTGGAAAAATAAAGTTTTATCTACCTGTCTGACTGAGGTCCCATATGAAGATGCTTTAGAAAAAGTGTAATTTGGTAAGGTTAGATGTAAGAAGGAAGGAAATGGCAAGAAAACTGTTTATGGAAATTTGTGATCCCCAGAATAAGTTGCACTCCCTGTTACCATCAAAAGTTGTGACTGTGCATGGGGTAAGGAACAGATTAGATTAGAAAAGCAATTTTTAGAACAGAGAAATATAAATCATCTTTTTTATGAGTTTTTTAGATGACAGAATGCATGTCACTGTAATAAGCTGTAATTCAACAAAGTTTTGAATGATTATTTACATGGTATTTTTTTTTCTTAAAGGGACACTGTCAGCTTTACCCCTCTGTTTTTTTCTACATCCCACCAGTGTGCATCTTGTCACCCTCCTATGAAATGATTACTCTAGAATGCCCCTCTATGTCTGAAATTTCAGACTTTTTACCTGTTTTGCTGTTTTTTACATCAGATGTTTATTGTCCGGGACGAGCTGAAATCCCACACCTACCGGAAACATAGAGAGCTCAGGAACACGCATCTGCCACGAGCGCTGTTACGAATTACATAGTTTTCACAAGCATGGTTTAAAAACATGCTCTGCCAGTCTGTCACATTAATCCAAAGTGTTCTTGGGGTTTTCCAAAAAGAAACCGAGCACTGGAAGTTCTGCAAATAACATTTGAAACTCGGGGCCGAAATATCACGCATGCTCAAGAGAAGCCGTGGTTAAGATTACGCACGTGCACAAGAGCGTGTTGCTCTTGTGCATGCGTGGGATTTCGGCCCCGAGTTTCAAATGTTATTTGCAGAACTTTCAGTGCTCGGTTTCCTTTCAGTAACCCCAAGAACACTTTGGATTAATGTGACAGACCGGCAGAGCATGTTTTTAAAGTGATTTACCAACTTCCCCCAATGTCATGTTTGCAGATCACCTTCCCTTCACTGAGTGATGCAAAGCTCAGCTGCCCTGAAGTTAAGTATTAAATATATTCAGATGCTTAGTTTTTTTAACATTTTTGTGCCACAGTTGTCTCTGCAAGTTTTTTTCTTTGTTTGAAGTTTGCACATGAGCAGTGCATTCACATGCATGAGTGACATCAGCACAGGGAAGGTCTTCCCATTGCACCTTTCTCACTGCACGTTCATTCATCTTTCCTGGACCCAGCCTCAGTGAGTGCAGATCCAAAACTGAACTGGCAAAAATGACAGCACTGATGACTGAAACGGTTTGTTATATTGGCAGCTGTTATACTTGCTTTTGGGATTGCAGAAGTGGTGATTTCTCCAGATTTTCAATTTTACTCATCTGACTAAGCTCTGTGTCCTAGGTTCTTGGGTTCTAGGAACATCACAATCTACATTGCTTGAGTACAGTGTTACAGTTTTAATAGGTGCTGCAAGTACATAATTATAACAACAAGAATGTATAAAAATAAATTTTTTTAACTAAGTGGAGCTGTAATCTGTAGCATATTGGGACACAAAAGGATGACTTTTGAACTGGGCAGATCTATAAACTGAAGTAAGCTTTTCAGTATTGGTACATAGAGATCTGTGTTAAATGGATGACTTTTTCAACAGTTCAGAATAGAACAGTGCAATAAACTGTATTTTTGGCACATGCTGCTTCCAGTGTGATTGCTTCAGTAAACTGCCTTTGCTATTGCATTTCTGATTGTCACTATCATTACAGACAGTTTATATTTTTTCTTGTACTCCTGTGTTTTTTTGGGCTCATTTGTTGTTCTCATGCAAGCACCATAACACTGATCACCAAAATATGCTTAGATGTGCATGAATAAAGGGACATGGTGCACTGAATTGTTTCTCCAGCTTGCCAGCTTCTCGCTAAGTTTATAAATGAATGCAATAAAATCAGTTATATACTGTACATAGTTTACAGTGTATCTCAAAATGAAACACTTAGGTTTTTAACAGTTTAACATACAGTCATTATTTATAATTAGGATTATAGCATCATTGTATGTGCTCCGGAGCATCAGCAAAAGAAGAGAAGGAGGAGGACAGAAGACGCAGGACAGAGAACTGTACCAGTTAAAGCAAAAGGAAGCTGGGAAGGCAGTCAGAACAGCAAAGGCCCAAACTGAGGAAAAGATAGCCAACTCAGTTAAGAAGGGGGATAAAACCTTTTATAGGTACATCAGGGTACAAAGGAAGCCCAAGGGAGGGATAGTGAGGCTTAATAAAGGGAGGGAGGGTGGGCAGAGAGTAACTGTGAAAAGGCAGAGATACTAAACAAATATTTTTGCTCAGTATTTACAAAGGAAGAGGGGGAGGTACCTAAAACAAACAGTAGAAACACTCTGGATACAGAAGTTGATACCAGCCCATTTACAGAAGAAAGGGTTATGAAAGAACTCTTAAAACTGAAGGTGGACAAAGCAATGGGGCCTGATGGGATTCATCCCAGAATTCTAAAAGAAGTAAGGGTAGAACTAGTGACACCACTGACTACCCTCTTTAACAAATCATGGGAGGATGGGGTGGTACCCAAGGACTGGAGGAGGGTAGATGTGATTCCCCTTCACAAAAGTGGGAGCAAGGCAGAAGCAGGAAACTACAGACCTGTTAGTTTAACCTCAGTGGTAGGGAAAAAGATGGAATCACTTCTGCAGGAAAGAATTGTCAAGTATCTAGAGGCCAGAGGGGCACAGGACCCAAGGCAGCATGGATTCACAGCGGGAAGGTCATGCCAGACAAATCTGATAGATTTCTTTGACTGGGTGACCAAAGTAGTAGATCAGGGAGGTGCTGTGGACATGGCCTACCTAGACTTTAGCAAGGCATTTGACACAGTCCCATAAAAGATTAATATACAAGTTAGCCAGCCTGGGAGTGGTCCCAAGATGACAGCCTGGGTAAAGAATTGGCTGGAGAATAGGACACAGAGAGTAATAGTAAATGGAGTCCACTTGAAGAAAGGGAGTTACTAGTGGATACCGCAGGGTTCAGTATTAGATCGGTCCTCTCATGTCTTTATAAGCTTACATTGCAGAGGGACTGAAGGAAAGTATGTCTCTTTGCAGATGACACAAAGATCTGCAACAGAGTTGATGCACAAGGTGGGGTGGAAAGGATGAGAAGGGACTTGGCAAGGTTAGAGGAATGGTCAAATGTATGGCAGCTTAGATTCAATGCTAAGAAGTGCAAGGTAATGCACCTGGGAAACAAAAACCCAGGGGAAGAGTACACAATGGGGGGTGAGATACTAACAACAACAAAAATGGAAAGGGACCTGGGGTAGTCATATCAGATGACCTAAAGGTGGGCAAGCAATGTGAGAGGGCAGCAAGGAGGGCTGGGGGGATACTGGGATGCATAGGGAGAGGCATCACCAGTAGAAAACGGGAAGTTATTATCCCTCTGTACAGGCAGCTGGTGAGACCCCATCTGGAGTACTGCGTGCAGTTTTGGAGACCCAATCTTTGCAAAGACATAGACAGGATGGAAGCTGTCCAGAGGAGGGCAACTAAAATGGTGCAGAGTCTGCACCGGAAGACATATGAAGAGAGACTTAAGGAGCTTAATATGTATAGCCTCAAGGAAAGGAGGGAGAGAGGGACATGATAGAAACTTTCAAGTACCTCAAGGGAATCAACAAAGTCCAAGAGGGTAGCATCTTTCAAAAAAAGAGGTGTGCAAGAACAAGGGGACACAATTTGAAGATGGGGGGCGGCTCAGAGGTAATTTAAGAAAGTATTTTTTCACAGAGAGGGTTGTGGATGCATGGAACGGCCTTCCAGAGGAGGTTGTGGAGTCAAAAACAGTGGTGGAATTCAAGCATGCATGGGACAGTCATAAGGCAATTCTAGGGGGTGGGGGTAGGAAGAAGTAGGCTGCTGGTTAACTAGGATCCGCAGCTTATCCACTAAGTAAGGAAATGGGCAGACTGGGTGGGCCAAGCGGTTCTCATCTGCCATCAAATTCTATGTTCTATGTTTCTATGTTTCTGCAATTGCCATCCTCTCCCGACACTGTGGTACCAATGTACGGCTTCTATGGTGTTATACTGCAAAGTGTGCTAGTCAGTTCAGCATACTTAGGGAATAATGTCTGAACCAAAATATGGGCTACACAGCAATGAATGCAGGGAGTTTACAAACTGCACCATGACATCGGTAAGGCATGGGAGACAGTATAGTGCAGCATCTGTTGTATTTGCTGTACACTTTACGCATGTGCATCAGAGCTCCACTGTAATGGAAAAAATGGGAAAATACAAGCAGCTTGACGCAGACCGAAGTGGTAATGAAATATGGTGACATAAGTGAGGAAGGGTGGTTCAAATACAGTCTAACACTTGAGTACCTACCGCAAGGACATGTCCCTTTTTGTAGTGGACCAATCAAATGGTACTTAGGCTATCTAAACATAAATGCGGTCTCTTTCTCCATGAGAAGGGTATTGGCAGTGTCATTTTTAACCTTGGGGGGTGGGGGACGATCACCGACTGTACTGTGTATTTTTTGCTCAGTTCATAATGCACCTGGAGGCACACATGTAGCAGCAATAAGCCAATGCCAGGATGATATTACAGATGCTTATGCAGACACTAATGACAGCTGCAGTCTGTATAGTTCCTGAGCGCTTAGAGGTAACACAAAGTTGGTGCAACAAATTGTAGTTTTAAATTTATAGCATGCCATAAACAGGGGAACTGGTGACTTCAACACGTTACTCAATCATTGATACCTCTAAAGGGGAAAGTACAAGCAGGCTCCCCAACCCCAAACACACCCATACACAGAGAAGAAAGCTATAGTGTAGACCAGTTGGCACTAGGGCGAAGACAGACCCAAACAGAATAAATAATTTACAGATAATAAAAGTTCTATGCTGCAGCATTTTTCTAAGTGTATGTGTGCAGCTGGGGGTTTGGAGTGGTTGGGGTAAAAGGTGCCTGCTTGTAATTTCCACCCTGTGCTCCATCAGCGTGAGTGACTGATAAATCAATTGGCGGAGGTCACTACTAACTAGTATCAGGTGAGGAATTTGGACAAACTGGATTTGGACAAATTCAGAGCCATTTATCCTGCTCTGCTAATGCCACCAGATTGAGCTGCGCTCTCAGTGCCAAGCTGGAGTGGCTAACAACTCATTAGCATAGGGAAAGCAACTCCAAAAAAAAAAGAAATATAAAACCCAGGGTACTATCACTAGCATTTGTGTGGGCACATCAATGCTGGGAGTAACAGAACACACACACATACTCGATTTTGCACAGTAAAATGACAGCAATGACGGAACCAAACCGTAGCACTAAGTAGCAAAATATAATATTAACAGTCCGTGTTGCTAAGTCTGCTCTCGCTGCTGTACTGGAATGGATCAGGACTACTGCTGTGACTGCCTGAGCTACTGCCCACATCATTCTCGCTGCTGTCATAGGGTCATCCCTATGGGGATCTACTATGCAGCGGCTGTCAAATTGTGGCACTATGTCAGTGTCCGAAAGATCACTGCTAGTGCAGGACAACATAATGCTTTCATCATCGGACCCTGAAAATGAACTGTTTGACATTAATATTGTCGTGCTGCATGCTGCAGCCAAGAGCTCTGTTATCAAGACAGAAATGCTGTGACCAAGAACTAATTTTAACTGCAGAGCACAGATCTCCCTGTGGTGACATTGCAAAGGTAATGAGTGTCAAAGGTCACCAAATACAGGCTCCAATACACAAAATGACACTTCCTGGTTTGTGAGGGTGAAAACCTGATTTAATTTGCTAAAATAGGCTGTGCATCTATCAAAATACATTGCGAATCAGTTCTATATGCAGTCACCTTGCAGTATATGTGTTCATATATCAAAACTTGGTAAATCGCTTTAACTTCCCTGTGCTCCCAGGTCGCACCTGTAAAAAAGCTTTCAGCTTACTGTGTTAGTCCTGGTTAAATAACTAACAAAAAAAAAAAAATGAGAGGAAAGTTGGTGAGTACTAGTCTCTTCTTGGCATCCTGGTTGAGAAGATTTTTGATATGTTTGCATACATTTAAGCATTTCTGTATTTCTGTACTTAGTAAAGTGTAACTATTAATGTATTTCTCTGTTGTTGTTTTCTTGTAATATTGTATTTTTGATTTATATTTTGTAGCAACTTCAGCCACCCCTTCCGGGGGGTGGGGTGGCTGCAATGTATGATGTATAATGAATAAAGTTTAACTGACAAATCTAAGCAATGAAACATCAAGCTATCAATATACACACAATGCATAGTCCTATAATGGTACACTAATATTATAGGAAGCACAGTGAAATGTAATCACATAGTAAAGGTGAAATGAAGGTCTCATGTACAGTGCAGCTACCGTACCCACCTCCTGTTTAAACTGCAGAACTGCCTGCTCCATCTCTCTCAGGGCTCTGTCCCTCTTTGCTCTGGCGCGCTCTATTTTCTGCTTTACTTTTCTTCTTTGCACCCATTTTACTAGAATAAAAGTTGCAACAGAGCAGCCGATCAGAGCAGCGAGAATGCCACGATCAAGCTCAGTTTCGGCCAGGACTTGCTTTACGTTGTCCAGAGACATGCTGAAGCCTTTTCGGCCAGTGCTGGAAGTTGGAACAAGTACAGCTTAATATAGATAGCGACTCGCAACAAAGCACTTTCTAGTGACCCTGGAAGAGTGCAGCCTCGAAATCCTGGACTGGATCAAACCACTTAATTGGAGTTCTCTCTATGTAAAGCCTTTCTAAGATCACAGCTTCTTTCAGATGCGAAAAATGAACAGATCTGTAGTCATAATTCCCCAGCATGGCCCCGTATTTGCAAATGAAAGAAAATGTAACAGGGCAGATGCTTTAAAGGTTAAAAGAATAACATTTGCAATGCTCCCTTATCTTATACCTGGATCTGACAGCTCTATCTTCCAGTGCCGGCTGTTAATCACTGCTTTTGTTGATGCTCCACCCCGTGTTTTGAAAGTACCTGGGACTAAAGTCCATTCACCCATCCCACTACAGATGCTTACTTGGCTGGCTAGTAGAGCAACAGTCTTAGGAGGGGTTTTGCTACTAGGCAGCCCATCATAAATGCATCATGGCGTGGGCAGCGCACAGTCCTATTAAGAACATGGGTGTAGCCAGGCATACTCCAAGTACTCCATGGTGTGCAATTTTATTTAAGGGGGGTAGCAAATAGGCTCTGAACTGCTTCCTTTTTCCATGAAAACTAACAAAGAAAATGCTGAACCTTTCTGTAATTTTATTCATAGGAATTGAAACTAGAAGGACTGGTCACTAATACTGTCTTTGCATCCCAAGGACAATACAACGTTACAGGCTCTGGGCTGGTATGTAGGTGTCTTAGGGAGCAATGCATGGCATTTGTATTTACCCATGTATGGCACCAACCATTGTCATGGAATACAAAAGTTGTATTTATTTTGCCAAATGAGGCAACAAACACGGTCCTGGTGTACATTTGTATATTGTCTGGCTTCACCCGGGGGGGTAGCAGTGAGTCCACTTGGTGTGCAGATCTGAAATTCGTGGCTACACCCCTGATTAAGAAGAGGGCTAACTAATATCCGAGCTGGCAGGTACCCATACCGCTCAACCTCCTGCCTCATAAATCAGAGACAAGACTTAAAAAAATTAGGGACAAAGGACCAAAATCAGGGACAAAGGACCAAAATCAGGGACACATCTTCAAAATTTGTGATATCCACTCAGGAACCTTGTAGAATAAGGGGCTTAATGTAAAATGCATTTTATAAGGAAGAACAAGACTGCAACTTTAATGATTGAACTTATTTTATGCTTACAACCCCCACTGTTTAGTGATGGAAACAAAAGTTTTAGGAGGGACAGAGTAAAATTCTAAGGCAAAATCAGGGATGTCCCTGAAAATCAGGGACAGCTGAGAGGTATGCAGGTACCTGTCAGAAAAGGGGAACGGCTGCCATCGCGAACGCCCGTTTCTGATCACAACTAGCTGTTAAGTGATTTTTAAAAGTTGGCAGCAATGAAAGGGATGATCGCTGATGGAGTTTTACACTGTTGCGCGATGACATTCCAAGCTGTTGTATCATCGTGATGACGTACTTAGGACAGTACAACAGCATCCTGACAGAACCTGGATGCATACCCCTCAGCCTCTTGCCTCATGAATCAGGGACAGGGCTCAAAAAATTAGGGACAAAGACCCCAAATCAGGGACACATCTTAAGCATTTGTCAATGCCAAATGTTTGCTTGCTGGCATTGGTAGTGTAGGAGTTAATGAGCTGCATAATAGGAATGGCAGTGAAGTATTGAATTGAAGCCAACCCCACCACCACCCTGCAGAGAGTGACAGGCATTGGGGTGTGCCTTTGGGTCATCAGGCATAACGGCCATGCCATTTCACCACACCCTACCCTGCAGACACCAAGTGTCACAGTGTGCCTTGGGGTCTTTGGCCCTTATGCTCACCCCATTCCATAAGGAAATACGGTGAGATGGGTGCAGTATAGGAGAATGGGGGTGAACTTTGGAGCCAAAGAGTGCAAGGCACACCTCGATGCCTCTCACTGGTTGCAGAGTGTGGAATGGTATGAACATTACAGGCGAGAATCCCAAGTCACACCCCTGATGCCTGTCAGTCTCTACAGGGTGGGGCGTTATGGTCAGAAACCCTAATGTCTCAAGCGTTCATTGGCATTTTCACTCCAAATTTTCAACATGGGTTTTTTGTGACCCCCACCTTATGAATAGTGGCAATATCAGTTTGTTAGCCGAAAGCTGCTTTTGCACAGCAACTACGGCATTTGGCACCACAGGTGCAAAAACATATTTCAAACAAGATGTGAAAAATGACAGGTGTACTGTTCATGGGGAGGTGTAAAAAATGGCAATGTTGAAAATCTACAGTGAAAATATTTAAAAAACTGGTGAAGTCACGAGCGTGCATAGAAACTGCGCAACGCACACCCTCCCGTACTGTAATTAGTTTGGGGATTTTTCTACAGCAGATTGTCAACATAGGCATTTTGGGACCTCCACTCATGAACAGTGTTACTGTGATTTTCTTTCTTTGTCCTGAACAATGATTTCCCACAGCGACCACACATTTCTGCGCTGAAAGTGTGAAAACACATTTTGGCCATGTTGTGAAAAATGACAGCTGTACTGTTCATAAGGAAGTGTGGAAAATGCCACTGGTGAAAATCTGGACTGAAACTATTACAAATTCAGGAACTTACGAGGGTGCGTGGAAACTGCGCAATGCTCGCTCGTAACATGGTCATTTTATGGACTTTTGTCACCAAATTTTCAATATAGCCATTTTAAGACCTCTACTCATGAACAGTGTCACTGTGATTTTCTTAATCTGTTCTGAACATTGATTTTGCACACCGACTGCACCATTGTGCACTACATGTGCGGAAACAAATTTTGGGCAAGATGTGAAAAATGGCGGCTGTACTGCTCATAAGGAGGTGTGGTAAAATGGCAATGTTGAAAATCTGGCATGCAAATATTAAAAATTTGTGAACTTGCGAGCATGCATAGGGACTGCGCAACGTGTGTGCCTAAAACAGTCAGTTTTTGGAATTTTGTCACCAAATTTTCAACATAGCCATTTTAAGACCTCTGCTCATGAACATTGTCACTGTGATTTTCTTAATCTGTTCCAAACATTAATTTCGCACACAGACTGCGCCATTGTGCGCTACACGCACGGAAACACATTTTGGGTGACGTGGAAAATGACAGCTGTACTGCTCATAAGGAGGTATGGTAAAAAGGCAATGTTGAAAATCTGAAGTGCAAATATTAAAAGTTTGCGAACTTACGAGTGTGCGTAGGAACTGCGCAATGCACGCTCGTAAAACAGTCATTTTTAGGAATTTTTTCAACAAATTTTCAACATAGCCATTTTAAGACCTCTGTTCATGAACAGTGTCTCTGTGATTTTCTTAATCTGTCCCAAACATTGATTTCACAAACCGACTGCGCCATTGTGCACTACATGTGCGGAAACACATTTTTGGCGAGATGTGAAAATGACAGCTGTACTGCTCATAAGGAGGTGTGGTAAAATGGCAATGTTGAAAATCTGGAGTGCAAATATTAAAAATTTGAAAACTTACGAGTGTGCGTAGGACCTGTGCAACACACACTAGTAAAACAGTAATTTTTAGGAATTTTTTCAACCAATTTTCAACAAAGGCTTTTTGAGAGCCCACCTTATGAACACTGGCACTGTCATTTTGTTAATCAGTCCCGAAAGGTGATTTTGTGCAGTGACCGCAAAATCACCCTTTGGCCCAATTAACGCAATGACAGTGATAGAATTCATGAGGAGGGGTCCCAAAAACCCCATGTTGAAAATTTGGTGCCAAAATTCCCAAAAATGCCTGAGATATGCATCAAAGTTGAAAAAACCCTATTTATTCCATTATACAGCTTACCGCATTTCCTCAGTTCGTAGTCGGCTTTTGAAGAGTGCAGAAGTGCCCCGTCCACCAAAGATCATCGCGCCAGACCGGAGGTAAGTATGGGGTGAGATGGGGGTGGGGGAGGCAGGGTGCAGAGGGTGGGCGGGTGATGGGGTCTTTTCAGGAAGCTGACGCGACATTTGCCATGCTGGGGTGGGCTTTCAGCGTGGCAGCTGGAAACTTTTGGGGGCTGTGGAGCCAACGGGGGATTGGGCACCCTCATTGGCCATAAGGATTTTTGCCACACTGGGGTGGGCTCCCAGCGTGGCAGCTGGAAAGATTTTGAGGGGGCCGTGGAGCCGACAGGGGATTGGGCACACCCGTCAGCCATAAGGATTGTTGCCATGCTGGGGTGGGCTACCAGCGTGGATGAATTTCAGTTCCAGGAAGACAAAGCAGAGATATATATAAGCAGGATTACCAGCAATATGCTAATCAACACTATCTTATCGCTGCTAACTGAAGCGTAGCTCTCCCTTTCAACTGTACGGCACTGCATTTTCAACTGCTGTCACAGACAGCTGCAGCATTCATTGGTGAACTATGGCTGCGCCTGCAAACACACTGACTGAATTGGAAGATAGGGTGCCACACCTACAAAAACTCGGATAATGGCACTATGTTTCTTGCACATGCGTGCAAGCAAACATAAAAATTGGTACTATTCACTCAGAAAGTAGATAGAATAAGGGAATCTGTGATAATATGCATTTTCTGAAGAACAAGTCCGCAACTTTAATGTTTGATATTATTTTATGCTTTTAATCCCCACCGTTCTGTCACAAAAACACAAATTTTAAGAGGGACAGAGGAAAATTATGAGGCAAAATCAGCGACCTCCCTGAAAATCAAGGACAGTTGAGAGGTATGCATGGATGGTACAACAAGCCTTTATTTTGATTGAAACTGGTACACAATAAGCCTTAACCATTCACTATAATAGAGGACAGAGGATAATGTATGGTCTTTGGTTAATAACCAGGTTGTAAACACTTCGAGAAGTTGCCATGACATCATTATAAACCTCAACAGCATAGCTGGATAGGTTTTCAGATGTCATGGCAACCTCAAGAAGTGTTTCCAGTGCTGTTATTAACCAAAGACTATAGGTCCACCTCGAAAATGAGCTTGTTCAACGGTGATCGCCAGGTTAAATAAAGACTTTGATTGATTGATTGATTATATTTTATAGTGTATGGGCTACCAAGATTGTCTAATCGCGGATTGAATTACTTTTCTGAGTAATTCTTATCTTAAGCCGTCGAAAATCATGTAGGAAGATTCCTTGACAATGTTTATTGTGTGTTCTTCACAATGCTAATCATCAGTACAGCCTGGCGTAAATCAAGTAACTTAATACCCAAAAATTTTTTTATAGCTATTTGGTCCCCATCACCTCCTCCCGCCAACTGATGACAGGGACACATAGGTATTTTACAGGTTTTCTCCCCTGACCCCCCCCCAGGCCCCAGCACATGACCGTGCAAATGTGTGGAGGCACGCTACACACCCCATGGCACCAGCTCAGCCCCTTCCACCTCCTGTAACTGTTTTGCCACCCTCTCTCCGCCTATGCTACCCACCAGACTGCCACCCAGTGGGAGTGGAATTACAGGGGGGTGCCAACCCACTTTCACCACCCTCGGGAGAGAAGAAATGCCCATCAGTATTCTTGATCTTGCTCTCTCCCCCCCCCATGCCGGCACTCCAATGACCTGAGATTGTTCCCGAACCCGGGTCACCGGCATAGCACGAGGTATAGTGTCCAGCGCCTCAACCTTCAGCACCACTGGGCCAGCTAATAATACCAAACTTTTAAACATTTTTCTCAAAGTGGAAGATTGAATGTTGTGAGCATTCCATTTTGTTATACCATTGATATGATATACTCAAGAAGGATTAACAACAGAGTTATGTCACAACAATGGAATAACAAGGTTGTAATCTGCTTGATTTCAGTTAGTAATAAGGTCCTCCCATACACTGTATACAGTATATGCAACTTACCAAGAAGGAATGCAGGTTGGACAGGCTCTAAAGGAATTCTGTTTCCAGTAAACAAAAAAAAAATCACCGCTGGTATCAACAGAACTCAGTTACATTAAATTCTCCATAATTAGAATTGTAGGACCTTCTGTATTTTTATTACTCAGGGCATTTTCAGACTCTTTTACAGCAACGCATTTTTCTTTAGGAGCATCAAGTGAATGATTTATTAAATCTGTTAATATTTAATTGCTTTAGTGCTGGCTACCAAACACAACTGGTTAGATGATGAAGTATGAAAGTAAGAAGGGGATGGGACAAGTAAGGGGAAGGGTCACTGGGAGGGGGAGGCAGCTGCAGTATAAGGGTTGCAGGCTGCATATTCAAGCAGACTTGATAGACCGCGTGGCCTGTATCTGGTGGCAGATTTGTATGTTCGAAAAAGCCAAACAATCCCTATGGGACACTGCTGTCACACTCGCCAAACCTCTATTTAAAAGAAAAATTAGGTTAAATCACCATCACTAAGCCCCTGGTTTAAAATCTTCAAATTATGAGTGTTACTCACCTCAGTGATTTGGAACACACCAACATTGTATTCTGTGACAGAACCACACTTATCCAGCCTGTTGCAACACTGCAAACAGCCTGCTTCAGGGGACCCAAAGAAGACTGTACACTTAACTGGTTGGATGAGTGTGGCATTTCAGCATTATTCCTGTCACAAAAATAAAATAACATGTGTCCCAAATCACTGTGGTGAGTGGCTCTCATGATTTTAAGATGACAGCCAGAGGCTTGGTGATGGTAATTTTCCTAACTTCTTTAAAATAGAGGTTTAGTAAGTGCAGCACCAGTGTCCTATTGGGACTTTTGACTTTTTATGTTTGCCTATGTACTGTATGCACAGCAAACATCTTATTACAAGAATGGTATTTCAGAGGTGTGTTACTGTCGGGTCCAATGCAGCTCAGGCTGCAATGGGCTCAGCAGTGACAGGCCAGTGATCAGCGAGGCTGTTCATGACACTGTTTAGTGCTTGTGAGGCAGAAACTTCTTGTAGTTGAAAGGACTGAGCCACTCCTACTAGAGAGCCGCTTTTGTCTGCATGAAGCTGCCCAGCAAGCAGCTCAGCAGTGCTTAACATGCACCCCTGCTCACTGCGGGTATCCTTAGTATGGCTACAAGACCACGAGCTGCAGCAGCACTGTGTGAATCTGAGACCCCCCCCAAAAAAAATCTATCATGGGCTGAGGCTGCATGATGCTGAGACCCCACTCCCTTAAAAGCACCTCCTGGACTGTGTCTGTGCAACCTGCTGAGCTCTCCCTTCATATCTGATGTGTGTCCCCCTCTCGTGACTTTGGAGAGTCCCAATCCCCAGTGTCACTCTTGGTACCTTGGTGGGGTTTTTTTTTGTGTGCAGAAAACCCTCCATTGATGTCTTTTGCAGCCTTCCTAACCCCCAACCCCCCACCAACTTCACCCCGACCACCCACTCAGGACACACCACCCCACACCCCCCATACCCCTCATTCAGCTACAAAAAGTCCAGCACTAACAATCCACTCTGTGAGGAAAACATGTCCTTCTACTTCAATGCCAACCGGAAACTAAAGAAACACGGTAAGTGCGGTCAATGTATTTTGAACATTTACTAATAACTTTGACATATCTAGATATTTTTTCTCCAGATTCTCAATAGGCCCTTTTTGGGCCCCACTACATGAACCAAGTAGGCAAAATTCTTCAAATCTGGCCTAAATGGTGATTTTGCAGACGCTTTGCAAAATCACCTTTCAGTTAGGATTTGAAAAATGTCACCTACCAGATTCATGAAGTGGGACTGTAAACAGACTAGGCTGGAAATTTGGGGACAAAATCTTAAAAAGCACCAAAGTTATGAGGGTACATTAAATGTTTCAACATTACCTACAACTTTATAGTCATTTTCAATAATTTGACCCCAAATTTTCAATATAGCCATTTTTTTTTCACATCACCTCATTAATGGGACAGAATGTCATTTTCAAATCCTGGCTAAAATGTGTTTCCGCTCTTGTGTCACAAAACAATGTTTAAGACAGTATTTTATATAAATGACACCTGTCATGTGGGGGGGCGGGGTCATAAAAAGAGCATGTTGAAAATTTGGGGTTAAAATGTCAAACAAAAAGTTATGAAGAATTGTTGTGTGCAGGGCAGCAGGTAGGAGGTTGTGTACCCATTCCGGCGACTCAGGTTCAGGGACATGAGCTTGGGAAGTCATCTAAGCAGCACGAGGATGGGAGCCAGCACTGTCGTACGCCATCACTTTAAGCCTGGAAAGGTATTGCACAGTGTTACGTCTCACTGGCGACACCTTGCGATGGAATAGGAAGCATTCCCTTACAAGGCATTGGTGTGCATGTTATGACCTGATGTGGGACAAGTACTGCATCAGAAAAAGTGGGTTGGCATGAAAAATGGGGTCTGAAATACGAACATACAAACATGTGAAATTTGCCAGCAGATAAAGGCCTAGAGGTCTATCTAGTCTGCTCGAATGTGCAACTAGCACTCCTTATTCTGCAGCTGCCCCTCCCTTCCACCCTTCCCCTTCATTAACCCTTCCCCTTGTACTGTCCCATCCCCTTTTGAAGCAGTCCACTGTTCTACTGGATATCACTTCTGCAGGTAACGCATTCCACCCAGCCACCACCCTTTCTGTAAAAAAGTGTCTCCTCATCTCCATCCTGAATCTTTCCTCCCTCCAGTCTCATATCATGGCCCCCTGGTGTCCCTCCCCTCCCTTACTTTGAACAGCCCCTCTGTACCTGTCTTGTTTATTCCTTTCATGTACTTAAAGGTTTCAATCATGTCCTCTCTGTCCCTCCTCTTCTCCAGTGAGTACATGTTCAACTCCCTCAGCCTCCTCTCGTATGATAAGTCCACAAGCCCCTTGATCATCTTTGTCGCCCTATGCTGTACCCCCTCCAGTAACTTAATGTCCCTCTTCAGATATGGGCACCAGTACTGCATGCAGTACTCCAGGTGCGGTCTAACTAATGACCTATACAGTGGCAGAATCACCTCCTCCCTCCTCGAGGATATACCCCTTGCAATACAACCCAGCATTTTGTTGGCCTTTGCAGCTGCCTTCCTACAGTGTGCCAAGTTGTTCACTGACCCTGTAATGAGCACCCCCAGATCCTTCTCCTCCTCCTCCTCTGTCTGAGCTAGCTGCACTCCCCCCAGCTGGTAACTTCTCCTTGGGTTCTTAATCCCAAAATACTGCACCTTGCACTTTTTGGCATTAAACCCCAGTTGCCAGGTGTCTGACCAGGTTTCAAGCTTTGCCAGATCATCCTGCAACCCCTGCCATCCCCCTAGGTCATCCACCACTGCTCTTACCTTGGTATCATCAGCAAACAGACTGATCTTGCTCTTGATGTCCCATAATATGTCTGCAATGAATATCCCAAACAACACTGGTCCCAACACCGAGCCCGTGGAACACCACTCATCACTACCCTTGGGTGTGAGAGCTCCCCACCCACCACCACCCTCTGTTGCCTTCCCTGAAGCCAGTTTCCTACCCATCTCACCAGCTTTGCACCCGCTCCTGTGCCTATTAACTTACTTCCCAGCCTTCCATGCGGCATCTAGTCGGATGCCTTACTGAAGTCCAGATACAGGACATCCACTGCATGGCTCCTGTCCAGTTGCCTAGTTACCCAGTCATAGAACTCCACCAGGTTGGTTTGGCAGGATCTGCCCCATATGAAGCCATGCTGTCTGCTGTTCTGTAGTCCTTTGGCCTCTAGAAGGGCCACCAGCCTCTCCTTCAGGATAGTCTCCATTAGCTTACCCACGATGGATGTGAGGCTTACTGGTCTGTAGTTTCCAGGTTCATCCTTGGGGCCACTCTTGTGGAGGGGCACCACATGAGCCATCCTCCAGCCCTGAGGTACACACCCCAAATGTAGTGAGTCTTTAAATAGGTCTGCCAAAGGTCCTGCAAGGACCTCTGCCAGCTCCTTCAGTACCCTGGGGTGGATGCCATCTGGGCCTGGCGCCTTGTCCACCCTCAGTGCATTCAAACCCTCCCGAACTCTGCCCTCCATGATTTCCCCATCTGTCACCCCCTTCCCCCGTTTCTGCCATTTCTGCCCCCTTGGGTGTCACCCCCTCTTCTCTTTAGTAAATACTTGAAGTACTCATTTGAGTGCTTCCATGCATCGCACCCTACTTCCACCCAACCCCCTCCTTCCTAATCCTTATGTGGTCCTTACAGCCTCTTTTCTCCCTGATGTATTTAAAGAAGTCCTTCTTCTCCTTCTTAATGCCTTGTGCCAGCCTGAGTTCCGTAGATGCTTTGGCTCCCCTTACTGCCCTTGTCACCTCCTTCGATTCTGTCAAGTACTCCTCCCTGTCCTCCCCCCCCCCCGTTTTCTTGTACTTTCTAAGGACGCTCTTTTCCTCCTTACATTTTCCATGACCTCCTTACTCAACCAGCTTGGTTTCTTAGCCCTAGCCTTCTTGCGCTGGGCCTTGCAGCAGGTTTTGCTGCCTCCACTATCCCCAGCTTTATGAGCTCCCACCTCTGGTTAGTGTTCATACTAGATTGAATTCTGTCCAGGTACCCTTTTACCACTTCCCCCATCCTCCCAAAGTTGGCCCTCCTGAAGTCCAGCACTCTTGTGCCAGATTCTACTCCTTCCTTGCCCATACATATCCACTATTCTTTATTTTTCATTTCTAGAAGCACCAGCATGAATGAGAATACAATTTAATGACAAAAAAGGGAAATTTGTTTAAAAAAAACTACACTAATACAGAAATTTCACTATTATAACTCTTGTTATTCATTTGTTAATTGTTGCCTCTGTGCTTTCTATACCCAACAACTACACAGCAAATGAAAGTCAGCAAGCATTCAGAATTGACAAATGCCTTTTTTTTTGTTTTGTTGTTTTACTTGTATTTTATCCCCGGTCAGCCAGTCCCCATCCACCAGTCCCTCCAGTCCCATCACCCCAGCGTCTGCTGGGACTCACCTCTCTCGCTTAACCCTCCAAGGTGCCCGACTAGCTGGGTGTGGAGCCTGTGGGGGACTGGTGTCATCCTGCCAGTTGGCTGCTGTTTTTCACCTGTTTTCTTTCCTGAGTGTGGCATAGTCTGCTCCATGTCTGCCCCCTCTGTGGGTCCACTGTGCCAGCCCCCAGCTGCCACTAGGGGACAGACAAGCAGTGGACTCCATCCCCACCCCTTCCCCTGAGAGGAGAGTTGTCCTTCGGATGCTCGATCCTCTCCCTCCCTAACCGACCCCCAGTGACCCGCTCACACCACGAGCACAGGTCACTGGCATGGCAGGAAATAAGGCAGCAATGCCTCAAGCCTTCCACACCACTGGCCCAGCCGACAAAAGCTTGTTAAATATAGGGTCCCTTAACCATTCGACTTCAACTCTTTCAGTTGGTAGTACCGGTCCTGCCTTGAAGTTGTAGTCCTCTGCTTATAACATCAGAAATGATGCTCTGAAAAAGATTCTTATGAAACAAGCAGCAGATTAGGAGTTCAGGAAAACCTGCAGGAATGGATAAAGTTAAAGAGACAAAGAGGCTGGTTTCATGCAAATGTGTTTAACATAAAGAGTGGAATGTCCAGAAATTAATTTTTGGGAAAACATTCTTAGATTTAGGTTCTGCTGATCCCAGCTGTAACTTTCTGATAATACACCTGACAACCTCTCAAATAATACAGTATATGCAAAGGCTGAAACAGCCAACAACAATGAACCACATAGCTGGACTACACAGAACTGGTCACTAACTCCAACAAGCTTGGATGCATTAAAAAATATTTATTTTTTGATTGATTGAATTTGGGTAACCAGGTAGATCTAACAAGACCAGTGGCCCCCTTTTCCAGGGGTGACCTGGGATTAATTACAGACAAAGATATACAGACAGTACAAGAACAAAGCAGACAGTCATTGACAAGCGATTGCATTTAATTACAGACAAATATACAGGCAGTAAACATACAAGGCATACATTGGTTAGGATAACATAATACATACAATACGTGGTGCATTGGACATAAATTACCACATGACATGGAAATAGAACTAGAGTGAGTCACAGCAGAAAACAAGATAAAAATCTTTTAAAATGACATGGAGGAAGCACTCTTGATGTTGCCATTGTTCAACGATACAAAGTATAGTGACATCACTCTAGTAGAAAGGTCTTCAGTGCTTTTTTAAACCTCCCCAAGAGAAGAGAAGTTTTGTAGCTCTGCTGGTAGAGAATTCCAGTAAGAAGGGGCAGAGTAGGTATAGGACCTCTTAACTGTATTAGGGGGAAAGGGGAAATTGTTCAACCAGGAAAGACACATTAAGCCAGAGTTTGTTTCCAGGTGCAACCTGGGAGCACAAGGAAGTTAAGTGACTTACTCAGAGTCACACAGCATGCAAGTGGAGGCTGATGGCATTCAAACCCAGGTCTCTAGGTTTGCAACTCAGTGCACTTAACCATTATGCTATAGTGCTTCCTATTAGTTTTCACCCTGGGTACTTCAAGCAGGTTACAGTTTAAGGATTGAATCAAGCACCTTTCAGGTTTAGGAACTAATACACCAATTAGACTTGGTGGGGTATACATTTTGGTAAGTTTAAACATCAGGCATAGCAGGGGGGTACAACATCCTCCCTTCCAGGGAGGGCCACTTTAAAGAGGAGAGGATCTCAGAGTGATATTTCCTGGGAGGAACCTCGGCTGCAAAGTGACTTATTTTGTTAGAAAGGACCTTGAGCCTGTCTGTCTCAGAGCTCCTGAGGGACTGAAGTATAGAGGCACCAAATAGCAGTGAGGGGAGGAAGGTCCTGTAAGCTATATAAAGCCTTGAATCAGGAGTTAGAAAATCACCCAGGCAGTATAGTAATATAATTTTCTGGTGCAGATATTTTGTGATGTGATCTACTTGAGGTCTGAGAGGGAGTTCTTGGTCGATATAGACCCAGAAGGTACTTTAGCTTATCCACCACTTCAGTTTATGAGCCAGATGAGGTGGTTAGGGTGAGCAAGTGCTTCTTTCCATTCCAAGGAGTTTTGAGCCAAAGAGAACAGCCTTGGTCTTTTTTTTTCCCCATTACAAGCTTATCGTAGAACCACTTTTCTAGAATACAGCAATTTACGGCAAGCTGAACATTGATCATGTTAGCATCAGTAGAGCTTCTGTACAGAACCCCATCATCTGCATAGAGCTGCAGGTTCCCAGCGCCACAATTATTAGGCATGTCATTATTAACAAATATGGAAAACAGTAAGGGACTGAGGACAGACCCCCAAGGGACATCATCTGTGATAGATTTCTGACTGGAGTAGATGCCCTTCCACTAGATCTGCGGAGACCTGTTTGTCAGATAATGAAGGAACAACCGATGAGAGAGGCAACCCAAGCCCAGGCATTTTAGTTTGTTGAGGAGCAGAGTATGAGTGACCAAATCAAAGGCTTCCTCAAGGTCAATAAAGACAGCCCCAGTCAATATCCCTTTGTCCAGGGCATTAACAGCATCAGTGGTCAGCTTAATCAGAGCAGAGTCAGTACCACAATGCTTTCTCAAACCATGCTGCCTCTTCGACAGCAGGAGGTACTGCTCTAGACAGTCCCGCAATTGATAAGGAGAGGGACAAGGAACTAACAAATACTGGAAGCTGCGGGGAAAGGAGAGGTGGTAACTGTAGGGGATTTCAACCTGCCCAAGGTGGACTGGAGCATACCATCCACAGCATGTGCTAAGAGTCAGGTGATCCTGGAAGGACTGCAGAGTTGGTTCCTGAGTCAGGGCGTCACTGAACCAACAAGAGCTGAGGCAATTCTTGATCTGGTGCTCACAAATGGGGGAGCATGTACAGGAAATAATGGTCAGGGAGCCACTGGGTGGAAGTGACCATTGCACAGTGTGGTTCCAGTTGGATATGGGCAGGGAAAGCATCCCGACTAAGACCAAAATCTTGGCTTTCAGGAGGGCGGACATCAGGAAAATGGGCGAAGTGCTAAGGAGCCATCTGGCAGGCATCAGTGGAGATATGGGGGTGGACGAAAGGTGGTCCATCATTAAGGAAGGAATACTGGTTGCCACAGATGAGTGCAATAGGCTCAGGGGGAAGAACACAAGGGCCAAAGTGCCCAGCTGGTTCAGTTCTGGGGTTGCCCAGGCAGTAAGGGAAAAGAAGCTGGCCTATAGAAAATTCAGGAAGATCAAGAGAGAGGCGGTTAGGGAAAATTACCTTAGGTTGGCTAGTGAGGCAAATAAGAAGTCCAGCGAGCAAAGGCACAGAAGGAGCTGCAGATAGCTGAAGGAATTAAGAAGGGGAGAAGGCTTTCTTTTGATATATAAGTGAGAAGAGGGACAAGAAGGAAGGGATTGTTAGCCTTAAGAAAGGGATGGAGTGGGTGGAGGATAATGGGGGGGGAAGCAGAGATACTAAATGAATACTTCTGTTCTGTCTTCAACAGGGAGAAGGACAGACAAGTGTCTTTGGGAGGGAAAAGAGTAGGGGAGGGAAACAGATGTAATGAAAGAGGAGGATAGAGTGAGGGAGGGAGGGAGGGAGGGAGGCTGCTGGCATTGAAGGTGGACAAATCACCAGGCCCGGACAGAGTACCTCCAAGGATACTAAAGGAACTGGCTGAGGAGCTGGCTGGGCCACTGGCAGACCTAATTAATAGTTCACTAGAGTCAGGCGTGGTACCACAGGACTGGAGAACAGCACATGTAGTGCCCCTCCACAAAAACGGTCCCAAGGATGAACCAGGGAATTACAGACCAGTCAGTCTGACCTCTATTGTGGGCACACTCATGGAGACCATACTAAAGGAAAGGATGGAATACCTAGAGGAGCATGGTCTCCAGGATGCAAGGCAGCATGGGTTCATGGGGGGGATATTGTGTCAAACAAATCTGATTGACTTCTTTGACTGTGTCACTAAGACAGTAGACAGGGGCCAAGAGGTATATACCCTCTATCTTGATTTCAGCAAGACCTCTGACTCTGTGCCCCACAAAAAGTTGATCAGGAAGTTGATGGATCTCGGAGTTGGGGAAAAGATGGCCAGATGGGTGGAAAACTGGCTGAGGGGTAGAACCCAGAGGGTTGTTGTGGGGGGAGAGTTATCTGGCAAGACAGAGGAAAACAGTAGGGCCCCGCAGGGCTTGGTGCTGGGGCCAGTGTTGTTCAATGTCTTCATCAATGACATTGGAGATGGCATTAAGGGCAAAATGTGCCTATTCGCAGATGACACAAAGCTCTGTGGGAGAGTAGACACAGCTGAAGGGATACAAGACCTACAGGAAGATCTGGAATAGCTGGCTAGGTGGTCTAGAATCTGTAAGCTTGGCTTCAATGCCAAAAAATGCAAAGTTCTGCATACTGGAGCCAAAAATCCCAGGACAGAGTTTTACCTGGGTGGCATCCATGTATCTGCATCAGATGAGGAGAAGGTCCTGGCAGTGATGATCACTAGTAACCTGAAGCACTCCACACAGTGCAAGAAAGCAGCAGCAAAGGCAAATAAGATGTTGGGATGCATATCTAGGGGATCAGTAGTAGGAGGAGAGAGGAGGTTATACTGCCCTTGTACAGGTCCCTGGTAAAGCCTCATCTAGAGTATAGGGTTTAATACTGGTGCCCACACCTCAAAAAAGACATTAACCTGCTGGAGAAGGTCCAGAGGAGGGCTACAAAGATGATAGCTGGTCAGCAAGGTAAGGCATACAAGGAGAGACTGAGGGCACTGAACATGTACTCCCTGGAAGACAGGAGAGAGAGAGAGAGAGAGAGAGAGAGGACATGATTGGGACCTTCAGGTACTCGAAAGGCATAAACAAGGTTGATAAGGAGAGCCTCTTTAAGCTGAGTGGCAACCATAACATGAGGGGGCACAGTCTTAAGCTGGAGGGTGGGAGGTTTAGGAGGGAGGTCAGGAAGCACTTCTCCACAGAGAGGGTGGTGAACACTTGGAATGCACTGCCAGAAGAGGTCATCTCATTGAAAATAGTGGGCAGCTTTAAGAGTGGTTGGGATAGGCAAAGGGGAAAGGTAAGGATCATGGGTAGGGAGGACGGGAGGCGTGGAGAGGGAGGGCAGGGACATTAGCACAAGCTGTGGACCTGCAATACAAGCAGACTTGATAAACCAAATGGCCTTCTTCTGCTGGCTTCTTCCTATGTTCATAATTGATTGTAAGGCAGTCTCTCCTGTACCTTTGTAAGTGGGCTACAGAGACAGAGGGGCTGGTAATTTTCCATTGGTTCTCTGTGGCCTTTGTGCACTGGTACCACCACAGCCACGTTCCATTTCTCAGGTACTGTATTTTTCATGCAAAAAGGACCTATTGAGAAGCATGGTAGCAGGGAAGGCAATCACCGGGGCTGCTATTTTTAGGAGCCTTGAAACACAGAAAGATAGAAACATAGACTTTGACGGCAGATAAGGACCGCTTGACCCACCTAATCTGCCCATTTCCCTACCTACAGGTTAAGCTGCAGATTCTAGTTAACCAACAGCCTATTTTTTCCTACGCTCCACAAGAATTGCCTTATGTCTGTCCCATGCATTCTTGAGTTCTCCCACAGTTTTAGACCTCACAACCTCCTCAGGAAGGCTGTTCCATGCGTCCACCACCCTCTCTGTGAAAAAATACTTCTTCACATTGCCCCTGAGCCATCCCTCCTCAGTCTTCAAATTGTGTCCCCTTGTTCTTGCACATCTCTTTTTCTGAAAGGCTACATTTCTGAGAGGCTACATTCTTGGACTTTGTTGATTCTACTGAGGTACTTAAAAGTTTCTATCATGTCTCCCCTCTCCCTCCTTTCCTCAGGGGTATATATATTAAGCTCCTTTATTCTCTCCTTGTATGGCTTCTCTTTCAGACCCTGAACCATTTTAGTTGCCCTCCTCTGGACTGCTTCCATCCTGTCTATGTCCTTGCGGAGATAGGGTCTCCAGAACTGGACGCAGTACTCCAGATGGGGGTCTCACCAACTGTCTATACAGAGGGATAACAACTTTTTGTTTTCTGCTGGTGATGCCTCTCCCTATACATCCCAGTACCCCCCAGCCCTCCCTACTGCCTTCTCAGATTGCTTGCCAACCTTAAGGTCTGATATGATTACCCGCAGATCCCTTTCCATTTTTTTATGTTACTACCTCCCCCCCCATTGTGTAATCTTCCCCTTGGTTTCTGTATCCCAGTTGCATTATTCTGCACTTCTTTGCATTGAATCCAAGCTGCCATACTTCTGACCATTCCTCCAACCTTGCCAAGTCCCTTCTCATCCTTTCCACCCCACCTTGTGTATTAACCCTGTTGCAGATCTTTGTGTCATCTGCAAAGAGGCATACTTTTCCTTCTAGTCCCTCTGCAATGTCACTTATAAAGACATTAAAAAGGACTGGACCCAGTACTGAACACTGTGGTACCCCACTAGTAATCCCCCTTTCTTCAAAGTGGACTCCATTTACAATTACCTTCTGAATCTTGTTGTCCAACCAATGTTTTACCCAGGCTACCACCCTGAGACCCACTTCCAGGCTGGTTAATTTGATAATATTTTGTGTGGGACTATGTCAAATGCCTTGCTAAAGTCTAGGTAGGCCATGTCCACAGCCCTTCCCTGGTCTACTACTTTGGTCACCCAGTCAAAGAAATCAATTAGATTCATCTGACATGACCTTCCCGCTGTAAACCCATGCTGCCTTGGGTCCTGTGCCCCACTGGCCTCTAGGGACTCAATAATTCTTTCCTTCAGAAGTAATTCCATCACTTTCCCTACCACAGAGGTCAAACTGACAGGTTTGTAGTTTCCTGCCTCTGTCTTGCTCCTACTTTTGTGAAGGGGAATCACATCACCTTCCTCCAGTCCTCAGGTACCACACCATAACCCCCCATGATTTGTTAAAAAGAGTAGTCAGTGGTGTCACTAGTTCTCTCCTTAATTCTTTTAGAATTCTGGGGTGAATTCCATCAGGCCCCATTGCTTTGTCCACCTTCTGTTTTAGGAGTTCTTTCAGAACCCTTTCTTCTGTGAAAGGACTGGGATCGACCCACCTATCCAGAGTGCTTCTGTCAATTAGATTAGGCAGCTCCCCCCTCCTCCTCTTTAGTGAATACTGAGCAGAAGTATTCATTCAGTATCTCTGCTTTTTCACTGTCCCTCTCTGCCCACCCACCTTCTATTCTATTCAGCCTCACTATCCCTCCCTTTGTCTTTCTACACTCCCTGATGTACCTATAAAAGGTTTTATCCCCCTTCTTAACCGAGTTGGCTATCTTTTCCTCAGTTTGGGCCTTTGTTATTCTGACTTCCCTCCCTGTTTCCTTCTACCTTAACTGGTACAGTTCTCTGTCATGCTCCTTCTGTGTTTCCTTATACTTCCTGAATGCTATCTTTTTCTCCCTAACCTTCTCCGCTACCTCTTTTGAGAACCATAGTGGCTTTTTCTTTCATTCTGATTTTTGTATCTGCTTCATGCCAAGGCTTGTTGCCTCTGTGATGGCAGTCCTGATGTTTCCCCATTGTTGCTCCACCCCTCCTTCTAGCCTGTTTCATAAGTTTCATAAGTCAATTCAAGCTGTGGGACTTTCGTCCATAGTGCTCGCCAAATTTTATTGTTAAAATGTAGTAGTCTTATCATACAAATAGTTATCTAATCTAGACTTAAATATGTCCAAATTAGAGCTCCCCACCATATTTTCTGGCAAGCCATTCCATGCTGACACCACCTGTACAGTGAACCAGTGTCTCCTTAAGATAGTATTCCATTTAGGCAGATCGAGTTGCATACTATGCTTTCTAGCACTAGACCAACCTGTTCTATAGGACATTTTAAGATCTTCCCTTAATGTAATATCCTGAGATATTCTAAACATCATACAGAGGTCTCCCCTTAATCTTCTATAGTGTAATGAATATAAGTTGAGTTTAGTTAGTCTCTCCTTATAGGACAGGTCTTTTAGTTCAGACACTGATCTTGTTCCTCTGTGCTGTACACTCGCCGTTCTCACAATATCTTCCCTATACTGGGGGGACCACAGCTGGACGCAATACTCCAGGTGCGGTCTCACCAGGGCTCCATACAATGGCATGATAACATTCTCATGTCTGCTAGAAACATGTCTCAAGATGCAATTTAAATTCTGATTTGCTCTTTTAACCTGTTGTTTACAGTGTGAACTAAACTTTAAATCTGAAGTAACTTTAATACCCAAGTCTCTCTCTTCAGATGTTGATAACAAAATGTTGTTCCCAATGCAATACATATGTTTGCTGTTATTCTGACCCAAATGCATAATTTTGCATTTAGAGAAGTTGCGTACCAATTTACTAACTTTCGTCCACTCATAAATTTCGTTTATGGCCTGTTGTAAAGAAAGTGCCTTGGCTATAGAAGTCACAGTTGCACCCAGTCTACAATAAGCAGCAAACTTAGAAATCCATATAAAAGAACTACTGAGTTGTAAAGATGAAATATAGACATTAAAAAGACAAGGACCCAATACCGAACCCTGAGGTACCCCCGGTGACTGCAGACCAATCTGACATCACACCCCTGGCCACCACTATCTGCCTCCTACCAGTCAACCATTTGGCTATCCATTTTACAATGTTACTATAAATTCCTACTTTAATCAAAATTTGTATTAATTCCTCATTTGATAGCTTGTCAAAGGCCTTGGCAAAATCCATAAAAACTACATCCATCGGTTTGCCATTATCCAATTCTGTGTTGACATTTTCGTAAAAGGATAATAAGCTAGTCTGACATGATCTAGACTTAATAAAACCATGTTGTACAGGATCAGATAAATTATTTGCTGTTATATAATCAACTATAATATCCTTTAAAATCCCCTCCATAACTTTATCCAACAGTGATGTCAAACTAATGGGCCTAAAATTGGCTGGCTCAGATCTAGATCCTTTTTTGTGGAGAGGGACGACCAACGCATTCCTCCAAGCTTGAGGAACCTCACCACTGTCCAGGGATGTTTGATATAGAAAGCTCAGTGGATACGCCAAGTGGTCAGCAAGTTCTTGTAGAATCCTGGGGTGAATGTTATCTAGGCCTGGAGATTTGTTGATGTCTAATTTACTCAGTCTGCTCTTTAACTCTGCAGGTGTTATTTTAATATTTCCAACTAAAGATGTCGAGTTATCAAAAATAAAGGGTGAATTTCCAGGATTAAAAACTAAACAAAAGTAATTATTTTGTATGTTTACTGAATCCTGTTCATTAAGCATTTCACCATTATTGTCTTTAAAGGGTCCTATTATTGAGTAATGATTCTTCTTGCTGTTAATATAAGAAAAAAAAATATTTTTTATTATCTTTAATCTTATTGGCCAAAGTAATCTCCTGCTGAGCCTTTGCTCTTTTTATAGTTAACTTAACCAATTTAGCATGTTCGTTACATGCTGAGTAGTTCTTCTGGTTTTTTTCCTTCATGTATTTCTTAAATAATCTATCTTTACTATTGATTAAGCGTTTGACTTGTTTGTTTAACCAGCTTGGATTGGGTTTTTTACCTCTCATTTGTTTAGGCTTATTAGTTGGAATATGCAAAGTAATTAATTTATTGAGCTTGTTAAGAAGTGCAATCCACATATCCTCAGTGTTCTTTCCTTCAAAAGCCTTAAACCAATCCCACAATGCCAGATCTTGCCTAATGCGGGAGAAATTTGCTTTTGCCAAATTTAATTTATTTGCTCCTTCAGATTTAGAACATAAATTTAAAATTGTGAGTTAACTCCATCGCCCCTATTATACACTGAACTTTAGAGTGATCACTATTACCCAAAGGGGGTAGAATCTGTACCTCATTTATTAAGTCACTCATATTTGTTAATATGAGGTCCAAAATGTTGTTTCCTCTGGTATTTTCATGTACTATGGTGCAAGTCGCTTGTAACGGGCACGTTTGTGTGATCAGATGTTGCCCGTTATAGGAAGTGGGTGCTGTAACCAAAAACATTTTTTTTTATAGAAAGACATGCTAGTACATAGGCATTACAGTACTGTACTAGATTGCCAGTTCTCTCCCAATTCATGAAATCACAGCATGATTTATTTTGTACTTGTCCCAAGCGCAGGTTAAATGAACTTAAACCTCCCCCGATTCCCTCCATCCTTACACGATTGCACCAGCAAGGTGGTACAGTACTGTACTGTACTATAGATTGTAGAGTGGCTGCTGTGAGAACAACGAGCCAAAGCATCTTTGATAATGTGCTGGTAATTCTTTTTTGTGCTAAACCTCCCGGATTCCCTTCCCAGAGTCCCTTCCTCCTTATCTGATTGCACCCGATTACACAAATAAAGTGCTTCCTTACCCGATTGTGTGAGCTGTGAGGATGACAAGCCAGAGGATCGAACGAAGTGCAGGCAACTTTTTTTTGCAGTTTACTTTCACTACGTGTTTCCATCCATTCAAACCACTGAGCACCAACCTCAATCTCCACGACATGAAAATTGCACTTTGAAGCAGGCTATAGCATTCTGTGCCCTTTCTATTTGGGCAGATTAACTGCTAACTAATACAGTTCACACTTTGGCAAGCTCCACAAACTGCATGCTGAAGTGTCAACAGACACTAATTAGCATCCAATCTGCCTGAAATAGAAGGCGGGCATGGAACGCTATGACCAGCATTTTTAACATTAGCACCTATGCAGTTGGCAATTGGCAAATGAAATTCACCCGGTAAAACCAATTGCCCATTTTAAGCGTTGGCGCTATAAGTGGAGTCAACTGTAGTTGTACTAAACCCAACTGATCAAATGCATCTAAATATAATTGTTCAGTTTTATTACCCGCCTTTACTAACTTCCAGTCTATATTAGGGACATTGAAGTCATCCAACACTATTAAATTGTCCTCTGGATTCAATTTATTGAGTAAATCTAAAAAAATAGCATCTTTGTCATGTGTATTAGATGGTGGCTTATAAAAAAGCCCAATTATGATTTTGGGGCCACTAGATGGTATTAACTTAAGCCATATAGTTTCAGCTTCAAGGCTGTCATATGGCAACTGTATACTGTTGATGGAATTATGTACATATATTGCAATGCCCCCACCTTTTCTATATGATCTAGATTTGTGGTATAAGTTATAACCTGGTATTGATTTCTCCCAAGAATTGTTGATATCCCACCAGGTTTCTGTAATGCAAGCTATTTGTATATCATGTGTTACCAAAAAGTCTTTAAATTCATCATATTTATTTATAAGGCTTCTGGAGTTTATAAGTATCATTCTCCAACCCTTAACAGTATTATAATCTAATGCTGTATTCGTGTTTGAATGCCTTGCTGACATGGGCTGCCCCCACTTGCACCAGTTTAAATGGAAATCAATCACTTTATTCAGTTTCCTACCTAAAATCCTGGATCCTGCTAAGCTGAGGTGCAGACCATCAGGCTTAAATAGGGATTTGTTGCTGAATGTAATGGAATTATCCATAAAACCCAAATTTTTGTTTATGCAAAAAGTTCTTAGCCAGTCATTTATTGACTTAATTGCTTTATTTTTGTAGTTGAGATACCCATGTGTTGGTAATATGCCTGAGAATATTAAGTCTCCTTCTTTTTGTTTGATTCTCGTTGCTATGTCAGTTATTTTAGACTGAAATGCATTCTGGCTAGTTTTGCATACATTATTAATACCAATGTGTACTAAAACTAATGGGTTCTCTGTATTCTCCATGAGCCCTTCCAATAAGTCTGACACATCACCTGCTTAAGCTCCTGGAACGGTGCTGACAGTAGTGCTGCTCTTCCTACCTTCACATCCCACAGTATCCACTCCCCTAATTACTGAATCACCTATGACTAATATGTCTTTGGTCAGGACTTTTTCAGTTAACAATGTGTTTTGATTATTTGCAGAGATAAACTCTCATTGAATACCCTGGGGATTTTGTTTAAAATTATCTCCAGAATCTATATTGTCCTGCAAGCAATCAAACATATTTTGAACTGGCAAAGTATTTTCATTGCAACTAGTACAACACTTCTTTGATGGATTTTTGGGTTTTGACCATGGAGTGCTAATCACAGGCATTACAGGCACTCCCCCCCCCCCCACACACACACACTTGAATTAGGTTATCCTGTTCCAACACACTTTTAGCTTTAATATTAGAAATTTGGAATTCAGGCACTGTAATATCATGAACACCTTGATCTGTAAATCTCTCAAGGCAGGTAATTTCTTTTTGAGTTGCTAGCCGTTGTGATAAATTATCAATTTCTTTTCTTACGTTTGCAATTAATATGCAATTTTCGCACACAAAATCCTTGCAGGTTGGTGCCTCAGTAAACATATGGCAGTTAATGCAAATTCTTTTAGGTTTGCTGCCATGCTTACCCTTATTTTGTGACATATAGCGAGTGTTCACCCAGAAGTGAAATTGACTAATCATTCAGCTCCTCGCAACAAAGTTGCACTACCACAGGCTATACTGTGTTATCTACACTGCGCGTTTTCCACTCATTCGTGGAAGAGGCACGAAATGTCAGTTGATTTGCACAAAGCCAGTTATATCATATAGCACTGTATGGCCAGCGCTCTCTGCCTGTAAATGTTAACAGGGCTCCTCCATACACACAGACACTCAGTAAAAGTATTAAAAGTGTTTCCTTCAGACGTTTGCCCCAGTGTGCAGTTTTGCTTTTTAAGAGCACGGCATGCATGCTAGTGCTTTTCTTGCCAAAGTCAGCCCTCCTGAAGCCCATACCCTAACTTTTGTATGGCTTGACTCTGTAGCTGAGTTTATCATGAATCACACTGTTTGGTGGCCACTTGGTTCCTATTTGTCAAAACCAGTAGACCCAACTGATTTAATTTGCTTTAACAAAGCTAACACTTCCTGTCACTGTACTAGCCGGAAATGAAAACTAGTTTGTTAATCCCTTGTTTCATCCTGATCCTGAGGAGAGGGGGACCCAATAAAGGAAGCTGTATTGGCTGCCGAGAGAAAGCTGTGAATAAAGAAGTCTAGGACATCATCTATGTAGGGAGCTCTCTGATTAGGTTCCAGTCAATTTTAGAGAGTAGCCAAGAAAGACCCTCATCAAACCTAGAGAAATCTCTTGCAAGAAAGATTCTGGACTGGGCTTTAGGGGAGTTATTCTTCCAAATACAGGACATAGGGGAGGGGTCACTAAGGGAGTCCAAGAAGACACCTGCAGCCTAAACTCTGTCTGATACAGTGACGAGCACCCAATCAAGCAGGGAGTGGTTTCCAGATTTGGCATTAAGTCTAATGGGCTCACTGATCATTCCTGTAAGGCTAGTATCAAGCAGCTGAGCTTTAAACCTAATTTCTGTATCTGGAGCCCAATGTAGGTAAAAGTCTCCTAGAATTATTAGTTCACCAGGAGATTGATCTGCTAGTCTTTGTTATCGCATCAAAAGCCAAGGAGTCCACTCAGGGAGGGTTATATACACAGCCCACATAGAGTGATTTAGTATCACCAAGTAATAATTTGACAAAGACAGCCTCACTTTCAGAGGTCTAAAGGTTAGGGACATTGGCCTGGGAGACGTTAAGGGAGGAGCTGACATATATTAGGATGCCTCCCAATTCTTTACAATTCTCTCTTTCCTTAAAGCAGTATAACCGGTGAATGCCACTTCATGGGCCATCACATGAGGCTTAGGTCAGGTGCTAAGACTGCTATTAAGTCAGGTCTATAGATATCCACCCAGTTTTCTATTTCCTGAATTTTAGACATCTACCACCCTTTCAATGAAGAAGTATTTCCTCACATCTCTTTTAAACTCCTTCCCCCTACCCCTTCCAGCTTCATCGTATGCTCTCTGGTCCTGGTGCTCTTACTTATTTGAAAGAGACTCCCTCCTGCATCTTGATCGCACCTGTTAGGTACTTGTAGGTCTCTATCATGGTACCTCTTGCTCTTCTCCGTTACATGTACACATTGAGATCCCTTAGTCTCTCCTTGAAGGGCTTTTGGTGCAACCCCTGCACCATTTTAGTTGCCCTTCTCTGAACTGCCTCCACCCTGTCTGAGTCCTTTCTGAGGTGTGGCCTCCAAAACCATACACAGTACTCCAGGTGGGGTCTCACCAGTGAGTGATGATAGTGGCCATATAATTTCCCTCTTCCTGCTGCAGATACCCCCTCCCTATGCATGCTATGGATAGAGACCCGTGAAATTCTTTTTATTTTTTATAATTTTTCTTTTTAATTTTCTGGAATTTCTTATTTCTTTTCATTCATTAAAAATGTAGTTTTATTTCTCGTTGTTATATTTACATTCATAAACCACCTCAAAATGACCTTATGCACTAGAAATCACATTCCTAGGATACTACATTGTATTATGCAGGATTATGTTATGGTTTTGAAAGGTTTTGTAAATGAAACAATTTCACTGTTGTTTCCTTGTGGGCCATCTCTGTGGTAACAACAGAGCCTAAACAAGAACTGCTGCAAGCATTTATTTAGTTTGTGCTTTTTTTCACATAATTCATGTATTTGTTTTCATTTTATTCTTTTTATATGTTGATTTTTTTGTTATTTATTTTTATACTTTGAATTTCTTGTTATTTCTTATTTAAGAAAAACATGGGTCTCTACCTATGCACCCCAGCACCCTACTATTTCTGCCCACTGCTTTGTTGCACTGCCCTGCCACTTTAAGGTCATCAGATAAGATAACCCCAAGTTCCCTTTCCTGTTTAGTGACCGTCAGTACCTCCCCCATCGTATACTGAGCTCCTCGGTTCCTGTGCTCCAGTTGCATGATTTTACACTTTTTTGCATTGAAACCCAACTTCCATGCTCCTGATCACTCCTCAACCTTCCCAAGATCCTTGTGCATTCTCTCCACCCCATATTGAGTGTCCACTCAATTGCAGATTTTGGTATCAGCTGCAAAAAGGCATACTTTTCATCCCTGTTCTTCTGCAATGTCACTTACGAAGATATTGAAGAGGACTGGTCCCAGTACTGAGCTCTGTGGTACCTCACTGGTCACTCTCCTATCATTAGAGTTAGTGCCATTGGAGCTGGCCTGCTGGTGAAGTGGTAGGGTTTCTGCTCGTAACATTTATATCCTAGGTTCGGAAATGGGCCCAAAGAGACAGAGGGCCAGCCGGGGAGGAGGACTGAGCATCCTATGGACTACTCTTCTCCTCCAGGGGAGGGGGCGTGTTGAGCATGACTGACCTCTTGCAGAGGCTGGAGGGAGCAGCTGCCGGAGCCTAAACTGTGGGGAAGCATGACAGACATTGGCACTTTGGCACCCCATGTCATTGCATGCCACCCCTCCCATTGAGGCTAATGCATTGCAAATGCCAGTCCCCCATGAATTACACCCCGCTCCACTGGTCCTGCTCCGCCTGCCCATGGCACTTGGCTGTTGACCAAGTTTAGTGTTCCATCAGAGAGCTTGACCCACATCCATGTCCTGAGGGCAAGCCAGGGAGGCATCCCAGGAAGAAGGGAAATCTGGTTCAGAATTCAATTGGGGCACTCCTGCTCAGCGGCCCTACCCTGGGGAGGACCAAGCCCAGGAGGATCATCATCTGAGGTAAGTCCTGGAGGCCAAGTGGGGGACCAGAGGTGTGGGAGCTGAGCCTAACAGGGGGTCCGGCACCCAAAAAAAAAAAAAGAGAGTGCCATTAGCCACCACCCTCTGTCTCTGTTAATCAGCTTCTAACCCAATTCACAAATGTGGATCCCGCCCTTGGGCCGCTCAGTTTCTTTGTCATCATCCTGTGTAGCACAGTATCAAGGGACTTGCTAAAGTCCAAATAGGCCACATCTACTGCCCTCCCATGATATATTTCTCAGGTTACCCAATCAAAGTAATCTATCAGATTCATGTTGTACTGACTCTCATGAATCCATGTTGCGTTTGGTCCTGTAGCCCATTGGATTCAAGATGTGTGTCACCCAACTTGAGAACAGCAGAGGGAGGCTGGGTCGGAGGAGAGAACAGTGAGTAAATAACTTTCCAGAACTCAGAGGAATGGCTGGGCTTGTTCTGGAGTGTGGATGCAAAGTAATCAGACTTTGCAAGTCTGGTATCTTCAGTATAGAGGTGAGCCTCTAATCTACACTGCTGTGTTTCTGGTTTTGCTTACACGGTTCCCCCTGTTTATGTTCCCTTTAAGGGTATCAAGGAACTATACAGGTGGAGCCGGTGGAAGCTATATATCTGGGTGGGAGTAAGCGGGTGGGTCTAGGCAAGGTTATAGTGAGGAAAGAGGAGACAAGGAGAAAACAGTGGGGGGAGTAGCTGAGTGGAGGAGCAGAGGTGGAGAATTGGGTGCATCTTCAGAAGGGCAAGTTGAAGTCTCGGAGAAGAGAGTAAAGAGTGCGAAGGGAAGAGGCAGAGCAGATGGACAGGAGGAGAGAATTCCATAGTTTAGGGAAGTGGAAGGAAAAAGCAGTCTGAGCAGCTGAGGATGACCTTGAAAGTGGTGCTAGGGAGCAAAAGCCAGAGTTGCAAAAGATGGAGAAAGCGCAACTTTTGTTTTTTAAAAAATTTGATTTGTTACCTGGATTATGTCTGCATACCAAATGCAAACAATTGAAAAGCAACCTGCCTGCTGTAACCTGAATTTCAATTTAAAAATAGCCCCCGGGGAGCAGCAAAAACTAAAGCGCTAACAGATGCATAGGTACAAAGTACAACCCCCTGCTGGCTCCTGGAGTGTATCACGTTCAATAAGAACATTAGTGCTCCAAGGAGCAAAGTAGCAGTTAGGGCAATCCGAAGGTGTTTGTGCTTTTGCACCAAGTTGCAGTCTTTAGAAAATAAGACGCAAATGATCCCAGGCAACAGTAAAAGCCAAAAAAGGTATTTAGTATGTCACTAGAAACACATTTACATCCACACATCACACCTGCTAACATCAAGCAAACAATCTTCTAATTCAACAAAGGGAAAAGAAAAAGTACCTCAGATATAAAAGGTAATGGCTGGCTGCTTTTAAAATCTAATATTAGTTTTAGGCAGTATACTAGCTCTTTAACCCATGCCTATATGCCAAAGTAATACTTTTCCTGGTAGTACTGTGGTCCCCCTCCCTAACCTATCGCCCGTATGCCAATGTAACATCCTCATTGGTAGTCTTGTGTAACCCCTCCCTAATGCAGTTCCCGTATGTCAAAGTAACACCCTCCTTTGCAGTCTAGTGGTTCCCACTCCCTAACCTGGTCACCATATGCCAATGTACCACCCTCCCTGGTAGTCTAGTTGACCCCCTTCCCTAGTCCAGTGCCCATATGCCAGTCTGACATCCTCCCTCATAGACTAGTGACCCTTATCCCTCCTGGTGTAGTCTTCTATGACATCCTCCCGCCCCGCCCCCCCAGGTCTTCAGGTGGCAGTGGGCTTATACATTCCGCTCACCTCCTTTGCCAGCTGCTGTCTACCTCACACAAGTACTGAAAACTACATTAAATCCTACAAAAGGCTATTGCTCTTTCATGTTTAGTTATACACTCTATTTTCCCCAAACTTGTGTGATGTCTTAGTCATCACCACCCCTCCTCATGTCCACATAAGTGGGTACATGCAAATCAACCCCGAAATATATTTTCAGGTGGCCACCAAGCCTACCCTTATGACCAATGGCTGGGCCCCACTTTCATTGCGTCTCTTTTTTTCTCCAGATTCTGATTCTCCTCCTCCTTCCCTCCCTCCCTTTCTGCCTCCATTTTCCCTTCTTCCCTTCCTCCCCCTGCTTCCCCTGACCCACTCCGAACTGCTGACTCTCAGTCTTTTACTCTCCCTTACTGAAAATCCACTGTGGGGGGAAAACTTGCCTTTTCCTCCAGCTTCCTTTCCCTCTGGAATAAGCTATGCCCTCAGTTCCCCTGCCCTTTCTATCACCCTTCATTCAAACAGCTCCTTACAGCTCACTTTAACCCCTCCCGTTCCTGCTCCTTGTCCCTGTTTCTGTTTCACTTCATGGCCGTTTTGAGTGCAGCAGAAGTCATTGTGACATGAGCAAGCCTTCCCAATGACCCTCTCCTGTTTGAGACCCATCCAAAATGGAAAACAATTAAGCAATAAGGCATGACCAGGGGTTATGTTAATGGCCTGTTAGTCACCTTCTAGGGGTGTACTGTGGCACGAGGTGTAGCCGAGTGTCACATGCCCCTAGAGGGTGATTAACTGACCATTAACATAACTCCTGGGAGTACCTTATTGCTATTATAATAAAACATGTTTTTTTTAAATAGTGTTAAACCTTCTTCAGCATATGATTAAGCTCTACATGTATGTTAATAAAAGATTAACATAAGGCTGTTAGAATGTTTACAGCCAATCAGAAAACTCCATTTCTCAGACCCTTTTTATAATACTGATGATGTACCCAACATTCAGATAAATGATTTATCATCATTTAGAATTGGTCAGTGGTTAAAATAAATAATTTATCTGTACGGTTCAACTCTTCTATTCGTTATATAAAGAAAGTATTCTTTTCCAACCTGAAACAAATAAAAAAAAAACTGAATAGTGACCTCACAGTACAGATAATTCAAAGAATACATACATAACATTTTTTGAAAATTTGGATAAAAGGCAGGATAATGCACTAACCTTTCCAGATGTAAAATCTGGGGACAAAAATGCCATTATCCCACCTGTCCAAATTGTAAAACAGATTATCTGAACAGCTTGGACACATCTTGTACTACACAAGGTTTGAGCCCTAGCGGTCCCTTAGTTTTCCCAGAACCCATACAGGTATATGACACACACATAAGACAGCACTCAAAGCAGCTCACAAAGTCAAAGTCAAAGGCCCTGTCCACACTACACTTCTGTAATGTTACAGAGTGCCCAAACCGTTACTGCTACAGTTTGCATTTACACCTGTAATGTTACAGAAGGTGCTTTCGGAACCGTTGTTGAAACCACATATGAGGTGGTTTCAACAACGGTTATGAAACCAGTCCCGCCTTTGGTAACGCATCGGGCGGTAGTGTGGACAGGCAGTAACGTCTTCGTAGGGCACGGGCGCAGAGCGCCGAGCTGCATTGTGGATTGGGCGCCGTAATGGCTGGCCGGTCTCATAGATGCTCCGCCGTGCTAGTCCCGTAATGGCACTGCCATGGTGTGGACACATCACCGCTCCCCGGCCATAACGGATTGCATCCGTTACTGGGCCGGAGTGGTGTAGTGTGGACAGGGCCAAAGAAATAAAAAAACAGGTGTCACATGTAATTCATTAACGACCGAATCCGACAGCAGTAACCCCAGTGCTTCGAGTCTTTCCGTGACTCTGCATCGGGGGGGGCCTGTTATATGAACAATGGGCTCCAGCAGCCCTCTTTAGCAGACACAAACACTCAGCAGCTGTTTATGCCATCCTGGATGGCCACTAGAGGGTGCTGTGCAATGATGACAGTGGCAGTGCACTTGCAAAGATTTTTGTGAGTGTGCAGTCGTCATAGCTGTTGGGGGGTAGGTGTCATATACATATAACACATGCATATGGCCAGTCAACCTACTACAGTGCCACACTGCCAGCAGCTATATGGAGTGCAATAGCTGAATAGAGTGCAATGGGCACACATTAAGCCAAATGTACTCCTCCCCACCGGGCACCCGGGAAGCAGAATCAAATGGGTATGAGATCTGGGGGAGAGTAACAAAACTGGAAGTTATGAGGGGAGTCAACCATCTGTTCAAACAACACGAAGTCTTGCTGTATTCTGACTAAATGCAGATAGCCCCAGCACTTGAACTGTGCCGGAGATGAGAGGGTTAAACTCTATGCAAAGGTGTAGAACGTTCATCTCGAGCTCGGTTTTCAAACCTCTGTCCCAAGTACAGGTATTTATAATGTAATTTTAATGTTATTTATACTGGTTGTCTGCTTTTATGTTAAGCGCCTCAATTTTGAAAGGCGCTATAAAAATAAAGTTGAATTGAATTACTCTGAAGCGTAACCGTCAGATTCTTTACTCCGACTAACTGAGAAGTCACTCCAGAGATCCTCTCCTACACTTCGGTTCGGTAATAGTAAATCGGTTGGTTTTTATCAAACATTTCTTTATTTCTGGTGTTCACATCTCTCTCCCGGTACAGTAAGTGTATTGTAGGTAGATAGTATTGTGTATTGCTGAAAGAAATTGTTTTATTTTTTTCGGTTCCCCACTGGTCGGTCTGGTCAGGAACCGAAGTGGAAAAAAAAAAAAAAGAGGTGTGTGTTCCAGTACCTTTCGGTTCCTGAGAAAAAAACGTTTTATTTCGGGGGTTTCTCAACCGACCCGTGACACGGTCGGAACCGATAGGTTTTTGTAGTTGCCTGGCTTGAACGCTGGTAAGGGTGATTGTTTTGTCTGAAGGCATGTCTGAGAAATCCAAAAAGAAAACTGAGCCCACTGGGTTTCAGCACTGCACTGAGTGTGGGGAGGCCTTTTCTAAGGCTGATCCCCATCTCGTCTATGTTTATTGTCTGGGGTTTGACCACCTCAAGGAAGACTGCCAAATTTGCAAGAATTTCCCTAAGTCTACTGCTGAAAAACATTTAAGTAGGCTTAAGGAAAGGGAGGCCGAAAAGTCTGCTGACCCGGATGGCCAGCCCGGTTCAGTTTCAGACGAACCTTAGGGGGTGCCTACTGACCTGGGCGATACCCCCTCAGGCAAAAGGAGAGCCGATTCTACGGAATCAGTTACTACAAAGAAGAAATGTAAGTCGATCGGTTCGGATCCCGGTTCCCATGTTCCAACGAAATTGCCAAAGAGATTGCCATAGTGCAGTCGCTTCGCCCAGTTCCTACCGAACCGGCACCGTCTCGAGGACAGTCGGTTTGGTCAGACGTCCAAGCTTCTGTTTATGACCCTGAAACTTTTTATGAGGGCAAATGGGAAGGAGAAGAAGAAGAAGAAGATGAAGAAGAAGAAAATGAAGATGAAGATTATGAGGACCTGGATGTGCCTATCGAACCGGACATCTCCCCAGACAGGCCTTCCAATGTCTCTCCTCTCAGGCTTTCTGAGTCTCCCTCCCACTACCTGTTTTACAGGAAGGTGACTGACACTCTTCAGCTCCCTATGGAAGAAGCTGAACAGGATCAGGAGGAGCCTGACTATGTTGAAATGATGGATGTCCCAGAGTCCAAAAGGGTGTCTATCCCTATGCATAAGTCCCTGGGGAAACAGACCCAAAAGATCTTGCAAATGTCAACATCCATACCCCCTGTGGATAAAAAGATGGACAGGAGGTATGCTTTGTCAGGCCCTGGAACATAATTCCTTACTACTCATTGCAGCCATGTTGGGGTAGTGCAAGCTGCAGCCTGTGACAAGGCTAACATTTCTCTGGCATCTCACCCCCTCCCCCAGATAAGAATTCCAGGAAAGTAGATGCCATGGCAAAAAAGCAATATCTGGCATCCTCTTTGGGACTCAGGCAATCCAATTACATGGCATATACAGCCAGATACCAGAAGTCTAGGTGGGATACTATTCTGGATCTGACTAAGAATGCCCTCCCAGCTAGCCAGTGAGCTGGAGCAGGTGGCTGCAGATGGCATCGAAGCTTCCAAGGTACAGTTCCATGCTGCTGTAGACTCGAATGATGTCCATTCTCGGGTTATGGCTACATCTGTCCCCATGAGGAGATTTGCCTGGCTCAGGTGTACCAATTTGTCTCAGGATACCCAGACTAAGGCCATGGATTTTCCTGTCTCTGGTAACTCTCTGTTTGGGGAAACAAACAGAGGCTTACATGAAAAAGATGGACGAGTACAGGACCACATACAAGAGTGCTGCAGCCAAGGAGAAGCAGGCCACTCCTCAAAGGCAGCAATCTAGGTCTGGCAGGGACAGGCCTTTTCAAATGCCTTTTTACCAGGCCCAGGCCTCCTCTTCTTTTCAGCAGAGGGGGTTCTTTAAGGGAACAGGCAGAAGGGGGATGACAAGGGCTGCATCCTCCACTCAGTCTAAGCCCCCTGCCAAGCAGACACCTTGATGGGTCAGTCAGGGTTGCCTCCCCAATCCCTGTAGGGGGCAGGATGGCTCACTTCTTCCAGGCCTGGAAGTTTATCACTTCGGACAAATGGGTTCCAGAAGTGGTGAGCCAGGGCCTTGCTCTCAGCTTTACCAGGTTCCCAAGGCTGAGGGCAAAGGTCTTCCCCCACTTCCTCTTCAGAGGAAGCTCAGGCTTTGGAGACAGAGGTCTCATCTCTGCCGCTTTTTCAGGCAGTAGAAAAAGACTCTCTCATTCACAGGGGAAAAGGACTGTACTCCAGGTACTTTCTTACTCTAAAAAAGTCAGGGGAGTGGCAACCCATACTAGATCTACGATACCTGAAGCCAAAGTTCAAGATGGTGACTCTAGGACTAATTCTTCCCTCTCTCAGACCAGGAGACTGGCTAGCATCTCTGGATCTCAAAGATGCCTATTTTCACATCCCTATCAGGCAGTCCCACAGAAAGTACCTCAGATTTGAACTTCCCTCAGGCCATTACCAGTTCAGAGCAATGCCTTTCAGCTTGACATCTGCTCCAAGGGTATTCACCAAGTGTCTGGCAGTAGTTATGGCCTTCCTCAGAAAGCAAGGTATCCTACTGTTCCCTTATCTGGACAACCGGCTCATAGTAGACCAGCCCCCAGATCAAGTCAGGTCACACTTAAAAGTCACTCAAGGCCTTCTGGAATCTTCAGGGTTCATCCTGAACCTGGAAAAGTCAGTTCTGGAGCCTTCCCAGCTCCTCACATTCATAGGCGTGGAACTGGACACTGTACAGGCCAAGGCTTTTCTTCCTTCACCAAGGATCCAATTTCTCATCAGTCTGGCCTCTTCTTTTCGTCCACTTGTGTCTCGGCCAGCCAGACACTTCTTACAGCTGCTCGGCTATATGGCAGCATGCACTGCAGTGTTGCAGGGTGCAAGATTTCAGATGAGAGATATTCAATTTCACCTCAGAGCCTTTTGATCTCAAAGAAAAGACTCCCTCTCCAAGCTGGTTCCAGTATCCCTGACTCTGGTTCAAGCCCTCCAGTGGTGGTTGGAGGAGAACAATTTGAGGCAAGGTGTTCCCTTCCTCAGTCAGATGCCCACAGTAATACTCACCACAGATGCTTCCTTATTGGGGTGGGGAGCTCATCTGGATCAGCATACAGCTTAAGGGACTTGGTCCCCTCAGGAGTCCCTTCTGCATGTAAACCTGCTCGAACTCAGGGCTATCTTCCTAGCAGTTCAAACCTTTTCAAAAATGATCCAGAGGAAAGTCGTGTAGATCAGAACAGACAATACCACAACCATGTGGTACATCAACAAGCAGGGGGGGCATTTGGTTTTCGGCCCCGTGCACTGAGGCCATGAAAATATGGTCTCTAGCTTATTCCCTGCAAGCTTCCCTGATTGCTGTGCATATCCCAGGAAAGGACAATGTACTTGCAGATGCTCTCAGCAGAATTTCTCAGGGTAACCACGAGTGGTCCTTGAATCCCCTCATTCTTCGAGCCATCTTCAAGAGATGGGGCACTCCAGAGATAGATCTCTTTGCAGCCCCGGACAACCATCAGCTCCCATTGTTCTGTTGCAGATCCCCTCATCTGGGGTCTGTTCCTCTAGATGCTCTTCTGCTAAATTGGACCAACAGGTTTCTTTAGGTTTTTCCTCCCTTTCCTCTGATATTCAGAGTGCTGGTCAAGATCAGGTCCCAAACTTGCACAGTGATTCTGGTAGTCCCAGACTGGGCCAGGCAACCTTGGTATCCTCTTCTGTTGTCACTGTCAGTGACAATACCTCTGTGCCTTCCCAGATGGTTCAATCTCCTCACCTCTTCTCAGGGGAGGATCCTGTATCCCAGCCTTCACTCTCTCAGGCTCAAGGCCAGGCTCTTGAAGAGCTAGAGTATGCAGGTCTGAATCTTTCCCAGCCAGCTCTGGATATCCTTAAAGCTAGTAGAAAGCCTTCCAGCAGAAAAACTTACAGTTCCAAATGGAAGAGGTTGGGGTTTTGGTGTGCTCAGAGGCACACTCAACCAGATTCAGCTGATATTGCCATTGTTCTAGATTATATGGTCCATCTTAATAGTTTGGGTCTTCGCCCTGCCACCCTCAAGGTGCATTTGGTAGCAGTCTCTGCTTTCATCTCAGCAGGAAAAGTCTCTTCCCTAGCCTCTCACCCAGTCTTTAAAAGATTTTTCAAGGGGATGATTCACATCAACCCTCCTTTCAGGAATCCCACTCCCCTGTGGGACTTGAACATTTGTATTGCACACCTGATGCAGCCTCCCTTTGAGCCTCTTTCTGCAGCTGAACTAAAGTACCTAACTTAGAAAGCTGTATTCCTGGTGGCCATCACGCCCGCCAGGAGAATCAGTGAATTACAGGCCTTATCAGTGGAACCTGACTTCATTTCATTTCACAGGGATAAGGTGGTCCTTCACACAAATGGGAAGTTTCTTCCCAAAGTGGTATCAGATTTTCATCTGAATCAATCTATAAATTTGCCTGTATTCTTCACTGACCATTCCTCCTCCTCTGGAGAGAGGAGGTTGCACAGTCCTGACGTTAAAAGAGTTCTGAGTTACTATATAGAATCCACTAAGCCTCACAGAAATGACTGTTCCCTATTGTTCCTTACTTATGGAGCGGTGGCTAAGGGTAAACCTGCCATTAAGAGAACCATTGCTCGATGGATTGTCTCTTGTATACAGTTCTGTTATTCAAAATTGGGGAAGAAGCCTCCATCAGGCCTGAGGGCTCACTCCACTAGAGGTACAGCTGCCTCGGTGGCAGTTGCCAGGGATACACCCTTAGTGGAAATCTGTAAAGCAGCCACCTGGAAGACTGTTCACACATTTACCAAGCATTATTCCCTTGACATTCAGTCAAGAAGTGATGCTAGGTTTGGCACAGCAGTACTGCACAGCCTGTTCCCAAAATAGGTTCTGTAGTTCCCTCCTCCTAGGAGGTATTGCTTGGTAGTCTGCAATTAGTCAGAATACAGCAAGACTTCATGTTGTTTGAAGAAAAAATTACTCACCTTAGTAATGTTGTTTCTTCTAATGGAGTCTTGCTGTATTCTGACCTCCCTCCCTGCTTCCCCTCCTAGAACCTAGTTGTTTGGGGATGTAGGTGGGCAGCTGTAGTGCTGCACCCCAGGGGTGTACTGTTTGATTTTATTATTATTATTATTTTCATTTAGTTGTCTACCTACTTGAATTCTTTTTGGGGGTCTCGACTTGAGTCTTCATACCCTCAATTTACATATGTATGGCCTTTTTGGCAAGTTTAAAAAAAAATTTCTGGATTGTTAGCCAGTTAGTTTAGTGCTCGTAAGAATCTGACGGTTACGCTTCAGAGTACCTGGGACAGAGGTTTGAAAACTGAGCTCGAGATGAACGTTCTATGCCTATGCATAGAGTTTAACCCTGTCATCTCCGGGGCAGTTCAAGTGCTGGGACTAACTGCAATTGGTCAGAATACAGCAAGACTCCATTAGAAGAAACAACATTACTAAGGTGAGTAATTTTTTCTTCATGGAGTAGGTGCTGTACTAAGTGCTGGGAGTACCATAGAGGTGGGCTGGTATGTGCTTACCAGTGAGCTGGGAGATTAACTGCAACAGCGGGGAGGGGGGTTGAGTATTTGCACTGGGGACTGGTCTGCTATCCAGACAAGTTGCCAACCAATCATCCAGTTAGGTACATCATGGACCTTCTGTACAGGCCTAGTCAGAGCCTTACATGAGCCCCTGCACCCACTGGCCAAAAATGGGTGACTCAATGCCTAGTACATTTTCTAGAATGGAATCCTGACATGTAATCACAGCCCCACTCTAGTGTGTTGGCACAAACTCCTCAAGTGGTGTTGTGGCTCAGGGCATCCAATAAGTCCCTCAAGATACCAGGTGCAAACTAGAGGCCCAAACTTGTACAATTGGGGGCCACTCTATTTCACAAAAGATGGCTTGAAAATAGTGAGCAGGGTCCAACTCCTTTTAAAAATCCTTCCCCTTGAACAGAGAACAAACATTTCCTCTTCTACTTGCCCACATTCAGCTTTTGTTTAGTTTTGCTCTAGTGGTGCATGACCTCTGTAACATCATGCAATATGTGAGTTATTGTATCAGCTAACTTGACCTTGCTGTGTGTTGCCATATCTCACACACACACGGACGTTCTTTAAAAGTTGGACTAACATCTGCTTACATCTGTACCCTGGTTAAGCTAAGAAACTACTGTCACAGTATAGCTCCCTAGTATTGTAGAAATATTTAATCATTTAAAGTGGTAAGAGTTCTTAGAGTAAGTCTTTGGTTATTCAAGAAAGTACATTTTTGAGGAGACCCAGTAACAACAGGACTTTTTTTTTATTTTACTCCTTCACTGCCCCATAGACCTCTTTCCATTGAGGTCTCTCAGTGCTGCCGTATCCCGCCCAGCCTAAGACCCTCTGCAGTCTGGCTGCCACTTCTGGGTGTGCCCCCTACCACTGCCACCGACCACCCCACCCCTGGCTCTGAGCCCCCCAGGGTGGGACCACCCTAACTCCTCCAGTGCTCTATCTAGAAGGGTGGCCGGGGAGTAGAGGAGACACAATGCGACCAGCTGGAGATGGATCCAGCTGAGGGATGTGGTGGCCGACCACCATAGGCGCCGACTATGGGGGGCTGAGGGGCTGAAGCCCCCCCGGGAAGGTTAGGCAGGGGCTCTGCCCCCCCCCGAATTTAACAACATTGCACCAGCCAGCAGAGGCAGGGAGGGGTTAAATGGGGGCAAAACAGTCATGAAATGCATACTGTGTGACGCCCTTCTACCTCATCAGCCAGTCACTAGCACTGTCTTTAACTCCCCTGCCAGCCCAGGCCAGCCAATCTATGTCTGCCATTGTGAGGAGGATGAGCAAAGAGGACCAATCATGGCATTCAGGGTCACGTGATTCAATTTCAGAGTTTCGGTGGGATAGGGGCTGGCAGTAAGTTTCCCTGCCCACTGCCCCATCCCTTAGTGGTCGCCAGTCACGGACAAGCGCAGTTTCTTTTTTTTCCCCATTGCTTCCCTCCACTCACTCATCACTCTCTCCCCTCCCTTCCAAGTTCCCATCAAGGCCACTCTCAGGACATCATCATTGGTCCGGTCACTCGTCGTCGGTCAATTATGGACACCCATCCCTGGACTCCCTAAGCGTGAGTTGACGGGCAAGGAGGAACTAGATTCATACAAGCATTCTGAACTCGACTCAACGCCATCCATGGAGTTAACTTGGGGACTTGGGAGACAGACACAGATGTGTGGCTGGCCGGGCAGGCTAGGGTAGCAGTGCAGAGAATCAAGATGAGACAAGGCAGGAGCAGCCAGCTTGCAGCTTCGGAGGCCCAGGCCAGGTCAGGAAGGCACAGTCAGAAAGCAACTGGACTCAAGCAGCAGCAAGTTCCCTTCCAGCAACACTAGCAGTAAGGTTGGTCTGGGGCCTGGCTGGGGGTATAATGTGAAATAACTGCAAGTTGCAAACCCTTACTCAGCAGCAGATAACTAGTTTATCAGTGCACTGCCAGTAGCAGATAGTGGATTTTTACTTCTAACATATTAACATACTAACATACTATTAGCCAGCAGATTAGGCCTTACGGTCTATCGAGTCTGCTCGAACCTTAGATCCTTAGTTGGGTGCCGAGGCCCTCCCATCCCTTGTGCTCCAGAAACCCCTATCATCCATCCCCACCCCCCTGGGACAGGCCATCATCTGATACATCCACTTTCTGTGTCTGTCCCACCCTGTCTTGAGGCCCTCCACTGTGGATCTCTGAACCAGCTTGCCAGGCAGTGCATTCCAAGGGTCCACTACCCTCTCAGTGAAAAACCTCCTCCTCTTTTCCCCCCTCACCCTTCCACCTTCCAACTTCAAACCATGCCCTCTGGTGATACCTCTGCTTTAGTCTAAAGATCCCCTCCATGTTTACCCTATTTATTCCCTTGAGGTACTTGAAGACCTCAATCATGTCCCCCCTGTCTCTCCTCTCCTCCAATGAAAACAGGCAGAGCTCCTCAAGTCTGTCCTCATATGTCAAATCCCCTAGCCCTCGTATCATCTTAGTTGCCCTCCTCTGTACCCTCTCCAGGAGCTGTATGTCCCTCTTTAACTGTGGTCTCCAGTACTGTACACAGTACTCAAGGTGTGATCTAACCAGTCCATTGTACAGTGGCAGAATCACTTCCTTGCTCCTAGAGGTGATCCCCCTTACGGTGCATCCCAACATCCTGCTTGCCTTGCTAGCCACTCTCCTGCACTGCTCAGAGTTATTCATACATGCATCCACCATGACCCCTAGGTCTTTTTTCCCTATTGAGGCCTCCAGCACCTCCTCCCAGGGTGTACCTGTGTTTAGGTTTCCGACCAAGATGCAACACCTTGCACTTGGTGATATTGAAATTTAATTTCCATGTGTGAGCCCAGCTTTCCAGGGTGTCCAGGTCCCCTTGCAGGGCCAACCTCCCCTCTTCTCCCTCAACTACTGCTCCCATCTTGGAGTCATCCGCAAAGAGACTCATTTCACACCCTATACCCTTCCTGATGTATGATATGTATGCATTAAACAGGATCGGACCCAGGACCGAGTCCTGCGGTACCCCACTACCAACCTCTGTAGAGTTTGACAGCTCCCCACAGACCACTACTCTCTGGGTGCGTCCAGCTAGCCAGTTTTCAATCCATCTGACCATCAAAGGGCCTACTCCTAACCCCATCAGTTTCTCCACCAGACCATTGTGGGGGACAGAGTCAAATGCCTTGCTGAAGTCCAAGAATAATACATCCACAGGCTTTCCCCTGTCCAGTTCTGATGTTACCCATTCGTAGAACTCCACAAGATTGGTTTGACATGATCTACCTGGCACAAACCCATGTTGCTGACTATCCAGACCTCCCACCTCCTCCAAGTATACCCCCAATCGTTCCTTTAGTATACTCTCCATTAATTTTCCCACCACCGAGGTCAAACTGATGGGTCTATAGTTACCTGGTACTTCCCTCGACCCCCCTTTATGGATTGGCACCACATGTGCCTCTCGCCAATCCCTAGGTACCCTCCCTGTCTCAAGTGACCTGTTGAAGAGCTCCGCCAGGGGTGCAGCCAGTATGTCCGCCAATTCCCATAGTACTCTTGGATGAATGTCATCTGGCCCAGGAGATTTGTCTTTCTTTAGGGCCTTGAGGGCTAACCACACCCTTTTGGCGGAGATAGCATCATCCGTCCACTCCACCTTACTGGCCTTTTTATCCTTATCCAGATGTGACACCCCTGGGGTACCTCTCCCTTCCTCTTGCTCCATTTCTGTTGCTCCCTTGATCCCACTTATTGCCGCTTCTATCCCCTTCGTGCCTTGCTTTGTAGATATCCCATCCCCCTCCCTAGTGAACACAGAGGCAAAGTACTCGATAAATACCTCTGCCTGGTACCTCGCCTCTTCCACCCACCCTCCTTCTGATCTCAATCTGCTGAGATGGCCCTTAGTTTTTCTCCGCTCCCCAATGTACCAGAAGAACCCCTTTTCCCGTCCTTGTATCCCTGTGCTACCGCTGTCTTTACTGGACTTGCCCCTCACCATACGGGTGACTTTTCTAGATGCAAGATGATACATTTCCTTATCCCTTATCCCTCTTGTTGTTTTATATTTTTGTAGGCTGCCTTCTTTTCTCTGACTGCTACCTGTACCTCACTGGACCACCAGCATGGTTTATGTGACCTTGCTCCCTTACGTTTCAACTTAGCGCAGATCCTGACTGCCTCATGAAGTCCCGTTTATGACCTCCCATCTCCTTTCCACACTTGTCATTGATGTAATCCCCTTCAAGTGATCCTTGAGAATGTTTCCCATGCCCTCAAAGTCTGCCCCCCTGAAGTTCACTGCCAGTGTCCTAGATCTCACCCCCCCTTCCCCCATTCTTATTTGAAACCAGACAGTATTGTGGTCGCTCCCAGTCAGGGGGTCCTGTACAACCAGGTCCCTTACCAGATCCCCATCTGCCAGAATCACATCCAGGACATGCCCCTCCCTTGTGGGCTCCATCACATGCTGTGTTAAGCACACATCCTGAAAGCCATCCAGCAGCCTCTGCTCCTTGGCCACCTTAGAGGACATGGTTCCCCAATATGTACCTGGCATATTAAGGTCCCCCATCAACACCACTCCTTCCCCTTTTGGTCCACTCTGGGCAATGATGTTGTCCAGCAAACCATCCTCTAGAACATCACTCATCCCGGGGGGCCTATATACTACACCCAGCTTGACCTTATCTCCTGCTGAGGATCGTAAGGTGACCCACAAGGCCTCCACGTTTCCCTCTGCCTCTTCTACCCTAGCAATTTGTATGTCATCTCTAATGAACATAGCCACTCCACCCCCTCTGCCCTCCTTTCTATCCTTCCTAAGCATAGTGTACCCCCTGTCGTTTAGGTCCCAGTCATGGTTTTGTTGACGCTCTGTGACCGTCGCACATCCACTCCCCCAGAACAGCATGGCCTGGAACTCTGGCAACTTGTTTCCCAAGCTCCTGGCATTTACTAACACCAACCCCTTATCCCTGATCCTCTTTGTCAAACCCACCCAGATTCCTTATACTTCCATCCTCCCTTTGCTCCTCCTGAAACCTCCACCCCAGTCTGTTTCCCCTGCCCCTTGGGCTTGAAGGCTACTCACCTCATCTGTGGGAGAGGGCTTCTGGTCAGCCCTCCTTATCCCTTCCCCTCACAAGTTTAAACCCCACCTTTCTTGAATGTAGTCAGCCATCCCCTGTTTAAGGACTTCCTTCCCTAATGGGGCAAGATGAAACCTGTCCTTGGCATATAGTCCCTTATCCTCCCAAACTCCATTCCACTTCCCTAACACCCCCAACCCACTCTCTTCACCCCACTTCCTGAGCCAGTCATTAACCTCTGTGAGCTTCATTTTTTTCTCCACTGAGGCCTTTGGTACTGGCAATATCTCCAAAAAGGAAATGTTGCATCCATTATCCTGACAGACTCTGGCAAGTTCTTGGAACCTTGCTTGGATTTCCAAAACACTATTTCCCTCTAGATTGTTAGTTCCCAAATGCACCAGAAAATCCGGTTTCCCTCCACAATTCCTAACCATTTCATACACCATGAACTTTGCTCTGTGCACTGTCAGCCCAGAGATACTCACTACCTTCACCTGGCTCTGGCATCCACCCCGTCACTCCCACTGGATACCCCTAATTATCGAGTCTCCCAATAACAGAACCTTAACACCGCCGTCATCCTTATGGTTACCTCCACTATGCCCTCTCAGCCCCCCTTCCCCCCCTTTATTCATGATCTCAATTCCATGGGAGTCTTCCTGCCTTATTAGAAACCCCCTTGTCACCTTCCCCTTTCTGTCTCCCTCGTTATTTTGCCCACTTAACTCAAACCCCCTCTGAATAGGTGTCCCCTTTACCCTCTCTTATCCGAACCATTTATCCTGGCCCTGATGGTTTCCCCTTCCCCCACACTGCCATCCTCCCCCCTTGTAATAGTACCCTTGCCTCCAGGGGCTCTCTGTGGGTCCCCTTTAGCTAGGCCCCCATCCTTGGTACTGACTCCCCTGCTGAAGGGGTGCTCCGCTCCCACCTCCTTGTCTCCCAGTTTCTCTCCAATCATGCTCTCCTGCCTCATGTCTGCAATATGTTGCATCTCCCCCATTTGCTTAACATTTATGTTTCCCCTTCTCCCTCTGGGACTATTTCTATCCTTTCCATTGCCGGTCTGTGATGCCCTATGGGTGTCCGACTCCCTCCCGGCCTCTGTATAAGTTTCCTCATTTCCACCAACCCCTTCCTCCTCCTCTAGGTTGCTTAGTAGCTCAAATTTATTGTGACACTCTATGTCAGCCTCCATCAAGTAACCCGAGTTTCCCCTGACTGCACCTCTGAACTGTCCCTCTTCTTCCCCTCTTGCTCTGTTCACCTTAGGAGCTCCCTTCCCACAGTCTGCTGTTTTAGGTTTCCACACAACAGCCCCTCCTGACTCTTCCCCCTCCACTCTCTTTGTATTCAGAATGTTCACCCTGTACACTTTCCCCTTGGTGTCAACATCCCTATCTAAGAGTCCTCTGTCCCTAATATCCCCCCTCCTGCTTGCTGTAACATAACATCCTGTAATTTCAGAGTGTTGCCCCAGCCTCCCCTCAGCCCCACCCTTCTGCTGCCCATATCCACACCCCTTATCCTTGGACACCCCCCAGCCCCCACAGCTTACTCCTTAACCAATATACCTCACTCCTGATACAAGATAGCTGTCTACAGAGTGGGCAGCCTCCCTCTCTCCAGGCCCAATTGAGAATTATTGCCATCCCACATCCTGTGCAGCCTACAACCCTTCTGAAGATGCCTGCCATGTTGGAATATGGCCACCCTGTTTATCTCCCTCTGTTTATAATGGCACGCCCCCTTTTCTCAGTCCCTTTCCCCTGGAATACAGTTTCTCTCTATACTGACTGCAGTTATTTACAAACACAATTTCAACCCCACCAATAAAGTTCCCAAGTCTCACAAACACATACAGTCCAGTGTGTGTATGCAGACATCAGGTACTGTATGATGTCACAGGCCCACCAGCTCATGTTGCTTCGAATTTCAGTCCCAAACAGAAATACTCAGCCCTTCAATCCCAACACCCAGTGGCTTTTCAGTATTTAAGAAAGCCTACAAAACAGGGTGGGTGGGACGGCTCTTACCAACACCAGGCAAACAACACATTTAAATTTCACTCTAATTATCACTGCCAAACAACTGTTCCCAAGCCTCCAAAGTTACAATATCACAGCCCAAGTAACAGTTCTAACTCAAGGTAATAATTTTTAACACATAGAACTAATTTCAATTACAAAACAATTCAAATATTTCAGTTAAAACAGAATATAACCCCAGACCTCTGTCCTTACCAGCCTTCTGCTTATGTTCCCAAGTGCCAGTCTGTTTTCAATCGTTCCCATGCTTTCATTTCACAGAAAAGTACTTTTAGTTTCAAAGTAATGCCAACTCCAGGCAGGCAGGTTTTCCTCTCTCTCTGGAAGAACTACAAGGGTTAAAATGCTTACATTCTTTGCTGGCATTCTGGTGCTGTTCTAAAATTGCTGCTATTGAAGTGAACTGCAAGCTTCCACAAAGTCTGTGGCACAACTTTCTGACATCCCAAGATTGGTGAAAATATTTGTTAGAAAGGTTTTGAGGCTGCCCCATCCCCTAATTTTTTGGGAATGAATGGGCATGGTCCTGTACAGAGTGGAGGTGCACAGAGTAACTTAGCAATTTAAGGTTGGAAAGGACCATCTCCAAGTCCATCAGGTTCTCCTTCCCACTTCATAAAGTGACTGATAAGTATTATTGATTTTATTTATTTAGCTTCTGTTAACCAGGTAGGTACACTAGACAAGACAATTGCCTATTTTCAGGTACAATCCAGGAGAGTACAGGAATAATAGATTTAGGTACATACAATGACATTGTACAAATTAGACATGTTACAGTTCATGTGAGGAGACAGATTTAACACAGCATACGAAACATGGTAAGGCATAGATTATACAGTATTAACATAACAAAAATAAACACCTTGTGGGAGATAAGAGCAGTAGTGTTACAGATTCAACACAGCATACGAGCGTGGTAAGGCATAGATTATACAGTATTAACATAACAACATAAACACCTTATGGAAGCTAAGAGCAGTTCCAGGGGCACAGTATCGAAATCCTTCAGATGTGACACTATATACAGCTTAGCAACCTCTTGGAGTCTGGTCTTTTGTCCAGGAGTAGCTCCAGAGCAGAGGAGTGCTGTGATGGATCAATTCACGGATGATGTGATGATGGATTCAGTATGATGTGCAGGGGTACAAATTTAACGAGATTTCCTACTCACCTGCTGCTGAGGGTACCCTGTGATTCCCTTGCTAAGCATAAATTTGCCCAGGCTTACCTAGAAGGCCTGTAGTCTGTCTTTTTTACCCACTGCCTCCACTGGTGGGCTTTACCATAGGTTCACTACTGTCTGGGAGAAGTGTCTCCAGTGTTATAACTGAATTTACCAACATTGAGCTTAAGAATTTGTCCCCGCAATCTTGCTGGAGCATATCAGATAAAACATTGCCATCTGTTTGACCTTGTCTGTATAATATAAACATTTCCAGCTTTGCTCACTGATCACGATTGGTACCCAAGCCTCTGATTAGCATTATTAGCCCCCAAAAGTTGTTTTTTTTTAAGTACCACAAAATATTGTTACTTGCCCCTCTCCCAATTATGTAAGACAGGTGGCTGCTTGATTCCCTCACTTGCTCCATGATAATATGCCCTGCAGGCTAATGGGTGAGTTGGCAGGGCTACTAAACATGGAGCGAGCAAAGGAAGTGCATGGCTGCCTGTGAGATGGTGGCAGGCAGCTGCTGTAAATGACTTATGAAGATTTAGTAAAAGGTTAAAAAGTATTTTGTAAAGGGTTTCACAAATATTACTTTAGGTGCTTGGGCTAATAACACTAATCGGGGGGCTTTGGTATCCGCATAGAAGGACTTTTTGATTTGCAGAGTTTTCTTTTAACCTACGGAAAACAATAAAGTAATATAAAAAAATTAAGAAGACAAGTGGTAGGAGACTGCTTTGGCATGTTGGTAACAATGATTTGTGCCCTGAGCCTGGGCTGTGTAGTGCAGAGACTGGCAGAGAGGGTTAATAAGTACCTCCCTCGTGGGTGGGATGTTACTGTAGTGGTCCTTGTTGAAGGTGTGCCATTGGTAGTGATGCTAACCATGAGATGATGTGCACCAGCCTTGGACACTGCTACATATGCATACAAAGTGAGAATAGTGTAAAATGCTGTCGGTGTGTACCAGATAATGTGCCCGAGTCTTCTCCAATACCATTTGACACTGACCTCTGTAATGCAGTTATCTTTACTTCTTGCAACGGGCTGCCTCACGGACAAGTTGCTGCTTCCTCGCTGGTGGCACTGGCAGCAGAGGAATGGACATGTGAATCCAGAAGGCAGGTAAAGATATAGAATTTTGGAATGAATAGCCAAGCTTTGTGCAGTGAGACTGGTGGTAGAGGAAGACACTACAGGATCACAAGAAGGACATAGGCAGATGGGGAGCATAAAGAAAAAATGAGTAAGCTGAAAGTGGAAGCTTACAATGTATTCAGAAAAAAGCACCCTGGACATGCTGCAGCATCCCAACGAGCAACATGTTGCTGTTTTATGTTGATGATCTGGAAGAACGTTAGATTTCAACCTAGAAAATTAGTTAGCGAGACATCGGTTCACTGTTAGATGCATGTGGCTGTGACTTGCTGACTTTACTCTTTGGGGAGGGCATCACAGTGAGGTTGTACCCTTGAATGCCACCTCATGGCTGTGGGTATGGACCCTTCCAGGTGTGACACTGAAAGGGTCCATACCCACACCCATGAGGTGGTATTCAAGGGTACAACCTCCCCACTTGTGACTGCCCCTCCCCAAGTGAAAAGTGTCCAGCAAAGTCATAGCCACATTGTATCTAGCAGTGAAGCCCAGCGTCCCAAGCTGCAACCTTACATTTTCTAGGTTGGAAATTAGCCTAGATGGTTCTTCTCCCCAGATCATCAAGCTTAGGTAGCATACATGTGTGGAGTACTGGTGATAATTGGTTAGCAATCATTCAGATGTGGGAAGCCGTGACGATGTAGGGCTTGTGTGTCAATCACTTAGATATGGGGACAGTTTTGATGTTGGACTTGTCAATCATTCAGATAGAGGAGCAGGGTGTTATATTGTTACAATGTTTCTCAAAAGGTTTCGCCGTTAGATCATGTTAAAATGTGCTTAGGTATTAAGAACGTCTTCATTTTTATAACAGGGCATGATGCATCTTTATTTTTGTACAACAACCTCTGCCACGCCATACTGTGTGCCAGTGGGCATTTGACAGTACACATTACATGTGTTTTATTAAAATGCCACCCACTTTCCAAAGAGCAGGGATAGGACAAGAAGAGATACCCTTGGTCTGTGGGAAGTGAGTGGCATTTTAATAAAACAGCAGACAAACAATATTTTTGACAAATTAATTTTACTGAGAAAAGATTTGGGTGTTAGACTGCTAAAAAAGTCACCAAATGAGGGATACCACTAGTGCTTGCAACACTTGCTGGGGAGTGGCTCAAGGTGGTGAGTAACAACATCACAGGATATGGGGAGGAGGGGGGTCAGGGTCGGTGAGTGACACCACTGGTGTCTGCAGCAACTGCTGGGGAGTGGGTCAGGATGGGTAAGTGACACCATCAGAGGCTGTGCCAATAGCTCAGGAGGTGGTAAGGTAGGTGAGTGACACCACCACTTGCTGGGCAGTAGGTCATGGTGGCGAATAACAACAAAATACAGGCAAATATGGGTAGTCTGCTAACGCTGAAATGGTGTTTATTATGCTGTGCTATCTCTGCAGTAAACCTCAAAAATGCACCACAGAACACCAAAAACCCTAGAGTTTCTGGGGGCCTTGGCGGCCCCCAGACCCCCACCCATTTCTTTGGGCCCCCACCCCCCAGGAAAAATAAAAGTTGGCTCCTATGCCAACCACTGGACCCACCTTCGTCTGTCCGGGTGCCAGGGTTCATTTTCTTCATTTCCTGGAGGCGTGGACGGGCAATGATGTCCAGCACACAGCAGGGGTGCTCCCGCATACGCCCACAGGATGTCCACTGCCTCAATCCCCTCAGCAAGACTCCCGCTTGCTGCTCCCAGCCTCCACTGGGAGACAGAACTGCAGTATTAGTTGTGACTCACCATCCCCCAGGAGGGAATATGCTCAATCCTCTCTTGCCCCTGCCTCGACCAGAGTCCATTCCTGAACCCGGGTCACCAGTGTGGTGCGAGGTGTAGGATCCAGCACCTCAATCCGCATTGCCACCAGGCCGGCAACAACAGGACTTTGCATACATATTAACACAGCAGTAATATAATTAGGTAATTAATAAGCTGCTTTTTATTCCTGGTTGCAGAGTGCAAATCAAACAAATTGGTACAGCTTTTGTGCAGAAAAGCAGATTCTGGAGGTATGTCAGGCTGGGAGCCAGCGAGGTGGCTGGAAGTCAGACTGCAGCCAGTGGTGGCTGATCTAGCCAGTGATGCAGGTTTTCTATCAAAAAGCACACTTTTCAAAGGAGTTTCACCACTCCAATGAGTGTGTTGAGTGTTGCCATTTTGATGATGCCGTGCGCTAACGTCCCTTCTGACTCTTCCGTTATGCCACTTCTTGTCCCATGTTCCTTGGAGTGCTCACAGGGGCTCCAGACCTACTAAGCAGGCTGAGTTTAATGCCACTAGTCTGCCCTGGTCTGACACAAGAGGAGTCTTCGCCTGAAACATGGGCAAAACAAATCGACACTAAACTCTCTCAGTTTTGGTCATTTACGGATTAAATTGACATCAAAGTCAAAGTTGATGCAATTTCCAACATACTTTAAACTTGGTGAATGATTTTGGTGGACTGTGTACATATATAGCAATTATTAAGGTTCTTTTATTCATCCAGAAGGGGGTCCCTGGCTGCCCGCTGAGTTGGCTGAATGTGATGCCACCAATGGCCGCTCCTTTACTACTCAAGCAGGCTGAGTGTACCACCACCTGCTCAGTACCCTGCCACCCTCCTCCTCCTCCCATGATTGCTGGAAACTCCACCACCATGACAATCACACACAGAATTACTGATGGCGGAGCACCAGCCTGCCAGTGCAATGGTAGTCTACTGTTTGAGGTGCCAGTGACCTGGGTTCAGGAATGAGCCTGGGTTGCTGGAAGGTCAGCTGGAGGGGAGGGAGCATGGATGGCCATCCCTCGGACACTTGCCTCCTCTGGGAAGGAAGGTTTCTTTTCTCCCACTGTTACACTGCCATCTGGGTGACCATGAGTGGCAATGCATGTGAGGAATCAGCATTCAGGGAAGGGAATGTTGGCACTCTGACATTATGATCAGGATGCTACACCAACACTCAAGGGAATGGGATCAAAATCAAGAAAAAAAACCTGATCGTGTAGGATGCCACCAGCTGCTCCATCACAGGTCCCGCACCACTGCCTGGGCTTGCTCTCCATAACCGAATCTTTAACTCTGCCCTGGGTAATGGGGGCAGCCCAGGCAGACCCTCCCATTGGGGGGGGTCATACACGAGGGAACATGGGAGGAGCGATAAGTCTCGGAGTAGGCATGGAGCTGGGCGAAGCGGTAGGAGTGAAGGGGGCCTGTCAGAAAAATAGTAAATAAATAATAAAAAAAAAGAATTACAGGTGGTGGTTGCCCAATCCCACCATCGATATCCTCCTTCCTCCCACACGGTTTAAAAGATCGCCTCCCACCCTCTGTGCACCTTACCACCCACCTCTGTCTCTCTTCACAGTTCCTCTGTCACTCAATGACAAGTCCTTAATATTCCTCGATGTGCTGCTCCTCCAGTCACGGACTGCATTGAAATGAATAGGTCCTATTCATTTCAGTGGGCCATTCATGGCAACGTTTTTTTTTTTTTCTTTGATCCATTACTTTTTTGCTTTTTAAATATTTTTACCTACTTTTTTTTATGTCAAGTTCTTTTTTAGCCCCACCCTCAGGAACACTATGGGTATCAACTTTCAAATCCTCCCCCTAAAATGGGTGTTTAGCATACATCAGCGTCCACTGCAAGCACCCAGTCTGGGGAGATCTCAAAGTTGGCACCCATGGAGTTTGTGAGGGTGGGGCTAAAAAAGACCTTGACAGAAAAAAGTAGGTAAATTATATATATATATATAAAAGTTATGAACTAAAGAAAAAACATGAAATGAATGGGCCCCTCTCCTTTACCACTGTAATGGCTTAACAAGCTTTCCTCTCTGGTCTGTTAGCCGCTTGCTAGCTTACATGTGTACGCAGGGGTATGGCTTACCTGTAATATGGTTGCCAGATGCTGTCCTGCCACTTCTCTCTTGTGGATGTACCAGACTGACTTCAGTAGTCATGTCATCAGAGAGCAGTTACCACTGCCTACAATATGGAATTCAGTACACACACACACACACACACGCTATATGTTATAGATCAAGCGAGCACTCCTGACCAATCGGGAGTGCTCCTTTCCTCTGCATGTGAGACACTTACTCTGTGAAGAGCATCTCTTGTGCAGCTGCCCTAGAAATGGGCACATTTGAGTAATTTTTTTTTTAATTAATATATTATTGGTTGCGCTTGATCAATAATTATATAAATATCACATTGCACCTGTTGTTAGTACCACTGTCACTACATCCTCAATGTAATTTAATTATACTTGATAGTGTACCATTTTGTAAACAAGTCGTATACTGTGTGTCACTTATCCCGGCTCGCTCCTCAAAAAGGGAAGCAGGTCTCAGTGAGCCAACCCAGACAACAAAATCATATCAATAAATAAATAAACAAATACCACCAACGGGACCACTCTTATGGTTGAAAGAATGGTCTCACTCACATTCTTAGGGTATCATAACTGCTCACCTTCTGTTTGTGGTCCTCATACCTTAAGAGTGTGCTTGAGGCCACTCATGGGTGTAGGCAGGCCTACTCCAAACACTCCATGGTGTGCAATTCTATTTAAGGGGGGTAGCAAATAGGCTCTGAATGCTTCCTTTTTCCATGAAAACTAACAAAGAAAATACTGAACCTTTCTGTAATTTTATTCATAGGAGTCGAAACTAGAAGGACTGGTCACTAATACTCTCTTTGCATCCCAAGGACAATACAACTTTACAGGCTCTGGGCTGGTATGTGGGTGTCTTAGGGAACAATGCATGGCATTTGTATTTACCCATGCATGCCGACAACCACTGTCTTGAGATACAAAAGTTGTATTTATTGTGCCAAATGAGACAACAAACAGGGTCCTGGTGTACATTTGTATATTGTCTGGCTACATCCGGGGAGAGAGTGAGTCCACTTGGTGGAAGACTCAATACACAGTGTTTCATTAGGCAGCAGTAAATGATAGTTGAAGTACAATGTTGTTAGAATAACGCTTTGAATAAGCAAATTTATTCCTAAAGAAAGAGTACAAAACAAGACTTTAAGCCTCGGCACACGCCCTTACGGTGTACCTGTTAGCATAAATGCTTATTCAAAAGCGTTATTTCCTACAACATTTGTGGCTTCCAGCATTCATTTTACTGCCTTTTGCAAGCGCACTGTGTATTGTGGTCTTGTGTTTATGTATAGGTTCAGCTGCCTCCTAATACAGTGCAGCCTGGTCGAATTTGCTGTATCACAGCAGCGTGCTGAAAGGTTAGTCCACTTGGTGTGTAGATCTGAAATCCCTGGCTACACACCTGAAACCACTCTTACAATAACAACAGTGGTCTCGGTAGTAGTATTAGCATACATTGGTTGCACCTGGAATCGAATTTCGGCTCAGCGCGCCTTTCCCAGTTACCAAATATATAAATAAAACATTATACAGATATGGAATTCCAGTGCATGTATGATGTTTGCAAAAGAATACAGAAAAATACAGACCATGATGGCAGAAAAAGACCAGAGGTCCATCCAGGCTGCACATATTCCCTATAATCCCTGGAACCTATTGTTTTCCCAGGGCACTAACCCTCCCTGTCCTATCCCCATTCTCCTCCCTGGTTTTGTCGGCCCGAGCAACCACTATTCCCTTCACTCTATCCCATGCTTGCTAGAATCCCCCAACTGTGTTAGCACCCACCACCTCAGCCAATAGACTGTTCCAAGGTTCCACCACCCTTTCCGTGACGAAGTACTACCTCAAGTCCCTCCTGAATTTCTCTCCTGTTAATTTCCACTCATGGTGATTTGTCACCCTATTGTATTGTTCTCTATGTTGCTGTGATGATGTATTGTACTGTCGCTGGCCTAAAACTGAACCTTGTACCTTGTACAATCTCAGTTTATGTTAAGACCATCAGTACTATAATTCCTGCACCTCAGGGTGAAGGCCTGTATTGCGGCCATGTTTTCTTCCTGCATCTGTATTGCTAAATGTGCCATGTTTATTGGCTTGGGTCGTGCCTGAAACAGTCCATTGGACCTCAAAGACATAAATAAATAACCACGTGACCTCAAGCCAGTATTCATGGTAAATAATTCTCTGCACTAACATGTTTAAAAGTGCAGCATTCTAATTTTTTGGGCGATGTTCTCCAGCTGAGCAATGCTCAGAGTGTTCCTTATTTTGCTCCAACCTCAAAAATCTATATTTATGTTGGATCTGTCCCAGCAAAAAGTGTGTCCCTCAGCCTCAGATGGTTACAGTTATCAACATTCTCTCTCTGAAATTACATGATGGGCTCCCCACTAGGGATCAGTCTTCCTTCTTCAAAATCCTGGATGCTGCTAATCATACCTCCAGTCTGGGAACCAAAACAAAGACAAACAGCTTCTCATGCCTGAAGCCACACCCAGTTATTCTAACAGGGAAGGAAAAAATACTTTTTCTACCTAAGTTACCTGTACAGAAAGTCTGTTCCCCTGCCTCCAAGCATGGGATTGATTATCGCACACTCAATATAGCTAAAAGAACCATCATTTGAAAAGGTCAAATGTTCAGTTTAAGATCCTGTTTTCAGCAACAAAGATCAAACTGCAGATCTGTTTGGCGTGGAAAGTGAAAAGGATCTGGCCAAACACAATGGGCTGACTTAGGAACACAGTGCTGTGGTGATACAAGGGACTTTGTGTCCATCATGGTACTGGTGGAACCAGGTCAGCAATGAATATACAACAGTACACTTTACCTATTTTTTGTATACTGTATCACTGGACCCCAGAGAACTCTCTCAGGCATACTCCTCATGCCACCTGCCACTGTACCACCCGCCTGATGCTCACCCTCTTGGAAATTGGGGACAGACACTCCCCACCTACCTTGGTCTGACGAACCCCCCTGCTCTGAGCCCCGAGGTGGGGCCACCATCCACTCCAGGTGCTCTATCCATAATCCAATGTGCCAGCACCAAGGTAAGGTGAGGGATCAGGAGTGCCACTGGGACGAGCCTGGCTATGGGTGTGTGGCAGCGGGGCACTGGAGGTTGCCGTCGCCTATCCCTGGGACCAGGGTTTTCTGCTGCTGCTGTTTCCCCTGTAGCGTGGATGTGCAATGACATCTGCACACAAATGTGCAGATGTCAGACGCCACTCTACCCACTTGTACGGCATCGCTTTCCTTGTAGTGCCACCAATCTCCATCGGAGGCCACTAAGGAACGATGCAAAGTCCGTAACTCACCCTGGGAGAGGAGAGCAGTCTGTAAGACACTCAATCCTCTCCCTCCCCTGCCGACCCCCAAGTCCGTTCCCAAACCCAAGTCATCGTGTGGAGTCCACTGCCTCAACCCTCAGCACCACTGGGTCGGCTCCCCTTTACCATCTTTAAACGGCAGGAATGTGAGGAAGTATTTAGAAACAGAATTTGATGGCAGATAAGGACCGCTTGGCCCACCTAGTCTGCCCATTTTCCTACCTAACAGATAAGCTGCAGATCCTAGTTAACCAACATCTTACTTCCTCCTACCTCCCCACTAGGACTGCCTTATGTCTGTCCCACGCATTCTTGAATTCTCCCCACTGTTTTTGACTCCACGACCTCCTCAGGGAGGCTGTTCCATGCATCCACAACCCTCTCTGTGAAAAAATACTTCCTCACATTACCTCTGAGCCGTCCCCCCTCTATCTTCAAATTGTGGCCCCTTGTTCTTGCACATCTCTTTTTCTGAAAGATGCTACCCATAGAATTATTTCATGGAAAGGGTGGTGGATGCATGGAACAGCCTCCCTGCAGAGGTGGTGGGGGCACAAACAACAGGGGAATTCAAAAATGCATGGGATAGACATAAGGGTACCCTAGAGATAGGGAAGTGGGGGTAAGTCAAAGACAAATTAGGGTCTGTGGTATGTGCAGTAGGTAGGGAAAATGTGCAGACTAGGTGGGCCAAGTGTTCCTTATCTGCAATCATGGGGGGGGGCAGAGACCAGGGCCCTGGCATCAGGGAAACTCCCGGCAATCATGGGGGGCCACAGTACTTCCATCAACCACTAGGGTTGCATTACCGCTGGATTAAGACGAGGTCTCGCTCGTGAGTATTTACTCCACGCAAAGAGGACCCACAAAAACCCTTCCTGGAACAAGTACTCTGTGAATCAAACTGCACTGATATTCAGGTCCCCTTCCTCACATTTGCATTGTGCCCCCCCTTTCACACTTTGCCCCAGCACAAACCTGATTTGAGCATGCAAACTGGGCTAGAGTACCAACTCAATGCAAAACTTATTTGCACCCAGGCAAAGTTTTGTGAATCCTGGCCATGCAGTTATTCCTTTCATCGATCTGAACATGGTCATCACAGAAACATAACATAGAAACATACAAATTGTCAGCAGATAAGGACCGCCAGGTCTATCCAGTCTGCCCGAAAGCCCTATACTAGTTTGTGGCCTCTGACCCTAACTGGTCAATGGCTTTTCACCCCTCCTTCCCACCTCTGAGGTACACTTATGCCTGTCCCATGCATGTCTAAAACCCTCTACTGTGTTTGCCCCACCACCTCCTGTGGCAGTCTATTCCATGTATCCACCACCCTCTCTGTGAAGGAAAACTTCCTCACATTTCCCGTCAGCCTGCCACCTTCCAATTTCATATCATATCCCCTAGTTCTTGAACATCTCTTATATTGGAAAATGTCTCCCCCATGCACCTTGTTTATGCCCTTAATTTACTTGGATATTTCTTTCATTTAGGAGGCAGTATAGTGCAGTGGGTTAAGGCTCTGAGCTGCAGATTTAGAGACCTGAGTTTGAATCCCACAGCTGCCTAGGTGCATACTGTGTGATCCTGAGCAAGTCACTTTATTTATTTACTGTATATTCGGAATTACAATCCTTTAAGTCATAGACTCTTTTGCAAAGGCTCCACGTCGTTTACAGGGGGTGGAGGAAGAACAAAGTACAAGGATGACAGACGGAACGAGCAATTATATACAGGTTTCAGTTCAGACAATATTTATACAATGGCCCCACGGTGGTTACAGGGGGTGGAGAGACACAAGACAGTACAAAACAATAAAAAAAAACAATTTTTATATACACTTAGATTATTTACTGGTTACAGTACTGACATGGTAGTTGAGAAGCTTATTTTTAGAGCATTAGGAGGCATACATGTGAGCCCAAGACAGAGCTTACGGGGAGGGCGGTTCGTAGGGTCTAGGAAGCCCCTTCCTTGTGTTCCCAGGTCACATCTGGAAACAAGCTTCGGATTAGTGTGCTACTCCTGGTTAAACAATGTTCCGATCCCGCCTCTCTTCCAGCGAGTACAAACTGAGGTCCTTTAGTCTCTCATGTTTTCTGGTGCAAGCCTTGTACCATCTTATTCGCCCTCCTCTGGACCGCCTCCACCCTGTCAATGTCCTTACAAAGGTGCGGCCTCCAGAATTGCAAACAGTACTCTAGGTGAGGCCTCACTAACGTTTTGTACAATGGCATCACTACCTCCCACCATCTGCTAATGATACCTCTGCCTTTGCACCCCAGCATGCCACTGGCCCTCTCTGCAGCCTTTGTACTCTGCTTAGACACCTTTAGGTTGTCAGAAATGATAACCCCCTGGTCCCTTTCTTCCTTGTCAATAGTCAGCAACTCTCCCCCCATCCTGTAGCTCTCCCAAGGGTTCCCTCTCCCCAAGTGCATTAATCTATCTCCACAAACTTATTTCTCTGTTGAGAACTGTGTGTTCAGTAGTCTGTCCACACAGCTAAAATCTTCCTTTCCATGTACTATTTCCGTTGCTCTCAAATGAACTCTTTCTAGCATATCTGTCTCTCATCACACATTCACGAGTAAGTGGATGACACTACCTTTTGCCTCCAGTTGCTTGGTTTCTTTAGTAGGAAGCAGTGGTTCAGAGGCATTTTGGTGATATCCAATGGTGGTGGTGGTGGGGGTGGGTGAAACTCAGTTCCGGGAATTAAATTAAAAATCTGTCTCAGTTTCAGGAACAAAATGGGGGAAAGACTGCTCTTGTGTAAAAAGTACACCCTCAAAGGCTTAACATGAACTAACTAAAAGTATAAATAAGCATGCTTACCAGCTAAAAGTTGGTCTTCCAGTCAGATGATAACACTGATAATACTGAATGTTGTTTCTGCTCTAACCAACTTTCTCTGAATGCTAAAAAAATTGTATCTATGACCTTTTCTAGCAAAAGACCACCTGCCAAGCTACAAACAACCCCCCCCCCCATCAAATACCTTAGTGTTTGGCTGGATTTCTCTGACCAGACTGATGCCACCCACAAACATCTCTTCACCACACTCAGTGCACCGTGTGCAGTACATCTTGATCCTTTCCTTTCCACCCCCCACTAACACCCCTCCCGTTTCCTCACACACTTCCTCCACCCCTCATACCCTCAACCTCCTCTCACCCACCTACTCTTGATACTGTTCCCAGCACCACTAACCTGCCCTCTCAACTCCTCCTCTACCCCCCCATGGTATTCAATATGGTCTCACCCTTCCAACCCCACCACCTCCCCATCACGCCTACACGCTCTCCTCTACTTCTCACCCCTCCTTTATAAGTGTCCATTGTTTCCCCCCTCCCATAGTACTGTACACCTCACCCCCACCCTCTAACAACACGCACCTGCGGCAGCTTCATTCTATTACTATTACCTTACTGTCGTCTTGATCTTTTTACTGGTTGTTTTTCACAGAATATATGAATTTGTCTCCACACCTCCATGTTCATCCCCCCCCCATCAACTTGTTTTTTCACATCTTGGTGCACTTAGGCTGTTCCTCTGAATGTATCGACCTGACTGTATTCTACCTTGCCTCAACTTTACTCATCTTGTTGTTATCGAATTGTATGTCAAAATTATTATTTTTATATACTATTGTATTCATATGTTTTTCCGATGTGGAATTTTTGTAAAAGAGCCTATGGTTCAGAGGTACTGTAATCAGAGATATACTGTATATATAAATAACTAACAAAGTACAGTGGTTCAGAGGGATTTTGGTGATATCCAATGCTGGAAGTGTGGGGGGGGGGTGACACTCAGTTCCGGGAATTTGGGAATTAAATATCTGTCTCAGTTTTAGGAACAAAATGGGGGAACGACTTCTTCATATACTATACATCTCATGATGCTTTGCATTACGGGGGTATGTGTGATTTTGTATTTCTTTGAAACTTGGCTTTATTGCCAATGCTCTTTGGGGCAACCCTTGAAGTGTTTTGTCTTTTAGCTGGTTAGTTGTTTTTTGGTTTTTTTTTTTGGGGTTTGGGGGGGCTCACCATGACCCAAAACCATAAGACTAACTTAAGGTTCTGGTTCATTTCCCCTAAGGTGTGATACATATGAGGCATACTGATAAGTCCTGGGTAGGATGAAACATGTGTCTGTGTCTTCTGTTTGCGTCCTTTGCAGATTGCATGAGAGGCCCTTTGGCACCATGTATTCCTGCTTAAAGCTGAACCAGCCTACAATTTCATGGTGACTTGCATATACATCCCATGATGCTTTCCATGATGGGGGTATGTGTGATTCTGTATATCTTGATTCTGATGGTCTATCATGAGATCACCCTCCAGAGCTGGACTACAAGGATATGGTTTACAGTGCTGCCTCCAAATCTATCCGAGTCAAGCGGGCTTACTCCTTTGTACATCGTCATTCTGCTTTAAGGTACCCTCTCTGTACTCACCACTGTTCTCTCTATAATAACCTGAACCTTCCCTCATTCAAAGGCAGGTGGTTGACACCTTTCTTCCCAGATACTGGTTCCACTCCCTCACCTGCTCTCCCCTTCTTCTACTCCCTCATATCTTAACACTTGTTTCTTCTCAGTTCCTTGATGTAAAATCTGCTAGACAGGCTGCCTTTTCCCTCCCCCTCCTCTGGAATAATTTCCTTTCCTCTCTCTACTTCTTCCTCTTTTCCTTCAGGTCTGCTCCAGGAATTATTTTCCGATTCCTGCTCCTGTAACTAGCCCTCTTTTCCCATTCATCTTCTGCTTGCCCTCTTCATTAAGTTTAGTACTGTGCCACCTGCATTCTGCAGCCTCAGCTGGTTACAGTCAGGCGCGGAATTGAAATTATAGTGCATCTGTCTATGATATGGTGTTATACTATCTTCTGTATTTATCTTGCTGTAAACTGTATTTTAATATATGGATACTTAAAATAATACCCTTGTAAAGTATACAAAAAATTCCTGGTACTACCATTGCTCCTGCAACGATAATACCACCATTCACGAGTGATAATACTATCGTTCAGGTGCTGTAATACTATCGTTCAGGACCTGAATGATAGTATTATCAATAAAGCTCAATTGCGGAAGTGCAACTCTGGCCACAGCATCATCCTAAATGTGCCTTCCTATTGGCTGCTTTTCTAGTGTGGGCGGGCAGAACACTTTTGAAAAAGATAGCGGCTTTTTCACTTGCGTAGCAAGAAAACGTCCTCAGGATAGCACCATGGTATTTTCATTTTTTTTATTTTTCCTTTCCTTGTCCAGCGCATCGAAAAATATCTGGTTGATCCTGCTTTCATACATCTCACCACAGAAACACAGGTAAGACTCTGAGAAAGCGAGTCTTCAGTGCAGTGCAGACTAGTAGGAGTAACAGTCGGGCACCCGAGCCGAATGTTTAGCAAAGTAGTTGGGCATCCATTATTTTGATAAGGAAAAGTGTATGTTGGATCCATATATTAAAAAAAAAAAAAAAATAGGCGAGTGTGTATGACTCAGTAGTAAAACCATCTTGAGGTTCTGGGGACAAGGGAACCTCTCGATGGTTTTACTACCTTGTAATACACACTCACCTATTCATTATTCTAGTCGTCATTTGATGTGCTGTTTTACCTTGCTTTCACTCTGCAATCCCCACAGTCCCACTTTTTCATAATACATCTAAAATGAGCAAGACACATTTTTTTTAAATGAAAAATCTATAAAAATAAATGTTTACAGATGCATGCATGCATTCTTCTTTAATATCCATGCCTGCCTATTTTCTACACCATATTTTGTTCTTCATATTCTGAGCAATATATTTTTAAATTGTCTGCAATATATTTTAAAAGTTGTGCAACATCATTTTTTAATAATTACAGATAAAGTTTGCATTTTTTTCATAACAGTTATATGTTTTTTCAGATCAGATATTCAAACAAAATGGATTATGCAAACCAGTATTGGATGCCTCTCTAATCAACAGGCGAGCACTGCAATTTTCGCACCACATTTTGTGTCTGTGCTTTTTCCTCACTGTATCCAGATTCCCAGCCACATTTAAACCTTTTCAACATTCCAAAAGCTCAAGTTTGACACATTCTGCAGTATTCTGAATCACTGAAAAATAAATGTTTTTTCGGCACTTATGCACTGCATAAAAACTGGCATACATTATCCACTGTGGAATGCTGCAAATTACAATTTCTTATTGCTTCATTAACCCTTGCTGTGGACTGATATACAAATCCAGAATTCCAACACCTTCTAATTCTGTCAGCGCCCAAGGGTTACACTACTGTAAACTACAGGACAGTGCTGTAGATCAAAAAATTAACTGCTCACAGACTGATCTAACATGGTTCTAGTTGCATTAGGTTGTTCAAGAAAAGTCGGTTTCACACAAACTTCAGTTTCTCCTGTGCAGTCTGCAGAAGTAGGTTGGCCCAAAGTTGACTGTAAGATGGGGCAGGACCAGCTCACCCACTCTGCAGTCCTTATAAAACTGAAACGTCTTCTGGAAGAGGCTCCGAAAGAAACTCAGGTCTTCAACTTGGATGTCCACGCCATGTTCCACTGCTAACACTTCTGCCGCTCCATCTACCACGCACTCATTCTGCAACTGGGAAAGGGAGCAGGTAGAATATACCACTTCACCGCCGGGCCTGGCAGCAAGAATACCAGCACTGGAAAGAAAAAACAAGAGTTAGTGTGTTGTGGTGGAAGCCTTCATAAGAGAACTGTTTTAGCTCTGTTCAAACCACCTTTAATTTTAAAGTTTTATCCATGATCAGTGGCACCAAGAGCAGTGGCCTGGCCACACAGGAGGGGGGGGAACAGTGCTTCTATCTAGCGGGTAGACTTCAGTGGGCTAGCTGCAAGCAGGAGTGGCCCCTGCAACAGCAGCTCTTTTGCTGGTCTATTCCCAGGAGGGGAGGGCCGAAGACTGTTTTGGCATGCCCAGTCGGGTCAAAGTTAGGCAGGCCTAGATACAAGGCAAGATGTAAGCCTGTGAATGTTTTGCATGCAGTGTGTGAAACTAAAAAAAAGGCCAAATGATTTAATGACAACATAATACTCCTGGGCTGGCGTGGGGCCCAGAACAATTGAAAACACTCCAAGATCCTCTCAATACCAGAGCTGTCAGTCAGGACAAAACAATTAAGCTCAAAACAGGCAGCATGTGCTCATGTTTTGAATTACCTGGGATGGGTGGGGCACTCAACATAGCAGTTTCACAGTGGGGGGAGGGGCAGAACTGAAGAATGGGTAAGTATACTGACCTACTTATCAATGTACTTTTTTTTCATACGGCAAGCTCTGGCAGGGGCATGCTATGAGGGAAAACTGGGGGGGCACAGACTCTCTGAGTAGCACTGTACACTAACTGCACTGATTCTTATCAGGGCAGACAGAAGGAATGGGGTGGGGGGACAGGACTAAAGGCACGCCTGAAATTGCATACTGGGGTAGTCTGGATCGGGGTGCACTGCAGAGGGGAGGTGCACCACTCCAGGCATTTAAATACCCTGCATGCTGATTAAGAAGTGGGTCTGAAGCTTGGATCTAAGAGAAACAAGATACAGACAGAATGAAGGGAGGAGTGAGGGCCCAGGAAGACAGGTGGAATGGAGGAGGGGGGAAAGCAGGAGAAGAGGAAGGTTGGAGAAGGGGAGTGAAGGATAGGAAAGGGAGGTGAGGAGGGAAGGAATGAAGGAGGGAGGGAGGCACAGGTAAACAGGAGGTGAAGAAGAGAGAGGGACATAATGAACATTTTTGATAGACAGGAGGTACAGAGGAGAAAACTACACTGCGTATTTATTTTAGAAAATGAACTCATAAGATTTCTTTTGTAATTTTTTTTACTGTTTACCCAGTACAATTCAATTGACAGTAACATCTCATTCACAGTGGTATCTTGCAGCTCAGAGTGGTATCTTGCATTTTCTCTATGTTTTTTCCTGCTGGGAAGGCAGGTGAACAGGAAGGTCAAGTGATGTGCTCAAGGTCACATAGTAAATGGCTCTGATGGGATTTAAATCTGACCCCCACCCCCATTTCCCAAGCCTATGTTCCAACCACTTGACCTCCCCAACACAAACTGTAAGTTCAGACCTCCCCCTCCCCCCCAGTGCTTACCATTACTTTCACATTCTAAGGCAAATCGGGGATCTCAGAAAAACCTACAACATATGCAGCACTGCTACAACATACAGCACAGACCTGAAACCCAGAAGATCGCAGGTTCAAATCCCACTTGGGCCAGATACTTAACCTCCCAAGGCTCCAGTCCAATCTGCTGCAAATATGGGTGAAGCAGGACCCTACTGGAAACGAGATATTGCATCTTAGCTGGGCTATCATTGGTAAATAAACAGAAGAAAATAACTAACTATCCACTGAAACTGAGCTCATAGTACAGTTTATTCCAGTGTCCAATAAAAAAAACAGAGTTTTTGTGACAAGCCGTCTAGTCTGTACAAATTGCACCATTTGTTCACCAACTATGTATTTAATATTTTGATGTAGTGACCACATCATCAAATAACTCAAGGATTATTTTTACAACTCGACTAAGATTCTCTTAGGCAAAATAAATGCACATGGTGGCCCATTTTGCTCTCAGCCGCTATCACCTAGTTCGATTCCAGTCACTTAACATCACTGTGTTTAATTTTTGTCTCTCTCTCTCTGTACCTAACTGCCCAATCTTTCCTCAACCCGCCTGTGTGCACCCAACGGCTGCTGCCAATTGTCCATGGATTGTAAAGTGTTTTTCTTCCCTTTATTTCACTAACATTTCTTCAGCCACTGTTTAGCTGATTGTTTTATTATCAAGATGTTCAGGTACATTATCTGTGTGCATGTTAAGCCACTATAGCGTATAGTGGAATGTTGTTCTGTATAGAATTGCATCCATTTCAAAATGCTGTTCTCCCACAGTTCCAAGGTCATAGAATGTGATTCTACCCTACTGTGGTAGAACAGCATTCTAGAACCTCTAGAGACTGCATGAGTCAGTTTCATTTTGAAAGCAAAAGAGCTCACAAAAACACATATTTCACACAATACTATACACTATAAAATATACAGGATGAGCAGCTCTATGTACAGTCAGTGTATTTTGCCACCTCAGGGTTCTGATTCCCATGGACCTCTTGAGGTCCGAGGGAATCAGAACCTTTTTGTGGCAGAACACTCTGGTTCTGCATAGTTGCCCATCCAGTATTCTCTATATACACAGTTGCTGAAAACAATATCTTTGCAATTTCGGGTTGTAGGTTCTGGACTCAAGAGTGGAAGACAGCCACAGATCTTTCTTTGTGCTTTTGGCACTGGTGGTACAACATGTATCTCGATACCACTGGTTGGCTAAGAAAGGCTTTGTTCTCAGTGACACCAGCCTTTATATCTCCGTTTCAGTATCTATGATCATGCTGTAGTATGTTGCTTGCAATGCTGTGCTGTACTGCATTTTCAATACTCCCTGCTTTGTAAGTAACAGGTATTGTATTCTAACTGTAATATGCCAGCAATAAGACACGACAAGGTGTGGGTTATGGCCTGATAAGAGCACGCCCCAGGTGCGTTATGAGGCACGAGGCGCTTCTGCCGAGTGCCTTCAGCACCTGGGAAGTGCTCTTATCAGGCTATAACCCACACCTTGGAGTGTCTTATTGTGCTTCTAAAATGGGCCCCCCAAGTAATTTTTTTTTTGTTTTTTATAAGAAAAAAAAAAAGAAAAAAGTTAAAACTATAAAACAAGAGGTTTAATAGATGAAATAATAAAAAACAGTCCCCCAATTGCAGTAGTTCTACAACTGTTTGAACAGCAGTAGAGGGCTCCATATATATTCACTTAACTAAAAAGGCAAAGCACACACCAACCACAACACGTCAAGGGCACTACTCATAAAAAATATTTATTAGACATACAAAACAAACGCCTGACACGTATTGGATGCCTCTTACATCCTTTCTCAACGCCTTTTAGTTAAGTGCGTTATCATTTTTGGCACTGTAGCACCAGATCCTTGTGCTTGCTTCTCTGGAAGCGTGGCTCCATATATATGCTTGAGGTTATTTGTCCATCATTGCTGGTTTTAGTAGCTTTACATCCCCCTAGTAAAATCTTTTGTTTGTCTCTTTAGTTCCTACTAACCTGACACAGGGCGTTTGTCTCACAGCCACCATCCAGTTGCTTCGAGAGCGAGCGTGTCCCATTGCAGTCACTATTCTTAGTGCCTTTTAAACAGCACGTCCTGCTGATCAGCATTAGTGATTGCTTTTTTTTTTTATCAAGTGCATGAAAAAAAAATAATGGCAAGGATCGGGTCTCCTGTTATATTTCTGAGGTGCTGCCACACTCAGTTGGGGAGGATGACTGGGTTTGAAGCTGCGTTTGAAAGCCACGGGCCGTCGCTTCTTCTCTGACGTTGCTGAAGTCCAAGCACTCATACTGGGTTTCATACTGGGTGATGGAATGGAAGAAGGCACTATGGCCCATGATACCGTTCCCCGCAAGGCACGCACAATTCAATTCCTAAAACATATTAACTTATCCATTTCTTTTTTATATTGTTCTAAGTTTTTACTAGAGACAATATAATCTGGTAGAGCATTCCACACTCTTGCTGTCCTTTGTACAAAAGAGAAATATCTAGAATTCTTTTTAACAGTCTCCATTTTCATTTGTAGCCTATCTCTTCTTAACCCTTCTGGTTTATTCTCTATTTCTATCCCTAGACCTTCCATTAATTCTGAGTCCTTCATGATCTTAAATAATTGTAATGAGTCCCCTCTTTTTCTTCTACACTCCAACTTAAACATTTTCAACCTTTCCAGTCTTTCCTCATACCCGCTACCTTTTTCTGGCCATACCGTCCTAATATATGTCCTTTGGACTCTTTCCAATCTATTTATTTCACCTTTCATATATGGACTCCAAACTGGTGATCCGTAGTCCAAATAAGGCCTTACATATGCCCTGTATAACGGTACAAGACATTGTTTGGATCTGTTTATAAAGCTTCTTATATTTTTTGTCATATAATTCGTTCTCCTAATAACCTCTGAACTTTGTGCCTTAAATGTCACATCCTCATCTACTATTATTCCACAGTCCTTTTTTTTTTTTTATCAGTCACCTTCATCTTATAGTCGTTTAAGTAATACACATGTTTGGGGTTCTTGTTCCCCACATGCATCACTCTGCACTCAGTGTCATTCTATTATCTCTTGCCCATTTCTCCATTTGTTTTAAGTCGGCCTCCAATAGTTTGATTTCTTCCGTTGAGCCCACCTGCCCTCCCAGTTTTACATCATCTGCAAATTTTACCATAAGGTTCTGGATACCATGCTGAATATCTCCTATGTATAATGAAAATAGTATGGGGAGCGTCACTCGTGACCCCCACTTGACCTGACAAAACACCTCTTATCCTCACTGCCTGTTTGCTATCTCTCAGCCAGCTCTGCACCCACCTGATCAATCTACTATCCACACCTATTTTTACCATTTTTGCAATGAGTTGGTTATGTGATACCTTATCGAATGCCTTCTGAAAGTCACGGAAGAAAATATCTACTGGATTATTTCTGTATATTGTTTTATTGATTTGTTCATAAAATATAAGCTGATTGGATAAACATGACCTATTTTTTTAAACCCATGTTGTCTAGCATCATTCACTTTTAACCCCTTTAGATCTTCATCTAACTTGTCTTTCAGAATGCATTCTGCCACCTTGCACAAAACTGCTGTCAGGTTGACTGGTCTATAGTTTGTCAGAGGTATTTAACCACTTTTTTTTTCCTTTTTATATAAATCGGTATTACTATACTCATGTCCCATATTTGGTTTTCTGTCCCCCGTCCCCCATCCCCTCCCAAGATAGAGAAACTATTGCTTACTATTATTTGTATGTAAGCTTTCTGTCATTAAATCGATTATTTGTTGCCTTGAGTGGGAGCGAGCGTGTCCCTCACCAGCCACCATAGTAGTAGCATTACAGTTATGAGATCGCAACTGTCACAGAGGTAAAATTAAAAAAAAAAAGTTTTCACCTTACAATAATGCAGTGCATTTTTGTTCGTTAATTCAGATTTCTGAGGCGGGGGGGACTGCAGTCATGTTGCTAAAGGAACCAAGACCGGAGCTGTGATAAGAAAGCGGGCACGAGTCAAACAAAGCTTTAAAACAGTAACTGTGGTTTGCATAAACTGGGTGTTGTTGGAGATGGTGGAGTAGCGGTGTAGCCAGGGATTTGATCTGCACACCAAGTGGACTCACTGCCACCCTCCCACCCCCTGGGTGTAGCCAGACAATATGCAAATGTACACCAGGACCGTGTTTGTTGCTTCATTTGGCACAATAATTACAACTTTTGTATCTCATGACAGTGGTTGTTGCCATGCATGGGTAAATACAAAAGTCATGCATTGCTTCCTAAGACACCCACATACCAGCCCAGAGCCTGTAAAGTTGAATTGTCCTTGGGACGCAAAGACAGTATTAGTGACCAGTCCTTCTAGTTTCAACTCCTATGAACAAAATTACTGAAATGTTCAGTATTTTCTTTGTTAGTTTTCATGGAAAAAGGAAGCAGTTCAGAGTCTATTTGTTACCCCCCCCCAAATAAAATTGCACACCATGGAGTGCTTGGAGTATGCCTGCCTACACCCATGGTGGGAGGGAGTGAGAGCTGGACTTGTAAGGTATTTTTTTCTTGGGGGGTTCTGTGCTGATGGCAGGGTTCCACCACTCTCCCGGTTCCATCGGATGCTACTTGAGCAGTGCTTAAAGTAATGGGAGACCAGTGGCATGTATTGATTTTACTGTGTGGTGTGTTTTCTTTGGCACATGTAGTACCGGTTGTGAAGATATGTCCTGATAAGGACACGGCTGACAGAGGCTGTCAGCCAATCAGAATAAAGGAAATGTTCTGCCCATTTTGTAAGCTTTATTACATCAGTTTCTTTGCCCTGGAATCACGTTGCATGCGTATGTCTGTACAATGCTAAATGAATACAAAATAAAGTTCGGAAAAGCAATTCACTCACACTAGAAGCTGAGTCTGTAACAAAGGCAGCATCTGACGCTCTTTAGTTCTAACCCGCTTGAAGATGTTATTGTCTTCCTCCATGACAGAATGCCGGTCAGTAGTACATGGGACATCAACCAACACCTGAATAACGACGACAAAATGCACAAAAAATAAACAGTTCAGGATTTTTACACACAGTCTTTTCCCAGAACAGGAAAAACATTTGACAAACTCTCAGGATTTACAATTTTGACAGGCTTTACATGGAGTACTTTGTCTTGACATTTCTGCTATACTGCACATGAACAGAAAACATTTATTCAAAAACACACCCTGTCATAGGCGTCTCTCTCCAGTTCCCCCCACTTCCTGCCATCAAAGGAAGTGATGCGTACTCGGTCTTCAGTCAAAAGTTCTTTGGGAACATAGGTGTGTAGAACTCTACGCAGCCTGTTTATGCGGGAGCCTGAAACATCATTGACTGCAAGATGCCCTGTTAAAAAAATCAGAAGAATAGACAAAGTGAAAACTGTAAGATTGTTTAAAGGGCCAGTGCAGTCAAAACAGGCAGACAGGAAAATAATACAAATTTTATGAAGTAATCAGTTGCAACATTTTATTTTTTTTTTAAGTATTTTTCCTTTTGCTCATTAGAACATTTTCTATGTGATAATATTGTGCTGCATGTGTCGAAGAGCTCTCAGCCATGCAGCTGACATAGTTATCTCTATTATCCTCCACTATGTCATCGGCATTGTGATCTCACTGCCAGTGACATCACAGGTGACTGACCTGGTAGCCATTGAGTGACTCTTTCTAAGCAGCAGCGATGTTGCAGTCAAGAGAGACCGTAGTGCTGATAATGTTGTTGGGGGCAGGGGGATAGAGACAGCTATGTTAGCTGCCAGGTAGAGTGCTGTCCCACACGTCAAACCTACTAACATCAGGTAAACAATCTTCTAATTAACCAAAGGGAAAAGAAAAAAGTACCTCAGATACAAAACATAATGGTTGACTGCTTTTCAAATCTAATATTAGTTTTAGGCAGTACACTAGCTTTTTAAAAGATGTCAGCAGAAATAATGCCCTCAAAGATAAAGACTAAAGAATGCAGAACTTCATCTTAACTGCTAAAGTTTCAGTTTTTATTTTATTTTTTACTGTTGATAAAAAAAAAATTTCAATAACAACACAGTAGTAGATACAGAACAGCAACATATAAGGTGTAAACCGATAAGCTGATTTTAGGAGATCTGGTACGTACCATGGGGATTGATACACGATAGGCAGGGGGGAATCCTTAGTGATATCTAGGATGATATATCACATATGTAATACACTACAGCAGCCTATGCTGTGTTGCACAAACTAAGATAAAATACAAACCCTGGGACAAGGTCTATGGAGTTGTTTGCAACTATCAACCCTTATATAGTATATATTCAAAATATTAACTGGACCAGCCTCCGCTATTGTGTATAGTTCACATCAGTCAACTTGTGTCAAATAACTACTGAGAATCAAACTTTTCAAGTTAAAACAACTCATTGCACAGAAAGAGACATTTGTAAGTAGCAGCAAGGTGACAGAGTAGTTTGTGGACAGCTTGGAGAAGTTCATTATCTTCAGGCCTTCCAGTCTGGCTGCCACCAGCAACACAGCACAGCGATGACTCTTATCAGGCTGTGAAAGTACCTCCTTCAGGTGAGGGATCAGGGTGAGGTGTCAGTAGTGATTCTCCTCAATTTCTCAGTAGTCCTAGAAGCTGATGATTATAGGGTACTAGTGGGCAGAAACGGTGCCTAAGTGCCTTGTGTATACCTATGCACATGGCATTTAGGCACCGTTTGTGAAAATATAGCAGGGCATGGGAGATATGGCGTAGAGCCTAAAGGTTAGAGTAACAAGCTGTGAATGAGCTTGGTACATCCAGCAGACCTGGGTTTGATTCCCACAACCTCCACTTGCATACTGTGAGACTCTGAACAAGTCATTTGACCTCCCCAGTGCTCCCAGATCACCCCTGAAAACAGGCACTTATGCCTAGTGGGTCTTACCACCGTTTTTAGCAGTGCGATCTCGCGGAAGTGCGACACAATGTTAGAAAATGGCAGCTGGTGGGGAGTTTGTTACCATTTTATGAGTGTGAGGGTAAATTAATACATTGGTGTATATTGTGACTGGGGTGTCAGACTACTGAAGGCAGCCCCGATCTGTGCAGCGGTCAGAGCTTCAGGTCTGCCAGTAGGTATTCTTTAATGTCAGAGTTACCCGGCTTATGACCAACTGTTGAGACTGAAACATAACTGCTCTAGCCAAGAAGTATTTGCTAGCCAAGCTGAGGAAAGTACAGTTACGTAAGAACTTACCGTAACAGTAGATCTTTGAGAGAGGCTCTTGCAGTAGGTATTCACAAATAAGACTAAGCCGCCAGGCATCAGGACCCCACACAAAAATCTCTAGCTAGCAGTCTCTGGCGGGGACCGCCCCCATATCAGGTGACCGGCATCAGCCGACGTCAGTATAAAGGGGCGGTCCACTACGCCCACCCTCCAGTTCTTTCCTACCAAGAGTCAAAGGTCTGACAGGATAGAGAGGATATGCCCCCATAGATGAAAAGAAGAAACTGAGGGCGATGGAGGGAGGGAAGGTAATACCTACTGCAAGAGCCTCTCTCAAAGATCTGCTGTTACGGTAAGTTCTTACATAACTGTACTACCTTACTTCAAGAGGGCTCCTGCAGTAGGTATTCACAAATAGGACCGAGTTCCAAGCAGTGTGTAACAAAAAGAGAAACCAGGAGGAAGAAACATCATCCACAAATGACTGAAATCTAATCAGGGCTCATGAAAGGAGACCCTGTAGAACAGCCAACCCAAAGCCTGCTCTACAGCGAGAGGCAATGTCCAAACTGTAATGTTTCGTGAAAGTATGGACGGAAGTCCAAGTTGCAGCGGCATAGATTTCTGCCGCTGACACATTCCTGAAACAAGCAGCAGAGGTAGCGACCCCTCTGGTGGAGTAACCTCTGACTTGACCCGGAAGGGTTTTATGATACTTGTCGTAACAGAAAGTGATACAATTCACTAACCACTTAGAGAGGCACTGTTTAGAAACATGATTGCCTTCTCTTTTGTGAGCGAAAGAAACAAAAAGTTGATCTGTTTTTCTGAGATCCTTAGTCCTATTAGTGTAATATCTCAGAATTCTATGTACATCCAAGGTATGCAGAAGGTATTCTCCATGACTGGAGTGCTCCACGTAAAAGACCAGGAACTTGACTGACTGATTCAGAGTCGATTCAGCTACTACTTTCGGAAGAAACCTGGGATTGGTACGCATGACTACCCTTTCCTTGTGAAAAATCAAGTATGGTATTTTGCACATTAGGGCTTGCAGCTCAGAAATCCTCCAAGCAGAAGTGATGGCCACCATGAGAAGTGTCTTCCAAGAAAGAAACTTCAACTCTGCCTCAGCTGCCGGTTTGAAAGGAAGCAGTGTGATCTTTTCCAGGATAACGTTTAAATCCCAAGGGGGGGCAGGATTGTGAATTGGGGGGTCTTAAATGAAGGACTCCCCTTTTAAGAAAGTCTTGGAGACTTCTAGTTGAGAAAAAGTCCCGTCTCCGAAGGGGATGTGGTAGGCCAAAATGGCTGCCATATGGACCTTCACAGAAACGTAGCTGAGACCCAGGTTGTAGAGATGTCTCCGGTAATCTAACACCTTACTGGCTGGGTAGAAGAAAGGTTCCAAATCCTTGGATCCAGCCCAAATAGTGAAGCATTTCCACTTCATGGCATAGGTGGACCTGGTGGAAAGGCTTTCTGGCCTCCACCAGGATGTCCGCTACCGCGGGAGGAAAACTCCGAAACGAGCTTTAGCTACGTCTGAAGGAGCCACTCATGAAGGTGAAGAGACTTAAGGCCTGGATGGACCAGGGTCCCCTGCTCCTGGGTCAGCAAGTGCTACGACAGTGGTAGAGGAAGAGGAGGTTCCTCGGAAAACTGTTGCAGAAGAGAGAACAAGGCTTGCCTCGGCCAAAACAGGAACAATGAGGATAATTTGCTCTCCTTCTGACCTTAGATTGTTCAGCACTCTCAGTATCGGAGGAAAGGAGTAAACAAATGTGTCCTTCCAGCACAGAGACAGCGAGTCCCAACAAAAAAAGTCTCGCCCTGGAGCGGCCCAGGCGACACAAAGGCATCAGCGGTGTTTCCATCCTGGGGCGTGGACAGCCATCAGATAAGAGGCTGTGCTGGGACACCCAGTACCAGACTCTCATTGCTTTCCTGCACAGGGGATAGGAGCGAGTTCCCCTGTTTGTTGAGGTACCAGACAATGGACATGTTGTCTGACTGTACGAGGAGGTGACCGGGAAGGACAACTGGGAGGAGAGCCTGGACGGCATAGAGAACTGCCCTCAGCTCAAGGATATTTATGTGAAATCTTTGTTCAAACTGAGACCAGCTGCCCTGAGTCTGGTGAAACCTGAGATGGGCACCCCAACCTGCCCCTGATGCATCTGTCGTCAGGGTCTGGGTAGGTGGGGCAGTACAGAACAGGGTCCCCTGACTGAGGTGTTCTGGAACCGTCCACCACTGCAAGTCCCTGACCATTGGGTCTGGCACCAGGATCTTGTGATCCAGGTTATCCTGAGACTGATCCCATTGAGTCCGTAGGGTCCACCGAGTGATCCTCATGTGGAGGCAGGCTAGTTGGGACGGTAGGGATGGTGGCCGCCATCAGGCCAAGAAGGCAGAGGATCTTCCTGGCTCCAACCCTTCCGATACGCGAGAAGGACTGAGCTTGGTCTGACAGTGTTTTGGCTCTGTCCGGGGGCAAAAAGGCTTTGCCCAGGGTCGTGTCCAGTACTGCCCTTATGAACTGCAGCCGTTGGCAAGGGATTAGATCGGACTTGGCAGGGTTGATTGTAATCCCCAGATTGGAGAAAACTTGAAGGGTGAGGGAAAGGGAGCCCAAGAGTTCCTCCCTGGATGGGGCTGCCAGAAGCCAATCATCCAACTAGGGGAAGACTTGGACCCCCTTGGCATGCAGGAAAGCTGCCACCACCGACAGACATTTGGTACATACTTTTGGGGGCAGAGGATAGACCAAATGGGAGTGCCCTGAACTGGTAATATGATCCCTGAAAACAAAAGCGGAAGTACTTGCGGTGGGAGTGGCAAACAGGGATATGGAGGTAGGCATCCTGCATATCGAGGGCACATAGCCACAGTCCCAGCAAGCATGAGAAGGCAGCTTGGGAGAGAGAGCATTCAGAACCGTTTATACTCCACAACCTGATTATTTTAATTGTTTAATCAGGAGTAGCACACTAAGCTGAAAGTTTTTTTTTTTTTTACAGGCGCGACCTGGGAGCACAGGGAAGTTAAGTGACTTGCTCAGGGTCACACAGTATGCAAGTGGAAGCTGTGGGATTCAAACACAGGTCTGGTCTGCTGGATGTCACCAGATTTGCAACTCAGAGCCTTAAACCACTGCGTTATACTGCCTCCCCTCAAACTTGATTGAGGGAGCTGAGGTAGAGGATGGGCCTCAGGTCCCCGGTTTTCTCTGGTACTAGGAAAAAGTAAGAGTAGTAACCTGTCCCCTGAAGATGGGAGGGGACAGGTACTATTGCCTCTTTTAGCAGAAGAGAATGGATTTCTTCCAGTACCAACTGCAGGTGAGTGTGGGAGTACGATGAGGGAGGAGGGGGTCTGCGAGTTTTTTTTTGAATGAACTCTATATCGAGTGTCCTGATGAAATCAGCTGGAGCACCCAGGCATTTGCCGTTATCCTCTCCCAACCCGGTAGATGGGAGGAGAATCTCACCCCTACCGGTTCCTCTGAACTGGACAGAGGCAGTGAATGGGAGAGGCAGGGAGTCAGGAGGCGGAGGGCAGGGTACAGGACGAGGCTCCGGGAGCTTTCTTGCTGGGGGAGCCTTGGCAGCTGATGCGGCTTTACGGTTGTTGAGGTGTCTGGCTTCGTCTGCTTGTTGTTTTGTGGTTGGGCGCGAAAGGACCGTTTCTGCCCTAGAGAAGATTTGTACATTGTCTGAAAAGATTTCAATGTCAAACCCTTCTTCTGCAATTCGGTGATGATGTCCTTGAGATCACCACCAAACAGAAACGACCCTCTGAAGGAAGCATCGTGGATGGCCAACTGTACTTCAAGGGCCAGACCTGACGCCGCAAAGATACAGCGATGGTCGAGCTCCTGCCAGCTGGGTCTACAGGCCAAACGCCCGGAGCGGAAAAGATCTTCCAGTTCCTGCTTGGTCTGGGAATCTGAGAGAGAGTCCAGTTTTGTTTCCAACTAACTAGGGGTGGCCTTCTGGTAATCCCACATGTGGCAGACAGAGCTGAGGGCCCTCATGCCCGGGGTGAAAAAAGCATAAATCTTCTTCCCGTACTGGTCCAGAAAACGGGACTCCTTGTCAGGAGGGGACGAGCTGAGGTGCTTAGGGTTGACTGATGGGTCTTGTGCGGCGCTAATCACCACCAAATCAGCCTTAGGGTGAAGGTTGAGAAAGTCCTTCCCCTCAGGAGCCTGATAAAGCCTGTCTGCCTTCCACAGAAGGGGGGCTAGCAAGGATGGTTGCTTCAAAATCGTGGAAACAAGATCCGCGTGAGGCTCTATCCAGGGTGGAATCAGGATGGGAGAAGTCTCCGGGAGGTCCAGATGAGCAGCGAGCTTCTCACACTGGGGGTCTGGCTCCACTGAGTGCCCCTTTTACAGGCAGCCTGGATTTTCTTTAGCAACTCCAGAAATGAAGGGTCTTCCGGAGGAGACTTCGGAGAACTTTGCAGCCTGGGTTTATCTGGAGTACGGGGCTCGTCCTCTAGGTCAGAGTGCCTGGAGTCTAAATCAGACTCTGAAGACTCCGACGAAGGAGAAGAAGAGTCTGCCCTAGGTGGGGGAGGATCGCCCTCTCTGGGGGTTTCCCGGGGAGCGTGTCCTCCCTGGCCACAGAACCAGAAGGTTCAGCTCTGGTGTCAGGCAGAGGTAGGGGAGTCTCTTACTGCCGATGTAAGGGGTCTGGCATCGGGACCGGCGTCAATAGATGTTTCTCGACCTCTTGGGTGATCTGTGTTTTGGCTTCAGCCCACCAGGAGGCCAAGACCTCCCTCAAGTTCACCTGAGGCTGTGGGGTAGGGGGAGGAGGCAGTGGAGGGGGGCTTGGATACAGGTAACCTGGGAACCCGTAATAAGAGTAGCCATAACCCAATGATGGGAGGCCCAGCGTCGGGTATTGGGGCAACTGGTACTGCGGTGTCGGGTACTGTGGCGCCAGGTACTGAGCAGCCGGATACTGCGGCGTCGGGTATGCCGGCGCAGGTATCCTGGCCGGGGCTCTGACTGAGTCACAGGTCCCAGCGCGCGACCCTGTGGGTGGACCAGACAGGTCAGCCATCGGCCCAGAGGAGTAGGGCCAAGGGGGACCTGCTAGAGGGTCTGGAGCCTGGATGACTTGGACAGTGTATCGTCAGGAAGCAGAATGCCGGAGGGTGACGTCGGGTTGTCTGACGTCAGGTCCAGCATCTGAGGGTCCGGCGTCGGGGGGGGGGGGCACCCCCGTCAGCAGCGTTCCAGACTCCTCGACCTCAGCCGGGGAGGAAGGAGTGAGCTCCTCGGGAGGGGACGCAGGAATCTCAGTGGGAAACACAACGGGGGTGCATGGCGGCAACTCTCTGGCATCAGGCGTGGAGGAAGAGCCTGTTGACGGGTCGCCGACTAGGCGGATGTCAGGTGTGCTGATGACCAACTTATCAGCCGTGTCCGGGAGGACGTCGGTAGGCCCGACACCTGGGTTGACGGATGCACTCTTACGGGTAGGCCTGGGTTTAGAGGCCGTAGCGGAAGTGCAGGCCTCCTTTGCCCCAGAGGCTCCTTATGGGCCTGAGCGTGAGCCCATCGGGGGGGGGGGTGAATCCACTAAGGCAGCCGTCGAAGGATGATCCACCAGAAGGGAAGTTACCTGGAGAGCCGTGACTCCATCCGAAGTCACGGCCGCTGTGGATGTTGTGTCCCAATCCTGACGTTTCTCCTTGTCCCTCTTTTTCTTATGATGGCCCTCAGGAGAAGTTGACGCCTGTCTCAATTTCTTCAGTTCCTTTTTCACGGATGCCATTTTCTTTTTGAGTAAATGGGCCTCCAAAGACTGCTGCCTTCGTTCCCGGGTAGCAGGGCTGAATTTTTGGCAGTGCTCACACTCCTCCAGCAGTGGTCTGGGCCCAGAGAGAAGAGGCAGAGGGAATGGCCATCCTTATGAGGAAGCTGGGAGCCACACGAGTCGCATTTGTTTTTATGCGATTCCGATGATGTCAGGGATGACATGCACAGCGAGGTAGTGATACACAATTATCACAATAATGTAGAAAATGTTGGAAAAAAAAACTTGTACTTATCCAAAATGGTGAAATGAGCAAGCGCTGTTCTTCTATGAGGTACTTTCGCAAGCCAACGGCAGGAAAGAACTGGAGGGCGGGCGTGGGGGACTGCCCCTTTATACTAACATCGGTCACCTGACGTGGGGGCGGTCCCCGCCTGAGACTGCTAGCTAGAGATTTTTCCGTGTGGTCCTGACGCCTGGCGGCTTAGTCCTATTTGTGAATACCTACTGCAAAAGCCCTCTCGAATTAAGATCTGCTTGGCAGATTCAGAAAAAAGAGGATATGAGGAAACTGTTCTACAAGATGCCCTAGAGAGAGTAAATTCCTTGGACCGCAGTTCTTGACTGTGACCCAAGGAGAGACCGGACACGTCAAATGATAAAGAGTTCCCTATCTCTTTCGTAACAGAGCTTAACTCACGGGCAGGAAAAGTGGGTAATCTAGTGAACAGCTTGTGGCCATTGCCTATAAGTGATGGGGTGATGAGGAAACTTATTCCCTTTTAAGCAATGATCACTTTTGGTAGGTCCAGGAATCTTAAAGATTTGCTAATAGTCACTTCTCAGCATCTAACCCAACCAATGGTCAGACGAATTGACTTCACCTAAAACCCCCCTATTTTTTTGCCCTCCCAAGTGTAGTTCCTGCACCGTATGGAAATACGCTAAACCAGGCAAAACATTTGAATATAATGAGATTACTGTTAAACTGAGGGAATTTATGACATGTACAGCTCCTTTCTTACTTACTTACGTCATGCGGTGTTAGTGCATGAAATGTTACATTGTTAGTGCCATCCAGAAAGCAAAGGACAGCATACAAGAACAGTGTCGTGATACTGTCAACAAAACAAGAAAAAGCATGCTGGCAATTCATTTTGAAGAAATGCATGATGCCCATTTAAAATGCCACTGAAAAACAATATCTGGACACAAAGCAGCTTATATCTCTCATTAGCTCTGTATTTCTTATCCATGTTATTTATTTCTGAGGTCGTGTGCAAGAAAACAGGGTAGCTGTTCCTGAAGGGTTCATCAGCTCCTATGGCTTCTTCCCAACCTGAGGTCATAATACTCTGCTTGTGACATCACTGTTATTCCCTTGGCAACAGACTGATGTCACAACAGAGCAATATAATTTCAAGTAGGGAATAAACTGTAGAGGCAGATGAACTGTAAGGGATAAAGACCTTGTTTTTGTGGCAATTTCTGCTGTAATAAATAATGGAGAGAAAAAAATCTTTAGAAGGTAAGAAATGCAGTCTGAATAGTGTCTCAATATGATGATTTGCAAAGTTTTTGCAAAAGCGTCTGCTGCTCTTTAAGGGTTTTAATTACGTGCTGTTGAAACACGTATCCCCCAATTAAAGGGGCAAACAGACCCAAAGTGCTCTCACAGAAAGAAACTTTCTAGATAAACAAACTGAACACTCAGCAACTGTGGGGTTTCAATGAGAACCTGGACTTTAACCCATTACCGATATACTTTTGGTAAATCTCAGCCGTTCTTCCTGTCTGTAGTCCAGAATGTCTAAAAGTGGCTATTATAGAAAGATCTAATATAAAAAGCTCAATCTTGGGTAATGTTGTCATCACTCCTGAGAATATTTTGTCCTGTGTAGTTCTTCTCCCCCTTCTGCCTAAGTTAGATGGGCACAGTGTAAACAGTCATTGTTAATACTGTCATTTAAATCCAAAATTGCATTAGTAATATGTACCTGTTACTCTTGCATTCTGAATCTTTGTGGAATAGCATAAGAGATAGTACGATCTGATCCCCCCTCCTCCTCCAAGCCGGGTCACAGTAAACATGCAGCTTGTTTCCTTGCCCCATTGTGGGGCTTGAGTGTGGATGTTAATTAATATTATAAATTCATCTTTGTGTGGACAAAAAAAAAAAAACCTTTATGACTTCAGTTCAGTAGAGACAAAACTGTTTTTGCTTAGAAGGTCTCGTACCTGATTTTATTAGGTGTGATGGTAAGAACAGTACTTTGTTGTCATCCCTCATCACTATTGTGACCTCACTCACCACAACACCAGAAGTGCAGGTGATTGTCTCTTCTAGGTGAGCAGTCCTGTAGTCACGCTGCTAATGAGGTATGAAGGGGAATAAAACTAGACAAGTTACCCACCATAAAGAGTACAGTTCCACACATCACTTTAGTATTATAAGGAACAACATCTAATGCGCAAAAGGAAAGAAAAAAAAAAGTGCTTCAGATATAAAACGTACAATCTGGCTACATTTGAAAATAAAAAAATAAATATTAATTTAAGGCAGTGTGCTAGCTTTTTCAAGTAACCCCCAGGGATGTCCCAGCTGGAGATGGATTACAGTCAAGCTTTTGATCCCTGAAGGCAGTTCCCACTTGGGGAGGCAAGCCATTGGGAAGCACAGTCACAGAATAGCTTGGGGATTCTGGGATACAGGATAAAAGCACTGGACAGGAGACGGCACGTCAAAATAAAAAATACTCACTGCAGCACTCTGTTTGAAGAAGAGCAAGCGTCTTTCCACCTGGTGCTGCACAGAGATCGAGCACCGTATGACCCGGCTGGACGTTGAGGGCCAGTACAGGCAGGACTGAAGATGCATCCATCAGGTAGTATTCCAGAAGTCTGGAGCTGTCTGGCCTAGGACCATAACATGAAAGCATATATAAATGTTTTTGTTTAACGTCTTACTTTGTTATACTTTAATCATTAAAACAAAACTTTTTAATCAAATTGAAGACACTTGCTTCGGAGCAAGACAGACTGGACTGAAACCATTAAAGTAATAAAGAATTCACTTTTTCACTGCTTGAAAGGTTTTTAAAATCAAAGTTTTTTTTGTTTTTTTTTACTAATAAATGTATTATATAAAAAAACAAACAATAGAGAAGTATTAGAAACTCAGAAAGAATACCATCGGGGGAGGGACTAATGAGACACTAAATCCTCTCGCCCTTCAGCCCATGTTCAAATCTAGAGCGCAATGGAAGACGTGTTCGTGAACTCAAGACCAAATGCAAACTGTGCCTTTAGCAACTGTTAATTTGTGACTAGGCCCCTACAGTGCCACATTAGACACCGTGTGTCACAACATGGGTGTGGGATCATGCTTTGTGCCTGCAGCATATGCAAATGTGCCCATCCCCCAAGCATTCTCAATCCTGAATTTGGGATCTGTGACACAATTATGACAAACGGCCAGCAGCCTAATTGCATGTTTCTTGCTTTTAGTGCTTGTTTCATGGTTTTTGTGCACAAACACACACACAAAAATACACATGCACACTAAGGGGTTCTTGCTCCTGGTCACCCAACAGCACATCGCTCTTCAAATAGCTCTGGTTTGGCATCTATGTGTCTCTGTGCTATACCAACACCAAGTACCGACTCTGGCAGGGTACCTGTCAGCCCGTACTTGATCTTGGGATAGCATGGAAACACCGAGGCTCCAAATCGGAGCGATTTTAAACAAGAGGCATATAGTAAGCCTATGGACGAGCTCCGGATGCTCCCCGCCTGACACGTCATCATGGGGACAGCTGTAAGAGCTTGTGGGCGCACCGGGGAGGGTAATTACTTCTAAAATACTGGTGGGGAGGGCACAGAATCAACCAGATATAATTTAAAATAAAAGAAGCCACAGTAAGTTCTCAACATACCTTTTAAACTGCTAACAGTGCCCTGCTTCACATGGAGGTGGGGCCCGATGCAAAGTGGACATTTCTCTTTACATATTAGGATGATTTTGGCATGGTTGCTGAGGCCAATGCAATGTTAAAAATGAAAGAGGTTTGGAGATGGCAGGGGCAACGAGCTTGGGCAGGAAGGGGTAGAGGTCATCAGTACCAGGGCTACCGCGAGCGAGGAGGTGCTTGAGGAGTTTGGTAGTAAGCTTTCAGGAGATGGCCCTGAAGTAGAAAAGTGGAGGGGGAGCAAGACAGGGAGAGGAGGGAAGGGATGGGTCACTAGCACAATCTCCTGGAGTAGGGGGTTGCTGTGAGGGGAGTTTGCCAAGGTGATCAGCGAACTTTATGTTGAAAGCCTGGGCAGCCTCCGATGGATCTGTCAGAGGATCAGTAGGCAACTTTAAGTTGATTATAGGGCAATGGGATCATGGAGTAAGGAGAGAGAGAAGGGAGGTCCAGAGACGCTGAGGGTTTGCAACGTTTTCTGTTTGAAATCTCTGGCAGGAGTTGCGTTTTTGATACCGGGCAGTTTGCTTTCATTTATTGCGCAATCTCCTATATTAGTTCCAAAAGTCAAGAGTGGGTACCCATTTGTGGGTGACCCACTTGGAATCCCTTTCTTTCAAGAGGGACAGGAGCTGCTTTGTGATCCATCTGGTGCAGTCACCTCTCACTCTCCTAGTAGTAAGTGGGAAGTGGCTATCCTGAATCCTAGTGAGGAAGTTCACTGCCGCCAACACATCAGTCAGGGAGTAAGGAGCTGACCAGTTTACAGCGCAGACATCCTGTAGGAGGCTGATGGTGTTGAGGATGTTGAAATTATGGAAGGACAGGTATTTTTTTTGGGGGGGATGCTTGGTTTTGGTGGTCCAGAGAACATATGCAGGGGAGTGACTGCTGATGGAGTTGGACAAGGTCCCTGCATGGGGTAACTAAGGTTCCATGTCATAAGGGCAACTGCTGAACAGCGATCATCCTTATGGCGAGTGCACATCACTGAAATTCAATTTTGGCGATGTGCAACTACTGTATATGAATTAAAAATAAAAAAATAAATTATTTATGTGAGGCTGCCTCCCCCTAACCCTTACTTAAGATTCTCAACTCCAGGAGGTGCATGTCATGGGGTGGGGGTGGGGATCAGTACAAAAAAAAAAAAAACGTCTCGGGCCGGGTGCAACAAAAAACACCGGCGCCCAGTCCAGAACCCTACATCCCCGCCACCCCAGGCCAGCACCCAACCCACCACAATGCCAGCTCGACAGCACCCTGCAGCACCACCCCTCACCCATCGCTCGGTGCACTCGCTCCCCCTCGTGCGCGTATACACGCGCAATATCCCGCTGCCGCGAAACCTCCCCATACAGTCACCCTCCCTATGCCATCGCCATCGGGGCAGTCGCCACAAGTGGGTTGCCATTTTGGTAGGCGCCCACTTGTGGTTAGCCCCCTTCACAGGATACTGGTACCCTGTCCTCCCTGTTTGTGGCCACGCAATCAAGAAGCAACTGATTTTGGCTGCGGGCATTGTGACTGGTGGGGATACAGATAATTGGCACCAGGCTGTGTTGTTTGAGTGGTCAGAAATCAGCCACTCACAGGGAGAGTCAGGGTCAGATAAGAGAACAAGGGTGGCTGTTAGGGGTTCTCTGATGTAAAGAGCAATGCCACCACCCTTCTTTTTCCCAAGGTGATCACGGCACAGTGAGGAATAGCCTGACAGTTGGTAAGTATCACCAGAGATGTGCGGTTTAAGCCACGTCTCAGTGAGACCCAGGACTTGGGGCTTGTAGAGGGGTATCCAGGCTTCGAGGTCTGGGTATTTGGATGGGAGGCTGCATATGTTTAGGTGGGCAATCTTAAGCCCTGGGGAGCTGACCCACACAGTGTGGAAATGGGCAAGAGGGATGTTTGAGAGGCCAGGGTTACTCTCCACATCACCTGCCATCAGCAGCAGGAATAGAGATGGGTAGTACGAGGGGGCAGTAGTGGGGGTAATAAAGAGAGGGAGAACACAAAAAGACCAATTTGCCGTCTTCCGAGGTTAGAGGGAATAGCATAAAACACGGTGCCTGCCTGAGTCACTTCCTATCTATGTAACGGGGAGGGGGGCAACCGGTCATTTGGGAGGGCGTGCAGTGGGTTTGACACATTTGCTCAATAGTAAGTACAGAAGCACAGAAATCAAACCACAGCAGTGTCTAATAGAGAGGCTGCCAGCAGGGGGAACAAGATAGGCTTTATATTACGTGTTATATCTACTGATCACCTGTAGCAGTCTAAGGAATACAGTGGGGGGAGGAGAGACAGAGAGGGTAAGGGTTTTGACAAACAAGGTGTAATTGTACCTCTGAGATGGCTTGGTGGTTAGGGTCAAAGCCTCTGGTGTGGAAGGTCGAGGGTTTGAAATCCGAGTAGAAATACAGGGTAGGTGGTGGGGGGTTCACTAGAGGTGGGCAGGGAAGAAAAGAGGAGGACTATCTGGCACAGACAGAGTTAATTACGCTAGAGGTGTAGGAGGAGAGAGTCAAGCACAACAGTGACTCCTAGTGGCCGTGCAGTACAAACTGCTATTAATTCAGAGATGACCATGACCAGTTGTGCGACATATGCTACCTATAAAGGTAAAAACAAGGGAGTGTGGGGCAGTCGCTGCGTGAGCAGCGGCAGGCTAACACAGCTGCTCTGTACTGGGGCTATGCTAGCTGCTTTTCTGGCTGAGGTAAGTGTGAGTGTTTACTGCCTGTGGGGAGGGAAGAAAAACAGAAGATTTAGGCAGAGAGGGGATTGCTAGGACAGCAGACAAAGGGATTCAGGTTCAGGGCAGGAAGCCAGATAAAGGGGGGGGGCGCTCCTTCTCCTGACCTAAGGGAGCTGCACATGCTCAGTAAAACCCTTAGATAATGGTGGAAAGTCCAGGAACAGAGATTCACCTCAGGAAACTCCCTTCAGTATCAGGATTACAACCAGTCCCTTTGCTGCTCCCAGAACCTCTAATTTCTTCAACAACCTTTTGAGTCAAAAGTGTGGCAGCTTAGATTCAATGCAAAGAAGTACAAAGAATGTACCTGGGAAACAAGAACCCAAGGGAAGAGTACACAATTGGGGGGGGGGGGTATTAACAACAAAAATGGAAAGGGACCTGGGGGTAGTCATATCAGATGACCTAAAGGTAAGTAAGCAAGCAACGTGAGGAGGCAGCAAGGATGGCTGGGGAGATACTGGGATATATGGGAGAAGCATCACCAGTAGAAAATAGAAGTTGTTATCCCTCTGTACAGACAGTTGGTGAGACCCCCATCTAGAGTACTGCATGCAGTTCTGGAGACCCCATCTCCACAAGGACATAGACAGGATGAAGGCAGTCTAGAGGAGGGCAACTAAAATGGTGCAGGGCCTGCAACAGAAGCCATACTAAGAGAGACTAAAGGAGCTTAAAGATCAAATGCACACTTATTTCATAAAAAGCCTGAATTCACTTGAATACATGTTCTTGTGTCATGATTAGTGTTTCCTAAAAATAGCATGCTATTTAGTTTTGTGGTTTTCTTTTAATCAGTATTTCTTAATGTGTTCTGCAGTAACGAACAGTGAAGATGTTTCCGTTCCGGTCAGTGAGCAGTGACATCGTATCTGTCCAGCCTGCTGTTTCTCCAATCAAGCCCCTGATTGACTGAATAAGCTGTTGCAGTTCCCAGTTAGAGCAGTCTGCAGAGCTAATTGTTTTAACTCAGAGTTTGTCATTAACCCATCTGGCTTGTGTTTAGAGAGATGTGTTTAAAATTTATCTTTCTGTTCTCATAAAAAGTTGATCATTTGGGGTGCAATGCTGAATTTTAATGGCATGAATGAATGTATGTGAGAAATTACCTTGTCTGTATCACAGATGTCAGTTCTCTGTCATCAAAACTCTGCATTCAATTCTGACTATATAACACAGGGTTGTTTAATGGATATAAAATACATCTGCATTCCATTAATTCATGGAAGCAGTGTGTCTTTGATGTAGTCTCAATAAATAGGTTCATGTGAGAACAATTTTGTTTTTAAGTCAGATTGACAAATATGAGTCTGTCACACTGCTATTTCAGGAACAGGTACTGTATGAGCTCATAAAATTCAATTCTTTGTGGGGTTCTGTGTGAAAATACATCATGCATGTGTATAACTAGAAATACTATATGGCATCCTGATACCCGTCTCCTGCCTGTCAGTTGAGGCCACTGCACCCTGCTTCCCTCTGTCCCCCACCCCACAATCAGGGCCAATGCACACTGTTTTGTTGCCCCCTTTTCCTGTCTACACAGACAGGGCTGCTGTACTCTGCTAAACCCTAGACCAGGGCCGCAGTAATGGGGGGGGAAGTGGGGATGTTGTCCGGGGCCCTGAGCTCAGGAGGGGCCCATCTGAGGAGCTGGCATTACCCCTGGCATTAGCTGGTTTGGGAAATGGGCCCATTTCAATGGACTTGTCCTGCGCCCCAAGATTCATAGCTGCAGCCCTGCCCTAGACTCCCAAGGCCACTGCCTTCACAGTTTGAGCTGCTGCACCATGCTTCCCCAAGCCACCAAAGGTGGGGCTCTTGCTGCACCCAACTACCCACTTCCATTGCCCCAAATGGGCAGTGCTGCTGCTGCACCACATGCACCCCGTCACAGTCAGGGCTGCTGTAGCCCGATTCCCCACTGTGTCCTGCACCACAGTCAAGGCTTCTGCACTATGCTGTCCTCTCTCCCCCGACACCATTGTGCCCTGCTGCACCATAGAGCTTCTTGTCCCAGCAGTTAAGAATTGTCGCACCATGCTGCTCCCTGTCACTAAAATCAGATCCTTTGGTACACTGCCCAAAACTACCTGATAGAAAAGACAAAAAATACTTTCATCTTGTGTTATACGGCGGGGGACAGAGGGTAGCAGAGTGTGGCAGCCGAAACTGTTTGAGCAGGAGGCAGCGGCCCTGACTGTGTGAAGAAGACAGAGGGCAGCAGGTTGCAGCAGCCTCATACAAGGGCAGGAGACAAGAGGCTTCTGGGGCAGGGGAAAGGGGGAAGCAGAGTGCTGCTGCCTCAATTATTGGGTAAGAGTCAGGGGCATCAGGATGCCATATAGTATTTCTAGTTATACACATACATGATGTATTCTTATGCAGAAACCTCAAAGAATTGAATTTTATGACTTCATACAGTACATGCTCCAGAAATAGCAGAGTGTGGCAAACACAGGTTTGTCAGTCTGACATGTAAACAACATTATCACATGAATATATATATATATATTTTTTGTTTTGTTTATCCTTTTTACCTCCTGACATACCTGGGCTGCCGGTACTCTGGCAGCCACCTTAGGATTCCAGCCAACGTCCGAGCATCTGCGCTCCCTTTACAGGTCACCCATGTCCCACGTGGCTTACCCCCTGCAGCAGGGCAACGAGAAGCCCCCAACTTGCCCACCCTAACAGAGCCAGATCTGGTGCCCTAGAACGGCCATCAAGCCACTTGCCCAGGTATGATACTCCTCGATTTTCTGTGTTTCTTCCCTAGAGCTGGGGGGCATGCAATGGCACTGGCAGAGGGGAGCACGCATGTGTCCGCGCACGCTCTCTCCAGGTGTCTGCCCCAAACTCCTCCCCAAGGTACAGTACAAGAGCCCTGTCCCCAGCCTTCGCCAAGGGGGTGAGCAGGCACCGACTGCTGTGGCCCCACCTCCCTGGAGGAGAGCAGTCTAATGGATGCTCAATCCTTCTCCTCCTCTGCTGACCCCCAGTGGCTCGCGCTCGTTCCCAAACATGAGTTGCCAGCGTAGCGCGAGGCAAGGCATCCAGTGCCACTGGACCGACATACACATAAACATATTTATTGAGGTTACATCAAAGACATACTGCTTCTATGAACTAATGGAATATAGATTTATTTTCTATCCATTAAACACCCGTGGTATATAACTAAAATAGAATGCATAGTTTTGATGAGAGAGAACTGATATCTGTGATGCAGTGTAATTTCTCACAGACATTCATTCATACAACTTCAGTTCAGCACTGAACCCCAAATGATCAACTGCTTGTGAGAACAGAATGATTTTAAGCTAATCTCTCTAAATACAAACTAGGTGGGTTAGTAATAAACTTTGAGTGAAAACAATTAGCTCTACAGACTGCTCTAACTAGGAATTGCAATAGCTTATTCAGTCAATCAGGGGCTTAACTGATGAAGCAGCAGGCTGGACTGGTATGATATCATTGCTCATTGACAGGGACTGAAACATCTTCACTGTTTTCAGTTACTGCAGAGCACATTAACAGATGCTGATTTAAAGAAAGCCACAAAACCAAACAGCATGATATTTTCAGGGAACACTAATCATGACACAGGAATGTAAATTCAAGCTTTTTATGAAATATGTGCATTTGATCTTTAATATGTATACCCTTGAGAAAAGGAGGGAAAGGGGGTATATGATAGAAACCTTCAAGTACCTCAAGGGAATCAACAAAGTCCAAGAGGTAGCATCTGTCAAAAAAGAGGTGTGCAAGAACAAGGACACAATTTCAAGATGGGGGGGGGATGGCTCCAGGGGGCAATGTGAGGAAGTATTTGTTCATAGAGAGGTGGTGACGCATGGAAGGGTGGTGGATGCATGGAGCAGCCTTCCTGAGGAGGTTGAGGGTCAAAACAGTGAGGAATTCAAGAATGCATGGGACAGACATAAGGCAATTCTAGTAGGGGGGCAGGAAGAAGTAGGCTGTTGGTTAACTAGGATCTGCAGCTTATCCAATAGGTAGGGAAATGGGCAGACTAGGTGGGCCAAACGGTTCTTATCTGCTGTCAAAGTCTATGTTTCTATGAGTGGCACGGGGTCAAATGCCTTGCTGACGTCGACATACAGTAAATCTACTGCTTGCCCCTTATCGAACACCCTTGTTACTACCAGGTTGGTCTGACAAGACCTTCTTGCCATGAATCCATGCTGTTTATTATCCTGGAGCCCACTTCTCTCCAGGTAGTTCACTAGGTCCTCTTTGACTAGTGTCTCCATCAGTTTACCTACAACAGAGTTAAGACGGACAAGCCTGTAATTTCCAGGTTTCTCACTGTTCCCTCCCTTGTGGAATGGTACCACATTTGCTATCCTCCAATCTTTCAGAACTGCCCCCAACTGCAGTGAGCTACTGAACAGCCCTGCCAGGTGTCCAGTCAGTTCTAATGCCAATCCCCTGAGCATCCCAGGTGCACAATATCTGGCCCTGGAGCCTTATCTCTTTTCAGGGCTGCAAGCCCTTTTCTAACCCTTTCTCCTGTAATTACCACGAGTCCCATTTCTGGGATCCCCTTGTAGTACACTTTATGCTGTTTTCTGGCAGAGGCCCGTGAGCCTCGTGTTATGACTTGGGCCCACTGAGTTCTTCCCTCAACTCAATGACTCTAGCCAGTTACAGCTGTCACCCTAGGTACCTGTCTAGCCTTAATTTATAGATATGATCAGCATTAGCCAACATCACTTAAAATGGAAATCTATTCCACAAAGCCATCACACTTTCTGTGGTATGTTTCCGATTATCCTTCCTAATTCGTCCTCCCTTTTTGCTTACTCATGTCCTCCAGCTCCTACCGTCAATCATACAGCTGCAGTAAGAAGTTAGTTCGTGACATTTCTAAATAATTATGTTCCAGAGCTAGACACTGAATGGAGTGAAGCAATGACTGGCTTGCTAGGTTAAATTTAACAAAAATCACAGCAAAACACTGAAAAAATACCTTTTAAACAGTGACATGGGTGACATCCACTCGTGGACAGAAAGGGTGCTGTGATGATGGCAAAGCTTTACTAGACCCTCCCAGTATGCAGAATCACGTGTACTAACAAGAGCTATGCTAAACAGGAGAAAAAGATCTGGACTTTCTGTTTTGATTTTGATAACTCCCACTACCCCATTTTTACTTACTGGTGCCCCCCCCCCCCCACACATAGTAACTGGAGAGAGCCATGGCTGCACCTTTCCTTTGGCCGAGCAAGCAGCTGACTTGAGAGGCAACACAAATGATGGTCCTTGGTCAGACAGTGGGGTGTATTCATTTATCAGGATGGCTGTTATCAGAGTCAGTCTGGCCGCGCCGGGCAGTAGGGTTACTGCTCACAATGCTGGTGACTCATGTCTGGAATCAGCGCAAGACACCGGGGGCCAGCTGGGGTGGGGGGGAGATCAAGCATCGAGGAGGACTCTCCCCTCCTCCGGGGAAGGAGAAATCCTGGCTCCACTGTTCCACTGCTACCCGAGGCCCACAGGTGGTGGTGGTGGTGCAGCTAGGAGCAGCTAGTGGGAGGGATGGACGCTGGCACGAGCCGCGCACCATGCGTGGTTCTGTGCGTGCACATGCACACCCCTTGCGGCCAGCGCTCTCGTGGGATGGACGCAGAAAGCCGGGAAAAGAGTCAGGGCCTCAGCAGAGATGATCACCGTTTCCCCGCAGGTCTCGCACCAATGATGTGGCACTCATCCAGCTGGGACCTGGTGTGGCAGGCACAGGGCAAGGCTCCGCTGCCCCCTAGTCCACAGCCTTGAGTAGGGAGAAGACATGTGGAGGCTGGAGTGGGAAGGCAAGCCCATGAGATGTTGGGTGATGGGGCTGGAAGAGCTGGCGGGATGGTGGGCCTGGGGACTGAAGGAGGAGAGGGGAAAAAGGATTGTTGTTATCAGATAGTCATTTAAGTGGGTTTCTGAAAGCTACTGCTTTGACCAAAATTGGTGCACAGCAAAATTATTCATTTAACAGGTCTATTGTAATTTATTGTTACTCCCTGTCCCCCCCGACACTTCTGGAAACAGGCACTTCACTGCTCAGTATGTCTTTTGTGGTAAAACATTTAAATAAATTATTTTGCCAAATCTGAAAAATATGTATATATATATATATATATATATTTTTTTTTTTTTCTTCCATTCTGGACATAGCTCTTTTGACCAGTTTATTTCCTTATTGGGTATTCATTTTAGAAGGCTTCCCGATACACAAATGACACAACTGAATGTGTGCACAATGCAGGTATTCACTTAGCAGGTGTAGTTATAATTTGAGTGGGCTCCACTGTATAAGCAAAGCTGAAAAAGTGAATCCAGTGCCTCTCTTCTTTATTAAGCAGGCTCCCTGTCTGTAGGGGCGTGCTGCTTGCACCTGCTTCAGCATGCACCATTAAGACTGGTGAGGCTGTGACATCACACAATTGTAAAAGGTAGTTTTCAATACCTTATTGAAGATGCTTGTTAAATATGACCTAATCTCATTGAAACATCCCATCTGTATGGAGCAAATTACATAAATGAACAACCCACGTGATTCCTGGATCATTATTGTTTATTTCTGAAATAAACATATATTGATTGGTACATATTAGCTTTTACCTATAGCTGAGAGGTGCCAAAAACAAGGGAACCACAACCACCACAGACTTTTGGTGTCTAAAGTTGATCCCACTCAGATGCAGTATGAAAGGCATCTTGACAAACATTTGAAATTTGCCGGCTCTGCGGCGCCGAGAGCCTCCCTGGCACACCAGCGACCTGGAGGCCGGCAGGGAGGATTACGGGCATCCTCTGGATGCTCTCCTCCCAGGGTGGATGGCTGTGTAGTGTCGCCCTGTAGCAGCTCCTGGCTTGGTGGTGGACTCTTTGACAACATGGTTGGCCATGGTGTACCAGGTGCCTTCTGATGTTGTGGTGCATGCATATGTTGGACAGGTGGGTGAGGAGTAAATGAGAAAATACCCAACAGGTGCACTAGACAGCAGTTGTCCATGGCTCCTCCTATGCCACCGACCATCCCGCATGCATCGACTCCACCCCCTCAGTTACTGCAAACCCTCTGAACAGTGTTTGCTTCTCTCTGAAGTCGGGAAAGGCTATGCCAGATTCACAGGAAGCAGTACAGGACCTGAGAGAGCCTGAAGATGGAGTGAGTGATTCTAGCAGACAGCTGGAGTTTGGTCTGTAGGAAACCTACAGGAGCGGGGCAACACTCAGATGACTTGGAAGATAAAAGACTGCACAAAGCAAAATCCAAAACTTCACATATTGTGCAGGCCTAAACAGTCTTTTCAGACAAATGATGCCTCCAGGGAAGAGTCTGTTGCATCTGTCACTCCACAACTTCCTGCACAAGGCCCAGGCGGGGGAGGGGGCTGAAGTCATGCCAGCCAGAGCCTCCAGTGGTTGATCCCATAACGAGCAGAGCATGCTGCCACTGAAGTCATGCACCTTGGTTCCCCACCTCGGACCAACAATCTGGTTTTATCCCTGTGAGATTGCCAACAACCAGAGAGCCTCCCTGGCACACTGGTGTGTGTGTCTGGGGGGGGGCCACGACAAGGTAGCCTGAAAAGTTGCAGGTGGGTGGTTTATTTGGAAGAGGTAGAAGCCTGCTCTAAAGCAGCTTGGGAACAACCTAGGGACAAGACGACAGAAAAGGAATGGGATGCGGGTGAAATAGGGAAAAATTCCAGAACTAAAGAAATTATAAATAAATCCTTTGTTAATTTTTGATGTCAGCTGTGAGATACACTCACTCATGTGCTTTGTTACGCAGACTTGCCAGAGACTCCTTGCTTGGAAGCCAATCTGTAACAAAGAGTTGGACCACTCAGTTTTCACTTGATTAACTGTAACATTAAAGAATTTGACTGTCTACACACTGGTAAAAATCACAGATTTCATGAAGTTAGATGTTTGAAATCGGAGTAGTGAATCTATAGAATGTGTTTTGTAACAAATTATTTCCTGTACTGTCTTCATTTTACTTTATTTAATTTGCCGTATGTTTAAGCTCTTTCATTCTCTATAATTATAATCCAAATAAAAGCTAAACATGGCTCGACTCAGAATTTACTATTTATTTCCATACGATATGTAATACACAATGATCTGACTCGGAATATCCTATTCATTTTCATGTCTGAGGGGACAGGACAACAATTCACGAGTGGCAAAGCCAAAGTGAGTTATGTAGGTTCTCCTGTCCCTTCTTTAAGTGATAAGTGGCATATTCTGTACCAAGCCATTGCATGTCCAATTTATACAATATATTTTAAACTGAAGATTTTTTTATTATTTTTATGAAGATTGAACTGTTTCAGTATGATTCCATAGCACACTTTGAGTGCAGCAGAGAAACACAGCAGATATGCAACAAGGCAGTGTTGGATAAATTTTTTATCCATGTGAGTTACAGTGACCTTGGATGACCTCACGAGTGGCAAAGCGAAGCGCTGGCACAAGAAAAGTGTCTCTGACTTCTCTACCAGTATAGATGACAAATCTATCCAAACATTGCCTTTATTTAATTGTATATTTGATTCATGCAATAGTTCTTTTTTTTTTTTTTTTAAGGTATTGTTTGGCTAAAGTACATGTACTGTTGATGATTTAAACAAAATCTGTGGAACTATTTTGTCCATTTGTCAGTGATGCATTGCTGTTTACACCACTTACTAAATGGGAAAATGTAGAGCTTTCCAATTGGAACACACAATATAGGAATCTGACTGTGATCTGACAGCTGCTCCAGGGAAGGGAGGATAGTGACGTGGATAAATTTACACTGCAAGAATAAACTGTTTATTTTCATTTAGACTGCAGAACCTGACCAATAACTTCTTCATTCTGCATTACACACACACTTCAACACTTTATTTTTGGGGTTGATAAAAAGGGCAGCAAATACTTTGTATCAGTGATGCTGCCTTTTTAAATAATCATACCTTGCAGGAAGAAATCGAGTAATATCGCCTCTGGGGAATGTAAAACATTTGATGTTGGGGCTGATGGATAAAGGAGGCACTCCTTCTACAACAGAAGAGTTCAGAGTCCGAGCAAGATTATCTGTGTTTATTGATATGTCTTGGGTCGACAGTTCATACTGTGGCGATTCTAATGCAGTTTGCTCTTCCACTTTCACTGAGTCCATGGGCATGCCTGAACCTACACTGTGCACTTTACTCTGTGTTTCATATACAAAATCTTCAGCCTGTAAAGCTTCAAGTCCCTTAATAACTTTCTCTGCATCTGCAAAATTGTTGATAAGAGCACCATACTTCTGCTCTAAGAGAAGACTCACACGAATCGAAGGCCACAGATCCCCAAACTGAATGCTGTAGTTCATGTCAAAATTCTGCAGGGCAAGCCGAGTGGATGGGATCTTTGGCATGGTGGTTGCCTTTAAAGAAAGTGAAACAGAAGTAAACACATGTGAAGAAAAGGACAATCTCTTTGCTTTAAGAGGAACAGTCAGCACTAAGAGTCCCACACCAAAGTGTGAGGCTGATCCCAATTTGCACTTTAAGTGCAAAATAAGTTTTTAATTACTGTTTACTGCAGTATAGTAGATCATATCTGGCTTTTCCTGCCGACTCCCAAGCTGACACTTACTGTAACCAGAAATCCCAGAATCCTCTGCAGATGATACCATAGCTGGGCTGCAGCCATGGGAGATTCAACAACCTGCAGTGCATGTTAGAGCTATTGTAAGCTCTGATCAGCTGTCTGTCGGTCCCACACAGATCATCAGAGCTTATAAAAACTCTAACATGTACTTCAGGCTGTTGACTCTTCCACTGCTACAACCCTACACTGATGTCCACTGAAGGACACTCTGGGATTACTGGTTACAGCACATGTCAGATTGGGAGTTAGTAAGATCAGCCAAATACAACCTAATATACTGCAATAAGAAATGAATAAAAACATGTAAATGAAATTGGGACTAGACCCACACTTGAGTGAGATGTTCTTAATGCGGACTGTTCCCCTAAAACAGCACAGATATTAAAACTCAGGAACTGCCCAGCCGGCTCAGTGAGGCCAGACAAAATGGGATTCCCTGCAATACTGGGTAAGCAAGTTCAAGTCCAGAGCCTGGAACCAAGGAGTAGGCAGGCAGGCAGGAGGTGGCCCTTACCTCTCTCGGGAGGGTGGACAACGGATCTCCCTGCCCAACTCACTAAACTCAATTTACACCCAACATTTAAAACAACTTTATAATACTTTGACCATTTTACGAGTGTTGTAAGTGTAATAATCCACTCTGGGTGTGTGTCAATGCTGTAATAGCCTCACATGCTGCTTAGGAGAAGTCCTCCAACATACCTAGATCGTTGAGTTATTACAATATTGCCATACACTTGACTAGGGATTATTCCTTACTTAAAGTACAAGTATCCAGTAGGCCCTAAGAAGACTTTCTCACTGAGATTGTCAATTTTGTTCTAGATTCAGTGTGGCACAGTTTACTGGTGAGAAAAAAAACAACACTTTTGATTCTTAAGATAATGTGCTATTCAGCATTTGTGATTCTCAAGACTGCTGTGGTGCAAAAATAATTATAGCTAAATGGCTAGTCAAAAAAAGGCAAAACAGAGCTGCCCTGATGAGTTAAGCTACTGGTGAGTTTCAAACACCAGGGGATGTGTTAACATAGTTTGATCCACCAACTCTCAAGGGTGGTATTCTACTCATAAAATGGTTTTAGCCAGGGGTCAGACTGAACAGTGTTGGTCTGTTCCATGTGCAAATGGGAACAGGCTAGTGCAAATAGTTTCGCCTCTTGCACGCACTACAGTGTATATCACTGTGCTGAGCCAGAGCTGAGGATATGGGGGTGAGTCACGGGGCTGCTGTCCATCAGTCAAATGAGTCAGTTTGCTAGCCAACATCCCGTGATCCCCGCATAATGCCAGGAGAATCCTATGACCCATCTGTGATTTGTCCGTGTGAACCCAACAGTGTAATCAATAGGGGAGAGGGGTTGCAGCTGCAAAGTGCCCTCATATGATGGCTGAGGTGGGTCTAGTGACTAAGCCCAATCGACTGAAGAGCGCGAGCGCACTGTTAGAGGTTTCACTTACAAAATGCCATCATGTGTGCAGCCACCATCAAGAGGCACAGCAAAATGCTGGGATGCATCTATAGGGAGTGACCGGCAAAGCAGAGGATGTAATCCTGCCACTGTAAAAGTCCCTGATCAGGCCCAATCTGCAAGCAATTTTGGTCTCAATAAAAAGGAAAGGATACTGAGGCAGTTACAAAGGTGTAACGCAAGGCCACCAAAATGATCAGCAGTTAAGGGACAAAAGTTATGAAAACTGGAGGCCCTGAACAGGAGGCAGAGAGGGGACACAATCTCAGTCTTTACATACTCAAAGGTATCAAAACAAAAATAGAATAGCAGGAGATATTTTATCTGGTGTCCTGCAACAGGACACGGGGACATGTCCAGAAGGTCAAACATGGTGAATTCAGGGGTAACTTTAGGAGGCCTGCTTTCTCCCCGAAAGTGTTGAACCTATGGAACAGCTTACCAGTGCAGATGGGGCGGGGGTGTGTGTCAAGAGAATACAGGCCTTAAGTTAACAAAGTTCTGCTTACCAAGGGAATCACTAGGTACCCTGGGTAGTACAGTGGATAGGAAATCTCTACAAAGTGGTATGCGTTTGCACAGCATCCTTAGGTCATCTTTGCTTATGAAGCAGGCTGGGGGATATGATGTAACTGGAGTTCCTGCTGACCTTCAGTTGCTATGCGATGGCTAAGGCAAAGTAAGGACTTTAACGGCTATTAGCCTCAGCAATGAGATGGTGTCCACGTACTCATCTGATAATTCCAGTACTATGTGGTGGTGAAGATCATAAAGTACAGTTACGTAAAAACTTCCTGTAACAGTAGATCTTCGAGAATAGCTCTTGCAGCAGGTTACACCATTAGGACTGAAGCCGGCAGGTGCCAGGACCCCACGGAAAATTCTAGCTAGCAATATCCAGCAGGGACCTCCCCTGACGTCAGCCCCGGCCCCAGCATCATATAAAAGTGGCGGTCCCCCAGCATATCTCAGTTCTCCCACCGGAGAATCCCAGCATAAAGATGACTTCTGAAGGGGAGACCGAGGAGCCGCTTCCAAAGGAAGAGTCATAAAAATAATTAGATTCTGATTGCATCTGAGATGCACAGGTCTAAGACCAGGTCTGAAGACCAAACCTCATGAGGGGAAGGTGGGAGGGAAACTACCTGCTGCAAGAGCTGTTCTCAAAGATCTACTGTTACGGTAAGTTCTTACGTAACTGTACTATCTTACTTCAAGAAACAGCTCTTGCAGCAGGTTACACTATTAGGACTGATTCCCAAGTAGTATGGGAGCAAAAACCCTGATTGGAAGGAGGATAGGAGGGATCCTGGAGTGAACCAAAATTAAGACAGAAGTCCTTGAAGGACTACAAGGCCAAAACCAGCTCTACGCCTAGAGGCAATGTTCAGACTGTAATGCCTGATAAAGGTATGTAATGTGCGCCAAGTGGCGGCCGCACAGATGGCTGATGTAGAGACGTTCTTTAGTGCTACGAAAGAGGTAGCCACCCCTCTCGTGGAATGAACTTTCACTGATCCCAGTAAAGGCTTATTGCGCTTCTGGTAACAAAACGTAATGCATTTGACCAGCCACTTGGAGAGCGTTTGCTTCGACACAGGTGCTCCCTGTATCCTGTGAGCCACTGAAAGAAAAAGCTGATCTGACTGGCGATGGGACTTGGTTCTAGTAAGATAGTATCCGAGGATCCTATGCACATCTAGGGTGTGCAAAAGAGCTTCCCCTCGGTTAGAGTGGTTGGGATAGTACACTGGAAGGTCAACATCCTGGTTCAGATATAATGCCGAGACCATCTTGGGAAGAAAATTAGGATTTGTCCTTAAGGACACTCTGTCCTTGTGAAAAACCAAGTAAGGTTCTTTACACATGAGCGCATGAAGCTCAGAGACTCTTCTGGTGGAAGTAACTGCAACCAAAAATAATGTTTTCCACAACAGAAGACGCAGCTTGCAATCCGCAGCTGGTTCAAACGGGGGCAGCGTCAGCCGCTCTAGGACAAACAGAAGATCCCAAGGTGGAATGGGGTCCTTGACAGGAGGTCTCAAATGGAGGATACCACGCAGAAAAGCACGGGAGGCCTCTAGCTGTGCTAGTGACCTCTGACCAACTGGGGAGTGGTATGCTGAAATGGCACAGAGGTGTACCTTGATAGAGGAATAGGCTAGCCTGGATTGGTATAGGGATAGGAGGTAGTCCACCACTGACCTTTCAGGACAGTCAAGTGGTGTCAAGCCACGGGCCTGGGCCCAAAGACAGAACCTGCACCACTTCATGGCGTAGGTGGCGTGAGTGGAGGGTTTCCTTGCCGCAACCGCAACATCCGCAACTGCCTGCGAGACCCCGTGTCTGAGGATTGCTATGTCCTTAGCAGCCAGGCATGCAGGTTCAGTGACCTGAGGTTTGGGTGAACCAAGGAGCCATCCTCCTGGGACAACAGATGTAAGCTGACCGGTAGAGAACATGGTGGCTCCTGGGTCAACTGGTACAGGAGTGGGAACCAAATTTGCTTGGGCCAGAAAGGCACCACCAAGATCACTGCGGCTTCAGTAGAACCCTCTGGATCAAAGAGAAGGGTGGGAAAGTGTAGAGGAATCTGCTCGTCCAAGAAAGGGACAACTTGTCTTGCCAGAAAACACCAGGTCCTGGATCTAGCAATCAAAAATTGGTCAGTTTTGCGTTGGATGGGGACGCAAATAGGTCTAAATCTGGTGTCCCCCATCTGCGGAACAGATCCTCTACTACTTCTTGCAATAGCTCCCATTCGTGAGCCTTGGCCTGTGACCAGCTCAGGCAATCTGTGATGGTGTTGTCTACACCAGGAACGTGTACTGCAGTGATCGTTGCACCATACTGTAGTACCCAATCCCACACCCTCTCTGCTTCCCTGCACAGAGGGTAGGAGTGAGTGCCTCCTTGCTTATTGATCTAATACATCACTGAGGTATTGTCTGTTTGAAGTAACAGAAGACCTGGCGTGATCTCTGACTGGAGGGCCTGTAGAGCATACAGGACTGCCCTCATTTTGAGGATGCTGATTTGGAGGTGAGACTCCAGGGTCAACCAAGATCCCTGTGTCCCGACTCCTTCCAGGTGGGCTCCCCAACCGGACCCCGAGGCGTCTGTGGAGAGAGTCGGAGCAGGCACTAAGGAGCAGACTCCTACAGAAAGATGCTCTGGGACAAGCCACCATTTCCAGTTCTGGATAACTGCATTCATGATCCGGACTAGCTGATGCAGATGATCCTGCTTTTGGTCCCATTGGGCTCTCGGCATCCACTGGGCAATCCGCATATGGAGTCGAGCTAGGGGGACCGTTGCAATGGCTGCTGCCATGTGTCTGAGCAGGCAAAGAATGGTCCTGACTAGGACAGATTTCTTTTCTATTGTGTCCCTGATGAGGGAACGAATGCATTCCGCCCTGTCCTGAGGCAGGAAAGCCTTCCCCTAATCGGTGTCGAGAACCGCACTGATAAATTGTAACCTCTGTGAAGGGACAAGGCACGACTTCTCCTGGTTGACTGTGATGCCCAGCGATTCGAAGAGGGATCAAGTATCTTGAATCGCCGCTATCAATGCCTCCCAAGAGGGTGCCATAAGGAGCCAGTCGTCTAGGTACAGAAACACATAGTGGTCCTGTCTCCAGAGGGCCGCTGCCACAACTGCCACACACTTCGTGAACACGCGAGGTGCTGAGGACAGTCCAAAGGCGAGAGCTCGGAACTGGTAGTGGCGTCCCAAGAACTCGAAGGGCAGGTACTTCTGGTGCGCTCGAGTGATGGGGAGATAGAGATACGCATCCTGCATGTCCAGCGACGCAAGCCATGTGCCTTGCTTGTGCATGGGGATGAGACCCCGAAGGGTGACTATGTGGAAGCGTTTGTACAACACAAAAGTGTTGAGATTGCTGAGGTCGAGGATCGGGTGCAGGTCCCCTGTCTTTTCTAGAACCAGGAAGAAGTGTGAATAATACCTTCCCCACCTCTGGTTCAGTGGAACTGGTTCTATGACATCCTTATCCAGGAGTGCCAAGATCTTTTGCCGTATGAGCAAGGCGTGCCGACCCGAATAACGGGAAAGCAGAGGAGGCCTTAGTGGTGGGCAGTTGAGGAACTCGATAGAGTGTCCGCGACTTACTATCTGAAGAACCCACCTGTCGGAGGTTATCCTCTGAGAGATGGTAAAGATCGACCCCCGACCCTTCCTCCTCGGATCCGGGGGGCAAGGCCAGGAAGGAGTCATGCTGTGGTGGCATTAGAACCGGAGGGCTGGGCAGATTTTGGTGTTTCTGGCCTGACCTGCAGAATCTAGGTTGATTCTTTTTATTAGGGTGCCCCTGGGTTGCTAGCCGGAACGTGGTTGTTGCCGGCCACGAAAATGATTCTGGTTCCTACGAAAGGAACCAGTCTTGGGCCTGTACATAGCTTGTACGGTCCTGACTGCCTTCCCAGCGTCCTGTAATTTGGTGAGTACCCTTTCAGATTCTTCACCAGAAAGGACTGCTCTGTTATATGGGATGTCTAGGATGTTCTTCTGGACGCCCGGGGTAAAACCGGAGAACCTCAGCCAAGAGTGTCTCTGGAGACAAATGCCTGTAGCTGCGCCCCTGGCCGTTGAGTCCGCTGAATCATAAGCAGCTCGAAGAACCTGGGTTCCCATGTCTAACCCAGTACGGAGGAGATTCAAGGGCTCTTCCTTTTTCTCGCCCTCTGGAAATTCTTGATAAGGTCTCGGCCCTCTTCCCATAGGGCGTTCTGAAACTGCACCATGTGCGTCAGGTAGTTAAAGAGACCCTATCGAGCATGTAGAGGAAGAATACATGCGTCTCCCCAGTGAATCTAGCTGTTTAGATTCCTGGTCTGGTGGCTGAGTGCTCAAGTGCCGAGGTCTCTGTGACCAGTCATGTGAGGTTGTAATGACCAAAGAATTGACCAAGGGTTGCTGCGCTAAATAGGAATCTTCTATGGGCGCTCTATAGAGGTGATCAGCATTAGCATTCTTGAGTACCGCCACAGTGGAATGTGGGTGCTTCCACGCGGCCTTCGTGATGTCAGTAAAGGTGTCCACCAACGGTGGAACCACCACAGGCTTGGGATCTTTCTGCCTGAGGTACCAGGCAAGGCGTTGTTGTTCGGGGTCTAGGTCTTCCGTCTCCCACCCCATATTCTCCTGGATGTGCCTCATAATGTTGGAAAAGGAGGGATCATCCGGTGGTGACCTAGGCAGGTCTCATGGGTCCGGTGATGGGAGACTGAACGGAGAAGGAGACCTGGAAGTGTCAGAAGTATCCAGCCTTGAGTCGTCCCCCAGTGTGGGATGTCGACCTCTGGGGCATTTTGGGCTAGGGGACCCCGAAGAAGACCTGGAGGGGGGTCGTCTTTCTCTTGACCTGCCTCTAGGAGGTGGTGTAGGCTCCTTAGGGGTAGGTGGCGCTTTGTCATCAGGGCTCAGAGGAGGCTGTGGAGGCTTTGTGGGCACTACAACCTTCTCGATGGTGTCCCACCAAAAATTAAAGAGGCCTTTCACCTCTTGTAAGTTAAGACCTGAAGATGGACCTGGTGTCGGTGCCTGTCTGTCGACGAGGTCCGGTGTCAGACCTTGAGGCGTAGCCAGGTCAAGCATCAGGTCTAGAGGTAGGCTGACGTCCTCAGTATCGCCTGTCTGGTCGTCAGACATGTTGGAACTCTCCTCATTCGAGGACCCCTGGTGACTGGTATCAGCCGGTGTAGGTGGCGCCGGTGTCGGCTATCTGGGTCATTTTGCGGGCGTCGGGTCAGTCATCCGTTTGGACTCAGAAGTCCGTTTAAGTGACGTCAGCTCTGCTGTCTTCCTTGGAGGGGCATCCGGCCCTCTAGAAGGTTGGGAAACCGAATGGTGGTCAGAGTCCCGGTGTCTGTCGGACACCTCAGCACCATGTTTTTGGGCCAATCTAGACTTCTGCCGGTCCGAAGCCTTGGGTCCGGCTAACAAGACTGACATCTGGCTATCTATCTAAGGCTTTATCGGTTGAAGGGAGACTGTAGAGCCTCCTGCAGAATGTACCTTCACCGGAGGGGGCTGAGAGCGAGCCCAGGAGGGGGATCTGTCTGACCTCGTAGAGCTGGAACTGGCTCTGGCTCTGGATTCTGAGGCCCGACTCGGGGATCTAGTCCTGTCCTTGTCCCGGTGCTTTTCACAGTGTTTCCCAGATTTATGGTGGGAAGATTCCCCTCTGGAGGAAGGGTTTTCTCCATGGCCTTGATTTTCTCTTTCAAAAGGAACCCCTGAAGATCTTTTTGGCGGCGGATCCTGGTCCTGCTATTAAACTGTTGACAAATGGAGCAGGCCTTAATATCATGCTCAGGGCCTAGGCACTGTACACAAGCCGTGTGTCTGTCCTTAAACAGGATCTGTTTGTCACAAGCACACTTGTAGGGGTGTCCTTCAAGAGAAGGAGTCGGAGAAGACGACATGTGGGTATTATTTTTTAAGTCTCGATTTCGATCGTCGTTCGTCTGCTAGAGGCGTCTATGAGGCCGATGCTGGCGAGTGAAGCTGACGGGAAAAAGAACTGAGGTATGCTGGGGACCGCCCCTTTTATATGATGCCGAGGCGTCAGGGGGTGGGGCCAGCGTCGAGAAGGTAGTCCCCGCTGGATAATGTAGCTAGAGTTTTCGTGTGGTCCTGGCGCCTGCCGGTTTCGGTCCTAATGGTGTAACCTGCTGCAAGAGTTGTTTCTCAAAGTAAGATCAAGGGTGCCTCAGATAACACCATATGGGGTAGCCCCTTCGCTACTAAGGCCATTTTGCTAGAGAATGTCGTCAGTCCTCTAAATATAGCCAAACAAAGTTTAAGTAGTTCTTAATTCCTACCTATACAGTGTACAGGGGACTTGTTTCGTTCCTTATCCCACAGTGCCATCTTGTGGCCACTGTTTCACTCCCATTTAAAAGAAAAGCACAGCGACTATAAATGTATAGGCTTTACTTACCTTTTTTTTTTTTTTATCTGTTCCACAGATTTTTTGATACTTTATTATACTTATTTGATATGAGGTCCCATGGATGTACAGTAACGGATACTGCATTCAAAGGTGCCAAAATGAGTCCGAAATGTCAAAATAATGTTCCTGACATATAGTGTACGTTCAGGAACACTAAAGGGGATAAGGAAAAGTGAAGGAAAAAAGTTGGGGCAGTGACGATGATGATAATGAAATGGGAAGACTAGATGCGGGCTGCATGCATTTTGATTCTCTTTTGTTTCATTTCATTGTTTGTTTGTTTTTCATTTTTATGACCAGTGCAAGTAAGCAGTTTCTGGTGCATTTAACATTGAGCCCTACCTGCACACAGGAACAAGTACCAAGTGCATATATATATTTACATCCCTGGTTTTTGTTTGGCTAAACGAAAAATACATTTTAGTTAGTTTTCTCTGTGAGAAAGGGTTTTAAACATGAAGGAACCTGGACTTGACAACTGTCAATTGTGTAAGTAAAGCATACACACAACAGGGTGGGCGGCGATTCTGAAACAAACATATGTCCTTGGTGGATTGTGAGATATGACGCATAGCTGAGGGATTTAAACACCTAAGGGAGGCATGGTGGTGGTGCTGCTGGTGGCGCAGACGGCCACCTGATGCCTGGCACCCTTTAAAATGAAGTTTAGGTTGAAATATTTAGTATACCAATAACAAGAGGGGATTATTAAAAAAAAAAAAAAACTAGAAACAACTGTGGCTGAACCTATGTGCTGTAAATACAATAATTTGAAGCCTTTTATTTTACTAGCTACCTTCCATTTTATACAGTTGAATACTACTAGTTCCATATCAGGATAGCCTTATATTGAGGTTATTTCTAGGGAAGCTGCACCTTTATTTAGCCACCTTGATTTACTTTTGTCTTGTACTGCATGTCTAGGAACAATTAATAAATAATTAATAAACAACTATTTATTTATGTATAAATGTTTCACCAGGAAACACCTACAGAGCGAAGGACAGTTTGCTTTCTAGGCATCCGGGAGGAAGGACAGAGAGAGAAAAGGCAGCAGTACAGACTAATTAGCACTGTTACACAAGCGAGCATTAGAATTTCAAGAAATGCAGTAGTAAATATTACATTTTATTTAGAAATTAGTAAGTGAGAGAGACATGCTCAGCCAGGTTCATTTCCAGGTGTAACACTAAAAACCATAACATCTTATTTTTATTTTGGAATTTTTGACCAGGAAAGAGAAAGCACCCTTATCACAGCTTGCTTCAAGGTGTGTCCTGGGGATGGGTTATAGGGACCTGTTTTAACAGGGGGATGTTGGCCATGACACTGGGAAAACTTCCCTGCTCTTGACAACTGCCATTGGTCATTTACTTCCACCTGTGCAGTGACCAGAAATGGGCAGACAGGACCTCAGTTTAACATCTCATTCCCCATCGCATTTAACTGTCAGATAAAGGTATTACCCCAATTACTTGATGTGGGGCTAGAACCACCTTTCCGATCTTCCAGCCCCCATATCCATAATATCTGACGAAATATTTCAAGAGGGAAAATCATTTGGGGAGCAGGACTGTGCAAAGAGCTGAAATGTTAGCAGCTGTCTGGTATATTGCTTTTGTTTGCACGTTCGTGTTTACTAAAATACATACTGCTTACATTTCAGACTTGTTAGGTGGCACAAGACCAAAGGGGCTGAGAGCTATCAAAATATGCGTTCGTGTTATGAGCAGTAGTATGTGCATATGTAGGTGGCACAAGTCTCAGCCAAGGTAAAACAATACTCTACATGTCAAAAATACTGTATGTGACTGATCGCACATGATGGGATCATCGTGTTTGCAAAAACGTGCAAAATTGGGGTGTATTTTTTGTAACTGCACTGCCCTTACGGGACTAGTCGGTAAAACATTCAGCGGCGAAAAGCACTTTTTTTGGGGGGGTGAGCAACTCAAACGATATATTTTTTCACGTGACAGTTATCCGTCTGCCGGTAGTTGCGACATGATCGCCCCATTCAAGTATTATCAGTTGCCTAAAAGAAGGTGCCAGGAGCACCAGGCGAGAAATATATCGCCGACTCCCGCACCCGGCTTCTGACTGCATCCCCGGCATCCTTACCCATTTCTTTTTTTGGCGGTATCTCCGAAACGTTAACCGAAATTCTTTCAATCTCCCAAACAAACTTCTCGTGTCCATGAGCGCAGCCATCTTGTGCCGACAGCAAAAGCGCTCCGGAGAGGAACCGAGACTCGGCTCGCAGTTCCGGGACAACAGCATTACCAGCCGCCCCTCCACCGAACTGGAGAGGTAGAGAGCTTACATTTAAACTAGCTTGAGAGCATACCTCTCAACTGTCCCTGATTTTCAGGGATGTCCCCGATTTTGCCTCAAAATTTTCCCCCTGTCCCTCATAAAATTTGTGTTTTTGTGACAGAATAGCAGAGATTAAAAGCACAAAATAACGTCAAACATTAAAGTGACATACTTGCTCTTCTTCAGAAAATGCATCTCAAGACAAATCCCTTTATTCTGTCAGCTTTCTGAGTGAATAACACCAGTTTTTAAGATGTGTCCCTGATTTGGGGCCTTTGTCCCTGATTTATGAGGCAACAGGTTGAGAGGTATGCTTGAGAGTTAGTTTTCCATTTCTGTTGCAGTTGATGGGAAATCAAGTTTGTAATCGCTCTCTGTCCTTGGAAAACAAGGGTCACTGGGAAGGTGGAGACCTTGCACTGACCCAAGAACAATGTAATAATTAGAAAATTAGGGGATAGGCAGAAGGTATAACTGCCACTACTGTCTAGCCAGATAGGGAAGTGGCTGCCGGTTTCTGACAGGAAAATAGGTGTCCTCTTCTGAGATTAGAAAAAAACAAATGCCTTACTTCCATTGGAATGCTGAGAACCTGAATAATTTTGCTCCGGGGATGTCAGAAAGCTAAAAACGCAGCTGCCCAGCTTGACTGGTCCCCAATCCTACTCGCAACGGATATTGACTCTGCCCTAGCTTATTTCTCCAGTGCCTTCACCAAGGCCTGCGACCTTTTCGCCCCCTGACCAGAATCCGTACCAAGAAACAAAACGCCCCATGGATCTCCCCATCCCTTATCCAAACACTGAAACAAAGAGATAATCTCTGGCATATTGCTGTCAAGACAGGCAAACTGGCTGACAGACAAGCCTATAATGTAGCACGTAACAAGTGTACCTGGGCTATAAGGCAGGCTAAGGCCAGATATTATCAAGCCTCCCTTGAATCCACTTGGGGCTCATCCCGTGCTTTCTGGGACAATATGAAAGAGCTCAATGGAAAGACCCACTCCCCCCCCCCCACATCACTACTCTCCATAGACGGTACCGTCACTACGGATCCTCCCCGCATAGCTGAGTGCCTCAATATGGCTTTCTCAGATCTAAGCACTGTCTTCCCCAACTACTTTTCAACCCTATCAATACCTCCACCCCCCACCTCGGATCGCCCCTTTCTACCTGCATGCAGTATCACCCCTTGAAGCCAGGCCTCATCTGCAAAAAGCCTTAGCTAGCAACAACCCCAGCTGTGATCCCCTGGACTCCAGGATTCTCCGATTAGTCCTAGATACTGTACTAGCCCCTCTCACCAACCTTTTAAATTGGTCACTATGTCTTGGTCGCAGAAATCACCCCATCCATAAGCGTGGAGATAGAACCTCCCCTAACAATTTCAGGCCCATCTCCATTCTCCCCCCTCTCTCCAAAGCACTAGAAAAAATAGTGTCCATTAAGCTCTCTGAGTATCTGGCCAAACACAACCTGCTGTGTCCAGAACAACATGGATTCCACCCTGGACACAGCACCACTACAGCCCTCCTGGAGTTCTCCCAGCACCTCCACTCTGCTCTTGACTCTGGTCATGTTGCGGGTGTAGTGTTCATTGACCCCTTCAAGGCCTTTGACACTGTCTGTCACCCCTTCCTACCTGACTCCCTCCACCAACTTGGCTTCTCTCCTGGCCCACTGGCTTGGTTCACCAGTTACCTCTCTGCCAGATCACAGTGCGTGAAGGTAAACTGCACCCTGTCCAATACCCTGCCAGTTCACTCAGGGGTCCCCCAAGGTTTTATCCTGGGCCCCATTCTGTTCAGCCTATTTCTCAATACCCTCCCCAGCTCCTGCTAGGGCAATATGGTACTCTATGCCGATGATGCGGTTCTCCTTGCCTCCTACCCTGACCCCGCATCTCTACAGGAATCCCTACAGCACACATTCAACCAAGCCGAAAAGTGGTTTCTTGACCACCGGCTGGTCATTAACCTCAAAAAAACCCAAATCTGTGCTTTTTTCGCATCACCAGAATAAGGCCAAAAATGCCCCCCTCTGCATTCTCCCCAGTAATGCTCACCCTCTCAAGCAGGTGTCGTCCTACAAGTACCTGGGCATCACCTTCGACTCGACTCTTAGATTCCACACCCACATCAATACCCTGTCCTCAGCCATAAACTCTCAGATTGGCCTTCTCTATCACCACAGAGATTGTCTCTCCCAAACCGCCCTCCGACTGGCCATCAACTCCTCCGTCCTGTCCCTAGTGGACTACAGCCTACCTATCTACGCAGTGGCTGACAATACTCCCCTCACCAGAATCCAGACCTCGATAAACAAGGCCTGCAGTCTCCTGACCAGTGCATCCCTCTGCACCCATACTTGCCTGCTTTATTCCACCGCCAACCTGCTCACCTTGGAGGAGCGTCTGCGCTACTAAACCTGCTTACTTGCCAAAAAATTCCTGCTAGGACTCTTCCCCCCAGGGGTCACCGCGTCCCTGTGGCTTGCATCCCCATCCGTTGCCATCTGTAGCTCAGTTAAGTCCACTTTTCTGGTGCCCCATACCAAGACCTCTCTAGCCCAAAGGTCCTTCCACTACCGCGCCCCCACATGGTTCAACTCCCTCCCGCTCTCTGTCACTAAGTCTACCAAAACTGGTCCCTTTAAAGTCACTCTCCATAACCACCTCTTTGGCACCCGAAGCTGTAGTTGCCCTTAATCAGCCTAATGTTGGGGTCCCTCCCCGTTTCTTGCCCATAGCCTTGACAATGTCTATTGGACTGCCCCCCTTTCTTTTTTTTTTTTATACGATTGCTATTTACTGCATGTAACTTTATCCCATAAACCACTGTTATAGTGTGTTCTTTTTGTTATCTATATTGCACCTGTATGTTACCACTGTTGTATCTCACACCGTAACCATGTCTACCCTCCCTGCGACGAGGTGCCTTTGTAAATGAGTCCCTGACTCAAAGGTTGTAAATCCGACTTTCAAAATAAATAAATAAATAATTTCAATGACAGGTAACTTTGTTTAAGTATATAACCCACAATATTGCCAGAAGGACAGGGAATTGTCAGTCTTTCTCACAGTTTTGTTGTCTTTCAAAATTTATTTTATTATAATTTGTGATCAGGAATTGTAGAGTGACCACCTGCGTATAATTTTCACAGACTGTCGTGTCCGCTGCCCATTTGTAAGGAGGTCAGTTTGTACTTCACAGAATTTGGGATGGATCAGTCCCAACATGACATAGGACAAGTCCTATACATTTATACTAGTGTAAGCAAGAAACAAATCTGGACAGCTAGGTTATCACCCCTTACTGCAAAGTAAAGTCGGTGATTTTAGGCCAGTCCGGTGTAATTCTGGATTGGTGGTCAAAGTGTCTGTTGTCTGTTTGTGACCTGTTTAGGGATGCATTTTGTCCATACTTTGCAGGTGCCTGGCAAGTCCATATTCCCTTTTATCGTCTCCACTCTGGCAGTCACTACCGCAGCTCACCTGGGCTGACCTATATACTTCTCAACCCCATCTCAATATCTACCCTCACAAATTAGGGACAAGACTGTCTTACACACAGCGCATTGCCATCACGGCCAAAGCCTTTAACACCAGGATTGTTATCCTCTACAGGCACAGACATTGCTTGACCTATGAAGCTCTGAACTTGGCAATTAACAGGTCACTCATCACCTTGATTGACTATGACCTAGCTGTCTATGGCTCCGCTAATGACACACTGCTCCAATGCCACTCAACAGCCTTAAACAAAGCCTGCCGCCTGCTCACTAATGCCCCAAAACTCACCAACGCCTGTGAGTTTTATGCACGATCGGGCTGGCTTCAATTGAAGGACAGAATACTTTATCAAACCTGCCTACTCGTAAAAAAGGTCTCACTAAACTTGCTTCCTCAAGGAATTCTGAGCCTTCTATCACCACCTCTACATTCCAGGCACACCAGGAGCTCGGCTACACAAGTATTCCACATGCCTAGGTGCCGCACAACTGTGGCTCAATGATCCTTTGCTCACCGGGCCCCTCAGTGGACAAACGGTCTACCACCTGATGTAGCCAGAGTCATGACCCTAGGTTCCTTTAAGAGCAAACTCCATCAGCACCTCACCGACAATAGTACCTGTAGGTGCCCCTGCTAGTCTGCGCCCGCAACTTTAGTCTGCTTCATCACTTCCAACTCCTGACCCACCGAGTTAAGTCTTTGCCCAAGCACTTGCCTCCCACCCCTTTTTGCCCTAGCACTTGTCTCCAACCCCCTACCCCTTGTCTCTTTTCTTTCCCTCTGCCCTTCCTATTCCAGCTCCCACTGCCCCTCCCTACCTCACCCTAACAGTCTGGCTCTGTCTCTCTCTCTCTCTCCTCTGCAGGACACTGGCATACCATGTACTGTGCCTTAGCACAATTTGTGTAACTGTGTGTCATTGCAACCCATTAACTGTTGAATTTTTTTTGTACTCTGTATGTATAATTTACTGTAACTATATTGTGTCTTGTGTTAATGTATCTGACGAGGAAACCTCTCAATGAGCATCCGCTCACAGGTCTCATCCATTATTTCAATAAATAAATAAATAAGGCTAAAAAAATCAGGGTGAATTACCAAAATCAGGGATATATTTAAAATCAAAGTACAGTTAGTACTGAGCAGCAACAAGCTGTCCCAAGCAGAAGCAGTACCACCACAGGAAATTAAATGAAATGTGTCATCTCGGCTATGCTAGGTGTGCAAATACATTGCTTGAAAATCACTTAGGATACACTATGTAAAAAGCACTACATGTACTGTTGTACAGGTCACACTACAGAGATTTGATTCAAGTACCAATGCTACTGAGGGGTGTTAAGCTACACTTCCCTCTTTGTCCTAATTACTTCATTGTCCTCGACAATTCTTTTCAAAGTTTTTTTTTCATTACATTTTCCTGAATTGTAGGGCTCGTACTGAGATTCAATTTAGTCAATCAACAACAAAAGACAATACCAAGCAATCAGCAGAACTAACCACTACCAACAATAGATAGCCACGGCAGTATTTGATAATCTGTGATTAAAATAGAAACCCTCCATACTTATTGAATGCGCAGACCCATTACAGTTGTCATGACATTCATGAGACGCAAAGGTATTTTGCAGAAAAGGCGGAATGTAGAATTCATAAATAATACAAGACAGACAATTGGCACTATTTTTTGTAACACTCTCCAATACATATGTGTGTATTGGAAAGCAGTGAAAAAAGTGCAAAGCATCATGGGTATGGTAATCTATTAGGAGGAGCCATATAAGAGCAGGCAATACATTTTACTGGCCCTGGTCCTACTCAGACTTCACTGCAACCAAGTCACACATACTAAATGTAACAATGATTTTTAAAACCTACACAACGTCTATGCATGACAACAGTCATACACTATCGTTAATCAAAGGTGCTGAGAGATGCCCAAGTAATCTTTCTAATTTTGTATGATATGCTTTCATTTCCTGGTTTTTAGACCCACAATGATGGGCAATCTTCTTGATCACCAAAACTGGACAATACTGAGGACTCAGTTCATGTCGTCACTGCCAGCAAGGGCAAATCAATGCAGTATTTGTCAATGTATTCTCTTATTATAAACCCTCCCTTATCTTTCGATTACAGACCAGTTACAGCCAGCATAAGATACAAAGGCAGTTTGCAAAAAAAGGCAGTATGTTAACTATACCAGACAGCAGATAATTTCCAGTGCGTTTCGTTTCATGGCCTTGATTTGTTCTGAATGGCCATCTAAAATTTGAAAAACTGAGATAAAGAAATGACCCCATTAATGTCTGTGGAGTATGCCCCTGTGCTCTCCATATAATGTCATCAAAAACCATGCTACTGCGGGGAGGGGAAGTGCTGTCAGTAACAGAGGGTGGAAGGGATCAGCGGCTCAGCTCCACAATCCCTTCCATTCTAAAATCAGGGTGCATATAAATTATGAGCCTGGCACCATTGGAATTGGGGGTAGGTATAGGTCCTTCCAGGTTTTTGTTGTGAGCACCAGAAAAGGTTCTCTTTGATCAGCAATCAAAAGGTGAAACGTTTCAATAAATAAATAAATAAAAGATGCCCAAGCAATCTCTCTCATTTGATGGACAATGTCCTTGAACATCAACGGAGGACAACAGTGAGACATTTACTCATTGCATCACTGCCAGCCACAGCAAAACATACCAGTATTTGACCTTGTATTCTAGTGTGAAAAACCCTCCCTAGTCCCTACCCTCTCGATTTCAGACCAGTTACAGTCAGCAGGGCATGCATGAGATTCATAGACAGCTTGCAAAAAGGTAGGTATGGTAAATGTATAAACAATACCAGAGGGCTGATAATTTCTTATTTGTTTAGTTTTTGTAACTCTCTCCAGTGTATATGCTTGCATTCTAAAGGATAAAAAAAACCGCAAAGCACCATACTGCTGGCCACGTACTAGGTCAGACCTTACCACTGCCAAAACACATGAAACGTAATTATAACAAAGACTACAGATGCACAACTAACAAAGCAACAATACACAACAGGGCGTGCGTGTACCCTGTAATTGCCGCATGCCCCCCAGTTGGAGGCACGAGGCGTCAGCTGAGTGCCTTCAACAGGGAGGTGCTGTGCAGTAACTACACGGTAACCACACATCCTGGAGTGTATTACTGTGTTTATAGAATGGTCCGCAATTGGCTACAACTTTAACATTTTAAACATTGTATTCGTTGCTTTACCATTGGGTGCGTTCTACTGGAGTGGCGATGAAGCCACACATAGTCTCCATGGTGATTACCGGGCCTGCTTCGACACTGGCAGAAACTCAAAAAAAAATTGATGAATAATTCATCATAAGGGTGTTTCCGCATGCCGATCTCAAAGTTGGCATGCAGAAACAACCACATGATGAACTGTTCATCAATTTTTTTTTGAGTTTCCACCAGTGTCAAAGTAGGCCCAGTAATCACCATGGAGACTGTGAGCTGCCTCATCACAACTATGGTAGAAGGCCCCCAACGGTAAAGCAATGAATACAATTGTTAAAATGTTAAAGTTGTAACCAGTTGGTCAATGATTTTAAAAATGTGATGTTGGTTTAGTAAGGGGGACACCCTATGTAGCACTCCCAGACATTAATTGTAGTTTGTAAGTTGAAAGCTGCACAGCCACCAGATATCAGAGAGAGGAGTTTACAGACCCATGCAGGTAATGCTCAATTACCACATGGGTAATTGAGGGTGGTGTCTGGGATTTTTTCCTCGGCACCACTCCCCCTATCCTGTGGGGTACCGCAGGGCTCCATCTTGGCACTCATGTTGTTTGCGGTGTATATGCTGCCATTGGGAGTGATTATTAGGTGGTACGGCTTGAGTTTTCACTGCTATGCAGATGATACTCAGCTGTACATGTCTTTTGTGCCTGGTCAGGGTGATGCTGTCTCGGTCTTTAACAACTGTCTTACCGAAATCCAGGACTGGATGAGTGTGAGTTGTTTGCAGTTAAACCCTGAAAAAACTGAGGTGTTGGTTGTGGACCCAGGTTGTCGGAAGGCGGGTTTGCTGACAGGATCACCTTCAGGTCTTTGGCTTGGGGGTATCCAGTTAGCTGCCTCAGACCGGGTGCAGAACCTGGGCATTATATTTGATGACTGCCTGACCCTTAAATCATAGGTGTCGGCTGTTGTCAAAACCTCCTTTTACCATCTGAGGAATATCACACGGGTGAAGCACCTGGTTCCTTCCGACGATCTTCCAGTTTTGGTCCACGCCTTCATTATCTCCTGCCTTGACTACTGCAATGCCCTTTACCTAGGGCTACCAGGGGTTGATATCTGCCGTCTGCAGCTAGTGCAGAATGCAGCAGCCAGGCTTCTCACTGGTACCTCTAAGACCAGTCATATAATGCCTGTCCTCCGCGGACTGCACTGGCTGTCAGTACAGTGGCGGATCACCTTCAAGGTTGGTTTGCTGATCTATAAGGCCCTACATGATCAAGGACCTAGTTACCTACAAGATCTTCTTCACCCCTACTGTCCCCCCCCCACCCTCTTCGATCCACCGATGAGGGATTGCTAGAGATTCCCAGGGTCCGTTTGAAGACATCAGGAGCCAGGTCATTTAGTTTCATGTCTCCAACCCTGTGGAATTCTCTACCTCATCAGGTGCGAGATTGCCTGACTGTCCAAAGTTTTAAAGTAGCCTTGAAAACTTATTTATTTAGCCTAGCGTACCCTGTTTTTTAATGATGTTATGTCGATTGGTTTTATTATATTGTTTACTTTTTGTGTATTTTAACTATTCGTTGTGCAAGCGCCTTGGTTTTAGAAAGGCGCTTTTTATAAATAAAGCATGATTTGAGTTGATATGATATAGCAATTGACCAATTAGGATGCAGGGCTGTCCCTCCCCATTTTATAATTTGAGTTTGCTCTACAGCCTTTCATTTAGTTTCCTTGTTTATAGGGCCCATACTGACAAGCAGTCTTCTTGATCACCAACAGGTGACAACAGTGAGCACTCAGCTCATTTCTTCACTGCCAGAAGATGCAGTGACTCTGTGACAGAGATGGGAAACAATAGAAATATCTGACAATGAAGCCTGTTCTCAGAAACCTTCCCTACCTTCTTGATTACATAGAGAATAATGGATACCCAGTTATCGGTAACAAGCTGGTTAGTTCATTGAGAGGTTGCCATGGCGACCATCTGAACCTCGAGAGCGTAGATGGCAGCCATGTTGGGCTAGCCACACCACAACAGTACTAATCTTAGTTTATTTTATTATGTTTATTTTGTTGTTTTATTTTGTTTCTTTTCCTGGTTATTCGTTATATGAAATATCTGCCGGTAGTTGTCAGCAGAGATAGCAATAGTGCGTTGCTATTTTAATGTTGTTTCCCTTCGAGATCGAAAAGACGTCCAGGAGTAAGATTCAAGACTTTTTTGGAGTACTCTGATTAAAGACTGGGAAGTTTTTTACCATCTATAATCAGGAGTTGGGAGTCTGCTGACCGGGACTGTGAGCTGATTGTTGGTTTTGCGCTGCTCTGGGACTGTACCACGGATTTTGTGGAGTGCCTGGAAGATACGGCCCAGAGTAGGGTATTGGGACTCTAAAGCCAGTTTTGTGAGACTTAAGCGGTTTCTTTTTTCAGGCCTTATGGACTGCAGCATCTCCGGTGTTGTTCTCTGGAGTGTTGGCCTCTACGGTGAGCCCGCTGAACCTGGTCTGAACCCAGGGTGGTTTACTGGGGCTGTTGGCTGCGAGGGGAGATCGGGGCTAGTGCTGTCGGTGGACAGGCCCCAGTGTGCCCGTGGTTCCTGGGTTTTATGGTGGGCAAGCTGGAGAGCCCACTCGCGTGGACCCAGTCATGGGTCGACTTTCCTAGTAGCCTCTCGGGGGATGACCGGGGTGAGAATTCTCCTCAGCTGGGTAGCTTCTGTTTAAGTGGTCTGAACCAACTTGAGGACTTGAAACGATTTTCTGGCTGCAGTGGAGGTCTGTTTATGTCACCATGGAGCTCGCGGAATAGTGAGAATGTCATCATCTATCTGAGAACAACCCAGGTCAGACTGTTCCTTTTCCTTTCCTATATGTTCTGGTGAAGCAGTGAGAGTGCTTCATTTTTCTACCAAGAACAACTGTGTGACTGTTTAAATATTACCCTGCCTATGTGAGAGATAGACTTGGGACTAAATCCTCAGAGATGAGAGCCCTGAAGGTTTCCACTATTCCAAGTTTTTAGTGGTGTGTAAGTGGAAAAGTGACTGGGGCTCTGTGCCCAGACCTTTTGAACTTTTCCTGAGGATCCAAAATCTGCCTGAAGGGGAATGGACAGTTGTTTTATTTTGTTTTTTTTGTTAAGTGCTCTCCCTTGCTACGTGAGAGGTGGGGGGGTAGGCTTAATTTAGTTTTAAAATAGTTTATTATTGTTTTTTGTTAGATATCTGTTGTTCAAGTTATTTTAAATAAGCTAGTGGCTTTGACAGTGTTAATCAAATTTGTTGATTAACAGTAGTTTTTAAATATTTGGCAGCATGTGCTGGGACCGAGCTTCTGTGGGCAGGCGCTACTCCCCCTCTAGGCTGAGGGACCTGCGCCTCTTTGACAGCCTCCATTGCAACCTGAGGTATATAGGCATTGTTGTGCCTTGGGGATTGCATGGAGGAGGCAGAGGGGGAGGGGGGTTCTCAGCTGGGGGGGAACGGAGTGAGCGGATAAGGGTGGTGAGGTCAGGGAGATACCCTGGGGCGAAATGGGTTCAGGATAGGGGTTTGCATTGCCTGGTTCCCATACCCAAGGGTTCCACTGATAATGGGCAAGTGGCCCGCTCCTCCAAGGCCTCTCATCCAACTCGGGTGATGTTATGCAATGCCAGGTCTACAAAGAACAAGACAGCAATTATTGCTGATCTTGTCGAGTCATCTGACCTGGCTTGCATCACCGAGACCTGGCTGGACGAGAATGCTGGTCCCATATTGGAGTCAGCTGTTCCAGCCGGGTACTCGGTGATACATCGCCCGAGATTGGATCGAAGGGGGGGTTGCTATTTGTTTCGAATCTGAATTGGGCCTTGTAGAGGTTCCAGTGGTGACCCATAGATCCTTTGAGTGTATCATGGGAGCAGGTGTGGGCAGCAGAATCTTACTCATCTGTCGTCGACCTGGTAACGAGAACATTTTTCTGCAGGAAGTTGCAGACTTCATTGTCGTCCTGGTGTTGGAGCCCTCCAGGTGGTTGGTCCTGGGGGACTTCAATGCCTGGGTTGACAATGAGCTCTCGCATTTTGGTCAAAACTTCCTCCAATTGATGATTTTGTTGGGCTTTACACAGGCTGTTATCGCTGCTACCCATACTCAGGGTCATTCTTTGGATCTGGTGTTCATCCTGGGGATGGAGATCACAGAACTGGTGGGGGAACCAGTTGGGTGCTCTGACCATCACTCTATAAGGTTCAATTTCACGCCCCCCCCAAGAGACCAACCCCTTTGGAGATGGTCCAGTACTGCCCTTTGAGGGGAGTTACCCCTGAGGGTCTGATGGCAGTGCTGGACTGATCAAGTTGGCCTATGGAGTGCAGGGAACCAGATGTCTTAGTTGTGCACTATAATAACGTGGTGCTGAGGGCTCTGGATTCCATAGCTCCTGTCCATGTTCGCCCCCTCTCCCTCTGCCCTTGGTCCCCTTTGTTTGATGGGACATTAAGGGAGTTGGGGAGAGTGGGACAAAGATTGGAACACTGCTGGCAGAAATCCAGCCTGGAAGGTGACAGACTTAGATTGATGGCCCATTATGTGGACTATCAATCAGAAATCTCCCGTAAGAAGGCAGAGTTCCTGTCCAGAGAGATAGCTGCATCAAGAAATTGACCAACTCAGCTCTTCTGGACCGTGGACAGACTGTGCAATTCAGCCTGTCTGCAGGGTCGGAGAGCTTTTTCACAAATAAAGTGTGATGAGTTTGCTCAGTTCTTTGATCATAAGGTGCCATCGATCAGATTGCAGATCCGCAGTACATGTTCTAATGAGCGTGGCAGTGAATGATGCAAGGTTACAGGCCCTCGGTCTGCCTAGGCAGATTTTGACCAGCCAGCGATTACGGATATCATGAAGATTGTCCAGGGCTTGCAACCGACTTGCTGTAGTTTGGACCCTGGTCCCATGCACCTGCTTGTGGAGTGTATGGATGCGGTCAGACCAGTCCTTGCTGAGACAGTCTGGTGCTCTTTGGACCAAGGGGGTGTTTCTGGAGTCTCTAAAAGAGGCTATCATGACACCCCTTTTCAAGAAACCTTCCCTTGACCCAGACTGTCTATCGCTAACTACAGACCGATCTCTAACTTGCCCTTTTTGGGCAAGGTTATTGAGAAGAGAAAGTAGTCGCGTTGCAACTCGATGACTTTCTTACCACCCATGAAGTCTATGATTCTCTCCAGTCTGGTTTCAGGAAGAAGCATAGTACTGAGATGGCGTCGGTTTGGGTACTAAATGATCTAATAGCGAGAGATCGGAGGAGCTGTTCGATCTTGATTCTCCTTGATCTCTCTGCAGCATTTGACACTGTGGACCATGGGATATTGCTAGAATGCCTGCGGCTGCTCTGTGGCCTGTCGGGGACAGTCCTCAGATGGTTCCATTCTTTCCTCATGGGCAGAACTCAGAGGGTAGTATCAGGAATTTTTTCCTCTGCTCCCTTTGCTCTGCCCTGTGAGGTGCCGCAGGGTTCTGTGCTTTCCCCCATGCTGTTCACGGTGTACATGCTGCCGTTGGGAGACATTATAATGCATTATGGGCTGAGTTTTCACTGCTATGCAGATGATACTCAGCTCTATATGTCCTTTGTACCCGAACAGAGTGACGCATTATTGGTCTTTAACAACTGCCTCACTGAGATTCAGGACTGGATGAGTGCTAGCTGGTTAAGACTGAATCCAGACAAGACTGAGGTGTTGGTGGTGGACCCAGGTCACCGTGCAGAGACGTTGACTCCTGGGTTTCTCTCTGGCCTTGTGTTAGGGGGTAACCAGTTGAGAGCTTCTGAACAGGTGCAGAATCTGGGCGTCATTCTTGACGGTGATCTGATGCTAAAGACACAGGTGTCAGCCGTTGTCAAGTCTTCCTTTTACCATCTGAGGAATATAGCCCAGATAAAACACCTTGTTCCACATGATGATCTTCCTGTGCTGGTTCATGCCTTTGTTTCTTCGCGTCTTGACTACTGTAATGCTCTATATGTAGGGTTGTGGGGGGTGGATCTCCATCGCCTGCAGCTGGTGCAGAACGCTGCAGCCAGGTTGTTGACTGGGTTACCAAGAACTTGCCATATCACTCCTGTGCTGCGTGAACTGCACTGGCTGCAGGTGCGATGGAGAATCACCTTCAAGGTCCCGTTGCTAACCTATAAGACCCTACATGGTCAGGGACCGGGCTACTTGCAAGATCTCCTTTGACCCTTCTGCCCTCTCTGCTCCCACGATGAGAGATCGCTAGAGATTCCTAGGGTTCGTCTTCAGTCATCTGGGGCCAGAGCTTTTTCTTTCATGGCCCCAACCCTGTGGAATTCTCTACCTCGTCGGATAAGAGACTGCCTGTCCACAGAGTCACTCAATGCATCTCTGAAGAGCTATTTATTTGAATTAGCATTTGTATAAGTCTCCTGCTGCACTTTAATTATTTTTATGTTTGTATTTATTGTGATGGATGTTATTTTGCTGTGTATCTGCGCTCTGATATTTTGAAAAGCGCATTACAAATAAATTTTGATTTGATTTGATTTGACCATGGCCAACCTCGAGATGAACTAACTCAGCTAGTTACTGTTAGCTTGGTATCCATTGTTTTTTATAGTGCAGGATGCCAACTGCTATGAAACGCAACTATTTGGGTGACTTACTTTGCATTTTTTTCTCCACTTTGCCTCTCGCTTCACTGTTGTTTTCATCACCGCGGCTGCTTCCTGGTCATATAATGCACATGCGCTAGCATGTTCAATGATGTTATGCTGTAGTAGCTACGCAGCTAGTGCAGCATAACAGCTGTGATGATGTAGCTACTACAGCATAACAACATTTCGAAAGTGATGGACTTTTAACGCTAACAGCGTTCCATCATACAGTATATCTGCATTACAGTCTGCATGATATACATGACATGCAAAGGCAGTTTGCAAAAAGGGCAGAACATTGAATACATAAACAATCCTGGGGGCTGATAATTTCCAATTTGTTTAGTTTTTGTAACTCTTTCTAATGTATATGCATGTATTTTACAGAATTAAAAAAGTGCAAAGCACTATGGGTATGCAAATCCTTCAGGGGTTGAGCTTTATAGGAAATCTCTTCAAGAGGCACTACATTCTGCTAGCCACATCTCTACTCAGACCTTACCATGCCAACTCATGCACATGCTAAATACAGAGATAATCTCTATGTCAGATAGTTTGGAGCGCAATATTTCCTCAGAGAATGATTGCAACTGGGAAGTAGTGGTTCAGGGTAGTGGCTTTAGACTCAGACATATACAGCTGTTCATAGACTGTTGTTTTTTTATTAAATGTACTTTATTAGAAAAATTGAAAACAACAGATACCAAGAAATACAATCATTGTCTAAATACAAAAAGAACCATACACAAAACAGGTGAAACAATTTAAAACAAAACACCCCAAAACCCATCCACTCTCTCCACCTAGAGCATGGTCATAATAGTATCTGGAGCATAAGGGGCCATTAAACCATGAAAACTATATTTAGATGAGAGCGGAGAACTCAAAGAACTGGGGAAATAGTCAAGAACCTAATTACCTGGAGCAGAAATAACGAGTAGGGCATAAAGTGATTCCTATTTGTGAAAAAATGCATTGAGACAGTTATTAATAGAAGCAATCTATCTCTCCGCATTCAGGGCCTGTAGAATTTCTTGATGCCATTCTTTTCTGGTAGGGATGGTGTCATTGAGCCAATGTAGTAAGATTTCTAGTTTGGCCATGAGGGTGATCAAGGCCATGTGACCCTGCCAAGGACCGAAGACATGCAGTGGATAGAATCCGGCCAAAAAATCCCTGGAGTGAATAGGTCCTTAAGTCCAAGGAGGGGGTCCAGAATACCCTGATTACATCCCAAAAGGGAATTACTGTAACACAATCCCATAAAATGTGTTTGAGCATACCCTCAGCTAAACCACACAGTACACAATGGCAAAGGGAGCTTCCCCACCTTATGCGTCTTCTGAGACTTGAAGTATAGATTATAAAGGATTTTATAATTGAACCAGATAGTACCTGTCTTGCTTTATGTATTTATAAAGATTTTTCCAAATAGACTGCCAGATTTCTGGTGTCCAGTGCACCTCTAAAGCTTGTTGCCAGTAACAACAAGTACCCTGGGGTGTAGTGGTTTCCAGTGTTTGAAATGCCTTATAAAGCTCTGAGATATGGTGAGAGTACACAGTTGTATTGATAAGGATGTCTAGACTGGTCCCTGCCAGTTGAGTTCTTGGAGGAGGACCTAGGTGTGCATTAATGGCATGAGTTAACTGTGAAAACTTGAAAGTAAATGAAGTGGGTAAATTATAACACTATTGTACAACAGGAAATGGGAGAAATGATTCATAGACTGTTCTAAAGCAGCTACTAATCTCAAGGGGATCTGAGGTGTCAAAAGACATTCTCAGATTGCATTATGTAATTATAGTTCCCCAAGGCTCTATTTTAGGGCCAGGTTTATTTGATCTATACATGAACCCCCTTACCATGACCAACCTCCATGTCAAATTCCACCTGTACATTGACAACACCATACTTTACACGGCAGGCACAAACAACTCAGAAATTGAACCCAGACAATAAGCGGTGTTTGATGAGCTCCAATACTTTTATTTGCACTCAAAATTAGCACTGAATGCAAAAAAAACCCCAAAAAAACAGGTAATGTACTTCAGCGGAACCAAAGGTCAGGGCACACCCACAAACACATTACAAATCAGAACAGCAGACCAAGTCACCCTACAGCAGGTCCACAGTTACCGCTACCTGGGTGTTTGGCTAGATGAGAAAATCAGATGGAATGCTCACATAGGTAATCAGACAAAGAATCTGGGGAAACCCCTAGGGGCCCTTTACAAAATTAAACACTCAACGGACACACAGACCAGGAAACAAATAGTAGAAACCATGGTCCTAGCAATCTTCGACTATGGTGACCAGTTGTTCTTGGGAACATCTAGTCTGGAACTGGAAAAGTTTGACACCATGCATGGCAGATTTACCCACTTCTTTCTGGATGCCCTCCCCCACACACACACAGAAGTGAACTGAGTAGCAGACTGATAACGGCAAAGATTAGATGAGAGAAGGCGATTACACTGTCTAGCATACATGTACAAATGTTATGGTAACAAAGCTTCAGATTATGTAAGAACAAAATATCCACACAAGATACCAAGGGGTCCTTAAGGTCCACGGGAGGGATAGAAATCTCACTTCCCAGCAGAAACTAGGAGGTGGGCAAACAACACTTCCTGTGTGTAGGTCCTAAACTCTGGAACTCCATGCCTATCCACCTCAGACCATCAGACAAACCCATTAGCATGGGCAAAATCAAACAATGGCACATCGAACAGACTAACAAGTCCTGGCCTTGCTGCCTGGTCCTAGAATGAAAGCATGAATCTCATTACTTTATCTACTTTCCCACTTTCTCTTACAGATATTGGTACTTATGTTTGCAACAATGTCTGAAACTTGTAACTTGTTACTTTCAACATTCCTGTACCTTACCCTGTACTACTACCACAAATGTTATAAACAATGTCTAAACATTCTATTTTCCATTTTTCTGCTTGTATCATGTGCACTGTATGGGACCTCATTGAAAATGAGCTTTGCTCAACTGAGTACCCATTTCATATGATTAATAAAATATTTTACCACTACATTAACTCTGCTCTTTAATTGCCATGCCTGCAGTTGTCCCCACCCCAACCCCCCTAAAATCAGAAGCCAACCTAGGTAAGTAATACATTATACTCTATCTGGGCCACAGTTAAAGAACCACCGACACCTCGAGAAGAACTTTCAAAAAACATAATATCTGGACACAGAGCAGCTTATATTTCTTATTAGCTCTGTATTTCATAGTCCCATTATTTACTACTGAGATCATATGTATGAAAACAGTAGAGCTGCTCCCTGAGGGTTCATCAGCTCCTACTACTGCTCACCTACCTGATGACATAATACTCTCCTTGTGATATCACAATTATTCCCATGGCAACAGACTGTGAAGTCACAACAGAGTATTATAATTTCAAGTAGGGAATAAGCTATAGAAGCAGATGGACTCTAACTGATAAATATCTCATTTTTCTGGTAATTTCTTCAGTAATAAAAAATGAAGAGGATAAATCTATAGAAGGCATATGAAATACAAGCTGCATTTTGTCCAAACATTATGTTTTCCAAAGTTTTTGCAATGATGTATGCTGCCCTTTAAAGTGTTGAACTTTAATTTAGCTTTCTGGAGATCCCTTTGAAGCAAGGGGTTTACACAAGGTCACATTTCCTTCTCTAATTCTGTGATTTTAGTCTGAAGAGAAGTCAGGGATCTCATTTCCTCCCTCTTTTTATAAGACAAAAGGAGATCCCTGAAGGTATGTCTTTAGCACCCCCCATTGTAAGCCAGAGGGCATTGCATCTGCGAGATTAAAGTATAAATAGTCATGTATGGAGCAACTGATAAATTCCCCTAATTCAGGTCTGGTCAGCAAACTGTGGTCATGTTTCCAAGCCTTTGAGGGATGGTACCCCCGGGGAGCCTTACTTACCTAGATCTTGGATGAGCATGTACAAAAATAAAAACATTTCCTAACTGATACATACCTGAGCCATTCTCAGACTGCATTGTAAAATAGCCCTCTCATTAACTCTGCTCTTTAACTGCCACAACAGCAGCCCCCACCCCAGTCCCTACCCAGTTATCAAAATCCAATAGTTAAATATATAGAATAGGGTATAAGAGCCCATACACAACAAGGCTATTCCTTCACCAAGCGGTTACCAGGATGACAAGGACCTCAGGAGCAAAGCATGAGAGGTCAGTCTGTCATCCTGGTAACAATGAGGTGAAAAAGTAGTTTTGTTGTGTATTGAGGCTCTCATACACTATTTTATATAATGTATCATGTAAAAAATACACTATTCTTTTCTTTTCTTATTTTGTACCCTTCATTTTTGGTTTTGAAAGCAGTACTCACCATGTGCTTTATTACATGGCAACTGTCATAGCGTGTCTCCCAATCAGCTGATTGGCAGCCCACTGTCTTATGATGTCCATACTGCAGCAGAACAAAAAGTCCTTCTGCTGCAGTACGAACATCACTACTGCACCAGAATGACTTTTTACAAGGCATGGAATGCCATACTTAACAAAGTCTCACCATACACTATAAATAAAAATAAATGTATATGGGAGGAAAATGAATGTACCTAATTGAGCCCTCTGCTCTGGAGAAGGAGAAGGGTAGCAGAAGACCTACCTAATACCCCACCCCAAACTTAATTCCTGTCACCCCTAATATTTTAACTCCATTAAATTCAACCATCTCCACTGAAATGTTGATGAAATACCTCAGTTCCTCAATATTTATTTTATGTATATTTATTTTTATTTGTTGACCGGGTGGGTACACTGATCCCAAAGTTTTCAGGAACGACCGGGCCATAAAGATGGTGTATACAAGTACAATAATGCAACAAGGCATGAGTAGAGAGACCATACAGCACAACCCAGTGCTGGCGTGTAGATTACAATACAGTGTATTAGAGTGCGAACATGAGTAAAACTATTTGTTCATTTATTTTAAGGTGTTAACTTGGTAAGAGCACTGGACCGAGGGTCCTTTTTCAGGCTCGACCCGGACAGGTCATACAATAGAAAACATACAAAAACATAAAACAAACATTTAATAACAATTACAAATACAAGAATAATGAATAACATTCAGCACATTTAGAACATAGCAGAGAAATGTGCAGTAACATAGAGAGCAGCATTAGCAGGGACCTGGCGGACGAGTATGTAACTATCCAGGGATCTATCACAGCTGTACTAAACAAAGTTAGGAACAATAATAGTCTGTACAGAACTGTCTAAAGATCCTGATGACTTCTTAGAACCTAGGCTCAAGTTGAATAAACAGGACTGGCAAGAATTGGGGAATGTATAGGGAATCCAGCGTATACAAGTGAGTCTGAATTAGAGTAAACTGTTGAGCCTCATCATTTATCACTTTGTCAGGGATGTTGCGCAGTAGCCATATAGATGTGTTCCTAGCTTTTGAGCTAAAGCACACCATATGGAGAGTCTACCCCCTCCAGCAGCATCCCAGGCGTTCCACTTCCATAGATATAATGAGTTTCCTGCATTAGTAAGTCATCAACCTTGTGTTTTTAGAACACTGTATGTTAAAACCCACTTCCACTCAACAACCTTTTTTAGCCCATTCACATTCCAGGCCAGCAGTTTATCACTATTAGCCATATTTTTGTGAATAACAAATCAGATTTCGATCTTGGGCAGTGAAAGTAGCTCAATCCATGCCCCGTATTGATGGCTTCCATACCAGTTGTAGTAAGAAAGAATCTCAGATTTATAAGTGGGTAGCCATCTGGGAACAAGCGACCACCAAACAGTGTGGTTCATGATAAACACAGCCATAGAGTCAAGCCATACAAAAGCAAGAGTATTGGACTTTAGGAGGGCTGACTTTGGGAAAATGAGAGAGTGCCTCAGAAAAGTACTAGCAAACAGGCAAGAAGGAGTTGTGGAGGAACAACGGGGAGTAATCAAAACAGCCATCACAGAGGTGATAAGCCTTTGTGTGAAGCAAATCAACAAAACACAATAAAGGAAAAAAATGCTATGGTTCTCAAAAGAGGTGGCAGGGAAGGTTAAGGAGAAAAGGATAGCATTCAGGAAATATAAGGAAACACAAGGAGCAAGACAGAGAACTTTATCAGTTAAAGCAGAAAGAGGCAGGGAAGGCAGTCAGAATAGCAAGGGCCCAAACTGAGGAAAGGATAGCAAACTCTGTTAAGAAGGGGGATAAGACCTTTTATAGGTACATTAGGGAGTGAAAGAAGGACCAAGAGAGGGATACTGAAGCTTAATAAAGGGGAGAGAATGTGGGCAGAGGGTGACAGTGAAAAAGCAGGGATACAGAACGAATATTTCTGCTCATTATTCACAAAGGAAGGGGAGGGGAAGGTACCTAAACCAAACAAGAACTCTGGAGACGGGGTTCAATACCAGTCCATTTACAGAAGAAAGGGTTCTGAAAGAACTAGTAAAATTGAAGGTCAGCAAAGCAATGGGGCCTGATGGGATTCACCCAAGAATTCTAAAATAACTAAGGGTAGAACTAGTGTCACTGCTGACTACTCTGTATATCAAATCATGGGAGGATGGGGTAGTACCTGAGGACTGGAGGAGGGCGGATGTAATTCCTCTTCACAAAAGTGGGAGCAGGCAGAAGCAGGAAACTATAGACCAGTTTGACCTCAGTGGTAGGGAAAATTAAGGAAAGAATTGTTGAGTACCTAGAGGCCAGTGGAGCACAGGAACCAAGGCAGCATGAATTCACAGTGGGAAAGGTCGTGTCAGACAAATCTAATCGATTTCTTTGACTGGGTGACCAAAGTAGTAGACCAGGGAGGGGCTGTGGACATGGTCTACCTAGATTTTAGCAAGGCATTTGATACAGTCCCACACAAAAGATTAATAAACAAGTTATCCAGCCTTGGAGTGGGTCCCCAGGTGGTAGCCTGGATAAAAAATTGGCTGGACAACAGGACACAAAAGATAGTAGTAAACGGAGCCCACAGTGAAGAAAGGAGGGTTACTAGTGGGGTACCGCAGGGTTCAGTACTGGGACTGGTCCTTTTTAATGTCTTTATAAGTGACATTGCAGAGGAACTGGAAGGAAAAGTATATCTCTTTGCAGATGTCACAAAGATCTGCAACAGGGTTGATACACAAGATGGGGTGGAAAGGATGAGAAGGAACCTGCCTAAGGTTTTTCAATGACTATACCAGCCAAACCCTTTTTTGCCAAACTTTAATTACAACATTAAGCTTGTTGTAACTGAAATGATACCTCTGTAACCGGCTGCTTATTCTAACTGTATCTAACCTTGCTATGCTCTATTATCTGTGTCCTAAAGTGTTGTATGATTTAAATGTTTCCTCCAATGTAACTAATCCCGGGTCACCCCTGAAAAAGGGACCTTCGGGGCTCAGAGGGCCTACTCAGTTAACAAAATTAATAAATAAAAATAATACCCCCTCTGGACTTTCTGCTTTCACTAATGTGTCAATAGAAAGTCTTCTCCCTTTCTTTTATTATTTGATAGATGTGCATTGATGTTTCTCTGCATCTTAGGATATTTTAGGGGGCTGATATATTCTTCCCCTATTAGATATTTTCTTGAGGTAAAATGGTGAGGCCCATGTTCTGTAAGCGGGGTAATTATTAAAACACTTTAGGATAATTTTAGATGCTTACTCCATTTGCTCATGGGCTACAGCTACACAAAACTATGGACTTTTAGTATCAGGAATGATGAATTGATTTATTATAGATCTCTCCCCAGATATACAGGACTTACTTGGAGATACTGAAATCCTGAATATAATGAAATGTAATTTTTCCACTTTGATTGTATAATATCCGCTGTTTCCAAGACACAATGTAAAAATGTACCTGATTTACATGTGAAACTAATAAATATAACGTTTTTAAAAAAGAGACTATCACATCCAGAGTGACTGCACTGTTTGGGGTGTTTGGCACATTCAGGAAGTATGCAATAAGGGCAGATCAAGGATTCAAAACAAGGTTGGGCATAATTGTACCATTGGCATGCATTCTAGTTCTACTAAGAAAGGAAGTGGGTAAAGCAACCAGCAGCATCACTGAATTTCAGAGAAGGTAAGCAATCATAAAATGTGGGTTTTCAACTAGAAATAATATGATGCAAAAAGTGTTGAGAGTGTCCCTTTAATACTGCTCAGTAGTTTAAAGATATGCCAATTTAAAGCTAAGTAGCAAAACAAAAGATCTGTGCTCACAAATACAGATAGTGACATGACCCAAAGCCGCCCAGTGCTTCACTCTACCAAGCTTCATCAGGGGGCCCCCTAGTCCTTCAGCATGCTAACCCTTTGATCTACTTCTGTTAGGTAAGTACTGTCGAGATCTTGCCCCATGTTTGTAAACTACACCATTATATTACAGAAGCCCATCTTCACTTCTGCCTGCAACTCCCTCAACAGGGCAGCTCATTTGGATTCCAGTACTGGAATCAATGTCTTCATATTACCAGGAATCAGAGGCCTGTTACTAATCTAATTGGGGGCACAAGAGATCTGCAGTAGCTGGACTGAAAGCATTGCAATTTTTTTTTTTTTTTTTTGGTGGGGGGTCTCCATGTAGCCATAGCTAAAAGCAAGAGATGTGACATGAAAAAAAGCAAACTAAGTGCTGGGTTTTATACCTGATGGAGATCAGTTGAAAGTGCTGCGTGGTCACCATTTTTGGTGGCTTGGTGCCCCTGGAACCAGGAAAACTCAGCTAGGCATGACTCCTTTTCCTATAGGTTTCCTCAACCTTGCAATAAACTTTCTTCAACTATTTGCTTCTCCTTCTCAATCTTACCTTTAAGGCCCTGCTCCATGACTTCACAGTCCACCCCCGTGCCTGTTTCTAGTTTCTTGTTTTCATTCTAATAATACATTCCATTTCCAGGGAAGGTAAACCTGCGCTGCATGGATGGAGTTTGTGGCAAGCTTTAATAAAGCGAATAACATCCGGATGGGAGACTAAGAGACAGGTCCCCGCTTAAATGCACTATATTCCTCGGGTGAGCTCATTGTTGTCTGATGTATTAAATGTACTGGGTCCCTATCGGCCCAACTGTTCATGTCAAGAGTACTTGTACGAGTCTATTTCATGTTTTCCTTGGTCTCTCATCTACAATTTGTACTGCTCGTGTTCCTCATTACCCACACCCACCTGAGGGTATGGCTGACCCAAAATGCATATTACTGCCATCCATGCCTGTACTATTGCTGTTTTTCCTACCACTTGTTGTAATGTATATGCCTGATGTTCTTGTATGTACCTTGTACTCACCTGGGTCAGACCTGAAAATGGGCAGTTGGCTGTCTAACATGCTTACCTGGTAAACAAAAGCAAATAAATAAATAAACACTCTGAACTATGGTAAGTACTGTCACCTGAACACTGTTACAAATATTATCCCACAAGAAAGGGAGCTGTTGCCCAGCTTTGAGATGGACTAAACCTGTGGAGCTTGTTTAAATAAGAAAATTAAAAGGGCAACAAGAAAAAATGGAGATGCTTTTAGTACAATGACAAAAACTGGGATGGAGAAAAACAGTAAACTATAAAGAAGCATTAAAGAATTGCAACAATAAAATGCAAAGGTAAAAAAGAAAGCTAGAAAACAAACTATCATTAAAGGCAAATAAAAAATAATTCTATTACATAAATTCAACCTGGGGGGATGAAACTGGGCCATTGTGAAGAAAAAAATACTCACTGTAGTAATGTTTCTTCCAAAGGGACCATCACGATGTTGAAAACAGCATAATTCTCATGGAATGAGCTTCGGAATTTTATGCAAATCATGGAACTTGGAATGAAATTTAACGTCTGCTGTGTGGTCATGCTCACCCCTACACTCTAATATCAGGTTTATTTTTCAAGCTAGGGTAAACTGTGACCCCCCTCAAAACTAGCTGTCTATCAAAAGATTCTAAAAATGTTACCAAAATTTTTGAAAATAGGTAAAACAAAGCAAAACGTATTTGTGATGAAAAAGTAAAATAATTCAGATGACTGAGCAGCAGCAGCTGTAAAGACACTGTAACAAGTAATGCTTAAACAAATAGGGAAAAGACTGATTCTTGTCTGAACCTTTTCCCAGGTTCTAGAAGGGGAGGCAAGAATTAAGGATTGCTAAACATAGTGAGAGATCCCTTTGGAAGAACATTACTATGGTAACTGTTTTCTTTAAACTCCAGTAATACCTCACTAATGTTTAACAGCAGACTCCATAGCAGTACCTTGGGAAGCTGGGTACAGCACCTATTTAGGGAAAAGGTTCTGCAAGACAGCAGTGCCAAAGCTGGCATCCCTTCTGGACTGTATGTCCAGACAGTAATGTTTTGCAAAAATGCGTGCTGTTTTCCAAGTAGCTGCTTTACAAATTTCTTGCAGGGGGATACTCTTTGATGCTGCCACAGAGGCACAGGTGCCCCTTTCAAAGTGTTCCCATATGCCTCTTGGTGGCAGTTTCCTAGCTTTATTATAACTGAACTGTATGCAGGAGACTATCCAGTGAAAAATGGTTCACCTAGAAGCCAGTTTGCCTTTTCCCACTTCACCCGAAGTGACAAACAGCTGTGTGCTAGTGGACCTCATATTCTGTGTGTGATCCAAATGGTAGCTCAGTGCCTTTTCACATCCAGACTATGGAGTTATTGCTCCTCTGAGATGGATTTTTTTCCGTAAAGAAAACAGGAAAGGCAATTGATTGATTCAATGGAATTCAAACACCACTTTTGGGAAGAATTTCCTGTTTGTCCTTAGGACCACATTGTCCCTATGGAAGATTCTGTAGTTGGGATCTGTGCAGAGGGCTTGTAGCTCACTCATCCTTCTGGCAGATGTTACTACCACCAGGGCAACAGTTTTCCAGGTGACGTACTTCAGTGCAGCAGTGGCCATGGGTTTGAATGGGACCTCAATCAGCTGAGCAATGCACAAGTACCAGGGAGGGACTGGGTCCCTTACTGAAGGCTAGAGATGATTAAGGCCTTTGAAAAACTTTGAAATGGGTTGTGATGCCACCGACCTATCTTTGCCAGCTGATGTGTAAGCTGATAGTGCTGCTAAATGAACCTTCAGGGATGATGGCCTTAGGCCCAAGAACTGTAGGTGGACTAGGTAGTCCAGGATTGCAGATAGACCTGTCCGGATGGGGTTGATCTGTCTAGGAGTAAACCAGAAGGAAAATCTTTTTCATTTTGAAGCATACATTTTCCTTGTTGCTAGTTTCCTAGAAACCTTCAGCACCTTCAATACTTTCTTAGAGAGCTTTATCCCAGAGAACTCTAGCTCTTCAAGAATCATGTTCTGGGACCGACCCGCTCGAGACGCTAATGACCCGGGTTTGGGAATAAGCCTTGGCTGTTGGAGGGCTGGCTGGGAGGAGAAGGCTGCCATTCCTGATGCAATACTGACACCTGGGTGACCACAGGTGGCAGTGCAGCCGAGAACGCCAACAAAATGGGAGGGGGTGATGTTGTCTGGAGAACCCATGCTCTGCATCCACTTAGCATGCGCTGGCACATTAGTCTCCTTGTGTGTGTGCTGACATCACCAGGGCATCTCTGATACTGGGGAACAAAAGATTGACTTCGGCGCTGGTTTCAGGCAGCATCCTGGTATATCTGAGGTGGTCCCTGCCACCACCGCAAGCCAACCGATGAGGCTCGTGAGTAGAGTTGTAGTTGGCCACCCCCTACCCCTGCCCAGAGGGTAAATTGAGGCTCCATGGGGGCAGGCTGCAGTAGATTAGCAGAGACTGAGGGATGATCTGATGGCTCCTAGCCAGAGGACTGGCCTGGAAATTTGGGAGCATAAGCAATAAATTGAAAAGAAAGAAAAAAAAAACATGCTCGGAGGTGCACAGTTCTCAAATCTGGGAATGTTGTTCTGTCCTGGGACACTGTCAGCACATTGTATCTTAGCAGCAGGTTGATAGGAGGCCTGTTGGAGAGGGACAGGGGCACAGACTACCGAGTCTGCCTGGCTCAGTCTGGAGCTATGAGAATCATTGTTAGTGACTCTTTTATCAGTACTCTCAGTAAAAGTGGGAATGGTGGGAAGGCCTATAGAATCTTTCCTGGCCAGCTGAGGACTAGAGCATCCTCTGGGACTGAACCCACTGCTGGGGGGGTCTGCAACAAAACAGTGACATCTGCTTGTTCTCTCAGGAAGCAAACAAATCTATTCCTGGTGTGCCTACCATCTGAACACTGATGCCAGCAAGGGTCCATTCGTGCCTTTTCCTGGCTGATCCTGCTCAGGGAGTATGCCAGCAGTGTCTTTCCCTGGCAGGTGTACTGTGGATAGCTGAACTTCCAGGGAGTAGGCTAGGTTCCAGATCTTCATGGCTTCTTCAGAAGAGGGAGGTAACAATCCCTCTTTAAAAGACACTGGATAGGCCCCATCTGGGGTACTGTGTGCACTACTGGAGGCCACACCTTCACAAGGACATTAACCAAATTGAGGCAGTCCAGAGAAGGGCAACCAAAATGGTGCAGGGACTGCATCAGAAAACATATGAGGACAGATTAACGGAGCTCAATATGTATACCCTAGAGCAAAGGAGGGAGAGAGGTGATATGATCGAAACATTCAAACACCTTAAGGGCATTAACAAGGTGAAAGAGTCTAACATGTTTCAATATAAGAAAAATAGCAGGACAAGAGGACACAGCATGAGATTAGAGGGAGGCCAATTAAGGGGTAATATGAGGAAGTTCTTTTTCACAGAAAGGGTGGTGGATGCATGGAATTGCCTATCTCAGGAAGTGGTGGCTATGAATACAGTGCAAGGCTTCAAACAGGCATGGGATAGGCATAAGGGAGCAATACAGATGCGTATGAATAGATAGGCCATTGACAGAGCAAAGGCCGATGGCACATTTATAAGGTAGAAAAAGAAATGGGCAGACTGGATGGGCCTTGTGGTCCTTATCTGCCATCAACTTCTATGTTTCTATGTTTCTGTGCTCAACTTTGAAGATCTTATTCCTCTGTCTGTTCAGATCTGGACAGACTAACCCTGAATATAGGAGGAGAAAGCCTGCATTGCCAGATACAGTGCCCTGAGTTCCAGAAGATTTACATGCTCTGTAGTCTCCCTTGTGCTCCAGGTGTCACTCACAGTAAGGTTCTCCAGATGGGGCCCCATCCTAGGACATCTGTGTCTGCTGTGAATATGAGTGTGGGGGATAGCTGGAGGAAAGGAATTCCCTGTCTGAGGTGGTCTTCCTCCTTCTACCATTCCAGTGCCTTTAACAAAGTTTTTGTAACAGGCACAGGTCTGAACAAAGGATTCCCAGCTTAGGAACCAGTGGTTCCCTAGGTGATACTGAATGTCCCTCACTTTGAACCTGGCCCCTGGCACACTGCAGTGGTCAAGGCCATGTGACCCAGTAACTGTAGAAAGTCCCTTGCAAGTCTTGGTTGACCTAGCTTGAAAGATTCTGCAGTTGAAATTAGATTTGTTACTCTTCTTTGAGACAGGAAATGCCTCCTCCTGCAGGGTATCGAGCTCTGCACTGATAAAAGTCTAGAACTTGAACTGGGTCAGTTTGAGACTTTTAGAAACACAGAAACAAGACAATGACAGCAGAAAAAGATTGGAGGTTCATCCAGTCTGCCCAAGTTCCCTTTAATCCTTGGAACTTACTGTTCCTCCAGAGTACTAACCCTCCCTGTCCTCTTTCTGTTCTCCCCCTGGCCCTGTTGCCCCCAGTAACCAGAATTCCCTTCATTATATCCCAGCCCTGCTTGAATCTTCTGTTGTTCCTGGGTCTCATACCTCTTGCACCCACATGCACATGCCAGTGACATGTTTTATAATTACTGTGATATTGAGCTGACTTGTAGTTATGGGTAGCCACTGTATAAGCGTGGGTACTAGGGTTCATGCTGGCTAATTGTATACACTGTATAGTATACATTCATTTTACAGCATTATTCCTTGGTTTTCTGTTATATGTAATGTTCATTTTGCTTATGTTTTACTGTTATGCATTTGCTTATATGAGGCATACGTGCTTTTGGCCTAATTATATCTTTTTACCAAAGTATTCTTTTTCACATGTATTTTCGCTGTCACTGCTTTTGCACTGTAAAGACCTTGTACCTGATAGAACGCTTCTCTGTATGTTTTCTTTGTTCTAACTCACATTACGTTTTCTGTATCACGTGATGCTTTTCTTTCGGCTGACTCTACATTTCCTATCCAGCAATGGTACCATTTGCTTCAGCCAGTAAGAACTAGCGCCCCTTTCTCCTCATCTTACTATAAGAAGCACTATTCTAGGAGGTTTCACTGAGAATTTGCTGCATCTAGATGTAGGGAAATTTGTTTCTCCCAGTGTTTTGCACTGTAGGTTTGGAATTGTTTGTGTAATAAATGAGTTTATTACATGATTTACCTCTTGTTCGTAGTCTCTCTCCTACTTGTTTATCTCTAACAGGAACCTGCCTGAGGATTTTACCAGCTACATCCCTGTTTTCGCGCCCACCACTTCGGTTGACAGACTGTTCCTAGGTTCCACCACCCTTTCCATAAAGTAGTACTTCCTCACATCCCTCCTGAACCTACCTCCTGTTAATTTCCATTTGTGTCCATGTGACCACGAATTGGTATTCAGGCTAAATAGTTCCCCGCAGTTCACTTTGTTAATTCCTTTAAGAAACCTGAAGGTCTTTATCATATCTCCCCTCTGGTCTCCAGTAAGTACATATTTAGTGCCTTGAGGCGCTCCTCACAGGATCTGCCCTGATGGCCCTGAATCATTTTTGTCACTGTATGCTGCAGTCTCTAACCTATCTTTATCCTTTCTGAGGTGAGGACTCCGGAACTGGGCACAGTACTCTAGGTGAAGCCTCACAAGGGATCTGTTGAGGGAAAGTATTACCTCTTTTCTTCTGCTATCAATACAGGGGTTGAAATGAACATTTTCAACCACTAGCTGGCAGGGCTAGTGACTGGAAAAATGCACTGGCCCAACAGGATTTTCAGTAGCCCAAAACAGTAGTTACCAGAAAATTAGGGGGGTTTCTCCCCAAAACAAGTTTTATTACAGTTTTTAACAATAAGTATTGAACTTTTACTGGAAAGGCAGTATTGGATTGCCCTTTTATTACTGGCAAGGGACTGCAACATGGACATGAAAATAAAGTTAGTGCTTAATGAGAGAGTATGGGGCGGTACAAACCTTTCCAGGAGAGACAGCCCAGCCCCATGCAGGAGAGACAACATCAGCGGGGAAAGGACAGTTGTGACACAGCTCAGACCCAGCTAGGATGCAGCAGCACAACAGACTCAGCCAGTATAAGGCAGCTGAGGATACTCAGACTCCTTTCCAGCTTGCAGTCATCACGCTTGTCCTCGGAGCATTCTGGAGCTCCCATTGGCAGCTCCCGTTGACTGCACCTAGCACCATGCCTGTAACTTCATTGCCTATATACCATGGTAGTCGCACAAACGTTGACCATTAGCATGATATACTGCATGGTGCATTACTGCAGTAGCAAGGTAGCATGATACATGTTATTCAATGGCTACCATGCTAATGCGCCATGCAGTGTATCGTGCTAATGGTCAATTTTTGTGCGATTACCACAATGTGCCCAGTGGACACTCTACAACACTAAATTTACCCACCCAAGGTGAAATTTACCCACATTTGGCTGGTGGGTGACAATCATGAACCCTGCAATACCCCTCCTGACACATCCCAGCATCCTGTTAGCCTTGCTATAGGCCTTGTTGCGCTGACTCGATTGCTTAAATGAGTCGTTAATGGCTACTCCCAGATTCCATTCCTCTTCTGTAGTGCTAAGTTTCACTCCTTTATCCAGTACTCTGTCTTGGGGTTCTTTTTTCCTGGTGCATTACTTTGCACTTTTCAGCATGGAATTTTAACTGCCAGACCTTTATCCACCCCTCTAGCTTTTGTAGGTCTGTCTGCATTTCCCTTATTCCCTCGTCACTATCGACCCTCCCACATAGTTTTGTGTTATCCACGAAGAGATACAACCTGCCCTGGATTCCTTCTCCAATGTTACTAGTGAACATGTTGATGAGGACCAGACCTAGGACCTATCCCTGTGGAACTTTGCTTATGCCGGCCCGTCGGCGCAGCAGTGGGATTTCCGCTTGCGACGCCGGCGACCCGGGTTTGGGAACGGACCCGAGTCATCGGAGGGCTGGCTAGGGGAGAGGATCGGAGTCTATGGACTGCTCTCCTTCTCGGGGAGGTCGAGGCAGCATCCGGGCGTTGGGGACCCCTGGTGGAGGCTGGGGGCACTCACGCTGTGCAGCACCCATCAGGGGAGGAGGCGGGCGGACTGGCGACTCATTGCCGTCCCGCCTCGGGAGGAGAAAACTAAGGAGGAAAAAGAGGAGGAGGTCCTCCATCTGGTGAAGCCTCCCGGGGCTTCAATTCACCCCTGCCGCCGCACTCCCAACTAGTTACTGGGTTCCGCAGCACTGGAGCTTAGGGGGGTACTAGTGCTCATGGCCCGCCTCCCAGGGGAAAGCCGGGGTGACCGGGAGGGGCGGCAAATGGGCAGGTGGTGGGAGCTCCGGGGGGCCATGACTAGGCTGAAGGAAGACGGAGGACCCCCCCAAAAAAAAAAAAAAAACAACCTGGAGGGATGAGGGTCTTTACAAGGGGGGTGACAGGCACCCATTTGGGAGGGGAACCACAGTCCTCAGTGGACAGTTTAAATGTTATTTTAATGAACACTTACACTAGCCAAGGGGCTGGTGGAAGAAATCAGGAAGGCAGCAACTGCCCCTAAACAGGCTAAAGTACGGAGCACCTGAGTGGAGAGAGGTACCTCAGGGTGCAAATTAAAGGAAGCAGGGTGGTAGAGATGAACGGGAATGGACATGGCAGCATTAAAAACAGAGGGGGGAAGGAGGGAGGGCCAAAAGGAAGAAAAAAAGGGTTAATAATCAGAGTGGTTACAAAGTCTGTAAGGCCATGTACAGTATGTGAATGCTAGAAGTCTAGGAAATGGAAATAAGATTCCAGACCTAGAGGCCATCATGACAGAGGCCGACCGGCAACCATGACTGGGACATGACCATACCAGGCTATACTCTGTTCAGGAAAGACAACTGAGAAGAAAAGGAGGATATATATATATATATATATATATATATATATATATATATATATATATATATATGTAGCTTTACATGAAAGAAAGCAAAAAGCCACAGAGATACAGGAATACATGGGGGCAGAGATATGGTGGGTCACCCTGGAGAAGGGGAACAGAGCCAATATTTGCACTGGTTTGATTCTACAGACATTTCTCATAGGGGGAGAGTTAGATGAGGTACTGGAGGAAGCCACTGGCAAGATGGCAGAAAGAGAGGAGGTGCTGCTAATGGGGGACTTCAGTCTGCCGGATGTAGACTGGTGCCTCCTAGCTGCGGCTTCAACTAGAAGCAAAGACATTCTAGACTCCCTGCAGTGCACTTTCTTCAGGCAACTAGTCAGTGAGCCCACTCATGACAGAGCAATACTGGACCTGGTACTCGCTAACAGGGACTGCGTTGAAGACATCGAGATGGAAGGCCACCTGGGGACCAGTGATCACAGTACAGTGTGGTTCAGTATAAGGACTGCTGCAGAATCAGACCACATAAAGGTGAGGGTCCTGGATTTCAGGAGGGCAGATTTTACAGTGGTGAGTGGATGCCTCAGGGATGGCCTGGCAGGGTGGGAAAACATGGGTGAGGTGGAGGAACAGTGGGTAAAGCTAAAAGGGGGCATGCTGAAGGCAACAAACCTCTACATCAAGCAAATGAGTAAAACTAAGAGACAAAAGGCTGCACTGGTTCTCAAAAGAAATGGCTGACAAAGTAAAGACTAAAAGGGTAGCAGTCAGAAGGTATAAGGAGATGCAGAGGGTGGAGAATAGGGATCTGCATCAGGAGAAACAGAAGCAGGGAAAGCAGTAAGGAGTGCAAAGGCACAAACTGAAGACAGAATAGTCCAAGTGATAATGAAAGGGGACATTTTTTAGGTACTGTATGTAAGTGGAAAGTGGAAGACCAGGGAATGGACTTTAAGGTTAAAAAAGGGATTGAGGGGGCAGTGCAGAGGGGGACCAGGAAAAGGCAGACATCCTGAGCAAATACTTTTGTTCAGTGTTCACAGCAGAAGAAGAAAAAAGGAGAGGGGGCATAAAAAAGTAACAGGACCTCTGAAAAAGGACTAATGTGCATCTCTCCCCCCCCTTCAGAGGGAGAGAGTCCTAAAGGGATCTGTTAATTTGAAAATGGACAAAGCAATGGGACCAGACAGGTACATCTTCCGGTATTGAGGGCACTCAGGGAAGTGCTGGCTGCATCTGACAGTCACATTTAACAGCTCACTGGAAACAAAAGTTCCAGAGGACTGGAGGAGGACAGATGTAGTCTCACTTCACAAAAGTAGCAGGGAGGAGGCTGGCAATTATAGGCCAGTCAGCCTGACATCAGTGGTAGGACAGTTAATGGAATTACTGCTGAAGGAAAGGATTGTGGAATATCTTGAATCTAATAGGTTACAAGACATGAGACAGCATGGATTCACTGGGGGGGAGGAGGGGAGGGGGTCATTTGGATTTCTTTCATAAGGTGACCACGGAATTAGATCATGGTGGAGCAGTGGATGTAACTTACCTAGATTTCAATAAGGCATTCAACACTGTTCTACTTAGGAGACTAAGCAAACTGGATAGCTTAGGAGTGCGTCCAAAGGTGGTAAACTGGGAAAGAAATTGGTTAGGGGATAGGTGACAGAGGGTGGTGATAAACAAAGTCATGCCAAGGAGAGGAAGGTGACCAGCAGGGTAGCTCCTTTAATGTCTTTATATTTGACAGTGCATAAGAGCTGGAGGGGAAGGTCTGCCTCTTTGCAGATGACACCAAAATCTGCATTAGGGTCTAGGGGTTCTCCATCCTCATCTCCATAATAAATTTCAGCCTCCTCCAAAGGCATTGGGAATGGAACTGGAGCTGGGGAGGGGGGTTATATTCATGAAATTCCCCATAGCCTAGAATGCTTGGAGGAATTGCCATGCCTTTGTCATGTCCTCTGTTGAGGGAATTTAAATCCATTGGGGGCTCATTTCCTTCTTCTACAGGAGGGACAGTGACAGGTTTTGGTTTTTCATGGCAGACATAATTTCTAGTGTCTGCTCAAAGGCTCTTTTATTTTTACAAGATAAAGGGTTCCCCCTTTTGGACACCCTGCATTCGGATCCATCTTTAGCAGCCTAATCTTTAGTATTCCCTTTGGCAGAGGCTACTCCCTACTCCAAGGGACTGGATCCTCCTCTGAGCCTTTTGGTGATGTGAAGGTAAACTGAGAAGTCACTTTTTTCACCCTTGTTTTTTATGTTTTAGGGAAAATTGAAACATTTGTGGCAGTCTGCATTTGCCAGCAACCAAAAGCAAACTACAATTTTTAAAGCCAGTAGGTCCTGTCTTCATTTTGGGTCAGTCAAGTATGCCACAAATTGAAGACCCTGAAAACATTTTTGGTTCCAGAAAGAAATAATACAAAACTCAAAATAAACACAAATAGTTTTTAAAAGGGGATTTTAACAATAAATGTGGTTTGATATATCAAAAGAGAACCACAGCTTACCTCAGGTTTGCTATTCTGAAAACCACAAAGTGTGTTTATTTAAAAAAGAACAGAGAATAAATAAGTACAACCACAAAGCGGTTAAGCAAAAACAGTATTTTTATTCATTTTACATACGTAAAATAGCGGTTCTCTCTGAAAGCGGGAACTGTGCCAAAAACAGCCTTTTCCATTTCCCGGGAACCGATCGGAAATTGGAGACAAAGTATAACAACATTAAACATGTAACACCTTAACTAACACTCGATATCAAAAACTAAGGTCAATACTTAAATACTGTAAGAAATATAGAACAATAAACTGTTAACCAGCCAGAAATGTAGAGAAAACTTCAGGGGACCTGTTCTCTTCAGGCAGAGAAATAAATCTGCTGTTAGAATGCAGCGGTAAGTGTGACCACACAGCAGAGTTTGAATTTCATTTTGAAGTCCATAATTTTCATAAAATTCTAATGCTCCTGGGCTGCCCATTCCAGGAGAATGATGTGTTAAACATAAGTGAATGATTCCTGAGGTTTAAATAATCAATACACAGAAAAAGATAAAGAAGTTTTTAACAAATACTTACCTGTATATAAGCAAGAAAATAACAAAAAGGACCCCAAATTACTCAATACTAATGATACACAAACCCAAAATATTATTAGCAAAAAAAATAAATTACATGACAAATTAAATACATCGAACATAAACAGAGCCATGGGGCCTGACGAGATCTCGCCCACATTCCTGAAAATGGTCATCAATGAGATAACAGAACCTCTGCTAACAGGCCTAAACAAGTTCTTAACCCAGGGAGAGGTACCGCATGACTGAACACATGCAAACATCACCTCGATACATAAAAATGGCACAAAGGAGCAAGTAGAAACTTAAAGACTGATCAGCCTCACATCAATTTGCAGCAAGATTACTAAATCAATCATCAAAGATGAACATCGGCATAAATTAGGAATACCGGACATTCATCAACACGGTTTTAAAAGGGGAAGATCATGTGTTACTAATCTGGCTGGTTTCTATGAACATTAAAGCAGGTGTATGGACATGGGACAACCAGAAGATTATCTTCTGCTGGACTTCAGCAAAGCTTTCAAAATGCAGTCCAACATAAGGGTATTATTCAGACACTAAAATCATCACAAGTAGATGTTCAGTTTACAAACTGGGTTAAAGCAGCAGTACATGATAGCAGTGAAAATTCTAACCTATACTTTTGTTTATTCCATTTTACACTGCTCTTTACCTCCTGACTTGTACAGTGCCTTTCATTTCCCATTTGACTCTACTTTACCACTTTTTTTTTTTTGTTACACATTTGAAATAATAAAAGCAGTGCTTCTCATACTACGGCTCAGTCCATCTTTTTATCAGTATTCTTTGTTGTTGAATATATATTGTTAAAGATTTCTTTTCTGGTGCCTAAAATAAATTAGCACGCAGCAAACACTGCTCCCTAACCTTATGGGGCAACAAGCGTACAAACATATTTGAGCATACTGATGAAAACCAAGTCTGAGCCGTATTAAAAGGAGCGCTTCTTTTATTATTTGAAATGTAAAAAAAATTGAAGCAGACTCAGAATGGGAAAAGAAGGGCATCATATATGACCTGAGAGAGGGGGCAATCTGAAGTGGAATTTAAATAAAAAGTGTATTCAAAATGTTCACCATTACACACTACAACTTTAAAGCATGCTTGGTGGACCACGTACTGCCTGTTAGGATAACTGAATTTTTATCTAACTTAGGCAAGGCTGGAAGTGGATATGGGTGAAGGCACAGATAGCCTGCTGATATGATATGTCATTGATAGAAAGATCAGAAATAGGGCAACTCTGGAACAGCTAAAAAGTATTGCTAAGTGATCTAGACCAATAGTTTTCAGACGTTGTCACAGTGAGCCTCCCCAAATCCATGGAAAAGATTTTGAGCCTCCTCCAAAAACTGAAATAATCTTGGGCCTCCCCAAAGAAAAATAACATACTGTACTTTGTGCAGTACACCATGAATAAAATGAAACCCCTTTGAGTACTTGGCTCACATTCAGTTCTTTGTCTTATACTGAGATAGAACCTTTGAAAAAGAGCTCATGTGCTCAAAGGTGTTATCTGAATAACAAATAAATAAAATAAACATATATTATTAATCAGCTTTTTGTAATCTCCCCCCCCCAACAGGCCAGCCTTCTTGCTCCACTGTTTTCATTCTTGAACCACTGCTACCCCTTATTGCAGTTCCTTCATGGGTCAGACTACTGTCTCTGTTTTCTCTCTGTATGAAATAACCTTCCTACATACTTTGCCTCTCCCCCTCCTTCCCTGCTCCTAAGCAACTCCTTGGGGATTACTTTGCTCCTTCCTGCTGTTGCTCTTAGCACTTCTACGCTCAACCCTTATATTTGGGCTGTTCTGCCACCCGTCTACAAACTGATCAATTACCACCACTCATTATTAGTTTATTGTTCATATTTGTTTGCACTATTGTTCATTGTGTGTTTCTTGATTGTTTTTCAGTTATCTTTTGAAATGTATTCACTCCATACCCTTCCTCGGGTACACCTGAAATGAGCCTTGGCTCATTCACCTCCCCTTGTCACCTATTAGTAAATACATAAAATTCACCTACTATTATCCTCTTTAAGTTTGCGTCATCTCTTCACAGAAAATACAAAAAACTCAAAATTTAAATACAGTACTTTTTCAGACTTGCTTGAGCCTCCCCTGGAACAGGTTGGGGCCTTCCCAGGGAGGCTGGCCTCACCATTTGAGAACCATTGATCTAGACAGATAAGAAACAATTACTCACCACAGTAATCTTCTTTCTTCCAAGGGGTCCTTTAGCATCAGTAACTTTAGCAGTTAGCTGGCTAGGTGCAACTGCCCCAGAGGTATGCCATTAAGAGAATTTTATTTAAATGAGCTTTGGGCAACAGCCAATCAAAAAACAGGAGGGGGAGTGAGCTGAGTGAAAGCAGCCTGAGGACTTCAGAATTTTTTCAAAGGAAAATGAGGGCACATGCCCCAAAAATGAATTGACAGTATTCAAAACAACATGCAAATGTCCACAAAAGTGGAAATAGAGACAACAATGTGAGTTAGAAACTCATCAAAAAAAAAACTCCCAAATTTGGTAAGAGATGTGATAACAGAGCCCTTCTCCTGACAGGTGAACTGGGGAGGAAGGGTGGGAGGTTACTGACACTAAAGGACCCCTTGAAAGAATGAAGATTACTGCAGTGAGTAATTTTTTCTTCTTACCCCAGGAGTCCTTTAGCATCAGTAACTTTAGCAGACTACTGAGCAGTACCAAGTGGGAGGTGGGCAGAGAATCTACTTAGGAAAGAGGCTCTGCAGAACTGCCCTGCCAAATTTGGCATCAGATCTGGTCTGCACATCCAAACTGTAGTGTTTCACAAAGGTGTGCACAGATTTCCAGGTAGCTGCTTTTCAGACATCCAGAAGGGGAATGTTCCTTGCTGCTGTAAGCGAGGCTGCAGTGCCCCTGGTGGAGTAGGCTCTGAGCCCCACTGGAGGTTGGTGACCAGCTTTTTCATAGCAGAATCTGATACAACAGACCAACCAGCGAGAAATAGTTCTCTTGGTAGCTGGTCTTCCTCTGCCTACATCCCCGTAGGTGAGGAACAACTGAGTGGAAGAGCTGTAAACTGTCTAGTATGCTCCAGGTAGTAAAAGATGTCTCTTTTGGCATCCAAGCTGTACGAACGTACGAACATACGAAATTTGCCAGCAGATAAAGGCCTAGAGGTCTATTAAGTCTGCTTGAATGTGCAGCTAGCACCCCTTATTCTGCAGCTGCCCCTCCTTTACACCCTTCCCCTTCATTGACCCTCCCTTGTCCTGTCCCATCCCATTTTGAAGCAGTCCACTGTTCTGCTGGATACTGTAACCCCTCACCCCTGCCTTTTTGCCAGAACGACAGGTGGCATGCTGTTGAAGCTGACAGCAGTACCTGGTGGGGACTGGGTTCGGGGAGGATGAGGTTACTCGGCACAGAGGGACCTAGGTTTGGCTACTCTGCACAGGGGCACCCAAGTCAATCCGAACACAGGAAGCAATAACTGTAATGTCCAGAACCAGAAATGGGATTCTTCAGTGTGGCTTTTATTCACATACTAGCTAAACAAAACAAAGCATAGACGGACCCCCATGGGGCTACATTTCCTGGTAATGCAGATTAGAGATTACAGAACACTTTATCACCATTTCCAGCCTTCAGGCTCTGAACCCACCAGGCACACAGCCCGGACTTGCACGCAGCTTTGGGTACACAGCCCAACTTGTACACACTTGGGTTTTCCCCACTGGCCTGGCTCCCCTGCCAGCCACTTGATCCACAGTCCATTGGAAGAATGAACCCATTATCCCATTCGCGGTCCATTGGAAGAATTAACCCATTATCCTGTCGTGGCTCCCCACACCACACTAGAGTCTGTGATTCCTAGAGAGAATTTTCCTTACAATCCCATGTCTGGGTACTTCCCCCATCACTGGCCAAGTGTCTGAGGCAAAGTAGAAACCACAGAAGAAATCCGTAGAGGTGGACCTGGTTACTAAAGATGGGGGGCCACCCACCTCCAGCTCCTACAGCCCATACCAGGCCATTTCTCTGCAAAACTGAGTAATTCCTTTGCTGAACTTCTAAATGTAGATTAAAGGGTAGATGTCTGTCACATCTCCTCTAAATATTATTAGCATCACACAAAACTCTGGGATTTGACACTACTTTACTTGCTTGGCCCATTTCTCTAGGCTTCCCAATATGTAGCTCAACCCCTAGATTTTCACACAAGTCCCAGGGTGAAGAAAACAATTTGCACTTTTAGCCAGAGCAGACACTCACCCTTTAGTTGCAGGTGTCCCACAGGCAACTCACAAATATTCCATCTTCCAAAATAAACCCTGGACTAAACAGGCAGCTTTTCTTCCACTTAGCAGAATTAAGGGGATTGCCCCAGGAATCTGCTGGGAATATTTACTCCCCCCTTCCCCGGAGGGAGGGGGCACTGAGACCCGAAACAGCGGTCTCCACCTCTTGAGTACAACTTTACTCCTTCAAGCCAAACTGCAGACTCTCTCTTTTAAAATTCCCAACGTTCTATCTAACTCCCTTTGCTGCAGATTCCAATGTGGCTTATGCAGCTGCAAAAGTTCTATTGGTGATGTCATCCCTTGTCTCAGCTGAGACTGAGAACAGAGTGAGACAGTGTGAAACCCATTTAACTGGAGCTTCACAAGCTGTCTTCCCTGCCTACCACTAGATCTTACTGGGATTCTAGTAACCCCGGGTAACAAGGGGGTTACAATACCACTTCTGCAGGTAACGCATTCCACCCAGTCACCACCCTCTCTGTAAAAAAGTGTCTCCTCATCTCCCTCCTGAACCTTCCTTCCTCCAGTTTCATAGCAAGGCCCCTGGTGTCCCTCCCCTCCCTTACTTTGAACAGCCCCACTGTACCTGTCTTGTTTACTCATTTCATGTACATAAAGGTTTCAATCATGTCCCCCCTGTCCCTCCTCTCCTCCAGTGAGTACATGTTCAAATCCCTCAGCCTCCTCTCATATAAGTCCCCCAGCCCCTTGATCATCTTTGTCGCCTGCACTACACCCCCTCCAGTAACTTAATATCCCTCTTCAGATACGAGCGCCAGTACTGCACGCAGTACTCCAGGTGTGGTCTAACTAATGACCTACTGTATACAGTGGCAGAATCACCTCCTCCCTTCTCGAGGATATACCCCTTGCAATACAACCCAGCATTTTGTTGGCCTTTGCATCTGCCTTCCTACATTGACTCTATAATGAGCACCCCCAGATCATTTCCCCTCCTCTGTGTGGGCTTGCTGCACTACCCCCAGCTGGTAACTCCTCCTCCTTGGGTTCTTCATCCCAAAATGCAGCACCTTGCACTTTCTGGCATTAAACCCCAGTGCCAGGTGTCTGACCAGGTTTCAAGCTTTGCCAGATCATCCTGCAACCCCTGCCATCCCCCTAGGTCATCCACCACCGCTCCTACCTTGGTATCATCAGCAAACAGACTGATCTTGCTCTTGATGTCCAATGATATGTCTGCAATGAATATCCCAAACAACACTGGTCCCAACACCGAGCCCTGTGGAACACCGCTCGTCACTACCCTTGGGTGTGAGAGCTCCCCACCCACCACCACCCTCTGTTGACTTCCCTGAAGCCAGTTCCCTACCCATCTCACCAGCTTTGCACCTGCCCCTGTGCCTACTAACTTACTTCCCAGCCTTCCATGGGGCACCGAGTCGAATGCCTTACTGAAGTTCAGATACAGGACATCCACTGCATGGCCCCTGTCCAGTTGCCTAGTTACCCAGTCACAGAACTCCACCAGGTTGGTTTGGCAGGATCTGCCCCATATGAAGCCATGCTGTCTGCTGTCCTGTAGTCCTTTGGCCTCTAGGAGGGCCACCAGCCTGTGGAGCTTTTGCTCACCAGCAGTGGATTTCTCAGTAAAGAAGACAGGCAGAGTAATGGACTGGTTTAAGTGGAACTCTGAAACCACCTTTGGCAGAAATTTCCTATTTGTCCTGAGCTCAGCTTTATCATTGTGAGGGATGATCTAATTTGGCTCAGTGCACAGGGCCTGTAGCTCTAAAATCCTCCTGGCAGAGGTAATGGCCACCAGGAAGACTGTCTTTCAAATTACAAACTTGATATGAGCAATGGACATAGGCTCAAAGGGTGGTTTCATGAGCCTGTCTATGCAGAGGTTCAGGCTCCAAAGGGAGAGCTGGCTCCCTGACTGGAGGCTGAAGGTGCAAGAGGCCTTTGAAAAACTGTTTAAATATGGCATGGGAAAAAACTGATTTCTTCTTTCCCACCAAAAGGTAGGCTGAATTGCAGCCAGGTGTAGCTTGAGGGAAGATGGTTTCAAGCCTGACGCCTGCAAGTGTACCAGGTAATCCAGCAGCTGAAGGTCTGAAGCTGAAAGGGGGTTGACCTCTTTTGCTCTTGCACCAGAGGGAAAACCTTTTCAATTTGGCTGCATAACTCTCCTTGGTGTTTGTTTTTTTAGCCATCCTCAATATCTTAAGGACCTGTTCAGAGTACTGCGAGGGTGGAGACTTTAACTCCTAAAGAACCAGGCCTTGAGGTGAAGAGAGTGTATGTTTGGATACTGCACTCCTGTCTGAGGAAGGATCAGCAGGGATTGAGTTGGAGGCAGGCGAATGGGCCTGCTGAAGGTCATTGAGAGAAGGAGAAGATATCAGGCTTGCCTGGGCCAATCCGGAGCCACCAGGATCATCGATGCAGGCTGATGTCTTGCGTTTCAGCAATACCTTGAGTATCAGGGGAAAAGGAGGAAAAGCATATAGGAACCTCCCTGACCAGTCCAGGATTCAAGGCATCCAGGGGAAGCGTTCCCAGGACTGGGGGCCTGCAACAGTACTGAGGGAGCAAATTGAGGGGAGAGGCAAATAGATCCACTTTTAGTGTGCCTCACCGCCTGAACACTGTGGCTAGCACTTGCTTGTACAGAGTCCATTTGCTCTGGCCTTGACCGATCTAAGTCAGAGCATCTGCCAGGGTATTGTGTTTGCCTGGGAGGTGAATAGCTGAGAGGCTGACTCCCAGGGAGAAGGCTAGAGACCAGAGCTTCTGAACAGAGTATTCCTGGTGTGGTACCACCCTGCTTGCTTATGTAAAACATTGCAATGGTGTTGTCTGTCCGAATTTGAACTGCCTGCCCTTTTATGCTGGGAGCAAAAGCTTTGAAAGCTAGAAAGATTGCTCTGAGTTCCAAGAGATTTAGTAACTGTGACTCTTTCAGAGTCCAAGTGCCGCTTCCTGAGGCACTGTCCAGATGTGCTCCCACCCCAGGAGGGAGGCATCTGTGGTGATCACCTTTGTGGGTAGTGGAGCTTGGAAGGGTACCCCTGCTTGCAAATTTGCAGGGTTCTTCCACCACAGCAGGGTCTAGAGGAACTGCTCCATCACGGGTATCAGCTTTGAAAATTGTTGCTTCTCTGAGACCAGCGAGCTCTGAGGTAGGCTTGCAGGAGTCGCATCCTGTACCTGACTCCTGGGACCACTGCAGTCATTGAGGCTATGTGTCCCAGGAGATTTAGAAAATGTCTGGCTGGTCTTGGCTGTCCCTGGGCAAAATAATCTGCCACCGAAAGGAAACTTTTAATTCTTTCCTGTGGGAGAAAGGCATATCCTTTCTGAGTGTCCAGCTGGGCCCCTATGAAGGTGAGCAGCTGAGTAGGGTACTGGGCAATGTTCCCTCTAATTTTTAGTCTCTGTGAGTGGGCGACTGATATGTGTGTGCGGTACTTTGTGCAAAAAAATGGATTCATGTGCGCAAATTGGGTGGCCCAAACAAGTGATATATTTTCTTGCCAGTAAACAGTAGAAAATATAATCAAACACTCAAATACTCAAGGCAAAGTATAAATATACATTCTGACACAGTCCGAAGCTTGGATGTGCATTGTGCACCATAACAATATGAACTGGAAACATGTACATTTTAAAGAGTCTTGCATGCATCTAAAACGGGTGCTGATGATGATGCATTGCTAAGAAATCAACATTTACTGTTTTTTTCTCCTGTCTTTCCCATTCTTCCAGTGAATTTATATTTTAAGATCCATTTTTCCATCAGACATTACAAACAATTTTGTTTGCATCAGCTATCTAAATGGTTTTCTTCCAAGCAGTTTCTTTGTTTGCTCTTAATGCAGTTCATGAGACTGAAGCCTCTTTCACAGTCAGCAATAGAAGCTTGGAATGTAGTAGTAGTAGTAGTACAATTTATTCTTCAGCATAAAGCAGTTACAATATACTAAAATCAGGACAAAATACATACTAAATATAAATAAGACAATAAATAAAACAAGGAACTTAAATATCTTTACAGTGCAATTCAATTTAACAGAGTACCTTTTCAGATAAAAAAAACTCCACAGAACTTCAAGTCCCCAATAAACTTTACAAATGAGTTGAGATTAAAAATCTTGCAAAGATCTCTTCCATGTTCTTCTCTTTCATAGTCAACAAATATCCAAAAGATCCTCCAGGGGGAGGCTGAGATCCCCCAGCAGTTTTTTCCTAGTTGATTCGTACCAAGGACACAAGAGTACCACATGTTTGAGATCATCTATAGTCCCCACTCCACATTTACAATATGGAAAAAGTACCCCCTCTCTTTTATCTGAAATGAATGCATTGAGCATTATAGTTTTCAGTTCCAAATCTTGTATAGATTCTTCTTTGTTTAGGACAGGTTAAAAAAGAGAGGTATGGCTCATATCCCCATGAAATCTTTACTTTTTTATAAAATCCATATTGCTTAAGCTTGGAGAGTTGAACATAGAAAGAATTTATGACTTTAGTCAATAAGCCTCAATTTGACATCTTGCCTAATCTCCTCAAATGGTCTTGTGTAAATTTTATATTAGAGGTGGCCCAATCTGGTCAGATTATTGTTTCCTTAATAAGTTGAATAAAGGGATGTACATATCCCACACTGGGCAATTGATGGCTTCCACTACACACATTCTGGGATATCTTTGTTGGGGCAAAAGGAAAAGTTTCAACAGAAAGAGAATCTGTCATTCACAGATGAGAGAAGTCAAGGAACGTTGTCCTACCTCCAAGGCAAGAATACAACTTGGAGTTCCATTTAAAAATATCAAGATGTATCTATAGAGTTTATTCAGAATTATTTCTAATTCTCTAACCATAGCATAACCCCAGATTTCAGAGGCATATAACATGCTCATTCTTATTTTGGCATTAACCACTCACATACCCCGCTCACCGATGACTTCCCATCTTGCTGTTAAATATTTTTAGAGCATTTATAGAAGATCCCATTTTAAATTGAATAGCTTCCAAATGTTTGGTCCAAGATAGACCATAGGCAAAATGGGCACCTAAATATTTATAACACTTAACAGTGTCTATATGGTTAGCATTTAGCCTAAAGCCTACCGTATTCTTGGTTTGAGTGCCAAAAACTACAATGTTAGTCTTGCCAAGATTAACTTTTAGTTTCCTTTGAGAACAGAGAGATTCAAAGTGAGCCAGTTTTCTTTTAAGACCTAGGACTGGAGTAGAGAGCAAGACTAAATCGTTTGGATATGCTAAACATTCAATCCTTTGATCATTAATTTTTGGAGTATGAAAATCTGAGTTACCTAGCTGATCCAAGACTGTATTAATGTAGATGTTAAATAGAGTGGGGGCCAAAATACACCCCTGTCTGCCCCCCACATTTGTCTCAAATCTATCAGATGACCATATTGATTATACTGGACTCTTGCCCACATATTTTCATAGAGTCTATTAATAACATCAAGAAGTGAGGCTTCCAACTTCACATCCCTTAATGTAGCCCAAAGGATTTTTCTACCAATGCTGTCAAAGGCTGAAGAAAAGTCCACAAAACAGGAATATAATCTGTTTTTTCTCACTTTAGTATACTTCCAGATCAGATGCTGAAGCACATAATAATGTTGTACTGTAGAACAGTCCTTCCAGAAACCATTCAGTGCCTCATTCAATACTGAGTTCTTCTTGACCCTTGACAGCAATCTGCCCAAAATTATCCTACAGAAAATCTCCTGTGTTACATCTATCAAACTAATAGGCATATACATCCTTGGGTCATTCAGATCCTCTTTTCAAAATTGGGAAGATAACAGTACCTGCCCAACTGGCAGGGTAAGAGTACCCTGAACCAGGTTATTAAATAGTTAAAGAATAAAAGGAATCCATCAGTTGGTAAAAACATATAGAGATCACCTAGGACCCCATCTGGCCCTGGTGCTTTATTGCCTTAAGGCCAATTAGTGCCATCTGGATTTTGTCTCTGTGATCAGGATAGAACTTAGAAAATTTTCATCCTCCTATATTTTGAAAGCATCAGGTGTTTCCTGCTCTTCATGAGAATAATTCAGCTTAGAGAAATGAGATGCCCAAACTTCAGGTGTAATATGAGGCTTCAATCCTATTGGCATATCTATTACATCCCTGGGCAACAATATTCCGAAATCACCTTCCATCCCTATCCAGAACAGCCTGCCTCAGTTTTTCCCAAAATCCCTGAGTATGTTTATGTCTCTCCCATTTGAGAATTTTCCTATATTTTTCTCTTTCAGTCTTTAGTGATTTAAAATCTGCTGCAGACTTATTTCTTTTCTTCTTATGCTGTCTTAGTTTTCCTCCAAACTCTTTCTTTGCCTGTAGGCATATCGAAATAAACTAAGACTTTTTATAAAGGGACCTAGGATGGTACGTTGTTTTACATCTAGGTCCAAGTAAAGAATGAATAGTTTCCCAATTCTCCAAAATATTAAAGGCTTTACTTTTGTCGAGGACCAACTCGTGAATATCACCTAAGACTCCTGTACTAAGAATTTCTTTGAAACTAGCTTGATGAATCAGCTCCCATCCAATCTTTCTCTTGTTTATGACTTCCAGACTCTCTTCCTGTTGTGCCTCACTTCCTAAAGTTCCAAAAGGGCATTTGATGTTAATTACAATAGTACAGTGTGCTGATTCCAATCTAACCATGACCTCTAACTTTTTGATCAGCTTTACTGCTTCCAAATTGGTCCAAACTGATCAGGGGTTGAAGAGCCAGTAGGTCCTCTACACAGTAAGGATCTGGCTAGATTGATCTAAGTTCTACCATTTAAAATAAATAAATTTCTACTGGCCAAGCCTACTAGCAATTCCCTACCTCTGAGGTTAGATTTTAGATCCTGAGCAGTCCTAGTAAATGAGATATTTGGATTAATTATAGATACTGTGTGGATCATATCTGAATATACATCCTCCAAGAAATGGGAAGGAATTCTGGCATTAAAGTCTCCCAAAATAATTATAGGACAAGGTATACTCTTATCTGACAATTCTTCAAGTGCCATTTTCTGATCCTATATGAAAAGGTCAGCAGGATTAGTAGCTCTATTGCGAGCAGGCAAGTATATATTGCAGAGAATGATCTTCTCTTGTCCCTTGCTAATCATTAGAGCCAAAATACCCTATGACTTAGTATAAATGTTAGTGATCCGAAAATGTAGCAAAGTTTTGATAAAAAAGGAAATACCCCCTTTAAACCTTCCAAACTTTTTATCTTTAGTTGCTGGCAGAGTAAAGACAGAATATCTAGCCAATTTGGGAGTTACATTTTCTGTACACCATGTTCTTGCAGTCCCAATAATATCAAAATTATCCAGAAATCTCACTACTTCATGGTCAATTATTTAAAGATGGATGCCCTCAATATTTAATGAAAGTATAGAAAGGGCATCCGCACCTCATTCCCCAGCTCCCTTATCCAAATCCAGCTGGCATTCATAGTTAATTTTTTAAATATTATCTACAGGCTGCATTTGTCAGGATTAATCAATAACTGTCAGAGGTGAGTAGGTATTAGGGTCAAGTAGGTTTCCAAAGTCAATTGGGGGTTAAATGCCTCTAAGATTGATTCTGGACTATCCTTAGTCTGTTTAAACCATGAAAAGACTTCACCCAAGTCTAACGTGTTAACTAAATGTATTCTTAAACAATCCAGCTTGCTGGCCAGAGAAATAAGCTGCTAGTTTTATGAGGATTTTTAAGTAATATAAATCTGTGTTGTGGGCTCAGGATCTGCATATAACTTTATGGACTCCACCATGTTTCTGGAGATATAAAATCATAATACTCATTCCAAGAGCAGCAACACATCTTCCCTAACTTTCCTATGAGAATCCTTGAGTGAAACCTTCTAACCAAAGATAGTTATGGTCCTACTAAGCCACACTTCTCTCTGCTTCAGTACGTGATCCTCCATCACTCCCAAGATTTTTCTCTGTGCTATCATAGCATTCTCACTCTGCACCTCCCTATGAAGAATCTCTTCTGGGGTAGGATAAGACTGTGTAGGAACCTTTATACAGGATAGCTTCATGTTTAGCTTAGAATGTAGCACATACATCAATAAGTTTAGCCACCATGCCGTACTGCACATTAATCAAAGCAAAGTGGATCATGTCAGTAAAGGATTTTAATGATCCTCCTTTATTTTTCAGCAACTATAAATCTGAAGTCACTGTACTGGCTAACAATTTCTGCCTGGTCCACTGATGAAAATAAATAGTCCTGATATTTGCTGTACAGTCTCTCAATATTTAATAAGCCACACTCAAAGCAGCAATGTGGCATTGCTGCAAAATCAAAACAGATCAGTCAGAAAGTTAACCTGAAGGAAATAAGCTGTCAGATGGTCACATAACAGGCCAAAATTGCAAAATTACTGTTGTGCCTACTTCAGCTGTACAATTAGCCAAAAGCAGTTTTACTGGTGGGCTCAATGAACAGTTTCACCCAGGTACTGGCTTTTCATATTTTTTTATTTTGCCTAGCAATCTGTACAGCTTCAACTGTTGTTAGACCACTTTCTAAAACATCTTAGACAACTCTGCCAACTCCAGAAGTACATAATTTAATACTGTTATGGCAATGTGGTGTTCAGGATTGGACAGCTTCAAAAGCAGTACTTAGCAATGGGATCTTTGATGGGTGCATGCATAATTGTATGTAATGTAATTTACCCTAGGTATGGTTTACAATAACAATGCTGGTATTGTCAAGCTCAGTGAGGGTTTTAAAATGTATTTTGCAATGTAGTGAGTGAGTCTGTGTGATATGAGAGAGAAGATGCATTTAGGAGACTGTTTCTCTTCCATTCTGGAGCCATACTAAGCACAGTCTGAATTTATGAAATTAAATATAAAGGACATTTTTTGCACTGCTATTTCTTGTTGTCCATTTTAGAATTACTATCCCCATGTAGCCAACATGGGCAACCTTTTACATGCACTGATTCATTGAATCTCAAATGTGTGTATAATGTGAGACCCTGTTTTAAAGAGAAGCGCAATCTCATCTCTCTAGACATATGTACAGTCAGTGTCTCAGCCTGCGAACTGAGAAGGTTATACCCATCCCGGCCCCCAACAAATACATAAAAACGTGACAAAAACAGACATTAGGTTGCTTTGATGCCTTTATTGTAAACAAAAACTACAGTTTTATGATTTTCTTGTACTGAAAAAAAAAATGAACACACTTTCAACAGCGAGGCTTTAAAACCATTATAAACACATTTTGTATGTGAGACACTGCTTGGGGAGGAGGCAGATTACACTGAAGTTGTGCAACTTTAAAACTGAAATAATATAATATACACCCTATGTCAGAGAATCTCTCGCATTGCTTTGTTGCGGGAAATCTACCAAGCAAATAAAACATGCCATTTCTGTGAACAGCAGGGGAATACTGTTCATTATTAAAATGCAGCCTTACTAAAAGAGATGTCAAGCTAAAAACATTGCTGTAACTGCAAAGCCGATTGGTTGGAATTTTGCAGATTGGGTCCATTGTTCAATAAGTGGAGAACAGAGCGAGATGTCTGGCTTGTTAACTGCTGGCTTGTTAAAGTTAATGGGTTGTGGCCTCAGAGGTGGACATACAATGTTTCTTTCCCATTCACTTTCATGTCCTGCAGTCTGAGTCTTAAGTCTTAGTGATGACTGTTGTCACTACTTCATGAACACGAGGATCCCTGTCAGCTGCTTTGTGCGCTACTACTGAAGCTGTGTGCGGGTTACTTCTGACTGCTGTGCGGGCGCACGTGCGCACACCTTAGGGGGAACATAGGTTCTGGGTGAGATTTCTTTAGATTTACGAGGAAACCCAGAGACTCCAGAGTGTGTTCTGTAAGGGAAAGGGACTCCTTGACCTGGCAAGGAGACTTTGCTACTATGAGCCAGTCATCCAGATAGGGATAGAGAGTGACACCCAGTCTCCTGAGGTGTGCTGCTACCACTGCGAGGCACTTGGTAAAGACTCTTGGGGCCGAGGACAAGCCAAAGGGCATTGCGGTGAGCTGATAGTGGCCAGAAGGAAGCTTGAATCTGAGAAACTTCCTGTGAGACCTCCTTATGGGTATGTGGAAGTAAGCGTCCTTTAAGTCCAGGGAGGCTAGCCCAGTCTCCCTGTTGTAAAGACTGTATGACTAGGGACAGTGACCATTATGAATTTGTTTTTTTTCAGATGTTTGTTTAAATATCTGAGATCTAAGATAGGTCACCACTCCCGAGCTGAGTTTTCTTTTGTATCAGAAAGTACCTGGAAGAGAGGCCATTGCCCTTCTCATGAGCCGGGACTCTCTCTCCACTGCTCATAGAGCTAAAAGGTTTTTTACCTCCAATTCCAACAGAAGAACTTGTGTTGGGGACAGAGGTCTTGACACCTGGGTATGCTTGAGGTGTGGCATTAGCTTGAACTGTAGTGGCAGACCCTTCTCCACTATTTCCAGAACCCACTTGTCTGACGTAATGAAGGACTAGTTCTGAAGACAGTGGGAGAGTCTGTCTCCTACCAGAAGTGGGGAGGCGACCTGGACACTCACAGCAGGATTTAGACTGCGAGGCTGCCAGCTGGGCAGAAGTGGCCCTTCTTTGGCCCCTTCTTCCCCTGCCTCTGAAAGACCCCCTGTACTGACCAAAGTCAGACTGGGGATAAGAATTATAAGGCCTGGGAAAAAAAATTCTGTCCTAACTGCCCCTGGGTCGTGATCTCTGAGGGGTGGTAGGCTAAAGTTTAGACAAGTGACTCTGCCAGGAGGCCTTTTACTCATCAACTTTTTTCATGTAGTCAGTTGTTCTGTAATCAAACATGTTTTGATCACAGGGAAAATCGATGGCCTTTGTCTGGGTGTCTGTGGTTAGACTGGTAGTTCTAAGCCAGGTGAGGCGTCTCAGAGAGACGGTGTGGGCCATGGCCCTAGAGGCGGCATCATTGTTGTCATCTGCCATGTGGAACTGGTATTTGGTAGCTTCCAGTGCAGTTTTTGCTGTATCCACAAGCTCCTGCACCATAGAATCTGACCCATTGTGGGCAATAGCCAGGACAGACTTCCACAGGGCTTTCTGGTATTTGGCTGTGAAAGCCATGTACAAAGAAAGTCTGAGAAGCAAGGATGCTGTGGCATACATTTTCTTTGCTATAAAGTCAATTTTCTTGGAGTCCTTGTCCGGAGGTAAGGGGGTCAAGGAAACCCCAGCTTTCTCATAAGCTGCCTGTTGCACTATACTATCATGGCTAGGGTGTTCAGACAGGAACTTGGTACTAGTTCTAGGCAATCTGTATTTTTTCTCAATCTGCTTGTCAACCCCTGCCACCGAAGTGGGGGTTTGAAGCACTTTCATGGTATTTCTTCTGAACACATTATAGATAGGGACAGTCAGGGTCTTGGGGGTTGAAAGACCTCTCATCTCCCGATAATCTTTGTCTTCATCGACATCCTGGGTGGGCTTCTGTATAGGGAGGTCCAGGGTGTCTAGCATATTTTGTAAAAATGTAAACATAGAGGAGGAATCCTCCTGGTCACCTGGGGGGCCCCAAATGGAGGATCTGAGGACTCATGGGGCTCAAAGCCCTCAAAATCCATGTCAGGGGCATCATAAAAATGTTCTTCATCTGCGTCACCTTCACAGTCTGCAGAGGAGAGAACTGTAAAAGAGCGCTTGCCAGCCGCAGTAAATATAGACTCCTTTTGTAGGGTCTGAAACAGTTGACATGCTTTTGCATTGTCTTGCACAGATGGGAGATCCTGTACAGACTTTGGTTGTATGTATTTTGGTTTTTCTTTATGCTTTAAGCTGCCTGTTGTCTTACTATTGTTTTTCCCAGGAGCATTTTTTTCTTGACAGAGTTTCTTTTTGGCCAGTTCATCAGCGACTTGATCAAGCTTCCTTTTTTCATCACTTTTATTATTTTTTAATTTGTGAGGGACTTCATCAGCTCCTTTGGAAGCTTTATTTTTTTGGCTGGGATCTGGAGGCTTCATCAGCACCTCTGCTTACATTTTTATTGTCATTACTTTTAGATGTCCCCTTATCAGTAGCCTTTGATTTATCCTCAGCCATAATAATTAAAGGTTCCTTTGCTATGTGCCAATTTAACAAAGCAAACCCAAGATCTGGACCACAACGAACCGAGTGCAGTTTTCTGTAAAATGCCACTGGTCAGTCCTGCCCCAGTTAAATAACGCTATTTTAAAATGCCCTTTTTTTTGTAGTACTGGGATCTGTACCAGTGCCAATCTAATAGAAACCCCAGTAATACTGGTCAACTGCGCACAGGTTTCTGTTGATGCTGTGAAGCCAGTCCTGTGACAGTTGACACCTTAGGTCCAGTTTTTTTTAAATATATATATATCTTGGTTTCTCTGATAATGCCAGTCCTCGGAGAACCCAGAGGCAACTGCCAAAGTTCGAAATCCAGTTGCTTGCCTAACAGTAAAGCCTACAAGGTCTGAGGTAAAAAAACAAGGCAACTGACAAAAATTTGACGGTTTCTTCACAAATTGCATTAGAAAAGTGAAGAACCGACAAAATTACACATCCACGGTAAAAAATGAATACAATTTAAGCAGATGCGGTAAAAAAAAAGCAAAAATAATGCAGTTGTGGTAAAAATTGCATCGAATGCACGGAAAAAACAACCGCTAATAACAAATGCAAAATTACACTGTCACTAAAAAAGGTAAATTTATGAGAAGAACTTTACCAAGATAAACAAATAGGAGGCTGTCAACAAGGCATGTTGAGAGGCACCTTGAGCAATGTTGCTCAGTCAGCAGAGAAAAAATTCTGAAGCCTGCTCACTCAGCTCACTCCCTCTCCTGTTTTTTGACTGGCTATTGCCCAAAGCTCATTTAAATAACATTCTCTTATAGGCATACCTCCGGGGCAGTTGCACCTAGCCACTCCCCAACCAGTCCTCCAGCCTGGGGAAGGAGAGCACCTGGTTCTACAGTTGGCAGTGGCAAGCAGAATAGCAAAAAATCACCTTTGTGGCTCCTGAGTGAGCTTGGGCCCCGATGTCCCACAGAACATCCCAGCAGATACACCCGACCCCAAATGGGCCTCCCAGGTTGGGGGGGGGCACACAGGCACATCCATGTGCAGAGCAGTGAGCTTAGGGTGTGATAACAGATGTGGAAGCAGACCCCAACTCTGCATTCTTAGGCCAGGATGAGAATTACGGGGATCTTGGGGAAGTTCCTGACCTTAAATTAAAAAAAAAAAAAAAATGTCTCTCAGACGAGGAGAATGTTCCCCTCCTTCTGTGGAGGAGGAAGAAGAAAGGGACTGGACAGAGTCCAAGTCAGGGATTCCTTTCCTTGTTTGATAATAAGTCCTTATCTTTTTTAGATACCTAAAGCATGTAGTTCCAAACAGTTCAGGAGGTACACTCTGTAGAGATGGTGGATGTCAATCCAGCTCTGTTTGCATCCTTTTCGGCTACTATGTGACCAAAATTATTGAGCAACAATAGGCAGGTGTGGATCAGAGTAAGTATCTTTCCAACCAAAGACACAGATCTTCCATTTTTTAAGGAAAAGATCTTGCAGGTGGGAAGTTCCTCTGCTGAAAGACAAGGCCGTTTGTATTTCTGTTAAAAAACACAGCCCTGCCTATCAAAGGCTCTCTGGCCCTAGCAGATTCTCATGTCAAGTGGGTGGACTCAGCGTGAAGGAAGGGTTTCGCCTCTATCAGCACAAAAATGTGTATGCCTTATGCTTCTTTTATTGTTGCCCGTGCCTTAAACATATGGGTCACTACTCTGGCCAGTTTCGCTCTGCCTGACTCTGAAGGTGCGAGCCTTTTCCAGCTGATGGCCATGGCCTCCACCTTTCTAGGTGGTTATACACTGAGAATTGAGTATATCAGTCCACTTGGCCTACTTCATTGTTTTCGGATATGAGGACAGTGTGGCTTAGTCTTTGGGCCACTGATCAAGCTTCATAAGCTAAACTGTTTAAACTCCCCTTGAGGGAGGCTTATGGTTTGACTCCAACCTGGATGCTATTTTAAAGGATATGCAGTAAGAAGGGATATCTCCAGTGTCAGACAACAGTACAAGACTACCGTAACCCAAAGGGGTCAAGGTGCTGGCCAGCACAGACAGTTCCGAGGGGGGGGTCTGTTCCTTCTGAATTTTGGCTGCAGAGAAAAGAGAAGCCTACTCAGGTAACACATGTTACAGTATCAGAGAAGCCCTGGCCAGGCACCGGGCAGGAGACCCAACATCAAAAGCCTGGTGCCTCACAGGAAGGCATGCAGGTCCATTCCTGACTCCTTTTCTTTAGTGGAAGAATCCAGGAGTTTTTCTCCAGCTGGGTCAAAAGAAATGTCTGACGCCTTATTAGGGGATGCTTTCTTCTGCCCTGGTTTCCAAGGACATTACAAAGCCCAGGCGTTGTCAGAGACACTGACCCCCCCAATTCATCTGTGGCCATTGCACGGGTCCTGCTACGCGAATAAGGTTGGGGATCCTATTGTATCTATTTCATAGTTCCCAAGAAGTTGAGGGGTTTTCAGGCCCATTCTGAAATTGAAGTACCTGAACAAGTTTGTGCACCACAGACCTTTCAAGATGGAGACCCTGAGGTCACTCACCCGGAATGCTCAGCCAGGGGGATCTCCTTAAGTCTCAGTACATCTGATGGATGCCTACATCCTCATTCCCTTCCATCCGTCCTAGTCGAAGTAGCTCAGGTTCTTGTTACTAGGCCAACTTTTCAAATACAGTATGCTTCTATTCACCTGTGCATCAGCCCCCAGGATGACAACTCCAATACAGGATGCTTCTATTTGCCGTGCACCAGCCCCCTCCCCCCCAAGTGCCTTGAAGGTGTTGATAGTTATGGTGGCTCCGTTTCATCAAGAAGGGCAGCGTATCTACCCTTCTTGAACGACGTGCTTATTCATGCACCGATGTCCCTTGCAAGAGGTCAGAACTCAGGATTCTAGAGATGCTAGAGTCACAGTTAGGTGGTGCACTGAGAGAAGAGCTCTCTCAAGTCATCTCAGACCTTGGAATAGCTGGTGGTAAACTTTTCAACACAAAACTAGGGAAGTTTTTTTTCTCGCCTTCGAGGACGGACACCTTACTGACAGAAGTCCAGTGGCTCAGGACCCAGTCGTCGGCATTTGCCCTTGTTTTGTTGCAGTTTCTTGGCCTCATGACAGGCAGGAATAGATTTAATCCAGTGGGCTCACTTCCATATGTGGCCTATTCAAATAGGCCCATTGATGGCCTGGGATCCCTCATCAGAGCACCTAAGGAATGCACCAGCAAAGAGGCAGGAAGGAGGGGTGGAGGAACAATGGGGAAGAATCAAAAAATGCCATCCAAGAAGCAACAAACCATTGTGTGAAGCAAATAAAACAAAATGAAGAAAAAAAACAAACACTATGGTTCTCAAAAGAGGTGGCGGAGAAGGTTAGGGAGGAAAAGATAGCATTCAGGAAGTATAAAGAATTACAAAAGAAGCAGGACAGAGAACTGTATCAGTTAAAGCAGAAGGAAGCAGGAAAGGCAGTCAGAATAGCAAAGGCCCAAAGCGAGGAAAGCATAGCCAACTCAAGGTGGATAAAACCTTTTATAGGTACATTAGTGAGCAAAGAAAGACCAAGGGAGGGATTGTGAGGCTTAATAAAGGGGAGGCTGGGTGGGCACAGGGGACCAGTGAAAAGGCAGAGATACTGAATGAATACTTTTGTTCAGTATTCACAAAAGAAGAGAAGGGGGAAGTACCTAAACCAAACAATAGACGCACTCTGGATGGGGGGGGGGTCGATACCAGTCCAGTCACAGAAGAAAGGGTCCTGAAAGAACTCCTAAAACTCATGGTGGACAAGGCAATGGGGCATGATGCGATTCACCCCAGAATTCTCAAAGAACTAAAGGGAGAACTAGTGGCACCACTGACTACTCTTTTTAACAAATCATGGGAGGATGTATGGTACCGGAGGAGGGCAGATGTGATTCCCCTTCACAAAAGTGGGAGCAAGGCTGAGGCAGGTAACTACAGGCCTGTTAGTTTGACCTCAGTGGTGGGGAAAATGATGGAATCACTTCCAAAAGAAAGAACTGTTGAGTACCTAGAGGCCAGCAGGGTACAGGAGCCAAGGCACCAATTTATTTACTTGAAATGTTTCACCAGGAAGGCACACTGAGCAACAAGTCACTCATCTCCCAGTGGATTCACAGCAGGAAGGTCATGGCAGACGAATCTAATAGAGTTCTTTGGGTGACCAAAGTAGTAGACCAGGGAGGGACTGTGGACGTGGCCTACCTAGACTTTAGCAAGGCATTTGACACAGTCCCACAAAAAAAGATTAATAAACAAGCTAGCCAGCCTAGGAGTGGGTCCTGGGTGGTGGCCTGGGTAAACAATTAGCTGGACAACAGGACACAGACGGTAATAGTAAAGAGAGTCCACTACTAAGAATGGGGGTGTTACTAGCGGGGTACCGCAGCGTTCAGTACTGGGGACGGTCCTCTTCAATCTTTTTATACGTGACATAGCAGAGGGACTGGAAGGAAAAGTATGCCTTTTTGCAGATGAGACAAAGATCTGCAACAGGGTTGATACACAAGGGGAAGGGTGGAAAGGATGAGAAGGGACTTGGCAAGGTTGGAGGAATGGTCAAAAGTATGGCAGCTTAGATTCATTGCAAAGAAGTGAAAAGTAATGCATCTGGGAAACAAAAACCCAAGGGAAGAGTACACAATGGGGGATATACTATCGACAACAAAAATGGAAAGGGACGTGGGGGTAGTCATATCAGATGACCTTAAGGTTAGCAAGCAATGTGAGAAGGCAGTAGGGAGGGCTGGGGGTATACTGGGATGTATAGGGAGAGGCATCACCAGTAGAAAACAGAAAGTTGTTATTCCTCTGTGCAGACAGTTGGTGAGACGCCATCTGGAGTACTGCATGCAGTTCTGGAGACCCCATCTCTGCAAGGACACAGACAGGATGGAGGCAGTCCAGAGGAGGACAAACTAAAATGGTGCAGGGTCTGCACCAGAAATCATATGAAGAGAGACTAAAGGAGCTTAATATGTATACCCTTGAGGAAAGGAAGGGGGGACATGATAGAAACTTTCAAGTTCTTCAAGGGAATCAAAGTCCAAGAGGGTAGCATCTTTCAGAAAAAGAGATGTGTAAGAACAAGGAGGCATATTTTAAAGATAGAGGTGGGATGGCTCAGGGTCAACATGAGGAAATATTGTTTCATGGAGAAGGTGGTGGACGCATGGAATAGCCTTCCTGAGGAGGCTGTAGGGTCAAAAACAGTGGGGGGATTCAAATGAATGCATGGGACAGACATAAGGCAGTTATAGTGGGGTGTAGCAGAAAGTAATTATTTGGTTAACTAGGATCTGCAGCTTATCAAACAGGTTGGGATATGGGCACACTGGATGTACCAAGCGGTCCTTATTTGCCATCAAAGTCTATGTTTCTAAGCCAGGTTTCCCTTCAGCTCTCAGCTTTGTCACTCCCAGAGTTGGTGAGTGGATGTGCAGGATCTGAGCAAGGGTTCCACTGGAACTTCCCCAGAGTTAATTTTCACAACAGATGTCAGTTTGCACTGTGATGGTGGTTGGGGAGGGAGAGGCTACAGCCAGCTTCCGACTCAGAGAACTTGATCAGCCTAGGACCAGCATCCCCATATCAATGTTCAGGAGATGGAGGCGGTTCACCTAGCTCCCCTTCACATTTAAAACATTGCTAAGCATGGCATAAACATTAAGGTAGCACAAGCAGGGAGATGTTTCGAGAGGCTGCCAGCTTGTCACTAGTACACCTGGCAGGGGAGTTGAACCTTCAGGCAAACTAGCTAAGTAGCAAAAATGTTCACTCTGTGGAGTGGAGGTTGAACCCGGAGGTTTTCAAACTCCTGTGCAACCGGTTCAGTTGACATCAGATCAATCTGCTCACATCTGAAAAGGTTCTTCAATCATTGTCAGTGTCCACAGATGGAGGCAGTGGTTGCTCTGTGTCAGGAGTGGACCATCAGCAGACCATAGGCTTCCTCCACTAACTCTTCTTCCAAAGTCATATTAAACAAACAAAAAAAGAAAATAAAAATAAATAGAAAAGACACTGTAGAGGAAGCTGCCTTCTTATTAGCTGAAGAATGGTCAAGACGACCATAGTTCTCGGACTTAGTGAATCTAGCTCAGCAAGCACTCTTCCACCTTCTGGTGTAAAAAGACCTGCTGTCAGGGTCCCATTCTCCAAGAAAATCCAGGAATGTTGCAGCTCGCAGCCTGGGTCCAGAGAGGAGGCGGCCCCCATAAAAATAGGTTTTTTTGAGAAACTAGTGGAGACATTGATGGCTGCCAGAAAAACATATATGTCTGCAGCCTATGCTCCGGTAGGGGCCACCTCTTTTGATCTTGGGCCAGAAGGGAAGGATTTTAAGCCTTTCACAACTTCTATTCCACAGTTTTTGGACTTCTACAGAAAGGCATGGCAAACAGGTTGGCACAAAGTACGACGAGAGGCCAGGCTTCTGCTCTCAGAGAATCCTTGGATTTTTCCCTAGGAACTAATAGGCACGTGTTTAGTAGGACTTGTCTGGTGTCCTGATCTCCATTTCTTCAGTGGGATCTGAAGTGGGTTCTGAATGCTCCCTGCAAGTTTTTTTGAACCGCTCTCATCCATATCACTGGATGTGTTGTTTTACAAGTTTTCCTCATGAGTCATACCTTATTTGGCATGAGGACAGGTGGTACTCAGAATGGTTTCAGTTTTTCATCCCTGAAGTGATCACGGCCTTCAGGAGATGGGTTTTTCATCATCCGGTCTTCTCCCTCCAAAGAGAAGGAATTGCACAAGTTGGATTTATCACACACCATTATGATCTATCAGAAACAGATGGCTGCGTTCTGAAAGTTAGATAATCTGTTTGTTCTCTTGTAACAGTCAAGCAGGGTCAAGAGGCCTTTTTAGACCACCCTAGCTAAGAGGGTGCAGGCTTGCTTTGCTCAGGCCAATGTTGCGGGAAAGAAGAGGCCTCCAACTCTCATCAAGGCTCACTCCACCAAGGCTAGGGCAATGTCCTGTGCAAAAACAAGTGAAGCATTGTTTTTTAGGGTTATGCAAGGCAACTACATAGTCTTCCACCCACACATTCACAAAACATCCAAACTGGATATTTAAGAGTTCTGTGGATGCAGTTTTTGGTTACAGAGTGCTACAGACAGCAGTTTGCAAGTAATTCTCAGTGCTTGCCTCTGGCAGGTGGGATATTCTCCCTCCTCCTGGTATTTTTTATGTACTGCTTCTTAGAACCCAGTTGTTAGGATTACCCATTGATAATGAGTGCTACAGAAAGAAGATATTTTCTCCTACTTACCGTATTTCCTTTTCTGTTAGTTCCACCCATTGTCAATGGGGCCCGCCCAGGACCTTGGCTCCTGCAGGAGAATCTTATTTGGTGTGCTAGGAGGGATGTCCCGTTTATTAAAATCCCCCATTTTCAGACATCCCTCTTTTGTGCTATACTCAAACTAGTATTAAAAAAAAATATTTTTCAATTAGTCTGCAATCACAGGTTTACAGCTCAACTCGTACGGTGGTTTTCCTTGTTGAAGGTGGTCTCACTGCCTTCAGTTATTGCCTGAAAGGTATGCCTTATTGTGTGGTCAGCCTCAGTTTTCCAGATGAGTGACTGGTGTGGAGCCTTCCTTGTTGCCCGATTGTTCTTTTCTGTGGGGAGGATCGAATCATCCAAACCCCGAGTCCAATGGAGAGCATTTTCTTCTTCTGATGTCTGCCAGAAAGGTATGGTTGCATTTATTTCCAGTATTAAGGAATGTTGCATACAGGTAATTGGTTACATGAAAATGTATAGCTCATTATGGTACTGCAAGGTCAGTAGTGACTGGGGATGTTGCTGCTGCTTGGAATCCTCATGCACCTAACATTCTAAATTTGGGCTGTGCCATTGCACTTAAGTCATTTATAGTATACGTATGTGTTGTAGATTTCCACCTCAGCCCCACCACTCCTTAAGTGGTGTCCATCTTATGAATACTTTGTATGTGCTGCAGAATTGTAAATGGTGGTCAATTTACCTCTGTATGTTAACCGTAATATCTTAGCTGTCACTAAATGTTGATACTTGATCAATTGTCTCAGTATATAATTTGTTTTTTACTGAATGTAAATAACTCCAGGTTGCCCCTTAAAAAGGGACATTATGTCTCAGTGGGCCTATCCGGTCAACACATTTCAATAAATAAATTTCCCCTGGTAGGGGTGTACAAGAAAAAATTACTCACCTTAGTAATGTTGTTTCTTCTAATGGAGTCTTGCTATATTATGACATATGCAGTGAGTCCCAACCTCCGAACTGCTCCGGAGGTGAAAGAGTTGACTTTCCATGCCAGGCATGGAACGCTGAGCTGGGTTGAAACTCCGTCCGTTGTTCTTCAAACTCAAACCGTCAGATCTTTACGAGCTAAACTCACTGAGGTCCTGTGTGGAAGCTGTAAACCTACACTAGCCAACTAGCTACTAAACATAAGAACACATTTTTTGGTCCCAAAACAAAGACTCAAGTCAGGAGACCCAAAAAATGAAAAACACACCAAATCACCCCAAAAAAGGAGGGGTGAAAACAACAAGGTGGGCATCTATTAAGTGCCAACATTGCACTGCCCACCCACCTCCCAAAAACAGAGGTTCTGAGAGGGGCAGGCAAGGGAGAAGGTCATAATATATCAAGACTCCATTAGAAGAAACAACATTACTAAGGTGAGTAATTTTTTCTTCAAACAACATGAAGTCTTGCTATATTATGACATATGCAGACTACACAGCAGTACCTCCACGGAGGGACAGAACCTACTCAGGAAATAGGCTCTGAAGCCCAGCTGTGCCAAACCGAGCATCACTCCTAGCCTGGATGTCCAGGGAGTAATGCTTGGCAAAAGTGTGAACTGTTTTCCACGTAGCTGCTTGACATACCTCTAGAATAGGGATGTCCCTGGCAGCAGCCAGGGAAGCAGCTGTACCTCTGGTAGAGTGAGCCCTCAGGCCTGAGGGAGAAACCTTACCCAGCTTTTCATAACAGAATTGGATACAAGAGACAATCCACCTGGCAATGGATCTTTTAGTGGCAGGTTTCCCTTTACCAACCCCACCATAAGCGAGCAACAGTTGGAGGGAGTCAAACCTGTGACCCTTGGTACACTCTATGTAGTAACTAAGGGCTCTCTTCACATTTAAGCTGTGCAGCCTCCTCTCGCCAGAGGAGAAATGGTCAGTGAAGTACACTGGAAGAGATATAGATTGATTGAGGTGGAAATCTGAAACCACCTTGGGCAAGAACTTCCTATTAGTCCTGAGGACCACCTTATCTCTATGAAAGCTTGGAATTCACTTATGTGTCTGGCAGAAGTGATGGCTACCAGAAACACAGTCTTCCAAGTCAAGTACTTAAGCTCTGCTGAAGACAGAGGCTCAAAGAGGGGTTGCATAAGCTGAGCAATGCAAACATTAAGATCCCAGGCAGGGGCAGGGTCCCTGAATGGAGGGTTGGTGTGAAGCAATCCCTTAAAAACTTGGAGAATACAGGATGAGCTGAAAGAAGAGGGTTTACCTGCTGAAATAAAAGGAGACACAGCTGCCAAATGTACTTTTAGGGTAGCTGGTCTCAGCCCCAAGGTATTTAAATGGACCATATAATCCAGGACTGTGGGTAAATCAGCAGATTCTGGGGAAATATGCTTCCCAGAACACCATATGGAAAACCTCTTCCATTTGGTATTATAGGTAGCCCAGGTGGAAGGTTTCCTAGAAGCCTTGAGTATATCCATTACACCTTGGGAGAGGTGTAGATCAGCAAACTCTAACTCTTCAAGAGCCAGGCCTTGAGACTGAGAGATTTGAGGTTCGGGTACCAAACCCTCCCCTGAGCACAGGTTAACAGGTTGCGATTCCTGGGAAGATGGACTGCTAAGGACAGTAGGAGTGGATACCGGGGTTGTCTGGCCCAATCTGGAGCAATCAGGATCATCTTGTAGGATTGGGATCTGATTTTGACTAACACTTTGAACAGGAGAGGGAAGGGGGGGGGAAGCATAGAGAAACTTCCCTTCACAATTGAGAACTAAGGCATCCAGAGGGACTGAGCCCAAGACTGGGGGCCTGCAGCAAAAAAGGGGAAGTTAGTGATTGTCTGGGGCTGCAAAAAGATCTATCTGCGGGGTGCCCCATCTGGCAAATATCACCTCCAGGACCAGGGGGTCCAGTGACCATTCGTGATGGCCCTGGGAAATCCTGCTGAGAGCATCTGACAGGACATTGTCCTTGCCTGGAGGTGATCTGCGTCAGGGGTAAGCCAGAGACCACAACTTCATTGCTTCGGTGCACAAGGCCGTAGACTGAGTGCCCCCTTGCTTGTTGATGTACCACATTGTGGTGGTGGTGTCTGTTCTGACCTGTACAACTTTGTTCTGAACAGATTTGGAAAAAGCTTGAAGTGCTAGAAAAACTGCTCTGAGTTCCAGCAGATTGATGTGGAGCAGAGATTCCTGAGGGGACCACAATCCCTGGGTAGTGAGGTCGCCCATGTGAGCTCCCCACCCCAAGAGGGATGCATCTGTAGTAAGGATTAAGGAGTGAGACTGAGTGACAAAGAGAACCCCTTGTCTCAGATTGCTCTGATCCTGCCACCACTGTAGGGCCTGGATCAGGGTTCGAGTTACTGGGATCTGTTTGGTTAGAGAGTCTTTCCTTTGAGACCAAAAGGCTCTCAAATGGAACTGGATGTCCCTCATCTGAAGTCTTGCTCCCTGCACTACTGCTGTAGAAGCAGCCATGTGCCCCAGGAGCTGTAGAAAGTGCCTTGCTGGTCGAGAGACCTGCAGGGTGAAAGAGGAGGCCAGAGAGACCAGGGTCCTTGCCCTGTCCAAAGGAAGGAAGGCTCTGGCTTTCCCTGTGTTCAGCTCTGCGCCTATGAAGGTGAGGAGCTGGACAGGCTCTAGAACTGACTTTGAAAGATTTAGAAGGAAACCTAGAGAGGTGAGCAATTGCTGAGTTATCTGTAGATGTAACTTGACTTGGTCTGGAGACTGGCCTACTATGAGCCAGTCGTCCAGATAAGGGAAGATGGCAATTTTATGCCTTCTTAGGGAAGCAACTGCTACTGCCAGGCATTTTGTGAATACCCTTGGAGCAGAGGTGAGACCAAAGGGCATTGCTCTGAACTGGTAATGGCCTGAGGGCAGCTCGAACCTGAGGTACTTTCGATGGGAGCTTCTGATGAGAATATGGAAGTAGGCATCCTTGAGGTCCAGGGATGCTAGCCAGTCCCCTGGCCTTAGAGAGGGTAGAATAATTCCCAGAGTCACCATTTTGAATTTTGGTTTTAAAAGGTGTTTAAGTATCTGAGATCCAGGATGGGCCACCATTCTCCTGTCTTTTTTGGGGTAAGGAAGTACCTGGAGTACAATCCTTTGCCCTAGTGTAGGGATGGAACCCTTTCCACAGTTCTGAGAGCCAGGAGGGAAGAGACCTCTGCCTCTAGGGCAAGTGCCTCTGGCGGATTTGCAGGTGGAAAGGATCTGGTTCTCATCTTTGGAAATTTTTTGAAGCTGAGAACCAGTCCCTGGCTTACTACTTCTAGGACCCACTTGTCTGATGTCAGAGACTTCCAATCCTGGACAAAGTAAGCCAGCCTGCCCCCTACAGGTAACTGAGAATCAGCCCTGGCAACCCCATCAGGGTGCCTGCTTGGCAAGGGCTTTGGGCTGAGGGGTGGAAGCAGGCCTGCTTGTACCCCGTCTGCCTCTCCCTCTAAAGAACCCCCTCTGGGAATAGGCAGAAGAGGAAGCTTGGGCTTGGTAAAAAGGCCTGTGAAAAGGCCTGCCCCTGCCCCTGGAAAGCTGCCTTTGAGGAGTGGCCTGCCTTTCTTTGGCCTGTGCACTCCTATAGGTGGTCCTATACTCGTCCATTTTCTTCATGTAATTCTCGGTCTGCTCCCAAACAGAAATTACCCACAACAGGAAAATCCATGGCCTTAGTTTGGGTAACCTGCAGACAGGCTAGTACATCTGAGCCAAGCCATTCTGAAGTGCCACAGATGTAGCCATGACTCTTGATGACACATCATTAGAGTCCACTGCAGCATGGAATTGCACCTTGGATGCCTCAATACCATCAGCAGCCACCTGCTCCAGCTCCTTGGCAAGCTGGCCAGGGACCTGTTTTGCTAGAGCCATAACAGTATCCCATCTGGATTTCTGATATCTAGCAACATAAGCCATATAATTTGCCTGTCTGAGTCCCAAGGATGCTGCCATGTACTGTTTCTTTGCCATGGCATCAATCCTCCTGGAGTCCTTGTCAGGGGGGTGTGAAGCCAAGGGAATATTTGCCTTGTCACAGGCTGCAGTCTGCACTACCCCAACATGGCTGCATTGTTGTGTAAGGAACTCCGTATCCGAGCCTGACAATGTGTACCTCTTGTCCATTCTCTTATCGACAGGAGGTATAGTGTGAGGAGTTTTTAAAATTTTTACTGTTTCCAAAAGGATTTATGCAAAGGAATAGACAGCCTCGACTCTGGGATATCCATCATTTCCACATAGTCAGGCTCCTCTTGATCATCCACAGCTTCCTCCATAGGGAGCTGGAGGGTTTCAGCCACTTTCTTATAAAACATAAAATGAGAAGGGGACTCAGAAAGCCTGGGAGGAGATACTCCTGAAGGTCTGTCTGGGGAGATGTCCGGGTCAATGGGCACATCCAGACTTTCAAATCCAAATTCACTCTCCTCATACTCCTCTTGTTCATAATATTCCTCTACCTCATACTCTTGAACCGGTGGAACCAGCCGAACCGGACGCTTACCTGATGGTGCCAGTTCGGTCGGAACCGGGGAAAGTGACTGGACAATTTTAATCGCTTTGGCTATTTCTTCAGCAGTTGGAGAGGAAAGTTTTGGCTCCACACCAGCTGATTTCCTAGTCCTTTTTGCTGGAACCGACTCCTCGGAGTCAGATCTCCTTTTGCCCGAGGAAGTCTCGCCCTGGTCAGAGGGCACTCCCTCCAGTTCGGTTGGAACCGAACCGGGCTGGCCATCCGGTTCAGCGGACTTTTTGGCCTTTCCCTGTGCCTACCAACTCTCTTTTTCCAGGGTAGTTGCAGGAAAATTTTTACAAATCTGGCAGTCTGCATTGAGGTGGTCAAACCCCAGACAATAAACACAGGTGGTGTGGGGATCAGCCTTGGCAAAGGCTTCCCCACACACACTGCAGTGTTGAAACCCAGTGGGCCCGGTTTTTCTTTTGGGTTTCTCAGACATAGTGACAGTCCTAACCAAACTTACCTGCTTATGGCAATCCGCCAGGTAAGACCCCCTTATCGGTTCCCAACCGTGTCACGGGTCTTGGAAAAAAACGTAATAAAATCCGTTTTTTTTTTTTTTAAGAACTGATAAGAACCAGAAACCACACTCTAAATGACAGATTAATATATTTTAAACAACCTGATCGGTTCAAACCGAACCGATAACCGTTTACAAGTTCCACACAGAATAGAAATCAATGTAAAACCTATCTAGTACTCACAAATACCACAGACAGAGTCTGAACTGACCAGTTGCGGTTTAATTTCAGTCGAAAACCAAGTAAAACAATACAATACTTTAACCGATAAAATGAACAGAGCAGAAGGAGAAATCTCTGGAGCGACTGTTCAGTGAGGCGGAGTAAAGAATCTGACGGTTTGAGTTTGAAGAACAACAGACAGAGTTTCAACCGAGCTCGAGCTCAGCGTTCCATGCCTGGCATGGAACGTTAACTCTTTCAGCTCCGGAGCAGCTCGAAGGTTGGGACTCACTGCATATGTCATAATATAGCAAGACTTCATGTTGTTTGAATACCCAGTTCTTAGATGTACCACTGACAAAGGTTGTAACCAACAGAAAAGGAAATTATGGCAAGTATGAAGACATTTTCTTCTGTCATCATTTCAGTACAGTACATTTAGTGAGGAGAGAAAAAAAAAAAACAGTTTCTTCTATATCAGACCTACATTAGTTGATGGCAGATTTGTTCTTCAGTCACTGACACTTGCCCCTGCTGTGCTGAAGTATTGTGTGTATTCTGCAGCATTCATCTAGCTGCAGAGGTGGCACTTTTCTTTCTGTGTCACAACCATAGATTAATGACTAAAGTAGATCTAGATGGAATAACTGTGTGGGATACTGGGGCATAGAAAGACCCAGAGCAGCAAGGATCTCATGTATACCAATGAGGTGATGAAACTCTACAGTAGAAGGTAATACACGTCTTAGCAATGAATATAAGATAATCAGTCATGCACAAAAGTCTGGGAGTGGTGCTGAGAAGGGCATCCTGCCCGCTACAGTACGTAAATTCTGTCAAGAACTCAGCACTCCACACAATCCAAAACACTAGTAGGCAAAATAATATTAAAAAGGTACTTTAATGCAGCAAGTTCAGAGAAGCTGACTAGAACCCATAGCCACAGCACTTCAGCCCTATCTGGGTCTCTGGGGTGAATCTAGTGGCCATCAGGCGTGTCCACCTTTTATCTTGTAATCTGATGTTAATTTACCCATTATTTACATGAATGATTATAAAGCACGAGAATCCTAACAAAAAAACTTCATTCATGTTCAGTCACATTACATAGGTGGACTACATATCTACAGAAGAAATAAAATCTACTTTATTTAGGTCTTGGATTAACACCTTTGAGCGGAAGCTCGTTAAATAGGTTCCATATCAGTTGACAAAAAACAGCAGGGTACAGATGAGCCATTATACAAAGCTGGTACAGATATCAACAAATACAGTAACAGAACAGAGACAGGCGAGGCATGTACAATGTATGCCAGCATCAGTAATTAGAATCACACTACTAAATGGACACACGCGGGGAGAGAATGTACTAGAGGTGAGGGGAGGCAGTGTGAGGATCAGGGAGTGCTGAGGTTAGGCTGCACCAACTGAGGACAGTTGGCGGAGGAGGTTAAGTGTTGGCAGGTAATTATTATATAGCATGAGTTTTCATTGCAGAGTTTTTTTTTTTTACATTATAAATATGTTTTACTAAAGGAGGATGTTTCTCCTAATTGGTACAGATTCCCCCACATCTTGTTTTTAGCAGGGTGCAAAAACAAAGAGAAACTACACATTTCACGCTATAAAATATTTAAAGCACATGCCCATAAGCAAAATCAAATTAAACAAACACTAATAACATGACTTGGAATTGATTTCTGGGAGAGCGGTAATGCATGCCTTATAGGCAACCAAGTCTGAACTATTAATTTTGTAGAATCAATATTACTATTAGTTGTACCCCCTTCCCCAGACTTACTTTCCCTTTTCTCTCTCCTCCCCCCCTTCTATTCATAAAAGTTAACCGTAAAATAAATGGTGCCTTGGGAAATGTTCTTACTCTGTTTCCTCAGATTTTGCTTCTGGGCATGTGTTTTAAACATTTTACAGAATGAAATGCATAGTTTCTCTCAGTGTTTCCACCTTGCTAAAAAAACAAGATGTGGGGGAATCTGTACCAATTAGGAGAAATAACCCATTTAGTGAAACGTAAGAAAAGCTCTGCAATGAAAAATCATGTTATATAGGTTTTATTTTTTCTGTAGACATGTAATCCAGTTATGTAATTTTTTATTTTTTGGTCGACTTTCTTTCTTCACCGAGGACCCAGGAACCCTCTCTGGCTAAGCCCCACTCGCCACCACTGCTCTACCACCCACCTGAAGCATGCCCCACCAGGAAACCGGGGACAGACACATCCACCTACCTCAGACCAACACGCCCCCACCCTGGCTCTGAGCCCCCAAGGTGGGGCCGCCTTCCACTCCTAGTGCTCTATCTACAAGGTGAGGCGGAGGGTCGGGAAAGCCCAGTATTGGGTGCATGGCAGTGGGGTACTACATAGAAACACAGACTGACAGCAGATAAGGACCGCTTGGCCCACCTAGTCTGCCCATCTCCCTAAGCTGCAGATCCTAGTTAACCAACAGTCTATTTCTTCCTACCCCCCACCAAAGAATTGCCTTATGTCTGTTCCATGCATTGTTGAATTCTCCAATTTTAGACCCCCACAACCTCCTCAGGAAGGCTGTTCCATGCGTCCACCACCCTTTGTGAAAAAAAGATACTTCCTCACATTGCCCCAGAGTTGTCACCTCTATCTTCAAATTGTGTCCCCTTGTTCTTGCACATCGCTTTCTGAAAGATGCTACCCTCTTGGACTTTGTTGATTCCACTGAGGTACTTAAAAGTTTCTATCATGTCCCTTTCCTTAAGGGAATACAATATTAAGCTACTTTAGGCTCTCCTCGTATGGCTTCTCTTGCAGACCCTGCACCATTTTAGTTGCCCTCCTCTGGCCTGCCTCCATCCTGTTTATGTCCTTGCAGAGATGGGGTCTCCAGAACTGGACACAGTACTCCAGATGGGGTCTCACCAACTGTCTGTACAGAGGGATAACAACAACTTGTTTTCTGCTGGTGATGCCTCTCCCCATACATCCCAGTATCCCCCCAGCCCTCCCTACTGCCTTCTCACATTGCTTACCAAACTTATCCCAGCTGCCATACTTCTGACAGTTCTTCCAACCCTGCCAAGTCCCTTCTAATCCTTTCCACGCCTCCTTGTGTATCAACCCTGTTGCAGATCTTTGTGTCAGCTGCAAAGAGGCATACTTTTCCTTCCAGTCCCTCTGCAATGTCACTTATGAAAGACATTAAAAAGGACTGAACCCGCAGTACCCCACTAATAACCCTTCTTTCTTCATAGTGGACTTCGTTTACAATTACCTTCTGTGTCCTGATGTCCAGTCAATGTTTTACCCAGGCTACCACCCTGGGACCCACTCCCAGGCTGGTTAATTTATTAATCTTTTGTGTGGGAGTGTGTCAAATACCTTGCTAAAGTCTAGGTAGGCTATGTCCACAGTCCCTCCCTGGTCTACTACTTTGGTCACCCAGTCAAATAAATCAATTAGTTTAGTTGGACATGACCTTCCCGCTGTGAACCCATGCTGCGTTGGGTCCTGTGCCCCACTGGCCTCTGGTATTCAACAATTCTTTCCTTCAGAAGTGATTCCATCACTTTCCCCATCACAGAGGTCAAACTGACAGGTCTGTAGTTTCCTGCCTCTGTCTTGCTCCCACTTTTGTGAAGGGGAATCGCATCCACCTTCCTCCAGTCCTCAGGTACACCATCCTCCCATGATTTGTTAAAAAAGGTAGTCAGTGGTGTCACTAGTTCTCCCCTTATTTCTTTTAGAATTCTGGGGTGAATCCCATCAGGCCCATTGCTTTATCCACCTTCAGTTTCAGGAGTTCTTTCAGAACCCTTTCTTCTGTGAAAGGACTGGGATTGACCCCTATCCAGAGTGCTTCTGTTAATTGGACTAGGCACCCCCCCCTCCTCCTCTTTTGTGAATACTGAGAAGTATTCGTTCGGTATCCCTTTTTTGCTGTCCCTCTCTGCCCGCCCACCCACCATCCATTCTAGTCAGCCTCACTACCCCTCCCTTCGTCTTTCTACGCTCCCAGACGAACCTATAAAAAGGTTTTATCCCTCTTCTTAACCAAGTTGGCTATCTTTTCCTCAGTTTGGGCCTTTGCTATTCTGACTTTCCTCCCTGCTTCCTTCTGCCTTAACTGGTATAGTTCTCTGTCCTGCTCCTTCTGCTTCCTTATACTTCATAAATGCCATCTTTTGCTCCCTAATCTTCCCCGACACCAGTGGCTTTTTCTTTTGTTTTATTTGCTTAACAGAAAGGCTCGTTGCTTCTGTGATAGCAGTTTGATGTTTCCCCATTGTTGCTCCACCCCTCCTTCAAGCCTGTTTGCTAGTGCTTTTCTAAGGCACTCTCCCATCTTGCCAAAGTCAGCCCTCCTGAAGTCCAGTACCCTCACTTTTATATGGCTTGACTCTGTAGCTGAGTTTATCGTGAACCACACTGTTTGGTGGTCACTTGTTCCCAGATGGCTACCCACTACTAGATCTGAGATCCTCTCTGTCCCCATTTGAGAGTACGAGGTCTATGACTGCTCCCTCATGAGTGGGTTCCAAAACTAGCTGTCTGAGGCATGCCACGTGTAGGGCATCGAGAATGGCCCTGCTCTTGGATGTGGCTGCAACAAAGGTACTCCAGTTAACATCTGGTATATTCAGGTACCTCATCAACAGCATCTCCCCTTTCTCTGCCATCCGCAGGATGCCTTCTGTCATATCCTTGTCCACCCCCCCCCCCGAGATGGGGGTCTGTATACAACCCCTGTGCAGGTTGTGGCACCATTTCCAGTAGAGGCAGCCGTTGCCTTTCCCGGGGGGGAGGGGGAGCCAAGACTTTTCCTTTGTGTCAGTTTCCCCCTGGAGCATGGATGTGCAATGACGTCTGCACAGGCACGCTGCTGACGTCCGCCGCCGCCCCACCCCCTGTACAGAGTCAGCACCTGTAGTGCCCATGATCTCCATCGGAGGTCACTACGGTGCCACGCAAACCCGGTAGCCTTCCCCGGGAGAGGAGATCAGTCCTACGGACACTCACTCTTCTCCCTCCCCTGCCGACTCCCAGTGGCCCAAGTCCATTCCCGAACTCAGGTCGCCAGCGTGGCGTGAGGTGTGGCTTCCAGCCCCTCAACCCTCAGCACCAGCGGGCTGCCCCCCACCTATATAATTTGACTGAACATGAATGAATTTTTTGTTAGGATTCTAGTGTTTTATAATCTATGTAAATAATAGGTAAATTAACAACAATTTACAAGATAAAAGGCGTACACACCTGTCGGCCACTAGATCTACTCCCTGATGAAGACCTGGATAGGGCTGAAGTGCAAGGGGTCTGGATTCTAGTCAGCCTCTCTTAACCAGCCACATTAAAGTACCTTTTTGATATTATTTTGTCTGTTACTGTTTTGGATTGTGTGGAGTGCAGAGTTCTTACCAGAATATACACTGTCTAACCTGCTACCTCTTCTTGTTAGCAACACACTGCATAGCTATCATTGTACAGCTGTAAAAAAGAGACATTATTAGACTGGAAAAAATTGAAAGAAAATCTACAAAAACAATATGGGGATTAAAAGATAAAACATATGACTAAAGGTTCATTTTAAATATGCAAAGTTTGAAAAACAGAAGGATATGGGGACATTTTGTTGATGTACAATACTGTAAAGGACCACACTCTGATGCACACAATAGGTATAGAGAACAATGCCACAACCCAACACCTTGGCACAATCAAATCAAGGGAAAAAAATTCATAACATATAAAGACATATAGAATGATGTATTAGGCACTGTACATTATGGGTTTTCTGGTCACACACCTGAGGTGTGTGATACCACATAAACTACGACTGGGAAGCACGAGTGGTTTGTGATGTTCGCACACGCAGAGTGTGCTAAAAAAAGTTAAAAGGACAGCACCCCATAGTTAATTTTATACAATTCCTGATCCACAAATCATAGATCACGAAAGTCATATTCACTTTTTTTATGCCCCATCAATCCACTTTAAACTGGTATACATGTAAAGTTACCAGTTTGAAAGATACACAAAAACAAAAAGAATGCATCTGACCTGATTGACACTCATGATAGGATACCTTTTACTGAACTAACAAAATTGATTTTAAGGCTAGCTTTCAAGAGTTAAAAGTCCAATAAAAGGTATTAACCACCTGTAATGCGTTCTTTTTTTCATCTCTTCTGAAGTAAAATAGCATAATTACATGTATTATGGTTTTAGACAGGTACAGTTTCTTGAGGACTGGCTGGTTAATATGGAAACTAGTTAACTGACATTTGGAATGAGTGTCAGTCCAGTCAAACAAAATGACTAGCAATATTATACACAAAGGACTGTAAACTTGAACTCATTACCAGAATCATTAACTGCAACAGTAAAGATACTTTTAAAAAACAGCTGGAAGTCTTCACGAGCACTAGAAATCCACTGAGATGCAAATGTGTGTGTGTGTGTGGGGGGGGCAGTCCTGATGGGTCTCAAGGCCTGCTACTACCCAAACAACATCAGTATTGATGTTAGTTATTGAGTGTATGGGTAAAAACACATTTTCGCCTAGTATACTTATCTGGTAACCAAAAATTAAACTAAATAAAATTATTTTCCAACTTCCTTTCAAACCATAGGTTTGCATCCTGAACTGAGTAGATGACCCTTCATTTTGAATGCCAACTATTTTAATCTCACTGCTCTGGTTAGAATGCTGCACAGCTCCTCTGTGATGCTGTCAAGCACAGTTTCCACTGCTTACATTATTGTGAAATACACTACTGTGACACGTCTTACTTTCAAGATAAAGATTTGCACAGTGATGGTAGAGATATATAGCAACATTTATTCTCATTGGTGTGGTATTCATTTCCTTAGATTCCCGACTTTCCAAGTGGATTCCTTTGAGCTTCAGGTCTGGGGGCCAGGCTGCCTCTTGGATAAATATTCTGCATGCCATGGCCTGAAGTGCTATTTATAATGTAACCACCCAGTCCCCTGGGGTGTCAGTGCTAGGTAGGGATGGCAGTTGGTGAATAACTAGTTAAATGGGGTTTTCACCTACTCACACTCTGTTTACTTGGTCTCAGCTGAGATGAGAGGGATGTCATTTAGCATTCTCGCAGCAGCATAAGTCATGACAGCTGGCTGAGAGTGGGAAGTTTTAGAATCTTGAGTTAGTTCTGTGTCAGCAGTTGAAAGAGTGAGAAGTGAGAGTTGCAGTGTGGGCTCTGTGAGGACAGCCCATTTGCTCATCCTAGTCCTGAAAGACATCAGCCTGCCCAGAGAAGAGATGGAAACCGTTGCCTACAGCAGGAGCTCCTGATTTTTCATCCCCCGAGACATGGAAAGGACTGCTACAGGATGGATCAGAGGGGCAATACCCTATTTGATCCGATACCCTTTTGAAACTGCCTGTTTTCCAACTGAGAGTAATCTGACTTTGTGCTTCCTGAGGAAAGTACCCATTTTGGGTGTTCTCTGACAAGGGGAAATATACACCAGTTCTGTTCAAAGTTGAGACTGTTCTCAAGTTTAAAGCTGGCTGACAACTGTGTGGTCCAGATAGAGACTAATGCACATTGTTCAGGACTTTAGTGTCTACACTCAGGAGTATCGTGTTCATATGCTGGATGTGAAGGTCATGCCAAGGTGCATATTCCTAAATGTTTTTACCAGAAGTTTTGAGGTGCAACTCTGAAAGAATGGCGAGTATGGACGTGGAAGCAAAAGGTGGGCATCCCCCATCCAGAGTGACCAGTTCAGCAGTACAGGTTCCGTAAGGGTGCCTAGTTATTCAGGACATGGTGGCCAATGCCTGAAGAAAAAAGTTTAACCCCAGGTGTGAGTTGTGCTAATTATGAGCACCAGTGTGCTCTGTTGTGGCCAGTTGCCATTTGCCGAAGCGTTAAGGTCCTATGCAATATGGGAAATGTGTGCTCTGTTGTGGCCAGTGCCACAAGAAGAAAGTGTGTTCAGCTGAGGCCATTGCCGCTGAAGAGAATTCAAGATCCTGTGACATATGGGGTTTGATGCTTGGCCAGCTAGTTTTGACTGCTCTACGATTTTGTAATATAAAAAAAATGTAGAGTGTGATTGTCTGTCATGAGACATCCTGTGCCCCTGGGATGACCCCCCCCCCCCAAGGTTTCAGTTAAAATGACAGGCTATGTTAAACAGCAGATCTGCAGATCTCTGTAATGTGATTAACTTCCAAGTCACATTTTATGGCCGTGTTTATGATCCGAGTGGCTCTGTAGCCAGGAACTTAAAATATCCATTTTATGACATCTTCAGAGAAGGAAAATAGTTAATTTCCGCTGGTGTTAAAATGCTATATTGCACCCAAGTGAGATATGGCAGAGTTAGTCATAAAAGACCTGTGATGTCTTTGAAAAGCAGGAAACCACACTAGATGAAAGGAAAGACTTAATTAAAGAGGCATATTGGGAAATTAGTTTTTGCTGATGTCACCTCTTATTTAATATACCTCCTGAGTGATGGGACATCCTGTGTGTATTAATTTTTATATTCAACAGGGAGGAGCTAGGTGACATCATGGAAAAGGCAGGTTCAAAGATAGTTTTAAACTATTATGTGGCTGATCTTCAGACACATTCCTGTTGGCCTCTGAAACAGCATTTAACTATAAGCACTGTAAGAAGGTTATAATACATTAGATAGACAAATCTAATTGTATTGTGGTAGAAGTTTGTATTTTTTTTTTACCTTGTTTCTTTTAAATGATTGTATGCTTTGTGATATACTGTTCTGTGTTTACTTTTTACCTATTTTTATCCATTTTCTAAGTAAACCACTTACTTTAAAGAGACTGCCTGGTGTGCCTTTAAAATTCTTTCTTTTGGATGTAAAGCACAGATGGTTAAAGTTGACACTGTCCATAAGCTTAAGGGTAATACCAAACTGAGAAAAGGTAAGAATTTTCCTAAGGTCTTTCATAAGAGTTTAGAGTTCATTTGGGATACCTGGTTAGTGGCCCTTAGGGCGAAAGATATATGGCATTCCCTGAAGAGCTGAATTATTGGAGCCTGTACATTTGGGTACGCTAGTATAAGGTTCACAGTTTGAATCCCTCCAGAACTTGAGACCAAAGGTGATTCGGACCCACAGACAGGAGGGCTACCCTGTTCCGTTTCTTGTCCACAATACTGCGCTTGGAGGTTGGCACTGTGGGAGTAGAGGGCCTGACCTGCTGAGTGGGGTTTTGACACGGGGTAGGTAGAATTTCTGTCCGATACAGTTTTCTGTTGTTCTGTCATTGCATTGTGCCACAATGTGAAAACTCTGGGGAACCACCCTTGCTTTAGAGTACTATCTTTGCAATAAAGTCACACTCTAGAACCCCAACCCGGTTTGGACATTCATGTTACTGCTTCCTGTGTGGAATTACTAGGTATCCCTACAGAAGTATAGATCTAGCATAGCCCTAGCAAAAAGTTCTCCCCCTCAGGACCTGGGTTTATTTGGTCACAATTTGTATTTGCTTTTGTACACCCCACCCCTTTCTGACCTCTAGAAATCACGAGTCTGGTATACACTCCCAAAGCTAGGGATGGCACCGATTGCTCTAAGTAGTTTGGGTGCCCAAGTCAAGGGTACCAAAGGGTAGCTTACTGTGCAAAGTAGCAGGAGGGGTTACAATAATAAATGTATTGAAGAAGAAGACAACAAAAACTATTTCTCCCCCAAGAATAAATTTATTCACTAGACAGTCTGCTTCAAGTTACTGAATTTTTAACTGTATGCATCCAACTCAGCAGTAAGCATCAGTTCAAAATAGCTGCTTCAATGACAAGAAGTAGTTAATACAGTATTCACAACCAGAGACCAGGTAACACGGAATCAAAATTTGAGACAGAAAACAGCTCATATGCTGGAGGTTTTCGGGTCACTTCAGATGCTTGAAAAGTTTGTGAGCCACCTGACAAGAGAAAAGGGACAGTCAGACATTTGGCATTTCCAAAGAAAAAACAAGGATAACTACACACCAGAACCAATTATGATTAACATGGTTTAAAGCAAATGCCGATTAACAATAGTCCCAAAAACTGCGTTAATGGAAATCTACATCGCACACTGAAATTATATTACGATGAACACGCATGTGCACACGCACATACACCCTGAGTTTACCATTAAAGGGGCTCAGTATTCGGCTGGGATAAGCAGCTATGCAGTGTCACAGTGCGTGGGAAATGATGGACCAGGAGACAGTTTGATGAAGAGATTTCAAAAAAAAATTCTTTATTCAAACAAAAGGAGCGTACTGAATACGAGAAAAGAAAATATATTTCAATAACAAAGTATGTACTAGAAAACCCTAGCACTGCAGAAGGCTTGAGACAGCACTTCCTGGTCCGACTCCTTTGAGTCAACTAACTCACTATCCTGATTCACGTTTTTATACTATTAGGACCTCATGTGACTAGCCCCTCCTTAAAACATTTCTAAAACACAAGCTCTTTATTTATAAAGCAAATAATCCATTTAAGTATTTCAATGTTTGTTATTTAATAAAACAATGCTGTTTTAGGATACCAACCACTGAATATATAGCCTAAAAATAAAATAACCAATATAAACTGAAATAGTAACTGCCCACCTTAAGCTAGGGTATATAGTCAGCTGATTGAGGGCCGGCCAGCTCCTAAAAGGGTGTGCAGGAGACAGAGAAAGAAGCAAGCAGGACGTTCCTTGATGCCAGCAGTGCAGCAAAAAAAATAAAACCCTCGCTTTACAAAACCACAGAACCAACAGAATAATCCCTTTTTCCCACCTCCAGGAGGTATGTATAGATTATTTCCATCATTTTGTAAAAGAAACAATACTGTTTGGAGCCAGGATACGGCAAAATGCCATCACGACAGTGCGCACATTCGCGCGGTATATTTACCGGCGAATTGCACTGTCCTTCTCCAACTCCGCGGCGTATCTCTGAGAAACAGCCGCAAATTACAAACGCTTAACAGAATTGAGCCCGACAGGGCTAAAAGAACGGCTCTTTTTTTGAAATTTACATGCCTAAAGGCATAATAATATCAACGAAGACGGGGAAACGCTCACAAGAGCCTTATTTAAAGGGGAAAGCTCTGCCCTAAATAAAGAACGCTTTTTTTTTAGCGCTAAATTAGTGGCTAAACTAGCCAGATAGTACAAGGACATAACTGACAGCACCAAAGAAAGGGAGGTTTGTTGAATTTACTCTGGCAACATTATTTTTATTAACTGAAAAACGATTTTTAAAATTATTGAGGGGGGGGGGGTTGACAATGGAACAGGAAAGTACTGAAAGAAGACACTGAAGCAACAAAAATCAGACAGGACAAACACTATTAAGACGAATACAACATTTAAACAAAATGGGTGGCCAGCCCCACAAACCACCATATAACAGTCTGACAAAGACAAGAAGGAGAAGTACATCCAGGTCCCATTGTCTCCCTATGGAGGAAAAGAAAATATGAGTGATTCCACTCTTTCACATTCCTCCCCACCTAAAACCAAAACTTATGGATTTGGTTCTCACAAAATTGACCTAAGAATAATTCACCATCAGATCTCTCAGCAGGAGAGATGGAGCCATAGCCCTCCCATACCTAAGGCTCCACCTCGGGGTCCCTTTATTCAAAAACAAAAAAAAAAAAAACTAGGAGTCGATGACTCCTTTAAATTATTGTTTCTACTTTACCCCGAGGTCTGATGAAAATTATTTTGATGTTTTATTTCTATATTTTTTTCTTTTGGTTCCATTCCATACCTTGATAGAAAATCAGCATTACCATGTGCTGCTCCCTTTCTATGTTTGATGACAAATCGATAAGGTTGTAAAGCAAGATACCATCGCATTATGCGTGCATTTTTATCTTTCATTACTTGCAGCCAACATAACGGGTTATGGTCAGTCCATAGTTCAAATTCTACACCCCATAAATAAAAGAAGGGCCTCTATGGCCCATTTGATAACTAAACACTCCTTCTCAATCACAGAATAGTGGGTTTCTCTTTCATGAAGCTTTCTACTAATGTAGATGATGGGGTGTTCCTCCTTATCCACAATCTGGGTTAATACAGCACCAATTCCATACTGTGATGCATCTGTTTGCAGAATGAATGTTTGTGAAAAATCCGGGAGTGCGTAATACAGGGGAGGAACACAAGCTAGCTTTAATGAACTGGAATGCTTCTTCGCATTCTTCAGTCCACCTGACCTTTTCAGGGTTCCTCTTCTTTGTTAAGTCTGTCAGGGGGCCTGCTAATGTTGAAAAATTGGGAATAAACCTACGATAATAGCTGGCTAATCCCAAAAATGACCTTACATCTTTCTTTGTAATAGGAGTGGGGCTATGTGCTACTGCTGCAACCTTATGTATCTCTGGCTTTATACATCCTTTACCAATATGAAATTCCAAATATTTGGTTTCCTGCATGGCAATTGTACACTTATGAGGATTTACAGTAAGGCCAGCTTCCGGAGATTGTGGTTAGTACAGCTGAAAGGTGTTTCAAATGTTCCTCCCAAGAGGGACTGAAAATGATAACATCATCCAAGTAGGCCGCACTATAATTTGTATGAGGGGTTAACAGGTTATCCATCATTCTCTGGAAAGTTGCCAGGGCACCATGTAATCCAAAAGGCATAACTGTAAACTGAAAGAGCCCAACAGGCGTACTAAATGCAGTCTTGTCCCTATCAGCAGAATTCAATGGAATTTGCCAATACCCTTTGGTCAAATCCAGGGTACTAAAACATATGGCACTTCCCAGATGGTCCAAAATGTCATCAATTCGTGGCATTGGATAGCTATCAAATTGGGAGACTGCATTTAGTTTCCTGAAGTCCAAGCAGATACGTATGCCCCCTTCCCTCTTTTCCACCACAACCATAGGGAAACACCACTCACTGTGTGAGGGTTCAATGATTCCCATTTCATGCATCCGTTTCACCTCTTGAATTATATCCTACCTTATTTTTTCGGGTAACCTATAGGGCTTTTGTCTCAAAGGCTGATTATTTGTAACTCTAATATGATGGCTAGTGTCTCTAACCCTCCCAGGAATACTCGTGAATATATTTTTGAATTTTTGTAACTCTTTGTCTAGATTAGACTTTTGTATTGTCAATAATTCAGGGTTGATTACTAAATCCGTCATTGTCTCCATTCCCTCCAAACGGTGATATGCCCTGTCCAATTCAGTAGCAGATTCGGGGAGAACATAACTGGACAGGGTACTTGGCCGGTCTACCCAAGATTTTAGTAGATTGGCATGATATATATGTTTCCTACCCTTCTTGCCAGGTATTTCTATTTCATACGTTACAGGTCCAGTTCTCTGGGTAATAACATATGGTCCTTGCCATTTCATTAATAATTTATGTTCTGAGGATGGTAACAATAATAAAACTTTCTCCCTTCATTAAATTCTTTACGCCTGTGCCTTTGTCATAGTATAGCTTTTGTTTTGTTTGCTGTTGTAGTTAGAGCTATGAGCCTTTTAACATAAGACATTAGGTGTTCCTTAACTTTGCCAGAAATCCAGGGAAAGTATTCCTTTGAATCTTCTGATTCCTCCCACTCTTCTTTAACTATGTCCAGAGGTCCCCTTGGATTATGCCCAAATAATAGCTCAAACGGAGAAAACCCTGTGGATGCCTGAGGCACTTCCCTGTAAGCGAACATTAAGTAGGGAAGACAGGTGTCCCATTGTTTTCCTTCCTCTGTTACAAATTTCTTAAGCATGTGTTTTAAAGTCTGGTTAAAACGTTCTACCAACCCATCAGTTTGTGGGTGATAGGGCGTTGTGAACAGAGCTTCTATTCCTAAGGCTTGGTATAGATGCTTAAGTAAGGATGATCTAAAATTAGTACCCCGATCTGTTAAAATCTCTTTGGGTATACCTACCCTACTAAAAATTTTTACTAACTCATCGGCTATTCTTTGAGCAGTGATCGTCCTTAAAGGAATAGCCTCTGGATATTTCGTAGCGTAGTCCACCACCACTAGTATGAATCTATTACCTTTCGCACTTTTTGGTAATGGACCTACTATGTCCATGGCTATTCTTTCAAAGGGGTAGATACTAATGGCAAGGGTAATAATGGTACCTTATCTTGTCGCCTAATTTGGTCTACCTTCTGACAGGCTTATAACTTCTACAATATTCAGCGACCTGCTCATGTATACCTGGCCAATAAAATCGATATAAGAGGCGACTTAATGTCCGGTCTCTCCCTAGATGTCCGGCCATAGGTATATCATGGGCTAGTCCTAATAGTTGAGCCCTGAACTGTTGAGGTACCATTAACTGCTCGACCACTTCCCCAGTTTGTGTATTTGTACAGACCCGATGTAATAGTCCATTTATGATTTTAAAAACAGGACCCTTGGACTTATCCTCCTGACCCACCTGTAAAAAAAAAAAAAAAAAAAAAGGGGTTAGTGACACATCAGTTTTTTGTGCCTCTTTAAAGGCTGGCTCCTGTTTCTCAATACCTATGTCTAGGTTATTCTTTGAGTTTAACTTGTTTTTAGTCCACAGTTGTTTTTCTCTTCTTTTTTTGTTTTTCGGCTTCCTATCTTTACCAGGTACTTCAAAAAGATTGTCTTCAAATGGAAATGTGTGCCCCAATACTTCTTCCCTCCTGGCCTGTGCTCTAGTTGTTACAGCAGTAAGAGTAGTTGATAATAGAGCTTCAAAGTCTTCAAAATCATGTCCAATAATAACAGGAACAGGAAGCTGAGGAACCACCCCCACTTGCATTCTCTGGCTGTGGCCGTCCACTTGTACCACTGTCTCTTTCAATGGGTAATGATGTACGTCCCCATGTACACATATAACATCAGTTGTAGGCCCCTCTGATTTTACACTGGTATCCAGGACTGAAGCATGAACTAAAGTTTGTTTGCTGCCAGAGTCTATAAGTCCTGTGACCACTCTTTTCCCCAACTCTTACTGGTCTTACATAATGCCCCCAATTAGCTAGAGCCAAATGTACATCTTCTAGTGTCTTTTAGGGCAGAATCTGGCTATATGCCCTTTGTGTTACATTTGTGACACACAATATCTGATTTATATGGTTTTACCGGTCTCTGACTTAGTTTAGTCCCAAGAGTATTACTGTCTGTGGTATGGGTATAGGAACATGAGAAGGTGTTCTTACCATGGATGGAGGTACCCAAGGACTTCTAGTGGGTCGTGATTCTGTGAGGTCTTGCAGCTATATAATCTTCCGCCAGTCTTATAGCTACTTCTGCTGTCTCTGGACGTGTTCTTTCACCCATAACGTACCTCTTGTGGCAGTATATTTATAAATTGTTCCAGAACGATAGCTTCCAAGATTTGAGCTGTTGTCCGTATCAGGTTGTAACCATTTTCACTTAAGTCTTTTAGTTGGATTATATATCCTGTGGGTTGTCGGCATGAAACTTCAAGGTTCTGAATCGCTGTCTATATGTTTCAGTGCTAATGTCGTACCTCTTCAGGATGGCCTGTTTTACATGTCCATAGTCATTGATATAGGCAGTTTCAACATGGCTATAAGCCAACTGGGCTTTTCCCATTAGATAGGGGGCTAATCGGATGACCCATTGGTCTCTGGGCCAGGCACAGGCAGCAGCTACCCTCTCAAAGGTCATTAGATATGCTTCGATATCATCAGCACTAGATAGTTTGACTAGTTTAATGTCCTTCTGTACGCTCCCTGATGCAGCAGGGGTTCTAGCCGTACCTATAGTTTGTATTGCCCTCAGTGTGTCTGCCCATCTGGCCTGATTTTCTCTCTCCATATCCATCTGTCGAGTACACAGCCAGCATATTAATTCTTTCAAGTCTTGAGGGCCTTCTTCCATCTCGGAGCTGGCTGCTTGGGCTCCTGCCACAGGTCCTTTCTCGTCTTCCATCTCTGCCCCTCTTCTACTGGTCTTCCTTCTTACCACTGGCTCCAGACCGGTCAATAACGGAAGTTTTAGTTGCTGACACGGGACCATGAGCCACTCCACTCCAGACTGCCTCACCTTCTTGCATTCAGGTCCACCGGGTTTTGTGCTCAAAACCTCCACCAAGCAAATCCCACTTCTGACACCAAACTGTCACAGTGCGTGGGAAATGATGGACCAGGAGACAGTTTGATGAAGAGATTTCAAAAAAAAATTCTTTATTCAAACAAAAGGAGCGTACTGAATACGAGAAAAGAAAATATATTTCAATAACAAAGTATGTACTAGAAAACCCTAGCACTGCAGAAGGCTTGAGACAGCACTTCCTGGTCAGACTCCTTTGAGTCAACTAACTCACTATCCTGATTCACAACGTTTTTATATTATTAGGACCTCATGTGACTAACTAGCCCCTCCTTAAAACATTTCTAAAACACAAACTCTTTATTTATAAAGCAAATAATCCATTTAAGTATTTCAATGTTTGTTATTTAATAAAACAATGCTGTTTTAGGATACCAACCACTGAATATATAGCCTAAAAATAAAATGACCAATATAAACTGAAATAGTAACTGCCCACCTTAAGCTAGGGTATATAGTCAGCTGATTGAGGGCCGGCCAGCTCCTAAAAGGGTGTGCAGGAGACAGAGAAAGAAGCAAGCAGGACGTTCCTTAATGCCAGCAGTGCAGCAAAAAAAAAAAAAAAAAAACCCTCGCTTTACAAAACCACAGAACCAACAGAATAATCCCTTTTTCCCACCTCCAGGAGGTATGTATAGCTTATTTCCAACATTTTGTAAAAGAAACGATACTGTTTGGAGCCAGGATATGGCAAAATGCCGTCACGACAGTGCGCACATTCGCGCGGTAAATTTACCGGCGAATTGCACTGCCCTTCCCAGCTCCGCGGCGTATCTCCGAGAAACAGCCGCAAAACTACATACGCTTAACAGAATGAGCCAGACAGGGCTAAAAGAACCAAAGAACGGCTCTTTTTTTGAAATTTACATGCCTAAAGGCATAATAATATCAACGAAGACGGGGAAACACTCATAAGAGCCTTATTTAAAGGGGAAAGCTCTGCCCTATATAAAGAACGCTTTTTTTTTTAGCGCTAAATTAGTGGCTAAACTAGCCAGATAGTACAAGGACATAACTGACAGCACCAAAGAAAGGGGGGTTTGTTGAATTTACTCTGGCAACATTATTTTTATTAACTGAAAAACGATTTTTAAAATTGAGGGGGTTGACAATGGAACAGGAAAGTACTGAAAGAAGACACTGAAGCAACAAAAATCAGACAGGACAAACACTATTAAGACGAATACAACATTTAAACAAAATGGGTGGCCAGCCCAACAAACAACCATATAACAGTCTGACAAAGACAAGAAGGAGAAGTACATCCAGGTCCCATTATCTCCCTATGGAGGAAAAGAAAATATGAGTGATTCCACTCTTTCACATGCAGCAAACCTAAAATACAAGAGAGGTCATAATTCCACTATACAAGACACTAGTGAGGCCCCACCTGGAGTAGAGTGTACAGTTCTGGAGACCTTACCTATGTAAGGACATAGGGTGAAGTTTCAGATGAGGGCAACAAAGATGGTACAGGGATTGCATCACAGATCCTATGAGGACAGGCTGAAGGACTTGAATATGTACTCCCTGGAGGACAGGAGGGAGAGAGGGGATATGATGGAGACATACAAGTACCTTACAGGGAGGAACAGAGTGCAGGAATACACTATTTTCCAGGAAAAAAATGTTCCAGGACTAGAGGGCATGGGATGAAGTTGGACGGAGACTGATACAGAGGAAACGTGAGGAAGAATTTCTTCACAGAAAGGGTGGTGGACAAGTGGAACACCCTGCCCGACGAAGTGGTGGGGGCTGAAACAATCACAGGATTTAAGAATGCATGGGATAGAGATAAGGGAATCCTGGAAGTCAGGGGTAAGGAGCAACAGAGTTCTAGAAAAACTTAGTGATCTTACGAGCTCAAATGGGCAGACTGGGTGGGCCATAGGTCCTTATCTGCCGTCAGTATCTATGTACAACCCGCTATTTAACTTTTTTTTTTTTTTGGTTAATCTGGAACATGGCACGGATGTAAATCAATCAAATAAATAACCTTTGGCAGCCAGCCTGACGGTGCTGAGGGTTGAGGCACTGGATGCCAAACCCCACGCCATGCCAGAGACCCTAGTTAGGCAAAGAGCACCTGCCACCAGGGTTGGCAGAGGGAGGGCTAGAAGATTATCGCAGCGACTGCTGGGCTGCTCTCCTCTCCCGGACTGTGGAGGCTAGTCACCTCGCTCTTGACGGACACCCAGTGGAGGCTGGATGTCAGGCCAAGGGAGGTCTGGAGGGACTAATGCATGTCAGAAGGATGGAAGGAACACGTGGCTTCCCGGGAGCACGTACGCCGGGTCACCTGTGTGACACTGTTCCAGGGGTAATGGGAGAAAAATGGAAATGGGGCTCTGAGGCAGGCTACATGAAGCCCTGAAGAACAGGGTGGATTGAGATCCTCAGAGAGGACCGCAGCCTTGCCAGCCCGGAGCCCCGACGGGAGAAAAAGCTCTATAGAAAAAAAAATAAACCTGTGGAGTTCATATATAAAAAAATAAATAAATGTAAAGGTTTTATTTTTAAACCTGTACTGAACTGGCTTCTGAAAAAGAAAAAAAGTCACACTCCCACTGCTTGGGCATCTGTTGCTGTGAAAATTATTGTAATACGGTAAGCAGGGAAATAGGATTACAGCTGTACAAGACCAGTTTTTTTTTTGAGGGGAGCATCTGATGGCTTAGCCACTCTTAATATTTCAAATTAAATATTTTATAATCATCCACATCACTACCATCAACGCAATTAACAGTTTAAAGCAAGTTTAATCTATACCTGTTAAGAGTTTAAATAAGGAAGAACCTATATCCAAGAGCAAAGGCCCAGATAAGTCTTTCGGTCTTGGAAGTACTTACTTCAAGCTTCTTCAACATGGTATTTTCATCAGATTGACAGGCTAGTGCGTCTTCTTTACAAACTGGTAGTAATACTATTTGCAGACCTGTTTCGGACCCCCACCTCTAAATCAAGTCTCAAACCCACTGGGTACATGCAACAGGGTGTTTTTTTTTTGTGCTCCCGATAACGGTTATGAAGTCAAGAGATATTTCTCCACTGCTACGGTGTGCTGTGATATCTTCAGCATATATATTTCCCAGATCACAACAATTCAGGCCAGCAAGTTGGCAACTCCTGATACTGTCTGGCACACTATATACAACTGATATTAATTTCATTTTCTGCCTCCACCCCTACTTCTTCCACTCTTAGTGCATGGTGCTGGGACTGCTAGCTTCACACGGTGCTACCAATTTTGTGCATGTGTACTAGTATATAGTAAATTTATCAATAAAATTTTACTGGATTAAAATACAATACACACAAATAATGCTATAAGTAATTTACAAAAACCATACAGCAATAATCATTCATGCCTCACTTAAAAGATAAACATTAGTGGGGTAACTTTCCTCTATTACTAAGGTAATTTGTCTATAATTTATAATTAATTTAATGAGTACTGTGTGTAGTTTTAGTATACAGTCCCATTTATACAGGTGTCCCTTTTAGAAGGAGTTCACCCATGTGACAGAAAATGAGCATCAGTCATCTCATGGAGTGTTATGTGCTGTACTTTAGGCACTATATTAACTATTTAAGCAATATACCATGACAGGGTGCATATATATTTTTACGCAAGTTTTTTTTTTTAAACTTGTGTAGTATATTCCTTAGTGCACCCTTCAATGCAGGGGGTTAGCTTGCAGAGACAGCACGGTGTAAGCGAATCCCCCATTTGAGCAGTTACAGCACTTGAGAACCGGGAGCAAGACAGAGTGAAGTGGGAGCGAGAGACAGATACAGAAGTTTATAAGGAGCTGTGAGTGGGAACTTTTGCTTTTCTTACGTGATGTACAAATCAATTTTAGAAGCTAATAATGTAGTAAATAACAGGAGCCTCTACTATGTTTGAAACCTGAAGTCTTTACCTCACACATGCGCACTACCATCGATGGTAATGTGCATGCTCAGAGTTGTGGCTTCAGTTTTTAAACTTTAAACGCGTTTCGGCGCTTGTTTTAATACTGCACCGAGTTTCGTGCTGAGGACACTGTGAGATTGTATTGGCTTTACTGTGTATAAATGTGTATTTGAAGACAGACGAGTTTGGACACGGTCAGTGCCCTGTTTTGCGGTTTCTGCTGTTAGCGTGGTTTTGCTGTCGAGAGGTAGTGACGCTCCCACTCACTGTTTTGGGTTTCTTTTTAGGTGCGAGGAGGGTTACAGAGAGCTGTGGGGATGGAGTTGACCGTGTGGAGCTGCATTTTGTACAGTTTTGTAGACTGCGGGGACAACGCTGACACTGGGGTGAGGTGGTGAGGTTTTCTGTTGTGCAGTTCTGCAGGGGACTGGTATAGTGGGGAGCTCTTTTGATGTTGGAGGGGTCGGAGTGATACTTAGTGGGCAACAGATGAGGCTGGCTGGCACCTTTTCTAGTTGGTATACTGGAGGATTTACAATGCTGGAAAGGTGCCAGCCAGCCTATCAGAAAGCAGTGTTTACTGTGTATTGATTTGCCCATTGTATAACGATTCTTCTATTGCTCACAATATATTGCCATGTTGAAGTTAACCCCAACTGCTGACTCTACAAAGCTCAAGTGGTAAGCGCTCTAACTTTTAACTTTGCTACAGATTTAAAGTACTGAATGTTAAAATAACAAGCAGCAACTAACAAAAACGATGACTCTCAGGGCCTCTTACACTAGTTTGCACTCTGACTGTCCCCATTAACTAGCTGCTTTAGTCCTCATTAAAACATGGTGGATAACATAAGAGCTAATGGGGTAAAAATCAGTTCCAGCTGAGATGTCCGTTAACTACGTCCCTACTAAGAGGCGAATAATTACATAGAGGATAATGGCTGGGGATCGTGTGATAACCACGCTGTAATCACCTAGAGTGGTTGCTAGGGCAACATGGTAAACCTCGAGAGCACAGCTCGAGAGGTTTACGGTAGCCCTAGCAAACACGAGAGGGGATTTCAGCATGGTTGCCACTCGATCCCCAGCCATCATCTTTCATAGTGTATAGTCAACAAAACACTGTTTGCATTTTATGTGTAAGAATTATGGAACTCTGATGCATTCTTTTTTGTTATGCCACTGTTTGGAAGTTCCGAAGTGTGGTTAACAACGTTTAAAATTCTAAACAGTGCATAACAAAACTGTGCAACTGCTGATTATGGTGGTTAATAGGCACTTACCATACATTATATGTAGTTATTAGCTTTTATTGACCAGGTGAGTACACTAAAGACAGTTGCACCTATTTTCAGGTATGACCTGGGAGGTTACAAGACAGTCAGTACAACAGCAACAAGCAAGACAGAATACAATAAGGACCAATGCAGCAAATTAACAAATATAACAAAACACGATGTGGAACAGAAAGATAAACACACAAACAGACGATACAGAAATACATGCAAAATTCATGAGCTGTCCAGAAGAGCTAGTAAGCTACAGGCTGACTTAAATGTATAGACAGCACGAAAGCAAACAACACACAGTCTTCTAGCATGCATAGCCTGGTTTAAGAGGCTAAACGGACTGTGGGTGTGTGATGCCTTGAAGATCACATGGAGGTACAACTCAAGTTGGCCTTTAGGTGAGTTCACAGAGACTTTGTAAACTACGGTTTGGAGTAGGAGCTACGGATTGCAAGCAACAGAGAGTACCAGAATTTGGATGCAGTGGCAGTAAAGGCCTGATTCCCCCTCAATATAGGTGTATATTTTTGGGGACAATGAGAAGGGATTTTTCATTCGATCTCAGGGGGCAGGACAAGTGGGAGGACCTGAGCAGGGCTGCAGTGAAAGTGGGGGTGCCAGTCCTAATCATTTTATCTGTGAAACAGCCTAGAACAAAGTGACAGCTGCTTACGGGGGATAGCCAGCCTAGGCGGCTGTAAGAGGTTGCAGTGATGTGTTGTTCGATTTAGCAAGACGGCAAATCTACAAATATTACTGTAGGCAGTCTCCCACTTAGCAAGTAGCAACTTGGATGCATTACTGAAGGACATGAGCCCATAACTGAAGGAGGGGAGTAGGGCACCCCTGGCAAGTACTAAGCAGGTACTGGGTGTAGAGCAGTCCTTAATGCATGTGCAGGACTTGTTCTGTGTCCCATTATGCAATTTTAATAACCCCCCCCCAAAAGAGCTGTGGTGTCCAGTCTACTTGGTTGGTGTGGGCCTGGTTTTAAAATTTGCAGTCTTCAGTTTGGCCGCGAGCACCACCATTCCTGTGCGCACCTCTTAATACAATATACCAGATGCCAGCACAAGCTTGGCAGTTAATCCTACCAATATTGTGGATGTGGGGTGAAATCAAAGTGCGGATCAAGTGTAACCCTTTAGGAATCTAATGTGTGATGCCACCTTCCGGGGAGGGTTCCATCAGTGTACAAAAGCAGTTTCAAACTTTAACAGGGGACCCAAGAAGGTTGGTTTGAGTCTTTTTAGCATACATAACTAACTTGCATTTGATGAGCCAGGCTTGCAGTTTGTGGAAGTCATCTGTAAGATGAGAGTTGATAAAGCTTTATATAGTGTATAGTAGGGTATTGTTCTATATAGAAATCCATCCTTTTCGAAATGCTGTTGTACCACAGTTCAAAGGTCACAGAATGTGATTGTACCCTTCTGTGGTAGAACATTTTAGAACCTCAAGAGACTGCACAAGTCAGTTTCATTGAGGAAAAAAAAAAAAAAACAACTGTACACATTTCACGTTAATACAACATTATAAAAAATACAGGATGAGCAACGTTATGCATAACTAGTACGTTCTGAGGCCTTGGGGTTCGGATTCCCACAGACCTCTCAAGCTTTGCTCACAAGGTCAGAGGGAATCAGAACCCCTCTGTGGCAGAACACACTGGTTGTGTATAGTTGCCCATCCAGTAATCTCTGTATGTTCTTAGAACTGTGGAGGAACACCAGGTATACAGCATGCAATGTGGTACTACACGTAGTGATAATGGTAGGGAGGCGTTTATAAACAATGAGAAGAGAACAGGCCTGAGAATCGAGCCCTGGGGGACCCCAAATTTAGCAGGAGCTGACTCAGAGATGGAGCCGCTGAAGAAGATAACTTATCAGTTTGACAGATAGTGCCCGAACTAGGCCACAACACGAGTGGACAGGCCCATGCCCTGCAGTTTGGAATACATGAGACTGTGGTCAAGCAAATCAAAGGCCTTAGATAGAGCAACAAAAAGGACCCCAGTGAGCCGACCCTGACCCATGGCACTCCAGATCCCCACACTGACCCAAACCATACTTCAAAACTTGAACCACATGCCATTCTAATCCTAAAAGGTGAACATCAAGGGACTGACCATCCTACCACACCTCCTTATATAGCAGGATACTGCATTACAGAAACATAATCTGGGTCAAAATACTGCCGGGCACAAAATCACCAGGACACTACAGAAAAGCAGGAAGGACAAAAAAACAAGCAGAGGTAAACCCAGAAATGACAGCAAATGCGATCTACACAAAACCTGGGGCAAAAACAACATCCTACTGTATTATATTAAATAAATGCTAGGCAAGTGTGGTGTATGGGAAAATATACCATCTTGGGGGGCTAATTTGGGGAAATATACCATCTCATGTTGGGGGGGGGGGGAACGCTAATTTGTTCATAATCCACAAAAAAGGTTACCAGACATGAGCTGTTACGATTAAACCAGATGGGACGGTGTTGGCAAATTCAGCCTGGCTAATACCCTTCACAATTATAACTCTTTGCTAGACACAAACTGCTGACAGAAAACTCGCTCAGTTTCAATACACAATTGGTATACTCTTAGAAATAAAAGCAAAGTTGATTCCAATTTAATGTACATAGGCTATCAAGCCAATATTTTATTCTAGCGCACAGAATGCAGGTAATATTTTATCCACAAACACTGCCTCGTTTGTAGTAGCCACACAGCTATGCCACTGCATCTTACAGAATATAACTGCCAGAATCGGCTATTGACTGCTTAATGTACAGTGCTTACAAAGCGTTTGAAGGAAAGTGCTTCTCGTAAAGTGCTAGACGAAGTAGAGTGCAAGTGTTGCAAATGGCAAGCAAGCAGCCTTTCCTTTCAATAAGCAGAAAAAAAAAACAGCATACCGTACAACACCCCAGCACTCTGACAAACTCAGTCTTCTTCAGGGGGCATGGATACTGCACCAAACACTGCAAGTTAAAGGGTTCACGAACAGGAGGGGATGTCAAAACAAAAGCAGAAACACAGCAGATAGATTAGAGGCTCACCTGTAGTATGATTTAAGTTGTTTGCCTCCAAAATCGGATTTTAACTAATTTTAACATTCTGGAAAGGTTCAGACGATGTAAACAAACCCCACCACCAAATTCAAAACTAGCACTCCCCATGTCCCTAAAATGACCACAACATGCTTGATGTGCTGCTGTCACTTTAGCAAGAGCTCTCCCTGAGCTATTATGCAGGCTGCAAAGGGACATTTAAAATACAATGTTGAGCCGGCTCCATGGTGCCAAACAAAGGGGTTTGCTTGGCACGCTGGCGACTTGGGTTCGTGCCATGAGCCCAGGTGTCAGGAGCAGAGACTGGCAGGGAGGGATTCCAGAGCACTGACTGGACACTTCCTTCCCGGGGGAGGGGGTAGGGCTTCAGCACCTGAAGTGGATTGAGCGACATGGAAGGAGCGTGAAGCCTCGACATGCTCCCGCATGTCCCCACCCCGTGTCACCATCCCCACGTTGACCCAATTAGGGTGGAGTGGAAGGGCCACAAAATAGAAAATGCCGCCCGACAGACTGGATGAAAGCCGTCGGTCCTCCTGGCTCCATGGTAGTCTGGGTACTCTAGCTGTGCCTAAGGGCACTTCTCCCCAGAGGGGGGAGACCCACCCGACGAAGGGATATGCTAGGTTACCAGCAAGATGGGGGCAGCAGATGGTGGTTTGGGGGTAGTGGTAGTGGCCGGAAGGTCCTAGTCAGCCCAAAGGAGTGGCCGGTTAGGAGGAGGGCAGGCACAAAAAACATAATAAAATGTTACCATTACTCTAACAAAGGTGTCTCTGGAAAAATAAAGTCCAACGATGCGCTCCTGGGTGATATTATAAGGCTACATAGGGACATTATAAATAAGCAGTGCAAGTAACTCTGACAAAGTGCTTCCCTGTGAAAATAACACTGACAAAGCGCTTTGTCAGCGTTATTTTCACAGTGAAGCACTTTGTCAGAGTTATTTGCACTGCTTATTTATAACGTCCCTATGCAGCCTTATAATATCACCCAGGAGCGCATTGTTAGACTATTTTTTTCAGAGAAGCACTTTGTTGGAGTAATGGCAACACTGTATTTTAAACGTCCCTTTGAAACCTGTATAATCCTTCAGGGATAGCTCTTGCTAAAGTGACATCAGCACGTGGCGCATATAGCGGCCATTTTAGGAACATACAGAGTGCTAGTTCTGAATTCGGTGCTGGGGTTTGTTTACATTGTCGGAACTTTTCTAGAATGTTAAAACTGGTTAAAATCTGATTTTGGAGGCAAACAACTTATAATCATACTACAGGTGAGCCTCTAATCTAGCTGCTGTGTTTCTGCTTTCATTTAGGCATTACCCTATCTAGTGGTTGCCATGGAAACTATAACCAAACCGGCATCTTTCCCCACCTTAAAGTGACAAGTGCATACTGTGTGTAACCAGGCTCGTGGGTCATGGAGCCAATTATTCTCCCTCGATGGTATATTTCCCCATACACCACTTACCTGGCATTTAGTCTCTATACAGATACACAGCTATATATTACACAGACATGTAGCTACAGATACACATACGTAGCCCTATAGATACCATTTATTCTCTCTCTGCGTGTGCGCACACACACACACACACACACACACACACACACACACACACACACATCTATCCACATATATCCAAGAATACTTACACAGTGCTCCCTGGCATGCAGGAAATCGAACAGTTCTTGTGTGCAGTCCTCTTCGGTTTGTGATCGGGATGATACGCGAGCTGTGCACAATTCTAATTCGGCTTGTGCTTTTACACACTTCTCGGACTGTTCACAATGTTCCCTCACTGTTGTTAAGGGATCCTGCAGAAAAACATGGGCATTAAAACTGCACAAATGGAAGTGAAACTATGCAGAAGAGCTAAGCTTTTCAGGACTGTCCAGTTTGGAGACAGGGCAAGTAAGAGGGGATAGGACAGCAGTATTACAAGATGTGAAAAAGTTATATAAAGGGGAAGCTGCACCAGCTGAAGGCATCAAAAGGTAGAATAAAGAGGGATCAACGAATGGATGCTTAAAGGAAAAAATTATTACAGACAAAGAGACCAAAGGTCCACCTAGTCTGTTCTTGTCCTACCTACTTCTGCCCCAGCATATCCCTGGATGGGCTCCGTCTGAGCTCCCTATTAGTAGTTTAGTCTATTTAATGTCTCCTTCCACTTCCCCTGCTCATGCTGCTATCAATCCCATACATCTGTTCTGTCCCACCCCAACCCGAATTCGTGCACCTTCTGCCTCAACTATTTTCCCTGGCAAGCTAATCCACTTAACCACCACCCGTTCTGTAAAGTAGTACTTCTTCCAATAGGTCTTTAATTTGCCTCTGGTCAATTTGTATCCATAACCACCCCCCGAGTGTAAATCCCTTCACACCACTTGAACTATTGCTGAAAATCTATCCTGTTACTCCAATCAAGGAACTTAAAAATGGTTCCATCATATCTCCCCATTCCCTTCTACACTCAAGCAAGCAGAAGTTTAGTTTATGCAGCCTTTCTTTGTAAGGCCTTCCCCGCACACCATGTATCCTTTTTGGTGGCTCTCCTTCGTATGGTTTCCAGTCAGTCTGTGCCTTTCTTAATATGAGGTCTCCATAATTGCACATAGTACTCTGGTTGTTGCCTTTTTAGGGATCCCACCTCCTGCATCCTATTGGTGAAGCCCAGTATCCTGTTGGCCTTAGCATATGCCTTGCTACAATGGGCGGACATCTTTAGGTCCTTGATTACTGCCCCTCACCTCCACTGTTATTTGCTCACTCAGGCACCTCTTTTCCAATACTTTGTTTTGGGACGACGCCCCTCCCCCCCAAATATATGCATAACCTTAACTGAACAGCCTCGCTAGGTCCCCTTTCATTGTCCCAATCCCCTCAGTGTCCACCCTACCACACATTTCTGTGTTGTACACAAATTAGCTAATATCTTCCTGTGTGCCCTCACCTATGTCACAGACAAACAGAAGCAGACCCTGTGGCACACTGCTTGTCACCTTCCAGACTCTTGAGAAGGTCCCATTTACCATCATCCTCACGGTTCTCTCTCTTGGCCAATTGCTTACCCAATTTCATAAGCTCTTCCCATTCCCAGGTCCTGCAGATTCCTTACTAGCCTCCGGTAAGGCATCAGGTCAAAGGCCTTTCTGAAGTCTAAGTAAAGATGTCCACAGCTTGGCCCTTTGTGTACTGCTTCCAACACCAAGACCTCCCAATTACACAACTGTGCTGCCTTTTGTAGTTTCCCAGGTCCCTCTTATCCCCACCTTTTAGAAGAAGTATTACATCTACCATTCTCCAGTCTTTCTGGGCCACCTTGGTTGGCCTAATTGAAAGGTGCATCGGAAACGGGCTTCTGTTAAGTAATTCTTGAAGCCCGTTTCCAGTCAGAGGTGTGTGCCTGCTTGCTTTGGGCCACTTGGACTGTTTGTGTAGCCAGAGGGCTTAGAAACTCTGCTGTTGAAGGTGGCATCTCCTTCAATCAGCAAGCACACTGGAAAGAGGGTGGGGCTTCTGTAACGTAGGAGCAGCATTTAAACATTGCTCTTGAAGCTGGTTTCCAGTAAGCTGCCTTTGAGTCAGACAGGTGGAATTCGTGCTTGAAATTTAACTATAAATGAACTACCAAGTGTGCAGTGCTACATAAGGATCCAAGAATCGATTTCATTTTTGTCTTCTAACTTGTTATACAGAGAAGTATGTGAAGACACTTCTTTGGCCCCAGAGGAAGTTAACAAGTTGGTCAAGAAACATTGGCCATGTGTCTATTCTGATGTTTCTGTATATGGAAGAAATTCTATGACTTATTAAAACTTCTTTGTTAGTTTCAGTGTTGTCATTTACTGCTGGGTAATATACATGCACACCTGCTAGGGCCAACACACACCAAAGATGTGACATTAGGGAACCCTGAGCTCCACTCATTCTGTGACAGCTCTGAATCAGACATAACATCTTTTAGAACTATATGGCAACATAACTGAACAAGTTTAACATGCCTTAAAATACAGACAAATTACAACATTACCTCACAGAAATGTGTAGGCAGCATCGACTCTCCATCAAATCTTGTGTGACTCGATTCATAATGTAGTGCCCCAGAGTGGACGTCCCATGGTGCCCTACAGAAAAGGGGTGTCCAGGTGCTCTAGAAGCACCAGTGTAACTTTCCTGAGGGTAACAGTTAAGGCAAAGGTGCCCCACTTCCCAGTATTGGTGCTCCAGTACAAACCAATATCCCTACTACAGGGTCCCAGTAAAGCCTAGGTGCCACTCATCAGACAGTGACCTTAGTATGATTGCCATACCTGTATCCACTGCTTTTCTTTTACCATGCCTGTAACCATGCCTGTATCCACTATTTTTCTTTACTGTAACCACCTCATGATGTAACTCACAATGCCTCAAATGTTCCTTATGTCCTTGTTCATTCTTATAACTTGTATTGTTATCCCAGGTCGCCCCTGAAAAAGGGACCTTCGGGGCTCAGTGGGCCTACCCGGTCACCAAAATTTAATAAATAAATAAATAAGGTGGCAGGCAGAGATACAGGAAAAATAGTGATGTGCAGTAAAATATGAGCTGCCTGCAGTTTAAACATTTTATTTTAACCTCCCAGCCTTTTCCCTGCCAGTTTCTCGCCCCTTAGAGAGGCACGAGCTTGGTGCCAATTTTAAAATCAGTCAGGCACGAGCTGGTCAGTTGGCTGCCACCGCAGTACCAGGGATTCTGTGTTCCAAATGCTGGGGTGGGGCTACAAAAGCAGGCGGCTCAGCAGGAAAGAGGAGTTAGCCAGCCATCAAGGTGTCACTCGCCTAGCAGCAGAGCAACAACAGAGCCAGTGACAGCAGGAGGGACTTACCTCAACCTTGTGGGGTCCATCGCTCTGTCCTGGCTGGTCCAGCAATTAAGCCCAGCTGCAGTGGTCACTTGCGTGGCAATAGTCTAGTCAGCAAGCAGAGTTAGTGGCTGAGGACGGTGCAGCAGTTCCTGGCAGGAGCAGCGTTCGAGTGGCACGACCTCGATGTGGGCTGGAGCCCCTCTTTTTTCATATTTTCTCCCCTCCAGGGCACACTGTAGGCAGCTACCTGCCCCCTTGCTCTGCCACCTGTGTCCGTCCACTGCTGCCCCCAGTACCGCCAAACCACACGTCTCCCACAGATTTCCCCCTGTGGTGGGGCAGGGAAGGGGAGGGCTGTCCTCCCCCCACCCAGAACTCACAATCCATATCGGGGCTTCAGGCGATCCGGACAGTTGAGAGGCAGGGCTTCATGAGGCCAATGGTCACCCTTTTTCCCCTCGTTTTCATCCCTCCCCTCCAGCGGCCGTGAGCATATTCATCGAGGAGTGCGCACATGCCACATAGCAACATTTTTTGCACAACTCCAGTGCTGCCACCTGACATCCCCCAGGAGGCAGCCATGAATGGGAAACCTCACCCCCCCCCCGGCGTGAGGAGAGCCATCCATCAGATGCTTGATCCTCTCCCTTCCCTGGCAACCTGAGCTCGCTCCTGAGCCCAGGTCGCTGGTATGGCATCCAGCGCCTCAACCCTCAGCACTACGAGGCTGGCACTTGACCCCCCCCCCTTTTTTAATGAATAATTTAAAAGTGAATCTGGTCCCTCATCAGCTGCATTCTAGGAAAGCCATGGTGGTGAGGAGGAGAAGCCAGAGGACGAGCTGTAGTGGTGAGAGGGACTGAGATAGCACTGGTGACGGAAGGAGGAGCTAGCAGTCAAGCAACAGCAAGACCACCCACAGTGCCTCCCTCCAGCCAGCAGCCAACTTCTCCAACCCCACAGCTTCACCCCAGGTCTGGGCAGTGAGTGGGCAGATGCTGACTGCCAGAACTGTTCATTTAAAGAAAGAAAATATATATTTAAAGTGCCAGACAACAAAGTGAAAGATGGCCAAGGCTGGGGAGAGAGGGAAAGGGGAACACGCAGGTCAGTGCCCCTTACACGAAGGAACTGCCCAGAAGGTGGGAGGTCCTTATTTAATAAGTTAATCTCCCAAAGGGTAAAACAGAACTCTGTATTTAAATAAACAGAGGGAAAAGCCTAGGAGGGGTAGTTAAAGGGGAGGCAAGTTCAGCTTTAAAGCTCTGGCCAAGAGCAGAGGGACAGGGCAAACAAGCCCATATTATGATTTCTTTATTCATTTTTAATACAGCTCCTGGTGCGTGGCATGAGGGGCAGGGAAAGCCCCAGTTATTTTAAGGAAGCACCAGAAGTGCCAAGTCAAGGGGTACTTTTGTGTGTACCATGACACCAGCTCCAGCCAGGGGCAAGGGGCAGGGAACTTTGCCACACCAAGTTTATTTTTTTAATTTTAAATAAATTGCTCCAGGTGATGCTAAGTGAAGCAGCCAAGGCTGCACAAGTGAGCAGTTGTTCCCACTCTCGGGACCACCCACAGAGTTCACAAGAGCTGAGGCAGGCCAAGCAAGGCCCCAGTGACAGATCTGCCCAGAGGCTGGAATAATCAACGCTCCACAGGAGCCTGTAGAGTGGGTCCCAGCAGCACAAAGTACTCACGGGAACAGACATTAACAGAACCCCATAGGAGCCAGTACAGTGGGGTTCGGGACAATAAACTCCATAGGAGTCTATGCCAAGGGGCAAGTGTTTGACTACTGAATGTTTACAGCCTGCCTAGTGAACTGCATTTAATGAGGCAGTGTACTTTACCTAGAGACTGCCTTTCATACAAAAGCTCAAAGTGTCACTACCCTCTGCTTAATAACAAACTGCCCGAATTTTATGCGTGCCTTCTGCATTTATTGGGCTTTCTGCATTTATGCATGCCCTCTACAGTTACTGAACTGCCTGAATTTATGTCTGCCTCGGCATAATCATCTTCCTCGCCTCCAGAATCTCATGGTGCATAAGTAGCATATGTCAGGACTACCTGTGCAACATCGTAACCCCTCCTTGCCACTGGGCTGGCCATTTCCTGCTGTACTTTTTTATTCCATTATTCTATTTCCTATAGGAAGCAAGGCAACACTGGGTTAGGCATGTCCAAAAATCAAATTTTAAGTATCATGATAGTTGCATTAAAAAAACAAAAACAAGACAAAAAAAAACCCCACAGATTATCACAACAACATGCAACATTTCTAATTTTAGGAAAAATAGTAAAAATCTGATTTAAGGAAGGAAGGAGGGGAATTAGGAATCTTGGTTGCACCGGCAGAGGGACACTCTGCCAGAGCAGTATGTCCAGATGCTTTATCACAGTATAGCGTGCTGTAGGATAATTGTGATGTTATTTTACAATGATAAATTGTTAGTGGTAATTATCATGCTATATTGTCATACTGTGTGATACTGACATCCTTTAAGTGGGACTACTGTGGATGCAGCCCGAGGACTTACAGTTATCATGACTTGTAAACACTGGCAGCGCCATCTCCCCAAATCAGGAAGTGTACTGAAACAGGGGTGGGCTTCTGTCTTTTATAGATCACAGTTGACAAATGGCCCTGCATCCAGCGTACCATGATGCAAGGGCTGGAGCACAACAGCGTTACACTTGGTGGCATCAACTTGGGGCAGCAGCAGGCAGAAAATGCTGCATGCCACAAGTGACACTCTTGTTTATATTTTAATATTCAACGTTTTAGTACTAAATGTTTACATGTAAGTAAATCTCAAATCCGGGTATGGCAACATTCATTTTTTAAATGGATTTGTATGACAACATGGTTTAAGTGGCACAGATCAGCAAGGGAACACAAGTGGGCTAGGCAGTCAGGGGGTGAAGAAACGGGCTCAATAGTATCTTCAAACAGATTTCTGTGATAAAGGTTGGATCCTAACTTCATTTAGCTTATCTACTCAGACATATTTATACCATTTAAAAATAAAAACAAAACACTATATTCTTACCACCATCTCTTCTTCCTCTCTTCCTCCTCTTCCTGCAATAAACATAATAATAATAATAAGCTTTACAAGTTTTCACCATTACAAAACAGGATAAAAAGTGGCCATTAACAGAGATTTAGAAGAAGCATTTGTTAAACAGCTTCTATTTCAATTAAAACAAACATCAATCAGGAGCCTCACCCCGTGAGGCACTAGGTGCATAAACAGAATTGTTATTACGCATATTTAAAGGGAAGCAGAGAAAATAACTGGGCTCCTGGAGTCAGCTGCTGAATCCCTTCCATCTCCTATTTTCCAGCACGCCCGCACTCCAGACATTTTGTGCTGTCCAAGTGTGTGTAGCAGCAGTAGTAAAAATAGTTTATTCTTCAATCAAGAGAAAGATTTACCCAACTGAGCCATAGCTATATATATACACACACACACACACACACACACACACACACACACACACACACACACACACCACAGGGGTGAGAGGTTTCTCAGTAGAATATCCTGTGTTATTTCCACTGCAGCGAGAATAAATCCTGAAGACGACATTTATCCATACTCTGCTGATGTCACCAGAGTGAGAATAACTGCACTGCGGCTTGCACTTTAAAGGAAACTGCTTCAGAAAACACTTTATCTTTCACCAGGAGAGAGGACACACTAAGCTGAAAGCTTGTTTACAGGTGCAACCTGGGAGCACAAAAAAGTTAAGTGACTTGCTCAGGATCACACAGTATGCAAGTGGGGGCTGTGGGATTCAAACCAAGGTCTCCAGCTCAGAGCCTTAAACCACTGTGCTATACTGCCGCAAGTTCTCTTATCTGTTTCCCACTGAAGCTGCAACTTACTCAATTAGCTTTGCAAATGAGTCTCACCTGTGTCCCATTGTGTTTGACTTTCCTAGCCCATTACTGTGCTGATCTCAGCTTCAAAATAACCTCAATTCTAAATGAAACTCTTTTACAAAGCACTTTCTGTTTCTCAGTGCTACCTGCAGCAATTTGTCTCTCTCAGTGAGACTCTGACTCACTCAATTAGCTTTGCAAAACAGTGTCAGCTGTGCTCCTCACTCCCAGTCCATTCAGAACACACACACACACACACACACACACACAATGAGCAGGAAACACATAGAATCAGAAAAAATGTTCCTAAAGCTCTCACCCCTATGGTATAAATCACACACATTATGGGCAGATCATGGGATATGGAAACTATTCTCACTCCTGCCTCGTGAGCTGTGTATTTTCCACTCGTGAGAATACACAGCTCACTCTGCAGGACTGAGAATACTTTCCATATCCCGCTCCTGACCATCATGTATCCCCTAACATATATACATTCACACATACATATAAATATACACACACACATATACATGTGTGTATATATCTGTAATACACACACTAGGGGTGAGTGGTAAATGAGTGAGATAAAACAGCGTATCATCCACTGCAGTGTGATATTTTTACCCTCTGCTCTACTGTGATGATATCAGACATTTACACACAGAGGTCACAAAAGGTCACTGATATCATCACCCCTAGGCAGCTTTCCCCTCAGCATGAAAGAAACACCTGTGCTGTTACCATAGACACAAATGCAGAACTACCTGAGAGGTCTCTCTGCTGCCTATAGCTAATTCAATGAGCATTACAAAACACACCTATCCCCCCCCCCCCAAACTTCCAGCTCATTACTGTGATGCTCTCAACTTGATGCAGCCAGAATTCCAAACAACATAGCTTCACAGAACAGTCTAAACTACTGCCTGCAGCTAACTTAACTACCACTGAAACACACACTCACTTGTTCCTCAAACTCTGATTCTCACCCATTATAATTACTGTGACAAGTTCAACTTCACTGCAGCCAGAATCCTAAAGAGCACAATTTCACAGAACACTCTGCCTGCAGCTAACTTTAATTACCACTGAAAACAGTATCAGCTGTTCTGACACTCTGCCTCTCAGTTCATTACAATTACTGTGATGCTTTTAACTTCACTGTAGCCAGACTGCTAAACAATACAGCTTCACAAAAGTACGTTTCTCATTCCTATCTAAAACTAACTAATTTAGCATTGCAAAACACACTCATGTGTCTCTCAGAGCTTATAACACTGCCAGCCCATTCAGAAAAGCTCACACACAGAATGAGCAAACACATTAACAGGAACAGAACACAAGACAGCATAACAAAACTTCTGAAACTCTTGGCCCTATTGTATATATTGAATACATGATGGGCAGATTGTGTGCTATGGCAAATATTGTCACTCCTGCATCGTGAGCTTGGATCTCTCACTCTGCAGGAGTGACAATATTTGCCATATCACACTCATGCCCATCATATATATTATCGTAGAATGGTAGTGCTACCATAATTTGGGTTGAGGAGCCATTTACATGCTAAACCAAAATTTTGCACCTTAATAACTTTGCAACCGTTTCACGGATTTACCTGAAATTTGGAATACACGATCAAGACCCATATGCCTTGGGATCTGCCAAGTTTTGTACAGGTCGGATACACGGCTGCGGAGTTATTAAGTGTGATCTGCGCGTGCGTTTACGCTTTTTCTGGAATTCTACGGTCGCGCCTACAGGTTGCACGGTTTGTGTGACCGGTCCGAAATCTTCAGGGAACGTGCGGTCGGGGTCCCCGATGTGCCTTTTGAAGATTTTGTGCAAAAATATGATACAGTTCAAAAGTTATTCAAAAAACAAGTTCCCATTATAAGTCAATGGGAACAGTTAAAAAGTTCAACAGTGTCGCAAATGCACTTTTTAGTGTCACAAATGGCCCTTTTACTGTCGCAAATCCATTTTGTTTTCAGTTAGTGATCAGAAAAATGCTTGGCATTTAAAATTGGGACCCTCTAGCAACCTAATTCTTTTTGTATTCACCTAGTTAGGCCCTGAGGATGCTAGCCATGTCTTTATTTTGGGGTAAAACACCCCAGAAATGTTTTTCAAATTTCTGGAAAAAGTATTTTCGCAAAGTACTGTCGCATTTGCGACACTGTCGAGTGAATTTGTGAAAGCTGTCGCAAATTGCGATAGTACTTTTCTAGGCTGTGGGAAAATGACAGCAATTCTTTGGCACCCTGCTGCAAAAGAACGGTTTGGTGCTTTGGCCTGAAATTTGGAGGGAACGCAGCCCACATCTCACAGCTCACAGATGTGCCTTTCAGTGTTTCGTTGAAAAAATATTACACGGCGGCAAACTTATGGCACTCCAAAGTTGACACTTTTACCCATAGGATAACATTACGGCATTCGACGCATTGCAGCAATCCTTTGGCGCCCCGCTGCAAAATAACGGCTCAGTCTTTTGGGCTGAAATTTGGAGGGAAGACAGCCAACATCCCACAGATGTGCCTTTTAGTGGTTTGGTGAAAAAAATATTACAGGGAGCCACAGCTATGGCACTCCGAACTTCTTTTTTTCCCCATTGGACAACATTACGGCGTTTGCCACGCCTTTCAGTTCCCATATCTTGGAAACGGTGCGAGATATGGACTTTTCGTCAGAAAAATGCTTAGCCCCCTAGTGGGGGCAGAGTACAAAACTAGCCCGAAAAGTCA